>OV281307.1:0-2427500 GCA_923062465.1 Acleris sparsana
CTAACCTAACCTAACCTAACCTAACCTAACCTAACCTAACCTAACCTAACCTAACCTAACCTAACCTAACCTAACCTAACCTAACCTAACCTAACCTAACCTAACCTAACCTAACCTAACCTAACCTAACCTAACCTAACCTAACCTAACCTAACCTAACCTAACCTAACCTAACCTAACCTAACCTAACCTAACCTAACCTAACCTAACCTAACCTAACCTAACCTAACCTAACCTAACCTAACCTAACCTAACCTAACCTAACCTAACCTAACCTAACCTAACCTAACCTAACCTAACCTAACCTAACCTAACCTAACCTAACCTTTTTTTTTTTTTTTTTTTTTTTTTTGATGACGGAGTGGAAATGCATTTACGCATCCTCCCTGCCCGGGGAAGGCTGTGCAATGGGAGGTATGACGGACTCTCAAAAGAACTACCGTCTAAAACCACTCCGGCGTTTACCCCCCTGGCCAGTCGTGAGGCGCCGCGGAACCGCAATTAAGCTTTGCCCACTGACACGCCTCCTGGCCTGCTCCGAAGAGCCCCACCTTCTCCGCCAAAGGAGGAGACGGCTGCGGTCGGCAGCCCACGACCATCTCCCCAGACCGGTAAAGCCGTGCAATGTGGGCCCCCAACCCACTGGCCCTACACGGTCTGCCTGTGGTGGATGGTGCTTTCCGGATACCCAACCTCTAAGGGTCGGTCCCCATACCCTTCAAACACACCCCACCACAGCTGTCCCACCAATAACTACAGTGCCCCCCGGGATTCCGAAAGACACGTAGAAGGACCCTCGGGTGACATGGGAGTACGTCTTGAGCAGGGTCATGCTCCGGTGCAGAGCGGAACCTTCGTGCTCCGTTGCAGAGCGGAGTTAACATGCCCCAGTCTTTCGGTAAGCCCAGTCACCAACCACCAAAGTGACAGAAAGCAGCTGTCCGGTTTGGAAACGGCCTCAAAGGCACACGCAACCGCCCCTTTCAACCACCTCTGTCACGGCCCCCTCCAGGTAACTGGTTAAGCTTTCCAGGAACAGAAACGGCCTCGAGGGCACACGCAACTGACCCTTCAAGCTACCCCAGTCACCAACCGTCAATGGGCCACAGAAGGAAGCTGTCCAGGGCGGGAGCGGCCCAGCAACCGCCCCTTCCAACGACCTCTGTCGCCGCCTCCCTATGGTGACGAGGCCACTTTTCCGAAGAAAAGCTGCTCGTCACCATCCCCCCCCAGGTGACAGAAGGAAACTTTCCGGGGCAGAGGTGCCGGTACACAACCGTTACCCTTCAAGAAACCCCTGTCACCTTCCCCCCCCCCCCCCGTGCCGGATATTAGCCATGGGCCGAAAGAATTCCCAAGGGGGAAAAGTCTCAGCCAATGCCCAGGGTGCACCAGCCCAGATGCTGCGTTCTCTCCGGATCGAGATCAAGAGAGACTGCAACACCCAAGCCAACGTGGAGGAATCCGGCCTGCACCCCAACCTAACCTAACCTAACCTAACCTAACCTAACCTAACCTAACCTAACCTAACCTAACCTAACCTAACCTAACCTAACCTAACCTAACCTAACCTAACCTAACCTAACCTAACCTAACCTAACCTAACCTAACCTAACCTAACCTAACCTAACCTAACCTAACCTAACCTAACCTAACCTAACCTAACCTAACCTAACCTAACCTAACCTAACCTAACCTAACCTAACCTAACCTAACCTAACCTAACCTAACCTAACCTAACCTAACCTAACCTAACCTAACCTAACCTAACCTAACCTAACCTAACCTAACCTAACCTAACCTAACCTAACCTAACCTAACCTAACCTAACCTAACCTAACCTAACCTAACCTAACCTAACCTAACCTAACCTAACCTAACCTAACCTAACCTAACCTAACCTAACCTAACCTAACCTAACCTAACCTAACCTAACCTAACCTAACCAACCTAACCTAACCTAACCTAACCTAACCTAACCTAACCTAACCTAACCTAACCTAACCTAACCTAACCTAACCTAACCTAACCTAACCTAACCTAACCTAACCTAACCTAACCTAACCTAACCTAACCTAACCTAACCTAACCTAACCTAACCTAACCTAACCTAACCTAACCTAACCTAACCTAACCTAACCTAACCTAACCTAACCTAACCTAACCTAACCTAACCTAACCTAACCTAACCTAACCTAACCTAACCTAACCTAACCTAACCTAACCTAACCTAACCTAACCTAACCTAACCTAACCTAACCTAACCTAACCTAACCTAACCTAACCTAACCTAACCTAACCTAACCTAACCTAACCTAACCTAACCTAACCTAACCTAACCTAACCTAACCTAACCTAACCTAACCTAACCTAACCTAACCTAACCTAACCTAACCTAACCTAACCTAACCTAACCTAACCTAACCTAACCTAACCTAACCTAACCTAACCTAACCTAACCTAACCTAACCTAACCTAACCTTTTTTTTTTTTTTTTTTTTTTTTTTTTTTTTTTTTTTTTTTGATGACGGAGTGGAAATGCATTTACGCATCCTCCCTGCCCGGGGAAGGCTGTGCAATGGGAGGTATGACGGACTCTCAAAAGAACTACCGTCTAAAACCACTCCGGCGTTTACCCCCCTGGCCAGTCGCGAGGCGCCGCGGAACCGCAATTAAGCTTTGCCCACTGACACGCCTCCTGGCCTGCTCCGAAGAGCCCCACCTTCTCCGCCAAAGGAGGAGACGGCTGCGGTCGGCAGCCCACGACCATCTCCCCAGACCGGTAAAGCCGTGCAATGTGGGCCCCCAACCCACTGGCCCTACACGGTCTGCCTGTGGTGGATGGTGCTTTCCGGATACCCAACCTCTAAGGGTCGGTCCCCATACCCTTCAAACACACCCCACCACAGCTGTCCCACCAATCCACCAATAACTACAGTGCCCCCCGGGGATCCGAAAGACACGTAGAAGGACCCTCGGGTGACATGGAGTACGTCTTGAGCAGGGTCATGCTCCGGTGCAGAGCGAACCTTCGTGCTCCGTTGCAGAGCGGAGTTAACATGCCCCAGTCTTTCGGTAAGCCCAGTCACCAACCACCAAAGTGACAGAAAGCAGCTGTCCGGTTTGGAAACGGCCTCAAAGGCACACGCAACCGCCCCTTTCAACCACCTCTGTCACGGCCCCCTCCAGGTAACTGGTTAAGCTTTCAGGAACAGAAACGGCCTCGAAGGCACACGCAACTGACCCTTCAAGCTACCCCAGTCACCAACCGTCAATGGGCCACAGAAGGAAGCTGTCCAGGGCGGAAGCGGCCCAGCAACCGCCCCTTCCAACGACCTCTGTCGCCGCCTCCCTATGGTGACGAGGCAACTTTTCCGAAGAAAAGCTGCTCGTCACCATCCCCCCCCAGGTGACAGAAGGAAACTTTCCGGGGCAGAAGTGCCGGTACACAACCGCAACCCTTCAAGAAACCCCTGTCACCTTCCCCCCCACCCCCCCGTGCCGGATATTAGCCATGGACCGAAAGAATTCCCAAGGGGAAAAGTCTCAGCCAATGCCCAGGGTGCACCAGCCCAGATGCTGCGTTCTCTCCGGATCGAGATCAAGAGAGACTGCAACACCCAAGCCAACGTGGAGGAATCCGGCCTGCACCCCAACCTAACCTAACCTAACCTAACCTAACCTAACCTAACCTAACCTAACCTAACCTAACCTAACCTAACCTAACCTAACCTAACCTAACCTAACCTAACCTAACCTAACCTAACCTAACCTAACCTAACCTAACCTAACCTAACCTAACCTAACCTAACCTAACCTAACCTAACCTAACCTAACCTAACCTAACCTAACCTAACCTAACCTAACCTCACCTAACCTAACCTAACCTAACCTAACCTAACCTAACCTAACCTAACCTAACCTAACCTAACCTAACCTAACCTAACCTAACCTAACCTAACCTAACCTAACCTAACCTAACCTAACCTAACCTAACCTAACCTAACCTAACCTAACCTAACCTAACCTAACCTAACCTAACCTAACCTAACCTAACCTAACCTAACCTAACCTAACCTAACCTAACCTAACCTAACCTAACCTAACCTAACCTAACCTAACCTAACCTAACCTAACCTAACCTAACCTAACCTAACCTAACCTAACCTAACCTAACCTAACCTAACCTAACCTAACCTAACCTAACCTAACCTAACCTAACCTAACCTAACCTAACCTAACCTAACCTAACCTAACCTAACCTAACCTAACCTAACCTAACCTAACCTAACCTAACCTAACCTAACCTAACCTAACCTAACCTAACCTAACCTAACCTAACCTAACCTAACCTAACCTAACCTAACCTAACCTAACCTAACCTAACCTAACCTAACCTAACCTAACCTAACCTAACCTAACCTAACCTAACCTAACCTAACCTAACCTAACCTAACCTAACCTAACCTAACCTAACCTAACCTAACCTAACCTAACCTAACCTAACCTAACCTAACCTAACCTAACCTAACCTAACCTAACCTAACCTAACCTAACCTAACCTAACCTAACCTAACCTAACCTAACCTAACCTAACCTAACCTAACCTAACCTAACCTAACCTAACCTAACCTAACCTAACCTAACCTAACCTAACCTAACCTAACCTAACCTAACCTAACCTAACCTAACCTAACCTAACCTAACCTAACCTAACCTAACCTAACCTAACCTAACCTAACCTAACCTAACCTAACCTAACCTAACCTAACCTAACCTAACCTAACCTAACCTAACCTAACCTAACCTAACCTAACCTAACCTAACCTAACCTAACCTAACCTAACCTAACCTAACCTAACCTAACCTAACCTAACCTAACCTAACCTAACCTAACCTAACCTAACCTAACCTAACCTAACCTAACCTAACCTACCCTAACCTAACCTAACCTAACCTAACCTAACCTAACCTAACCTAACCTAACCTAACCTAACCTAACCTAACCTAACCTAACCTAACCTAACCTAACCTAACCTAACCTAACCTAACCTAACCTAACCTAACCTAACCTAACCTAACCTAACCTAACCTAACCTAACCTAACCTAACCTAACCTAACCTAACCTAACCTAACCTAACCTAACCTAACCTAACCTAACCTAACCTAACCTAACCTAACCTAACCTAACCTAACCTAACCTAACCTAACCTCACCTAACCTAACCTAACCTAACCTAACCTAACCTAACCTAACCTAACCTAACCTAACCTAACCTAACCTAACCTAACCTAACCTAACCTAACCTAACCTAACCTAACCTAACCTAACCTAACCTAACCTAACCTAACCTAACCTAACCTAACCTAACCTAACCTAACCTAACCTAACCTAACCTAACCTAACCTAACCTAACCTAACCTAACCTAACCTAACCTAACCTAACCTAACCTAACCTAACCTAACCTAACCTAACCTAACCTAACCTAACCTAACCTAACCTAACCTAACCTAACCTAACCTAACCTAACCTAACCTAACCTAACCTAACCTAACCTAACCTAACCTAACCTAACCTAACCTAACCTAACCTAACCTAACCTAACCTAACCTAACCTAACCTAACCTAACCTAACCTAACCTAACCTAACCTAACCTAACCTAACCTAACCTAACCTAACCTAACCTAACCTAACCTAACCTAACCTAACCTAACCTAACCTAACCTAACCTAACCTAACCTAACCTAACCTAACCTAACCTAACCTAACCTAACCTAACCTAACCTAACCTAACCTAACCTAACCTAACCTAACCTAACCTAACCTAACCTAACCTAACCTAACCTAACCTAACCTAACCTAACCTAACCTAACCTAACCTAACCTAACCTAACCTAACCTAACCTAACCTAACCTAACCTAACCTAACCTAACCTAACCTTTTTTTTTTTTTTTTTTTTTTTTTTTTTGATGACGGAGTGGAAATGCATTTACGCATCCTCCCTGCCCGGGGAAGGCTGTGCAATGGGAGGTATGACGGACTCTCAAAAGAACTACCGTCTAAAACCACTCCGGCGTTTACCCCCCTGGCCAGTCGCGAGGCGCCGCGGAACCGCAATTAAGCTTTGCCCACTGACACGCCTCCTGGCCTGCTCCGAAGAGCCCCACCTTCTCCGCCAAAGGAGGAGACGGCTGCGGTCGGCAGCCCACGACCATCTCCCCAGACCGGTAAAGCCGTGCAATGTGGGCCCCCAACCCACTGGCCCTACACGGTCTGCCTGTGGTGGATGGTGCTTTCCGGATACCCAACCTCTAAGGGTCGGTCCCCATACCCTTCAAACACACCCCACCACAGCTGTCCCACCAATAACTACAGTGCCCCCCGGGATTCCGAAAGACACGTAGAAGGACCCTCGGGTGACATGGGAGTACGTCTTGAGCAGGGTCATGCTCCGGTGCAGAGCGGAACCTTCGTGCTCCGTTGCAGAGCGGAGTTAACATGCCCCAGTCTTTCGGTAAGCCCAGTCACCAACCACCAAAGTGACAGAAAGCAGCTGTCCGGTTTGGAAACGGCCTCAAAGGCACACGCAACCGCCCCTTTCAACCACCTCTGTCACGGCCCCCTCCAGGTAACTGGTTAAGCTTTCCAGGAACAGAAACGGCCTCGAAGGCACACGCAACTGACCCTTCAAGCTACCCCAGTCACCAACCGTCAATGGGCCACAGAAGGAAGCTGTCCAGGGCGGAAGCGGCCCAGCAACCGCCCCTTCCAACGACCTCTGTCGCCGCCTCCCTATGGTGACGAGGCCACTTTTCCGAAGAAAAGCTGCTCGTCACCATCCCCCCCCAGGTGACAGAAGGAAACTTTCCGGGGCAGAAGTGCCGGTACACAACCGCAACCCTTCAAGAAACCCCTGTCACCTTCCCCCCCCCCCCCCGTGCCGGATATTAGCCATGGGCCGAAAGAATTCCCAAGGGGGAAAAGTCTCAGCCAATGCCCAGGGTGCACCAGCCCAGATGCTGCGTTCTCTCCGGATCGAGATCAAGAGAGACTGCAACACCCAAGCCAACGTGGAGGAATCCGGCCTGCACCCCAACCTAACCTAACCTAACCTAACCTAACCTAACCTTTTTTTTTTTTTTTTTTTTTTTTTTTTTTTTTTTTTTTTTTTTTTTTTTGTCAGGGTGGAAAATGCTTTATGCATTCCCCTCACCATGGGAGTAGTGAGGGGATATGTGGGACTCACCCCCCGCCCCCCCCTCAGAATGAGAGGGGGAAAGGGGGCGCAACCCACTAAAAACCACCCTGGCGTACCCTCCTGCCGGTTAGGCAAGGCGCCGTGGAACCGCCGAAGCTCTGCCCACGACGCCTTCCGGCAGCCCCGGCCGTCTGCCGGGGCTACCCGCGCCGAAGGAGAGAGAGGCCGAGCACGCCTGGCCCCTCTCCCAGACCGCCAAGTGACTAGCCTACGGCGGGCGGGGGACTCCCATCCCCCACCCGCAGTCACTAAGGGTTGAGGCGGGCGGCAAAACGCCGCCGCCTCACCCCCCGCCGTCTACGCCGGAGCGGATGCGCGAGAGGAGAGTCCTCGCGCTCACGCTCCGAGGCCTCCTTCTGCGAGATGACACACTCGCAGAAGGAGGCCACAGCCCTCCAGGACCTGTCGCTGCACAGCATTGCAGACACAACGCTGTGCAGGGAGAGGTCCCGTCGACCGATGGCTAGCGCCATAGTGCGGCGCTCCGCACTCCACCGGCTGCACACCTCGAGAGTGTGCTGAGCCGTGTCGTCCGGATCGCCGCACTCATGGCACTGCGGGCCGGGCTCCCTCCCAATTTTGTGCAGGTAATGACCGAAGCATCCGTGTCCGGTCAATACCTGCACAAGCCGGTACGACGTAGCGCCGACTGCCCTCCCCAACCAGGTGTCAAACGACCCGAGGATCGCCCCTATGGTCCGAGTCCCATAGGGGGAGTCCTCCAGGTCCGCTTTCCACCTGTCCCGCAGTCGGCGCTCCGTCATCCGGCGCGTCTCCTCCACCTCCTCAGGGTCCGGGCGTTCTCCTCTCGCCCGGGCCCTGGACCTAACTGCGTAGGTCTCCGCCTGCACCTCTGCGTCCAACTCCCAGGGCGGGGTGCAGGCGAGGAGGCAGGCCGCGGCGTGGGCCACCGTCATGTAGGCCCTCACAATTCGGAGGGCCACCACCCGCTGTGGCCTCTGCAGCAGGGCCCTGTTCCGGGCGGACAGCTTGTCCGCCCAGATGGGGGCCCCGTACAGAGCCATGCTCCTTGTAACGCCGGCATACAGCCGGCGGCACAAGGAGCCCGGCCCACCCACGTTCGGCAGCAGCCGGCTCAGTGCCGACGCGGCGCCCACAATTCGGGGAGCTAACTGTGTAAAGTGCTCCCCGAAGTTCCATCGTCGGTCCAGAACAAGCCCCAAATATTTTATGTGGGGCTTGATCGGGACCGACTCCCCCCCCAGGGTGAGCGCCAAGCCCGCCGGCAGCCTCCACCCCCGGCCCCCGAAGACTATCGCCTCAGTCTTCGGGAGCGCCACCCTCAGGCCGAGCCGACCAATCCGGTAAATGGTCAGCTCGGCCGCCGCTTCCGCCCGGCACAGCACCTCCCTCATGTCGGTCCCACGGACGGCCACCATGGTGTCATCTGCGTAGCAGATGGTGGCCGTCCGTGGCAGCAACTCCCCCCTGATGGCCCAATCGTACCCCAGGTTCCATAAGAGCGGACCGAGCACGGAACCTTGGGGTACGCCGCAGGCCATCGCCGTCGACCCCCGTCGACCGTCCCTCTGCTCATAGAGCACTACCCTCTCGGTCAGGTAGTGCTCTATGACCCGCCGCAGGTAGGGAGGCACTTGGTGGTAGATAAGTGCCTCCCTTATCACCCCATAGGGGAGAGTGCCAAACGCGTTTGCGATGTCAAGGGACACCGCGACGACACCCTCCCCTCTGCTCGACGCGTACTCACAGAAGTCCCTAAGGGACTTCAGCGCGTCGAGCGTAGACCGCCCCTCTCTGAACCCGAACTGTCTATCAGAGACGTTCGGGCCGGCGGTCTCCAGGTGCTGCTGGATCCTGGAGGCCAGGATTCTCTCCATCATCTTCCCGGCCTCATCCAGCAGCACTATGGGGCGATAGGCGGAGGGACAGTCCGGGGGTCGACCCTCTTTCCGGAGGAGGCAAAGCCTCCCCTCCTTCCACACCCTCGGGAACCGTCCCTCCCTCAGGCAGTCGTCCATCAACTGCCTGAGTCGGTCCCCGAGGTGTTTTAGGGCGATGGGGAGTACCCGGCCCGGTACTCCGTCGGGCCCCGGGGCTTTCTTGCAGCCCCGGAGCCGGTCCACCGCCCTCTCGAACTCGTCGTCGCTTACCGGTGCGATGGCGAGTTCGAGTGGGTCCTCCAAGTCCCCCGGTGGCTCGGTCATCACCGGGGGAGTTATCGAGGGAGCTGCCGGAAACAGCCCCTCGATGACCCTCCTCAGGAGGGGAGGCTCTAGGGAGTCCATGGGGGGGGCAGTGCGCATTTTGTTGCGCACCACCCTGTACGGCCGCCCCCACGGATCCCTGTCCAGCGTGGCCAAGAATGAGTCGTGTGCCTCATCCTTGGCCTTTGCTATGGACAGGGTCAGGGCCCCCTTGGCTTCTTTGAGGGCCCCGTAGAGCCTCTCCTCCTCCTCCGCAGTGTGCCGCCTGCGCCTGCAATGTTGGTAGGCGCGGCGGGCACTGTTACTGGTGGTCCGCACTGCCGCAATTTCGGCGGACCACCAGTAGACCTTCCTCCGGGCGAAGAGCCGTTTCGCCCGGGGCATGGCCGCTCCGCACACGGCCTGCAGTGCGGAGCGGAACCGGCGCGCCCTCTCCTCCACTCCCAAGGCGGCGGGTGGGGCAGCACACCAAGCCTCCACCATCGCCGCCTCGTCCGCCTTGGCCCTGTCCAGCTGGGACAGGGACCACTTGGGGAACTCCTCCGTCCCCCCTCCCCGCCCCCCCCCGAGGACTGGGTGGCAGCTGGCCCGGTCTTGTGGAGACCCTCAACCTGATATACAGGTGATCGGAGAGGGTCTCCACGTCCTCCAGGACGCGCCAGTCTGCGAGGCGTGCGGCAATGGCAGGGGTCGCGAACGTTATGTCCACGATAGACCCCCCCTGCCGCCGCACGCAAGTGTTGGCGCTGCCCTGGTTCAGGACCACCAGGCCCGCCGCCGCCACCCAATCCGTCAGCACGCCCCCGCGCACGTCCGTTATGGGGGATCCCCACGCCGCACTCTTGGCGTTGAGGTCCCCCAGGACCATTACCTGGCGCGGGGCCGCCCTCGCCACGACCCCCTCTAGGACCCCCAGGAAGGCCTCAAAGGCGGCCAGCGGCCTATTGGGGGAGAAGTACACCGCAACTAGTACGGTGTCGCTCCCCCATCCGGCCGCCACATACCCCGGGCCGCCCTCGATCCTCACGAGGGGGGGTCCGTCGCCGACCGCCGGCACCGCCACGGCAACCCACTCGTCCGTCGACCCCACCCAATTGGGTAGGGGAGGGACGAAGTAGGGTTCCGCGACGACCGCAACGTCAATCGACCACTCCGCCATTACCTGCATCAGCAGGTCTTGTGCTCTGGCGGAGTGGTTGACGTTGGCCTGCAGGAGCTCTAAATGGTGTGCTGGCATTTAGAGCTCCATGCAGGTCTCCTCGGGGGCCGCGGCGGTCGCTGCGGGGGCGCTTCCATTAGCAACAGGGGGGCGGGGACGCTGCGGCCGCAGGTCCCTACCTTTAGTTGCGGGGGGGAAACATTTCCTCCCCCCCAGCATGTGGTTTGCCGGGAGTTTGGCCTGGTGGCACACGGCGCACCAAGCCTTCTCCCAGCAATCCGCCATTTTGTGCCCCTCTTTGCTGCACCGGAAGCAAAAATTGCTCCGGTCAACTTTAGAGGGGCACAGCTCCCGCGAGTGGCCGACACCATAGCAGCGGAAGCACCGCATTGGTGTCGGCCCCACCGCCGTGACCCTGGCGGAGGCCCATCCCACCAGAATCCTCCCGGCCTTGGTGAGGGTCACCGCAGCCTGCACGGGGCACTGGATCAAGACCGATCCAGTGCCATCGTAAAGGGCGCGGACGGCCCCCACACGGACCTGCTCAGGCCGGCACGCCCCCGCCGCAGCAACAGCCTGCGCCACCGTGTCCTTGGTGGCCGACTCGTCCAATCCGGAGATCTGGACGCCGGCCATCTTGACAGGGCGGCTGACGTCCGCCACGTCCCCCACCAACCCTTGCAGCTTGGCCGCAAGGGTATCCGCCACCTCGTGGCCCTTCTCCCCGGGGACCTCGATGACCCGGGAGCCCGTCATCGAGGTCCTGACCCGCACGCTCTGCAGGCCCACTTCACTCAGGCTAAGACCATTAATGGCCTTAGCCATGGTGGCCTGCAGGGTGGTGGTGGCCCCCTTCTTGAGGGAGATCACCACCGCCGCCGTCTTGGGGACGGACAGCTTTGCGGGTCTGGGCCCGTGCGCTGTCTTCCCGGGCCCTTTAGGGGCTAGAGGGGGGGGCTTGGCCGCGCCCTTGCCCTTCTTCCGAACCACCTGCGACCACGACATTTGTGTGGGCGCAGGTGGCATACGGCCCGAGGGGCCGGACTCCTCCTCCGGGGCCGGGGCAGCCTTGGCGGCCTTGGCGGACTTCTTGTTGGCGGGGGTTGGGACTAGGGCCACCGCCTTCTTGTTTGCCCGCCCATCGCCTAGCCTGGCTCTGGCTATTGGCTCGAGGTCCACCGGGGCTGGGGGTGGCGGGGCAATACCTGCCCCCTTCCGCGGGGGGGGGGCTGACACGGCGGGCTTGGTAGCCCGCTTGTCGTGTGCCAGCGGGGGGCGAAGGATGGGCTCCGCCGGGAGGCGTCGGTTGACCTCCTCCATCCTGTCGGCTATCATCCGACCTAGGCTGAGGAAGAGGTCCCTCTTCATGACCTCAATAGCCTCGGTCAACTCGGCGGTCCCGAACTGCAGGGCAGCAGCGACAGGGGGGGCGGCCGGGATCTGCCGCTCGCTGAAGGCGGTGCGGAGCGCCTTCAGCTCCGCCGAGTTGAGAGCGAGTTGCTCCCGCATCCTTTTATTGTCCGCTTTTAGGATGCGGATCTCCTCGCTCTCGGTCCTGGAGGCCTCTACCTCGTCCATAAGCCCCAGGATGGCGCGGCAGGCCCGGTTCATGCGGCCTTGAACCTCCCCCTTGATGTTCCCGGATATCCTGGCCGCCTCCAGGATGTCCCTCGCCGCCATGCGGGTGGCATCTATTGGGTCAGCCTTCTGACCCTCTAGCCCATCCATGGGCTCCGGGGAGCGCGAGCCCGAGCGAGAGCGCGAGGCTGACCGAGATCGCCGGTCCTCCTCCGCCTTTCCCTTTTTCCCCCCCTTCCCCCCTCTGGGGCGGAGCTCAGGAAAATCCCTCCTGTAGCTGGCCGCAGGATCGGCATCAGCTACCTCCTCAAACTGGGGCTCAAGCTGGTACAGCTTGGCCCTCAGCCTGGCAGCGGCCAGCCCAGAGTATGCCCCCTTAGGCTTGCCCCTAAACGCCGTGTTGATTTTAACCGGCCTTTCCTCCCCCTCCTCCTCCTCGTCCTGGTTCTCCAAAGCCCTCTTGGAGGGCTGTGGAGCAGAGTGCTCCCCCACGAGCCATCCGAGATCGTCGATCTCGGACTCGGATTCGGAGTCGTTGATTACTCCCCCCCCCTTGGGTGGAACCCTTCGATTTTTCGTAGGTGAGGCCATGGTGGCCCCCCCTACCTCCCTACCAAGAAAAGCCGAAATCCGACCGCTAGGACCCAAGCTAGGACCTAACCTAACTTAAAACGGTCAAGCGCGACTCGGATTTCGACTTTTCTATAGTAAATCAGGTTTTGCGCCTGAAATAATCAAATAGCAATCAGGGGAATTTTTGGTCCCCCAATTTGACCCACTTCCCGGAGTCGTAGCGGAACGAAACAAAAACTAAACAATAGCTCTTGTTTGCCCCACTAAGACTAAATAAAACAAACTTAAAAAAGGTTAAAAGGTGAAAAGTTATCGAATTTACCAACTTTCGGAAAAACCTTAAGTTGGTAAACCGAAAAACCTTACCCCCCCCGGAACCTTAACACGACTATAACTCCCGACCTGGGAGTCGTAGAATTAAGGTTTATATACAAAATATTTACAAAAATAAATGAACTATACTAATTTTGGGGTTTTATATTTTTGCAGTGAATGCAAAAAATATAAAACACCGACAAACACAAAAAAGACGGAACCGATCTCCGAAAACTCCGAGTGAAAACTCGAAGTTTTCAAAAATTCAAAGTTCGCGTCCCAAAAAGAAAAACCAAACTAAACAAACGCTATAGTTAGCGGGACCGTTGTAGCTACCCCAACCCAAAAATTGGGCAATTAAGGAAGCTGACAACACCGACAAAACTAATTTAGAAAAACGTAAACAAACAGAAATAATTACAAAAAATTAAAGTTAAAAAACACAAAACCAGAAGGCCGATATTTTCCAAACTAAGGTTCAGAAAATTATCGGACCAACCGTACGGCAAAGAAGCCGATCGCCGGTATTTTTCAAACCTATAAAAGGCTCAAAAAGATAACGGCAACACAGACTTATTCGCCGCAGAAAACGTACACAAACCAAAGAAAGAAAAACCAACCGCAAAATGAAAATCAAAGAAAATAAGAAAACTATACTAGATAAAAAAGAAATGAAACAATTAAACGAATGAGCAAAAAATGTAATGTTTGGTCACCGAGAATCGCACAAATCATCAACACCACACCCGAGATTTGACCTCAACCTAACCTAACCTAACCTAACCTAACCTAACCTAACCTAACCTAACCTAACCTAACCTAACCTAACCTAACCTAACCTAACCTAACCTAACCTAACCTAACCTAACCTAACCTAACCTAACCTAACCTAACCTAACCTAACCTAACCTAACCTAACCTAACCTAACCTAACCTAACCTAACCTAACCTAACCTAACCTAACGTAACCTAACCTAACCTAACCTAACCTAACCTACCCTAACCTAACCTAACCTAACCTAACCTACCCTAACCTAACCTAACCTAACCTAACCTAACCTAACCTAACCTAACCTAACCTAACCTAACCTAACCTAACCTAACCTAACCTAACCTAACCTAACCTAACCTAACCTAACCTAACCTAACCTAACCTAACCTAACCTAACCTAACCTAACCTAACCTAACCTAACCTAACCTAACCTAACCTAACCTAACCTAACCTAACCTAACCTAACCTAACCTAACCTAACCTAACCTAACCTAACCTAACCTAACCTAACCTAACCTAACCTAACCTAACCTAACCTAACCTAACCTAACCTAACCTAACCTAACCTAACCTAACCTAACCTAACCTAACCTAACCTAACCTAACCTAACCTAACCTAACCTAACCTAACCTAACCTAACCTAACCTAACCTAACCTAACCTAACCTAACCTAACCTAACCTAACCTAACCTAACCTAACCTAACCTAACCTAACCTAACCTAACCTAACCTAACCTAACCTAACCTAACCTAACCTAACCTAACCTAACCTAACCTAACCTAACCTAACCTAACCTAACCTAACCTAACCTAACCTAACCTAACCTAACCTAACCTAACCTAACCTAACCTAACCTAACCTAACCTAACCTAACCTAACCTAACCTAACCTAACCTAACCTAACCTAACCTAACCTAACCTAACCTAACCTAACCTAACCTAACCTAACCTAACCTAACCTAACCTAACCTAACCTAACCTAACCTAACCTAACCTAACCTAACCTAACCTAACCTAACCTAACCTAACCTAACCTAACCTAACCTAACCTAACCTAACCTAACCTAACCTAACCTAACCTAACCTAACCTAACCTAACCTAACCTAACCTAACCTAACCTAACCTAACCTAACCTAACCTAACCTAACCTAACCTAACCTAACCTAACCTAACCTAACCTAACCTAACCTAACCTAACCTAACCTAACCTAACCTAACCTAACCTAACCTAACCTAACCTAACCTAACCTAACCTAACCTAACCTAACCTAACCTAACCTAACCTAACCTAACCTAACCTAACCTAACCTAACCTAACCTAACCTAACCTAACCTAACCTAACCTAACCTAACCTAACCTAACCTAACCTAACCTAACCTAACCTAACCTAACCTAACCTAACCTAACCTAACCTAACCTAACCTAACCTAACCTAACCTAACCTAACCTAACCTAACCTAACCTAACCTAACCTAACCTAACCTAACCTAACCTAACCTAACCTAACCTAACCTAACCTAACCTAACCTAACCTAACCTAACCTAACCTAACCTAACCTAACCTAACCTAACCTAACCTAACCTAACCTAACCTAACCTAACCTAACCTAACCTAACCTAACCTAACCTAACCTAACCTAACCTAACCTAACCTAACCTAACCTAACCTAACCTAACCTAACCTAACCTAACCTAACCTAACCTAACCTAACCTAACCTAACCTAACCTAACCTAACCTAACCTAACCTAACCTAACCTAACCTAACCTAACCTAACCTAACCTAACCTAACCTAACCTAACCTAACCTAACCTAACCTAACCTAACCTAACCTAACCTAACCTAACCTAACCTAACCTAACCTAACCTAACCTAACCTAACCTAACCTAACCTAACCTAACCTAACCTAACCTAACCTAACCTAACCTAACCTAACCTAACCTAACCTAACCTAACCTAACCTAACCTAACCTAACCTAACCTAACCTAACCTAACCTAACCTAACCTAACCTAACCTAACCTAACCTAACCTAACCTAACCTAACCTAACCTAACCTAACCTAACCTAACCTAACCTAACCTAACCTAACCTAACCTAACCTAACCTAACCTAACCTAACCTAACCTAACCTAACCTAACCTAACCTAACCTAACCTAACCTAACCTAACCTAACCTAACCTAACCTAACCTAACCTAACCTAACCTAACCTAACCTAACCTAACCTAACCTAACCTAACCTAACCTAACCTAACCTAACCTAACCTAACCTAACCTAACCTAACCTAACCTAACCTAACCTAACCTAACCTAACCTAACCTAACCTAACCTAACCTAACCTAACCTAACCTAACCTAACCTAACCTAACCTAACCTAACCTAACCTAACCTAACCTAACCTAACCTAACCTAACCTAACCTAACCTAACCTAACCTAACCTAACCTAACCTAACCTAACCTAACCTAACCTAACCTAACCTAACCTAACCTAACCTAACCTAACCTAACCTAACCTAACCTAACCTAACCTAACCTAACCTAACCTAACCTAACCTAACCTAACCTAACCTAACCTAACCTAACCTAACCTAACCTAACCTAACCTAACCTAACCTAACCTAACCTAACCTAACCTAACCTAACCTAACCTAACCTAACCTAACCTAACCTAACCTAACCTAACCTAACCTAACCTAACCTAACCTAACCTAACCTAACCTAACCTAACCTAACCTAACCTAACCTAACCTAACCTAACCTAACCTAACCTAACCTAACCTAACCTAACCTAACCTAACCTAACCTAACCTAACCTAACCTAACCTAACCTAACCTAACCTAACCTAACCTAACCTAACCTAACCTAACCTAACCTAACCTAACCTAACCTAACCTAACCTAACCTAACCTAACCTAACCTAACCTAACCTAACCTAACCTAACCTAACCTAACCTAACCTAACCTAACCTAACCTAACCTAACCTAACCTAACCTAACCTAACCTAACCTAACCTAACCTAACCTAACCTAACCTAACCTAACCTAACCTAACCTAACCTAACCTAACCTAACCTAACCTAACCTAACCTAACCTAACCTAACCTAACCTAACCTAACCTAACCTAACCTTTTTTTTTTTTTTTTTTTTTTTTTTTTTTTTTTTTTTTTTTTTTTTTTTTTTTTTTTTTTTTTTTTTTTTTTTTTTTTTTTTTTTTTTTTTTTTTTTTTTTTTTTTTTTTTTTTTTTTTTTTTTTGTTGACGAAGTGGAAATGCATTTACGCATCCTCCCTGCCCGGGGAAGGCTGTGCAATGGGAGGTATGACGGACTCTCAAAAGAACTACCGTCTAAAACCACTCCGGCGTTTAAACCTCCTGGCCGGTAGTGAGGCACCGCGGTACCGCTAAAAGCATAGACCACTGACGCACCTCCCGGCTTGCTCCGAAGAGCCCCTCAAACCCCCGCCAGAGGAGGAGACGGCTGTGAACAGCCCGCGACCGTCTCCCCAGACCGGTTTAGCCGTGCAATGTGAGCCCCCTACCCACTGGCTTAACAAGAAGTTCGGGCGAGCAGCAAACCGAAGTTCGCTGAGTTCGCCTTCCCTTCAACGGTCTGCCTGTGGTGGATGGTGCTTTCCGGATACCCAAACGCGAGGTTTGGTCCCATACCCTTCAAACACACCCCACCACAGCTGTCCCACCAATAACTACAGTGCCCCCCGGGATTCCGAAGGACACGTAGAAGGACCCTCGGGTGACATGGGAGCACCTTCAGAGTGGGTTACGCCCCGTTGCGTGCCATGTCTTCCGGTAAACCCAGTCACCAACCACCAAAGTGACAGAAGGGAGCTGTCCGGTTTGGAAACGGCCTCGAAGGCACACGCAACCGCCCCTTTCAACCACCTCTGTCACGGCCCCCTCCAGGTAACTGGTTAAGCTTTCCAGGAACAGAAACGGCCTCGTAGGCACACGCAACTGACCCTTCAAGCCTCCCCAGTCACCAACCGTCAAAAGGCAACAGAGAGAAGCTGTCCAGGACGAAAGCGGCCTCGCAGGCACACGCCACCGCCCCTTCCAACAACCTCTGTCGCCGCCCTCATAAGAGGCGGGATGGTGACGACACCACTTTTCCGAGGAAAAGCGGCTCGTCACCATCCCCCCCCTAGGTGACAGAAGGAAACTTTCCGGGGCAGAAGTGCCGGTACACAACCGCAACCCTTCAAGAAACCCCTGTCACCTCCCCTCCCCCCCTTGCCGGATATTAGCCATGGGCCGAAAGAATTCCCAAGTGGGAAAAGTCTCAGCCAATGCCCAGGGTGCACCAGCCCAGATGCTGCGTTCTCCCCGGATCGAGATCAAGAGAGACTGCAACACCCAAGCCAACGTGGAGGAATCCGGCCTGCACCCCAACCTAACCTAACCTAACCTAACCTAACCTAACCTAACCTAACCTAACCTAACCTAACCTAACCTAACCTAACCTAACCTAACCTAACCTAACCTAACCTAACCTTTTTTTTTTTTTTTTTTTTTTTTTTTTTTTTTTTTGATGACGGAGTGGAAATGCATTTACGCATCCTCCCTGCCCGGGGAAGGCTGTGCAATGGGAGGTATGACGGACTCTCAAAAGAACTACCGTCTAAAACCACTCCGGCGTTTACCCCCCTGGCCAGTCGCGAGGCGCCGCGGAACCGCAATTAAGCTTTGCCCACTGACACGCCTCCTGGCCTGCTCCGAAGAGCCCCACCTTCTCCGCCAAAGGAGGAGACGGCTGCGGTCGGCAGCCCACGACCATCTCCCCAGACCGGTAAAGCCGTGCAATGTGGGCCCCCAACCCACTGGCCCTACACGGTCTGCCTGTGGTGGATGGTGCTTTCCGGATACCCAACCTCTAAGGGTCGGTCCCCATACCCTTCAAACACACCCCACCACAGCTGTCCCACCAATAACTACAGTGCCCCCCGGGATTCCGAAAGACACGTAGAAGGACCCTCGGGTGACATGGGAGTACGTCTTGAGCAGGGTCATGCTCCGGTGCAGAGCGGAACCTTCGTGCTCCGTTGCAGAGCGGAGTTAACATGCCCCAGTCTTTCGGTAAGCCCAGTCACCAACCACCAAAGTGACAGAAAGCAGCTGTCCGGTTTGGAAACGGCCTCAAAGGCACACGCAACCGCCCCTTTCAACCACCTCTGTCACGGCCCCCTCCAGGTAACTGGTTAAGCTTTCCAGGAACAGAAACGGCCTCGAAGGCACACGCAACTGACCCTTCAAGCTACCCCAGTCACCAACCGTCAATGGGCCACAGAAGGAAGCTGTCCAGGGCGGAAGCGGCCCAGCAACCGCCCCTTCCAACGACCTCTGTCGCCGCCTCCCTATGGTGACGAGGCCACTTTTCCGAAGAAAAGCTGCTCGTCACCATCCCCCCCCCGGTGACAGAAGGAAACTTTCCGGGGCAGAAGTGCCGGTACACAACCGCAACCCTTCAAGAAACCCCTGTCACCTTCCCCCCCCCCCCCCCCCGTGCCGGATATTAGCCATGGGCCGAAAGAATTCCCAAGATGGAAAAGTCTCAGCCAATGCCCAGGGTGCACCAGCCCAGATGCTGCGTTCTCTCCGGATCGAGATCAAGAGAGACTGCAACACCCAAGCCAACGTGGAGGAATCCGGCCTGCACCCCAAACCTAACCTAACCTAACCTAACCTAACCTAACCTAACCTAACCTAACCTAACCTAACCTAACCTAACCTAACCTAACCTAACCTAACCTAACCTAACCTAACCTAACCTAACCTAACCTAACCTAACCTAACCTAACCTAACCTAACCTAACCTAACCTCACCTAACCTAACCTAACCTAACCTAACCTAACCTAACCTAACCTAACCTAACCTAACCTAACCTAACCTAACCTAACCTAACCTAACCTAACCTAACCTAACCTAACCTAACCTAACCTAACCTAACCTAACCTAACCTAACCTAACCTAACCTAACCTAACCTAACCTAACCTAACCTAACCTAACCTAACCTAACCTAACCTAACCTAACCTAACCTAACCTAACCTAACCTAACCTAACCTAACCTAACCTAACCTAACCTAATCTAACCTAACCTAACCTAACCTAACCTAACCTAACCTAACCTAACCTAACCTAACCTAACCTAACCTAACCTAACCTAACCTAACCTAACCTAACCTAACCTAACCTAACCTAACCTAACCTAACCTAACCTAACCTAACCTAACCTAACCTAACCTAACCTAACCTAACCTAACCTAACCTAACCTTTTTTTTTTTTTTTTTTTTTTTTTTTTTTTTTTTGATGACGGAGTGGAAATGCATTTACGCATCCTCCCTGCCCGGGGAAGGCTGTGCAATGGGAGGTATGACGGACTCTCAAAAGAACTACCGTCTAAAACCACTCCGGCGTTTACCCCCCTGGCCAGTCGCGAGGCGCCGCGGAACCGCAATTAAGCTTTGCCCACTGACACGCCTCCTGGCCTGCTCCGAAGAGCCCCACCTTCTCCGCCAAAGGAGGAGACGGCTGCGGTCGGCAGCCCACGACCATCTCCCCAGACCGGTAAAGCCGTGCAATGTGGGCCCCCAACCCACTGGCCCTACACGGTCTGCCTGTGGTGGATGGTGCTTTCCGGATACCCAACCTCTAAGGGTCGGTCCCCATACCCTTCAAACACACCCCACCACAGCTGTCCCACCAATAACTACAGTGCCCCCCGGGATTCCGAAAGACACGTAGAAGGACCCTCGGGTGACATGGGAGTACGTCTTGAGCAGGGTCATGCTCCGGTGCAGAGCGGAACCTTCGTGCTCCGTTGCAGAGCGGAGTTAACATGCCCCAGTCTTTCGGTAAGCCCAGTCACCAACCACCAAAGTGACAGAAAGCAGCTGTCCGGTTTGGAAACGGCCTCAAAGGCACACGCAACCGCCCCTTTCAACCACCTCTGTCACGGCCCCCTCCAGGTAACTGGTTAAGCTTTCCAGGAACAGAAACGGCCTCGAAGGCACACGCAACTGACCCTTCAAGCTACCCCAGTCACCAACCGTCAATGGGCCACAGAAGGAAGCTGTCCAGGGCGGAAGCGGCCCAGCAACCGCCCCTTCCAACGACCTCTGTCGCCGCCTCCCTATGGTGACGAGGCAACTTTTCCGAAGAAAAGCTGCTCGTCATCATCCCCCCCCAGGTGACAGAAGGAAACTTTCCGGGGCAGAAGTGCCGGTACACAACCGCAACCCTTCAAGAAACCCCTGTCACCTTCCCCCCCCACCCCCCCGTGCCGGATATTAGCCATGGACCGAAAGAATTCCCAAGGGGGAAAAGTCTCAGCCAATGCCCAGGGTGCACCAGCCCAGATGCTGCGTTCTCTCCGGATCGAGATCAAGAGAGATCGCAACACCCAAGCCAACGTGGAGGAATCCGGCCTGCACCCCAACCTTTTTTTTTTTTTTTTTTTTTTTTTTTTTGATGACGGAGTGGAAATGCATTTACGCATCCTCCCTGCCCGGGGAAGGCTGTGCAATGGGAGGTATGACGGACTCTCAAAAGAACTACCGTCTAAAACCACTCCGGCGTTTACCCCCCTGGCCAGTCGCGAGGCGCCGCGGAACCGCAATTAAGCTTTGCCCACTGACACGCCTCCTGGCCTGCTCCGAAGAGCCCCACCTTCTCCGCCAAAGGAGGAGACGGCTGCGGTCGGCAGCCCACGACCATCTCCCCAGACCGGTAAAGCCGTGCAATGTGGGCCCCCAACCCACTGGCCCTACACGGTCTGCCTGTGGTGGATGGTGCTTTCCGGATACCCAACCTCTAGGGTCGGTCCCCATACCCTTCAAACACACCCCACCACAGCTGTCCCACCAATAACTACAGTGCCCCCCGGGATTCCGAAAGACACGTAGAAGGACCCTCGGGTGACATGGGAGTACGTCTTGAGCAGGGTCATGCTCCGGTGCAGAGCGGAACCTTCGTGCTCCGTTGCAGAGCGGAGTTAACATGCCCCAGTCTTTCGGTAAGCCCAGTCACCAACCACCAAAGTGACAGAAAGCAGCTGTCCGGTTTGGAAACGGCCTCGAAGGCACACGCAACCGCCCCTTTCAACCACCTCTGTCACGGCCCCCTCCAGGTAACTGGTTAAGCTTTCCAGGAACAGAAACGGCCTCGAAGGCACACGCAACTGACCCTTCAAGCTACCCCAGTCACCAACCGTCAATGGGCCACAGAAGGAAGCTGTCCAGGGCGGAAACGGTCCAAAGCAACCGCCCCTTCCAACGACCTCTGTCGCCGCCTCCCTATGGTGACGAGGCCACTTTTCCGAAGAAAAGCTGCTCGTCACCATCCCCCCCCAGGTGACAGAAGGAAACTTTCCGGGGCAGAAGTGCCGGTACACAACCGCAACCCTTCAAGAAACCCCTGTCACCTCCCCTCCCCCCCTTGCCGGATATTAGCCATGGGCCGAAAGAATTCCCAAGTGGGAAAAGTCTCAGCCAATGCCCAGGGTGCACCAGCCCAGATGCTGCGTTCTCTCCGGATCGAGATCAAGAGAGACTGCAACACCCAAGCCAACGTGGAGGAATCCGGCCTGCACCCCAACCTAACCTAACCTAACCTAACCTAACCTAACCTAACCTAACCTAACCTAACCTAACCTAACCTAACCTAACCTAACCTAACCTAACCTAACCTAACCTAACCTAACCTAACCTAACCTAACCTAACCTAACCTTTTTTTTTTTTTTTTTTTTTTTTTTTTTTTTTTTGACAAGGTGAAAAATGCGTTACGCATTTCCCCCGCCATGGGAGTGGCGGGGGGGTATGTGGGACTCACATCCCCTCCCCTTCTCCGAGCGAGAAGGGATAGGGGAGTGTTACCCACTAAAAAACACCTTGGCGTACCCTCATACCGGTTTGGTTGGACGCCGTGGAACCCGCGGAAGGCATTCCCCACGACGTCTACCGGCGGCCCCAGCCATTGCTGGGGCTTCCCGCGCCAAAAGGGGAGAGGGGCCGAGCACGCGTGGCCCCCCTCCCAGACCGCTGAGTGGCTTGCCTACGGCAGGCGAGGGACTCCCATCCCCCACCCGCAGCCACTAAGGGTTAAGGCGCGCAGCAAATCGCCGCCGCCTCAACCCCTGCCGTCTGCGCCGGAGCGGATGCGCCAGAGGAGACTCCTCGCGCTCCCGCTCCGCGGCCTCCTTCTGCGAGATGATCGTTTCGCAAAAGGAGGCCACAGCCTCCCAAGACCTCTCGCTGCAGAGCATTGCCGCAACAATGCTGTAGAGCGAGAGGTCCTCCCGCTGAATAGCTAGTGCCATGGCGCCGCGCTCCGAACTCCAACGGCTGCACACCTCAAAGGTGTGCTGAGCCGTGTCGTCCGGATCCCCGCACTCATGGCACTGCGGGGTAGGCTCCCTCCCAATTTTGTGCAGGTAATGACCGAAGCACCCATGTCCGGTCATCACCTGCACAAGCCGGAACAACGTTGCGCCGACTGCCCTCTCTAACCAAAGGTCCACCGACGGGAGGATCGCCCCTATAGTACGGGTACCATAGGGGGAGTCCTCCAGGTCGGTTTTCCAGCGGTCCCGCAGTCGACGCTCCGTCATTCGGCGCGTCTCCTCCACCTCCTCAGGGTCCGGGCGTTCACCCCTTGCCCGGGCCCTAGACCTAACCCTATAGGTCTCCGCCTGCACCTCTGCATCCAGTTCCCAGGGCGGGGTGCAGGCGAGGAGGCAGGCCGCCGCGTGGGCCACAGTAACGTAGGCCCTCACTATACGGAGAGCCACTACCCTCTGCGGCCTCCGCAGCAGGGCTCTGTTGCGGGCGGACAGCTTGTCCGCCCAGATTGGGGCCCCGTATAGGGCCATGCTCCTTGTTACGCCGGCGTATAGACGCCGGCATAAGGAGCCCGGCCCACCCACATTGGGCAGTAGCCGGCCCAGCGCCGAGGCGGCGCCCACGATTCGGGGAGCAAGTCTGGTGAAGTGCTCCCCGAAGTCCCATTTGCGGTCCAGTACCAGCCCCAGATATTTGATGTGGGGCTTTATTTGGACCGCTTCTCCTCCGAGGGTAAGCGCCGCGCCCGCCGGCAGCCGCCACCCTCGCCCTCCGAAGACTATACTCTCCGTCTTCGAGAGGGCCACCTTTAGACCGAGCCGCTCAATGCGATGAATCGCCAGCTCGGCCGCCACCTCCGCCCTCCTTGAGGTCTCCCTCATGTCGCTTCCGCGCGCAGCCACCATCGTGTCGTCCGCATAACAGATGGTGAGTGTGCGCGGAAGCAGCTCCCCCCTAATGGCCCAATCGTACCCCAGGTTCCAAAGAAGTGGACCGAGTACGGAACCCTGGGGCACGCCACAGGCCATTCCCTTCTCCCCTCGTCGACCCTCCTTACCCTCATAGAGCACTACCCTCTCGGTAAGGTAGTGCTCTATGACCCGCCTTAGATAGTGAGGCACTTCGTGATACCGAAGTGCCTCTCTAATCACCTCGTAGGGGAGGGTGCCGAATGCGTTCGCGATGTCCAACGACACCGCGACGACACCCTCACCCCTGCTCGACGCGTACTCGCAGAAGTCCCTGAGGGACTTCAGCGCGTCGAGCGTTGACCGCCCCTCCCGGAACCCGAACTGTCTTTCCGAGACGTTCGGGCCGGCGGTCTCCAGGTGCTGCAGGATCCGGGAGGCCAGGATGCGTTCGAACATTTTCCCGGCCTCGTCCAGCAGCACGATGGGGCGGTATGCGGACGGGCAGTCGGGGGGTCGACCCTCTTTACGGAGGAGGCACAGCCTCCCCTCCTTCCATATCCTCGGGAACCTTCCCTCCCTCAGGCAGTCGTCCATGATCTGCCTGAGGCGGTTCCCGAGGTGCTTCAACGCTATCGGGAGGACGCGGCCTGGGACTCCGTCTGGACCCGGGGCTTTTTTGCAGCCCCGGAGTCGATCCAGCACCCGCTCGAACTCGTCATCGCTCACAGGAGCGACGACGAGTTCGTCCTCCCGTTCCTCCCGGGTCTCGGCCATTTCCGGGGGAGTGATCGAGGGGGCTGGAGGGAACAGCCCTTCGACGACCCTCTGCAGTAGGGCGGGCTCGAGGGACTCCATCGGAGGGGCGGTGCGCATCTTGTTACGCACCACCCTGTAGGGCCGTCCCCACGGGTCCCTATCGAGGGTGGCCAAGAATGAGACATGCGCCTCATCCTTGGCCTTGGCAATAGCCATATTGAGAGCCCCCTTTGCCTCTTTGAGGTTGCGGTGGAGGCCCTCTTCTTCTTCGGCAGTGTGCCGCCGGCGCCTACAGTGCTGGTAGGCCCGGCGGGCGGCGTTGCTGGTGGTACGCAGGCCCGCAATTTCTGCGGACCACCAGTACACCCTCTTGCGGGCGAAGAGGCGCTTGGTCCGGGGCATGGCCGCATCGCACACCGTCTGCAGTGCGATGCGGAACCGGACCGCCCTTTCCTCGACACCGAGGGCGGCGGGTGGGGCAGCGCACCAGGCCTCCACCATCGCCGCCTCGTCCGCCATGGCCCTGTCCAATTGGGACAGGGACCATTTTGGGAACCCTCTTCCCCCGTTCGCCCTCCTCCCCGGGATGGGCGGTGGCTGGACCCCTCCTGCGGAGACCCTCATCCTGATGTACAAATGATCGGAGAGGGTCTCCACGTCCTCCAGGACGCGCCATTCTTCCACGCGCGCGGCAATGGCAGTGGTCGCGAACGTTATGTCCACGACCGAACCCCCCTGCCGCCGCACGCATGTGTTTGCGTCGCCCTGGTTCAGGATTTCCAGTCCCGTTGCCACCACCCAATCCGTGAGAGCCGCCCCGCGCGGGTCCGTGATGGGGGAACCCCATGCCGAGCTCTTGGCATTGAGGTCCCCCAGGACCATCACCTGTCTCGGGGCAGCCCTCCTGACCACCCCCCCCAGGACCCCCAGGAACTGCTCGAATGCACGCAGCGGCCTATTGGGGGAGAAATACACCGCTACTAAAACGGTGTCGCTCCCCCACCTGGCCGCCACGAACCCCGGGCCACCCTCGATTCTCGACAGGGGGGGGAAGTCCCCAACCGCCGGCACCACGATGGCAACCATTTCGTCCGAAGCCCCTACCCAATTAGGTAGGGGAGGGACGAAATATGGCTCCGCGACAACCGCAACGCCAATTTCCCACTCCGCCATGGTCTGCATTAGCAGATCTTGAGCTCTGGCGGAGTGGTTGGCGTTCACCTGCAGGACCTCTAGATGTCGGTGTGCTGACATTTAGAGGTCCATGCGGTTGTCCTCTTCTTGCCGGCCGGCGGCTTCTTCTACCTGGGGGGGAGGCTGAGGACGACGGGGGGGTCGCGTCCTCAGGTCCTTGCCTCTAGTGTGAGGGGGGAAACAACTGTCCCCCCCCATGGAGTGATCAGCCGGGAGTTTGGCATGGGCGCACACCACGCACCACGCTTTCTCCTCCCAGCACTCCTTAGCCATGTGCCCCTCCCTGCTGCATCGGTAGCAAGCGTTGGACCGGTCAACGCTGGAGGGGCACGTCTCTCGTGTGTGACCAACACCCATGCATTTATAGCACCGCAGGGGTGTTGGTCCAATTCTATTGACCCTGGCGGAGGCCCAGCCGATCCTGACCCGCCCTTGTGCCAGGAGGGCTTTGGCCACCCGCACTGGGCACTGGATCAGGACAGATCCAGTGCCGTCATACAGGGGGCGAATGCCCCCTACCTTGATTTGGGCCTCATCACAGGCTCCCGCGGAGGCGACAGCCAGCGCCACGGACTCCTTAGTCGCCGACTCGTCCAAGCCGGCGATTTGGAGCCCGACCTTCTTGGTGACGCGGCTCACGTCAGCCACGTCGCCGACAATCTCTCGCAGTTTGTCTGCGAGATTGTCGGCCGCGTTCTCCTGGTCCTCTCCGGGGACCTCGATTATTCGGTTCCCCGTCATCGAGGACCTTACTTTTACATGCTGCAGGCCAACAGCTTCCAGGCTCAGGGCATTGATGGCCCTGGCCATGGTGGCCTGCAGCGTGGTGGTGGTGGTGGCTTCCTTCTTCAGAGAAACCACCACCGCCGCCGTCTTCGGAACGGCCAGTGCCTTCAATTTAGGCACCGCCTTCTTACTCGTTTGGGGCGCCTGGGGCGCTTTGGACGAGGGGGCGGGCTGGGCCTTCGCCTTCCCCTTCCCCTTTGCCTTCCTCACCACGTCCACCCAGGTTTCCTGGGGTGGACGCGGCGTTTTAGCGGAAGGCCCTGCTCCTTCAGCCGACGACCGAGCGTCTGTCGAGGCGGCTCGTGGGGACGGGACTGGGGCTTGGCGGGAGGGGGCCGCTACCTTTTTGGTAGGTTTGGCCTTTTGCGGCCTCCCGTCCCCCAGTCTTGCTCCTGCCTCAGACTGCGTGGTCCTCACCCTGAGGGGGGCTGGCACAGTCGTACTCATCTTGGAGGGGGCTGTCAGTGCTGGTCCCCCTGCTCTCCTGTCAGCCGCCAGCGGGGGGCGGAGAATAGGTTCCGGCGGCAGGCGCCTGTTCACCTCCTCGATGCGGGCATTAATCATGCCGCCCAAAGAGGTGAACAGGTCCTTTTTGAGAACCCCGATTGCCTCCGCCAGATCCGCAGCTGAAAACTGCACGGGCGGATCCGGCAGCGAGGCCGGAGCTACCGGAATCTCCCGCTCCGAGAAGGCGGTTCGGAGCGCCTTCAGCTCCCCCAAGCATTGAGCGAGTTGCTCCCGCATCCTCTTGTTGTCCGCCTTGAGGATGCGGATCTCCTCGCTCTCCGACTTGGCGGCCTGCACATCGTCCATGGAATCGAGGATGACTCTGCACGCCCGATTCATGATGCCCCATATGTCTCCCTTTAGGTGTCCGGAGCGCCTGGCACCCTCCAGGATGTCTCTGGCCGCTTCTCGGGTTGCCTCGATCGGGTCTGTGAGGCGCAAG
The DNA here is from genome assembly GCA_923062465.1 of Acleris sparsana. Taxonomy (NCBI): domain Eukaryota; kingdom Metazoa; phylum Arthropoda; class Insecta; order Lepidoptera; family Tortricidae; genus Acleris; species Acleris sparsana. The sequence goes on from OV281307.1 coordinate 27,807, forward strand.
AACTCCGATGGGCTATTTCTGGTAGGGGAGGTCGGCGATCGCGAGCGCGAGCGCACCTTCTCCTTCCTTTTCCCCTGATTTTCCCCTCTGGGACGGAGCTCGGGGAAATCCTTCCGATATGCTGCGGCAACGGCAGCATCCGCTTCATCCTCGAAGCGATAAGGGTCAACGTCTTTGAGTTTGGCCCTTGCCGCAGCCAACCCCGCGTACGCCCCCTTGGGCTTACCCCTAAGTGAGGAGCTGATTTTGGGCCCGAAAGCGGGCCTCAAATCACCCTCCTCATCATCGTCGTGGTTCCGTTTGGAGGCAGGGACCCTCAAAGCTACTAGCGAGTCATCCGACTCACAGCCAGAGCTGAAGTTTTCAACCTAACCTAACCTAACCTAACCTAACCTAACCTAACCTAACCTAACCTAACCTAACCTAACCTAACCTAACCTAACCTAACCTAACCTAACCTAACCTAACCTAACCTAACCTAACCTAACCTAACCTAACCTAACCTAACCTTTTTTTTTTTTTTTTTTTTTTTTTTTTTTTTTTTTTTTTTTTTTTGATGACGGAGTGGAAATGCATTTACGCATCCTCCCTGCCCGGGGAAGGCTGTGCAATGGGAGGTATGACGGACTCTCAAAAGAACTACCGTCTAAAACCACTCCGGCGTTTACCCCCCTGGCCAGTCGCGAGGCGCCGCGGAACCGCAATTAAGCTTTGCCCACTGACACGCCTCCTGGCCTGCTCCGAAGAGCCCCACCTTCTCCGCCAAAGGAGGAGACGGCTGCGGTCAGCAGCCCACGACCATCTCCCCAGACCGGTAAAGCCGTGCAATGTGGGCCCCCAACCCACTGGCCCTACACGGTCTGCCTGTGGTGGATGGTGCTTTCCGGATACCCAACCTCTAGGGTCGGTCCCCATACCCTTCAAACACACCCCACCACAGCTGTCCCACCAATAACTACAGTGCCCCCCGGGATTCCGAAAGACACGTAGAAGGACCCTCGGGTGACATGGGAGTACGTCTTGAGCAGGGTCATGCTCCGGTGCAGAGCGGAACCTTCGTGCTCCGTTGCAGAGCGGAGTTAACATGCCCCAGTCTTTCGGTAAGCCCAGTCACCAACCACCAAAGTGACAGAAAGCAGCTGTCCGGTTTGGAAACGGCCTCAAAGGCACACGCAACCGCCCCTTTCAACCACCTCTGTCACGGCCCCCTCCAGGTAACTGGTTAAGCTTTCCAGGAACAGAAACGGCCTCGAAGGCACACGCAACTGACCCTTCAAGCTACCCCAGTCACCAACCGTCAATGGGCCACAGAAGGAAGCTGTCCAGGGCGGAAACGGTCCAAAGCAACCGCCCCTTCCAACGACCTCTGTCGCCGCCTCCCTATGGTGACGAGGCCACTTTTCCGAAGAAAAGCTGCTCGTCACCATCCCCCCCCAGGTGACAGAAGGAAACTTTCCGGGGCAGAAGTGCCGGGACACAACCGCAACCCTTCAAGAAACCCCTGTCACCTTCCCCCCTCCCCCCCCGTGCCGGATATTAGCCATGGACCGAAAGAATTCCCAAAAGGGAAAAGTCTCAGCCAATGCCCAGGGTGCACCAGCCCAGATGCTGCGTTCTCTCCGGATCGAGATCAAGAGAGACTGCAACACCCAAGCCAACGTGGAGGAATCCGGCCTGCACCCCAACCTAACCTAACCTAACCTAACCTAACCTAACCTAACCTAACCTAACCTAACCTAACCTAACCTAACCTAACCTAACCTAACCTAACCTAACCTAACCTAACCTAACCTAACCTAACCTAACCTAACCTAACCTAACCTAACCTAACCTAACCTAACCTAACCTAACCTAACCTAACCTAACCTAACCTAACCTTTTTTTTTTTTTTTTTTTTTTTTTTTTTGGCAAGGTGAAAAATGCGTTACGCATTTCCCCCGCCATGGGAGTGGCGGGGGGGTATGTGGGACTCACGTCCCCTCCCCTTCTCCGAGCGAGAAGGAGTAGGGGAGTGTTACCCACTAAAAAACACCTTGGCGTACCCTCATACCGGTTTGGTTGGACGCCGTGGAACCCGCGGAAGGCATTCCCCACGACGTCTACCGGCGGCCCCAGCCATTGCTGGGGCTTCCCGCGCCAAAAGGGGAGAGGGGCCGAGCACGCGTGGCCCCCCTCCCAGACCGCTGAGTGGCTTGCCTACGGCAGGCGGGGGACTCCCATCCCCCGCCCGCAGCCACTAAGGGTTAAGGCGCGCAGCAAATCGCCGCCGCCTCAACCCCTGCCGTCTGCGCCGGAGCGGATGCGCAAGAGGAGACTCCTCGCGCTCCCGCTCCGCGGCCTCCTTCTGCGACATGATCGTTTCGCAGAAGGAGGCCACAGCCTCCCAAGACCTCTCGCTGCAGAGCATTGCCGCAACAATGCTGTAGAGCGAGAGGTCCTCCCGCTGAATAGCGAGTGCCATGGCGCCGCGCTCCGAACTCCAACGGCTGCACACCTCGAAGGTGTGCTGAGCCGTGTCGTCCGGATCCCCGCACTCATGGCACTGCGGGGTAGGCTCCCTCCCAATTTTGTGCAGGTAATGGCCGAAACACCCATGTCCGGTCATCACCTGCACAAGCCGGAACGACGTTGCGCCGACTGCCCTCTCTAACCAAAGGTCCACCGACGGGAGGATCGCCCCTATAGTACGGGTACCATAGGGAGAGTCCTCCAGGTCGGATTTCCAGCGGTCCCGCAGTCGACGCTCCGTCATTCGGCGCGTCTCCTCTACCTCCTCAGGGTCCGGGCGTTCACCCCTTGCCCGGGCCCTAGACCTAACCCTATAGGTCTCCGCCTGCACCTCTGCGTCCAGTTCCCAGGGCGGGGTGCAGGCGAGGAGGCAGGCCGCCGCGTGGGCCACAGTTACGTAGGCCCTCACTATACGGAGGGCTACAACCCTCTGCGGCCTCCGCAGCAGGGCCTTGTTGCGGGCGGACAGCTTGTCCGCCCAGATTGGGGCCCCGTAGAGGGCCATGCTCCTTGTTACGCCGGCGTATAGACGCCGGCATAAGGAGCCCGGCCCACCCACATTGGGCAGTAGCCGGCCCAGCGCCGAGGCGGCGCCCACGATTCGGGGAGCAAGTCTGGTGAAGTGCTCCCCGAAGTCCCATTTGCGGTCCAGTACCAGCCCCAGATATTTGATATGGGGCTTTATCTGGACCGCTTCCCCTCCGAGGGTAAGCGCCGCGCCCGCCGGCAGCCGCCACCCACGCCCCCCGAAGACAATACCCTCCGTCTTCGAGAGGGCCACCTTTAGGCCGAGCCGCTCAATGCGATGGATCGCCAGCTCGGCCGCCACCTCCGCCCTCCTTGAGGTCTCCCTCATGTCGCTTCCGCGCGCAGCCACCATCGTGTCGTCCGCATAACAGATGGTGAGTGTGCGCGGAAGCAGCTCCCCCCTAATGGCCCAATCGTACCCCAGGTTCCAAAGAAGTGGACCGAGAACGGAACCCTGGGGCACGCCGCAGGCCATTCCCCTCTCCCCTCGTCGACCCTCCTTACCCTCATAGAGCACTACCCTCTCGGTAAGGTAGTGCTCTATGACCCGCCTTAAATAATGAGGCACTTCGTGATACCGAAGTGCCTCACTAATCACCTCGTAGGGGAGGGTGCCGAATGCGTTCGCGATGTCCAACGACACCGCGACGACACCCTCACCCCTGCTCGACGCGTACTCGCAGAAGTCCCTGAGGGACTTCAGCGCGTCGAGCGTTGACCGCCCCTCCCGGAACCCGAACTGTCTTTCCGAGACGTTCGGGCCGGCGGTCTCCAGGTGCTGCAGGATCCGGGAGGCCAGGATGCGTTCGAACATTTTCCCGGCCTCGTCCAGCAGCACGATGGGGCGGTATGCGGACGGGCAGTCGGGGGGTCGACCCTCTTTACGGAGGAGGCACAGCCTCCCCTCCTTCCATATCCTCGGGAACCTTCCCTCCCTCAGGCAGTCGTCCATGATCTGCCTGAGGCGGTTCCCGAGGTGCTTCAACGCTATCGGGAGGACGCGGCCTGGGACTCCGTCTGGACCCGGGGCTTTTTTGCAGCCCCGGAGTCGATCCAGCACCCGCTCGAACTCGTCATCGCTCACAGGAGCGACGACGAGTTCGTCCTCCCGTTCCTCCCGGGTCTCGGCCATTTCCGGGGGAGTGATCGAGGGGGCTGGAGGGAACAGCCCTTCGACGACCCTCTGCAGTAGGGCGGGCTCGAGGGACTCCATAGGAGGGGCGGTGCGCATCTTGTTACGCACCACCCTGTAGGGCCGTCCCCACGGGTCCCTATCGAGGGTGGCCAAGAATGAGACATGCGCCTCATCCTTGGCCATGGCAATAGCCATATTGAGAGCCCCCTTTGCCTCTTTGAGGGTGCGGTGGAGGCCCTCTTCTTCCTCGGCAGTGTGCCGCCGGCGCCTACAGTGCTGGTAGGCCCGGCGGGCGGCGTTGCTGGTGGTACGCAGGCCCGCAATTTCTGCGGACCACCAGTACACCCTCTTGCGGGCGAAGAGGCGCTTGGTCCGGGGCATGGCCGCATCGCACACCGTCTGCAGTGCGATGCGGAACCGGACCGCCCTTTCCTCAACACCGAGGGCGGCGGGTGGGGCAGCGCACCAGGCCTCCACCATCGCCGCCTCGTCCGCCATGGCCCTGTCCAATTGGGACAGGGACCATTTTGGGAACCCTCTGCCCCCGTTCGCCCTCCTCCCCGGGATGGGCGGTGGCTGGACCCCTCCTGCGGAGACCCTCATCCTGATGTACAAATGATCGGAGAGGGTCTCCACGTCCTCCAGGACGCGCCATTCTTCCACGCGTGCGGCAATGGCAGTGGTCGCGAACGTTATGTCCACGACCGAACCCCCCTGCCGCCGCACGCATGTGTTTGCGTCGCCCTGGTTCAGGATTTCCAGTCCCGTTGCCACCACCCAATCCGTGAGAGCCGCCCCACGCGGGTCCGTGATGGGGGAACCCCATGCCGAGCTCTTGGCATTGAGGTCCCCCAGGACCATCACCTGTCTCGGGGCAGCCCTCCTGACCACCCCCCCCAGGACCCCCAGGAACTGCTCGAACGCACGCAGCGGCCTATTGGGGGAGAAATACACCGCTACTAGAACGGTGTCGCTCCCCCACCTGGCCGCCACGAACCCCGGGCCACCCTCGATCCTCGACAGGGGGGGGAAGTCCCCAACCGCCGGCACCACGATGGCAACCATTTCGTCCGAAGCCCCTACCCAATTAGGTAGGGGAGGGACGAAATATGGCTCCGCGACAACCGCAACGCCAATTTCCCACTCCGCCATGGTCTGCATGAGCAGATCTTGAGCTCTGGCGGAGTGGTTGGCGTTCACCTGCAGGACCTCTAGATGTCGGTGTGCTGACATTTAGAGGTCCATGCGGTTGTCCTCTTCGGGCCGGCCGGCGGCTTCTTCTACCTGTGGGGGAGGCTGAGGACGACGGGGGGGTCGCGTCCTCAGGTCCTTGCCTCTAGTGTGAGGCGGGAAACAACTGTCCCCCCCCATGGAGTGATCAGCCGGGAGTTTGGCATGGGCGCACACCACGCACCACGCTTTCTCCTCCCAGCACTCCTTAGCCATGTGCCCCTCCCTGCTGCACCGGTAGCAAGCGTTGGACCGGTCAACGCTGGAGGGGCACGTCTCTCGGGTGTGACCAACACCCATGCATTTGTAGCACCGCAGGGGTGTTGGCCCGATCCTGTTGACCCTGGCGGAGGCCCAACCGACTCTGACTCGCCCTTTTTCTAAGAGGGCTTTGGCCACCCGCACAGGGCACTGAATAAGGACGGATCCAGTGCCGTCATACAGGGGGCGAATGCCCCCTACCTTGATTTGGGCCTCATCACAGGCTCCCGCGGAGGCGACAGCCAGCGCCACGGACTCCTTAGTCGCCGACTCGTCCAAGCCGGCGATTTGGAGCCCGACCTTCTTGGTGACGCGGCTCACGTCAGCCACGTCGCCGACAATCTCTCGCAGCTTGGCTGCGAGATTGTCGGCCGCATTTTCCTGGTCCTCTCCGGGGACCTCGATTATTCGGTTCCCCGTCATCGAGGACCGTACTTTTACATGCTGCAGGCCCACAGCCTCCAGGCTCAGGGCATTGATGGCCCTGGCCATGGTGGCCTGCAGCGTGGTGGTGGTGGTGGCTTCCTTCTTCAGAGAAACCACCACCGCCGCCGTCTTCGGAACGGCCAGTGCCTTCAATTTAGGCACCGCCTTCCTACTCGTTTGGGGCGCCTGGGGCGCTTTGGACGAGGGGGCGGGCTGGGCCTTTCCTTTCCCCTTCCCCTTCGTCTTCCTCACCACGTCCACCCAGGTTTCCTGGGATGGACGCGGCGTTTTAGCGGAAGGCCCTGCTCCTTCGGCCGACGACCGAGCGGCTGTCGAGGCGGCTCGTGGGGCCGGGACTGGGGCTTGGCGGGAGGGGGCCGCTACCTTTTTGGTAGGTTTCCCCCAGTCTTGCTCCTGCCTCAGGCTGAGTGGTCCTCACCCTGAGGGGGGCTGGTACAGCCGTACTCGCCTTGGGGGGGGCTGTCAGAGCCGGTCCCCCTGCCCTCCTGTCAGCCGCCAACGGGGGGCGGAGAATTGGTTCCGGCGGCAGGCGCCTGTTCACCTCCTCGATACGGGCATTAATCATGCCGCCCAAAGAGGTGAACAGGTCCTTTTTGAGAGCCCCTATGGCCTCCGCCAGATCCGCAGCAGAAAACTGCACGGGCGGATCCGGCAGCGAGGCCGGAGGCGCCGGAATCTCCCGCTCCGAGAAGGCGGTTCGGAGCGCCTTCAGCTCCCCCAAGCATTGAGCGAGTTGCTCCCGCATCCTCTTGTTGTCCGCCTTGAGGATGCGGATCTCCTCGCTCTCCGACTTGGCGGCCTCCACATCGTCCATCGAATCGAGGATAACTTTACACGCCCGATTCATGACGCCCCATATGCCTCCCTTCAGGTGCCCGGAGCGCCTGGCACCCTCCAGGATGTCTCTTGCCGCTTCTCGGGTTGCCTCGATCGGGTCTGTGAGGCGCAAGAACTCCGATGGGCTCTTCCTGGTAGGGGAGGTCGGCGATCGCGAGCGCGAGCGCAGCTTCTCCCCCCTTTTCCCCTGATTTTCCCCTCTGGGACGGAGCTCTGGGAAATCCTTCCGGTATGCTGCAACGGCCGCATCCGCTTCTTCCTCGAAGCGATAAGGGTCAAGGTCTTTGAGTTTGGCCCTTGCCGCAGCCAATCCCGCGTATGCCCCCTTGGGCTTACCCCTATGTGAGGAGCTGATTTTAGGCCCGAAAGCGGGCCTCAAATCACCCTCCTCATCATCGTCGTGGTTCCGTTTGGAGGCAGGGACCCTCAAAGCTACTAGCGAGTCGTCCGACTCACAGCCAGAGCTGAAGTTTTCTCCCTCCCCCTCCGGTGGATCCCCCCATTTCTCGGTGTCCGAGGCCATAGTGGCCCCTTACACCAGCCTACAAAATTAAGTCTAAATGCGACCAGCAGGACCGAAGTTATTTCGAATTCCGAAATAAAATCGGTCAAGTGCGAGTCGGATTTAGACTTTCCTATACAAAAATGAGTTTGGCGCCTGATGGAAAAAAATAGCAACCAAACAAATTTTTCCCCCGCAGTTTTTACCCACTTCCCGGGGTCGCAGGAAGTCGGGAAAAACACTTAAAAATAGAACAAAACAAAAGCTATCCTACTAAAAAATAAAAACAAATAAAAGTTAAAAGGTTACAAAAATACAGAATTTACAAAAAATTTACAAAACCTTAAGTTTGCAACCGCAAAAACCCTCTACCCCCCACTACACTTAAAGGCTAATAACTTCCGACTTTGCAGTCGGAAAATTATGAGTCCTTCAAGAAAATATACACAATTATATACACTACCGCTAATAAAAATTATACTATTATACAACAACCGTAACCTAATAAAATAATTTTTACAAACTCAAAATTGAGACTTTTATTTCGCAAATTTCGAGCAAAATACTCGAAATTTTAAAAATAAAAGATCTCGCTACTTACACTAAAAAATAAAACCAAACCAACGCTATAGTTAGCGGGACCGTTGCCGCTACCCCAACCCAAAAACTGGGCAATTAAGGCAGCTGGCAACACCGACAAAACTAAAACGAAAAAATGTAAACAAAGGAAAATATATACAGAAAATCAACGCCAAAAAACCCCGAAACCCGGAGGTCGCTTATTCCCAATCTTTCGAGAGGGAAGTAACAAGACCAACCGTACGGTCAAGACGGGGATTGCCGGTATGTTCTAGCCCTGAAAAGGGCTCGATACGATATCGGCAACAATTTTATATTCGACGAAGAAAAAGCAATAGAAACCAATGAACAAAAAACCAACCGCAAATAGAAAACTTTAAAAAATAAGAAAACTTTACTAGCTAAGAGAGAAAGAAAGAGAGAAACAAGATGAGAAAAAAATGTAGTCTTTCGTCACCAAATCACCCGCAAATCGTTCCATCAACACCCAAGATTTTACCTCAACCTAACCTAACCTAACCTAACCTAACCTAACCTAACCTAACCTAACCTAACCTAACCTAACCTAACCTAACCTAACCTAACCTAACCTAACCTAACCTAACCTAACCTAACCTAACCTAACCTAACCTAACCTAACCTAACCTAACCTAACCTAACCTAACGTAACCTAACCTAACCTAACCTAACCTAACCTAACCTAACCTAACCTAACCTAACCTAACCTAACCTAACCTAACCTAACCTAACCTAACCTAACCTAACCTAACCTAACCTAACCTAACCTAACCTAACCTAACCTAACCTAACCTAACCTAACCTAACCTAACCTAACCTAACCTAACCTAACCTAACCTAACCTAACCTAACCTAACCTAACCTAACCTAACCTAACCTAACCTAACCTAACCTAACCTAACCTAACCTAACCTAACCTAACCTAACCTAACCTAACCTAACCTAACCTAACCTAACCTAACCTAACCTAACCTAACCTAACCTAACCTAACCTAACCTAACCTAACCTAACCTAACCTAACCTAACCTAACCTAACCTAACCTAACCTAACCTAACCTAACCTAACCTAACCTAACCTAACCTAACCTTTTTTTTTTTTTTTTTTTTTTTTTTTTTTTGATGACGGAGTGGAAATGCATTTACGCATCCTCCCTGCCCGGGGAAGGCTGTGCAATGGGAGGTATGACGGACTCTCAAAAGAACTACCGTCTAAAACCACTCCGGCGTTTACCCCCCTGGCCAGTCGCGAGGCGCCGCGGAACCGCAATTAAGCTTTGCCCACTGACACGCCTCCTGGCCTGCTCCGAAGAGCCCCACCTTCTCCGCCAAAGGAGGAGACGGCTGCGGTCGGCAGCCCACGACCATCTCCCCAGACCGGTAAAGCCGTGCAATGTGGGCCCCCAACCCACTGGCCCTACACGGTCTGCCTGTGGTGGATGGTGCTTTCCGGATACCCAACCTCTAAGGGTCGGTCCCCATACCCTTCAAACACACCCCACCACAGCTGTCCCACCAATAACTACAGTGCCCCCCGGGATTCCGAAAGACACGTAGAAGGACCCTCGGGTGACATGGGAGTACGTCTTGAGCAGGGTCATGCTCCGGTGCAGAGCGGAACCTTCGTGCTCCGTTGCAGAGCGGAGTTAACATGCCCCAGTCTTTCGGTAAGCCCAGTCACCAACCACCAAAGTGACAGAAAGCAGCTGTCCGGTTTGGAAACGGCCTCAAAGGCACACGCAACCGCCCCTTTCAACCACCTCTGTCACGGCCCCCTCCAGGTAACTGGTTAAGCTTTCCAGGAACAGAAACGGCCTCGAAGGCACACGCAACTGACCCTTCAAGCTACCCCAGTCACCAACCGTCAATGGGCCACAGAAGGAAGCTGTCCAGGGCGGAAGCGGCCCAGCAACCGCCCCTTCCAACGACCTCTGTCGCCGCCTCCCTATGGTGACGAGGCCACTTTTCCGAAGAAAAGCTGCTCGTCACCATCCCCCCCCAGGTGACAGAAGGAAACTTTCCGGGGCAGAAGTGCCGGTACACAACCGCAACCCTTCAAGAAACCCCTGTCACCTTCCCCCCCCCCCCCCCGTGCCGGATATTAGCCATGGGCCGAAAGAATTCCCAAGGGGGAAAAGTCTCAGCCAATGCCCAGGGTGCACCAGCCCAGATGCTGCGTTCTCTCCGGATCGAGATCAAGAGAGACTGCAACACCCAAGCCAACGTGGAGGAATCCGGCCTGCACCCCAACCTAACCTAACCTAACCTAACCTAACCTAACCTAACCTAACCTAACCTAACCTAACCTAACCTAACCTAACCTAACCTAACCTAACCTAACCTAACCTAACCTAACCTAACCTAACCTAACCTAACCTAACCTAACCTAACCTAACCTAACCTAACCTAACCTAACCTAACCTAACCTAACCTAACCTAACCTAACCTAACCTAACCTAACCTAACCTAACCTAACCTAACCTAACCTAACCTAACCTAACCTAACCTAACCTAACCTAACCTAACCTAACCTAACCTAACCTAACCTAACCTAACCTAACCTAACCTAACCTAACCTAACCTAACCTTTTTTTTTTTTTTTTTTTTTTTTTTTTTTTTTTTTTTTTTTTTTTTTTTTTTTTTTTTTTTTTTTTTTTTTGTTGACGAAGTGGAAATGCATTTACGCATCCTCCCTGCCCGGGGAAGGCTGTGCAATGGGAGGTATGACGGACTCTCAAAAGAACTACCGTCTAAAACCACTCCGGCGTTTAGACCTCCTGGCCGGTAGTGAGGCACCGCGGTACCGCTATAAGCATAGACCACTGACGCACCTCCCGGCTTGCTCCGAAGAGCCCCTCAAACCCCCGCCAGAGGAGGAGACGGCTGTGAACAGCCCGCGACCGTCTCCCCAGACCGGTTTAGCCGTGCAATGTGAGCCCCCTACCCACTGGCTTAACAAGAAGTTCGGGCGAGCAGCAAACCGAAGTTCGCTGAGTTCGCCTTCCCTTCAACGGTCTGCCTGTGGTGGATGGTGCTTTCCGGATACCCAAACGCGAGGTTTGGTCCCATACCCTTCAAACACACCCCACCACAGCTGTCCCACCAATAACTACAGTGCCCCCCGGGATTCCGAAGGACACGTAGAAGGACCCTCGGGTGACATGGGAGCACCTTCGGAGTGGGTTACGCCCCGTTGCGTGCCATGTCTTCCGGTAAACCCAGTCACCAACCACCAAAGTGACAGAAAGCAGCTGTCCGGTTTGGAAACGGCCTCGAAGGCACACGCAACCGCCCCTTTCAACCACCTCTGTCACGGCCCCCTCCAGGTAACTGGTTAAGCTTTCCAGGAACAGAAACGGCCTCGTAGGCACACGCAACTGACCCTTCAAGCCTCCCCAGTCACCAACCGTCAAAAGGCAACAGAGAGAAGCTGTCCAGGACGGAAGCGGCCTCGCAGGCACACGCCACCGCCCCTTCCAACAACCTCTGTCGCCGCCCACATAAGAGGCGGGATGGTGACGACACCACTTTTCCGAGGAAAAGTGGCTCGTCACCATCCCCCCCCTAGGTGACAGAAGGAAACTTTCCGGGGCAGAAGTGCCGGTACACAACCGCAACCCTTCAAGAAACCCCTGTCACCTCCCCTCCCCCCCTTGCCGGATATTAGCCATGGGCCGAAAGAATTCCCAAGTGGGAAAAGTCTCAGCCAATGCCCAGGGTGCACCAGCCCAGATGCTGCGTTCTCCCCGGATCGAGATCAAGAGAGACTGCAACACCCAAGCCAACGTGGAGGAATCCGGCCTGCACCCCAACCTAACCTAACCTAACCTTTTTTTTTTTTTTTTTTTTTTTGATGACGGAGTGGAAATGCATTTACGCATCCTCCCTGCCCGGGGAAGGCTGTGCAATGGGAGGTATGACGGACTCTCAAAAGAACTACCGTCTAAAACCACTCCGGCGTTTACCCCCCTGGCCAGTCGTGAGGCGCCGCGGAACCGCAATTAAGCTTTGCCCACTGACACGCCTCCTGGCCTGCTCCGAAGAGCCCCACCTTCTCCGCCAAAGGAGGAGACGGCTGCGGTCGGCAGCCCACGACCATCTCCCCAGACCGGTAAAGCCGTGCAATGTGGGCCCCCAACCCACTGGCCCTACACGGTCTGCCTGTGGTGGATGGTGCTTTCCGGATACCCAACCTCTAAGGGTCGGTCCCCATACCCTTCAAACACACCCCACCACAGCTGTCCCACCAATAACTACAGTGCCCCCCGGGATTCCGAAAGACACGTAGAAGGACCCTCGGGTGACATGGGAGTACGTCTTGAGCAGGGTCATGCTCCGGTGCAGAGCGGAACCTTCGTGCTCCGTTGCAGAGCGGAGTTAACATGCCCCAGTCTTTCGGTAAGCCCAGTCACCAACCACCAAAGTGACAGAAAGCAGCTGTCCGGTTTGGAAACGGCCTCAAAGGCACACGCAACCGCCCCTTTCAACCACCTCTGTCACGGCCCCCTCCAGGTAACTGGTTAAGCTTTCCAGGAACAGAAACGGCCTCGAAGGCACACGCAACTGACCCTTCAAGCTACCCCAGTCACCAACCGTCAATGGGCCACAGAAGGAAGCTGTCCAGGGCGGAAGCGGCCCAGCAACCGCCCCTTCCAACGACCTCTGTCGCCGCCTCCCTATGGTGACGAGGCCACTTTTCCGAAGAAAAGCTGCTCGTCACCATCCCCCCCCAGGTGACAGAAGGAAACTTTCCGGGGCAGAAGTGCCGGTACACAACCGCAACCCTTCAAGAAACCCCTGTCACCTTCCCCCCCCCCCCCCCGTGCCGGATATTAGCCATGGGCCGAAAGAATTCCCAAGGGGGAAAAGTCTCAGCCAATGCCCAGGGTGCACCAGCCCAGATGCTGCGTTCTCTCCGGATCGAGATCAAGAGAGACTGCAACACCCAAGCCAACGTGGAGGAATCCGGCCTGCACCCCAACCTAACCTAACCTAACCTAACCTAACCTAACCTAACCTAACCTAACCTAACCTAACCTAACCTAACCTAACCTAACCTAACCTAACCTAACCTAACCTAACCTAACCTAACCTAACCTAACCTAACCTAACCTAACCTAACCTAACCTAACCTAACCTAACCTAACCTAACCTTTTTTTTTTTTTTTTTTTTTTTTTTTTTTTTTTTTTTTTTTTTTTTTTTTGACAGGGTGGAAAATGCTTTATGCATTCCCCTCACCATGGGAGTAGTGAGGGGATATGTGGGACTCACCCCCCGCCCCCCCCTCCGAATGAGAGGGGGACAGGGAGCGCAACCCACTAAAAACCACCCTGGCGTACCCTCCTGCCGGTTAGGCAAGGCGCCGTGGAACCGCCGAAGCTCTGCCCACGACGCCTTCCGGCAGCCCCGGCCGTCTGCCGGGGCTACCCGCGCCGAAGGAGAGAGAGGCCGAGCACGCCTGGCCCCTCTCCCAGACCGCCAAGTGACTAGCCTACGGCGGGCGGGGGACTCCCATCCCCCACCCGCAGTCACTAAGGGTTGAGGCGCGCGGCAAAACGCCGCCGCCTCACCCCCCGCCGTCTACGCCGGAGCGGATGCGCGAGAGGAGAGTCCTCGCGCTCACGCTCCGAGGCCTCCTTCTGCGAGATGACACACTCGCAGAAGGAGGCCACAGCCCTCCAGGACCTGTCGCTGCACAGCATTGCAGACACAACGCTGTGCAGGGAGAGGTCCCGTCGACCGATGGCTAGCGCCATAGTGCGGCGCTCCGCACTCCACCGGCTGCACACCTCGAGAGTGTGCTGAGCCGTGTCGTCCGGATCGCCGCACTCATGGCACTGCGGGCCGGGCTCCCTCCCAATTTTGTGCAGGTAATGACCGAAGCATCCGTGTCCGGTCAATACCTGCACAAGCCGGTACGACGTAGCGCCGACTGCCCTCCCCAACCAGGTGTCAAACGACCCGAGGATCGCCCCTATGGTCCGAGTCCCATAGGGGGAGTCCTCCAGGTCCGCTTTCCACCTGTCCCGCAGTCGGCGCTCCGTCATCCGGCGCGTCTCCTCCACCTCCTCAGGGTCCGGGCGTTCTCCTCTCGCCCGGGCCCTGGACCTGACTGCGTAGGTCTCCGCCTGCACCTCTGCGTCCAACTCCCAGGGTGGGGTGCAGGCGAGGAGGCAGGCCGCGGCGTGGGCCACCGTCATGTAGGCCCTCACAATACGGAGGGCCACCACCCGCTGTGGCCTCTGTAGCAGGGCCCTGTTCCGGGCGGACAGCTTGTCCGCCCAGATGGGGGCCCCGTACAGAGCCATGCTCCTTGTAACGCCGGCATACAGCCGGCGGCACAAGGAGCCCGGCCCACCCACGTTCGGCAGCAGCCGGCTCAGTGCCGACGCGGCGCCCACAATTCGGGGAGCCAGTTGCGAAAAATGCTCCCCGAAATTCCATCGTCGGTCCAGAACAAGCCCCAAATATTTTATGTGGGGCTTGATCGGGACCGACTCCCCCCCCAGGGTGAGCGCCAAACCCGCCGGCAGCCTCCACCCCCGGCCCCCGAAGACTATCGCCTCAGTCTTCGGGAGCGCCACCCTCAGGCCGAGCCGACCAATCCGGTAAATTGTCAGCTCGGCCGCCGCTTCCGCCCGGCACAGCACCTCCCTCATGTCGGTCCCACGCACGGCCACCATGGTGTCATCTGCGTAGCAGATGGTGGCCGTCCGTGGGAGCAACTCCCCCCTGATGGCCCAATCGTACCCCAGGTTCCATAAGAGCGGACCGAGCACGGAACCTTGGGGTACGCCGCAGGCCATCGCCGTCGACCCCCGTCGACCGTCCCTCTGCTCATAGAGCACTACCCTCTCGGTCAGGTAGTGCTCTATGACCCGCCGCAGGTAGGGAGGCACTTGGTGGTAAATAAGTGCCTCCCTTATCACCCCATAGGGGAGAGTGCCAAATGCGTTTGCGATGTCAAGGGACACCGCGACGACACCCTCCCCTCTGCTCGACGCGTACTCACAGAAGTCCCTAAGGGACTTCAGCGCGTCGAGCGTAGACCGCCCCTCTCTGAACCCGAACTGTCTATGGGAGACGTTCGGGCCGGCGGTCTCCAGGTGCTGCTGGATCCTGGAGGCCAGGATTCTCTCCATCATCTTCCCGGCCTCATCCAGCAGCACTATGGGGCGATAGGCGGAGGGACAGTCCGGGGGTCGACCCTCTTTCCGGAGGAGGCAAAGCCTCCCCTCCTTCCACACCCTCGGGAACCGTCCCTCCCTCAGGCAGTCGTCCATCAACTGCCTGAGTCGGTCCCCGAGGTGTTTTAGGGCGATGGGGAGTACCCGGCCCGGTACTCCGTCGGGCCCCGGGGCTTTCTTGCAGCCCCGGAGCCGGTCCACCGCCCTCTCGAACTCGTCGTCGCTTACCGGTGCGATGGCGAGTTCGAGTGGGTCCTCCAAGTCCCCCGGTGGCTCGGTCATCACCGGGGGAGTTATCGAGGGAGCTGCCGGAAACAGCCCCTCGATGACCCTCCTCAGGAGGGGAGGCTCTAGGGAGTCCATGGGGGGGGCAGTGCGCATTTTATTGCGCACCACCCTGTACGGCCGCCCCCACGGATCCCTGTCCAGCGTGGCCAAGAATGAGGCGTGTGCCTCATCCTTGGCCTTTGCTATGGACAGGGTTAGGGCCCCCTTGGCTTCTTTGAGGGCCCCGTAGAGCCTCTCCTCCTCCTCCGCAGTGTGCCGCCTGCGCCTGCAATGTTGGTAGGCGCGGCGGGCACTGTTACTGGTGGTCCGCACTGCCGCAATTTCGGCGGACCACCAGTAGACCCTCCTCCGGGCGAAGAGCCGTTTCGCCCGGGGCATGGCCGCTCCGCACACGGCCTGCAGTGCGGAGCGGAACCGGCGCGCCCTCTCCTCCACTCCCAAGGCGGTGGGTGGGGCAGCACACCAAGCCTCCACCATCGCCGCCTCGTCCGCCTTGGCCCTGTCCAGCTGGGACAGGGACCACTTGGGGAACTCCTCCGTCCCCCCTCCCCGCCCCCCCCGAGGACTGGGTGGCAGCTGGCCCGGTCTTGTGGAGACCCTCAACCTGATATACAGGTGATCGGAGAGGGTCTCCACGTCCTCCAGGACGCGCCAGTCTGCGAGGCGTGCGGCAATGGCAGGGGTCGCGAACGTTATGTCCACGATAGACCCCCCCTGCCGCCGCACGCAAGTGTCGGCGCTGCCCTGGTTCAGGACCACCAGGCCCGCCGCCGCCACCCAATCCGTCAGCACGCCCCCGCGCACGTCCGTTATGGGGGATCCCCACGCCGCACTCTTGGCGTTGAGGTCCCCCAGGACCATTACCTGGCGCGGGGCCGCCCTCGCCACGACCCCCTCTAGGACCCCCAGGAAGGCCTCAAAGGCGGCCAGCGGCCTATTGGGGGAGAAGTACACCGCAACTAGTACGGTGTCGCTCCCCCATCCGGCCGCCACATACCCCGGGCCGCCCTCGATCCTCACGAGGGGGGGTCCGTCGCCGACCGCCGGCACCGCCACGGCAACCCACTCGTCCGTCGACCCCACCCAATTGGGTAGGGGAGGGACGAAGTAGGGTTCCGCGACCACCGCAACGTCAATCGACCACTCCGCCATTACCTGCATGAGCAGGTCTTGTGCTCTGGCGGAGTGGTTGACGTTGGCCTGCAGGAGCTCTAAATGGTGTGCTGGCATTTAGAGCTCCATGCAGGTCTCCTCGGGGGCCGCGGCGGTCACTGCGGGGGCGCTTCCATTAGCAACGGGGGGGCGGGGACGCTGCGGCCTGAGGTCCCTACCTTTAGTTGCGGGGGGGAAACATTTCCTCCCCCCGAGCATGTGGTTTGCCGGGAGTTTGGCCTGGTGGCATACGGCGCACCAAGCCTTCTCCCAGCAATCCGCCATTTTGTGCCCCTCTTTGCTGCACCGGAAGCAAAAATTGCTCCGGTCAACTTTAGAGGGGCACAGCTCCCGCGAGTGGCCGACACCATAGCAGCGGAAGCACCGCATTGGTGTCGGCCCCACCGCCGTGACCCTGGCGGAGGCCCATCCCACCAGAATCCTCCCGGCCTTGGTGAGGGTCACCGCAGCCTGCACGGGGCACTGGATCAAGACTGATCCAGTGCCATCGTAAAGGGCGCGGACGGCCCCCACACGGACCTGCTCAGGCCGGCACGCCCCCGCCGCGGCAACAGCCTGCGCCACCGTGTCCTTGGTGGCCGACTCGTCCAATCCGGAGATCTGGACGCCGGCCATCTTGACAGGGCGGCTGACGTCCGCCACGTCCCCCACCAACCCTTGCAGCTTGGCCGCAAGGGTATCCGCCACCTCGTGGCCCTTCTCCCCGGGGACCTCGATGACCCGGGAGCCCGTCATCGAGGTCCTGACCCGCACGCTCTGCAGGCCCACCTCGCTCAGGCTAAGACCATTAATGGCCTTAGCCATGGTGGCCTGCAGGGTGGTGGTGGCCCCCTTCTTGAGGGAGATCACCACCGCCGCCGTCTTGGGGACGGACAGCTTTGCGGGTCTGGGCCCGTGCGCTGTCTTCCCGGGCCCTTTAGGGGCTGGAGGGGGGGGCTTGGCCCCGCCCTTGCCCTTCTTCCGAACCACCTGCGACCACGACATTTGTGTGGGCGCAGGTGGCATACGGCCCGAGGGGCCGGACTCCTCCTCCGGGGCCGGGGCAGCCTTGGCGGCCTTGGCGGACTTCTTGTTGGCGGGGGTTGGGACTAGGGCCACCGCCTTCTTGTTTGCCCGCCCATCGCCTAGCCTGGCTCTGGCTATTGGCTCGAGGTCCACCGGGGCTGGGGGTGGCGGGGCAATACCTGCCCCCTTTCGCTGGGGGGGGGCTGACACGGCGGGCTTGGTAGCCCGCTTGTCGTGTGCCAGCGGGGGGCGAAGGATGGGCTCCGCCGGGAGGCGTCGGTTGACCTCCTCCATCCTGTCGGCTATCATCCGACCTAGGCTGAGGAAGAGGTCCCTCTTCATGACCTCAATAGCCTCGGTCAACTCGGCGGTCCCGAACTGCAGGGCAGCAGCGACAGGGGGGGCGGCCGGGATCTGCCGCTCGCTGAAGGCGGTGCGGAGCGCCTTCAGCTCCGCCGAGTTGAGAGCGAGTTGCTCCCGCATCCTTTTATTGTCCGCTTTTAGGATGCGGATCTCCTCGCTCTCGGACTTGGAGGCCTCTACCTCGTCCATCAGCCCCAGGATGGTGCGGCAAGCCCGGTTCATCCGGCCTTGAACCTCCCCCTTGATGTTCCCGGATATCCTGGTTGCCTCCAGGATGTCCCTCGCCGCCATGCGGGTGGCATCAATTGGGTCAGCCTCTTGCCGACCCTCTTGGCCATCCATGGGCTCCGGGGAGCGCGAGCCCGAGCGAGAGCGCGAGGCTGACCGAGATCGCCGGTCCCCCTCCACCTTCCCCTTTTTCCCCCCCTTTCCCCCTCTGGGGCGGAGTTCAGGGAAATCCCTCCTGTAGCTGGCCGCAGGATCGGCATCAGCTACCTCCTCAAACTGGGGCTCAAGCTGGTACAGCTTCGCCCTCAGCCTGGCTGCGGCCAGCCCAGAGTAGGCCCCCTTGGGCTTCCCCCTGAACGCCGTGTTTATCTTCACGGGCCTTTCTTCCCCTTCCTCCTCCTCTTCCTTATTCTCCAATGCCCTCTTGGAGGGCTGTGGAGCAGAGTGCTCCCCCACGAGCCACCCGAGATCATCAATCTCGGATTCGGAGTCGGAGTCGTGGATGATCCCCCCCCCCTTAGGCGGATCCCTCCGATTTTTTGTAGGTGAGGCCATGGCGGCCCCCCCTACCTCCCTACCGAGAAAAGCCGAAATCCGACCGCTAGGACCCAAGTTAGGACCTAACCTAACTTAAAACGGTCAAGTGCGACTCGGATCTCGACTTTTCTATAGGAAATCAGGTTTTGCGCCTGAAATAAACAAATAGCAATCAGGGGAAAACTTTGTCCCCTGATTTGACGCCCTTCCAAAAGTCCTAGCAGGATCAAACAAAGACTAAAAGGTAGTCCTTGCTTGCCCCCCTAAAACTAAACACAAAAAATAATAAAAAGGTAAAAAGGTTAAAAGTTATCGAATTTACCAACTTTCGGAAAAACCTTAAGTTGGTAAACCGAAAAACCTTACCCCCCCCGGAACCTTAACACGACTATAACTCCCGACCTGGGAGTCGTAGAATTAAGGTTTATATACAAAATATTTACAAAAATAAACAATCTACACTAATTTTGGGGTTTTATATTTTTGCAGCAAATGCAAAAAATATAAAACACCGACAAACACAAAAAAGCCGGAGCTGATTCTCAAAAACTTCGAGTAAAAACTCGAAGTTCAAGAAAATCAAAAACTCGCGACACAGAAATATAATCTAAACAATACCTACGCTATAGTTAGCGGGACCGTTGCAGCTACCCCAGCCCAAAAACTGGGCAATTAAGGAAGCTGACAACACCGACAAAACTAATTTAGAAAAACGTAAACAAACAAAAATAATTACAAAAAATTAAAGTTAAAAAACACTAAACTAGGAGGCCGATATTTTCTAAACTAAGGTTCAGAAAATTATCGGACCAACCGTACGGCAAAGAAGCCGATCGCCGGTATTTTTCTAACCTATAAAAGGCTCGAAAAAATATCGGCAACACAGACTTTTTCGCCGCAGAAAACGTACAAAAACTAAAGAAACAAAAACCAACCGCAAAACGAAATATTAAAAAAATAAGGAAACTATACTAGATAAAAGAGAAAAGATATTTGGAAAGACGTGAGAAAAAAATGTAATATTTTGTCTCCGAAGAACGCAAAAATCCACTCAGCAACACCCAAGATTTTACCTCAACCTAACCTAACCTAACCTAACCTAACCTAACCTAACCTAACCTAACCTAACCTAACCTAACCTAACCTAACCTAACCTAACCTAACCTAACCTAACCTAACCTAACCTAACCTAACCTAACCTAACCTAACCTAACCTAACCTAACCTAAGCTAACCTAACCTAACCTAACCTAACCTAACCTAACCTAACCTAACCTAACCTAACCTAACCTAACCTAACCTAACCTAACCTAACCTAACCTAACCTAACCTAACCTAACCTAACCTAACCTAACCTAACCTAACCTAACCTAACCTAACCTAACCTAACCTAACCTAACCTAACCTAACCTAACCTAACCTAACCTAACCTAACCTAACCTAACCTAACCTAACCTAACCTAACCTAACCTAACCTAACCTAACCTAACCTAACCTAACCTAACCTAACCTAACCTAACCTAACCTAACCTAACCTAACCTAACCTAACCTAACCTAACCTAACCTAACCTAACCTAACCTAACCTAACCTAACCTAACCTTTTTTTTTTTTTTTTTTTTTTTTTTTTTTTTTTTTTTTTTTTTTGACAAGGTGAAAAATGCGTTACGCATTTCCCCCGCCATGGGAGTGGCGGGGGGGTATGTGGGACTCACGTCCCCTCCCCTTCTCCGAGCGAGAAGGGGTAGGGGAGTGTTACCCACTAAAAAACACCTTGGCGTACCCTCATACCGGTTTTGTTGGACGCCGTGGAACCCGCGGAAGGCATTCCCCACGACGTCTACCAGCGGCCCCAGCCATTGCTGGGGCTTCCCGCGCCAAAAGGGGAGAGGGGCCGAGCACGCGTGGCCCCCTCCCAGACCGCTGAGTGGCTTGCCTACGGCAGGCGGGGGACTCCCATCCCCCGCCCGCAGCCACTAAGGGTTAAGGCGCGCAGCAAATCGCCGCCGCCTCAACCCCTGCCGTCTGCGCCGGAGCGGATGCGCCAGAGGAGACTCCTCGCGCTCCCGCTCCGCGGCCTCCTTCTGCGACATGATCGTTTCGCAGAAGGAGGCCACAGCCTCCCAAGACCTCTCGCTGCAGAGCATTGCCGCAACAATGCTGTAGAGCGAGAGGTCCTCCCGCTGAATAGCGAGTGCCATGTCGCCGCGCTCCGAACTCCAACGGCTGCACACCTCGAAGGTGTGCTGAGCCGTGTCGTCCGGATCCCCGCACTCATGGCACTGCGGGGTAGGCTCCCTCCCAATTTTGTGCAGGTAATGGCCGAAACACCCATGTCCGGTCATCACCTGCACAAGCCGGAACGACGTTGCGCCGACTGCCCTCTCTAACCAAAGGTCCACCGACGGGAGGATCGCCCCTATAGTACGGGTACCATAGGGAGAGTCCTCCAGGTCGGATTTCCAGCGGTCCCGCAGTCGACGCTCCGTCATTCGGCGCGTCTCCTCTACCTCCTCAGGGTCCGGGCGTTCACCCCTTGCCCGGGCCCTAGACCTAACCCTATAGGTCTCCGCCTGCACCTCTGCGTCCAGTTCCCAGGGCGGGGTGCAGGCGAGGAGGCAGGCCGCCGCGTGGGCCACAGTTACGTAGGCCCTCACTATACGGAGGGCCACAACCCTCTGCGGCCTCCGCAGCAGGGCCTTGTTGCGGGCGGACAGCTTGTCCGCCCAGATTGGGGCCCCGTAGAGGGCCATGCTCCTTGTTACGCCAGCGTATAGACGCCGGCATAAGGAGCCCGGCCCACCCACATTGGGCAGTAGCCGGCCCAGCGCCGAGGCGGCGCCCACGATTCGGGGAGCAAGTCTGGTGAAGTGCTCCCCGAAGTCCCATTTGCGGTCCAGTACCAGCCCCAGATATTTGATATGGGGCTTTATCTGGACCGCTTCTCCTCCGAGGGTAAGCGCCGCGCCCGCCGGCAGCCGCCACCCACGCCCCCCGAAGACAATACCCTCCGTCTTCGAGAGGGCCACCTTTAGGCCGAGCCGCTCAATGCGATGGATCGCCAGCTCGGCCGCCACCTCCGCCCTCCTTGA
Source organism: Acleris sparsana (assembly GCA_923062465.1). Classification (NCBI taxonomy): domain Eukaryota; kingdom Metazoa; phylum Arthropoda; class Insecta; order Lepidoptera; family Tortricidae; genus Acleris; species Acleris sparsana. The sequence continues at coordinate 49,722 of OV281307.1, forward strand.
GGTCTCCCTCATGTCGCTTCCGCGCGCAGCCACCATCGTGTCGTCCGCATAACAGATGGTGAGTGTGCGCGGAAGCAGCTCCCCCCTAATGGCCCAATCGTACCCCAGGTTCCAAAGAAGTGGACCGAGAACGGAACCCTGGGGCACGCCGCAGGCCATTCCCCTCTCCCCTCGTCGACCCTCCTTACCCTCATAGAGCACTACCCTCTCGGTAAGGTAGTGCTCTATGACCCGCCTTAAATAATGAGGCACTTCGTGATACCGAAGTGCCTCACTAATCACCTCGTAGGGGAGGGTGCCGAATGCGTTCGCGATGTCCAACGACACCGCGACGACACCCTCACCCCTGCTCGACGCGTACTCGCAGAAGTCCCTGAGGGACTTCAGCGCGTCGAGCGTTGACCGCCCCTCCCGGAACCCGAACTGTCTTTCCGAGACGTTCGGGCCGGCGGTCTCCAGGTGCTGCAGGATCCGGGAGGCCAGGATGCGTTCGAACATTTTCCCGGCCTCGTCCAGCAGCACGATGGGGCGGTATGCGGACGGGCAGTCGGGGGGTCGACCCTCTTTACGGAGGAGGCACAGCCTCCCCTCCTTCCATATCCTCGGGAACCTTCCCTCCCTCAGGCAGTCGTCCATGATCTGCCTGAGGCGGTTCCCGAGGTGCTTCAACGCTATCGGGAGGACGCGGCCTGGGACTCCGTCTGGACCCGGGGCTTTTTTGCAGCCCCGGAGTCGATCCAGCACCCGCTCGAACTCGTCATCGCTCACAGGAGCGACGACGAGTTCGTCCTCCCGTTCCTCCCGGGTCTCGGCCATTTCCGGGGGAGTGATCGAGGGAGCTGGAGGGAACAGCCCTTCGACGACCCTCTGCAGTAGGGCGGGCTCGAAGGACTCCATGGGAGGGGCGGTGCGCATCTTGTTACGCACCACCCTGTAGGGCCGTCCCCACGGGTCCCTATCGAGGGTGGCCAAGAATGAGACATGCGCCTCATCCTTGGCCTTGGCAATAGCCATATTGAGAGCCCCCTTTGCCTCTTTGAGGGTGCGGTGGAGGCCCTCTTCTTCCTCGGCAGTGTGCCGCCGGCGCCTACAGTGCTGGTAGGCCCGGCGGGCGGCGTTGCTGGTGGTACGCAGGCCCGCAATTTCTGCGGACCACCAGTACACCCTCTTGCGGGCGAAGAGGCGCTTGGTCCGGGGCATGGCCGCATCGCACACCGTCTGCAGTGCGATGCGGAACCGGACCGCCCTTTCCTCAACACCGAGGGCGGCGGGTGGGGCAGCGCACCAGGCCTCCACCATCGCCGCCTCGTCCGCCATGGCCCTGTCCAATTGGGACAGGGACCATTTTGGGAACCCTCTGCCCCCGTTCGCCCTCCTCCCCGGGATGGGCGGTGGCTGGACCCCTCCTGCGGAGACCCTCATCCTGATGTACAAATGATCGGAGAGGGTCTCCACGTCCTCCAGGACGCGCCATTCTTCCACGCGTGCGGCAATGGCAGTGGTCGCGAACGTTATGTCCACGACCGAACCCCCCTGCCGCCGCACGCATGTGTTTGCGTCGCCCTGGTTCAGGATTTCCAGTCCCGTTGCCACCACCCAATCCGTGAGAGCCGCCCCACGCGGGTCCGTGATGGGGGAACCCCATGCCGAGCTCTTGGCATTGAGGTCCCCCAGGACCATCACCTGTCTCGGGGCAGCCCTCCTGACCACCCCCCCCAGGACCCCCAGGAACTGCTCGAACGCACGCAGCGGCCTATTGGGGGAGAAATACACCGCTACTAGAACGGTGTCGCTCCCCCACCTGGCCGCCACGAACCCCGGGCCACCCTCGATCCTCGACAGGGGGGGGAAGTCCCCAACCGCCGGCACCACGATGGCAACCATTTCGTCCGAAGCCCCTACCCAATTAGGTAGGGGAGGGACGAAATATGGCTCCGCGACAACCGCAACGCCAATTTCCCACTCCGCCATGGTCTGCATGAGCAGATCTTGAGCTCTGGCGGAGTGGTTGGCGTTCACCTGCAGGACCTCTAGATGTCGGTGTGCTGACATTTAGAGGTCCATGCGGTTGTCCTCTTCGGGCCGGCCGGCGGCTTCTTCTACCTGTGGGGGAGGCTGGGGACGACGGGGGGGTCGCGTCCTCAGGTCCTTGCCTCTAGTGTGAGGCGGGAAACAACTGTCCCCCCCCATGGAGTGATCAGCCGGGAGTTTGGCATGGGCGCACACCACGCACCACGCTTTCTCCTCCCAGCACTCCTTAGCCATGTGCCCCTCCCTGCTGCACCGGTAGCAAGCGTTGGACCGGTCAACGCTGGAGGGGCACGTCTCTCGGGTGTGACCAACACCCATGCATTTGTAGCACCGCAGGGGTGTTGGCCCGATCCTGTTGACCCTGGCGGAGGCCCAACCGACTCTGACTCGCCCTTTCTCTAAGAGGGCTTTCGCCACCCGCACAGGGCACTGAATAAGGACGGATCCAGTGCCGTCATACAGGGGGCGAATGCCCCCTACCTTGATTTGGGCCTCATCACAGGCTCCCGCGGAGGCGACAGCCAGCGCCACGGACTCCTTAGTCGCCGACTCGTCCAAGCCGGCGATTTGGAGCCCGACCTTCTTGGTGACGCGGCTCACGTCAGCCACGTCGCCGACAATCTCTCGCAGCTTGGCTGCGAGATTGTCGGCCGCATTTTCCTGGTCCTCTCCGGGGACCTCGATTATTCGGTTCCCCGTCATCGAGGACCGTACTTTTACATGCTGCAGGCCCACAGCCTCCAGGCTCAGGGCATTGATGGCCCTGGCCATGGTGGCCTGCAGCGTGGTGGTGGTGGTGGCTTCCTTCTTCAGAGAAACCACCACCGCCGCCGTCTTCGGAACGGCCAGTGCCTTCAATTTAGGCACCGCCTTCTTAGACATTTGGGGCGCCTGGGGCGCTTTGGACGAGGGGGCGGGCTGGGCCTTTCCTTTCCCCTTCCCCTTCCCCTTCCTCACCACATCCACCCAAGTTTCCTGGGGTGGACGCGGCGTTTTTGAGGAAGGCCCAGGTCTTTCGGCCGACGACCGAGCGGCTGTCGAGGGGGCTCGTGGGGCCGGGACTGGGGCTTGGCGGGAGGGGGCCGCTACCTTTTTGGTAGGTTTGGCCTTTTGCGGCCTCCCGTCCCCCAGTCTTGCTCCTACCTCAGGCTGAGTGGTCCTCACCCTGAGGGGGGCTGGCACAGCCGTACTCATCTTGGGGGGGGCTGTCAGTGCTGGTCCCCCTGCTCTCTTGTCAGCCGCCAGCGGGGGGCGGAGAATTGGTTCCGGCGGCAGGCGCCTGTTCACCTCCTCGATGCGGGCATTAATCATGCCGCCCAAAGAGGTGAACAGGTCCTTTTTGAGAACTCCGATGGCCTCCGCCAGATCCGCAGCAGAAAACTGCACGGGCGGATCCAGCAGCGAGGCCGGAGGCGCCGGAATCTCCCGCTCCGAGAAGGCAGTTCGGAGCGCCTTCAGCTCCCCCAAACATTGAGCGAGTTGCTCCCGCATCCTCTTGTTGTCCGCCTTGAGGATGCGGATCTCCTCGCTCTCCGATTTGGCGGCCTCCACATCGTCCATCGAATCGAGGATAATTTTACACGCCCGATTCATCACGCCCCAAATGTCCCCCTTCAAGTTCCCGGAGCGCCTGGCACCCTCCAGGATATCCCTTGCCGCCTCCCGGGTGGCCTCGACCGGGTCTGTTAGGCGCAGGAACGCCGTTGGGCTCATTCTGGTAGGGGAGGACGGTGATCGCGACCGCGAGCGCACTTTCTCCCCCCTTTTCCCCTGTTTTTCCCCTCTGGGACGGAGCTCGGGGAAATCCTTCCGGTATGCTGCGGCAACGGCAGCATCCGCTTCATCCTCAAAGCGATAAGGATCAACGTCTTTGAGTTTGGCCCTTGCCGCAGCCAACCCCGCGTACGCCCCCTTGGGCTTACCCCTAAGTGAGGAGCTGATTTTGGGCCCGAAAGCGGGCCTCGGATCACCCTCCTCATCGTCCTCATGGCTCCGCTTGGAGGCAAGAGGGGTCCTCACATCCACTGCTATGAGTGAGTCGTCTGACTCACAGCCAGAGCTGTAGATATCCCCCCCCCCTTCCGGTGGATCCTCCCATTTCTCATGGTCAGAGGCCATGGTGACCCCTACCACCGGCCTACAAAATTTGGTCTAAATTCGACCAGCAGGACCGAAGTTATTTCGAAATCCGAAATAAAATCGGTCAAGTGCGAGTCGAATTTAGACTTTTCCCTATAAAAACGAGTTTTGCGCCTGTAGGAAAAAAATAGCAACGGTACTATTTTTTCCCCCGCAGTTTTTACCCACTTCCCGGGGTCGCAGGAAATCAGAAAAAACACTAAAAAATAGCACAAGACAAAACCTATCCAACTAAATAACAAAAACAAATAAAAGTTAAAAGGTTCAAAAGATATCGAATTTACAAAATTTTAATAAAACCTTAACTTTGTACCCGCAGAAACCTTCTACCCCCCACTACACTTAAAGATTGATAACTTCCGACTTTGCAGTCGGAAAGTTATGAAATCTTCAGAAATATATACACAATTAAATACACTACCGCTCCTAAAAATATGACTATAATACAAACACCGCAACCTACTTAAATAATTTTTACAAACTCAAAATTGAGACCTTTATTTTGCCAATTTCGAGTAAAATACCCGAAATTTTAAAAATAAAGGATCTCGCGACTTAAACTAGAAAATAAGACAAAACCAACGCTATAGTTAGCGGGACCGTTGCCGCTACCCCAACCCAAAAACTGGGCAATTAAGGCAGCTGGCAACACCGACTAAACTAAAGTGTAAAAATGTAAACAAAGGAAAATATGTACAAAAAATTCAACGTCAAAAAACCCGAAACCCGGAGGTCGATATTTCCCACTCTTTCGAGAGGGAAGTAACGGGACCAACCGTACGGTCAAGACGGGGATTGCCGGTATGTTCTAGCCCTGAAAAGGGCTCGATACGATATCGGCAACAATTTTATATTCGACGAAGAAAAAGCAATAGAAACCAATGAACAAAAAACCAACCGCAAATAGAAAACTTTAAAAAATAAGAAAACTTTACTAGCTAAGAGAGAAAGAAAGAGAGAAACAAGATGAGAAAAAAATGTAGTCTTTCGTCACCAAATCACCCGCAAATCGTTCCATCAACACCCAAGATTTTACCTCAACCTAACCTAACCTAACCTAACCTAACCTAACCTAACCTAACCTAACCTAACCTAACCTAACCTAACCTTTTTTTTTTTTTTTTTTTTTTTTTTTTTTTTTTTTTTTTTTTTTTTTGTCAGGGTGGAAAATGCTTTATGCATTCCCCTCACCATGGGAGTAGTGAGGGGATATGTGGGACTCACCCCCCGCCCCCCCCCTCAGAATGAGAAGGGGGAAAGGGGGCGCAACCCACTAAAAACCACCCTGGCGTACCCTCCTGCCGGTTAGGCAAGGCGCCGTGGAACCGCCGAAGCTCTGCCCACGACGCCTTCCGGCAGCCCCGGCCACCTGCCGGGGCTACCCGCGCCAAAGGAGAGAGAGGCCGAGCACGCCTGGCCTCTCTCCCAGACCGCCAAGTGACTAGCCTACGGCGGGCGAGGGACTCCCATCCCCCACCCGCAGTCACTAAGGGTTGAGGCGGGCGGCAAAACGCCGCCGCCTCACCCCCCGCCGTCTACGCCGGAGCGGATGCGCGAGAGGAGAGTCCTCGCGCTCACGCTCCGAGGCCTCCTTCTGCGAGATGACACACTCGCAGAAGGAGGCCACAGCCCTCCAGGACCTGTCGCTGCACAGCATTGCAGACACAACGCTGTGCAGGGAGAGGTCCCGTCGACCGATGGCTAGCGCCATAGTGCGGCGCTCCGCACTCCACCGGCTGCACACCTCGAGAGTGTGCTGAGCCGTGTCGTCCGGATCGCCGCACTCATGGCACTGCGGGCCGGGCTCCCTCCCAATTTTGTGCAGGTAATGACCGAAGCATCCGTGTCCGGTCAATACCTGCACAAGCCGGTACGACGTAGCGCCGACTGCCCTCCCCAACCAGGTGTCAAACGACCCGAGGATCGCCCCTATGGTCCGAGTCCCATAGGGGGAGTCCTCCAGGTCCGCTTTCCACCTGTCCCGCAGTCGGCGCTCCGTCATCCGGCGCGTCTCCTCCACCTCCTCAGGGTCCGGGCGTTCTCCTCTCGCCCGGGCCCTGGACCTAACTGCGTAGGTCTCCGCCTGCACCTCTGCGTCCAACTCCCAGGGCGGGGTGCAGGCGAGGAGGCAGGCCGCGGCGTGGGCCACCGTCATGTAGGCCCTCACAATTCGGAGGGCCACCACCCGCTGTGGCCTCTGCAGCAGGGCCCTGTTCCGGGCGGACAGCTTGTCCGCCCAGATGGGGGCCCCGTACAGAGCCATGCTCCTTGTAACGCCGGCATACAGCCGGCGGCACAAGGAGCCCGGCCCACCCACGTTCGGCAGCAGCCGGCTCAGTGCCGACGCGGCGCCCACAATTCGGGGAGCTAACTGTGTAAAGTGCTCCCCGAAGTTCCATCGTCGGTCCAGAACAAGCCCCAAATATTTTATGTGGGGCTTGATCGGGACCGACTCCCCCCCCAGGGTGAGCGCCAAGCCCGCCGGCAGCCTCCACCCCCGGCCCCCGAAGACTATCGCCTCAGTCTTCGGGAGCGCCACCCTCAGGCCGAGCCGACCAATCCGGTAAATGGTCAGCTCGGCCGCCGCTTCCGCCCGGCACAGCACCTCCCTCATGTCGGTCCCACGCACGGCCACCATGGTGTCATCTGCGTAGCAGATGGTGGCCGTCCGCGGGAGCAACTCCCCCCTGATGGCCCAATCGTACCCCAGGTTCCATAAGAGCGGACCGAGCACGGAACCTTGGGGTACGCCACAGGCCATCGCCGTCGACCCCCGTCGACCGTCCCTCTGCTCATAGAGCACCACCCTCTCGGTCAGGTAGTGCTCTATGACCCGCCGCAGGTAGGGAGGCACTTGGTGGTAGATAAGTGCCTCCCTTATCACCCCATAGGGGAGAGTGCCAAACGCGTTCGCGATGTCAAGAGACACCGCGACGACACCCTCCCCTCTGCTCGACGCGTACTCACAGAAGTCCCTAAGGGACTTCAGCGCGTCGAGCGTAGACCGCCCCTCTCTAAACCCGAACTGTCTGTCGGAGACGTTCGGGCCGGCGGTCTCCAGGTGCTGCTGGATCCTGGAGGCCAGGATTCTCTCCATCATCTTCCCGGCCTCATCCAACAGCACTATGGGGCGATAGGCGGAGGGACAATCCGGGGGTCGACCCTCTTTCCGGAGGAGGCAGAGCCTCCCCTCCTTCCACACCCTCGGGAACCGTCCCTCCCTCAGGCAGTCGTCCATCAACTGCCTGAGTCGGTCCCCGAGGTGTTTTAGGGCGATGGGGAGTACCCGGCCCGGTACTCCGTCGGGCCCCGGGGCTTTCTTGCAGCCCCGGAGCCGGTCCACCGCCCTCTCGAACTCGTCATCGCTTACCGGTGCGATAGCGAGTTCGAGTGGGTCCTCCAAGTCCCCCGGTGGCTCGGTCATCACCGGGGGAGTTATCGAGGGAGCTGCCGGAAACAGCCCCTCGATGACCCTCCTCAGGAGGGGAGGCTCTAGAGAGTCCATGGGGGGGGCAGTGCGCATTTTGTTGCGCACCACCCTGTACGGCCGCCCCCACGGATCCCTGTCCAGCGTGGCCAAGAATGAGGCGTGTGCCTCATCCTTGGCCTTTGCTATGGACAGGGTTAGGGCCCCCTTGGCTTCTTTGAGGGCCCCGTAGAGCCTCTCCTCCTCCTCCGCAGTGTGCCGCCTGCGCCTGCAATGTTGGTAGGCGCGGCGGGCACTGTTACTGGTGGTCCGCACTGCCGCAATTTCGGCGGACCACCAGTAGACCTTCCTCCGGGCGAAGAGCCGTTTCGCCCGGGGCATGGCCGCTCCGCACACGGCCTGCAGTGCGGAGCGGAACCGGCGCGCCCTCTCCTCCACTCCCAAGGCGGCGGGTGGGGCAGCACACCAAGCCTCCACCATCGCCGCCTCGTCCGCCTTGGCCCTGTCCAGTTGGGACAGGGACCACTTGGGGAACTCCTCCGTCCCCCTTCCCCACCCCCCCCGAGGACTGGGTGGCAGCTGGCCCGGTCTTGTGGAGACCCTCAACCTGATATACAGGTGATCGGAGAGGGTCTCCACGTCCTCCAGGACGCGCCAGTCTGCGAGGCGTGCGGCAATGGCAGGGGTCGCGAACGTGATGTCCACGATAGACCCCCCCTGCCGCCGCACGCAAGTGTTGGCGCTGCCCTGGTTCAGGACCACCAGGCCCGCCGCCGCCACCCAATCCGTCAGCACCCCCCCGCGCACGTCCGTTATGGGGGATCCCCACGCCGCACTCTTGGCGTTGAGGTCCCCCAGGACCATTATATGGCGCGGGGCCGCCCTCTCCACGACCCCCCTCAGGACCTCGAGGAAGGCCTCAAAGGCGGCCAGCGGCCTGTTGGGGGAGAAATACACCGCAACTAGTACGGTGTCGCTCCCCCATCCGGCCGCCACGAACCCCGGGCCGCCCTCGATCCTCACGAGGGAGGGTCCGTCGCCGATCGCCGGCACCGCCACGGCAACCCGTTCGTCCGTCGACCCCACCCAGTTGGGTAGGGGAGGGACGAAGTAGGGTTCCGCGACCACCGCAACGTCAATCGACCACTCCGCCATTACCTGCATCAGCAGGTCTTGTGCTCTGGCGGAGTGGTTGACGTTGGCCTGCAGGAGCTCTAAATGGTGTGCTGGCATTTAGAGCTCCATGCAGGTCTCCTCGGGGGCCACGGCGGTCGCTGCGGGGGTGCTTCCATTAGCAACGGGGGGGCGGGGACGCTGCGGCCGCAGGTCCTTACCTTTAGTTGCGGGGGGGAAACATTTCCTCCCCCCCAGCATGTGGTTTGCCGGGAGTTTGGCCTGGTGGCATACGGCGCACCAAGCCTTCTCCCAGCAATCCGCCATCTTGTGCCCCTCCTTGCTGCACCGGAAGCAGAAATTGCTCCGGTCAACTTTGGAGGGGCACAGCTCCCGCGAGTGGCCGACACCATAGCAGCGGAAGCACCGCATTGGTGTCGGCCCCACCGCCGTGACCCTGGCGGAGGCCCAGCCCACCAGGATCCTCCCGGACTTGGTGAGGGTCACCGCAGCCTGCACGGGGCACTGGACTAAGACCGATCCAGTGCCATCGTAAAGGGCGCGGACGGCCCCCACTTTGACCTGCTCAGGCTGGCACGCCCCAGCCGCGGCAACAGCCTGCGCCACCGTCTCCTTGGTGGCCGACTCATCCAGACCGGAAATCTGGACGCCGGCCATCTTGACAGGGCGGCTGACGTCCGCCACGTCCCCCACCAACCCTTGCAGCTTGGCTGCAAGGGTATCCGCCACCTCGTGGCCCTTCTCCCCGGGGACCTCGATGACCCGGGAGCCCGTCATCGAGGTCCTGACCCGCACGCTCTGCAGGCCCACCTCACTCAGGCTAAGACCATTAATGGCCTTAGCCATGGTGGCCTGCAGGGTGGTGGTGGCCCCCTTCTTGAGGGAGATCACCACCGCCGCCGTCTTGGGGACGGACAGCTTTGCGGGTCTGGGCCCGTGCGCTGTCTTCCCGGGCCCTTTAGGGGCTGGAGGGGGGGGCTTGGCCGCGCCCTTGCCCTTCTTCCGCACCACCTGCGACCACGACATCTGTGTGGGCGCAGGCGGCATACGGCCCGAAGGGCCGGGCTCCTCCTCCGGGGCCGGGGCAGCCTTGGCGGCCTTGGCGGACTTCTTTTTGGCGGGGGTGGGGACTGGGGCCACCACCTTTTTGGGGGCTTTAGGCCGCCCATCGCCGAGCCTGGCCCTGGTTTCGAGGGCTTCTACCGGGGCCGAGGGTGGCAGGGCAATTTCTGCCCTCTTTCGCTCGGGGGGGGCTGCCGTGGATGGCTTGGCAGCCCGCTTGTCATGTGCAAGGGGGGGGCGGAGGATGGGCTCCGCCGGGAGGCGCCTATTGACCTCCTCCATCCTGTCGGATATCATCCTCCCGAGGCTGAGGAAGAGGTCCCGCTTCATCACCTCGATAGCCTCGGTGAGCTCGGCGGTTCCAAACTGCAGGGCAGCAGACACGGGGGGGGCGGCCGGGATCTGCCGCTCGCTGAAGGCGATGCGGAGCGCCTTCAGCTCCGCCGAGTTCAGAGCGAGTTGCTCCCGCATCCTTTTATTGTCCGCTTTAAGGATGCGGATCTCCTCGCTCTCGGTTCTGGAGGCCTCTACCTCATCCATTAGCCCCAGGATGGTGCGGCAGGCTCGGTTCATCCGGCCCTGTACCTCCCCCTTGATATTGCCGGATATCCTGGCCGCCTCCAGGATATCCCGTGCCGCCATGCGGGTGGCATCAATCGGGTCAGCCTCCTGCTGACCCTCTAGCCCATCCATAAGCTCAGGGGAGCGCGACCCCGAGCGAGAGCGTGAGCCGGAGCGAGATCGCCGGTCCCCCTTCGCTTTTCCCCCTTTTACCCCCTTCCCCCCCCTAGGGCGGAGCTCAGGGAAATCCCTCCTGTAGCTGGCCGCAGGATCGGCACCAGCTACCTCTTCAAATTGGGGCTCCAGCTGGTAAAGCTTTGCCCTCAACCTGGCTGCGGCCAGCCCAGAGTAGGCCCCCTTGGGCTTCCCCCTAAAGGCCGTGTTTATTTTCACGGGCCTTTCCTCCCCCTCCTCCTCCTCATCCTGGTTCTCCAAAGCCCTCTTGGAGGGCTGTGGAGCAGAGTGCTCCCCCACGAGCCATCCGAGATCGTCGATCTCGGACTCGGATTCGGAGTCGTTAATTACTCCCCCCCCCTTGGGTGGAACCCTTCGATTTTTCGTAGGTGAGGCCATGGTGGCCCCCCCTACCTCCCTACCAAGAAAAGCCGAAATCCGACCGCTAGGACCCAAGTTAGGACCTAACCTAACTTAAAACGGTCAAGCGCGACTCGGATCTCGACTTTTCTATAGTAAATGGGATTTTGCGCCTGAAAATAAAAAATAGCAATCAGGGGAAAACTTTGTCCCCTGATTTGACGCCCTTCCAACAGTCGTAGCGGAACGAAACAAAAACTAAACAATAGCTCTTGTTTGCCCCACTAAGACTAAATAAAACAAAAACAAAAAAGGTTAAAAGGTCAAAAGTTATCGAATTTACCAACTTTCGGAAAAACCTTAAGTTGGTAAACCGAAAAACCTTACACACCCCGGTACCTTAACAGCCCGATAACTCCCGACCTGGAAGTCGGACTGTCAAGACACAAAGAACAAAAATTTAAAAAACTAAATATTCTACCCGCCCCTTAAAGTTAAATATTTTTACAAGAAATAAAACTAAATAAAAAACACTACCAAACACAAAAAAGCCGGAGCTGATTCTCAAAAACTTCGAGTAAAAACTCGAAGTTCAAGAAAATCAAAAGCTCGCGACACAGAAATAAAATCAAAACAAAACCTACGCTATAGTTAGCGGGACCGTCGCAGCTACCCCAGCCCAAAAACTGGGCAATTAAGGAAGCTGACAACACCGACTAAACTATTTTTAAAAAACGTAAACAAACCAAAATAATTACAAAAAATTAAAGTTAAAAAACACAAAACCAGAAGGCCGATATTTTCCAAACTTGCGTAAGGAAAATTACCGGACCAACCGTACGGCAAAGAAGACGATCGCCGGTATTTTTCGATCCTATAAAAGGCTCGAAAAGATATCGGCAACACGAACTTTTTTGCCGCAGAAAACGTACACAAACCAAAGAAAGAAAAACCAACCGCAAAATGAAAATCAAAGAAAATAAGAAAACTATACTAAATAAAAAAGAAATGAAGCAATTAAACGAATGAGCAAAAAATGTAATGTTTGGTCACCGAGAATCGCACAAATCATCAACACCACACCCGAGAAACCTAACCTAACCTAACCTAACCTAACCTAACCTAACCTAACCTAACCTAACCTAACCTAACCTAACCTAACCTAACCTAACCTAACCTAACCTAACCTAACCTAACCTAACCTAACCTAACCTAACCTAACCTAACCTAACCTAACCTAACCTAACCTAACCTAACCTAACCTAACCTAACCTAACCTAACCTAACCTAACCTAACCTAACCTAACCTAACCTAACCTAACCTAACCTAACCTAACCTAACCTAACCTAACCTAACCTAACCTAACCTAACCTAACCTAACCTAACCTAACCTAACCTAACCTAACCTAACCTAACCTAACCTAACCTAACCTAACCTAACCTAACCTAACCTAACCTAACCTAACCTTTTTTTTTTTTTTTTTTTTTTTGATGACGGAGTGGAAATGCATTTACGCATCCTCCCTGCCCGGGGAAGGCTGTGCAATGGGAGGTATGACGGACTCTCAAAAGAACTACCGTCTAAAACCACTCCGGCGTTTACCCCCCTGGCCAGTCGCGAGGCGCCGCGGAACCGCAATTAAGCTTTGCCCACTGACACGCCTCCTGGCCTGCTCCGAAGAGCCCCACCTTCTCCGCCAAAGGAGGAGACGGCTGCGGTCAGCAGCCCACGACCATCTCCCCAGACCGGTAAAGCCGTGCAATGTGGGCCCCCAACCCACTGGCCCTACACGGTCTGCCTGTGGTGGATGGTGCTTTCCGGATACCCAACCTCTAGGGTCGGTCCCCATACCCTTCAAACACACCCCACCACAGCTGTCCCACCAATAACTACAGTGCCCCCCGGGATTCCGAAAGACACGTAGAAGGACCCTCGGGTGACATGGGAGTACGTCTTGAGCAGGGTCATGCTCCGGTGCAGAGCGGAACCTTCGTGCTCCGTTGCAGAGCGGAGTTAACATGCCCCAGTCTTTCGGTAAGCCCAGTCACCAACCACCAAAGTGACAGAAAGCAGCTGTCCGGTTTGGAAACGGCCTCAAAGGCACACGCAACCGCCCCTTTCAACCACCTCTGTCACGGCCCCCTCCAGGTAACTGGTTAAGCTTTCCAGGAACAGAAACGGCCTCGAAGGCACACGCAACTGACCCTTCAAGCTACCCCAGTCACCAACCGTCAATGGGCCACAGAAGGAAGCTGTCCAGGGCGGAAACGGTCCAAAGCAACCGCCCCTTCCAACGACCTCTGTCGCCGCCTCCCTATGGTGACGAGGCCACTTTTCCGAAGAAAAGCTGCTCGTCACCATCCCCCCCCAGGTGACAGAAGGAAACTTTCCGGGGCAGAAGTGCCGGTACACAACCGCAACCCTTCAAGAAACCCCTGTCACCTTCCCCCCTCCCCCCCCGTGCCGGATATTAGCCATGGACCGAAAGAATTCCCAAAAGGGAAAAGTCTCAGCCAATGCCCAGGGTGCACCAGCCCAGATGCTGCGTTCTCTCCGGATCGAGATCAAGAGAGACTGCAACACCCAAGCCAACGTGGAGGAATCCGGCCTGCACCCCAACCTAACCTAACCTAACCTAACCTAACCTAACCTAACCTAACCTAACCTAACCTAACCTAACCTTTTTTTTTTTTTTTTTTTTTTTTTTTTTTTTTTTTTTTTTTTTTTTTTTTTTTTTTTTTTTTTTTTTGTTGACGAAGTGGAAATGCATTTACGCATCCTCCCTGCCCGGGGAAGGCTGTGCAATGGGAGGTATGACGGACTCTCAGAAGAACTACCGTCTAAAACCACTCCGGCGTTTAAACCTCCTGGCCGGTAGTGAGGCACCGCGGTACCGCTAAAAGCATAGACCACTGACGCACCTCCCGGCTTGCTCCGAAGAGCCCCTCAAACCCCCGCCAGAGGAGGAGACGGCTGTGAACAGCCCGCGACCGTCTCCCCAGACCGGTTTAGCCGTGCAATGTGAGCCCCCTACCCACTGGCTTAACAAAAAGTTCGGGCGAGCAGCAAACCGAAGTTCGCTGAGTTCGCCTTCCCTTCAACGGTCTGCCTGTGGTGGATGGTGCTTTCCGGATACCCAAACGCGAGGTTTGGTCCCATACCCTTCAAACACACCCCACCACAGCTGTCCCACCAATAACTACAGTGCCCCCCGGGATTCCGAAGGACACGTAGAAGGACCCTCGGGTGACATGGGAGCACCTTCGGAGTGGGTTACGCCCCGTTGCGTGCCATGTCTTCCGGTAAACCCAGTCACCAACCACCAAAGTGACAGAAAGCAGCTGTCCGGTTTGGAAACGGCCTCGAAGGCACACGCAACCGCCCCTTTCAACCACCTCTGTCACGGCCCCCTCCAGGCAACTGGTTTAGCTTTCCAGGAACAGAAACGGCCTCGCAGGCACACGCAACTGACCCTTCAAGCCTCCCCAGTCACCAACCGTCAAAAAGGCAAAAGAGAGAAGCTGTCCAGGACGGAAGCGGCCTCGTAGGCACACGCCACCGCCCCTTCCAACAACCTCTGTCGCCGCCCTCATAAGAGGCGGGATGGTGACAAAACCACTTTTCCGAGGAAAAGCGGCTCGTCACCATCCCCCCCCTAGGTGACAGAAGGAAACTTTCCGGGGCAGAAGTGCTCTCCACACAACCGCAACCCTTCAAGAAGCCCCTGTCACCTCCCCTCCCCCCCTTGCCGGATATTAGCCATGGGCCGAAAGAATTCCCAAGTGGGAAAAGTCTCAGCCAATGCCCAGGGTGCACCAGCCCAGATGCTGCGTTCTCCCCGGATCGAGATCAAGAGAGACTGCAACACCCTAGCCAACGTGGAGGAATCCGGCCTGCACCCCAACCTAACCTAACCTAACCTAACCTAACCTAACCTAACCTAACCTAACCTAACCTAACCTAACCTAACCTAACCTAACCTAACCTAACCTAACCTAACCTAACCTAACCTAACCTAACCTAACCTAACCTAACCTAACCTAACCTAACCTAACCTAACCTAACCTAACCTAACCTAACCTAACCTAACCTAACCTAACCTAACCTAACCTAACCTAACCTAACCTAACCTAACCTAACCTAACCTAACCTTTTTTTTTTTTTTTTTTTTTTTTGTTGACGAAGTGGAAATGCATTTACGCATCCTCCCTGCCCGGGGAAGGCTGTGCAATGGGAGGTATGACGGACTCTCAAAAGAACTACCGTCTAAAACCACTCCGGCGTTTAAACCTCCTGGCCGGTAGTGAGGCACCGCGGTACCGCTAAAAGCATAGACCACTGACGCACCTCCCGGCTTGCTCCGAAGAGCCCCTCAAACCCCCGCCAGAGGAGGAGACGGCTGTGAACAGCCCGCGACCGTCTCCCCAGACCGGTTTAGCCGTGCAATGTGAGCCCCCTACCCACTGGCTTAACAAGAAGTTCGGGCGAGCAGCAAACCGAAGTTCGCTGAGTTCGCCTTCCCTTCAACGGTCTGCCTGTGGTGGATGGTGCTTTCCGGATACCCAAACGCGAGGTTTGGTCCCATACCCTTCAAACACACCCCACCACAGCTGTCCCACCAATAACTACAGTGCCCCCCGGGATTCCGAAGGACACGTAGAAGGACCCTCGGGTGACATGGGAGTACCTTCGGAGTGGGTTACGCCCCGTTGCGTGCCATGTCTTCCGGTAAACCCAGTCACCAACCACCAAAGTGACAGAAGGGAGCTGTCCGGTTTGGAAACGGCCTCGAAGGCACACGCAACCGCCCCTTTCAACCACCTCTGTCACGGCCCCCTCCAGGCAACTGGTTTAGCTTTCCAGGAACAGAAACGGCCTCGCAGGCACACGCAACTGACCCTTCAAGCCTCCCCAGTCACCAACCGTCAAAAAGGCAACAGAGAGAAGCTGTCCAGGACGGAAGCGGCCTCGTAGGCACACGCCACCGCCCCTTCCAACAACCTCTGTCGCCGCCCTCAAAAGAGGCGGGATGGTGACAAAACCACTTTTCCGAGGAAAAGCGGCTCGTCACCATCCCCCCCCTAGGTGACAGAAGGAAACTTTCCGGGGCAGAAGTGCTCTCCACACAACCGCAACCCTTCAAGAAGCCCCTGTCACCTCCCCTCCCCCCCTTGCCGGATATTAGCCATGGGCCGAAAGAATTCCCAAGTGGGAAAAGTCTCAGCCAATGCCCAGGGTGCACCAGCCCAGATGCTGCGTTCTCCCCGGATCGAGATCAAGAGAGACTGCAACACCCAAGCCAACGTGGAGGAATCCGGCCTGCACCCCAACCTAACCTAACCTAACCTAACCTAACCTAACCTAACCTAACCTAACCTAACCTAACCTAACCTAACCTAACCTAACCTAACCTAACCTAACCTTTTTTTTTTTTTTTTTTTTTGATGACGGAGTGGAAATGCATTTACGCATCCTCCCTGCCCGGGGAAGGCTGTGCAATGGGAGGTATGACGGACTCTCAAAAGAACTACCGTCTAAAACCACTCCGGCGTTTACCCCCCTGGCCAGTCGTGAGGCGCCGCGGAACCGCAATTAAGCTTTGCCCACTGACACGCCTCCTGGCCTGCTCCGAAGAGCCCCACCTTCTCCGCCAAAGGAGGAGACGGCTGCGGTCGGCAGCCCACGACCATCTCCCCAGACCGGTAAAGCCGTGCAATGTGGGCCCCCAACCCACTGGCCCTACACGGTCTGCCTGTGGTGGATGGTGCTTTCCGGATACCCAACCTCTAAGGGTCGGTCCCCATACCCTTCAAACACACCCCACCACAGCTGTCCCACCAATAACTACAGTGCCCCCCGGGATTCCGAAAGACACGTAGAAGGACCCTCGGGTGACATGGGAGTACGTCTTGAGCAGGGTCATGCTCCGGTGCAGAGCGGAACCTTCGTGCTCCGTTGCAGAGCGGAGTTAACATGCCCCAGTCTTTCGGTAAGCCCAGTCACCAACCACCAAAGTGACAGAAAGCAGCTGTCCGGTTTGGAAACGGCCTCAAAGGCACACGCAACCGCCCCTTTCAACCACCTCTGTCACGGCCCCCTCCAGGTAGCTGGTTAAGCTTTCCAGGAACAGAAACGGCCTCGAAGGCACACGCAACTGACCCTTCAAGCTACCCCAGTCACCAACCGTCAATGGGCCACAGAAGGAAGCTGTCCAGGGCGGAAGCGGCCCAGCAACCGCCCCTTCCAACGACCTCTGTCGCCGCCTCCCTATGGTGACGAGGCCACTTTTCCGAAGAAAAGCTGCTCGTCACCATCCCCCCCCAGGTGACAGAAGGAAACTTTCCGGGGCAGAAGTGCCGGTACACAACCGCAACCCTTCAAGAAACCCCTGTCACCTTCCCCCCCCCCCCCCCCGTGCCGGATATTAGCCATGGGCCGAAAGAATTCCCAAGGGGGAAAAGTCTCAGCCAATGCCCAGGGTGCACCAGCCCAGATGCTGCGTTCTCTCCGGATCGAGATCAAGAGAGACTGCAACACCCAAGCCAACGTGGAGGAATCCGGCCTGCACCCCAACCTAACCTAACCTAACCTAACCTAACCTAACCTAACCTAACCTAACCTAACCTAACCTAACCTAACCTAACCTAACCTAACCTAACCTAACCTAACCTAACCTAACCTAACCTAACCTAACCTAACCTAACCTAACCTAACCTAACCTAACCTAACCTAACCTAACCTAACCTAACCTAACCTAACCTAACCTAACCTGGCCTAACCTAACCTAACCTAACCTAACCTAACCTAACCTAACCTAACCTAACCTAACCTAACCTAACCTAACCTAACCTAACCTAACCTAACCTAACCTAACCTAACCTAACCTAACCTAACCTAACCTAACCTAACCTAACCTAACCTAACCTAACCTAACCTAACCTAACCTAACCTAACCTAACCTAACCTAACCTAACCTAACCTAACCTAACCTAACCTAACCTAACCTAACCTAACCTAACCTAACCTAACCTAACCTAACCTAACCTAACCTAACCTAACCTAACCTAACCTAACCTAACCTAACCTAACCTAACCTAACCTAACCTAACCTAACCTAACCTAACCTAACCTAACCTAACCTAACCTAACCTAACCTAACCTAACCTAACCTAACCTAACCTAACCTAACCTAACCTAACCTAACCTAACCTAACCTAACCTAACCTAACCTAACCTAACCTTTTTTTTTTTTTTTTTTTTTTTTTTTTTTTGATGACGGAGTGGAAATGCATTTACGCATCCTCCCTGCCCGGGGAAGGCTGTGCAATGGGAGGTATGACGGACTCTCAAAAGAACTACCGTCTAAAACCACTCCGGCGTTTACCCCCCTGGCCAGTCGCGAGGCGCCGCGGAACCGCAATTAAGCTTTGCCCACTGACACGCCTCCTGGCCTGCTCCGAAGAGCCCCACCTTCTCCGCCAAAGGAGGAGACGGCTGCGGTCGGCAGCCCACGACCATCTCCCCAGACCGGTAAAGCCGTGCAATGTGGGCCCCCAACCCACTGGCCCTACACGGTCTGCCTGTGGTGGATGGTGCTTTCCGGATACCCAACCTCTAAGGGTCGGTCCCCATACCCTTCAAACACACCCCACCACAGCTGTCCCACCAATAACTACAGTGCCCCCCGGGATTCCGAAAGACACGTAGAAGGACCCTCGGGTGACATGGGAGTACGTCTTGAGCAGGGTCATGCTCCGGTGCAGAGCGGAACCTTCGTGCTCCGTTGCAGAGCGGAGTTAACATGCCCCAGTCTTTCGGTAAGCCCAGTCACCAACCACCAAAGTGACAGAAAGCAGCTGTCCGGTTTGGAAACGGCCTCAAAGGCACACGCAAACGCCCCTTTCAACCACCTCTGTCACGGCCCCCTCCAGGTAACTGGTTAAGCTTTCCAGGAACAGAAACGGCCTCGAAGGCACACGCAACTGACCCTTCAAGCTACCCCAGTCACCAACCGTCAATGGGCCACAGAAGGAAGCTGTCCAGGGCGGAAGCGGCCCAGCAACCGCCCCTTCCAACGACCTCTGTCGCCGCCTCCCTATGGTGACGAGGCCACTTTTCCGAAGAAAAGCTGCTCGTCACCATCCCCCCCCAGGTGACAGAAGGAAACTTTCCGGGGCAGAAGTGCCGGTACACAACCGCAACCCTTCAAGAAACCCCTGTCACCTTCCCCCCCCCCCCCCCCCCCGTGCCGGATATTAGCCATGGGCCGAAAGAATTCCCAAGGGGGAAAAGTCTCAGCCAATGCCCAGGGTGCACCAGCCCAGATGCTGCGTTCTCTCCGGATCGAGATCAAGAGAGACTGCAACACCCAAGCCAACGTGGAGGAATCCGGCCTGCACCCCAACCTAACCTAACCTAACCTAACCTAACCTAACCTAACCTAACCTAACCTAACCTAACCTAACCTAACCTAACCTAACCTAACCTAACCTAACCTAACCTAACCTAACCTAACCTAACCTAACCTAACCTAACCTAACCTAACCTAACCTAACCTAACCTAACCTAACCTAACCTAACCTGACCTGACCTGACCTAACCTAACCTAACCTAACCTAACCTAACCTAACCTAACCTAACCTAACCTAACCTAACCTAACCTAACCTAACCTAACCTAACCTAACCTAACCTAACCTAACCTAACCTAACCTAACCTAACCTAACCTAACCTTTTTTTTTTTTTTTTTTTTTTGTTGACGAAGTGGAAATGCATTTACGCATCCTCCCTGCCCGGGGAAGGCTGTGCAATGGGAGGTATGACGGACTCTCAAAAGAACTACCGTCTAAAACCACTCCGGCGTTTAAACCTCCTGGCCGGTAGTGAGGCACCGCGGTACCGCTAAAAGCATAGACCACTGACGCACCTCCCGGCTTGCTCCGAAGAGCCCCTCAAACCCCCGCCAGAGGAGGAGACGGCTGTGAACAGCCCGCGACCGTCTCCCCAGACCGGTTTAGCCGTGCAATGTGAGCCCCCTACCCACTGGCTTAACAAGAAGTTCGGGCGAGCAGCAAACCGAAGTTCGCTGAGTTCGCCTTCCCTTCAACGGTCTGCCTGTGGTGGATGGTGCTTTCCGGATACCCAAACGCGAGGTTTGGTCCCATACCCTTCAAACACACCCCACCACAGCTGTCCCACCAATAACTACAGTGCCCCCCGGGATTCCGAAGGACACGTAGAAGGACCCTCGGGTGACATGGGAGCACCTTCGGAGTGGGTTACGCCCCGTTGCGTGCCATGTCTTCCGGTAAACCCAGTCACCAACCACCAAAGTGACAGAAAGCAGCTGTCCGGTTTGGAAACGGCCTCGAAGGCACACGCAACCGCCCCTTTCAACCACCTCTGTCACGGCCCCCTCCAGGTAACTGGTTAAGCTTTCCAGGAACAGAAACGGCCTCGTAGGCACACGCAACTGACCCTTCAAGCCTCCCCAGTTACCAACCGTCAAAAAGGCAACAGAGAGAAGCTGTCCAGGACGGAAGCGGCCTCAAGGCACACGCCACCGCCCCTTCCAACAACCTCTGTCGCCGCCCTCATAAGAGGCGGGATGGTGACAACACCACTTTTCCGAGGAAAAGCGGCTCGTCACCATACCCCCCCTAGGTGACAGAAGGAAACTTTCCGGGGCAGAAGTGCCGGTACACAACCGCAACCCTTCAAGAAACCCCTGTCACCTCCCCTCCCCCCCTTGCCGGATATTAGCCATGGGCCGAAAGAATTCCCAAGTGGGAAAAGTCTCAGCCAATGCCCAGGGTGCACCAGCCCAGATGCTGCGTTCTCTCCGGATCGAGATCAAGAGAGACTGCAACACCCAAGCCAACGTGGAGGAATCCGACCTGCACCCCAACCTAACCTAACCTAACCTAACCTAACCTAACCTAACCTAACCTAACCTAACCTAACCTAACCTAACCTAACCTAACCTAACCTAACCTTTTTTTTTTTTTTTTTTGATGACGGAGTGGAAATGCATTTACGCATCCTCCCTGCCCGGGGAAGGCTGTGCAATGGGAGGTATGACGGACTCTCAAAAGAACTACCGTCTAAAACCACTCCGGCGTTTACCCCCCTGGCCAGTCGCGAGGCGCCGCGGAACCGCAATTAAGCTTTGCCCACTGACACGCCTCCTGGCCTGCTCCGAAGAGCCCCACCTTCTCCGCCAAAGGAGGAGACGGCTGCGGTCGGCAGCCCACGACCATCTCCCCAGACCGGTAAAGCCGTGCAATGTGGGCCCCCAACCCACTGGCCCTACACGGTCTGCCTGTGGTGGATGGTGCTTTCCGGATACCCAACCTCTAAGGGTCGGTCCCCATACCCTTCAAACACACCCCACCACAGCTGTCCCACCAATAACTACAGTGCCCCCCGGGATTCCGAAAGACACGTAGAAGGACCCTCGGGTGACATGGGAGTACGTCTTGAGCAGGGTCATGCTCCGGTGCAGAGCGGAACCTTCGTGCTCCGTTGCAGAGCGGAGTTAACATGCCCCAGTCTTTCGGTAAGCCCAGTCACCAACCACCAAAGTGACAGAAAGCAGCTGTCCGGTTTGGAAACGGCCTCAAAGGCACACGCAACCGCCCCTTTCAACCACCTCTGTCACGGCCCCCTCCAGGTAACTGGTTAAGCTTTCCAGGAACAGAAACGGCCTCGAAGGCACACGCAACTGACCCTTCAAGCTACCCCAGTCACCAACCGTCAATGGGCCACAGAAGGAAGCTGTCCAGGGCGGAAGCGGCCCAGCAACCGCCCCTTCCAACGACCTCTGTCGCCGCCTCCCTATGGTGACGAGGCCACTTTTCCGAAGAAAAGCTGCTCGTCAGCATCCCCCCCCAGGTGACAGAAGGAAACTTTCCGGGGCAGAAGTGCCGGTACACAACCGCAACCCTTCAAGAACCCCCTGTCACCTTCCCCCCCCCCCCCGTGCCGGATATTAGCCATGGGCCGAAAGAATTCCCAAGGGGGAAAAGTCTCAGCCAATGCCCAGGGTGCACCAGCCCAGATGCTGCGTTCTCTCCGGATCGAGATCAAGAGAGACTGCAACACCCAAGCCAACGTGGAGGAATCCGGCCTGCACCCCAACCTAACCTAACCTAACCTAACCTAACCTAACCTAACCTAACCTAACCTAACCTAACCTAACCTAACCTAACCTAACCTAACCTAACCTAACCTAACCTAACCTAACCTAACCTAACCTAACCTAACCTAACCTAACCTAACCTAACCTAACCTAACCTAACCTAACCTAACCTAACCTAACCTAACCTAACCTAACCTAACCTAACCTAACCTAACCTAACCTAACCTAACCTAACCTAACCTAACCTAACCTAACCTAACCTAACCTAACCTAACCTAACCTAACCTAACCTAACCTAACCTAACCTAACCTAACCTAACCTAACCTAACCTAACCTAACCTAACCTAACCTTTTTTTTTTTTTTTTTTTTTTTTTTTTTTTTTTTTTTTTTTTTGATGACGGAGTGGAAATGCATTTACGCATCCTCCCTGCCCGGGGAAGGCTGTGCAATGGGAGGTATGACGGACTCTCAAAAGAACTACCGTCTAAAACCACTCCGGCGTTTACCCCCCTGGCCAGTCGCGAGGCGCCGCGGAACCGCAATTAAGCTTTGCCCACTGACACGCCTCCTGGCCTGCTCCGAAGAGCCCCACCTTCTCCGCCAAAGGAGGAGACGGCTGCGGTCGGCCGCCCACGACCATCTCCCCAGACCGGTAAAGCCGTGCAATGTGGGCCCCCAACCCACTGGCCCTACACGGTCTGCCTGTGGTGGATGGTGCTTTCCGGATACCCAACCTCTAAGGGTCGGTCCCCATACCCTTCAAACACACCCCACCACAGCTGTCCCACCAATAACTACAGTGCCCCCCGGGATTCCGAAAGACACGTAGAAGGACCCTCGGGTGACATGGGAGTACGTCTTGAGCAGGGTCATGCTCCGGTGCAGAGCGGAACCTTCGTGCTCCGTTGCAGAGCGGAGTTAACATGCCCCAGTCTTTCGGTAAGCCCAGTCACCAACCACCAAAGTGACAGAAAGCAGCTGTCCGGTTTGGAAACGGCCTCAAAGGCACACGCAACCGCCCCTTTCAACCACCTCTGTCACGGCCCCCTCCAGGTAACTGGTTAAGCTTTCCAGGAACAGAAACGGCCTCGAAGGCACACGCAACTGACCCTTCAAGCTACCCCAGTCACCAACCGTCAATGGGCCACAGAAGGAAGCTGTCCAGGGCGGAAGCGGCCCAGCAACCGCCCCTTCCAACGACCTCTGTCGCCGCCTCCCTATGGTGACGAGGCCACTTTTCCGAAGAAAAGCTGCTCGTCACCATCCCCCCCCAGGTGACAGAAGGAAACTTTCCGGGGCAGAAGTGCCGGTACACAACCGCAACCCTTCAAGAAACCCCTGTCACCTTCCCCCCCCCCCCCCCCCCCCCCGTGCCGGATATTAGCCATGGGCCGAAAGAATTCCCAAGGGGGAAAAGTCTCAGCCAATGCCCAGGGTGCACCAGCCCAGATGCTGCGTTCTCTCCGGATCGAGATCAAGAGAGACTGCAACACCCAAGCCAACGTGGAGGAATCCGGCCTGCACCCCAACCTAACCTAACCTAACCTAACCTAACCTAACCTAACCTAACCTAACCTAACCTTTTTTTTTTTTTTTTTTTTTTGATGACGGAGTGGAAATGCATTTACGCATCCTCCCTGCCCGGGGAAGGCTGTGCAATGGGAGGTATGACGGACTCTCAAAAGAACTACCGTCTAAAACCACTCCGGCGTTTACCCCCCTGGCCAGTCGTGAGGCGCCGCGGAACCGCAATTAAGCTTTGCCCACTGACACGCCTCCTGGCCTGCTCCGAAGAGCCCCACCTTCTCCGCCAAAGGAGGAGACGGCTGCGGTCGGCAGCCCACGACCATCTCCCCAGACCGGTAAAGCCGTGCAATGTGGGCCCCCAACCCACTGGCCCTACACGGTCTGCCTGTGGTGGATGGTGCTTTCCGGATACCCAACCTCTAAGGGTCGGTCCCCATACCCTTCAAACACACCCCACCACAGCTGTCCCACCAATAACTACAGTGCCCCCCGGGATTCCGAAAGACACGTAGAAGGACCCTCGGGTGACATGGGAGTACGTCTTGAGCAGGGTCATGCTCCGGTGCAGAGCGGAACCTTCGTGCTCCGTTGCAGAGCGGAGTTAACATGCCCCAGTCTTTCGGTAAGCCCAGTCACCAACCACCAAAGTGACAGAAAGCAGCTGTCCGGTTTGGAAACGGCCTCGAAGGCACACGCAACCGCCCCTTTCAACTACCTCTGTCACGGCCCCCTCCAGGTAACTGGTTAAGCTTTCCAGGAACAGAAACGGCCTCGAAGGCACACGCAACTGACCCTTCAAGCTACCCCAGTCACCAACCGTCAATGGGCCACAGAAGGAAGCTGTCCAGGCGGAAACGGTCCAAAGCAACCGCCCCTTCCAACGACCTCTGTCGCCGCCTCCCTATGGTGACGAGGCCACTTTTCCGAAGAAAAGCTGCTCGTCACCATCCCCCCCCAGGTGACAGAAGGAAACTTTCCGGGGCAGAAGTGCCGGTACACAACCGCAACCCTTCAAGAAACCCCTGTCACCTCCCCCCCCCCCCCGTGCCGGATATTAGCCATGGACCGAAAGAATTCCCAAGGGGGAAAAGTCTCAGCCAATGCCCAGGGTGCACCAGCCCAGATGCTGCGTTCTCCCCGGATCGAGATCAAGAGAGACTGCAACACCCAAGCCAACGTGGAGGAATCCGGCCTGCACCCCAACCTAACCTAACCTAACCTAACCTAACCTAACCTAACCTAACCTAACCTAACCTAACCTAACCTAACCTAACCTAACCTAACCTAACCTAACCTAACCTAACCTAACCTAACCTAACCTAACCTAACCTAACCTAACCTAACCTAACCTAACCTAACCTAACCTAACCTAACCTAACCTTTTTTTTTTTTTTTTGTTGACGAAGTGGAAATGCATTTACGCATCCTCCCTGCCTGGGAAGGCTGTGCAATGGGAGGTATGACGGACTCTCAAAAGAACTACCGTCTAAAACCACTCCGGCGTTTAAACCTCCTGGCCGGTAGTGAGGCACCGCGGTACCGCTAAAAGCATAGACCACTGACGCACCTCCCGGCTTGCTCCGAAGAGCCCCTCAAACCCCCGCCAGAGGAGGAGACGGCTGTGAACAGCCCGCGACCGTCTCCCCAGACCGGTTTAGCCGTGCAATGTGAGCCCCCTACCCACTGGCTTAACAAGAAGTTCGGGCGAGCAGCAAACCGAAGTTCACTGAGTTCGCCTTCCCTTCAACGGTCTGCCTGTGGTGGATGGTGCTTTCCGGATACCCAAACGCGAGGTTTGGTCCCATACCCTTCAAACACACCCCACCACAGCTGTCCCACCAATAACTACAGTGCCC
Organism: Acleris sparsana; assembly: GCA_923062465.1. Classification (NCBI taxonomy): domain Eukaryota; kingdom Metazoa; phylum Arthropoda; class Insecta; order Lepidoptera; family Tortricidae; genus Acleris; species Acleris sparsana. The sequence continues at coordinate 75,136 of OV281307.1, forward strand.
CCCGAGATTCCGAAGGACACGTAGAAGGACCCTCGGGTGACATGGGAGCACCTTCGGAGTGGGTTACGCCCCGTTGCGTGCCATGTCTTCCGGTAAACCCAACCCAGTCACCAACCACCAAAGTGACAGAAAGCAGCTGTCCGGTTTGGAAACGGCCTCGAAGGCACACGCAACCGCCCCTTTCAACCACCTCTGTCACGGCCCCCTCCAGGTAACTGGTTAAGCTTTCCAGGAACAGAAACGGCCTCGTAGGCACACGCAACTGACCCTTCAAGCCTCCCCAGTCACCAACCGTCAAAAGGCAACAGAGAGAAGCTGTCCAGGACGGAAGCGGCCTCGCAGGCACACGCCACCGCCCCTCCCAACAACCTCTGTCGCCGCCCTCATAAGAGGCGGGATGGTGACAACACCACTTTTCCGAGGAAAAGCGGCTCGTCACCATCCCCCCTCTAGGTGACAGAAGGAAACTTTCCGGGGCAGAAGTGTTCTCCTCACAACCGCAACCCTTCAAGAAACCTCTGTCACCTCCCCTCCCCCCCTTGCCGGATATTAGCCATGGGCCGAAAGAATTCCCAAGTGGGAAAAGTCTCAGCCAATGCCCAGGGTGCACCAGCCCAGATGCTGCGTTCTCCCCGGATCGAGATCAAGAGAGACTGCAACACCCAAGCCAACGTGGAGGAATCCGGCCTGCACCCCAACCTAACCTAACCTTTTTTTTTTTTTTTTTTTTTTTTTTTTTTTTTTTGTTGACGAAGTGGAAATGCATTTACGCATCCTCCCTGCCCGGGGAAGGCTGTGCAATGGGAGGTATGACGGACTCTCAAAAGAACTACCGTCTAAAACCACTCCGGCGTTTAAACCTCCTGGCCGGTAGTGAGGCACCGCGGTACCGCTAAAAGCATAGACCACTGACGCACCTCCCGGCTTGCTCCGAAGAGCCCCTCAAACCCCCGCCAGAGGAGGAGACGGCTGTGAACAGCCCGCGACCGTCTCCCCAGACCGGTTTAGCCGTGCAATGTGAGCCCCCTACCCACTGGCTTAACAAGAAGTTCGGGCGAGCAGCAAACCGAAGTTCGCTGAGTTCGCCTTCCCTTCAACGGTCTGCCTGTGGTGGATGGTGCTTTCCGGATACCCAAACGCGAGGTTTGGTCCCATACCCTTCAAACACACCCCACCACAGCTGTCCCACCAATAACTACAGTGCCCCCCGGGATTCCGAAGGACACGTAGAAGGACCCTCGGGTGACATGGGAGTACGTCCAGAGCAGGGTCATGCTCCGTTGCAGAGCGGACCCCTTACGTTCCGTTGCAGAGCGGAGACATCCCCCGGTCTTTCAGTTAGCCCAGTCACCAACCACCAAAGTGACAGAAGGGAGCTGTCCGGTTTGGAAACGGCCTCGAAGGCACACGCAACCGCCCCTTTCAACCACCTCTGTCACGGCCCCCTCCAGGCAACTGGTTTAGCTTTCCAGGAACAGAAACGGCCTCGCAGGCACACGCAACTGACCCTTCAAGCCTCCCCAGTCACCAACCGTCAAAAAGGCAACAGAGAGAAGCTGTCCAGGACGGAAGCGGCCTCGTAGGCACACGCCACCGCCCCTTCCAACAACCTCTGTCGCCGCCCTCAAAAGAGGCGGGATGGTGACAAAACCACTTTTCCGAGGAAAAGCGGCTCGTCACCATCCCCCCCCCTAGATGACAGAAGGAAACTTTCCGGGGCAGAAGTGCTCTCCACACAACCGCAACCCTTCAAGAAGCCCCTGTCACCTCCCCTCCCCCCCTTGCCGGATATTAGCCATGGGCCGAAAGAATTCCCAAGTGGGAAAAGTCTCAGCCAATGCCCAGGGTGCACCAGCCCAGATGCTGCGTTCTCCCCGGATCGAGATCAAGAGAGACTGCAACACCCAAGCCAACGTGGAGGAATCCGGCCTGCACCCCAACCTAACCTAACCTAACCTAACCTAACCTAACCTAACCTAACCTAACCTAACCTAACCTAACCTAACCTAACCTAACCTAACCTAACCTAACCTAACCTAACCTAACCTAACCTAACCTAACCTAACCTAACCTAACCTAACCTAACCTAACCTAACCTAACCTAACCTAACCTAACCTAACCTAACCTAACCTAACCTAACCTAACCTAACCTAACCTAACCTAACCTAACCTTTTTTTTTTTTTTTTTTTTTTTTTTTTTTTTTTTTTTTTTTGATGACGGAGTGGAAATGCATTTACGCATCCTCCCTGCCCGGGGAAGGCTGTGCAATGGGAGGTATGACGGACTCTCAAAAGAACTACCGTCTAAAACCACTCCGGCGTTTACCCCCCTGGCCAGTCGCGAGGCGCCGCGGAACCGCAATTAAGCTTTGCCCACTGACACGCCTCCTGGCCTGCTCCGAAGAGCCCCACCTTCTCCGCCAAAGGAGGAGACGGCTGCGGTCAGCAGCCCACGACCATCTCCCCAGACCGGTAAAGCCGTGCAATGTGGGCCCCCAACCCACTGGCCCTACACGGTCTGCCTGTGGTGGATGGTGCTTTCCGGATACCCAACCTCTAGGGTCGGTCCCCATACCCTTCAAACACACCCCACCACAGCTGTCCCACCAATAACTACAGTGCCCCCCGGGATTCCGAAAGACACGTAGAAGGACCCTCGGGTGACATGGGAGTACGTCTTGAGCAGGGTCATGCTCCGGTGCAGAGCGGAACCTTCGTGCTCCGTTGCAGAGCGGAGTTAACATGCCCCAGTCTTTCGGTAAGCCCAGTCACCAACCACCATAGTGACAGAAAGCAGCTGTCCGGTTTGGAAACGGCCTCAAAGGCACACGCAACCGCCCCTTTCAACCACCTCTGTCACGGCCCCCTCCAGGTAACTGGTTAAGCTTTCCAGGAACAGAAACGGCCTCGAAGGCACACGCAACTGACCCTTCAAGCCTCCCCAGTCACCAACCGTCAATGGGCCACAGAAGGAAGCTGTCCAGGGCGGAAACGGTCCAAAGCAACCGCCCCTTCCAACGACCTCTGTCGCCGCCTCCCTATGGTGACGAGGCCACTTTTCCGAAGAAAAGCTGCTCGTCACCATCCCCCCCCAGGTGACAGAAGGAAACTTTCCGGGGCAGAAGTGCCGGTACACAACCGCAACCCTTCAAGAAACCCCTGTCACCTCCCCCCCCCCCCCCCCGTGCCGGATATTAGCCATGGACCGAAAGAATTCCCAAGGGGGAAAAGTCTCAGCCAATGCCCAGGGTGCACCAGCCCAGATGCTGCGTTCTCTCCGGATCGAGATCAAGAGAGACTGCAACACCCAAGCCAACGTGGAGGAATCCGGCCTGCACCCCAACCTAACCTAACCTAACCTAACCTAACCTAACCTAACCTAACCTAACCTAACCTAACCTAACCTAACCTAACCTAACCTAACCTAACCTAACCTAACCTAACCTAACCTAACCTAACCTAACCTAACCTAACCTAACCTAACCTAACCTAACCTAACCTTTTTTTTTTTTTTTTTTTTTTTTTTTTTTTTTTTTTTAACGGTGAGGAAACGCATTTACGCGTACCCTCCGGTCTAGGGACGACCATATTGGAGGGTTATGTGGGACTCTCAACCCCCTACCCTTCAGAGCGAAGGGGAAGGGGGAAGCCTACCCACTAAAACCTCACCGGTGTTAACCTCCACAGGCTGTTAACGGGGGCACCGTGGGCTGATGACTATTCACCACTGGGTGCCCCCCAGCCGCCCCAGCCTGTTGCTGGGGCACCTGCGCCAAAGGAGGGAGGGTTCAGTTAACACGCCGAACCCTCCCCCAGACGTGTAGGACCTTTGTGTGGGACCCTATCCCCACGGTCCTACTAGGGGTTCAGGCGGGTGGCAAACTGCCTCCGCCTTCGCCCCACACGTCTACGCCGGAGCGGGTGCGCATCCACGTCCTCCTCGCGCTCCCGCTCCGCCGCCTCCTTCTGCGAGACAATGCTCTCGCAGAAGGAGACGACCGCCAACCACGATCTCTCACTGCTCAGCATGGCCGACACGACGCTGTGCAGTGAGAGATCGGAGAGCCCTGTGTCCGCAACCAGAGCGCGGCGCTCCGGATCCCACTTCGAGCACACCTCTAGGGCGTGCTGGGCCGTGTCGTCCGGATCGCCGCACTCGTGGCAAACCGGACTGGGCTCTCTCCTAATCTTGTGCAGGTAATGGCCGAAGCACCCGTGCCCGGTCATCACCTGCACAAGACGGTACGTGGCGGTACCGTACCTCCTCTCCAACCAGTGGTCCAGCGACGGGAGGAGTGCCCCTATGGTGCGGAGTCCATAGGGGGAGTCCCCCAGGTCGCTTTTCCACCGGTCCCTCAGGCGCCGCTCCGTCATTCGACGGGCCCCCTCCACCGTCTCCGAGTCCGGGCGCTGTCTCCTCGCCCGGAACCCGGCCCTCATCCGGTATGTCTCGGCCTGCACCTGAGCATCTAGCTCCCACGGCGGGGTGCAGGCCAAGACACACGCGGCCGCATGTGCCACCGTCACATAGGCCCTCACTATTCGGAGGGCCACCACTCTTTGGGGCCTCCTTAGGAGCGCCTTATTCTTGGCCGACAGCTTGTCGGCCCAGATTGGCGCTCCGTATAGCGCCATGCTACGCACTACGCCTGCAAACAGGCGTCGGCATGGCGCTTGAGGCCCCCCCACGTTCGGCAACATGCGGCCCAGGGCCGACGCGGCGCCTACCACCCGGGGAGCAAGTTGGCGGAAATGCTCCCCGAAATCCCACCTCCGGTCCAGGATGAGGCCAAGGTACTTTATCGTACCCTTCACCTGGACCGCTTCCCCCGCCACAGGGATGGACAATCCACAACGTGGACGCCATCCCCTCCCCCCGAAGACAATGGCGTCTGTCTTCGGGAGGGACACCTCCAGACCCAGCTGTCGGATGCGGCCGACAACCAGGTCTGCCGCCAACGACGCCCTCCGAAGGGCCTCCTCCAGCTCACGTCCCCGCACGGCCACCATTGTATCGTCGGCATAACAAAGGGTGGCCATGCGGGGAAGGAGCGCTCCGCGGATCACCCAGTCGTACCCTATGTTCCATAGCAGGGGTCCTAACACGGACCCCTGGGGAACACCGCACGACATCGGGTGAGCGATCCGCAGACCCCCACGATCGTAGAGCACTACCCTGTCGGTTAGGTAGTGCTCCACAATCCGCCGCAGATACCCGGGCACCCTGTGGAAGCGGAGGGCCTCGCTGATGACCGAGAAGGGCAGGGAGCCAAATGCGTTGGCGATGTCTAACGACACCGCCACGACCCCCTCACCCTTCGCCTCCGCGTTCCCACAGAAGTTCCGGAGGGACGAAAGCGCGTCCATAGTGGACCGTCCCTCCCGGAACCCGAACTGCCGGTCGGAGATGTTAGGCCCCACGTCCTCCAGATGTTGGACGATGCGACGGGACAAGATGCGCTCTAGCATCTTGCCCGTCTCATCTAGGAGGACGATGGGGCGGTGACCGGCAGGGGTATCCATCGGCCTACCCTCCTTCCGAAGGAGGACGAGGCGTCCCTCCTTCCAGCACCTCGGGAAGCGCCCCTCCTTGATACAATCATCAAAGAGGGTCCGCAAGCGGTCCCCGAGGTGCTCCGCCACAATAACCTAACCTAACCTAACCTAACCTAACCTAACCTAACCTAACCTAACCTAACCTAACCTAACCTAACCTAACCTAACCTAACCTTTTTTTTTTTTTTTTTTTTTTTTTTTTTTTTTTTTTTGACAAGGTGAAAAATGCGTTACGCATTTCCCCCGCCATGGGAGTGGCGGGGGGGTATGTGGGACTCACATCCCCTCCCCTTCTCCGAGCGAGAAGGGATAGGGGAGTGCTACCCACTAAAAAACACCTTGGCGTACCCTCATACCGGTTTGGTTGGACGCCGTGGAACCCGCGGAAGGCATTCCCCACGACGTCTACCGGCGGCCCCAGCCACTGCTGGGGCTTCCCGCGCCAAAAGGGGAGAGGGGCCGAGCACGCGTGGCCCCCCTCCCAGACCGCTGAGTGGCTTGCCTACGGCAGGCGGGGGACTCCCATCCCCCACCCGCAGCCACTAAGGGTTAAGGCGCGCAGCAAATCGCCGCCGCCTCAACCCCTGCCGTCTGCGCCGGAGCGGATGCGCAAGAGGAGACTCCTCGCGCTCCCGCTCCGCGGCCTCCTTCTGCGAGATGATCGTTTCGCAAAAGGAGGCCACAGCCTCCCAAGACCTCTCGCTGCAGAGCATTGCCGCAACAATGCTGTAGAGCGAGAGGTCCTCCCGCTGAATAGCGAGTGCCATGGCGCCGCGCTCCGAACTCCAACGGCTGCACACCTCGAAGGTGTGCTGAGCCGTGTCGTCCGGATCCCCGCACTCATGGCACTGCGGGGTAGGCTCCCTCCCAATTTTGTGCAGGTAATGACCGAAACACCCATGTCCGGTCATCACCTGCACAAGCCGGAACGACGTTGCGCCGACTGCCCTCTCTAACCAAAGGTCCACCGACGGGAGGATCGCCCCTATAGTACGGGTACCATAGGGAGAGTCCTCCAGGTCGGTTTTCCAGCGGTCCCGCAGTCGACGCTCCGTCATTCGGCGCGTCTCCTCCACCTCCTCAGGGTCCGGGCGTTCACCCCTTGCCCGGGCCCTAGACCTAACCCTATAGGTCTCCGCCTGCACCTCTGCGTCCAGTTCCCAGGGCGGGGTGCAGGCGAGGAGGCAGGCCGCCGCGTGGGCCACAGTTACGTAGGCCCTCACTATGCGGAGAGCCACAACTCTCTGCGGCCTCCGCAGCAGGGCCTTGTTGCGGGCGGACAGCTTGTCCGCCCAGATTGGGGCCCCGTAGAGTGCCATGCTCCTTGTTACGCCGGCGTATAGACGCCGGCATAAGGAGCCCGGCCCACCCACATTGGGCAGTAGCCGGCCCAGCGCCGAGGCGGCGCCCACGATTCGGGGAGCAAGTCTGGTGAAGTGCTCCCCGAAGTCCCATTTGCGGTCCAGTACCAGCCCCAGATATTTGATATGGGGCTTTATCTGGACCGCTTCCCCTCCGAGGGTAAGCGCCGCGCCCGCCGGCAGCCGCCACCCACGCCCCCCGAAGACAATACCCTCCGTCTTCGAGAGGGCCACCTTTAGGCCGAGCCGCTCAATGCGATGGATCGCCAGCTCGGCCGCCACCTCCGCCCTCCTTGAGGTCTCCCTCATGTCGCTTCCGCGCGCAGCCACCATCGTGTCGTCCGCATAACAGATGGTGAGTGTGCGCGGAAGCAGCTCCCCCCTGATGGCCCAATCGTACCCCAGGTTCCAAAGAAGTGGACCGAGTACGGAACCCTGGGGCACGCCGCAGGCCATTCCCCTCTCCCCTCGTCGACCCTCCTTACCCTCATAGAGCACTACCCTCTCGGTAAGGTAGTGCTCTATGACCCGCCTAAGATAGTGAGGCACTTCGTGATACCGAAGTGCCTCACTAATCACCTCGTAGGGGAGGGTGCCGAATGCGTTCGCGATGTCCAACGACACCGCGACGACACCCTCACCCCTGCTCGACGCGTACTCGCAGAAGTCCCTGAGGGACTTCAACGCGTCGAGCGTTGACCGCCCCTCCCGGAACCCGAACTGTCTTTCCGAGACGTTCGGGCCGGCGGTCTCCAGGTGCTGCAGGATTCGGGAGGCCAGGATGCGTTCGAACATTTTCCCGGCCTCGTCCAGCAGCACGATGGGGCGGTATGCGGACGGGCAGTCGGGGGGTCGACCCTCTTTACGGAGGAGGCACAGCCTCCCCTCCTTCCATATCCTCGGGAACCTTCCCTCCCTCATGCAGTCGTCCATGATCTGCCTGAGGCGGTTCCCGAGGTGCTTCAAGGCTACCGGGAGGACGCGGCCTGGGACTCCGTCTGGACCCGGGGCTTTTTTACAGCCCCGGAGTCGATCCAGCACCCGCTCAAACTCGTCGTCGCTCACAGGAGCGACGACGTGTTCGTCCTCCCGTTCCTCCCGGGTCTCGGCCATTTCCGGGGGAGTGATCGAGGGGGCTGGAGGGAACAGCCCTTCCACGACCCTCTGCAGTAGGGCGGGCTCGAGGGACTCCATGGGAGGGGCGGTGCGCATCTTGTTACGCACCACCCTGTAGGGCCGTCCCCACGGGTCCCTATCGAGGGTGGCCAAGAATGAGACATGCGCCTCATCCTTGGCCTTTGCAATAGCCGTATTTAGGGCCCCCTTTGCCTCTTTGAGGGTGCGGTGGAGGCCCTCTTCTTCATCGGAAGTGTGCCGCCGGCGCCTACAGTGCTGGTAGGCCCGGCGGGCAGCGTTGCTGGTGGTACGCAGGCCCGCAATTTCTGCGGACCACCAGTACACCCTCTTACGGGCGAAGAGGCGCTTGGTCCGGGGCATGGCCGCATCGCACACCGCCTGCAGTGCGATGCGGAACCGAACCGCCCTCTCCTCGACACCGAGGGCGGTGGGTGGGGCAGTGCACCAGGCCTCCACCATCGCCGCCTCGTCCGCCATGGCCCTGTCCAATTGGGACAGGGACCATTTTGGGAACCCTCTGCCCCCATTTGCCCTCCTCCCCGGGATGGGCGGTGGCTGGACCCCTCCTGCGGAGACCCTCATCCTGATGTACAAATGATCGGAGAGGGTCTCCACGTCCTCCAGGACGCGCCATTCTTCCACGCGTGCGGCAATGGCAGTGGTCGCGAACGTTATGTCCACGACCGAACCCCCCTGCCGCCGCACGCATGTGTTTGCGTCGCCCTGGTTCAGGATTTCCAGTCCCGTTGCCACCACCCAATCCGTGAGAGCCGCCCCGCGCGGGTCCGTGATGGGGGAACCCCATGCCGAGCTCTTGGCATTGAGGTCCCCCAGGACCATCACCTGTCTCGGGGCAGCCCTCCTGACCACCCCCCCCAGGACCCCCAGGAACTGCTCGAACGCACGCAGCGGCCTATTGGGGGAGAAATACACCGCTACTAGAACGGTGTCGCTCCCCCATCTGGCCGCCACGAACCCCGGGCCGCCCTCAATCTTCGACAGGGGGGGGAAGTCCCCAACCGCCGGCACCACGATGGCAACCATTTCGTCCGAAGCCCCTACCCAATTAGGTAGGGGGGGGACGAAATATGGCTCCGCGACAACCGCCACGCCAATTTCCCACTCCGCCATGGTCTGCATGAGCAGATCTTGAGCTCTGGCGGAGTGGTTGGCGTTCACCTGCAGGACCTCTAGATGTCGGTGTGCTGACATTTAGAGGTCCATGCGGTTGTCCTCTTCGGGCCGGCCGGCGGCTTCTTCTACCTGTGGGGGAGGCTGAGGACGACGGGGGGGTCGCGTCCTCAGGTCCTTGCCTCTAGTGTGAGGCGGGAAACAACTGTCCCCCCCCATGGAGTGATCAGCCGGGAGTTTGGCATGGGCGCACACCACGCACCACGCCTTCTCCTCCCAGCACTGCTTAGCCATGTGCCCCTCCCTGCTGCACCGGTAGCAAGCGTTGGACCGGTCAACGCTGGAGGGGCACGTCTCTCGTGTGTGACCAACACCCATGCATTTATAGCACCGCAGGGGTGTTGGTCCGATTCTATTGACCCTGGCGGAGGCCCATCCAATCCTGACCCGCCCTTGTGCCAGGAGGGCTTTGGCGACCCGCACTGGGCACTGGATCAGGACAGATCCAGTGCCGTCATACAGGGGGCGGATGCCCCCTACCTTGATTTGGGCCTCATCACAGGCTCCCGCGGAGGCGACAGCCAGCGCCACGGACTCCTTAGTCGCCGACTCGTCCAAGCCGGCGATTTGGAGCCCGACCTTCTTTGTGACGCGGCTGACGTCAGCCACGTCGCCGACAATCTCTCGCAGTTTGTCTGCGAGATTGTCGGCCGCGTTCTCCTGGTCCTCTCCGGGGACCTCGATTATACGGTTCCCCGTCATCGAGGACCTTACTTTAACGTGCTGCAGGCCCACAGCCTCCAGGCTCAGGGCATTGATAGCCCTGGCCATGGTGGCCTGCAGCGTGGTGGTGGTGGTGGCATCCTTCTTCAGAGACACCACCACTGCTGCCGTCTTCGGAACGGCCAGTGCCTTCAATTTAGGCACCGCCTTCCTTCTCGTTTGGGGCGCCTGGGGCGCTTTGGACGAGGGGGCGGGCTGGGCCTTTCCTTTCCCCTTCCCCTTCGCCTTCCTCACCACGTCCACCCAGGTTTCCTGGGGTGAACGCGGCGTTTTAGTGGAAGGCCCTGCTCCTTCGGCCGACGACCGAGCGGCTGTCGAGGCAGCACGTGGGGCCGGGACTGGGGCTTGGCGGGAGGGGGCCGCTACCTTTTTGGTAGGTTTGGCCTTTTGCGGCCTCCCGTCCCCCAGTCTTGCTCCTGCCTCAGACTGAGTGGTCCTCACCCTGAGGGGGGCTGGCACAGCCGTACTCATCTTGGGGGGGGCTATCAGTGCTGGTCCCCCTGCTCTCTTGTCAGCCGCCAGCGGGGGGCGGAGAATTGGTTCCGGCGGCAGGCGCCTGTTCACCTCCTCGATGCGGGCATTAATCATGCTGCCCAAAGAGGTGAACAGGTCCTTTTTGAGAACTCCGATGGCCTCCGCCAGATCCGCTGCAGAAAACTGCACGGGCGGATCCGGCAGCGAGGCCGGAGGCGCCGGAATCTCCCGCTCCGAGAAGGCGGTTCGGAGCGCCTTCAGCTCCCCCAAGCATTGAGCGAGTTGCTCCCGCATCCTCTTGTTGTCCGCCTTGAGGATGCGGATCTCCTCGCTCTCCGATTTGGCGGCCTCCACATCGTCCATTGAGTCGAGGATGATTTTACATGCTCGGTTCATGTCGCCCCAAATATCTCCCTTCAGGTTCCCGGAGCGTCTGGCACCCTCCAGGATGTCTCTTGCTGCTTCTCGGGTCGCCTCGATGGGATCCGTGAGGCGCAGAAACGCCGATGGGCTCATTCTGGTAGGGGAGGTCGGCGAACGCGAGCGCGAGCGCACCTTTTTCCCCCCTTTCCCCTGATTTTCCCCTCTTGGACGGAGCTCGGGGAAATCCTTCCGGTATGCTGCGGCAACGGCAGCATCTGCTTCATCCTCGAAGCGATAAGGGTCAAGGTCTTTGAGTTTGGCCCTTGCCGCAGCCAACCCCGCGTATGCCCCCTTGGGCTTACCCCTATGTGAGGAGTTGACTTTGGGCCCGAAAGCGGGCCTCAAGTCATCCTCCTCGTCATCCTCGTGGTTCCGTTTGGAGGCAGGGACCCTCAAAGCTACTAGCGAGTCGTCGGACTCACAGCCAGAGCTGAAGTTTTCTCCCTCCCCCTCCGGTGGATCCCCCCATTTCTCGGTGTCCGAGGCCATAGTAGCCCCTTACACCAGACTACAAAATTAGGTCTAAATTCGACCAGCAGGACCGAAGTTATTTCGAAATCCGAAATAAAATCGGTCAAGTGCGAGTCGGATTTAGACTTTCCTATACAAAAATGAGTTTGGCGCCTGATGGAAAAAAATAGCAACCAAACAAATTTTTCCCCCGCAGTTTTTACCCACTTCCCGGGGTCGCAGGAAGTCGGGAAAAACACTTAAAAATAGAACAAAACAAAAGCTATCCTACTAAAAAATAAAAACAAATAAAAGTTAAAAGGTTACAAAAATACAGAATTTACAAAAAATTTACAAAAGCTTAAGTTTGTAACCGTAAAAACCCTCTACCCCCCACTACACTTGAAGGCTGATAACTTCCGACTTTGCAGTCGGAAAATTATGAGTCCTTCAAGAAAATATACACAATTATATACACTACCGCTAATAAAAATAATACTATGATACAACAACCGTAACCTAATAAAATAATTTACACAAACTCAAAATTGAGACCCTTATTTTGCCAATTTCGAGTAAAATACTCGAAATTTTAAAAATAAAGGATCTCGCGACTTACACTACAAAATAAAACCAAACCAACGCTATAGTTAGCGGGACCGTTGCCGCTACCCCAACCCAAAAACTGGGCAATTAAGGCAGCTGGCAACACCGACAAAACTAAAACGAAAAAATGTAAACAAAGGAAAATATATACAGAAAATCAACGCCAAAAAACCCCGAAACCCGGAGGTCGCTAATTCCCAATCTTTCGAGAGGGAAGTAACGGGACCAACCGTACGGTCAAGACGGGGATTGCTGGTATGTTCTAGCCCTGAAAAGGGCTCGATACGATATCGGCAACAATTTTATATTTGACGAAGAAAAAGCAATAGAAACCAATGAACAAAAAACCAACCGCAAATAGAAAACTTTAAAAAATAAGGAAACTAAACTAGCTAAGAGAGAAAGAAAGAAAGAAATAAGATGAGAAAAAAATGTAATCTTTCGTCACCAAATCACCCGCAAATCGTTCCATCAACACCCAAGATTTTACCTCAACCTAACCTAACCTAACCTAACCTAACCTAACCTAACCTAACCTAACCTAACCTAACCTAACCTAACCTAACCTAACCTAACCTAACCTAACCTAACCTAACCTAACCTAACCTAACCTAACCTAACCTAACCTAACCTAACCTAACCTAACCTAACCTAACCTAACCTAACCTAACCTAACCTAACCTAACCTAACCTAACCTAACCTAACCTAACCTAACCTAACCTAACCTAACCTAACCTAACCTTTTTTTTTTTTTTTTTTTTTTTTTTTTTGTTGACGAAGTGGAAATGCATTTACGCATCCTCCCTGCCCGGGGAAGGCTGTGCAATGGGAGGTATGACGGACTCTCAAAAGAACTACCGTCTAAAACCACTCCGGCGTTTAAACCTCCTGGCCGGTAGTGAGGCACCGCGGTACCGCTAAAAGCATAGACCACTGACGCACCTCCCGGCTTGCTCCGAAGAGCCCCTCAAACCCCCGCCAGAGGAGGAGACGGCTGTGAACAGCCCGCGACCGTCTCCCCAGACCGGTTTAGCCGTGCAATGTGAGCCCCCTACCCACTGGCTTAACAAGAAGTTCGGGCGAGCAGCAAACCGAAGTTCACTGAGTTCGCCTTCCCTTCAACGGTCTGCCTGTGGTGGATGGTGCTTTCCGGATACCCAAACGCGAGGTTTGGTCCCATACCCTTCAAACACACCCCACCACAGCTGTCCCACCAATAACTACAGTGCCCCCCGGGATTCCGAAGGACACGTAGAAGGACCCTCGGGTGACATGGGAGCACCTTCGGAGTGGGTTACGCCCCGTTGCGTGCCATGTCTTCCGGTAAACCCAGTCACCAACCACCAAAGTGACAGAAAGCAGCTGTCCGGTTTGGAAACGGCCTCGAAGGCACACGCAACCGCCCCTTTCAACCACCTCTGTCACGGCCCCCTCCAGGTAACTGGTTAAGCTTTCCAGGAACAGAAACGGCCTCGTAGGCACACGCAACTGACCCTTCAAGCCGCCCCAGTCACCAACCGTCAAAAAGGCAACAGAGAGAAGCTGTCCAGGACGGAAGCGGCCTCGCAGGCACACGCCACCGCCCCTTCCAAAACCTAACCTAACCTAACCTAACCTAACCTAACCTAACCTAACCTAACCTAACCTAACCTAACCTAACCTAACCTAACCTAACCTAACCTAACCTAACCTAACCTAACCTAACCTAACCTAACCTAACCTAACCTAACCTAACCTAACCTAACCTAACCTAACCTAACCTAACCTAACCTAACCTAACCTAACCTAACCTAACCTAACCTAACCTAACCTAACCTAACCTAACCTAACCTAACCTAACCTAACCTAACCTAACCTAACCTAACCTAACCTAACCTAACCTAACCTAACCTAACCTAACCTTTTTTTTTTTTTTTTTTTTTTTGATGACGGAGTGGAAATGCATTTACGCATCCTCCCTGCCCGGGGAAGGCTGTGCAATGGGAGGTATGACGGACTCTCAAAAGAACTACCGTCTAAAACCACTCCGGCGTTTAAACCTCCTGGCCGGTAGTGAGGCACCGCGGTACCGCTAAAAGCATAGACCACTGACGCACCTCCCGGCTTGCTCCGAAGAGCCCCTCAAACCCCCGCCAGAGGAGGAGACGGCTGTGAACAGCCCGCGACCGTCTCCCCAGACCGGTTTAGCCGTGCAATGTGAGCCCCCTACCCACTGGCTTAACAAGAAGTTCGGGCGAGCAGCAAACCGAAGTTCGCTGAGTTCGCCTTCCCTTCAACGGTCTGCCTGTGGTGGATGGTGCTTTCCGGATACCCAAACGCGAGGTTTGGTCCCATACCCTTCAAACACACCCCACCACAGCTGTCCCACCAATAACTACAGTGCCCCCCGGGATTCCGAAGGACACGTAGAAGGACCCTCGGGTGACATGGGAGCACCTTCGGAGTGGGTTACGCCCCGTTGCGTGCCATGTCTTCCGGTAAACCCAGTCACCAACCACCAAAGTGACAGAAAGCAGCTGTCCGGTTTGGAAACGGCCTCGAAGGCACACGCAACCGCCCCTTTCAACCACCTCTGTCACGGCCCCCTCCAGGTAACTGGTTAAGCTTTCCAGGAACAGAAACGGCCTCGTAGGCACACGCAACTGACCCTTCAAGCCTCCCCAGTCACCAACCGTCAAAAGGCAACAGAGAGAAGCTGTCCAGGACGGAAGCGGCCTCGCAGGCACACGCCACCGCCCCTTCCAACAACCTCTGTCGCCGCCCTCATAAGAAGCGGGATGGTGACGACACCACTTTTCCGAGGAAAAGCGGCTCGTCACCATCCCCCCCCTAGGTGACAGAAGGAAACTTTCCGGGGCAGAAGTGCCGGTACACAACCGCAACCCTTCAAGAAACCCCTGTCACCTCCCCCCCCCCCCCCCGTGCCAGATATTAGCCATGGACCGAAAGAATTCCCCAGGGGGAAAAGTCTCAGCCAATGCCCAGGGTGCACCAGCCCAGATGCTGCGTTCTCTCCGGATCGAGATCAAGAGAGACTGCAACACCCAAGCCAACGTGGAGGAATCCGGCCTGCACCCCTAACCTAACCTAACCTAACCTAACCTAACCTAACCTAACCTAACCTAACCTAACCTAACCTTTTTTTTTTTTTTTTTTTTTTTTTTTTTTTTTTTTTTTTTTTTTTTTTTTTTAAGAGGGGAAATGCTTTGCGCATACCACCGTGCTTGGGCGAACGCGGTGGTTATGTGGGACTCTCCCCCCGACCTTTTCCCCTAACAGGCAAAGGTCAGGAAGCCTACCCACTAAAACCCCTCTGCTGGTCCTCAACCGCTTTATGATGGCCGCCGTGGGAGTCAAAATGAATTCTTCCAAAACGACGGCCAAAGCTGCCCTGGAAATAAAGCCGGGGCTCGTCTAGCCAGAGGCTGGAGGTGTCAAGATCGAATGACACCCCTGTCGGCATGTGAGATTGTGCAATGCAGGCTCCAGACGCCCATCTCGGCCCGCGTCTCACAAAGAGTTGTGGCTTGCGCCCTGCTCCTTTCAACACGTTTCTCATTAGGGGAAGATCTTATGACTCCATCTCCCTTGGAGAACTTCCACGGGCCTCCTGTGGTGCAGCCCCTTGTGGAGGCACCGACTTGTTCCTCTTTCGAGGAGGCCTGCAGCGTTTTCCGCCCATGACATGTCCTGCACGTCGCTTTGCTTGGGCGCAAACCACACAATGCGGTTTGGCCTTGCAGCCGACAGACATGTGTCCCTCTTCGCCACAACGGTAGCAAGTTGTACCACGGTCAACTTGAGATGGGCAAGCCGCTCGAACGTGGCCTAAGCCCATGCACTTAAAACAGCGCATGGGTAAGGGATCAAGCAGCTTGATCTGGGCTGATGACCAGCCCACCAAAAGTCTTCCTGCCGCAGCCAAAACCTTTGCAGATTCTGGCGGGCATTTTATCACTGCGGTGCCAACACCAAATGACCCCGCGCGTATGCTGCCAACTTTTACGTGTTCGGGCTGGCACCCAGTTTTCGTCGAGATGGCAGCGGCTACGTCATCAGCCCCGACGGACTCGTCCAAGCCGGACACACGCAGAGCGACCGTCTTCAGTGGTCGTGCTACCTCCGCTATGTCACTAAGGACATTACGTAGTTTAGCCGCCAGCTGATCCGCTTTTGAGCCACTGTCAGCACCCGGCACCTCTATTAACCGGGCTCCGCTAGCAGTGCTTCGAGCCTTGACGTGTTCAAGGCCTACCTCGCTTAGAGTGAAAGACTTCGTTGCCTTTAACATCACGTCCCTATAAGTCAACCCTTTCTGTGACGCCTCTGGCTTTAGGGTGATTATCACCGCTGTGGTTTGAGGGGTGACTATCCGCGGTTTACGCTTCCTCTTCCTCTTTTTCTTTTTCTTCCCACTTTGCTTCCTTTGCTCTGGAGTGATCCGTTGCGTCGGTCGCGCAGCCTTTGGAACTGGGGCGGAGGAAGAAGGCGGGCCCTGACCATTCTTCTTTCCTAACCTCTTTTTATTGTTGGAGCCTTCTTTGACTACCGTCGAGTAGGCCTGGTGCGATACCTTAGGTATTGACTGTGAAGGCAAGCTCCGTACTGTCTGTGTGTCCTTCGTTTGGGGGTGCGTGGGAGGTATATAACTCTCACCAGTGCAAGTCTCTGGAAGGTACGACGCGTCGGCTGCAGAAAAATCGTCCACACATCCCGATAACCTTTTATCTGCCGCCAGTGAGGGTCGCAAGCGCACCTCCGGGAGCAGTCTGTCCTCTATACCGTCGAACCGGGCGGTGATCATGGTACCCACTTGGCACATGATGGTGCGCACCAGTTCTTCGGTGTCAGTCCTAGCTGGAGAGGCTGTTTGAGGTGGCTGGTCTACCACCGCCTTTTGCTGTCTCCTGTCTTCCTCCATTTGTGTTCGGAGGTCTGCCAGCTCTTTTCGGAGCCCCTCCATCTCCTCCTGCAGTCTTTTGTTCTCAGCCTGCATTCGTACCGTCTCATCTGAGACGCAGCGCACCTTAAGGACCTCACACGCGTCCTTAATATTGTCAGCTGCATCTTTGAGGACACGGACGTATGTCCCTTTTAGGTTTTTAGACGTAGTGGCCACCTTATGAATGGCGACCACACTGTCTTGCACCAACTTTATTAAAAAGTCGGCGCTGCCAGCATCAGTACTCGCCTCAGTAAGCTGAGACGAGGAAGTAGGATTTTTCCTAAGTTGACGGGTTGAGGCAATGAGCTCAGACTCTGCTTCAAGCATCATTTTCTCCCGCTCGGCCTCAACCCACGCCATCTTTGCCTTTGCTAGGCCAACATACTTCCCAGTTGTTGGGGGACGGCCTCGTCCTCTTTTTAAAAGCGGCTTACTTGGCCCAGGGCCAGCACGCGTTTCTTCATCGTCTCCGGTATCCACTAATGGACGTTTACGCCGTTGTTCGATATTTCGGACACTCGTTTCCGAGTGCCCCTCCTCTTCACTACTACTGTAGTCATCCACTTCTTCATCAGAAAATGTATAGTTTTTAAAGTCCATTTTGTTCCCACGATCACGGGTCGATATACAAGGTCCACCCCCGGGTGACGCCCATCCCAGGGGTAAAGCTAGATACTGCAGAGGTCGCTCTGTATCTGCAGGTTTTAACGACTATGCTGTCGGGTTTTATAGAGTTTTCCTTCTCGCGGGCCGGCCAATGAAGGCAAGCCCTCCGTTCCGGCATCTTGCAACTACCCATTACGTCGCTAGATGGGGTCGTTGAAGCAAGACGCCAGAGTACGGGGCTAGAGGAGTCGACGTGTCTCCCCTAGTTTTTGGGTGGTAAGTGCTCGACGGCATTGTAATTGCACGCCGAGCCCACCCCCTAACCTAACTTAAGCTACCCATTTCCCCCCCAGTGTGGCGGTGACTAAGCGAGTTTTCAGACGAAAAGTCACTTGTCACCTACCTCCCCCCCCCCCGTGCCGGATATTTGCCATGGGCTGAAAGATTCCCCCAAAAAAGGGGAAAGTCTCAGCCGATGCCCAGGGTGCACCAGCCCAGATGCTGCGTTCTCTCCGGATCGAGATCAAGAGAGACTGCAACACCCAAGCCAACGTGGAGGAATCCGGCCTGCACCCCAACCTAACCTAACCTAACCTAACCTAACCTAACCTAACCTAACCTAACCTAACCTAACCTAACCTAACCTAACCTAACCTAACCTAACCTAACCTTTTTTTTTTTTTTTTTTTTTTTTTTTTTTTTTTTTTTTTTTTTTTTTTTTTTTTGACAAGGTGAAAAATGCGTTACGCATTTCCCCCGCCATGGGAGTGGCGGGGGGGTATGTGGGACTCACATCCCCTCCCCTTCTCCGAGCGAGAAGGGATAGGGGAGTGTTACCCACTAAAAAACACCTTGGCGTACCCTCATGCCGGTTTGGTTGGACGCCGTGGAACCCGCGGAAGGCATTCCCCACGACGTCTACCGGCGGCCCCAGCCATTGCTGGGGCTTCCCGCGCCAAAAGGGGAGAGGGGCCGAGCACGCGTGGCCCCCCTCCCAGACCGCTGAGTGGCTTGCCTACGGCAGGCGGGGGACTCCCATCCCCCACCCGCAGCCACTAAGGGTTAAGGCGCGCAGCAAATCGCCGCCGCCTCAACCCCTGCCGTCTGCGCCGGAGCGGATGCGCCAGAGGAGACTCCTCGCGCTCCCGCTCCGCGGCCTCCTTCTGCGAGATGATCGTTTCGCAGAAGGAGGCCACAGCCTCCCAAGACCTCTCGCTGCAGAGCATTGCCGCAACAATGCTGTAGAGCGAGAGGTCCTCCCGCTGAATAGCGAGTGCCATGGCGCCGCGCTCCGAACTCCAACGGCCGCACACCTCGAAGGTGTGCTGAGCCGTGTCGTCCGGATCCCCGCACTCATGGCACTGCGGGGTAGGCTCCCTCCCAATTTTGTGCAGGTAATGACCGAAGCACCCATGTCCGGTCATCACCTGCACAAGCCGGAACGACGTTGCGCCGACTGCCCTCTCTAACCAAAGGTCCACCGACGGGAGGATCGCCCCTATAGTACGGGTACCATAGGGAGAGTCCTCCAGGTCGGATTTCCAGCGGTCCCGCAGTCGACGCTCCGTCATCCGGCGCGTCTCCTCTACCTCCTCAGGGTCCGGGCGTTCACCCCTTGCCCGGGCCCTAGACCTAACCCTATAGGTCTCCGCCTGCACCTCTGCGTCCAGTTCCCAGGGCGGGGTGCAGGCGAGGAGGCAGGCCGCCGCGTGGGCCACAGTAACGTAGGCCCTCACTATGCGCAGAGCCACAACCCTCTGCGGTCTCCGCAGCAGGGCCCTGTTGCGGGCGGACAGCTTGTCCGCCCAGATTGGGGCCCCGTAGAGGGCCATGCTCCTTGTTACGCCGGCGTATAGACGCCGGCATAAGGAGCCCGGCCCACCCACATTGGGCAGTAGCCGGCCCAGCGCCGAGGCGGCGCCCACGATTCGGGGAGCAAGTCTGGTGAAGTGCTCCCCGAAGTCCCATTTGCGGTCCAGTACCAGCCCCAGATATTTGATGTGGGGCTTTATTTGGACCGCTTCTCCTCCGAGGGTAAGCGCCGCGCCCGCCGGCAGCCGCCACCCTCGCCCTCCGAAGACTATACCCTCCGTCTTCGAGAGGGCCACCTTTAGGCCGAGCCGCTCAATGCGATGGATCGCCAGCTCGGCCGCCACCTCCGCCCTCCTTGAGGTCTCCCTCATGTCGCTTCCGCGCGCAGCCACCATCGTGTCGTCCGCATAACAGATGGTGAGTGTGCGCGGAAGCAGCTCCCCCCTAATGGCCCAATCGTACCCCAGGTTCCAAAGAAGTGGACCGAGTACGGAACCCTGGGGCACGCCGCAGGCCATTCCCCTCTCCCCTCGTCGACCCTCCTTACCCTCATAGAGCACTACCCTCTCGGTAAGGTAGTGCTCTATGACCCGCCTTAGATAGTGAGGCACTTCGTGATACCGAAGTGCCTCACTAATAACCTCGTAGGGGAGGGTGCCGAACGCGTTCGCGATGTCCAACGACACCGCGACAACACCCTCACCCCTGCCCGACGCGTACTCGCAGAAGTCCCTGAGGGACTTCAACGCGTCGAGCGTTGACCGCCCCTCCCGGAACCCGAACTGTCTTTCCGAGACGTTCGGGCCGGCGGTCTCCAGGTGCTGCAGGATCCGGGAGGCCAGGATGCGTTCGAACATTTTCCCGGCCTCGTCCAGCAGCACGATGGGGCGGTATGCGGACGGGCAGTCGGGGGGTCGACCCTCTTTACGGAGGAGGCACAGCCTCCCCTCCTTCCATATCCTCGGGAACCTTCCCTCCCTCATAACCTAACCTAACCTAACCTAACCTAACCTAACCTAACCTAACCTAACCTAACCTAACCTAACCTAACCTAACCTAACCTAACCTAACCTAACCTAACCTAACCTAACCTAACCTAACCTAACCTTTTTTTTTTTTTTTTTTTTTTTTTTTTTTTTTTTTTTTTTTTTTTTTTTTTTTTTTTTTTTTTTTTTTTTTTTTTTTTTTTTTTTTTTTTTTTTTTGACAGGGTGGAAAATGCTTTATGCATTCCCCTCACCATGGGAGTAGTGAGGGGATATGTGGGACTCACCCCCCGCCCCCCCCTCCGAATGAGAGGGGGACAAGGAGCGCAACCCACTAAAAACCACCCTGGCGTACCCTCCTGCCGGTTAGGCAAGGCGCCGTGGAACCGCCGAAGCTCTGCCCACGACGCCTTCCGGCAGCCCCGGCCACCTGCCGGGGCTACCCGCGCCAAAGGAGAGAGAGGCCGAGCACGCCTGGCCTCTCTCCCAGACCGCCAAGTGACTAGCCTACGGCGGGCGAGGGACTCCCATCCCCCACCCGCAGTCACTAAGGGTTGAGGCGGGCGGCAAAACGCCGCCGCCTCACCCCCCGCCGTCTACGCCGGAGCGGATGCGCGAGAGGAGAGTCCTCGCGCTCACGCTCCGAGGCCTCCTTCTGCGAGATGACACACTCGCAGAAGGAGGCCACAGCCCTCCAGGACCTGTCGCTGCACAGCATTGCAGACACAACGCTGTGCAGGGAGAGGTCCCGTCGACCGATGGCTAGCGCCATAGTGCGGCGCTCCGCACTCCACCGGCTGCACACCTCGAGAGTGTGCTGAGCCGTGTCGTCCGGATCGCCGCACTCATGGCACTGCGGGCCGGGCTCCCTCCCAATTTTGTGCAGGTAATGACCGAAGCATCCGTGTCCGGTCAATACCTGCACAAGCCGGTACGACGTAGCGCCGACTGCCCTCCCCAACCAGGTGTCAAACGACCCGAGGATCGCCCCTATGGTCCGAGTCCCATAGGGGGAGTCCTCCAGGTCCTCTTTCCACCTGTCCCGCAGTCGGCGCTCCGTCATCCGGCGCGTCTCCTCCACCTCCTCAGGGTCCGGGCGTTCTCCTCTCGCCCGGGCCCTGGACCTAACTACGTAGGTCTCCGCCTGCACCTCTGCGTCCAACTCCCAGGGCGGGGTGCAGGCGAGGAGGCAGGCCGCGGCGTGGGCCACCGTCATGTAGGCCCTCACAATTCGGAGGGCCACCACCCGCTGTGGCCTCTGCAGCAGGGCCCTGTTCCGGGCGGACAGCTTGTCCGCCCAGATGGGGGCCCCGTACAGAGCCATGCTCCTTGTAACGCCGGCATACAGCCGGCGGCACAAGGAGCCCGGCCCACCCACGTTCGGCAGTAGCCGGCTCAGTGCCGACGCGGCGCCCACAACTCGGGGAGCCAGTTGCGTAAAATGCTCCCCGAAGTTCCATCGTCGGTCCAGAACAAGCCCCAAATATTTTATGTGGGGCTTGATCGGGACCGACTCCCCCCCCAGGGTGAGCGCCAAACCCGCCGGCAGCCTCCACCCCCGGCCCCCGAAGACTATCGCCTCAGTCTTCGGGAGCGCCACCCTCAGGCCGAGCCGACCAATCCGGTAAATGGTCAGCTCGGCCGCCGCTTCCGCCCGGCACAGCACCTCCCTCATGTCGGTCCCACGCACGGCCACCATGGTGTCATCTGCGTAGCAGATGGTGGCCGTCCGTGGGAGCAACTCCCCCCTGATGGCCCAATCGTACCCCAGGTTCCATAAGAGCGGACCGAGCACGGAACCTTGGGGTACGCCACAGGCCATCGCCGTCGACCCCCGTCGACCGTCCCTCTGCTCATAGAGCACTACCCTCTCGGTCAGGTAGTGCTCTATGACCCGCCGCAGGTAGGGAGGCACTTGGTGGTAAATAAGTGCCTCCCTTATCACCCCATAGGGGAGAGTGCCAAACGCGTTTGCGATGTCAAGGGACACCGCGACGACACCCTCCCCTCTGCTCGACGCGTACTCACAGAAGTCCCTAAGGGACTTCAGCGCGTCGAGCGTAGACCGCCCCTCTCTGAACCCGAACTGTCTATCAGAGACGTTCGGGCCGGCGGTCTCTAGATGCTGCTGGATCCTGGAGGCCAGGATTCTCTCCATCATCTTCCCGGCCTCATCCAGCAGCACTATGGGGCGATAGGCGGAGGGACAGTCCGGGGGTCGACCCTCTTTCCGGAGGAGGCAAAGCCTCCCCTCCTTCCACACCCTCGGGAACCGTCCCTCCCTCAGGCAGTCGTCCATCAACTGCCTGAGTCGGTCCCCGAGGTGTTTTAGGGCGATGGGGAGTACCCGGCCCGGTACTCCGTCGGGCCCCGGGGCTTTCTTGCAGCCCCGGAGCCGGTCCACCGCCCTGTCGAACTCGTCATCGCTTACCGGTGCGATGGCGAGTTCGAGTGGGTCCTCCAAGTCCCCCGGTGGCTCGGTCATCACCGGGGGAGTTATCGAGGGAGCTGCCGGAAACAGCCCCTCTACGACCCTCCTCAGGAGGGGAGGCTCTAGAGAGTCCATGGGGGGGGCAGTGCGCATTTTGTTGCGCACCACCCTGTACGGCCGCCCCCACGGATCCCTGTCCAGCGTGGCCAAGAATGATGCGTGTGCTTCATCCTTGGCCTTTGCTATGGACAGGGTTAGGGCCCCCTTGGCTTCTTTGAGGGCCCCGTAGAGCCTCTCCTCCTCCTCCGCAGTGTGCCGCCTGCGCCTACAGTGTTGGTAGGCGCGGCGGGCACTGTTACTGGTGGTCCGCACTGCCGCAATTTCGGCGGACCACCAGTAGACCTTCCTCCGGGCGAAGAGCCGTTTCGCCCGGGGCATGGCCGCTCCGCACACGGCCTGCAGTGCGGAGCGGAACCGGCGCGCCCTCTCCTCCACTCCCAAGGCGGCGGGTGGGGCAGCACACCAAGCCTCCACCATCGCCGCCTCGTCCGCCTTGGCCCTGTCCAGTTGGGACAGGGACCACTTGGGGAACTCCTCCGTCCCCCCTCCCCGCCCCCCCCGAGGACTGGGTGGCGGCTGGCCCGGTCTTGTGGAGACCCTCAACCTGATATACAGGTGATCGGAGAGGGTCTCCACGTCCTCCAGGACGCGCCAGTCTGCGAGGCGTGCGGCAATGGCAGGGGTCGCGAACGTGATGTCCACGATAGACCCCCCCTGCCGCCGCACGCAAGTGTTGGCGCTGCCCTGGTTCAAGACCACCAGGCCCGCCGCCGCCACCCAATCCGTCAGCGCCTCCCCGCGCACGTCCGTTATGGGGGATCCCCACGCCGCACTCTTGGCGTTGAGGTCCCCCAGGACCATTACCTGGCGCGGGGCCGCCCTCGCCACGACCCCCTCTAGGACCCCCAGGAAGGCCTCAAAGGCGGCCAGCGGCCTATTGGGGGAGAAGTACACCGCAACGAGTACGGTGTCGGTCCCCCATCCGGCCGCCACAAACCCCGGGCCGCCCTCGACCCTCTCGAGGGGGGGTCCGCCGCCGATCGCCGGCACCACCACGGCAACCCTCTCGTCCGTCGACCCTACCCAATTGGGTAGGGGAGGGACGAAGTAGGGTTCCGCGACCACCGCAACGTCAATCGACCACTCCGCCATTACCTGCATGAGCAAACCTAACCTAACCTAACCTAACCTAACCTAACCTAACCTTTTTTTTTTTTTTTTTTTTTTTTTTTTTTTTGGCAAGGTGAAAAATGCGTTACGCATTTCCCCCGCCATGGGAGTGGCGGGGGGGTATGTGGGACTCACGTCCCCTCCCCTTCTCCGAGCGAGAAGGAGTAGGGGAGTGTTACCCACTAAAAAACACCTTGGCGTACCCTCATACCGGTTTGGTTGGACGCCGTGGAACCCGCGGAAGGCATTCCCCACGACGTCTACCGGCGGCCCCAGCCATTGCTGGGGCTTCCCGCGCCAAAAGGGGAGAGGGGCCGAGCACGCGTGGCCCCCCTCCCAGACCGCTGAGTGGCTTGCCTACGGCAGGCGGGGGACTCCCATCCCCCGCCCGCAGCCACTAAGGGTTAAGGCGCGCAGCAAATCGCCGCCGCCTCAACCCCTGCCGTCTGCGCCGGAGCGGATGCGCCAGAGGAGACTCCTCGCGCTCCCGCTCCGCGGCCTCCTTCTGCGACATGATCGTTTCGCAGAAGGAGGCCACAGCCTCCCAAGACCTCTCGCTGCAGAGCATTGCCGCAACAATGCTGTAGAGCGAGAGGTCCTCCCGCTGAATAGCGAGTGCCATGGCACCGCGCTCCGAACTCCAACGGCTGCACACCTCGAAGGTGTGCTGAGCCGTGTCGTCCGGATCCCCGCACTCATGGCACTGCGGGGTAGGCTCCCTCCCAATTTTGTGCAGGTAATGGCCGAAACACCCATGTCCGGTCATCACCTGCACAAGCCGGAACGACGTTGCGCCGACTGCCCTCTCTAACCAAAGGTCCACCGACGGGAGGATCGCCCCTATAGTACGGGTACCATAGGGAGAGTCCTCCAGGTCGGATTTCCAGCGGTCCCGCAGTCGACGCTCCGTCATTCGGCGCGTCTCCTCTACCTCCTCAGGGTCCGGGCGTTCACCCCTTGCCCGGGCCCTAGACCTAACCCTATAGGTCTCCGCCTGCACCTCTGCGTCCAGTTCCCAGGGCGGGGTGCAGGCGAGGAGGCAGGCCGCCGCGTGGGCCACAGTTACGTAGGCCCTCACTATACGGAGGGCCACAACCCTCTGCGGCCTCCGCAGCAGGGCCTTGTTTCGGGCGGACAGCTTGTCCGCCCAGATTGGGGCCCCGTAGAGGGCCATGCTCCTTGTTACGCCGGCGTATAGACGCCGGCATAAGGAGCCCGGCCCACCCACATTGGGCAGTAGCCGGCCCAGCGCCGAGGCGGCGCCCACGATTCGGGGAGCAAGTCTGGTGAAGTGCTCCCCGAAGTCCCATTTGCGGTCCAGTACCAGCCCCAGATATTTGATGTGGGGCTTTATCTGGACCGCTTCTCCTCCGAGGGTAAGCGCCGCGCCCGCCGGCAGCCGCCACCCTCGCCCTCCGAAGACTATACTCTCCGTCTTCGAGAGGGCCACCTTTAGGCCGAGCCGCTCAATGCGATGGATCGCCAGCTCGGCCGCCACCTCCGCCCTCCTTGAGGTCTCCCTCATGTCGCTTCCGCGCGCAGCCACCATCGTGTCGTCCGCATAACAGATGGTGAGTGTGCGCGGAAGCAGCTCCCCCCTAATGGCCCAATCGTACCCCAGGTTCCAAAGAAGTGGACCGAGTACGGAACCCTGGGGCACGCCACAGGCCATTCCCCTCTCCCCTCGTCGACCCTCCTTACCCTCATAGAGCACTACCCTCTCGGTAAGGTAGTGCTCTATGACCCGCCTTAGATAGTGAGGCACTTCGTGATACCGAAGTGCCTCACTAATAACCTCGTAGGGGAGGGTGCCGAATGCGTTCGCGATGTCCAACGACACCGCGACGACACCCTCACCCCTGCCCGACGCGTACTCGCAGAAGTCCCTGAGGGACTTCAACGCGTCGAGCGTTGACCGCCCCTCCCGGAACCCGAACTGTCTTTCCGAGACGTTCGGGCCGGCGGTCTCCAGGTGCTGCAGGA
The DNA here is from genome assembly GCA_923062465.1 of Acleris sparsana. Taxonomy (NCBI): domain Eukaryota; kingdom Metazoa; phylum Arthropoda; class Insecta; order Lepidoptera; family Tortricidae; genus Acleris; species Acleris sparsana. The sequence continues at coordinate 101,051 of OV281307.1, forward strand.
TTCGGGAGGCCAGGATGCGTTCGAACATTTTCCCGGTCTCGTCCAGCAGCACGATGGGGCGGTATGCGGACGGGCAGTCGGGGGGTCGACCCTCTTTACGGAGGAGGCACAGCCTCCCCTCCTTCCATATCCTCGGGAACCTTCCCTCCCTCAGGCAGTCGTCCATGATCTGCCTGAGGCGGTTCCCGAGGTGCTTCAAAGCTACCGGGAGGACGCGGCCTGGGACTCCGTCTGGACCCGGGGCTTTTTTGCAGCCCCGGAGTCGATCCAGCACCCGCTCGAACTCGTCATCGCTCACAGGAGCGACGACGGGTTCGTCCTCCCGTTCCTCCCGGGTCTCGGTCATTGCCGGGGGAGTGATCGAGGGGGCTGGAGGGAACAGCCCCTCGACGACCCTCTGCAGTAGAGCGGGCTCAAGGGACTCCATTGGAGGGGCGGTGCGCATCTTGTTACGCACCACCCTGTAGGGCCGTCCCCACGGGTCTCTATCGAGGGTGGCCAAGAATGAGACATACGCCTCATCCTTGGCCTTGGCAATAGCCGTGTTTAGGGCCCCCTTTGCCTCTTTGAGGGTGCGGTGGAGGCCCTCTTCTTCTTCGGTAGTGTGCCGCCGGCGCCTACAGTGCTGGTAGGCCCGGCGGGCAGCGTTGCTGGTGGTACGCAGGCCCGCAATTTCTGCGGACCACCAGTACACCCTCTTGCGGGCGAAGAGGCGCTTGGTCCGGGGCATGGCCGCATCGCACACCGCCTGCAGTGCGATGCGGAATTGGACCGCCCTTTCCTCGACACCGAGGGCGGCGGGTGGGGCAGTGCACCAGGCCTCCACCATCGCCGCCTCGTCCGCCATGGCCCTGTCCAATTGAGACAGGGACCATTTTGGAAACCCTCTGCCCCCGTTTGCCCTCCTCCCCGGGATGGGCGGTGGCTGGACCCCTCCTGCAGAGACCCTCATCCTGATGTACAAATGATCGGAGAGGGTCTCCACGTCCTCCAGGACGCGCCATTCTTCCACGCGCACGGCAATGGCAGTGGTCGCGAACGTTATGTCCACGACCGAACCCCCCTGCCGCCGCACGCATGTGTTTGCGTCGCCCTGGTTCAGGATTTCCAGTCCCGTTGCCACCACCCAGTCGGTGAGAGCCGCCCCGCGCGGGTCCGTGATGGGGGAACCCCATGCCGAGCTCTTGGCATTGAGGTCCCCCAGGACCATCACCTGTCTCGGGGCAGCCCTCCTGACCACCCCCCCCAGGACCCCCAGGAACTGCTCGAATGCACGCAGCGGCCTATTGGGGGAGAAATACACCGCTACTAAAACGGTGTCGCTCCCCCACCTGGCCGCCACGAACCCCGGGCCACCCTCGATTCTCGACAGGGGGGGGAAGTCCCCAACCGCCGGCACCACGATGGCAACCATTTCGTCCGAAGCCCCTATCCAATTAGGTAGGGGAGGGACGAAATATGGCTCCGCTACAACCGCAACGCCAATTTCCCACTCCGCCATGGTCTGCATTAGCAGATCTTGAGCTCTGGCGGAGTGGTTGGCGTTCACCTGCAGGACCTCTAGATGTCGGTGTGCTGACATTTAGAGGTCCATGCGGTTGTCCTCTTCTTGCCGGCCGGCGGCTTCTTCTACCTGGGGGGGAGGCTGAGGACGACGGGGGGGTCGCGTCCTCAGGTCCTTGCCTCTAGTGTGAGGGGGGAAACAACTGTCCCCCCCCATGGAGTGATCAGCCGGGAGTTTAGCATGGGCGCACACCACGCACCACGCTTTCTCCTCCCAGCACTCCTTAGCCATGTGCCCCTCCCTGCTGCATCGGTAGCAAGCGTTGGACCGGTCAACGCTGGAGGGGCACGTCTCTCGTGTGTGACCAACACCCATGCATTTATAGCACCGCAGGGGTGTTGGTCCGATTCTATTGACCCTGGCGGAGGCCCAGCCGATCCTGACCCGCCCTTGTGCCAGGAGGGCTTTGGCCACCCGCACTGGGCACTGGATCAGGACAGATCCAGTGCCGTCATACAGGGGGCGAATGCCCCCTACCTTGATTTGGGCCTCATCACAGGCTCCCGCGGAGGCGACAGCCAGCGCCACGGACTCCTTAGTCGCCGACTCGTCCAAGCCGGCGATTTGGAGCCCGACCTTCTTGGTGACGCGGCTCACGTCAGCCACGTCGCCGACAATCTCTCGCAGTTTGTCTGCGAGATTGTCGGCCGCGTTCTCCTGGTCCTCTCCGGGGACCTCGATTATTCGGTTCCCCGTCATCGAGGACCTTACTTTTACATGCTGCAGGCCAACAGCTTCCAGGCTCAGGGCATTGATGGCCCTGGCCATGGTGGCCTGCAGCGTGGTGGTGGTGGTGGCTTCCTTCTTCAGAGAAACCACCACCGCCGCCGTCTTCGGAACGGCCAGTGCCTTCAATTTAGGCACCGCCTTCTTACTCGTTTGGGGCGCCTGGGGCGCTTTGGACGAGGGGGCGGGCTGGGCCTTCGCCTTCCCCTTCCCCTTTGCCTTCCTCACCACGTCCACCCAGGTTTCCTGGGGTGGACGCGGCGTTTTAGCGGAAGGCCCTGCTCCTTCAGCCGACGACCGAGCGTCTGTCGAGGCGGCTCGTGGGGACGGGACTGGGGCTTGGCGGGAGGGGGCCGCTACCTTTTTGGTAGGTTTGGCCTTTTGCGGCCTCCCGTCCCCCAGTCTTGCTCCTGCCTCAGACTGCGTGGTCCTCACCCTGAGGGGGGCTGGCACAGTCGTACTCATCTTGGAGGGGGCTGTCAGTGCTGGTCCCCCTGCTCTCCTGTCAGCCGCCAGCGGGGGGCGGAGAATAGGTTCCGGCGGCAGGCGCCTGTTCACCTCCTCGATGCGGGCATTAATCATGCCGCCCAAAGAGGTGAACAGGTCCTTTTTGAGAACCCCGATTGCCTCCGCCAGATCCGCAGCAGAAAACTGCACGGGCGGATCCGGCAGCGAGGCCGGAGCTACCGGAATCTCCCGCTCCGAGAAGGCGGTTCGGAGCGCCTTCAGCTCCCCCAAGCATTGAGCGAGTTGCTCCCGCATCCTCTTGTTGTCCGCCTTGAGGATGCGGATCTCCTCGCTCTCCGACTTGGCGGCCTGCACATCGTCCATGGAATCGAGGATGACTCTGCACGCCCGATTCATGATGCCCCATATGTCTCCCTTTAGGTGTCCGGAGCGCCTGGCACCCTCCAGGATGTCTCTGGCCGCTTCTCGGGTTGCCTCGATCGGGTCTGTGAGGCGCAAGAACTCCGATGGGCTATTTCTGGTAGGGGAGGTCGGCGATCGCGAGCGCGAGCGCACCTTCTCCTTCCTTTTCCCCTGATTTTCCCCTCTGGGACGGAGCTCGGGGAAATCCTTCCGATATGCTGCGGCAACGGCAGCATCCGCTTCATCCTCAAAGCGATAAGGGTCAACGTCTTTGAGTTTGGCCCTTGCCGCAGCCAACCCCGCGTACGCCCCCTTGGGCTTACCCCTAAGTGAGGAGCTGATTTTGGGCCCGAAAGCGGGCCTCAAATCACCCTCCTCATCATCGTCGTGGTTCCGTTTGGAGGCAGGGACCCTCAAAGCTACTAGCGAGTCATCCGACTCACAGCCAGAGCTGAAGTTTTCTCCCTCCCCCTCCGGTGGATCCCCCCATTTCTCGGTGTCCGAGGCCATAGTGGCCCCTTACACCAGCCTACCAAAGTTGGTCTAAATTCGACCAGCAGGACCGAAGTTATTTCGAAAATCGAAATAAAAACGGTCAAGTGCGAGTCGAATTTAGACTTTCCTATACAAAAATGAGTTTGGCGCCTGATGGAAAAAAATAGCAACCAAACTATTTTTCTCCTCGCAGTTTTAACCCACTTCCCGGGGTCGCAGGATAGCGGGAAAAACACTTAAAAATAGAATAAAACAAGACCTATCCTACTAAAAAACAAAAACAAATAAAAGTTAAAAGGTTACAAAAATACCGAATTTACAAAAAATTTACAAAAGCTTAAGTTTGTAACCGTAAAAACCCTCTACCCCCCACTACGCTTAAAGGCTAATAACTTCCGACTTTTCAGTCGGAAAATTATGAGTCCTTCAAGAAAATATACACAATTATATACACTACCGCTAATAAAAATAATACTATGATACAATAACCGTAACCTAATAAAATAATTTACACAAACTCAAAATTGAGACCTTTATTTTGCCAATTTCGAGTAAAATACTCGAAATTTTAAAAATAAAGGATCTCGCGACTCACACTACAAAATAAAACCAAACCAACGCTATAGTTAGCGGGACCGTTGCCGCTACCCCAACCCAAAAACTGGGCAATTAAGGCAGCTGGCAACACCGTCAAAACTAAAACGAAAAAATGTAAACAAAGGAAAATATGTACAGAAAGTCAACGCCAAAAAACCCGAAAACCCGGAGGTCGCTAATTCCCAATCTTTCGAAAGGGAAGTAACGGGACCAACCGTACGGTCAAGACGGGGATTGCCGGTATGTTCCAGCCCTGAAAAGGGCTCGATACAATATCGGCAACAATTTTATATTTGACGAAGAAGATACGATAAAAACCAATGAACAAAAAACCAACCGCAAAACGAAAACTTAAAAAAATAAGGAAACTACAAAAGATAAGATAAGATCGAAATATGAAATGAAATGAGAAAAAAATGTAAGTTTTTGACACCAAATCACCCGCAAATCGTCCACTTAACACCCAAGATTTGACCTCAACCTAACCTAACCTAACCTAACCTAACCTAACCTAACCTAACCTAACCTAACCTAACCTAACCTAACCTAACCTAACCTAACCTAACCTAACCTAACCTAACCTAACCTAACCTAACCTAACCTAACCTAACCTAACCTAACCTAACCTAACCTAACCTAACCTAACCTAACCTAACCTAACCTAACCTAACCTAACCTAACCTAACCTAACCTAACCTTTTTTTTTTTTTTTTTTTTTTTTTTTTTGACAAGGTGAAAAATGCGTTACGCATTTCCCCCGCCATGGGAGTGGCGGGGGGGTATGTGGGACTCACATCCCCTCCCCTTCTCCGAGCGAGAAGGGATAGGGGAGTGTTACCCACTAAAAAACACCTTGGCGTACCCTCATACCGGTTTGGTTGGACGCCGTGGAACCCGCGGAAGGCATTCCCCACGACGTCTACCGGCGGCCCCAGCCATTGCTGGGGCTTCCCGCGCCAAAAGGGGAGAGGGGCCGAGCACGCATGGCCCCCCTCCCAGACCGCTGAGTGGCTTGCCTACGGCAGGCGAGGGACTCCCATCCCCCACCCGCAGCCACTAAGGGTTAAGGCGCGCAGCAAATCGCCGCCGCCTCAACCCCTGCCGTCTGCGCCGGAGCGGATGCGCCAGAGGAGACTCCTCGCGCTCCCGCTCCGCGGCCTCCTTCTGCGAGATGATCGTTTCGCAAAAGGAGGCCACAGCCTCCCAAGACCTCTCGCTGCAGAGCATTGCCGCGACAATGCTGTAGAGCGAGAGGTCCTCCCGCTGAATAGCTAGTGCCATGGCGCCGCGCTCCGAACTCCAACGGCTGCACACCTCAAAGGTGTGCTGAGCCGTGTCGTCCGGATCGCCGCACTCATGGCACTGCGGGGTAGGCTCCCTCCCAATTTTGTGCAGGTAATGACCGAAGCACCCATGTCCGGTCATCACCTGCACAAGCCGGAACGACGTTGCGCCGACTGCCCTCTCTAACCAAAGGTCCACCGACGGGAGGATCGCCCCTATAGTACGGGTACCATAGGGGGAGTCCTCCAGGTCGGTTTTCCAGCGGTCCCGCAGTCGACGCTCCGTCATTCGGCGCGTCTCCTCCACCTCCTCAGGGTAACCTAACCTAACCTAACCTAACCTAACCTAACCTAACCTAACCTAACCTAACCTAACCTAACCTAACCTAACCTAACCTAACCTAACCTAACCTAACCTAACCTAACCTAACCTAACCTAACCTAACCTAACCTAACCTAACCTAACCTAACCTAACCTAACCTAACCTAACCTAACCTAACCTAACCTTTTTTTTTTTTTTTTTTGATGACGGAGTGGAAATGCATTTACGCATCCTCCCTGCCCGGGGAAGGCTGTGCAATGGGAGGTATGACGGACTCTCAAAGAACTACCGTCTAAAACCACTCCGGCGTTTACCCCCCTGGCCAGTCGCGAGGCGCCGCGGAACCGCAATTAAGCTTTGCCCACTGACACGCCTCCTGGCCTGCTCCGAAGAGCCCCACCTTCTCCGCCAAAGGAGGAGACGGCTGCGGTCGGCAGCCCACGACCATCTCCCCAGACCGGTAAAGCCGTGCAATGTGGGCCCCCAACCCACTGGCCCTACACGGTCTGCCTGTGGTGGATGGTGCTTTCCGGATACCCAACCTCTAAGGGTCGGTCCCCATACCCTTCAAACACACCCCACCACAGCTGTCCCACCAATAACTACAGTGCCCCCCGGGATTCCGAAAGACACGTAGAAGGACCCTCGGGTGACATGGAGTACGTCTTGAGCAGGGTCATGCTCCGGTACAGAGCGGAACCTTCGTGCTCCGTTGCAGAGCGGAGTTAACATGCCCCAGTCTTTCGGTAAACCCAGTCACCAACCACCAAAGTGACAGAAAGCAGCTGTCCGGTTTGGAAACGGCCTCAAAGGCACACGCAACCGCCCCTTTCAACCACCTCTGTCACGGCCCCCTCCAGGTAACTGGTTAAGCTTTCCAGGAACAGAAACGGCCTCGAAGGCACACGCAACTGACCCTTCAAGCTACCCCAGTCACCAACCGTCAATGGGCCACAGAAGGAAGCTGTCCAGGGCGGAAACGGTCCAAAGCAACCGCCCCTTCCAACGACCTCTGTCGCGCCTCCCTATGGTGACGAGGCCACTTTTCCGAAGAAAAGCTGCTCGTCACCATCCCCCCCCAGGTGACAGAAGGAAACTTTCCGGGGCAGAAGTGCCGGTACACAACCGCAAACCCTTCAAGAAACCCCTGTCACCTCCCCCCCCCCCCCCCCGTGCCGGATATTAGCCATGGACCGAAAGAATTCCCAAGGGGGAAAAGTCTCAGCCAATGCCCAGGGTGCACCAGCCCAGATGCTGCGTTCTCCCCGGATCGAGATCAAGAGAGACTGCAACACCCAAGCCAACGTGGAGGAATCCGGCCTGCACCCCAACCTAACCTAACCTAACCTAACCTAACCTAACCTAACCTAACCTAACCTAACCTAACCTAACCTAACCTAACCTAACCTAACCTAACCTAACCTAACCTTTTTTTTTTTTTTTTTTTTTTTGATGACGGAGTGGAAATGCATTTACGCATCCTCCCTGCCCGGGGAAGGCTGTGCAATGGGAGGTATGACGGACTCTCAAAAGAACTACCGTCTAAAACCACTCCGGCGTTTACCCCCCTGGCCAGTCGCGAGGCGCCGCGGAACCGCAATTAAGCTTTGCCCACTGACACGCCTCCTGGCCTGCTCCGAAGAGCCCCACCTTCTCCGCCAAAGGAGGAGACGGCTGCGGTCAGCAGCCCACGACCATCTCCCCAGACCGGTAAAGCCGTGCAATGTGGGCCCCCAACCCACTGGTCCTACACGGTCTGCCTGTGGTGGATGGTGCTTTCCGGATACCCAACCTCTAGGGTCGGTCCCCATACCCTTCAAACACACCCCACCACAGCTGTCCCACCAATAACTACAGTGCCCCCCGGGATTCCGAAAGACACGTAGAAGGACCCTCGGGTGACATGGGAGTACGTCTTGAGCAGGGTCATGCTCCGGTGCAGAGCGGAACCTTCGTGCTCCGTTGCAGAGCGGAGTTAACATGCCCCAGTCTTTCGGTAAGCCCAGTCACCAACCACCAAAGTGACAGAAAGCAGCTGTCCGGTTTGGAAACGGCCTCGAAGGCACACGCAACCGCCCCTTTCAACTACCTCTGTCACGGCCCCCTCCAGGTAACTGGTTAAGCTTTCCAGGAACAGAAACGGCCTCGAAGGCACACGCAACTGACCCTTCAAGCTACCCCAGTCACCAACCGTCAATGGGCCACAGAAGGAAGCTGTCCAGGGCGGAAACGGTCCAAAGCAACCGCCCCTTCCAACGACCTCTGTCGCCGCCTCCCTATGGTGACGAGGCCACTTTTCCGAAGAAAAGCTGCTCGTCACCATCCCCCCCCAGGTGACAGAAGGAAACTTTCCGGGGCAGAAGTGCCGGTACACAACCGCAACCCTTCAAGAAACCCCTGTCACCTCCCCCCCCCCCCCGTGCCGGATATTAGCCATGGACCGAAAGAATTCCCAAGGGGGAAAAGTCTCAGCCAATGCCCAGGGTGCACCAGCCCAGATGCTGCGTTCTCTCCGGATCGAGATCAAGAGAGACTGCAACACCCAAGCCAACGTGGAGGAATCCGGCCTGCACCCCAACCTAACCTAACCTTTTTTTTTTTTTTTTTTTTTTTTTTGATGACGGAGTGGAAATGCATTTACGCATCCTCCCTGCCCGGGGAAGGCTGTGCAATGGGAGGTATGACGGACTCTCAAAAGAACTACCGTCTAAAACCACTCCGGCGTTTACCCCCCTGGCCAGTCGCGAGGCGCCGCGGAACCGCAATTAAGCTTTGCCCACTGACACGCCTCCTGGCCTGCTCCGAAGAGCCCCACCTTCTCCGCCAAAGGAGGAGACGGCTGCGGTCAGCAGCCCACGACCATCTCCCCAGACCGGTAAAGCCGTGCAATGTGGGCCCCCAACCCACTGGTCCTACACGGTCTGCCTGTGGTGGATGGTGCTTTCCGGATACCCAACCTCTAGGGTCGGTCCCCATACCCTTCAAACACACCCCACCACAGCTGTCCCACCAATAACTACAGTGCCCCCCGGGATTCCGAAAGACACGTAGAAGGACCCTCGGGTGACATGGGAGTACGTCTTGAGCAGGGTCATGCTCCGGTGCAGAGCGGAACCTTCGTGCTCCGTTGCAGAGCGGAGTTAACATGCCCCAGTCTTTCGGTAAGCCCAGTCACCAACCACCAAAGTGACAGAAAGCAGCTGTCCGGTTTGGAAACGGCCTCGAAGGCACACGCAACCGCCCCTTTCAACTACCTCTGTCACGGCCCCCTCCAGGTAACTGGTTAAGCTTTCCAGGAACAGAAACGGCCTCGAAGGCACACGCAACTGACCCTTCAAGCTACCCCAGTCACCAACCGTCAATGGGCCACAGAAGGAAGCTGTCCAGGGCGGAAACGGTCCAAAGCAACCGCCCCTTCCAACGACCTCTGTCGCCGCCTCCCTATGGTGACGAGGCCACTTTTCCGAAGAAAAGCTGCTCGTCACCATCCCCCCCCAGGTGACAGAAGGAAACTTTCCGGGGCAGAAGTGCCGGTACACAACCGCAACCCTTCAAGAAACCCCTGTCACCTCCCCCCCCCCCCCGTGCCGGATATTAGCCATGGACCGAAAGAATTCCCAAGGGGGAAAAGTCTCAGCCAATGCCCAGGGTGCACCAGCCCAGATGCTGCGTTCTCTCCGGATCGAGATCAAGAGAGACTGCAACACCCAAGCCAACGTGGAGGAATCCGGCCTGCACCCCAACCTAACCTAACCTAACCTAACCTAACCTAACCTAACCTAACCTAACCTAACCTAACCTAACCTAACCTAACCTAACCTAACCTAACCTAACCTAACCTAACCTAACCTAACCTTTTTTTTTTTTTGATGACGGAGTGGAAATGCATTTACGCATCCTCCCTGCCCGGGGAAGGCTGTGCAATGGGAGGTATGACGGACTCTCAAAAGAACTACCGTCTAAAACCACTCCGGCGTTTACCCCCCTGGCCAGTCGTGAGGCGCCGCGGAACCGCAATTAAGCTTTGCCCACTGACACGCCTCCTGGCCTGCTCCGAAGAGCCCCACCTTCTCCGCCAAAGGAGGAGACGGCTGCGGTCGGCAGCCCACGACCATCCCCCCAGACCGGTAAAGCCGTGCAATGTGGGCCCCCAACCCACTGGCCCTACACGGTCTGCCTGTGGTGGATGGTGCTTTCCGGATACCCAACCTCTAAGGGTCGGTCCCCATACCCTTCAAACACACCCCACCACAGCTGTCCCACCAATAACTACAGTGCCCCCCGGGATTCCGAAAGACACGTAGAAGGACCCTCGGGTGACATGGGAGTACGTCTTGAGCAGGGTCATGCTCCGGTGCAGAGCGGAACCTTCGTGCTCCGTTGCAGAGCGGAGTTAACATGCCCCAGTCTTTCGGTAAGCCCAGTCACCAACCACCAAAGTGACAGAAAGCAGCTGTCCGGTTTGGAAACGGCCTCAAAGGCACACGCAACCGCCCCTTTCAACCACCTCTGTCACGGCCCCCTCCAGGTAACTGGTTAAGCTTTCCAGGAACAGAAACGGCCTCGAAGGCACACGCAACTGACCCTTCAAGCTACCCCAGTCACCAACCGTCAATGGGCCACAGAAGGAAGCTGTCCAGGGCGGAAGCGGCCCAGCAACCGCCCCTTCCAACGACCTCTGTCGCCGCCTCCCTATGGTGACGAGGCCACTTTTCCGAAGAAAAGCTGCTCGTCACCATCCCCCCCCCGGTGACAGAAGGAAACTTTCCGGGGCAGAAGTGCCGGTACACAACCGCAACCCTTCAAGAAACCCCTGTCACCCCCCCCCCCCCCCCCCCCCCCGTGCCGGATATTAGCCATGGACCGAAAGAATTCCCAAGGGGGAAAAGTCTCAGCCAATGCCCAGGGTGCACCAGCCCAGATGCTGCGTTCTCTCCGGATCGAGATCAAGAGAGACTGCAACACCCAAGCCAACGTGGAGGAATCCGGCCTGCACCCCAACCTAACCTAACCTAACCTAACCTAACCTAACCTAACCTAACCTAACCTAACCTAACCTAACCTAACCTAACCTAACCTAACCTAACCTAACCTAACCTAACCTAACCTAACCTTTTTTTTTTTTTTTTTTTGACAAGGTGAAAAATGCGTTACGCATTTCCCCCGCCATGGGAGTGGCGGGGGGGTATGTGGGACTCACGTCCCCTCCCCTTCTCCGAGCGAGAAGGAGTAGGGGAGTGTTACCCACTAAAAAACACCTTGGCGTACCCTCATACCGGTTTGGTTGGACGCCGTGGAACCCGCGGAAGGCATTCCCCACGACGTCTACCGGCGGCCCCAGCCATTGCTGGGGCTTCCCGCGCCAAAAGGGGAGAGGGGCCGAGCACGCGTGGCCCCCCTCCCAGACCGCTGAGTGGCTTGCCTACGGCAGGCGGGGGACTCCCATCCCCCGCCCGCAGCCACTAAGGGTTAAGGCGCGCAGCAAATCGTCGCCGCCTCAACCCCTGCCGTCTGCGCCGGAGCGGATGCGCAAGAGGAGACTCCTCGCGCTCCCGCTCCGCGGCCTCCTTCTGCGACATGATCGTTTCGCAGAAGGAGGCCACAGCCTCCCAAGACCTCTCGCTGCAGAGCATTGCCGCAACAATGCTGTAGAGCGAGAGGTCCTCCCGCTGAATAGCGAGTGCCATGGCGCCGCGCTCCGAACTCCAACGGCTGCACACCTCGAAGGTGTGCTGAGCCGTGTCGTCCGGATCCCCGCACTCATGGCACTGCGGGGTAGGCTCCCTCCCAATTTTGTGCAGGTAATGGCCGAAACACCCATGTCCGGTCATCACCTGCACAAGCCGGAACGACGTTGCGCCGACTGCCCTCTCTAACCAAAGGTCCACCGACGGGAGGATCGCCCCTATAGTACGGGTACCATAGGGAGAGTCCTCCAGGTCGGATTTCCAGCGGTCCCGCAGTCGACGCTCCGTCATTCGGCGCGTCTCCTCTACCTCCTCAGGGTCCGGGCGTTCACCCCTTGCCCGGGCCCTAGACCTAACCCTATAGGTCTCCGCCTGCACCTCTGCGTCCAGTTCCCAGGGCGGGGTGCAGGCGAGGAGGCAGGCCGCCGCGTGGGCCACAGTAACGTAGGCCCTCACTATACGGAGGGCCACAACCCTCTGCGGCCTCCGCAGCAGGGCCTTGTTGCGGGCGGACAGCTTGTCCGCCCAGATTGGGGCCCCGTAGAGGGCCATGCTCCTTGTTACGCCAGCGTATAGACGCCGGCATAAGGAGCCCGGCCCACCCACATTGGGCAGTAGCCGGCCCAGCGCCGAGGCGGCGCCCACGATTCGGGGAGCAAGTCTGGTGAAGTGCTCCCCGAAGTCCCATTTGCGGTCCAGTACCAGCCCCAGATATTTGATGTGGGGCTTTATCTGGACCGCTTCCCCTCCGAGGGTAAGCGCCGCGCCCGCCGGCAGCCGCCACCCACGCCCCCCGAAGACAATACCCTCCGTCTTCGAGAGGGCCACCTTTAGGCCGAGCCGCTCAATGCGATGGATCGCCAGCTCGGCCGCCACCTCCGCCCTCCTTGAGGTCTCCCTCATGTCGCTTCCGCGCGCAGCCACCATCGTGTCGTCCGCATAACAGATGGTGAGTGTGCGCGGAAGCAGCTCCCCCCTAATGGCCCAATCGTACCCCAGGTTCCAAAGAAGTGGACCGAGAACGGAACCCTGGGGCACGCCGCAGGCCATTCCCCTCTCCCCTCGTCGACCCTCCTTACCCTCATAGAGCACTACCCTCTCGGTAAGGTAGTGCTCTATGACCCGCCTTAAATAATGAGGCACTTCGTGATACCGAAGTGCCTCACTAATCACCTCGTAGGGGAGGGTGCCGAATGCGTTCGCGATGTCCAACGACACCGCGACGACACCCTCACCCCTGCTCGACGCGTACTCGCAGAAGTCCCTGAGGGACTTCAGCGCGTCGAGCGTTGACCGCCCCTCCCGGAACCCGAACTGTCTTTCCGAGACGTTCGGGCCGGCGGTCTCCAGGTGCTGCAAGATCCGGGAGGCCAGGATGCGTTCGAACATTTTCCCGGCCTCGTCCAGCAGCACGATGGGGCGGTATGCGGACGGGCAGTCGGGGGGTCGACCCTCTTTACGGAGGAGGCACAGCCTCCCCTCCTTCCATATCCTCGGGAACCTTCCCTCCCTCAGGCAGTCGTCCATGATCTGCCTGAGGCGGTTCCCGAGGTGCTTCAACGCTATCGGGAGGACGCGGCCTGGGACTCCGTCTGGACCCGGGGCTTTTTTGCAGCCCCGGAGTCGATCCAGCACCCGCTCGAACTCGTCATCGCTCACAGGAGCGACGACGAGTTCGTCCTCCCGTTCCTCCCGGGTCTCGGCCATTTCCGGGGGAGTGATCGAGGGGGCTGGAGGGAACAGCCCTTCGACGACCCTCTGCAGTAGGGCGGGCTCGAGGGACTCCATAGGAGGGGCGGTGCGCATCTTGTTACGCACCACCCTGTAGGGCCGTCCCCACGGGTCCCTATCGAGGGTGGCCAAGAATGAGACATGCGCCTCATCCTTGGCCTTGGCAATAGCCATATTGAGAGCCCCCTTTGCCTCTTTGAGGGTGCGGTGGAGGCCCTCTTCTTCCTCGGCAGTGTGCCGCCGGCGCCTACAGTGCTGGTAGGCCCGACGGGCGGCGTTGCTGGTGGTACGCAGGCCCGCAATTTCTGCGGACCACCAGTACACCCTCTTGCGGGCGAAGAGGCGCTTGGTCCGGGGCATGGCCGCATCGCACACCGTCTGCAGTGCGATGCGGAACCGGACCGCCCTTTCCTCAACACCGAGGGCGGCGGGTGGGGCAGCGCACCAGGCCTCCACCATCGCCGCCTCGTCCGCCATGGCCCTGTCCAATTGGGACAGGGACCATTTTGGGAACCCTCTGCCCCCGTTCGCCCTCCTCCCCGGGATGGGCGGTGGCTGGACCCCTCCTGCGGAGACCCTCATCCTGATGTACAAATGATCGGAGAGGGTCTCCACGTCCTCCAGGACGCGCCATTCTTCCACGCGTGCGGCAATGGCAGTGGTCGCGAACGTTATGTCCACGACCGAACCCCCCTGCCGCCGCACGCATGTGTTTGCGTCGCCCTGGTTCAGGATTTCCAGTCCCGTTGCCACCACCCAATCCGTGAGAGCCGCCCCACGCGGGTCCGTGATGGGGGAACCCCATGCCGAGCTCTTGGCATTGAGGTCCCCCAGGACCATCACCTGTCTCGGGGCAGCCCTCCTGACCACCCCCCCCAGGACCCCCAGGAACTGCTCGAACGCACGCAGCGGCCTATTGGGGGAGAAATACACCGCTACTAGAACGGTGTCGCTCCCCCACCTGGCCGCCACGAACCCCGGGCCACCCTCGATCCTCGACAGGGGGGGGAAGTCCCCAACCGCCGGCACCACGATGGCAACCATTTCGTCCGAAGCCCCTACCCAATTAGGTAGGGGAGGGACGAAATATGGCTCCGCGACAACCGCAACGCCAATTTCCCACTCCGCCATGGTCTGCATGAGCAGATCTTGAGCTCTGGCGGAGTGGTTGGCGTTCACCTGCAGGACCTCTAGATGTCGGTGTGCTGACATTTAGAGGTCCATGCGGTTGTCCTCTTCGGGCCGGCCGGCGGCTTCTTCTACCTGTGGGGGAGGCTGAGGACGACGGGGGGGTCGCGTCCTCAGGTCCTTGCCTCTAGTGTGAGGCGGGAAACAACTGTCCCCCCCCATGGAGTGATCAGCCGGGAGTTTGGCATGGGCGCACACCACGCACCACGCCTTCTCCTCCCAGCACTCCTTAGCCATGTGCCCCTCCCTGCTGCACCGGTAGCAAGCGTTCGACCGGTCAACGCTGGAGGGGCACGTCTCTCTGGTGTGACCAACACCCATGCATTTGTAGCACCGCAGGGGTGTTGGCCCGATCCTGTTGACCCTGGCGGAGGCCCAACCGACTCTGACTCGCCCTTTTTCTAAGAGGGCTTTGGCCACCCGCACAGGGCACTGAATAAGGACGGATCCAGTGCCGTCATACAGGGGGCGAATGCCCCCAACCTTGATTTGGGCCTGATCACAGGCTCCCTCAGTGGCGACCGCCAGCGCCACGGATTCCTTAGTCGCCGACTCATCCAAGCCGGCGATTTGGAGCCCGACCTTCTTGGTGACGCGGCTCACGTCAGCCACGTCGCCGACAATCTCTCGCAGCTTGGCTGCGAGATTGTCGGCCGCATTTTCCTGGTCCTCTCCGGGGACCTCGATTATTCGGTTCCCCGTCATCGAGGACCGTACTTTTACATGCTGCAGGCCCACAGCCTCCAGGCTCAGGGCATTGATGGCCCTGGCCATGGTGGCCTGCAGCGTGGTGGTGGTGGTGGCTTCCTTCTTCAGAGAAACCACCACCGCCGCCGTCTTCGGAACGGCCAGTGCCTTCAATTTAGGCACCGCCTTCTTAGTCGTTTGGGGCGCCTGGGGCGCTTTGGACGAGGGGGCGGGCAGGGCCTTCGCCTTCCCCTTCCCCTTTGCCTTCCTCACCACGTCCACCCAGGTTTCCTGGGGTGGACGCGGCATTTTGGCGGAAGGCCCTGGTCTTTCGGCCGACGACCGAGCGGCTGTCGACGCGGCTCGTGGGGCCGGGACTGGGGCTTGGCGGGAGGGGGCCGCTACCTTTTTGGTAGATTTGGCCTTTTGCGGCCTCCCGTCCCCCAGTCTTGCTCCTATCTCAGGCTGAGTGGTCCTCACCCTGAGGGGGGCCGGCACAGCCGTACTCGCCTTGGGGGGGGCTGTCAGAGCCGGTCCTCCTGCCCTCCTGTCAGCCGCCAGTGGGGGGCGGAGAATAGGTTCCGGCGGCAGGCGCCTGTTCACCTCCTCGATGCGGGCATTTATCATGCCGCCCAAAGAGGTGAATAGGTCCTTTTTGAGAGCCCCGATGGCCTCCGCCAGATCCGCAGCAGAAAACTGCAAGGGCGGATCCGGCAGCGAGGTCGGAGGTGCCGGAATCTCCCGCTCCGAGAAGGCGGTTCGGAGCGCCTTCAGCTCCCCCAAGCATTGAGCGAGTTGCTCCCGCATCCTCTTGTTGTCCGCCTTGAGGATGCGGATCTCCTCGCTCTCCGACTTGGCGGCCTGCACATCGTCCATTGAATCGAGGATGATTTTACACGCTCGGTTCATGTCACCCCAAATATCTCCCTTAAGGTTCCCGGAGCGCCTGGCACCCTCCAGGATGTCTCTTGCTGCTTCTCGGGTCGCCTCGATGGGATCCGTGAGGCGCAGAAACGCCGATGGGCTCATTCTGGTAGGGGAGGTCGGCGAACGCGAGCGCGAGCGCGCCTTTTTCCCCCCTTTCCCCTGATTTTCCCCTCTTGGACGGAGCTCGGGGAAATCCTTCCGGTATGCTGCGGCAACGGCAGCATCTGCTTCATCCTCGAAGCGATAAGGGTCAAGGTCTTTGAGTTTGGCCCTTGCCGCAGCCAACCCCGCGTATGCCCCCTTGGGCTTACCCCTATGTGAGGAGTTGACTTTGGGCCCGAAAGCGGGCCTCAAATCATCCTCCTCATCATCGTCATGGTTCCGTTTGGAGGCAGGGACCCTCAAAGCTACTAGCGAGTCATCCGACTCACAGCCAGAGCTGAAGTTTTCTCCCTCGCCCTCCGGTGGATCCCCCCATTTTTCGGTGTCCGAGGCCATAGTGGCCCCTTACACCAGACTACCAAAGTTGGTCTAAATTCGACCAGCAGGACCGAAGTTATTTCGAAAATCGAAATAAAAACGGTCAAGTGCGAGTCGAATTTAGACTTTTCCCTACTAAAGTGAGTTTTGCGCCTGATTGAAAAAAATAGCAACCACACTATTTTTTCCCGCCCGGTTTTAACCCACTTCCCGGGGTCGCAGGACAGCGGAAAAAACACTTAAAAATAGAATAAAACAAAGCCTATCCTACAAAATAACAAAAACAAATAAAAGTTAAAAGGTTCAAAAGATACCGAATTTACAAAATTTTTACAAAACCTTAAATTTGTAACCCTAAAAACCTTCTACTCCCCACTACACTTAAAGAATGATAACTTCCGACTTTGCAGTCGGAAAATTATGAATTCTTCAAGGATATGTACACAATTATATACACTAACACTCCTAAAAATAACACTATGATACAAAAACCGCAACCTAATAAAATATTTTTTACAAAATCAAAATTGAGACTTTTATTTCGCAAATTTCGAGCAAAATACTCGAAATTTTAAAAATAAAAGATCTCGCTACTTACACTAAAAAATAAAACCAAACCAACGCTATAGTTAGCGGGACCGTTGCCGCTACCCCAACCCAAAAACTGGGCAATTAAGGCAGCTGGCAACACCGACAAAACTAAAACGAAAAAATGTAAACAAAGGAAAATATATACAGAAAATCAACGCCAAAAAACCCCGAAACCCGGAGGTCGCTAATTCCCAATCTTTCGAGAGGGAAGTAACGGGACCAACCGTACGGTCAAGACGGGGATTGCCGGTATGTTCTAGCCCTGAAAAGGGCTCGATACGATATCGGCAACAATTTTATATTTGACGAAGAAAAAGCAATAGAAACCAATGAACAAAAAACCAACCGCAAATAGAAAACTTTAAAAAATAAGAAAACGTTACTAGCTAAGAGAGAAAGAAAGAGAGAAACAAGATGAGAAAAAAATGTAGTCTTTCGTCACCAAATCACCCGCAAATCGTTCCATCAACACCCAAGATTTTACCTCAACCTAACCTAACCTAACCTAACCTAACCTAACCTAACCTAACCTAACCTAACCTAACCTAACCTAACCTAACCTAACCTAACCTAACCTAACCTTTTTTTTTTTTTTTTTTTTTTTTTTTTTTTTTTTAACGGAGTGGAAATGCGTTACGCATCATCCCCTGGCCCAGGGTTGGCCATGCTATAGGGGGGGTATGACGGACTCTCTCCTCCCCCCACTCTCGCACGAGAGTAGAGGGAGCAGCCTACCGTCTAAAACCACTCCGGCGTTTACCTCCGCTGCTGTTTTCGGGGACACAATGGGATGCCTAGGATGCAACCATTAGGTGTCCCCCAGCCGTCCCAGCCTAGTGCCGGGGTACCTCCGCCAAAGGAGGGAGAGGTCGGTAAACGCTACGACCCCTCCCCCAGACGTGTGTAGGACCGTGCAATGTGGGCCCCTAACCCACTGGTCCTACAAGGGGTTCAGGCTAGCAGCGTACTGCATGCGCCTTCGCCCCCTCCGTCTGCGTCGGAGCGGGTGCGCGTCGACATTGTCTTCGCGCTCCCGCTCCGCCACCTCCTTCTGCGAGATGACACTCTCACAGAAGGAGGATACCGCCTTCCACGATCTGTCGCTGCCCAGCATGGCCGAGACTACGCTGTGCAGCGAGAGATCTGAGGCACCAATTTCCGCAGCCATAGTGCGGCGCTCCGGATCCCAGCGAGTACACACCTGGAGGGTGTGCTGGGCCGTGTCATCCGGGTCGCCACACTCGTGGCAGATCGGACTCGGCTCCCTCTTTATCTTGTGCAGGTAGTGGCCGAAGCACCCATGTCCGGTCAGTACCTGCACAAGCCGGTACGTAAGCGTACCGTGTCGCCTCTCGACCCAGTGGTCAAATGACGGGAGGAGTGCCCCTATAGTGTAAGTTCCATAGGGGGAGTCCTCCAGGTCACTTTTCCACCGGTCCCTCAGGCGCCGCTCCGTCATTCGACGGGCCCCCTCCACCGTCTCCGAGTCCGGGCGCTGTCTCCTCGCCCGGAACCCGGCCCTCATCCGGTATGTCTCGGCCTGCACCTGAGCATCTAGCTCCCACGGCGGGGTGCAGGCCAAGACACACGCGGCCGCATGTGCCACCGTCACATAGGCCCTCACTATTCGGAGGGCCACCACTCTTTGGGGCCTCCTTAGGAGCACCTTATTCTTGGCCGACAGTTTGTCGGCCCAGATTGGCGCTCCGTATAGCGCCATGCTACGCACTACGCCTGCAAACAGGCGTCGGCATGGCGCTTGAGGCCCCCCCACGTTCGGCAACATGCGGCCCAGGGCCGACGCGGCGCCTACCACCCGGGGAGCAAGTTGGCGGAAATGCTCCCCGAAATCCCACCTCCGGTCCAGGATGAGGCCGAGGTACTTGATCGTACCCTTCACCTGGACCGCCTCCCCCGCCACAGGGATGGTCAATCCACTACGTGGACGCCATCCCCTCCCCCCGAAGACAATAGCGTCTGTCTTCGGGAGGGACACCTCCAGACCCAGTTGTCGGATGCGGCCGACAACCAGGTCTGCCGCCAACGACGCCCTCCGGAGGGCCTCCTCCAGCTCACGTCCCCGCACGGCCACCATTGTATCGTCGGCATAGCAAAGGGTGGCCATGCGGGGAAGGAGCGCTCCGCGGATCACCCAGTCATACCCTATGTTCCATAGCAGGGGTCCTAACACGGACCCCTGTGGAACACCGCACGACATCGGGTGAGCGATCCGCAGACCCCCACGATCGTAGAGCACTACCCTGTCGGTTAGGTAGTGCTCCACAATCCGCCGCAGATACCCGGGCACCCTGTGGAAGCGGAGGGCCTCCCTGATGACCGAGAAGGGTAGGGAGCCGAATGCGTTGGCAATGTCTAACGACACCGCCACGACCCCCTCACCCTTCGCCTCCGCGTTCCCACAGAAGTTCCGGAGGGACGAAAGCGCGTCCATAGTGGACCGTCCCTCCCGGAACCCGAACTGCCGGTCGGAGATGTTAGGCCCCACGTCCTCCAGATGTTGGACGATGCGACGGGACAAGATGCGCTCTAGCATCTTGCCCGTCTCATCTAGGAGGACAATGGGGCGGTAACCGGCAGGGGTATCAAACGGCCTACCCTCCTTCCGAAGGAGTACGAGGCGTCCCTCCTTCCAGCACCTCGGGAAGCGCCCCTCCTTGATACAATCATCAAAGAGGGTCCGCAAGCGGTCCCCGAGGTGCTCCGCCACAATGTGGAGGACTCTTCCCGGTACCCCATCCGGTCCTGGTGCCTTTCTGCAGGACCGGAGACGGTCGACGATGGTCTCCATTTCGTCGTCCGTCACGGGAGGGGGATCATCTTGATCAACCTCCTCAACCGTGGGGCCCACCATTGCGGGCGGCTGGAAAGCCGCCGCAGCCGGGAAGAGTCCCTCCACAATTCTCGTGAGGAGCTCTGGCTCAAGGGAGTCCATGGGGGGTGCGCAACGCATTTTGTTGCGCACAACTCGGTAAGGCCGCCCCCACGGATCCCTATCCAACGTGGCCAGGAACTCCTCACGCGCCTCGTCCTTTCTGCGAGCTATCTCCACAGAGAGCGCGTCCTTCGCCACCTTCAGCTCTCTGTGGAGATGCTCTTCCTCCTCCGGCAGGTGTCGCCGCCTCCTGCAGCGCGTGTATGCGCGGCGGGCGGTATCACTGGCGGCTCGCAGGGCCGCAATCTCCTGCGACCACCAGTACACCTGCCTCTTGGCGGGCAGCCTTCGGGCCCGGGGCATGGCCGCGTCGCACACCGACGTTAGTGCGACGCGAAACCGGGCTGCCCGCTCCTCCACCCCCAAGGTGACCGGTGGGGGCGCACACCACGCCTCCACCATGGCCGCCTCCACCGCCGCTCCCAGGTCGAGGCGGGCCAGGGTCCACCTTGGGAAAGCCCCTCCTCCTCCTCTCCCCCTCCGCCCTCTCGGGCTGGGCGGCGGCACCCCTGGCGAGGTGCTGACCCTCATCCGAACGTATAAATGGTCGGAGAGGGTCTCTACCTCCTGAAGGACGCGCCAGTCCGCGATTCGTGCGGCAATGGCAGGGGTCGCGAACGAGACGTCCACGATCGACCCTCCCTGCCGCCGCACACACGTGTTGGCGTCGCCCCGGTTGAGCACCTCAAGCCCCATCGCCGCCACCCAGTCTTCGAGGGCCACCCCTCTCGGGTCCGTGATGGGGGAACCCCACGCCGCGCTCTTGGCGTTTAGGTCCCCCATCACCACCAATGGCGCCGGCGCCGCCCCTCCGACGACTCTCCCCAGCCCCACCAGGAAGGCTTCAAACTCCCGCAGCGGCCTATTCGGGGAGAAGTAAACTGCCACTAGGACAGTTTCTCCCCACTTGGCCACCGCGAAGCCCGAACCCCTGGCCATTCCCGATAGGGGGGGGAGGTCACCCATCGCCGGTACCGCGATGGCAACCGAGCCGTCCGTCGCCCCGACCCAGTTAGACTGGGGGGGGACGAAGTACGGCTCAGCTACCACCAACACGCCAATGCCCCACTCCGCCATGACCTGCATGAGCAGATCTTGGGCGCGGGCGGAGTGGTTGGCGTTCGCCTGCAGGACCTCTAATTGCCGGTGTGCTGGCATTTAGAGGTCCATCTGGCTAACCTCCTGGGTTGACACATTGGCGGCACGCCTTATGGGGGGGGGCGTTGATTGGCCCTGCCCTGGAGCTTTGCCCCTGGTGTGTGGCGGGGCACACCTCCATCCTCCCATCACGTGGTCCGCTGGACGTTGCGCCTTAAAGCAGACGTCACAGTGGGGCGCGGCCACGCAGGAGGCCCTCCAGTGGTCTGTCCCGCTGCACCGGTGGCACCAGTTGGACCGGTCCACGGTTGAGGGGCAGAGGGCCCCGCTGTGTCCGATGCCTTGGCATCGGAAGCACCGCATGGGCCTCGCCTCCAGTGCAGTCACGCTGGCGGACGACCACCCCACCAGTAGTCGTCCTGTTGTTGCCAGCGTGTTGGCCACGGTCACCGGGCACTGCACGTTCGCCACGCCGGATCCGTCAAAGCGGACCCGGATGGCGCCAACCTTCACCTGGGTGGGGGAGCACCCAGTCTTGGCCCCAATTGCCGCCGCGATGTCCTCCGGGGTGATGGTCTCATCGAGACCACCCACCCGGACTTCCGCCATCTTGACGGGCCGGTAAACATTCGCCACGTCGCCCACCAGCCCGTCAATTTTGTCGCGCAGCGCGTCTGCAGCCGCGGCACTATTCACGCCCGGGACCTCAATGAGGCGGGCCCCGGTCTGCGTTTTGCGGACCCTAACGTGTTCCAGGCCAACCTCCGCCAGCGAAAAGGACTTCATGGCTTTAGCCATGACGCTGGCGTAGGTTGCCTCGCTGCCCTCCTTCATTGCTACCACGACCGCTGCCGTTTTTGGGGCGGGCAACCTTCTTGGGGCTAGCGATAGCCGGTTGCCCTTGACCACTTGATGTGCGGTGGGGGCAGCCTTCTTCTTTTTCCCCTTACCCTTCACGACGTCCGACCAGGATGTCTGGGCGGGGGGCAGTGCCTCCTGCACTGCCCTCACCGCCGGGGCGAACTCGTGAATAGGGGGAGGACGAGGAGCTGCCAACAGCCTTGTCGCTTTTGCCCGACGAGACCGGCGCGAAGGCTTCGCGGGGCGTGCAACCTTAACGGGGGGGGCCTGACGACCGGCAGGAGTCACCTTGGCCGCTCGGGCGCGGGGAGCCGCCCTAGCTGGGAGAGCCGCCGTGGTGGTGGAAGCTGCTCTGGCCGGGGGAGCTGCCCTGGTGTGAGGAGCTGGCACGGTGGCGGGGCCCAACCTGGGAGGAGCCTCGTTCCTCTTCCGGTCCGCTGCCAGTGGGGGGCGGACTATCGGACCAGCGGGGAGAAGGGCCCGGACTTCCCCAATCCGGACATTCACCATCTCCCCGATGGACATGAAGAGGTCCCGCTTGAGGTCCTCCCTCAGCACCAACATGGCCTGCCCCAGAGCATGAGGCAAGCCTCCATCGGGGGCGGGCTCCTGCGAGGGCTGCTTTTTCCGTTCCGAAAAAGCAGTCCTGAGGGCCTTTAGCTCCGACCGCACGGAGGAGAGTTCCTCTCTCATGCGTTTATTGTCGGCGCGCAAGGCCCTCAACTCCTCGTCTTCGCCTCCGCCCCTCGCTTGGAGGATGTCTGCTGCCGCAAATATGTCGTTGCACGCCTTTTTCATGCGGCCCCAGACATCCCCCTTCAGGTTGCCGCTTTTATTGGCCTCAACCATGACTTGGCGTGCGGCATTCCTCACAACAGCGACGTACCCCCCGTCACTGTCCTCCTCGCGGACAGGGCTGCGGCTACGGTGCCGCGGGACCAACGTGCTCCTCCGTATATTTCCCTTTTTGAGGGGCTTCTTCCTTCGAGTCTGAGGCGGCGGCGAATCACCAGTTGTACAGTACTTGGTAGCCGCGTCCGCCTCCGCCTCAGACCCACCCAGATCATGGTACCTCAGCACCACCCCCGAGCACGCTCCCCTCGTACCGGAGCGCTTCCCTCTCCTAGCGGTGTTCACCTTCGGCTTCGGTAACACCTCGTCCTCCCCGGCGTGTGGCCTTTTTGTAGGCCTTGTACCAGAAGGTCTATTTTGAGTATTCGGGGCATCATTTTTCAGCCCGTCCTCATCAATGACCTTGCTGGTATTGGGGGTGCTGGTCCGGACATGAACTGGCGGAAGAGATGAGTCGGAGACATCACCTGCCTCCGAACTGATCACCTCCACCAGCTCCGCCTCTTTCAGCCTCGCCGCCTCCATTACTTTGTCCATCTCGGTGTCCATTTGGTTGCCAAAGTCATTTTTCAGGAAGTCACCATCTTGGCGACCTCCCTCTCCACTGCCCTCTATCATCAAATCAGCGTCCGTTGTGGGTTTGCGTTGGTTGTGTTCACGGAGGTCAGCGCCATTGCGCTGACCTACGACATGGCCTTTGCCCCCCCCAGAATACGAGGGGCAGCCCGTGTCCGCAGACACGGGGAGGGGTTCTCCCGTAAGGGTACCCTCCTGGGGTAGTTTTTTTTTTAGACCATCACTCATCATCATCGTCAGGTACGTTTAGGGCCCTGCACCAAAGGCCATGGTTGGATTTTTTATAGAGGTTGTCTCCTCGCGGCCCAACGTGACGGCCATCGCCCCGGACGCCTACGGGTCCGGATTACGATTTGACCGACGGAAGCCTAAGCAAACCGCCGCTCCTGCACGCCTTCTGAAAAACAGAAGACGCAGTTGCACTCCACTAACTACTCTCCAAGGAGAGTAGTCGGGAGCAACCTTCCACCAATATTGCGCACTTTCGGGGAGTATTTAATTCCCCAGGCCCGCGCTGGCCCAAAAGTGGATATACCGCCACTGGCTCGGTGCCCACCCCCTAGCCTAGCCTAACTTAACTACCCATTTCCCCCCCAGTGTGTCGGTGACAAAGCGACTTTTCTAACGGAAAGTCACTTGTCACCTCCCCCCCACTCCCCTGCCGGATATTTGCCATGGGCTGAGAGAATTCCCCAGAGGGGAAAAGTCTCAACCGATGCCCAGGGTGCACCAGCCCAGATGCTGCGTTCTCTCCGGATCGAGATCAAGAGAGATCGCAACAACCAAGCCAACGTGGAGGAATCCGGCCCGCACCCCAACCTAACCTAACCTAACCTAACCTAACCTAACCTAACCTAACCTAACCTAACCTTTTTTTTTTTTTTTTTTTTTTTTTTTTTTTTTTTTTTTTTTTTTTTTACAAGGTGAAAAATGCGTTACGCATTTCCCCCGCCATGGGAGTGGCGGGGGGGTATGTGGGACTCACGTCCCCTCCCCTTCTCCGAGCGAGAAGGAGTAGGGGAGTGTTACCCACTAAAAAACACCTTGGCGTACCCTCATACCGGTTTGGTTGGACGCCGTGGAACCCGCGGAAGGCATTCCCCACGACGTCTACCGGCGGCCCCAGCCATTGCTGGGGCTTCCCGCGCCAAAAGGGGAGAGGGGCCGAGCACGCGTGGCCCCCCTCCCAGACCGCTGAGTGGCTTGCCTACGGCAGGCGGGGGACTCCCATCCCCCGCCCGCAGCCACTAAGGGTTAAGGCGCGCAGCAAATCGCCGCCGCCTCAACCCCTGCCGTCTGCGCCGGAGCGGATGCGCAAGAGGAGACTCCTCGCGCTCCCGCTCCGCGGCCTCCTTCTGCGACATGATCGTTTCGCAGAAGGAGGCCACAGCCTCCCAAGACCTCTCGCTGCAGAGCATTGCCGCAACAATGCTGTAGAGCGAGAGGTCCTCCCGCTGAATAGCGAGTGCCATGGCGCCGCGCTCCGAACTCCAACGGCTGCACACCTCGAAGGTGTGCTGAGCCGTGTCGTCCGGATCCCCGCACTCATGGCACTGGGGTGTAGGCTCCCTCCCAATTTTGTGCAGGTAATGGCCGAAACACCCATGTCCGGTCATCACCTGCACAAGCCGGAACGACGTTGCGCCGACTGCCCTCTCTAACCAAAGGTCCACCGACGGGAGGATCGCCCCTATAGTACGGGTACCATAGGGAGAGTCCTCCAGGTCGGATTTCCAGCGGTCCCGCAGTCGACGCTCCGTCATTCGGCGCGTCTCCTCTACCTCCTCAGGGTCCGGGCGTTCACCCCTTGCCCGGGCCCTAGACCTAACCCTATAGGTCTCCGCCTGCACCTCTGCGTCCAGTTCCCAGGGCGGGGTGCAGGCGAGGAGGCAGGCCGCCGCGTGGGCCACAGTTACGTAGGCCCTCACTATACGGAGGGCCACAACCCTCTGCGGCCTCCGCAGCAGGGCCTTGTTGCGGGCGGACAGCTTGTCCGCCCAGATTGGGGCCCCGTAGAGGGCCATGCTCCTTGTTACGCCGGCGTATAGACGCCGGCATAAGGAGCCCGGCCCACCCACATTGGGCAGTAGCCGGCCCAGCGCCGAGGCGGCGCCCACGATTCGGGGAGCAAGTCTGGTGAAGTGCTCCCCGAAGTCCCATTTGCGGTCCAGTACCAGCCCCAGATATTTGATGTGGGGCTTTATCTGGACCGCTTCTCCTCCGAGGGTAAGCGCCGCGCCCGCCGGCAGCCGCCACCCTCGCCCTCCGAAGACTATACTCTCCGTCTTCGAGAGGGCCACCTTTAGGCCGAGCCGCTCAATGCGATGGATCGCCAGCTCGGCCGCCACCTCCGCCCTCCTTGAGGTCTCCCTCATGTCGCTTCCGCGCGCAGCCACCATCGTGTCGTCCGCATAACAGATGGTGAGTGTGCGCGGAAGCAGCTCCCCCCTAATGGCCCAATCGTACCCCAGGTTCCAAAGAAGTGGACCGAGTACGGAACCCTGGGGCACGCCGCAGGCCATTCCCCTCTCCCCTCGTCGACCCTCCTTACCCTCATAGAGCACTACCCTCTCGGTAAGGTAGTGCTCTATGACCCGCCTTAGATAGTGAGGCACTTCGTGATACCGAAGTGCCTCACTAATAACCTCGTAGGGGAGGGTGCCGAATGCGTTCGCGATGTCCAACGACACCGCGACGACACCCTCACCCCTGCCCGACGCGTACTCGCAGAAGTCCCTGAGGGACTTCAACGCGTCGAGCGTTGACCGCCCCTCCCGGAACCCGAACTGTCTTTCCGAGACGTTCGGGCCGGCGGTCTCCAGGTGCTGCAGGATTCGGGAGGCCAGGATGCGTTCGAACATTTTCCCGGCCTCGTCCAGCAGCACGATGGGGCGGTATGCGGACGGGCAGTCGGGGGGTCGACCCTCTTTACGGAGGAGGCACAGCCTCCCCTCCTTCCATATCCTCGGGAACCTTCCCTCCCTCAGGCAGTCGTCCATGATCTGCCTGAGGCGGTTCCCGAGGTGCTTCAAAGCTACCGGGAGGACGCGGCCTGGGACTCCGTCTGGACCCGGGGCTTTTTTGCAGCCCCGGAGTCGATCCAGCACCCGCTCGAACTCGTCATCGCTCACAGGAGCGACGACGGGTTCGTCCTCCCGTTCCTCCCGGGTCTCGGTCATTGCCGGGGGAGTGATCGAGGGGGCTGGAGGGAACAGCCCCTCGACGACCCTCTGCAGTAGAGCGGGCTCAAGGGACTCCATTGGAGGGGCGGTGCGCATCTTGTTACGCACCACCCTGTAGGGCCGTCCCCACGGGTCTCTATCGAGGGTGGCCAAGAATGAGACATACGCCTCATCCTTGGCCTTGGCAATAGCCGTGTTTAGGGCCCCCTTTGCCTCTTTGAGGGTGCGGTGGAGGCCCTCTTCTTCTTCGGTAGTGTGCCGCCGGCGCCTACAGTGCTGGTAGGCCCGGCGGGCAGCGTTGCTGGTGGTACGCAGGCCCGCAATTTCTGCGGACCACCAGTACACCCTCTTGCGGGCGAAGAGGCGCTTGGTCCGGGGCATGGCCGCATCGCACACCGCCTGCAGTGCGATGCGGAATTGGACCGCCCTTTCCTCGACACCGAGGGCGGCGGGTGGGGCAGTGCACCAGGCCTCCACCATCGCCGCCTCGTCCGCCATGGCCCTGTCCAATTGGGACAGGGACCATTTTGGAAACCCTCTGCCCCCGTTTGCCCTCCTCCCCGGGATGGGCGGTGGCTGGACCCCTCCTGCAGAGACCCTCATCCTGATGTACAAATGATCGGAGAGGGTCTCCACGTCCTCCAGGACGCGCCATTCTTCCACGCGCACGGCAATGGCAGTGGTCGCGAACGTTATGTCCACGACCGAACCCCCCTGCCGCCGCACGCATGTGTTTGCGTCGCCCTGGTTCAGGATTTCCAGTCCCGTTGCCACCACCCAATCGATGAGAGCCGCCCCGCGCGGGTCCGTGATGGGGGAACCCCATGCCGAGCTCTTGGCATTGAGGTCCCCCAGGACCATCACCTGTCTCGGGGCAGCCCTCCTGACCACCCCCCCCAGGACCCCCAGGAACTGCTCGAACGCACGCAGCGGCCTATTGGGGGAGAAATACACCGCTACTAGAACGGTGTCGCTCCCCCACCTGGCCGCCACGAACCCCGGGCCACCCTCGATCCTCGACAGGGGGGGGAAGTCCCCAACCGCCGGCACCACGATGGCAACCATTTCGTCCGAAGCCCCTACCCAATTAGGTAGGGGAGGGACGAAATATGGCTCTGCGACAACCGCAACGCCAATTTCCCACTCCGCCATGGTCTGCATGAGCAGATCCTGAGCTCTGGCGGAGTGGTTGGCGTTCACCTGCAGGACCTCTAGATGTCGGTGTGCTGACATTTAGAGGTCCATGCGGTTGTCCTCTTCTTGCCGGCCGGCGGCTTCCTCTACCTGGGGGGGAGGCTGAGGACGACGGGGGGGTCGCGTCCTCAGGTCCTTGCCTCTAGTGTGAGGGGGGAAACAACTGTCCCCCCCCATGGAGTGATCAGCCGGGAGTTTGGCATGGGCGCACACCACGCACCACGCCTTCTCCTCCCAGCACTCCTTGGCCATGTGCCCCTCCCTGCTGCACCGGTAGCAAGCGTTGGATCGGTCAACGCTGGAGGGGCACGTCTCTCGTGTGTGACCAACACCCATGCATTTGTAGCACCGCAGGGGTGTTGGTCCGATCCTATTGACCCTGGCGGAGGCCCAGCCGATTCTGACCCGCCCTTTTTCTAAAAGGGCTTTGGCCACCCGCACAGGGCACTGGATAAGGACAGATCCAGTGCCGTCATACAGGGGGCGAATGCCCCCTACCTTAATTTGGGCCTGATCACAGGATCCCTCAGTGGCAACCGCCAGCGCCACGGACTCCTTAGTCGCCGACTCGTCCAAGCCGGCGATTTGGAGCCCGACCTTCTTGGTGACGCGGCTCACGTCAGCCACGTCGCCGACAATCTCTCGCAGTTTGTCTGCGAGATTGTCGGCCGCGTTCTCCTGGTCCTCTCCGGGGACCTCGATTATACGGTTCCCCGTCATCGAGGACCTTACTTTAACGTGCTGCAGGCCCACAGCCTCCAGGCTCAGGGCATTGATGGCCCTGGCCATGGTGGCCTGCAGCGTGGTGGTGGTGGTGGCTTCCTTCTTCAGAGAAACCACCACCGCCGCCGTCTTCGGAACGGCCAGTGCCTTCAATTTAGGCACCGCCTTCTTAGTCGTTTGGGGCACCTGGGGCGCTTTGGACGAGGAGGTGGGTTGGGCTTTCGCCTTTCCCTTTTCCTTCCCCTTCCTCACCACATCCACCCAAGTTTCCTGGGGTGGACGCGGCATTTTTGAGGAAGGCCCAGGTCTTTCGGCCGACGACCGAGCGGCTGTCGAGGCGGCTCGTGGGGCCGGGACTGGGGCTTGGCGGGAGGGGGCCGCTACCTTTTTGGTAGGTTTGGCCTTTTGCGGCCTCCCGTCCCCCAGTCTTGCTCCTACCTCAGGCTGAGTGGTCCTCACCCTGAGGGGGGCTGGCACAGCCGTACTCGCCTTGGGGGGGGCTGTCAGAGCCGGTCCTCCTGCCCTCCTGTCAGCCGCCAGCGGGGGGCGGAGAATTGGTTCCGGCGGCAGGCGCCTGTTCACCTCCTCGATGCGGGCATTAATCATGCCGCCCAAAGAGGTGAACAGGTCCTTTTTAAGAACCCCGATTGCCTCCGCCAGATCCGCAGCAGAAAACTGCACGGGCGGATCCGGCAGCGAGGCCGGAGCTACCGGAATCTCCCGCTCCGAGAAGGCGGTTCGGAGCGCCTTCAGCTCCCCCAAGCATTGAGCGAGTTGCTCCCGCATCCTCTTGTTGTCCGCCTTGAGGATGCGGATCTCCTCGCTCTCCGACTTGGCGGCCTGCACATCGTCCATGGAATCGAGGATGACTCTGCACGCCCGATTCATGATGCCCCATATGTCTCCCTTTAGGTGTCCGGAGCGCCTGGCACCCTCCAGGATGTCTCTGGCCGCTTCTCGGGTTGCTTCGATCGGGTCTGTGAGACGCAAGAACTCCGATGGGCTATTTCTGGTAGGGGAGGTCGGCGATCGCGAGCGCGAGCGCACCTTCTCCTTCCTTTTCCCCTGATTTTCCCCTCTGGGACGGAGCTCGGGGAAATCCTTCCGATATGCTGCGGCAACGGCAGCATCCGCTTCATCCTCGAAGCGATAAGGGTCAACGTCTTTGAGTTTGGCCCTTGCCGCAGCCAACCCCGCGTACGCCCCCTTGGGCTTACCCCTATGTGAGGAGTTGACTTTGGGCCCGAAAGCGGGCCTCAAATCATCCTCCTCGTCATCACCGTGGTTCCGTTTGGAGGCAGGGACCCTCAAAGCTACTAGCGAGTCGTCGGACTCACAGCCAGAGCTGAAGTTTTCTCCCTCCCCCTCCGGTGGATCCCCCCATTTCTCGGTGTCCGAGGCCATAGTGGCCCCTTACACCAGCCTACAAAATTTAGTCTAAATGCGACCAGCAGGACCGAAGTTATTTCGAAATCCGAAATAAAATCGGTCAAGTGCGAGTCGGATTTAGACTTTTCCCTACTAAAGTGAGTTTTGCGCCTGATGGAAAAAAATAGCAACGAGACTATTTTTTCCCCCGCAGTTTTTACCCACTTCCCAGGGTCGCAGGAAGTTGGGAAAAACACTTAAAAATAGTACAAAACAAAACCTATCCTACTAAATAATAAAAACAAATAAAAGTTAAAAGGTTACAAAAATACCGAATTTACAAAAAATTTACAAAAGCTTAAGTTTGTAACCGTAAAAACCCTCTACCCCCCACTACACTTAAAGGCTAATAACTTCCGACTTTTCAGTCGGAAAATTATGAGTCCTTCAAGAAAATATACACAATTATATACACTACCGCTAATAAAAATAATACTATGATACAGTAACCGTAACCTAATAAAATAATTTACACAAACTCAAAATTGAGACCTTTATTTTGCCAATTTCGAGTAAAATACTCGAAATTTTAAAAATAAAGGATCTCGCGACTTACTCTACAAAATAAAACCAAACCAACGCTATAGTTAGCGGGACCGTTGCCGCTACCCCAACCCAAAAACTGGGCAATTAAGGCAGCTGGCAACACCGTCAAAACTAAAACGAAAAAATGTAAACAAAGGAAAATATGTACAGAAAGTCAACGCCAAAAAACCCGAAAACCCGGAGGTCGCTAATTCCCAATCTTTCGAAAGGAAAGTAACGGGACCAACCGTACGGTCAAGACGGGGATTGCCGGTATGTTCCAGCCCTGAAAAGGGCTCGATACGATATCGGCAACAATTTTATATTTGACGAAGAAGATACGATAAAAACCAATGAACAAAAAACCAACCGCAAAACGAAAACTTTAAAAAATAAGGAAACTACAAAAGATAAGATAAGATCGAAATATGAAATGAAATGAGAAAAAAATGTAAGTTTTTGACACCAAATCACCCGCAAATCGTCCACTTAACACCCAACCTAACCTAACCTAACCTAACCTAACCTAACCTAACCTAACCTAACCTAACCTAACCTAACCTAACCTAACCTAACCTAACCTAACCTAACCTAACCTAACCTTTTTTTTTTTTTTTTTTTTTTTTTTTTTTTTTTTTTTGACGAAGTGGAAATGCATTTACGCATCCTCCCTGCCCGGGGAAGGCTGTGCAATGGGAGGTATGACGGACTCTCAAAAGAACTACCGTCTAAAACCACTCCGGCGTTTAAACCTCCTGGCCGGTAGTGAGGCACCGCGGTACCGCTATAAGCATAGACCACTGACGCACCTCCCGGCTTGCTCCGAAGAGCCCCTCAAACCCCCGCCAGAGGAGGAGACGGCTGTGAACAGCCCGCGACCGTCTCCCCAGACCGGTTTAGCCGTGCAATGTGAGCCCCCTACCCACTGGCTTAACAAGAAGTTCGGGCGAGCAGCAAACCGAAGTTCACTGAGTTCGCCTTCCCTTCAACGGTCTGCCTGTGGTGGATGGTGCTTTCCGGATACCCAAACGCGAGGTTTGGTCCCATACCCTTCAAACACACCCCACCACAGCTGTCCCACCAATAACTACAGTGCCCCCCGGGATTCCGAAGGACACGTAGAAGGACCCTCGGGTGACATGGGAGCACCTTCGGAGTGGGTTACGCCCCGTTGCGTGCCATGTCTTCCGGTAAACCCAGTCACCAACCACCAAAGTGACAGAAAGCAGCTGTCCGGTTTGGAAACGGCCTCGAAGGCACACGCAACCGCCCCTTTCAACCACCTCTGTCACGGCCCCCTCCAGGTAACTGGTTAAGCTTTCCAGGAACAGAAACGGCCTCGTAGGCACACGCAACTGACCCTTCAAGCCTCCCCAGTCACCAACCGTCAAAAGGCAACAGAGAGAAGCTGTCCAGGACGGAAGCGGCCTCGCAGGCACACGCCACCGCCCCTTCCAACAACCTCTGTCGCCGCCCACATAAGAGGCGGGATGGTGACGACACCACTTTTCCGAGGAAAAGCGGCTCGTCACCATCCCCCCCCTAGGTGACAGAAGAAAACTTTCCGGGGCAGAAGTGTTCTCCTCACAACCGCAACCCTTCAAGAAACCCCTGTCACCTCCCCTCCCCCCCTTGCCGGATATTAGCCATGGGCCGAAAGAATTCCCAAGTGGGAAAAGTCTCAGCCAATGCCCAGGGTGCACCAGCCCAGATGCTGCGTTCTCCCCGGATCGAGATCAAGAGAGACTGCAACACCCAAGCCAACGTGGAGGAATCCGGCCTGCACCCAACCTAACCTAACCTAACCTAACCTAACCTTTTTTTTTTTTTTTTTTTTTTTTTTTTTTTTTTTTGATGACGGAGTGGAAATGCATTTACGCATCCTCCCTGCCCGGGGAAGGCTGTGCAATGGGAGGTATGACGGACTCTCAAAAGAACTACCGTCTAAAACCACTCCGGCGTTTACCCCCCTGGCCAGTCGCGAGGCGCCGCGGAACCGCAATTAAGCTTTGCCCACTGACACGCCTCCTGGCCTGCTCCGAAGAGCCCCACCTTCTCCGCCAAAGGAGGAGACGGCTGCGGTCGGCAGCCCACGACCATCTCCCCAGACCGGTAAAGCCGTGCAATGTGGGCCCCCAACCCACTGGCCCTACACGGTCTGCCTGTGGTGGATGGTGCTTTCCGGATACCCAACCTCTAAGGGTCGGTCCCCATACCCTTCAAACACACCCCACCACAGCTGTCCCACCAATAACTACAGTGCCCCCCGGGATTCCGAAAGACACGTAGAAGGACCCTCGGGTGACATGGGAGTACGTCTTGAGCAGGGTCATGCTCCGGTGCAGAGCGGAACCTTCGTGCTCCGTTGCAGAGCGGAGTTAACATGCCCCAGTCTTTCGGTAAGCCCAGTCACCAACCACCAAAGTGACAGAAAGCAGCTGTCCGGTTTGGAAACGGCCTCAAAGGCACACGCAACCGCCCCTTTCAACCACCTCTGTCACGGCCCCCTCCAGGTAACTGGTGACATGGGAGTACGTCTTGAGCAGGGTCATGCTCCGGTGCAGAGCGGAACCTTCGTGCTCCGTTGCAGAGCGGAGTTAACATGCCCCAGTCTTTCGGTAAGCCCAGTCACCAACCACCAAAGTGACAGAAAGCAGCTGTCCGGTTTGGAAACGGCCTCAAAGGCACACGCAACCGCCCCTTTCAACAACCTCTGTCACCGCCCTCAAAAGAGGCGGGATGGTGACAAAACCACTTTTCCGAGGAAAAGCGGCTCGTCACCATCCCCCCCCTAGGTGACAGAAGGAAACTTTCCGGGGCAGAAGTGCTCTCCACACAACCGCAACCCTTCAAGAAACCCCTGTCACCTTCCCCCCCCCCCCCCCCCCGTGCCGGATATTAGCCATGGGCCGAAAGAATTCCCAAGGGGGAAAAGTCTCAGCCAATGCCCAGGGTGCACCAGCCCAGATGCTGCGTTCTCTCCGGATCGAGATCAAGAGAGACTGCAACACCCAAGCCAACGTGGAGGAATCCGGCCTGCACCCCAACCTAACCTAACCTAACCTAACCTAACCTAACCTAACCTAACCTAACCTAACCTAACCTAACCTAACCTAACCTAACCTAACCTAACCTAACCTAACCTAACCTAACCTAACCTAACCTAACCTAACCTAACCTTTTTTTTTTTTTTTTTTGATGACGGAGTGGAAATGCATTTACGCATCCTCCCTGCCCGGGGAAGGCTGTGCAATGGGAGGTATGACGGACTCTCAAAAGAACTACCGTCTAAAACCACTCCGGCGTTTACCCCCCTGGCCAGTCGCGAGGCGCCGCGGAACCGCAATTAAGCTTTGCCCACTGACACGCCTCCTGGCCTGCTCCGAAGAGCCCCACCTTCTCCGCCAAAGGAGGAGACGGCTGCGGTCGGCAGCCCACGACCATCTCCCCAGACCGGTAAAGCCGTGCAATGTGGGCCCCCAACCCACTGGCCCTACACGGTCTGCCTGTGGTGGATGGTGCTTTCCGGATACCCAACCTCTAAGGGTCGGTCCCCATACCCTTCAAACACACCCCACCACAGCTGTCCCACCAATAACTACAGTGCCCCCCGGGATTCCGAAGGACACGTAGAAGGACCCTCGGGTGACATGGGAGTACGTCTTGAGCAGGGTCATGCTCCGGTGCAGAGCGGAACCTTCGTGCTCCGTTGCAGAGCGGAGTTAACATGCCCCAGTCTTTCGGTAAGCCCAGTCACCAACCACCAAAGTGACAGAAAGCAGCTGTCCGGTTTGGAAACGGCCTCAAAGGCACACGCAACCGCCCCTTTCAACCACCTCTGTCACGGCCCCCTCCAGGTAACTGGTTAAGCTTTCCAGGAACAGAAACGGCCTCGAAGGCACACGCAACTGACCCTTCAAGCTACCCCAGTCACCAACCGTCAATGGGCCACAGAAGGAAGCTGTCCAGGGCGGAAGCGGCCCAGCAACCGCCCCTTCCAACGACCTCTGTCGCCGCCTCCCTATGGTGACGAGGCCACTTTTCCGAAGAAAAGCTGCTCGTCACCATCCCCCCCCAGGTGACAGAAGGAAACTTTCCGGGGCAGAAGTGCCGGTACAAAACCGCAACCCTTAAATAAACCCCTGTCACCTTCCCCCCCCCCCCCCCCCGTGCCGGATATTAGCCATGGGCCGAAAGAATTCCCAAGGGGGAAAAGTCTCAGCCAATGCCCAGGGTGCACCAGCCCAGATGCTGCGTTCTCTCCGGATCGAGATCAAGAGAGACTGCAACACCCAAGCCAACGTGGAGGAATCCGGCCTGCACCCCAACCTAACCTAACCTAACCTAACCTAACCTAACCTAACCTAACCTAACCTAACCTAACCTAACCTAACCTAACCTAACCTAACCTAACCTAACCTAACCTAACCTAACCTAACCTAACCTAACCTAACCTAACCTAACCTAACCTAACCTAACCTAACCTAACCTAACCTAACCTAACCTAACCTAACCTAACCTAACCTAACCTTTTTTTTTTTTTTTTTTTTTTTTTTTTTTTTTTTTTTTTTTTTTTTTTTTTTTTTTTTTTTGACAGGGTGGAAAATGCTTTATGCATTCCCCTCACCATGGGAGTAGTGAGGGGATATGTGGGACTCACCCCCCGCCCCCCCCCTCAGAATGAGAGGGGGGAAAGGGGGCGCAACCCACTAAAAACCACCCTGGCGTACCCTCCTGCCGGTTGGGCAAGGCGCCGTGGAACCGCCGAAGCTCTGCCCACGACGCCTTCCGGCAGCCCCGGCCACCTGCCGGGGCTACCCGCGCCAAAGGAGAGAGAGGCCGAGCACGCCTGGCCTCTCTCCCAGACCGCCAAGTGACTAGCCTACGGCGGGCGAGGGACTCCCATCCCCCACCCGCAGTCACTAAGGGTTGAGGCGGGCGGCAAAACGCCGCCGCCTCACCCCCCGCCGTCTACGCCGGAGCGGATGCGCGAGAGGAGAGTCCTCGCGCTCACGCTCCGAGGCCTCCTTCTGCGAGATGACACACTCGCAGAAGGAGGCCACAGCCCTCCAGGACCTGTCGCTGCACAGCATTGCAGACACAACGCTGTGCAGGGAGAGGTCCCGTCGACCGATGGCTAGCGCCATAGTGCGGCGCTCCGCACTCCACCGGCTGCACACCTCGAGAGTGTGCTGAGCCGTGTCGTCCGGATCGCCGCACTCATGGCACTGCGGGCCGGGCTCCCTCCCAATTTTGTGCAGGTAATGACCGAAGCATCCGTGTCCGGTCAATACCTGCACAAGCCGGTACGACGTAGCGCCGACTGCCCTCCCCAACCAGGTGTCAAACGACCCGAGGATCGCCCCTATGGTCCGAGTCCCATAGGGGGAGTCCTCCAGGTCCGCTTTCCACCTGTCCCGCAGTCGGCGCTCCGTCATCCGGCGCGTCTCCTCCACCTCCTCAGGGTCCGGGCGTTCTCCTCTCGCCCGGGCCCTGGACCTAACTGCGTAGGTCTCCGCCTGCACCTCTGCGTCCAACTCCCAGGGCGGGGTGCAGGCGAGGAGGCAGGCCGCGGCGTGGGCCACCGTCATGTAGGCCCTCACAATTCGGAGGGCCACCACCCGCTGTGGCCTCTGCAGCAGGGCCCTGTTCCGGGCGGACAGCTTGTCCGCCCAGATGGGGGCCCCGTACAGAGCCATGCTCCTTGTAACGCCGGCATACAGCCGGCGGCACAAGGAGCCCGGCCCACCCACGTTCGGCAGCAGCCGGCTCAGTGCCGACGCGGCGCCCACAATTCGGGGAGCCAATTGCGAAAAATGCTCCCCGAAATTCCATCGTCGGTCCAGAACAAGCCCCAAATATTTTATGTGGGGCTTGATCGGGACCGACTCCCCCCCCAGGGTGAGCGCCAAACCCGCCGGCAGCCTCCACCCCCGGCCCCCGAAGACTATCGCCTCAGTCTTCGGGAGCGCCACCCTCAGGCCGAGCCGACCAATCCGGTAAATGGTCAGCTCGGCCGCCGCTTCCGCCCGGCACAGCACCTCCCTCATGTCGGTCCCACGCACGGCCACCATGGTGTCATCTGCGTAGCAGATGGTGGCCGTCCGTGGGAGCAACTCCCCCCTGATGGCCCAATCGTACCCCAGGTTCCATAAGAGCGGACCGAGCACGGAACCTTGGGGTACGCCGCAGGCCATCGCCGTCGACCCCCGTCGACCGTCCCTCTGCTCATAGAGCACTACCCTCTCGGTCAGGTAGTGCTCTATGACCCGCCGCAGGTAGGGAGGCACTTGGTGGTAAATAAGTGCCTCCCTTATCACCCCATAGGGGAGAGTGCCAAACGCGTTTGCGATGTCAAGGGACACCGCGACGACACCCTCCCCTCTGCTCGACGCGTACTCACAGAAGTCCCTAAGGGACTTCAGCGCGTCGAGCGTAGACCGCCCCTCTCTGAACCCGAACTGTCTATCAGAGACGTTCGGGCCGGCGGTCTCTAGATGCTGCTGGATCCTGGAGGCCAGGATTCTCTCCATCATCTTCCCAGCCTCGTCCAGCAGCACTATGGGGCGATAGGCGGATGGACAATCCGGGGGTCGACCCTCTTTCCGGAGGAGGCAAAGCCTCCCCTCCTTCCACACCCTCGGGAACCGTCCCTCCCTCAGGCAGTCGTCCATCAACTGCCTGAGTCGGTCCCCGAGGTGTTTTAGGGCGATGGGGAGTACCCGGCCCGGTACTCCGTCGGGCCCCGGGGCTTTCTTGCAGCCCCGGAGCCGGTCCACCGCCCTCTCGAACTCGTCATCGCTTACCGGTGCGATGGCGAGCTCGAGTGGGTCCTCCAAGTCCCCCGGCGGCTCGGTCATCACCGGGGGAGTTATCGAGGGAGCTGCCGGAAACAGCCCCTCGATGACCCTCCTCAGGAGGGGAGGCTCTAGAGAGTCCATGGGGGGGGCAGTGCGCATTTTGTTGCGCACCACCCTATACGGCCGCCCCCACGGATCCCTGTCCAGCGTGGCCAAGAATGAGGCGTGTGCCTCATCCTTGGCCTTTGCTATCGACAGGGTTAGGGCCCCCTTGGCTTCTTTGAGGGCCCCGTAGAGCCTCTCCTCCTCCTCCGCAGTGTGCCGCCTGCGCCTACAGTGTTGGTAGGCGCGGCGGGCACTGTTACTGGTGGTCCGCACTGCCGCAATTTCGGCGGACCACCAGTAGACCTTCCTCCGGGCGAAGAGCCGTTTCGCCCGGGGCATGGCCGCTCCGCATACGGCCTGCAGTGCGGAGCGGAACCGGCGCGCCCTCTCCTCCACTCCCAAGGCGGCGGGTGGGGCAGCACACCAAGCCTCCACCATCGCCGCCTCGTCCGC
Organism: Acleris sparsana; assembly: GCA_923062465.1. Taxonomy (NCBI): domain Eukaryota; kingdom Metazoa; phylum Arthropoda; class Insecta; order Lepidoptera; family Tortricidae; genus Acleris; species Acleris sparsana. The sequence continues at coordinate 138,950 of OV281307.1, forward strand.
CTTGGCCCTGTCCAGTTGGGACAGGGACCACTTGGGGAACTCCTCCGTCCCCCTTCCCCACCCCCCCCGAGGACTGGGTGGCAGCTGGCCCGGTCTTGTGGAGACCCTCAACCTGATATACAGGTGATCGGAGAGGGTCTCCACGTCCTCCAGGACGCGCCAGTCTGCGAGGCGTGCGGCAATGGCAGGGGTCGCGAACGTGATGTCCACAATGGACCCCCCCTGCCGCCGCACGCAAGTGTTGGCGCTGCCCTGGTTCAGGACCACCAGGCCCGCCGCCGCCACCCAATCCGTCAGCGCCCCCCCGCGCACGTCCGTTATGGGGGATCCCCACGCCGCACTCTTGGCGTTGAGGTCCCCCAGGACCATAATATGGCGCGGGGCCGCCCTCTCCACGACCCCCCTCAGGACCTCGAGGAAGGCCTCAAAGGCGGCCAGCGGCCTATTGGGGGAGAAATACACCGCAACTAGTACGGTGTCGCTCCCCCATCCGGCCGCCACGAACCCCGGGCCGCCCTCGATCCTCACGAGGGAGGGTCCGTCGCCGATCGCCGGCACCGCCACGGCAACCCGTTCGTCCGTCGACCCCACCCAGTTGGGTAGGGGAGGGACGAAGTAGGGTTCCGCGACGACCGCAACGTCAATCGACCACTCCGCCATTACCTGCATGAGCAGGTCTTGTGCTCTGGCGGAGTGGTTGACGTTGGCCTGCAGGAGCTCTAAATGGTGTGCTGGCATTTAGAGCTCCATGCAGGTCTCCTCGGGGGCCGCGGCGGTCGCTGCGGGGGCGCTTTCATTAGCAACGGCGGGGCGGGGACGCTGCGGCCTCAGGTCCCTACCTTTTGTTGCGGGGGGGAAACATTTCCTCCCCCCCAGCATGTGGTTTGCCGGGAGTTTGGCCTGGTGGCATACGGCGCACCAAGCCTTCTCCCAGCAATCCGCCATTTTGTGCCCCTCTTTGCTGCACCGGAAGCAGAAATTGCTCCGGTCAACTTTAGAGGGGCACAGCTCCCGCGAGTGGCCGACACCATAACAGCGGAAGCACCGCATTGGTGTCGGCCCCACCGCCGTGACCCTGGCGGAGGCCCAGCCCACCAGGATCCTCCCGGCCTTGGTAAGGGTCACCGCAGCCTGCACGGGGCACTGGATCAAGACCGATCCAGTGCCATCGTAAAGGGCGCGGACGGCCCCCACCCGGACCTGCTCAGGCCGGCACGCCCCCGCCGCGGCAACGGCCTGCGCCACCGTGTCCTTGGTGGCCGACTCGTCCAATCCGGAGATCTGGACGCCGGCCATCTTGACAGGGCGGCTGACGTCCGCCACGTCCCCCACCAACCCTTGCAGCTTGGCCGCAAGGGTGTCCGCCACCTCGTGGCCCTTCTCCCCGGGGACCTCGATGACCCGGGAGCCCGTCATCGAGGTCCTGACCCGCACGCTCTGCAGGCCCACCTCACTCAGGCTAAGACCATTAATGGCCTTAGCCATGGTGGCCTGCAGGGTGGTGGTGGCTCCCTTCTTTAGGGAGATCACCACCGCCGCCGTCTTGGGGACCGACAACTTGGCGGGTCTCGGCCCATGCGTCGCCTTACCGGTCCCTTTAGGGGGTGGAGGGGGGGGCTTGGCCGCGCCCTTGCCCTTTTTCCGAACCACCTGCGACCACGACATTTGTGTGGGCGCAGGTGGCATACGGCCCGAGGGGCCGGACTCCTCCTCCGGGGCCGGGGCAGCCTTGGCGGCCTTGGCGGACTTCTTGTTGGCGGGGGTGGGGACTGGGGCCACCGCCTTCTTATTTGCCCGCCCATCGCCTAGCCTGGCTCTGGCTTTCGGCTCGAGGTCCACCGGGGCCGAGGGTGGCGGGGCAATAACTGCCCCCTTTCGCTGGGGGGGGGCTGACACGGCGGGCTTGGCAGCCCGCTTGTCGTGTGCCAGCGGGGGGCGAAGGATGGGCTCCGCCGGGAGGCGTCGGTTGACCTCCTCCATCCTGTCGGCTATCATCCGACCTAGGCTGAGGAAGAGGTCCCTCTTCATGACCTCAATAGCCTCGGTCAACTCGGCGGTCCCGAACTGCAGGGCAGCAGCGACAGGGGGGGCGGCCGGGATCTGCCGCTCGCTGAAGGCGGTGCGGAGCGCCTTCAGCTCCGCCGAGTTGAGAGCGAGTTGCTCCCGCATCCTTTTATTGTCCGCTTTTAGGATGCGGATCTCCTCGCTCTCGGTCCTGGAGGCCTCTACCTCGTCCATCAGCCCTAGGATGGCGCGGCAGGCCCGGTTCATCCGGCCTTGGACCTCCCCCTTGATGTTGCCGGATATCCTGGCCGCCTCCAAGATGTCCCTCGCCGCCATGCGGGTGGCATCTATAGGGTCAGCCTTCTGACCCTCTAGCCCATCCATGGGCTCCGGGGAGCGCGAGCCCGAGCGAGAGCGCGAGGCTGACCGCGATCGCCGGTCCCCCTCCGCCTTTCCCTTTTTCCCCCCCTTTCCCCCTCTGGGGCGGAGTTCGGGGAAATCCCTCCTGTAGCTGGCCGCAGGATCGGCATCAGCTACCTCCTCAAACTGGGGCTCAAGCTGGTACAGCTTGGCCCTCAGCCTGGCAGCGGCCAGCCCAGAGTATGCCCCTTTAGGCTTGCCCCTAAACGCCGTATTAATTTTAACAGGCCTTTCCTCCCCATCCTCCTCCTCGTCCTGGTTCTCCAAAGCCCTCTTGGAGGGCTGTGGAGCAGAGTGCTCCCCCACGAGCCATCCGAGATCGTCGATCTCGGACTCGGAGTCAGAATCGTGGATGATCCCCCCCCCCTTGGGTGGATCCCTCCTATTTTTCGTAGGTGAGGCCATGGTGGCCCCCCCTACCTCCCTACCAAGAAAAGCCGAAATCCGACCGCTAGGACCCAAGTTAGGACCTAACCTAACTTAAAACGGTCAAGCGCGACTCGGATTTCGACTTTTCTATAGTAAATCAGGTTTTGCGCCTGAAATAATAAAATAGCAATCAGGGGAATTTTTGGTCCCCCAATTTGACCCACTTCCCGGAGTCGTAGCGGAACGAAACAAAAACCAAAAGATAGCTCCTGTTTGCCCCCCTAAGACTAAATTAAACAAAAATAAAAAAGGTGAAAAGGTAAAAAGTTATCGAATTTACCAACTTTCGGAAAAACCTTAAGTTGGTAAACCGAAAAACCTTATCCCCCCCGGAACCTTAACAGGACTATAACTCCCGAACTGGGAGTCGTAGAGTTAAGGACTATAAACAAAATATTTACAAAAATAAACAATCTACACTAATTTTGGGGTTTTATATTTTTGCAGCAAATGCAAAAAATATAAAACACCGACAAACACAAAAAAGATGGAACCGATCCTCGAAAACTTCGAGTAAAAACTCGAAGTTTTCAAAAATACAAAGTTCGCGTCCTAAAAACAAAAACCAAACTAAACAAACGCTATAGTTAGCGGGACCGTTGCAGCTACCCCAACCCAAAAACTGGGCAATTAAGGAAGCTGGCAACACCGACAAAACTAATTTAGAAAAACGTAAACAAACAAAAATAATTACAAAAAATTAACGTTAAAAAACACAAAACTAGGAGGCCGATATTTTCTAAACTAAGGTTCAGAAAATTATCGGACCAACCGTACGGCAAAGAAGCCGATCGCCGGTATTTTTCTAACCTATAAAAAGCTCAAAAAGATATCGGCAACACAGACTTTTTCGCCGCAGAAAACGTACAAAAACTAAAGAAACAAAAACCAACCGCAAAACGAAATATTAAGAAAATAAGGAAACTATACTAGATAAAAGAGAAAAGATTATTGGAAAGACGTGAGAAAAAAATGTAATGTTTTGTCTCCGAAGAACGCAAAAATCCACTCAGCAACACCCAAGATTTTACCTCCAACCTAACCTAACCTAACCTAACCTAACCTAACCTAACCTAACCTAACCTAACCTAACCTAACCTAACCTAACCTAACCTAACCTAACCTAACCTAACCTAACCTAACCTAACCTAACCTAACCTAACCTAACCTAACCTAACCTAACCTAACCTAACCTAACCTAACCTAACCTAACCTAACCTAACCTAACCTAACCTAACCTAACCTAACCTAACCTAACCTAACCTAACCTAACCTAACCTAACCTAACCTAACCTAACCTAACCTAACCTAACCTAACCTAACCTAACCTAACCTAACCTAACCTAACCTAACCTTTTTTTTTTTTTTTTTTTTTTTTTTTTTTTTTTTGTTGACGAAGTGGAAATGCATTTACGCATCCTCCCTGCCCGGGGAAGGCTGTGCAATGGGAGGTATGACGGACTCTCAAAAGAACTACCGTCTAAAACCACTCCGGCGTTTAAACCTCCTGGCCGGTAGTGAGGCACCGCGGTACCGCTAAAAGCATAGACCACTGACGCACCTCCCGGCTTGCTCCGAAGAGCCCCTCAAACCCCCGCCAGAGGAGGAGACGGCTGTGAACAGCCCGCGACCGTCTCCCCAGACCGGTTTAGCCGTGCAATGTGAGCCCCCTACCCACTGGCTTAACAAGAAGTTCGGGCGAGCAGCAAACCGAAGTTCACTGAGTTCGCCTTCCCTTCAACGGTCTGCCTGTGGTGGATGGTGCTTTCCGGATACCCAAACGCGAGGTTTGGTCCCATACCCTTCAAACACACCCCACCACAGCTGTCCCACCAATAACTACGGTGCCCCCCGGGATTCCGAAGGACACGTAGAAGGACCCTCGGGTGACATGGGAGCACCTTCAGAGTGGGTTACGCCCCGTTGCGTGCCATGTCTTCCGGTAAACCCAGTCACCAACCACCAAAGTGACAAAAGGGAGCTGTCCGGTTTGGAAACGGCCTCGAAGGCACACGCAACCGCCCCTTTCAACCACCTCTGTCACGGCCCCCTCCAGGTAACTGGTTTAGCTTTCCAGGAACAGAAACGGCCTCGCAGGCACACGCAACTGACCCTTCAAGCCTCCCCAGTCACCAACCGTCAAAAAGGCAACAGAGAGAAGCTGTCCAGGACGGAAGCGGCCTCGTAGGCACACGCCACCGCCCCTTCCAACAACCTGTGTCGCCGCCCTCATAAGAGGCGGGATGGTGACGACACCACTTTTCCGAGGAAAAGCGGCTCGTCACCATCCCCCCCCTAGGCGACAGAAGGAAACTTTCCGGGGCAGAAGTGGTCTCCACACAACCGCAACCCTTCAAGAAACCCCTGTCACCTCCCCTCCCCCCCTTGCCGGATATTAGCCATGGGCCGAAAGAATTCCCAAGTGGGAAAAGTCTCAGCCAATGCCCAGGGTGCACCAGCCCAGATGCTGCGTTCTCCCCGGATCGAGATCAAGAGAGACTGCAACACCCAAGCCAACGTGGAGGAATCCGGCCTGCACCCCAACCTAACCTAACCTAACCTAACCTAACCTAACCTAACCTAACCTAACCTAACCTAACCTAACCTAACCTAACCTAACCTAACCTAACCTAACCTAACCTAACCTAACCTAACCTAACCTAACCTAACCTAACCTAACCTAACCTAACCTAACCTAACCTAACCTAACCTAACCTAACCTAACCTAACCTAACCTAACCTAACCTAACCTAACCTAACCTAACCTAACCTAACCTAACCGGAGGTTGTAATTTTCCGTATGACAATGTATATGGAATTCAGGGGTACAAAACGATTGCGCGATCTAATCGACTAGTAGCGCCATCTCTTGACGTGAACGTTGGCTTAGTTTCGCAGAGTTTTTATTTCTGTTGTTTTCTTTGATTCAAAATCACTTTATTCAGGAAGGGGAGAAGAAGTTAATTTTTTCTGACCCTGTTAAAAAAAAAAAAAAAAAAAAAAAAAAAAAAAAAAAAAAAAAAAAAAAAAAAAAAAAAAAAAAAAACTAAAGGCTGAGTAATATAACATATAGTATGCAAGAACTGATACAGAGTGAGTAGGTAACTTAATGTTAATATTCATATTATCATGGTCGTTTGGCACATCTTTCGGCTTCTTTCGGGCGCCACAGACCTGATTCCAATGGTTCTGGCAGAATACCAGCGCTGCAGTTTCTGCAGCATTATGCTGAGTCAGCGCCAATTCACAGCACAACACATGGCTCTCTCATCGTATATAAGTCAATGTATATTTTAAGTCTCGTGTTTGTTGTCTATATTTTTAATGTTTTATGTTTAATTTAAGAGCCTGCGTTTGTGTTTATGTTGAATAAAGAATGTTTTTATCTATATATCTATCTATCTAACTATCGTATTAGGCTGGTTACGAGTCACCTCGGTCATTCATCATCATCATCATCAGCCCGGGGGCGTCCACTGCTGGACAAAGGCCTCCCCCAAAGAGCGCCACAAGTCACGGTCTTGAGCCGCTTGCATCCAGCGGCTCCCCGCGATCCTAACCAGGTCGTCAGACCACCGGGTGGGAGGCCGTCCAACACTCCGTCCACCGGTGCGGGGCCGCCACTCGAGAACTTTTCTTCCCCAACGGTTATCAGTTCTCCGAGCTATGTGGCCTGCCCATTGCCACTTCAGCATGCTAACTCTCTGAGCTATGTCGGTTACCTTGGTTCTTTGGCGTATTACCGTATTACGGATCATATCGCGCAAAGAAACTCCGAGCATAGCTCTTTCCATTGCACGCTGAGTGACCCTGAGCTTATTTATGAGGCCCACATTCAGCGGCCAAGTCTCTGATCCATAAGTCATCACTGGCAGCACACACTGGTCGAAGACTTTCGACTTAAGGCTCTGCGGTATTTTGGACGAGAAGATCCGCTTTAACTTTCTGAACGCTGCCCATCCGAGTTGGATTCGGCGATCGACCTCTTTCTTGAAGTTGGATTTACCTAGTTGGACAGTTTGTCCCAGGTATACGTACTGATCAACAACTTCAAGTTGAGAATTCCCCACGTGAACCGGTATTGGCAAAACGCGAACATTGGACATGACTTTCGTCTTGTCCAAGTTCATTTTCAGGCCCACCCGTTGGGAAACTCTATCGAGGTCTCCGAGCATCTTACTCAAGTCTTCTAGCGATTCTGCCATGACTACGATGTCGTCCGCGAATCGAAGGTGAGTGATGTACTCGCCGTTGATGTTGATGCCAAGTCCTTCCCAGTCCAGAAGCTTGAAGACATCTTCCAGTGCAGCGGTGAACAGTTTCGGAGATATGACATCTCCCTGTCTCACACCTTTCTGCAACTGAATCGGTTTCGAGCTCTGGTTCTGGAGCCGGACTGCCATAGTGGCATTTTTGTACAAACACTTCAGCACTTCGATATATCGATAGTCGATGTGGCACCGCTGTAGTGACTCGAGCACCGCCCATGTCTCGACCGAATCGAAGGCCTTCTCATAGTCCACGAATGCTAGACATAAGGGCCGATTATACTCTTCAGTCTTCTGTATAATCTGGCGCAGCGTGTGAATGTGGTCTATGGTACTAAAGCCTTTCCGGAAACCGGCTTGTTCAGGAGGCTGGAAGTCGTCGAACCTGCGTGAGAGTCGATTTGTAATGACCCTTGAAAACAACTTATAAGCGTGGCTCAGAAGTGAGATGGGTCTGTAGTTCTTCAATAAGGTTTTATCGCCTTTCTTAAAGAACAAGACCACCACACTTCTGGTCCACGCCTCTGGAACACCGCCTTCGAGAATAACAGAGTTAAAGAGCTTCTGGAGGACTTTAAGTATCGGCATTCCACCCGCTCTCAGAAGCTCAGCCGTAACTCCGTCGTCCCCTGGCGCCTTATTGTTCTTCAGTTGCTTCAGGGCCATTCTGATCTCGTACAGGCTGACGTCCGGGATGTCTTCGGTGTAATGTCGGGTGAGTTTGGCTCTGGGATCTGTAGCCAAACTTTCAACGGGTCGAGTTGATTTGTACAGCTGTCCGTAGAACTTCTCAACCTCACTCAAAATCTCGGCCTTGGACGAAATTACGGTGCCATTTTCGGTCTTCAGTTTCATCAACTGGGTCTGCCCAACAGACAAATCCCTAGCGAACACCTTAGAGCCCTTGTTTCGCTCGATAGCATCTTTAATACGCGAAGTATTAAAGGTGCGCAGGTCTGTCCGTAATGACTTAGAGACTTGTCTGTTAAGCCCCCTGTACTTCTGCATGTCCACTGAAGACTGCAGCCGCATTTCATTCCGTTCGTCCATGATCTTAAGAGTGTGGTCTGAGAGTTTTTGGGTTCTTTTCTGGCTGCGGGTCTTAAAGAACTTCGACCCAGCAGCTTGGACAGCCTGTACAAACCCGTTGTTCAGACCCGTTGTTCGGTCATTAAAAAAAAAAAAAACAACATTTGTACAAAATAGAATAGTAGAAATAAACGAGCTTACTGGTGACTTGCAGTGGCTGCACGTTGCAGGGACGGAAAACCCAGCTGATCTGTTGTCTCGCGGTCACAGCCCTGACGCGCTTATCGCTTCTGACAAATGGTGGCAAGGGCCTGCCTTTTTACGCGAACCGAAGATAAAATGGTGTCAAAAATATAGTGCTAGCGTCAACGTCGACGAGTTACCGGAACTCAAGTCAAACACTGCCGCATTGATTTGCCAATCGAATGGTGTCCTATTTCCCTTTGAACGATTCTCATCGTTTGATCGTATGTGCCGTACGGCAGCGTATGTTTTACGATTCATTAAAAATAGTCGTAATAAAATAAAATCGAAACGTAAACTGGATCCACTTTCGGTTGATGAATTAAATAATTCGGTGACGGCACTGGCGCGAATGTCCCAGCAACAATCATTTCCTCTAATTAACAACGATTTAATTAATAATGTACCCGTCAAATGTCCGCGCAATATTTCGAGTTTCAATATATTTTTAGGCGCAAATAACTTAATAAGAATGAGGGGTAGGCTTTTTAACTCGTTAACGTTTTCATTTGATAAGAAACATCCTGTACTTCTGTGCGGTAAACATGCTTTCTCGAGGCTTTTGTTTAGGCATGAGCATAAACTCGACGCATAGACGACGAGGCAACACGGTTTCGTTAGTAGGCGGTCAGTTGAGTCTAATCTTTCGGAATTTCTCGACACTGTTCTGAAGGCTATGGACAAGGGGCTTCAGGTTGATGCTATCTACACGGACTATTCTAAGGCCTTCGATAAAATTTCGCATACTGTATTAGTGCAAAAGCTAAAAACTTTCGGAATTCACGGCGATCTACTTAGATGGCTAACGTCCTACCTGCGAGATAGATCCCAAGCTGTTTCCGTCAAAGGTCACATATCTAGCTTTATTCCCGTACCATCCGGCGTGCCACAGGGGTCCCATATTGGTCCCTTACTGTTTAATATATTTATTAACGATGTGGTCAACTGTTTTCATCACTCTAATATTTTACTTTTTGCCGATGATTCGAAAATTTATACGTCGGTTAAGTCCATAGTCGATTGTAATAATTTGCAAGATGATCTTAACAGATTGCATCAGTATTGCGCTAAAAATGGTCTTATACTGAACATTGGCAAATGTTTGTCTATATCTTTCTCTCGTAAACGCAACCCAATACTTTTCGACTATACAATTAAAAATAAAATTCTAAATAGGGTTACGGAGGTCAGAGACCTAGGTGTTTACATTGATAGTGAGGTCCAACTAGTGTCTCACATCGACAAAATTACCTCGAAAGCTTACAGGATGCTTGGCTTCATATTTAGGCAAGGTAAAGATTTTAAAGACCCTAGTACCTTGTTATTGTTATACAACGCTTACGTACGATCACATTTGGAATACGCGTCCGTTGTTTGGAGTCCTCACTATTCTGTACACATCGAGTCAATCGAGAAAATTCAGAATAAGTTTATTAGGTGGATGAAATACAAATTTAAATCATTTAACACCGAGAACGTTGTGAGTCTGCAACTTCGTCGTGAACATAAGGACCAGGTATTTTTATACAAGGTACTAAATGATTGCATTGAGTCGCAATACCTCACGAATAACATTTCTTTTAGATGTCCTAATTTCCGATCTCGGAATAATAATTTATATTCTGTTCCTTTCTGTCGCACAAAATACGCTAAAAATTCTTATCTCGTCAGAGCATGCTCAACCTACAACATGAAATACTCGTACATTGACCCCTTCAGTATGCACCTTGGGCAGTTTATTTCCGCAGTGAAATCAGTTAATACAGAAAATCGTAGCTAGTTATTAGTGTTTTAGTTGTTGTTATTGTTTTTGTCTATTTTGTAATTATTATTTTTTCCAAATTTGCTGTCTAACTCCGTCCGTTCATAAATGTTATTATTAATGTTGTAATGTTATTGTTCTGCTTATCACGTATTTGTATCCTCTGAGCATATAATTGTACTAACTAGTAGTGAAAACTGTTTTGGCTCTTGTATTAACCATATTATTCTATATTTCGTTTTGTAATATTTAAGCTGTTTGTTTTCCAATAAATAAATAAATAAATAAATAAATAATTAAATAAATAAACGTTTGCTCCATGCTGGGCCTCAATTAATGCTGTCCACGATCCGCGACCAATGGTGGCCTCTGTGCGGTCGCAATCTAGCCAGACAAACCGTGCACAAATGCGTTATCTGTACGCGCATAAATGGGAAGACACTAAAGGTTCAAATGGGTAATTTGCCTCAGTCGAGACTCGAACCCGGTTGGCCATTCATACGCTGCGGAGTAGACTATGCGGGGCCAATGTTTATATTAAACCGCAAAGGACGAGGCGCAAAGTTGGACAAATGTTACATTTGTTTATTTGTCTGTTTTACGACACGTGCAATACACTTAGAGTTGGTCACAAGTCTAACAACAGACGCATACCTACTCGCGTTAAAAAGGTTTATCTCTCGTCGAGGAAAACCTCTGGAAATATTCTCGGACAACGGAAAGAATTTTGTCGGTGCAATGAAAGAGTTTTCATTATTTTTAAATAAAAATTCTAATAACCTTATTAGTTCTTTAGCTAATCATAGCATAAAGCTCACATTCATACCACCCTATACGCCTCATTTTGGTGGTCTGTGGGAAGCAGGGGTGAAGTCTTGCAAGTTTCACCACCGTCGTGTTCTAGGCAACTTACATTTTACCTACGAGGAGTGCAACACGATATTAACGCAGATTGAAGCCGTGTTGAATTCCCGTCCGATGTCTCCTCTGTCCGCAGACCCCAATGATCTCCGTCCCCTTAGCCCAGCACACTTCCTTATTGGCCGACCGTTTACCGCACCGCTGGTGGAAGACGTCACGTCCATCGCGGCGAACCGTTTGGAGCGCTACAAACGAGTGGAGCTAATGCGGCAGCAGTTCTGGCAGAGGCGGTCCAAGGAGTACATAATATGCGAGTTACAAACCCGTACCAAATGGCAAACAAATAAGGAAGAAATCGTACCCAACACGCTTGTACTCATCAAAGAAGATAATCTGCCGCCCCTCAAATAGCGGCTTGGCAGAATCCTACACACCTACACCGGCTCGGACGGTGTATCTCGAGTCGCGGACATCAAAACTGAGACTGGGATTATTCGCCGGGCATTCTCCAAAATATGTCCCCTACATCCTGAACCTGAGGATTAAACCGTGTGGATTGCTTACGATGCATCCACTGTTCGTCTACATCATCATGTCGTCACGTCATGATCATCGAGTCTTCACTTCGTTGGAAGCAGCTGGAGCTTCCAAGGCGGGCGGCTTATGTTAACGCGTAACGCCATCTATGAACGGCGTGGGCAGCCATATGAGTCGGAAGCCGGCGAACGCCTGCCATTCTGCGACACACCTTACCCATGTGTGCATTGGTTATTTTTTTTATCCGAATTTACTGTAATTAAGCAAGTAATAAATCGTTTCTCATTGTACAATAAAGCTCAGTCATTGAAGACCCACCTATACCAGATTACCTACAAGTAAAATAGTCAAAAGAGGAGTTCCTGCTTGGCGCCTGTGGAATAAGTATCAACACGTAATATCAAAAAATCTACGCACACATGTTGTGCGTAGGACACTAACGTTTATTTCGTCTCGTAGTTAGTGCAAGTCGTACTCATTAACCTTAATAAACAAAAAATCCATAAATAATTATTGTCATTAAGTAGATGGCGCTAGCAGTACTCATATTGGGTATGAAATTAAAGTATTTTGTTTTGAAATGAGAGCGGCTAGCGGTGATTACAGTATGAATAAACATTGAATCTTGAATTGAATCTTGGTGCAATACATACCATAATTTTCATAAGAATCAAAACAACATGATTGTTAATTTATGTTATTTAGCTACTTGTCCACAAGGCGCTCACTCATATTTGATGCGGGAATTAAGTTTCATTTTTTGTGATAGAAGTATGCAATACAAAAAAAAAACAAAATTCCATCACATTCAGGCGCCATACCTATGTAGTTTCACTACTTGACGACAGATGATGCAAGCAGTACTCATATTGGATAAGGAATTACAGTATTTTTTAAAATATGAATAATCTTTGCATTGTATCCTGACGCATTACAAAGCATAAATTCCGTAAGAATCAAAACAATATGATTGTTAGTGAAGCTAATTTAGCTAATTGACCAGAGATGGCGCCAGTAGTACTCATATTTGATATTGATTTAAGAAATAAAATAAAAAACTGCGGTAACTACTGCGGCTAGGGCCAAGAAAAATCGAATCAAAGTTCCATTGCATTCTATCCCAAAAATTTATTTAAATCAAAACAACACGGTCGTTATCGGTATATTGTTTAGCTACTTGACAACAGATGGCGCTAGCAGTACCAATGTTGGGTATGGATTAAAGTATTTTTTACGGGAATGAGTGCGTTCAGTGTTTATATGAATAAACGTTAAATTGAATCCTAGAACAAAACATAGCATAACTCTCATAAGAAATAAAACAACATGATTGTTAATGAATTGTAATTGCCTATTTGACTACAGATGGCGCCAGCAGTATTCATATTTTACATGGTATTAAGTTTTTTTTTGCGGGAATGACTGCGTCTGGTGCCATTAAAAATTCATTAATTCTGGCGCTAAACAAGGCAATTTTTTAATGGATCAATATAACACGGTTGTTATCGTATGTAATTTAGCTACTTGACGACAGATGGCGTAAGCAGTACTCATATGTGATATGGAATAAAAATTATATATTCGGAAACGAGTGCTGCTAGCGTTTACTACAATATGAATAAACGTTTATTCAAATCTTGGCTCAATACATAGCAAAATTTCTGATCAACACAATTACGATTTTTAATGAATGACATTTAGATTACGGGAACGACTGTGGCTAGTACCATTTAAAAAAAAAAAAAACGAAATAAAGTTCCATTCTGGTGATAACATGGGCAAATTTTCATTGAACCAAAACAACACAGCGCTCATTACTTAACACTCCAAATAGAAAAATTGTTCTGATGAGAACCAAAACCCGCGTATTAAGTTGGCGTCTCACAATATTTTAACCTAGAGCCGACGTTAGTTGGACTGACCTATTACCTACCATTTTATGTTGTCATTTATGGTGCTGCTGTGGATTTCGTATCAATAAGTAAATAAAATAAATAAATTGAGATATTTCAGTGAAATAAATATTTAAAAAAATAACACGACGATGGTAAGTGGGGACACAGTTTCCACTTACCATCAGGTGGCCTGTGTGATCGTCTGCCTTCTCTATGCTATAAAAAAACACAGAACAACAAAATATTCGTGAGTCTGCCACGATTTCGCGCTCTTAGTTAACAATTTATTGTATAATATTCGGAGTGTCGTGATAATGAACGCCACAGAAGTTAAAGGGTCGCATTGGTGTAACTCTAGGTGACGGCACTTGACCCATTAACTGAGTTTGACCAGAAGCCTGGAATTGCAAGCGGATAACACACTTATTAATGTGCTGTTGAATTAACTCTTTAACTCCAAAAATTAATGATCACGAAAAATTATTCATAAATAAAGCTATGAAGAATAGTTCAAGCTGAAAACGGATTTTGGAGAAAATAACAAACTTTAAAACCGTTGCAATGTAAAGTTGTCATTTTGGACTTATCAAGCTCTTCACGCTAGGCACATAATAGCATAATTAATGATCACTTAATAATGAATAAAATAAATGACTCAGTCCATTTGATGTCGGCTTTTGGTTTAAAATATTGTGGGACGCCGACTTTAGTTATGTAACCTATTACCTACTATTCAAAACAAGTTTTTTTTGCGTTTGGGTTTTAGTTTTCAAAACATTTAAAAATTAAAACCTCAGATTGATTTACTCTTCCTCAGGAACGGAAAGCATGTAGGTTAAAGTCACAAGTTCAGAGACCAGTAGCGGGTGGTAGGAAATTATGCAGGGTCCGTCCGGATCGCTACCACCATCTTCAGAGAATAGTTGAGGGCCTTTCCCTTTAGGAAGAACCAAACCAATAAAAAAAAAGTAAGTTAATGTAATGTATGTATGTATCTTATGTAAAAAGTGTACATGTATGTAATGTATGTAATGTAATGCCACAGCTGTCAGTACTATTCAACCTCGTTGAAAAAGTTCCCGTTTTATCGGGAAATCTACCGATTTTGGTCATAGTCTCCCGATATCCTGATTTAGCAATCATGTCTCCCGATTTTTTGCATTTTCAACTAGGTACTGTAAAAATATATTCATAAGATAAACAGAAAAAGGCAAAAAAGGTGAACTTTTGTCTATAGTACCCATATGATTAGAAAGCTAAAAATAGACACAGAATGGCGTTTGATGCAACATGCGAAAGAAATTCAGTCGTTCAGTGACAAAAGAAGAATTTTGGACAAAACCTCTGTTCTTTTGTATTCAAGGTTCTTTTGGATTTTGCCATACTCATCTGCAAATGTGAAAATAATATTTTCATTCATAAATTTGATTAAAACGAAATAAAGGAATAACCTTTCTACCGAGTCCATAATAGGACTTTACCTAGAAAAAGGTATGTAGGAGAAAAATAAAGTTGCTGCTATTTTGTTATAAATGACCAAATGTTCACAAAAATAGCTAGTAAGAGGTGGTATGTAGAAGGAAATGAATAAATGATTGAATTATTAACAAAAAACACTAATATTTTGTTCCAAATAAAAATCTCCCGATTTATTTTGATTTTAAGCTGGCTATTGTACTGATTTTAAATTTTACACTTTTGCAACACTCACCGTCACAATAAATACGTACAGCTGTCATGTCATGTCACAACAAATAACAATCACCTTATGCTGCCGGTGAAAAACCTATTCGAGGTCCCGGGGCTAATAGAAAACTAACTAAAAAAATAAAATATCAGATGATCGAAGACACGGTGGTGGTGAGGCGCGCGCGCGCGGCGGACGAGCCGGCGCGTGCGGCGCTGTTGCGCGACGCGTACTGCTCGCTCACTTGGGACGCCTTCCTCTACTTCTTCTTCCACGAGGTGATTACCGCCTCCAGCTCTTTCAACAATACCACGTTTTTCTGTGACTTAGTAAAACCGCCCCTTTGCTTTAAATTCTTCTTGTTCACGGTTGATTAGGTGCAAACGCACGTAGCGGAGGCGGAACGGCGCGCCTCATTACCCGTAACGCCTTCGCCCTGGCTTTCCCCAAGTTTTTACCGGCACGCTATTATCTCCGTGCGTTTGCCAGCGTGAAAGATTGAAACTCCTGCTCAGTTTAAAATCCTGTTTAGAATTGCCCATAGAGCAATGACTGACTATGTTAATTCAGTTAATGCAGTCTGAACACGTAGATGTTCATCAAGTAAATAATAATCATACAGCACCTTGCATAGCTGTGCGCCATGGCTGTGAGATATTATTCTTCTTGATATTGTGCACACCAATGCAAGCAATAATTCGTTGCTTTAATACAAAAGCGACGCAAAACAAAATGTGTCTGTGTTGCATTTGAAATCGGAATGCTATATACTTTCAGTTTTAAATCAAACTATATTTGTTTTTGATTTGTGGCACTTTTGTATTTAAGCAGCAAATTGTCCCTGTAGCATGTTCTCAAGGATATTAAGGCTGCGGCTCTACTGAGGCGGAGATGAGCAGAGTGGAGTGGAGTTGTGCCAATATTAACCAATAGAATAAAATGAATGTGAGCGATGTGACCGCATGCACCTTCAATTAATTAATATTGGAACAGCTCTGCCTCATTGGAGACACAGCCTTATAAGGAAAACTATTACTCATTGTGCCTATTTGATTCCAACTAATACTTGGTTGTTATTGATATTAACTTTTTGAATTTTGGAGTTGACTGCAGTTTGTGTTCAATGTCTATGCTAATCTGCTATTTGTAGTTTTAGGTTTTGGTCCATAAGTGTTATTTTAACCATTCCCTCTTATGTTCTTTAAAATTTTACAGGAACTCCTTTACCTTTTTGGCTATTAGGTTATGAGAAATACTTTTTCCTTGAAACGAAGACAACTGACATCACTTCCTATTTTTTTTAAGAATCTTTAAACAAACATCTTTTATCACTTTCTTAGTTGTGTTCCTTCTTGTTCTATTTATATTTATTTTGTTTTTTGTTTTCTTCTATTGTGTGTGTGGCTGATATTGTCATTGTTTTCCCTGAAATTGTCCTGTATTATATGTATGTAACTATTATTAACACATTTTTTAATTCTGAATAGAATATTTATTTGTATATTATTATTTAACCTACGTTATTTCTAGGTATTTACACTGCTGCCCAATTTTTGCTGTTAATTTTAATCAACTTTTCTTTGTAAGGTTGCCTGGAAATAGGTAGTGACGTTTTGTATTATTGTTATGTAGTGTTACAGTAGAGTAGTATTCTAAAATAGCGAACACAACCTGCGCTTACTTTAAACAGTTAAAAAACAAATAAGCAAAATTATATTTTTTAAGCATTATCTGCCTGATTAAGCAACTTTCAAAAAGTTTGGTGCGGATACGGATGAACCGGCTAGTGTTCGTTTTAGGCAACGCTGCAAGGCACTGTGCTCGGATGCGCCGCGCTGTTCATCTTCTTCGGCGCGGGCTGGGGCTGCCTGGGCGCGGTCCCGGCGGGCGCGGCGCTGGTGCTGGCGGGCGCGCGGTTGGCGCATGAGGCGGCGGCGGCGCGCGCTGTCGCCGCGCTGCGGGCCGAGGATGCGGGCTGGGTGGCCGAGCGGCGGGGCCCGCCGCGGGCCCCGGGCGCGCTCGCGCCGGCTCGGCCAGGCCTGTTACTGGACGAGGGCGCGGCGCCCGGCCGCGGCGCGCTGCTGGGCACGGTGTCCCTGGCGGTCTGCCGCGACGCGGCCGGCGGCTGGCTGGGCCCGCTGGGCGTGGCGGAGCCCTGGCGGCGCCGCGGGCTGGCCCGCATGTTGCTGGCCGCGGCCCGCGCCGGCGCCGCGCGCGCTCGTCACCCGGCGCTGCACGCGCTCGTGTCCGCGCTGCAGCCCGCCGCGAGGGAGCTGCTGCACGACGCGGGGTGAGTGCCTCGCTCTATATGGCTGGGCGCGCTGGGCGTGGCGCAGCCTTGGCGAAGCCGCGGGCTGGCCCGCATGCAGGTGGCCGCGGCCCGCGCAGCGCCCCGGGGTTTGTATTCGATGGCAACTTGTCTAGCCCGCTGTTTCGGCTATTTTCTTAGACTTAAGTAAAGCCTTCGATTTTGTTGACCACTCGTTACTGCTGTATGCTGCTGGCCGCGGCTCGCGCAGCGCCTCGGGGTTTGTATTCGATGGCAACTTGTTTTCTGTAAAGCCTTCGATTTTGTTGACCACTCGTTACTGCTGTATAAGTTAGAAAGGTATGTGTTTAGCGGCAATGCTTGTGATCGGATTAAAAGCTATATATCGGACTGCCAACAAAGTACTTAAATATATGATATAAGAGAGAGAGAAGGCGAACTCAAAACCACAAGGTCAAATTTTAGACACAATCACTGCGGAGTACCCCTGGGAAGCATTTTGGGCCCCTTGCTCTTTCTATTGTATCGTAATGATCTGCCAGAGCACTTAAGTTGTGTAATGTATGCAGTTGATACAACATTAACAATTAAAGCGGACGATATAAATAATTATAATAATGACATTAGCAATGGTCTAGAGAAAGTGTTGACTGGTTTGATAATAATAATTTAAGGATAAATATGGGTAAAACCAATTTACCCACAAAAGCCCTACCTACAATTTGAACATTGAATATAAAAATGAACGTGTTAAGTTCTCGAAAATTTCTGGGAAATGCGATTAATAGGTAATTATTGCTCCTGGAAAACGCACGTTCATGCAATTTGTGTTCATAAGTTTGTTTTCGCTCTAAGAAGATTAAGTAGTACCTGCTCGAAAGAAGTTATACTTACGGCATACCACGGTACTGTTATGTGGCTTCTAAGCTTAGTCACGAGTTGATCATATATGGGGAAATTCCGTAGATGTAAAGAAAGCATTTGTACTCGTAGCCTAAAAGAGGTGTATAAGAGCTGTATGCAAGCCAAGCAAGGGAGTACTGCCTCTGCCGTGCGTGTATATTAAACAGATTGCATTATTTTCTAGGCAAAACCCCATTATGTTTGCTACTAATGCTGAACTTTTCACAAGATCCACTAGATACAAGGATAAACTGTACTAGCTTCGGTCAAAATGTAATATTTTTAAAGTTAATTGTTACTTTATGGCAATTAAAATTTACAATCATCTACCAATTGTAATACAAAAATGCCCCTTGAATAAATTTATGATGGCTGTAGGAAAAATATTTTTACTCCGTTCGGGAGTTCCTTGATGAAAAACGATCTGTATTATAACTTTGCGTGCCTAATTAAGGTAGAACATAAGCACATCCTGTTCCACGAAGATCTGAAGAATTATTATGTTCTGGCAATAAATGTGTTCACACACTTCGTCACTCTGATCTAAGGCCGCATATAAAGTGCGGAGAGCTACCGGTGTCAGTGGTTGATCATTACGCAACATCAAACCCAGTTTATGTATGACTTTCTAGTAGTATCAATAAATAACCTGGTCCCTAAAAGTGAGTTACGGGTGACAACACCCCTAGATCACGCACTAGGTTAAGTCGCGAGATGTATATCGTGTATAGTGGAGGCGTCCGTGTTGCAGCTGGGAGGTGAGCGGCGCGTACGCGCGGCCGCTGCTGGGCGCGGCGCTGGTGCTGCCGCTCGTGCGGCTCGAGCTGGACCTCACGCCCGCGTGACACCGTCTGGCACCGTCTCACCACAGCTCACCGCGTCACAACGCGTCTCACCGCGTCTCAACACAGCTCACCGCGTCACAACGCGTCTCACCACGTCTACACCGCGCATTGCGTTCTCTGACCTATTCGCAGTTAAACTACAGTACTGTCATTAGCTAGCGGATATATGAATATTGTTACTACATGAATCAAGAAGAATCTCTTGGTGAATCTAATCTATACTAATATAATAAAGAGGTAAAGTTTGTGACGTTGTAAGGGGTAATCTCTAGATCTACTGAACCGATTTTGAAAATTCTTTTACCAATAGAAATCCAGGTTATTTGTGAGCATCACAGGCTATATATTATTAAAAACTGCCCGACGAAGGGGGCACGGGAACACCTATTTAGTAGATTATAAGTAGACAAGTACCTAAGTGCCTTGGTAATAAATGATCTTTATCAGTGTGAGCAGGTGTTGGTGAGTAGGGTTCATTAACACTTCATTTCAAGAACCCCGACTGTTGCTGCTGGCCGACTTTAAATCGTTATTAATCCTAAATGATCGTTTCAAATGAAAAACCGGGCAAGAGCATGTCGGACCATGCTCAGTGTAGGGTTCCGAGGCCGTCACTACAAACAAATTAGACCTCGCGATGCCTCGCGACCAACTTAACTATGCCGTTGGAAAACTGTTATCCCCATAAATCGACATAGGGCGCGGTCAGTTTACGATAGGTATAAACATTCAACCCTTAATTTGGCACGGTCCAGAATGCTGTACACAATATAATTTACCCTATTTTTGATTGGATTGTGTTTTTTTTTCTGATTCAAAATCAAAAAGGGTTTGATTTCTCGACTTTTTTATTATTGTCCAATCAAGGGTTCCGTTCCGGGTCCGTTTGAAAAAACAAAAATTAGTGCTTTAAAGCTTAATATTTCATGAACGGATCCCTTAATCTAAAATTTCCAAATATCCAAATATCCAACGACACACCGCACTATGGGGTAGACTAGAAAGAAAAGTAATATAATAATACTTCCCCAAAGTTACGTGTGACAGTTTTTATTTTTTTATTTTATTTAAGTTACGTGTAGGGGATATACATACAGTATACACTAAAATACTTTATTTTTCAAGAATTTATTTTACTACGTTTTTGGCGTGAGTAGTATGTATATTCATGCCAAATTACAGCTTTCTAGTACTAAGGGTCTCTGAGCTAGGCTGCGGACGGACGGACGGACGGACATGCCGAAACTATAACGGTTATTAGTTTGACTACGGAACCCTAAAAAATGATTCAAGAAACATAAAGATGATTTCTAAATATATATTTAAATGATACCCCATTTGTCATAGTCCGTCGTTTTTTTTTCTCTTTTACAATATTACTTGCGTTTTGTTTCTAGAGCGCCACAAGGAATAATCATACATATATACATATATAGACTGATCAGCACATTACCCTCCTCGGCAGTGGGGCCAAAATAAGTAAGGTATTTTAGGAATGAGACTATTTGAAGCTTTGCGCGTTATGGGATTAAACCAATATAAAGACCAAGGCATCATGAAATTACGTCGAAACGAACCCGACTCGCATTGATAGGTTAAGATTGTGATTGATTGTACAATAATTATAATTATAAATGTCTATTTAAGTCAAATAATCATTATATTTTTGTGTGGAGATAAGAGTAATGAAACACTTTTTACTTTTACTTTACTTAGGTATATTCATGTCTAGGACTCTTAGGTATAGTATGGAAATAATAGATTGTTCAACAAGGGACTAAAACATAGCCATAATGACACGAGATGTTTAGCCAAAGCTCGAGTGTCATTATGGTTGTTTAGTCTCTCGTTAAACACTCTACTTTTCACTTTGAATGCGAGGAATAAAAATGACGTTCTATACAAAATTACAATATTGATTCTTACATACAATTTGGTCCGCGGCTTTTTCTTTTCTTTTTTTACTTATTTGTAATGTGACGCTTTAAATGATTGCATGTTTAGCCAACAGGTTCCAACTTTAAAACTAATTGGACCATGCATAATAAAATTAATTCATCCTCAATTAAATAGTTTCATATTTCCACACCCTAAAAATTGTCAATACACAATCACTGAAAATGGCGATAATGCTCCATTCACAAACACCGTGATTGGTTGTTTAGGGGTTTCCATACTAAATTTTTAAAAAAAACTTTAATCCCGAGATCAATAAGGAGTTTCAACCCCAAAGTGCAGAGACGAGACAAAGTAAAGTAACATTCTACGAGTCTGAAAAGTGAAAAGCATATTATAATGGGAACATACTTCACTGACACAATGAAAAGTGATATATTCTTTGTACTTTTTATATTTGTTTTATTAAAAATACTCAATACAATTTACTTTTATACATTGTTTAATTTCTGTTTCCTTAAAAATAGATAATAGAAGTTTAAATTAAGTAACTACCAAGTATCGTCCAGGATCAATTAACAAACTAGTCGGTGGTTATCGGGCTCCGAGTTCGTCGGCGTGTGTCGCGGGCTGGGCTCGGGGCGCGCGCGCTTGCGCTCCGGGGAGGCTCGCGGCTCTCCCCCCCCCGCGGCCGGCTCCCCCTCGCGCATCTCCTGCTGCAGCAGCTGCTCCGGCCAGCCCGGGGCCTCCGCCCACTCAGGGGGAGCGCCCGACCACTCCGCGGGGGCCTCCCATGAGCCCTCCCCGGCGCCGCGCGCGCCGAATAGCAGCTGCAGCTTCGACACGTGGGCCAGAACCTGCGCACGCGACGTATATCTATTTTGTTCACTAATGGACTATTGAGTAGCAGAATTTGTAATATGCAGAATTAAAACATAGGACCATTTCATTGCCCTTCCACTTGCGTCCTCCGATCGGGGAGATATAATTTTTATAGGGTTCGGGGATTCGGTCACCGATTGCATCACTTTTGCATTTAAAA
Organism: Acleris sparsana; assembly: GCA_923062465.1. Lineage (NCBI taxonomy): Eukaryota > Metazoa > Arthropoda > Insecta > Lepidoptera > Tortricidae > Acleris > Acleris sparsana. Next base: position 161,040 of record OV281307.1, read on the forward strand.
GAAAATTAAGATCAAGTTTCAAAAATAGATTTCCTAAGAATGAGTAATACATTTTAAACAAGCTATGGGACGTCCTCACCTGCTGTCTCTCGAGGCGGCTGAGCCCGGTGCGCGGCAGCGGCTGCGCCAGCGCCCGCAGGAGCGCGGCCGCCTGCCCCCCCTGGTCGGGCAGCTCCGGCAGCCCCTCCTGGTGCGCGGCGAGCGCGCGCGCGGCGGCCCGCAGCAGCAGCAGCTGGCTGGCGGGCGGCAGGCGGCGCCAGGCGGCGCGCGCGCGCTCCGCCAGCGCCGGGGACAGCGCGCCCGCGGGCTGCTCTTCCACCTCCATGTCCTGCCGGTCTACACCACTCAATACGAAATATTCATGACTTTTTCACAGCTTTAATAAAAGCTGATTCATGTATCGAACAGTTCAGAAAAACATTTTTTGAATAGCTATAAAAATAATCAAGATATAAGCCAGAATAGAAAACAGAATTTAACATGGAGTATATTATGGCCGGTGACGGTGACGTCACAATGCATTTCGGATCTCGGTCTGATCTGTCTAAAATAAAAATAATCTAATTTAATATGCTGATATCATTCATAATTCTTGTCAGATTTAAATTTAAATTTCACTTATGGTGATCTCTTACACTTATATTTCCAAAAATATATTGACAATGCCATTTAAAAAAACCGCGCATATTCCCTATTAGCGAAAGCGTGTCGCGGCCGCACCTGGACGGGCGCGGGCGGCAGCAGGCGCGCGAGCGCGGCGGCCAGCAGCGCGGCGGCGAGCGCGTCGGCCCCGGCGCGCGCGCCGCTCCGCGCGGCGTCGTGCGCGCGCAGCAGCCGCCCCGCCGAGCCCAGCGCCTCCCGCGCCAGCGCGCCCAGCTCCGAGATCTGCGCCCACACCCGTCGGGACAATAGGACGGCTAGCACGAGCGAGGCTCAACCTGTTGGTCGCTCAGATCTCACTTTCTAACATGTCCGTCTATAACGACAGGTACACGCGACGTATAAGTACTGAGCGACAACCAACAAAATACAAGCCATCGGGAGACAAAGGCGCCTCGCCGTATAGTCCTGACAGTGAAAGATTTTGCATGTAAAGTTCAAAGCAGAAACTTTGACCTCAGTACTTTTTTAGGGATAAACATACTAAAAGTCCCCCCCCCCCCCCAGGAGGTGACAACGACTGAAAATAGGTAAAAAATAAATAGAATCAAAGTTATAGAGAATTTTATCAGCTTTAATAATGCGATACATCAACATTTCCTATGACGTATCGTTTTCAAGATGTTAACAAAAAAACGGGATCTTCTTTGTGCCCCGTCCCCTAGGGGCTAGCACTCATCTATGGGGCTAGTAGTGCCCAACAAGTCTGGACGTGAATTGAGCTGGTTCCAACTGAGGCAATGAATGATGAACATTGCCATAGAGATAGTGATTTTAAAAATACATTGCATTCAACATTATGTTAGTTATAAACGAACTGCATTAAGGACATCCGAGAAACTACACAATGGACGAACTGTGTGGACCAAATGCGTGTAGAACGAACAGCTAACAAATCTGATCGAAGAACACTACAGATAAGTTACTTTGATTAATAATCACAATAATCAAGTCAATAATTCTTCATTCATTCATTTGTTATGAAAAAAATAATAAAAAAAAAAATAATAATAAGGCCGCAGGGCAGCTAGTGGCGAGCTGTGGTGAGTGGCGACACCACGGACCTGAGTGCTCCCGAGGGTAGGTCCTGTTCCTCACCTCACGCTTGCCTTCACCGGCCGGCTGCGGTGTGCAATGACGAGGAACAGACCCTCACCTCTGGCTTGCCTTTATTGGCCGGTCAGAGTGGAGTCGCAAGAGCTATATGCTCGAAGGGTGGATGTGTTGCATAAGTGGCGAGTGGGCACCTTATGGTCGTTTAAAGTCCAGAAGCACCTCTCCACCCTTAGCCCCTCTGGAACTGTTGCCTCCCTGCTGCTATATATATGTGGCTATTTCGGGAGGTCCATTCCATTGAGTTGCCATTTAAACCAAAGTAATTAGCATTGGCCAGGCAGGCGCCGTAGTTTCATCAATAGCCTAGTTCACCAATCCATATCAGTTCATTCATAGGACATAGGTCCTATTAGTATTCCCATCCTTCTTAAATAGTCTTTACACTAACCGGTGGTCGTCCGTGGGAGCATACTTCTTTAGTTTGAACTCGGGGACAATCGCCGGTTGGTGTCCCATAACTTTACTAAATTAAACTTGTCTAAAGGGCGTCTGCGTGTTGGCTTCGGCTCCATGCACGCCTTCCAAAGGTCCGGGACTCCCATAGTCCCGTGATTGGTAAAGACATACAAATAATAATAAAATAATATAACAAAACGCCGATTACAGGTTTGAATAAGAGTTAATCTCTCTGCGCCCGATATTAACGAAATTTGTTTTTTGTTTGTAGGTATGATTTGTGCCGCCAAGCTAAATAAATGTTTAAAGTCTATTATCGACAATACGTGTTGACTTTGTCGTTTAACTCACACTCGAAAGTAATTTCGCGAAGCAATGTTTCCTGCCATCGGTCCGCTCATAAGGCAATGTACTCGTAAGTAGCAGTTACAATGGTAGGTGATTCGCGCGCGGCGCACGCGCAGCCCGCCCCCGCGCCCGCGCCCAGGATGCTCGGGCTGCGAGTCCCCGCCTGTGCGAGTGTACCTGGTGCGGCGGCGCGGCGTCGAGCAGCGCGTGCAGCGCGCGGCGCACGCGCAGCCCGCCCCCGCGCCCGCGCCCAGGATGCTCGGGCTGCGAGTCCCCGCCTGTGCGAGTGTACCTGGTGCGGCGGCGCGGCGTCGAGCAGCGCGTGCAGCGCGCGGCGCACGCGCAGCCCGCCCCCGCGCCCGCGCCCAGGATGCTCGGGCTGCGAGTCCCCGCCTGTGCGAGTGTACCTGGTGCGGCGGCGCGGCGTCGAGCAGCGCGTGCAGCGCGCGGCGCACGCGCAGCCCGCCCCCGCGCCCGCGCCCAGGATGCTCGGGCTGCGAGTCCCCGCCTGTGCGAGTGTACCTGGTGCGGCGGCGCGGCGTCGAGCAGCGCGTGCAGCGCGCGGCGCACGCGCAGCCCGCCCCCGCGCCCGCGCCCAGGATGCTCGGGCTGCGAGTCCCCGCCTGTGCGAGTGTACCTGGTGCGGCGGCGCGGCGTCGAGCAGCGCGTGCAGCGCGCGGCGCACGCGCAGCCCGCCCCCGCGCCCGCGCCCAGGATGCTCGGGCTGCGAGTCCCCGCCTGTGCGAGTGTACCTGGTGCGGCGGCGCGGCGTCGAGCAGCGCGTGCAGCGCGCGGCGCACGCGCAGCCCGCCCCCGCGCCCGCGCCCAGGATGCTCGGGCTGCGAGTCCCCGCCTGTGCGAGTGTACCTGGTGCGGCGGCGCGGCGTCGAGCAGCGCGTGCAGCGCGCGGCGCACGCGCAGCCCGCCCCCGCGCCCGCGCCCAGGATGCTCGGGCTGCGAGTCCCCGCCTGTGCGAGTGTACCTGGTGCGGCGGCGCGGCGTCGAGCAGCGCGTGCAGCGCGCGGCGCACGCGCAGCCCGCCCCCGCGCCCGCGCCCAGGATGCTCGGGCTGCGAGTCCCCGCCTGTGCGAGTGTACCTGGTGCGGCGGCGCGGCGTCGAGCAGCGCGTGCAGCGCGCGGCGCACGCGCAGCCCGCCCCCGCGCCCGCGCCCAGGATGCTCGGGCTGCGAGTCCCCGCCTGTGCGAGTGTACCTGGTGCGGCGGCGCGGCGTCGAGCAGCGCGTGCAGCGCGCGGCGCACGCGCAGCCCGCCCCCGCGCGCCGCGCCCCCCGCACTCGCCACCGAAAGCAGCCACGCGCCCGCGCCCAGGATGCTCGGGCTGCGCGCGTGCCCCATCACCGCCCGGGACAGCATCGACAGAATCTACAACATAACCAAACTTCGATTCGCCCAAAATACTGGAAGAAATACACTTACAACTTTAACGACAGTGCTCGTACTGTACGTTGAGCCGCATATGAATTAGATAAAGCGGTTACTTGTTCGGTGAGCGTGTGGGCGGCGTGCGGCGTGTCGGCGAGCGCGCGCTCGTACCGCGCCAGCAGGTCGCGATCGGGCCCGGCGGGCAGGCGGGCGGCCCAGGCGCGCGCCAGCTCGCGCCGCTCTGCCAGCGGCTGCAGGCGCCGCGCGCCCGCCACCGACAGCGCCGAAACCCCCGCGTTTAGCGCCGCCTGCAACACGACGTCCAGGACGAAGCTCACACACTGGCAAGCGTCCCAATGACTACATGTGGGTATCATACATTATCTGGAAGAGATCTCTATTTAACGATAACACCGCCTGGTGTCTCAGCGTCTTTGTTATTTTCCATGCTGTTATTGTATAGCTTACTAGCTTCTGCTCGTCAAGTTTCATCTGCGTAGATTGAGATTATCATTATTCTCTCTGGATACTTTTAAATTTTCCGGGATACAAAGTAGCATATATTAGGTTCAGTAAATTGACACAGAAGTCACTTATTTATTGCATGTGGACAGAGTGCACTTGTGAATCAACAAATCTTGAATCAGTTTTAATATTTTATTACCATAAATTTAATAGTGGTGACTAACTAATTTTGTATTAAGTTGTTTGTGATGAAACATAGCAAGTGTCTAATGTACAGGATTCCATTTGACAAAACAGAAAGGAGATTGAGTGCGCAAATCTTTTAAGCATTTGAATGTGCAGCTTGGGCGCTTGCTATGGTTAGTCCCTTTAACAAAGTGAAAAATAAGAGCCAGATAAAGTGATGGTTTAATGCCACTTTCATTCAACCAGGTCTGCCTCTTTGTATTTAAATGGCATGAAAGAAGTACTATTGTACAAGTTTTCAGAGTGGCTCAAACACCTACTCAAAAATGCCTAACATTTCATGGGCTTCTGGAATAAATGACTGGAACAACAAGCGCGAACGGACCGGACCCCACACACAGCACCCGCTCACGAATATGACAAGTAGCAGGAGTATGTAAGCACCTCAGCCTCCTCGCTGCTGGAGCCCTGGCAGGCGCTGCGCTCAGACGCCGCGGACGCGTAAGAGTCGCGAAGCTCCTGTAATGCGCGCTCCGCTGCCGCCTCGCGCGCACGCTGCACCGCCACCACCGACGCCGGCGGCATCTCCAGCTCGCTCTACAAACAAACATCAACCCCCTTACCAAACCAGCACAACGACTTACTTAATTCAATTCTTGATCAATAAGTGGTCATCCGATCTACTAACTTTTTCTCCAGCCGACTGGCTGACCGATATCGACGGCAAATCATCATCAACTTCTTCGAAGTCACTCATGGCTTTAAAACTTTGTTTACTATTTTAAAATAATTACTGGAACCAAGCTTAAAACTCCGATTTCCCAAATTTAAATTGGTAAACTATATAGATATTGCCCGCGGACTGCACTGAGGCCACAGACATACCTTAATAATCTGTGGAGGCCACTGAGATACCTTAATAATCTGTGCCACTGAGTTGAGTTAATAATATTTAGTAAAGTTGCTGGCTGTCTGTCTGACTTATAACGTTTCTGTTTACGCACTTACGTCAGTATTTAAACTTAAGGCTGGCCGCATACATACCTTTCCGTATTCGATATCCGAATCCTTTTTCCGTGTTTGGACATCCGAAAGCAAGGAATCTATATTAATTGACGCACACGTTCGCTTTTTATATGCAATTTTAGGTAGTAAAATTGAGACATTATTTAAGTTATGAGTGTTATAAGGTCTACCAGAATCTCATGAAAAATTTAAAAGTAAAAAGAAAAGGATTTTGATATGGCAATGTTGCCTTGCCAGTCTTGTCACTTGTCTTTTCAAATTTCGCGGAATGAACGGTTTGTTTATTTTTACCGAAATAAAGTGCTTATATTCGAGAAATGTCTAAAAAACCATTACGATCGCAAGCCAGAAATATTGTTTACCATGTTTACAATAAAATATGTGAGGAAGGAGGTGTAAGTGAAACACAATCTGCAATATTTAATCGTGTTTTTCAATTGACCGGTAGCGTAGCCAAATAATATTGATACTTCAGTTACAGATAGACGATGTTACTTATTTATTTATATTAATATTGTATCATATAATTACAGGAGTATCTCGTTCCACGGTAAGACGAATAGTGGAAGAAGGCACGATGCATGATGGTGTATTTTCAACACCAGGGAAAAATAGGAAAGGAGGATGGAAAAGAATTAATTTGGACAATTTCGATTTAGAAGTGATTAGGAATAAAATAAAAGAATTTTACACTGTTCGAAAAGAAATTCCAACAGTCGCAAAATTATTAAAAGTTTTGCAAGAGGACATTGATTTTAAAGGAGGGAGAGAGTCTTTAAGGTTAGAGAAACAGCATTAAGTTATTTAAATAATGTAATGAGATATGGGGCTAGGAGACGATCCTGCTTAGTGCATCCCTGAATTTCCAGCGGGCTGTGCTGTGCGTTGTTTTGTCATTCAGTTAATCAAGGAAGTCTTTTAAATTAAGTTTTTATAGATAAATTGTATTTAGTTACTTTTAAATATTTTTTCAGGGTCATACTTACAAAAATTGGTTTCGAATATGTAAAATGCCAGTCGAAAAGGACACTTTTGATGGAACGCCATGATATAAAAATTCAAAGACACAAATACGTAGAGCGTATGAAGCAAAACCGTGACGCTGAGGAGAATAAAAAATTAGATGTATTTAGATGAAACATATATTCACTCTTCGTGCTCCGTCCAAAAGTGTTGGCAAAGCCAAACTATACGTGGTCCATCAAAGGAAATTTCACCTGGATCGCGATGGATTATTGTACACGCTGGTGGGCAGCACGGTTTTGTACCAAACTGCGGTTTGGTGTACAAAACAAAAAGTTTATCTGCTGACTACCACCACTATATGAATAAAGATAACTTTACCAAATGGATCACAGATAAGCTCATACCAAATCTGAAAAATCTTCCCTCATAGTCATGGATAATGCAAGTTACCATTCTGTGAGGTTGAATAAACCACCTACTCAGGCCAACCGAGTCTCTGATATCAAAGAATGGCTCAGTACAAATAATATCAATTACGATGATCGCTGGCGTAAATGTGAATTACTCGAAGCAGTAAAACAAAATAGATCAGATCCCATCTATGAAATAGATTAAATATTAAAGTCGCGTGGTCATGAAGTTTTGAGGCTTCCTCCTTATCACTGTACTTTAAATCCAATCGAGCTGATCATGAAGCAAAAAGTTGCAGATAAAAATGTAAATAGACCTGCAAGTGACATAAAAGCATTGACGGAACAAGCTTTCTTATAAATTGGTGAAAATGAATGGCACAGATGCTGTCAACACGTAGAAAAAAATTAAAGTGATTTCATGCACCAGGATAAAATTATCGATGTAATGGAAGAAAGATTTATAGTAAACCTGTCGCCCTCATCATCCTCTTCATCTGAAGAAGAGCCAAAAATTTAGGAGGAGTATTTAGAGTTATATTCGAGCGACACCTAGCTACAACTCTCTTCTTATACATCATACATTAAATCACGCCGGTTTACCAGAGGGTTAGGCCAGGACCACTTTTTAATCTCTTCTCTCTCGATCTCTTCTTATATAATATTATAATAATGTTATGGCATGACATGTGATTGTTTTATTTTTATTAAAACTGCACCGAGCATACACGTAGTTCTGCCTACCCCACTCTGGGATTATAGGCGTGAAGGTATGTATGTATTTAATTGGGGAGAATTCAAGTATCACGACCTTTTAATCCTATTTCCCCAGAGTTGCTAGCTACAAATTTCAGTTTCCTTTTTTTTCATGAGATTCTGGTAGACCTATATACTAACATTCCGTGGTGTGAAATAAATTAATTTAATTTAATTAATTTAATTTAATTAATTTAATTGCAAATGCAATACTGTCTGTATAAATTCCAAATGAAGGAAACCGAACGTTTTCTCTAGTCTCACGGAATTCCAAATCGAAATTCCGCACTAAAAATCGAATATGGAAAACGTGTGTCTGCGGCCAGCCTAATACTATTGATTTTTTAAATTATGTTTATTTCTAGTAGTAATTTATAACATGTTTATAAATAACGGAATGGTGTCTCAAGCTATTTCTACATTTTATTCAATTCATTTCACGCAAAAGACAGACGCAAGTAAAATAGGTTATGGATTGAGGATGATTGTAGAACATTTAACTTTTATTTCAAGACTAATAGACGTCTTTTTTAAATTCATTTGAACCTACTTCATAAAAGTTTTCACCGAATTCTCGGTCAATTGTGGATCAATTTGAAAAATCTTTTTTCTTTTGATAAGGTACACTTTCGAGGTGGTCCCATTGTCTCCAAACAATCTCCAAATAAGAATCTGGTGAGGGGATCCGTGAGGAATCAATGGAACGTCTCAAATATTATAACAAATCTTGCATTTGCAATCAGAAAGTATTATTTGTTGAAGAGGAAGTAGTGGAACCAAAGACATTTAAGAGGCCACCTATGCTAAGGTCTGCAGTGTTCCGCGATCTGGATCTCAATAACCATAAGGCTTTTGTATCTGTTTTTTGGATATATTAAACTTGATCATATTTTCTTGAGACTGGTAACCGTGAAAACACGATTAGAAATAAAATCCTCGATAGTTTTACCAAACATGACACCTTTTTTGCATGTTTTTGGTTGAATCCTCGAAACCCTATAATCTTTAACGATTATTTTCGGTTCAATAGTTGCGTATATGTAACTACTTAATCCCGGCAAACCATTTTTCAATAAGTTTTGTTGTTTTAGAGTAAACAGCAATTAATTGAATTTGACGCTTCAAATGCTGCAATCAAGGCGCGCGCGAACTACATATCACCATCTCTCATTCTTTTTATTCTTGTGGGGGCGTGGCACCATACATAGGTGCCCTCTGATTTCCCCCGCGGCGACTTCAACAGCTACCTACCTACCTTAATAATTTGTGCTGCCTACGCGGGCATATTATGGCGTTTAGAATTAGGTGATAGAGTGGCCATTGGGAACATTGTCAAAGAAAAACTATGATCATATCTAAAACGTAGTGATTATATTCTCTTTGATCATATCATAAGCATCAGGAATTCGGGAATGCCATCTAGCGTTTAGTAGCAAAATATCACCAAAATACGTATGAAAGTAATGAGAACACTTATTTTAGCCATTCGACGGCGGTACATTTTAATGTCTTTGATAAGTACCGTCGCGTCGAGCAGTTCCTGTGGCGATCTGTGTTCTTTATCATCAGCACCAGGCACCACAAATGGTCACCGGAACTGCTCTACAGTACTTATGTACTTATTTCAAAGGTGGCGAATAAATTATCTCGATTAAGAAAATTGAACGACAATAACGACTAACATTTTAATTGTTTAAATTAATTAAATATGACTACCTATGACTTTCCCGCGATGTTAAAGTTTTATATTAAGTAATTGAGAAGTAGGATTGAATATGATCACTAAAAACTAAAAATAAAATAAATGTTTTAAAAAACAAATAAACCGCCTTCAAAAGCGCAAAAAACTTCTTTTAAAATCGTGGTAATAATTTAACTTCAGTTTGACTCACTGACTAACCATTTTACAAACAAGGTAAGTACCTACTATTTTATAAGAAGTTTTTGCGTTGTTGTAGGGGGTTTTTTTTCTAAAACATTATATTTTATTTTATACTTTTTTATGTAATACGATCTACCGTTGATACTTCTGACGAAAGGCGGTAGGGCACAATCGACAGTAAGAATATCTTCGCGCATCTGTCAAACGCGTTCATTGTGTTATGGTTCGATTCGATTGATTTTCTAGTGTTTGGTATTCGTTCGTGGTTGTCGGTCGGTCACTTGCTGGCCTTGCTGCGTCGCGGGCAGCTCGCAGCATGTGGGAACAGGGCGCCAACGACGGCGTGGAGGTCCCTGAGGGCTTGGAAGGCGTGGAGGGCATTGAAGGCGAGGGCTCGGAGGAGGCCGCGATGCGGCTGGCGCGCAAGTCGGATGACCCTCAAGAGGCGCTGTTCAATGAGCTGATGCAGGAAGTGAAGCACTCGGCGCCCGGCGCGCGCCTCTCCGCTCGCCTGCGCACCTCTCTTGAGAGGTACGTGCCCAGGAGGAACCTGCACCTGTTGATACGGATGCTATTGTAGGATATCGCTGCGAGCCGCCGTCTGGCCATACTTAGCCTGTTCTTGTTTAGCTTACTCCACACTAAATCAGGTTCAATTCGATTTATGTTGTCCTAACAATGAGTATAAAGGATTGCCCTTCAAATAAGATTCCTTAAAAGTATGTACTTGGTTTCATCATTTCTACTTATGTTCCTAATTGACTCTCATACTTTAGTTTATTATGATCTATCAATAGCAAAAAACTAGATTTGTTTGTTAATTATGTGAAACTAGTTGGATTGTGTACTTTCTGATTGAAATAGCAATTACGACTGTAGTTTCTTATTTAGATCATCCAGCCTAGTTACTAATGAGCTTAACTCTGTGCATCTGTGTTTTGTGTCGAATGAATTTTACACAATGTAGAAGTAGCTTGAAAAACCTACTGTGCCAGGGTTGCTGACCTCCATGAACTCTGCAGCGAGGGCTGTGCTCGAGCTGGAACTGCAGTCTCGGGCACTGCTGTCTGGTACAACATCACTTAGTAAAAAGCCTTGAGTTTGTCGAGTTTGTTGTGGCAGCTTGTATTATCTTCTCTTGGATGAATTAAATGTTTAAAATAATTTTACAAATAAAACTTGTTTCTGGATGACCTTTAACAAAGGTTAGAGATATAAAGTAGATAGATAGATCTTTGTTTTTTGGTGTTTATCATTTGTGTAGCCACTATGATGTCGCCCTTGTCAAGAAGACACGGAGAAAGACTGTACAGTTTTGATAAGGGGGATAACATAAGAAACAAAGTAAATCAATAATATTGGCAAGTGTTTTTTTTTGTAATGACTTTGTTTCTGGATTTGTTCTTTCTTTGTAGTTAAGATGAAACCTAGCCTAGTGCTTAGTTTGGGCCCCGGTCAATTTGTGTGAGATTGCCATTTGTCTGGAGCCTGCTTTCTAATCTATTTATACGTAGGTTCTGCTCTGTTCAAGGTGTACTCATGTTTTTCTAAACTAAACTGCCATATATAAAGTATTGTCTTTACAATGACCTTTACCTATGTTGACAAAACAAAAAAAAATTGTAATTTTATGAAATTAAAATAGGTGTTGCCATTTACATACCATTCTTAACTTAAACCAAATTGATTAAAATCCTGAGACTGGCGTTGAGTTTACAAAATCCAGTACATGTTGGTATTTAGTTTACCAGCTTTAATTTAACCTGCAATGTAATGTATGTACGTACGGGTCAAATCTTGCAAGTTAAATTTGACCCACTTCCCGTAAACAGAATGGGCTGAAATTTGGACCACATATGTATACCCGATGACAATGTATAATATTATGGTAACTAAAGAGGTGATCTGATGATGGAGTCAGAAGGTGGTGACAAATTCTCCACTTTCCTTAATGTAGACCCACTGTGTTAGGACTCAATAGTTTTGCCTTGATAAGCTAATTAAGATTTTGATAAAAAAGTACAGTTAACAAGAAAAGCTTGTCCCAATAATGAAATTTTTGACAAAAGTCCCTGAACAGTATTATTTACACTGCTTACACAATAGTTATTAGTATGTGCATGTGTCTTTCTCAGCTAAAGATCTCTTATCTTACTTTACTAATATTAATAATGCGAAAGTTTGGATGTTTGTTACTCAATAACACCAGAAAGGCTGAATTGATTTTGATGAAATTTTGGCATAGAGATAGATTATAATCTGGCAAAGCACATAGGCTACTTTTTGCACCAGGAAATTGGACAGTTCCCGAGCATCCTACTATGTTCCTACTATGTATTATAAATGCGAACGTTTGTGTGTTAGTTTGTTACTTACTCCTTCACGATCGATGCTATGGCTTGATGGATTAGGATGAAATGTGAAATTGAGATAGCTTATACCCTAGCTAGATTAACACTTATGCTACTTTTCATCAGAATCTAAGCATTGTTGCGGGAGAAGCTGGTAACTCATGTGAATATCATAATTATTTAATGAAAGCACAGTCCTTGCTTCATGTATGAAATTACTTTTACATAATTTACTAATATTTGACGCAAATATATTTAACTATATGTAAATTAAATTGAAATGCTTTTGATTCGTTACAAATATATGGTAGTGGTGTTCCCCTGGTCCTGGGCGCGCTGTCCGGGCTCCTGTAGCGATGCAGACGAGTGGGATGAGTGAGTGTCGTGTTGTGCGCGCAGGCTGTCGCCGAGCGAGCGGCGCGCGCTGTGCTCGCGCACGCGCGACGGGTGCGCGCCGCTGTTCGTGGCGTGCCGCCGCGGGAACCTCGAGGCCGTCGAGTACCTCGTGCACGTCTGCGACGCCGACCTGGAGCAGCGCGGCGTCTACGAGGCGAGTATCGAGTGCGGCGACACACACCGCCATGTGCCATGCATGATCCCTGTGATAGCTCGTATATGTATGTATACTTGATTCTTTGAAGGTCCACAAGTTCCATATTCATACGAACCTTGCATCGAGTTGTAGTAATTTAAATGATTAATCATCTCATCTTCCTTACATGCTTCACTTGCAATATACTTAGTAAGTGTTAGTAAGTGTTTTTGAAATTCTAAATACGGTCACAGGGATCATCGTACATTGGTTCCTCTTACGTAGGTACTCAAACTTAATAATTTGGGTTATTAATATGGAAACATTCTTAACAACTAACCTGGTTATAAGATGGGTATTTTTCTTCTTCTTAGAAATCCTGGATAATTTTTGTTTTTCTATTCACTCAAGGCCCAGTATGCATGGATGTACTCGAACATTATCAATGTAATTTTATTTGAATTGTGTAGCATTAGGAGTAACGCTTATTTCGTCAAGCTTTTCATCGAGATATTTCTTGAGATCTTGAATCACGTCAGTTGAAGACTGACTGATCTGCCTTTTCCTTTTTTTTTTTTTTTTATGGCCTAGAGAAGGCAACCGAGCACACAGGCCACCTGATGGTAAGTGGGAACTGTGACCCATAGACATTAGCATAAGACTGCAAATGCGTTGCCAACCCTGAGGACTAAGATGGAATGCCTCTATGCTAGTCATTACACCGGCTGTCTTATCCCCAAACCGGAACACAACAATGCGAACACTGCTGTTTGGTTTGGTTTGATGGCCTGATGGGAATAACGGAATTATCTCCTCGTTTTGCAGCTGCCTTACATGCTGGACATTTCTACAATGCTTTGTACTGCCGAGACTCTTTGTTGAAATGATCTAGAGTTATATTTAAACACCGGTAGTGATATACACCACGACACTGCTGGCATGATTTAATTTCAGGTGCTTTTACAAGCTTATCGCATTCTTTATTAATTACAACCTGATACGACAGGCATCGCCGGATTCACCAGATCAAACTGGCCAGTTACAAATCTGTCAATTTGATGTTTCTCGTCATACTATTCCGCTCTCGCTCGGTGACATTATGCTAATCATGCGCCAATGATTTTCAAACTGTCGCGGATAAAGCTGTAGATGACATTTTTGTGTAAAATTTAAAATGGTTAAAGGCTCTATTAAATTCTATTTCCCAAAACGCGCGGCGAGGAAGCCTTAATAAAGCGCTTATCAATATTAAAGTTCTCATAATCTATAGGCCTAATATTTGGAACTTCTTCTTTATTTTGTTATGACTATGTCGTATACTTATTTCCACTACGTCTACGTCAGAATGCTGCAACACGTATTGACGTTATTTTTTTTATATAGTTCGGTAAATTTTCAAAACGTAAATACACATAATTATACAATGATATCTAGTCGGTCCTTAAGTTATGTCACAAAGGTTTAGTCAAATAAAACTAACTTCAGTTTATTTTTTAATTTCAAAACATAAAAATAAAAAACTTCATTAATGTACATTTTTAAGAACTCATTCCACATAGTTTCCGCAATTTCCGATACGATCTTCTAACATTCATGGCCGGCACCGATTAAAATTCGCGAGTTTTCTGAAAATATCACTTTTGAAAACTTTTTAAGGTTAGTTTTTGTTAACTAAGATTTTTTTGTTTAATATTGTGAAGCCTCTCATCTGTGGGTATGTTTAGAGATCAGTATTATTTTCTTAACGACAATCAAAAACCATCTTATGAAGCTCGAAGTTTGATCTGTTTTCGTATAGTTGCAAATTGATGTGAAATCGTAGGGTTTATTTAATGAGTCGTGAAGATTGACCGGTGTATAAGCGGATCTTTAGTTGCTTGGAAATGCATTTGTATCAGAATTTAAAGGTAAAAGTTTGATCAATATGTGTTTGCATATTTCGACTCAATATGAGAACTCTTACAAAAGTTGTAGCCATTATCAGTATCGTGGTCGTGCGTGTTGTGACCCATGATTTCCTGCCCCGAATGGAATGCTTAAAGCTCGTTCATCAAATTATTGCAATAGTGAAGAATATAAATTACGCGGCTTTTTATTCTATATAAAATAAAGTTTTGATCGATGTACAGGTTTATGAAACTCTTTTCTTTATTTTTTAAATTGTAATAAATTTCAGTAACAGAACTTAGGAGCCAAAGTCTTAAGTTGGTATATACGAGCTAATATTTTAAAATTACACCGATTTTAAAGTTTGGAAATCATCGGTTGCCGAATATGACGTAGGACGTGTCCACTGGTTTTCGGAAGAGAATATCAGGCGAAGTATATTATTGTACCATGATGGCAGTAATAGTTGTCGGTAGCCTCGCATCGGATGTATCAGAGTCGGTAATGGAGTGCGGGGTGGGCGGCAGGTGCCGGACGAGCGCTCGGTGCACTGCGTGACGGCGCTGTGGTGCGCGGCGGTGGCGGGCCACGTGGGCGTGCTGCGCGCGCTGGCCGACGCGGGCGCGGCGCTGGACGCCGGCTCGGACTCGGGCTCGTCGCCCGTGCGCTCGGCCTGCTTCATGACGCACCTGGACGTGGTGCGCTTCCTGGTCGCGCGCGGCGCCGACATCCACCGGCCCAACCACAACGGCGGCACCTGCCTCATCAACTCCGTGCAGTCGCTGCGGCTCTGCAGCTTCTTACTCGACCACGGCGCCGAGGTACGTACCTAATCTTCCTTATATTCACTCTCTCTCTGCCAGGCGACCGCTTTCCACACTTTCAATTAATGCCGCAACGACACGGGCACGATCATTTTATTTAATTGGTAGATGTTTGACGCGTAAGAGTGCTCGTGCTCTCGAGGCACCAGTAAGACCGTACGTCCTCAATCAAGATATCCCATATGTTGCCAATCTTGTCCATGTATGTTTTTTACGAGTTTTATTTTGAAATAAAGTCCACAAAAATGTTTTTGTGGATAAGTTTTCATCCTTGAAAAAAATACCTGCTAGAGTTTCTTGGGAGGTATCGCTCTGCAGTGATGGATCAGCTCATGTCCAAAGAGCTGTTTGATTCATTCCATATTACCGCGTGTAAAAGAGCCCTGATGTGGCCAAATTTACTGAATAAAGTTTTGATTTGAAAGAAATGATGGTGTCTGAAGTCGTCGCTGGTCGGGTGTGTCAGGTGGACGCGCGCGACATGCAGTGTAAGACGGCGCTGCACTACGCCATCCAGGAGCACCGGGTGGAGACGGCGCGGCTGCTGCTGGCGCGCGGCGCGGACCCGCGGCTGTGCTCGCGCGCCGGCGACGACGCGCTGCGCACGGCGGCGCTGAAGGGCGCGGCGCAGATCGTGGGGCTGCTGGCGGCGCGCGGGCGCTACCCGCCGGCGCGGCTGGCCGACGCCTACGAGCTGCTGGGGGCCACGCACCTGGACGAGTTCAACGACGTGTCGGCCTGCCTGGCGGCCTGGCGCCGCGCCACGGCCATGCGTCACGCGGGCGGCAGCTTCCTGCCCAAGACGCCGGCGCAGGCCTCGCGGGGCGCGCTGCTGTTCGCGCGCGAGTGGACGCAGCCCGAGGAGCTGGAGGCGGCCGCCGGCGACGCCGACGCGCTGCGCCTGCAGGCGCTGCTCGTGTGCGCGCGCGTGCTCGGCGAGGACCACAAGGAGCACGTGTTCCGTCTCATGTACCGGTCAGTATAAGGGTGGTGTCAGCATCGCCCTGACTGTCTGCGCCAAAAGGTCGGCGCATAACTCAGCGTTATTCTACAACGCTTGTATATCAATCATACTATTTTTTTTATTTTTATTACATATTGACGTGCCTGCGCCTATCGTCAGCGGGAGACTAAAATCAGTTTAAATAGCTACCTTCACTTACACATATGTCTATTTGGAAGTACCGAAATTATACATGTATTAAAAGTTGATTTGCATCACACCATCCCTATATCGGTGCGCAGGGGCGCAGCGTACGCGGACTCATTCCGCTACCAGCGCTGCGTGGACCTGTGGAGCTGGGCCTTCGAGATCCGGCTCGCCAAAGAGACCATCCTCTACGCAGGTGAGCATCCGCCGCGTCACCAGCCCTAGCTTTACAATTATCCGCAGTGTCAAGTAAATATTAAGGTCTTGGTACACACCAAAATCTCTTGTTGAATTTAGGGTATAGTTGAACGATATTGGATTAGGCTTAAGAGTAGAGGACATCGAGAGACATTTGGCAGCATTAAAATCTATTGCGGTCTGATTATATCAGTAAGAAATCGCTGTCATTCTTGACAATCTTTAAAATCTTTTGTCATCGGCAAATAAAAGAAAACGAGAGTGCTTGAAAATGAAACGAATATTACAAATAGAGCCTAATACAAAGCCTTGTGGAACGCCAGAGCGAATACTAAGCCAGGCAGAAGTGAAACTATTGATGGCAACTGCTTGATTTCTATTTTGTGCATAAAAGGTAAACCTTCTGAACAAAATTTCTACGTATGCCAGAATTAATTAGTTTTCGTAGTAATATTAAGTGATCTATTCTGTCGAATGCCTTACTAAATTCTGCAAGTATACCGTCAGTTTGGCCTCCAGAGATATTCGTCACACTGGATAATTTACGTAATTTAGTAAAGTCAAGTTGTTATTGTAATTACTTAATTGCATAAATATTTCGTTTTTAGCACTGACATAAAATATTAAGCTGCGTGGGTTTATTCCTCGTAGATAACCAAGTGATGGTTGCGATTTCCTCGGAAACACGAATGGTTTCTAAAATCTGGAATATAAAAGTACGAGTAAGAAATAAGCCAACCCAGTTATAACCAGTTCAGTCAGTCAGTTTCTAAACTGTGCATTCTGGCCAAAGTTATGGAAAAAGTAGTCCACACGCAAGTGTCTTCAGCATTGAAAAATTCTTTGGATTCCACCCAACACGGTTTCACGCAACGTAGGTCAACTGTATCTAATCTTGCTATACTTAACGATACTGTTTCTCAGGCAATTGATAGTGGTCGTCAAATAGATGTAATTTATACTGATTACAGTAAAGCATTTGATCGGATTGACCATGATTTATTATTAAGAAAGCTTTATTTGGTCGGTATCAGAGGTGACCTCTTGAGGTGGTTCGCGTCCTACATAGTTAATCGATGTCAATCAGTCGTCATTAACAATTATATGTCAAGCTGGGTGACCATTCCTAGTGGAGTTCCCCAGGGGTCGTTGTTAGGACCGCTCCTTTTCAATATTTTTGTTAATGACATTAAACACTGCTTCCATTTTGCTAAGCTTCTTTGTTTTGCAGACGATATGAAGATCTTTGCCGAAATTGTGTCTCCAGATGATGCTACTGCTTTACAATCCGATCTTCGCCGTCTGGATGATTACTGTATTTTCAATAAGTTGGACCTTAATCCTTCTAAGTGTTTTACATTAACTTTTTCACGTAAATTGAATCTCATTTCTACCACTTATACATTGAAAAGTAGCATTCTTCAAAAAGTGTCAAGCATGCGTGATTTGGGGGTCATCCATGATTCTAAACTGATTTTTAATGATCATATTAATGAAATCGTATCTAAAGCTGCCAAGTCCCTTGGTTTTTTAATGCGTAGTTCAGCTTGTTTTTCGCGTCCCAAGACCTTGAAAATCTTATATTGTGCTTACGTGAGGAGCAGGTTGGAATATGCATCTCAGATCTGGAATCCCCAATATCAAGTTTATATCGATAGGATTGAACGTTTGCAAATTAAATTTATGAAATTTCTCTGCTACAAATTAAAAGTAAAGTATAGTTCCACTAATTACTTTAACTTGTGTAAGCATCACCATCTGTTACCGCTTGTAAGGCGCCGTGAGGCTGCTGATATAGTTTACCTATTAAACATCGTCAACGGCAATGTTGATTGCCCTGATTTGTTGGGCAGAGTCTCTTTTAATATTCCCTCTAGGAGTGTGCGGAACTATCGTCCTATTTCTGTTTCTCGAGCTTCAACTAATTATAGGAAAAATAGTTTTTTGTGTAGGGCTAGTAGGAGTTTGAATAAAGTGTTAATGAATAATGTGTTAGATTTTGATATATTTGCAAGCAATATTAATACTATTAAAAACAAATTAATTCAAATTAATTCAATATCTTGTAATCAATCTTAATTCGTGATAGATCTTTCGGGTGCGGGGTTGAGGTGTTGGTTAGCATTGTCTTAGTTTACAGAAATATTTTGCGACCTGTAGTAGTTGAGGTGTTGGTTAGCATTAGTCATAGTCTACAGAAAAAATTTGTGATCTGTAGTAGTTGTAACATATTTGCACTGTATTAGTTGTAAGTAAGGCTCATTATTTTTCAATATACTTAATTGCTAAATGTGAGAACCTGTAATTGGCTATGTGTTGTTAATCTTATTTCTAAATTTTTGGATAGCTGTTGGTTTTCCATGGATCCATAAATAAATAAATAAATAAATAAATAAATAAATAAATAACATGACACTGATGGGACTTTTTGAAAAATTCAACCTGTTTTCAAACCTGATCACGAAGAAGGCCACTGGCG
The DNA here is from genome assembly GCA_923062465.1 of Acleris sparsana. Taxonomy (NCBI): domain Eukaryota; kingdom Metazoa; phylum Arthropoda; class Insecta; order Lepidoptera; family Tortricidae; genus Acleris; species Acleris sparsana. The sequence goes on from OV281307.1 coordinate 180,055, forward strand.
TTACCTCATTTTCGGTTGTTTTGTGGCAAGACTTGAAGTGCTTCGGTTTTTTGGTGTCCTGCCGTTTGACCAAAAGTCATTTGGCAAAATTACACTTGACAAACAAAGTTTTGCAAAAAAATGTTTCGCCAATTGATCATTTTACTAGTTGTCATTTTAAAAATGGCTCACTTATTCAAATGATCAACAGTTAAATTTACATTTTATAAGTAATTATTTGACAAAATGAACATTTAGCAACGGAGTTATCAGACAAAATTTTAAATGCAACGAGCAAGACGAATCCGGGCAGAACTGACTCGGATAGGTTAGGTTAGAAGGCCAAGGCGGGAGCTTTGCTCCCGCCTTGGCCTTCGAGGTTATTTTTTTCTGCCCAGAAATAGGTAAACTACAGGAAATAATAGGGTACAGTTACCAGTGGTCAGCCAGAGACCTGTAGTCGGCCTCTGCCTATACTTTGTATGAGTGTGGGGAGTACGAAAGATATATTTCCCACTCTTCGCACTCATATGAGGTCGACTACTGGTGTCTGGCTGACTACTGGTGACTTTACCCTATTTGGTGAAATGGAAAACTGTCAATTGACATTTTATTATTTAACACATTTACCAAGTGTAGTGTTTGCTATTTGATCATTTGCTAATTGAGTTTTTGCAAAATGATACTTTTGTCAAATGTCACGTTTGCCAAATGATTATTTGGTGAAACGTTGTTTGTCAAATGATCATTTGTCAATATTTTTTTGGTCAAACATTAGTGAACCCGGTTTTTTACGTTGCATTTTCGGCGGAGTTCTTCCCGAGGCCTTACGAAGCCCCCGTGGTTCCGTGGGGAACATTTAGAGAATAGCTGCTCTAGGAGTCTAGTTATGTAGGTCAGAATTGACAGTGAAATGGAGTTGCATCAAGGAAGTTGAATGTTGAAAAGTGCTACATTTTGAACCAATACGTGAATTAGCCGTTTGTTACATTTCCCAACCTGACACGTAACGTATAGCCTGGCAAATTGACGTATGGTATCGACTTGCGAAACATTTAAATTTGATAGTAGTTTTATGTACGAGATGTCACCGGCGCGCGGTTGTTGCAGACACGTGCCACACGGCGTGCGCGCTGACGCGGCTGCTGCTGGACACGCGCGGCGCGCTGCCCGACGCGCACGTCAACGTGATCGCCGTGCTGGACCTGCTCGTGGCCGGCCTGCCCGCGGCGCGCGCAGCGCTGTGCGTGCAGCCCATGTTCAAGAAGCAGGCGGACACGTTCGACCGCGCGCTGCGCTGCCTGGTGCACCTGCTGTTCCTGCTGCAGGTGACGGCGTCGACGCGCGAGCAGCGGCGCGCGGTGTGGGCGCGCGCGCGGCGCGTGGTGGCCCTGCGCCTGCGCAGCGCGCACACGGGCGACACGCTGCTGCACCTGTGCGCGTCGCGGCTGACCGTGATCCGCTCGTCGTACTGCGCGGGCGGCGCGGCGCTGTTCCCGGCGCCCGAGCTGGCGCGCCTGCTGCTGTCCGCGGGCGCCGAGCCGCGCCTGCGCAACTCGGCGCGCTGCACGCCGCTGCACGTGGCCGTGGTGCCGTACAACTTCAGCACGGAGCTGGTGGAGGCCCTGCTGGCCGGCGGCGCGCACCTGGACCAGCCCAACAAGTTCGGAGACTCGGCGCGCGAGCTGCTGGCGCTCAACGCCGAGTCGCGCGTGTGCCCGCTGCGTCACGTGACGCTGGCCTGCCTGGCCGCGCGCGCCTGGCTCAAGCCGGACCCTGCCGCGCCCGCTCCGCCCAGCCTGCCGCGCTGCCTGCACGACTTCCTGGACCTGCACCGGCCCTAGGGGCCCGGCGCCCGCTGCGGCCCGTGACGCTGGCCTGCCTGGTCTTCCTCGACCAGTACCGGCCCTATTACTGGCCCCACCGAGCACCGATACCGGACCTCGACAAAATCCCCCTTGGCCCTCCTCTACCTGTAACGGCCCTGGGCATGGCCCCCCTCGTCATCCTCGACCGACACCGGCCCTCGATAACCAAAGCTCATTCAGAGATAATACTTTTTGAGCCATCATACATCTTTATTATAACTCGAGCTCCCAAATAGATCACGCTACTTCAAAAAGAACATTCTATACTCGATTTTTTTATAACCAGGGTATGTATAGTCTGTTACCAACTAATATTTGAAAAGTTATTCGAGATCATTTCGATATTCTTTGCTCGGGACCATGATTCAATTTCGGCCCGGGGAGTGGCAAGTGCCGCGCAGGGGAGCCCGGAGTTCAGGGTTCACATGTTGTTTTGTCAATTCGTATACTTTGGTGCAACCGCTAACAAAACGCTGCATCACGGAATAAATAACAATAAAAATACAAATATCAGGTTTCAGCTCATTGCCAGTAACTGACGGGTGATTAAAATTGAAATCAATCGAGATGGTTCGAGTAGTAAGTTTATTACAAACATCCTGCACGGGTAGCACACGTTGTATTTTCGCGCTTGTCGCTCAGTGCGTCTCTATGTTTACAGACTAGAAGGAAAGGGAGGTCCGAGCGACAAACATGTCGCGGACAACATGCACTAGCCGTGCCGAGGCGAGAAGTGTCCCGAACCGACACCCAGCAGCTAAAATAAACAAGTGAGAATGTTGGGAGAGTTCAAACGCTTTTATTTAAGCTCATATATCGTGTTTAACGTAGGCAGTTCGAGCAGGTCGGGGCGGCCACATATTTTCATTTGATCTCGTGAGAATGTTCGAAGAAACATGTTTATTTATTAAGAAATAAAGTATTCTGTATATCTGTTAGTCGTAGTGTCTCGAGCCGGCCGCCCGCCTCGCCCGGGGAGCGCTCGCGGCCATATTGTGATATGTGTAGAAGGCGGTCGCCGCGTGATTGAATCTAGAAAATGTTGACTTTTGGATAGAGAACAATCGTACTGTAAGTCGTGGGTTACCCCCCCCACCCCCCCACCAGGCTGCCGCTATATCGTAATCGTATCCGTTTGTTGTTTGTTTAATGTTTTTATCAATGTCGCCGTCCCTCTCGCCGCGTGCTGTACAACGCGAGCGAACGGGCCGGCAAGTACCAGCCCATATGTCACTATCTGTCTATATGTCATACTTGAATAAAACTACATGTTACTAGTTCCAAGTCTTGTTTTATTTCTTACCTTAATTGAGTATAAACATATTTATTTAGCTCGTGTATGTAGGTATAAAATAACAATAAAAACGTTGTATAAAACGAGATCTAAGAAAAGTAAAAATACTTGAACACGATCGAGTCTCGGTATCCTCGAAATTGGAACGGTGTCAATAAGAATATAAATAGCTAGCCACTTGGTACATTTAAACATATATTGTAAACATACAAACTACGTATTTAACTAACGATACGACACATTTATATTATATTAATTTAGATTAATGGACGGATCTGTCTGAAGCTAGTCGAGTACCGTTCGTTTGGTTTCTGCCCTCGATGGACCTACCGTAACTCGTACGTACTACAGTATTTCAAATCTCCGGCTTCTGGTAAAAATGTAAGGCTTACATAATTCTACAGTATTTCAAATCTCCGGCTTCTGGTAATGGTGTTATATAGCCGGGCCTACAAGGTCATTGGGCGCCGGGGCCGGCGCGAGGCGCGCTCGACTGGACTGGTTTTTTTTTCAAAAGTACTGATATTTCATAATAATGGTGTTTATCAAGTACAGTCAAGTTCATAAATATGTGTACACTTTAATACCTTGTCATGTTTAACCTGCCATATAAATTTATGAACTCGACTGTACCTGCCTATATTGCTAAGTTGTTGAGAATAAGATATCAAGTGTTGGAATCACTAACAAAAGCTATTTCTAGCCACGGCACTTCTTACCTAGTACCATTAAAATCTTAACTTTCTTCTAGACCGGTATCTTATTATACATATTTACGTCAAGTTCTGGGATACCCTGTATAAGTAATTCTAATTTATTTCCCTTTGAACACATTATTGGCTGCTATTTGAGGATATTGTACCGCGTCACCATTGTTTGTCAAGCCATACAAAATGCCGACTGAGTGCTTACACTGTCCTTCTATATTGATATTAGCATTAGGTGCTTGTGATAAAATTATGTATAAAAATAAAATAATGTATGTACACCACAGAATTTCAAAGTATGTAAAAGGGCCTCAATTTTAGGCGGATAATATTTTTCGCCCTTTACGGTAGAGGGATGTGCCGTACTTAGGTAACGTCAAAACCAGGAGTAAGCGATATAAATAAATTGATTACTAGAAAAGTCCAAACATTTTTTCTTTTAGGGGCACCTCCTGTCGTTGTTTTTTAAATAAGTAGGTAGTATAAAGCCTAAACATATTTATTTTTCTCTAAATGCTCGGATATGTATGCGTTAATGTCACGAAATGAAGATATGAAGTTTCTTGTTTGTGGCTCCCTACACTACTTACGTACTGCCAACCACCACTAGACACCATATTTTACGACATTAAAAAAACAATATCGGTACAATATTTATGTGCAATATCGTTAAATTGCACAGTCTTAAGATTGCAATCGTATGATCGCAGTCTTGAGATTGCACAGTGTTGAGATTGCGATCGTAAGATTGCAGTCTTGAGATGCCATCGTAAGAGTGCAGTCTTGAGATTGCCATCGCAAGATTACAGTCTTGAGATTGCCACCGTAATATTGCAGTCTTAAGATTGCCATCCTAAGATTGCAGTCTCGAGATTACCGTCGGAAGATTGGAGTTTTGAGATTGCCATCGTAAAATTGCAGTCTTGAGATTGCCATCGTAAGATTCCAGTAATGTACTTTTAATATCTCCTCACATTGCTTGATATACTGCACTATACAATCCTCGACCGGAACAGGGACTGAAGGACTCTACCCAAACACGTCCTTGAATCCCTTACTTCACAGCCTCTGCAGTAATGTACCATTAAAGTAGGTAGGCGCTTCTTTGATTTTTATAAGTAGGTACATAGTATACTATAATATCATTGAACGCAAACCCGTAACGTTCTAGCCATCAAACGCTACTAAACTCGAAAATACAATTTAAGACCAAAATCCTGACCTCACCGGGCGCACATTCGCTGTGATTACTGCATTTTAGTTAAAGCGTAGGCATAAACGTGTCTTCGAACTACACCGCACCACACCATGACCGGACTATGGACGTATCAGGCCCGGAAGGTGATTAGTATTGAAATGTTGGTCGGTGACGAAATGGTCTAGTGGGCATAGTCTCATGCTTTTCAATACAAATAATACTTTTTCGTCTGACACGTTCCTATTACGGTCACGGTATGATACGGTGTAGGGCGAGGACACCTTAATATGTGGTTTCACGAGTTCTCATTTGTTTCTATGAAATAATGTTAAAATAACTAAAAAATCAAGATGATAACTGTCAGATTTAGGTCTTTTATTATATTTTCGAGTTTAAACTAACATGAAATGCTGATAAGCTTAAATATAAATAGGGCTCCGGATCAGGTGTCGCCCGCGGCCCGGGACCGCCGAGGACGAAGACGAGGCGGCGCGGCTCCTGGAGCAGCGGGACAACTGGGGATGTATTTGTTTTTTTAATAGCACGAAGTTATATGGCGACGGGCAATAGGTATCTGTCAAATTGAAGACCCTCACCTGTGTTCGGCTCGGTTCGCGGCAGCAGCGTCGGACGCTCAGAGCGCGGCGAGCGCGCCGAGCGCGGCGAGCGCGCCGAGCGCGGCGAGCGCGAACAGCGCGGACAGCGCGGGGGAGGGGGCGGGGGCTGCGGCGCCCGCCGCGCTGCTGGCGCGCTTGTTGAGGTTGCGCTGCGGCCGGTCCACCACGAAGATGCGCCCGCCCATGCCTGCGCACACGCACCGTGACAACTACATACAACATCTGCGGCTTGGCCGAACCCTCGGACGACGGGAACTGTTGCTGTTGTTGGATGCGACAACTAACGGCCATAAAGTAGTAGGTAGATAGAAAGGTTGTGAAATTGTGAGAAACTGCCATAGACGCGACCGAGAGTTGACCGTCGTCATGGTTTCAGCAATCGCCATAAATAATTTGTCACCAAGCCGAGAGACGCGAGGGTCTACCTCGGTGCTACCGCGGTAACACGTCCGGTCTAGGCATTACCTACAACGAATGGAAAGACCGACAAGCAAACTTTAAGTTCGGACTATGACCATTGAATAACACTTTCTCCTAGTAAACTAGTCATTCATAAGGAAAATCGTACATAACCAAGTTTGATGATTGGTAGGTAATCCAATCATCAAACATGGTAGGTAAAAGCTAATCCAGTTATGAAATGGGATCTTATATTCCTTTTTTGGGTAGGTAAGACATATGGTAAGCAGAAGGTCAGGCATTGTAATGTTCGCTGATGACACTTCTCTACTATTCAAGGTAAATAGGAAAGATACTGAACTCATTGAACCAAACAATACCCTCTCCATGATATCTGACTGGTTTGCTGCCAATAACTTAATGTTAAATCCAAATAAAACTAAATGTATAAAATTCTCATCAGCATATTCATTAAATATAAACTTAGCCTCGAATATTAAACTTAATGGTGAAACCATAGACTTTGTAAAATCAACTGTTTTTCTACCTATAGGTATTACATTAGACTCTAAATTTCCCACATAACTGCGTTAGCAAGTAGGTTGAGCTCCGCTGCTTTTGCAGTCAGGAGAATAAGGCAGCTTACCAATGTAGCGACGGCACGGTTGGTCTACTTCGCTTACTTTAACAGTATAATTACGTACGGTCTTATTTTGTGGGGATCGGCTGCGGATATCGGTACAGTGTTTATTTTGCAAAAAAGGGCTATTAGAGCTATTTATAACTTGGGGTCGCGTGTGTCATTGAGGGAATTCTTCAATAGATATTCTAACACTGCCGTCGCTATATGTATTTGAAATAATCATCTTTGTTAGGAAGAATCTACATAATTTCCCAACGAACATTGATAAGCCAAAAGCAACCAGGAGCACAGGAAAGCTCAAAACCACATTTTATAGACTGGCCAAAACTTCAAAATCATTCTTGGGAAATTGTGTAAAATTCTACAATAAAATTCCAAAAAGTATTACTGAACTTACTGACTTTAAATTTAAATCTGTCGTAAAACAAAAACTAATTTCCCGAGCATATTATAAAGTAAACGATTATATCATGGATAGGGATGTTTGGCAGTGAGTCGTCCGTCCTGCATGAGTAATCTACGCATAAATTTATCTACGCTTAAAAAAGGTGCACCTACTGTGCAAAAATACTGTGATATTGTAAACTATTTATAATTATAATGTAATGATGTAAACCTTTTTCTTGAAAAAAATATACCTTGCCGAGTTTCTTACGCCGGTTCTTCTCGGGGCAAAGGTTTTATTTTTCGAACCGGTGGTAATGCTTTTTGACATTCATAGGTGCATTATATTATGCCTAAATTGAAGAATAAAGAACTTTGACTTTGACTTTGACTTTATGTTTTTGAATCGTTAGATTACTGGATCCAATTTTTATGTAGTGATAGGATCCGGAATAGTTATTGACATCGAAATACGTTTTATTTTCATATAAGGCAAATCCGTAAGGATGACCCAGTGACGAGCCATTAGGTATCTGTAACACGTATAACGAACGTGGTACTTAAATGGGATTGTATTTTCCTTACAGAGAACAAGAAAAGCATTAGGTTCTCTGCAAGGAAGTAATGTTTCTTCGTTGTTAACCCAGTTATAGAATGAGATTTATTTTTGCTCATAAAACCGGACTAGAATATTCCTAACGTCTATTTATAGTAACAAGTCATCTTAGAGGGGAATAAAACCTATGAAATCTGGTATTGAGTCCGTTTTATAGTTTGGGAGACGGCAGGTAGGTATGTAGGAGTGTACCGGCGAGCGTGAAGGAGTTGTAGTAGACGAGGTCGGGCCAGGTGTCGTTGGGCGCGACGCGCAGCTCGGCGGCGGCGCCGGGCGCGCAGCCCCAGGCGAGCGAGCGGTTGAACGCGCGGAACGTCGCGTAGTCGTCGTCGCGGCGCCGGTCCGCGCCCGCGCCGTGCGCGCCCAGGCACAGCGGGCCCGCTGCCACACAACCGTGCGTCAGTTCACACCACAAAACAATTTCAGTATAAACAAGAACAGGTCAATTGTTACCGGTTGTTTTATCTCATGAAAGCGAGTTTGCCATACATGTAGCCTTAACACGTATACAATCATCGTACGTTTTTTAAAGATAAGATAAGATAAAGATACGTTTATTCGCAACAATACAATATTACATCTCATAAATACAAAAAAGAACAAGACAGAGAAATTGTTGCAAACCGGTCCCAACTCAGCATTCGCTGCCGTAAAGCCAGCACTGGTCTTCCGTTGGAAGATCTCTTGTTCTCAAGTTAAAATTGCTATAAAAACTGATTTTGAATAGATAACCTTCTAATAAAATACCTTAGTTCTGCTTAAAAAACTCCTTACAACCTTTTAAAACTTTAAACTAAAGAGAGAAAAAAAATCTTGAAGTCCTCATTTTGGCCTTTGTCAAGCTTCCAATTTTGCCATTTATATTTCGAAAACCAAACAGCCGGCGAACACTCGGCCCGCGCGCTGCGCCGCCTGTTGACCGTCGATGTTTGGTGTCGGCTCGGGTGTGTGGCGGTACCTGCGGTGGGACTGAGCCGGCCGCGGCGCGTGTAGGTCACGCCGGCGAACACTCGGCCCGCGCGCTGCGCCGCCTGTTGACCGTCGATGTTTGGTGTCGGCTCGGGTGTGTGGCGGTACCTGCGGTGGGACTGAGCCGGCCGCGGCGCGTGTAGGTCACGCCGGCGAACACTCGGCCCGCGCGCTGCGCCGCCTGTTGACCGTCGATGTTTGGTGTCGGCTCGGGTGTGTGGCGGTACCTGCGGTGGGACTGAGCCGGCCGCGGCGCGTGTAGGTCACGCCGGCGAACACTCGGCCCGCGCGCTGCGCCGCCTGTTGACCGTCGATGTTTGGTGTCGGCTCGGGTGTGTGGCGGTACCTGCGGTGGGACTGAGCCGGCCGCGGCGCGTGTAGGTCACGCCGGCGAACACTCGGCCCGCGCGCTGCGCCGCCTGTTGACCGTCGATGTTTGGTGTCGGCTCGGGTGTGTGGCGGTACCTGCGGTGGGACTGAGCCGGCCGCGGCGCGTGTAGGTCACGCCGGCGAACACTCGGCCCGCGCGCTGCGCCGCCTGTTGACCGTCGATGTTTGGTGTCGGCTCGGGTGTGTGGCGGTACCTGCGGTGGGACTGAGCCGGCCGCGGCGCGTGTAGGTCACGCCGGCGAACACTCGGCCCGCGCGCTGCGCCGCCTGTTGACCGTCGATGTTTGGTGTCGGCTCGGGTGTGTGGCGGTACCTGCGGTGGGACTGAGCCGGCCGCGGCGCGTGTAGGTCACGCCGGCGAACACTCGGCCCGCGCGCTGCGCCGCCTGTTGACCGTCGATGTTTGGTGTCGGCTCGGGTGTGTGGCGGTACCTGCGGTGGGACTGAGCCGGCCGCGGCGCGTGTAGGTCACGCCGGCGAACACTCGGCCCGCGCGCTGCGCCGCCTGTTGACCGTCGATGTTTGGTGTCGGCTCGGGTGTGTGGCGGTACCTGCGGTGGGACTGAGCCGGCCGCGGCGCGTGTAGGTCACGCCGGCGAACACTCGGCCCGCGCGCTGCGCCGCCTGTTGACCGTCGATGTTTGGTGTCGGCTCGGGTGTGTGGCGGTACCTGCGGTGGGACTGAGCCGGCCGCGGCGCGTGTAGGTCACGCCGGCGAACACTCGGCCCGCGCGCTGCGCCGCCTGTTGACCGTCGATGTTTGGTGTCGGCTCGGGTGTGTGGCGGTACCTGCGGTGGGACTGAGCCGGCCGCGGCGCGTGTAGGTCACGCCGGCGAACACTCGGCCCGCGCGCTGCGCCGCCTGTTGACCGTCGATGTTTGGTGTCGGCTCGGGTGTGTGGCGGTACCTGCGGTGGGACTGAGCCGGCCGCGGCGCGTGTAGGTCACGCCGGCGAACACTCGGCCCGCGCGCTGCGCCGCCTGTTGACCGTCGATGTTTGGTGTCGGCTCGGGTGTGTGGCGGTACCTGCGGTGGGACTGAGCCGGCCGCGGCGCGTGTAGGTCACGCCGGCGAACACTCGGCCCGCGCGCTGCGCCGCCTGTTGACCGTCGATGTTTGGTGTCGGCTCGGGTGTGTGGCGGTACCTGCGGTGGGACTGAGCCGGCCGCGGCGCGTGTAGGTCACGCCGGCGAACACTCGGCCCGCGCGCTGCGCCGCCTGTTGACCGTCGATGTTTGGTGTCGGCTCGGGTGTGTGGCGGTACCTGCGGTGGGACTGAGCCGGCCGCGGCGCGTGTAGGTCACGCCGGCGAACACTCGGCCCGCGCGCTGCGCCGCCTGTTGACCGTCGATGTTTGGTGTCGGCTCGGGTGTGTGGCGGTACCTGCGGTGGGACTGAGCCGGCCGCGGCGCGTGTAGGTCACGCCGGCGAACACTCGGCCCGCGCGCTGCGCCGCCTGTTGACCGTCGATGTTTGGTGTCGGCTCGGGTGTGTGGCGGTACCTGCGGTGGGACTGAGCCGGCCGCGGCGCGTGTAGGTCACGCCGGCGAACACTCGGCCCGCGCGCTGCGCCGCCTCGGGCAGCTGCTCCAGCCCGCCGCGCGCCGCCGCCGACACGATCAGCGGGTGGTACTCCGCCGCCGAGTGCGGGTTGTTGCCACCGAACACCTGCGCACACGGAACAGACTACTAGGGCAGACTGGCTAGCACCAAACTTTACAAAAGCACTTAAGAGTACGTCAGTGACGGAAGTAGGAGTCCGACATAAAAAGGATCACTAAACTGAATTATACTTTATCACGGAATTTCCATAATACAATAATAATAGGTTTCCTTTTTCACACTGACAATCAACAAAACACTCAGTCTTTAGTTGCAATGCTACCACTTTCTTAATATCTCCTCTCACCAAAGACCTATGAGCTGAGCCATTTTTCTCAACCTTGGTCTCGCAAGAGGCTTTGTAAAAATGTCGGCGAGTTGTTCTTCACTGGGTACCTTGGTCACTGCAAGTTCTCCACTTGTGACCAGTTCTCTAATGAAGAAGTGGTGGACACGGATGTGTTTAGTCCGACGATGAAACTCTGGATTCCCTGCTAACTTAATGGCAGCTTCATTGCCTACACTCAAGTATGGAATGCTGTTGAGCACCGTGATTTCGTTCAAGAGACGTGTGAGCCAAATTGATTCCTTTGCGGCCTCACTTGCAGCCACTATTTCTGCATCTGTTGTCGAAATAGAGACGCTTGTCTTCGGCTAAGCCAAGAGATCGCTCCTCGCGCATACATGCACTCACTCCACTTGTGGATCTTTCAGTGCTGTTGTCTCCTGCATGGTCAGCATCGCTATAGCATTCTAAGATACCCTCTTTGTAATTCCTATGACAGAGGATTCCTAGATCTGGTGTATTAAGCAGGTACATCAAAATTCGTTTCAGCTTTATGCTATCCACTTCACTAGGATTTTCATGTGTTCGTGATACGACACTTACAGCAAATGCTATATCCGGCCTGGTGCATAGCATTAGGTGGGCCAAGGCTCCCACAATCTGTCGATAGTTACTGAGTATGTAACTTCTGTCAACTTTATATTAGTGTATGTGTCGATGTTATAGGTGTAGAAACTGGCTTACATCCCAAATCTTTTTAGTATTTTCTGCACATAAGATGCTTGAAATATTCTGATACCATCTCCTATAATGCTTTCGATCTCAACTCCTAAGAAATAAAGATAAGAAGAGAGATATAGAAAGCAGGCTTAGTTGTAATTTTAAAGCTACTGGTTAATTCCTTGATAAGCTCATCAATCAGGTCCTAATTTAAGCCAGCAACCAGTCCTTCGTCCACGTACAAGCCTACTAATAACTTCCCACAACCCTTATTGCGGGTAAGAAGAAATGGATCTGCTTCACTGGTTTTTAAGCCGATCTTTGAAGAAATGTGATGATTGCATTGAACAAAACCTTCTATCTCCCCGTGTATGATAAACAGGTTTTTTGATCTGACATACGTACTTCTCTTGTAGCACAGAGCAGGATCTTGCGCCGGTTTCCGTCATGATAATTATAGGAATCTTATTTCATGTTTATAGCGAAGTAATCGGATACCTGCAGTATGCTTGGAACGGTATTTCCGGTCATCTTGGGTATTATTTTCAAAATTTGATATGTGTCGCCACTTATAAGTGGAAGTCGCATTTCGAAGATAAGAACATCGTTTAACATTATTGTCTTAACCTTAAGTAGCTGATAAAGGTTGCAAAGTTCCAAATATATTTTGTCTACAATCTACAATATATACGTAACCGTCCTGTCCTGGGTGTAACTCGACGACTCTGCCCATGGCCCACTTGCCCATGCCACGTTTGAGATGGTATTTGAAGCTCCTCACGGCGGCTCCCCATAGTCCGCCAGTTGACGGCCATGAAGGAGCATTGACATGCTTGCATGGTTATTTCTAGGTCGGACATTTCTAGCAGAAATTCAACGTCTATCGTATTTTGAATCTCATGATATTCTGCTTGGAGGGTCTTGCTTGCTCCTAAAAAGTTACGGCTATTGGCCCTATAAATGTGAGCAGGCGGTCCTCTTCGTGCGGTAATTCGACGCAACGCTGCTATGAAGGCCAAGGTATCTTACCCTTAAGAAACAGCATTTTTTGTGCATTAGATAGCGACGGATTTGCGTGTATAGCTTCCGTAAACAGATCCTTGAAGGACAGCCATTGTTGATAATTTCCATACCGGGATTGGCAAACGTAGTGTAGGACGCCCTCAGACTAGGTGGAGCGACGATCTACGCAAAGTTTATGGCAAGAGCTGGATGAGAGTGCTCGCGAATAGTGCTTGTTGGCGTGCAATGGTAGAGGCCTATGTCCAGCAGTGGACTTATATAGGCTGATGATGATGATGATGATGATGATGACCGGGATTTCTAATTGCGGCGTCGATTTTTCCCGATGGGCCACAGACCACAACTTGCTGTTGATCTCTTTCTTCATAGAAATGTAGTTATTTTGGTGGGGAGTGAAGTTATTTTCATAATTTCCATCAGATCCATCGCATTCACTATATGTTTCCCAGTGCTGAGTATCGATGAGGGCCCAGCGCGAGTCCAAAGTCTTTAAGATGTCTTCAAACTCCCACTTATCCACAACATTCGCCAACTTGATATTAGATACAGTACGACTGAACGCCTTAAATTACTTGCCTGTTTTCGAAGCATTTCATCGAGCTTACTCAGATTCCCACTGTACATTAGTCCCAGACGAGGTTTTTTAATTTGAAGAAGTTTAAGCACTAATCGTACAGTCGGCTCTCGTTAGTTCCCTCATATAACCTGTGCAGTTCATCCCAAACTTCTTTCGAGGTGGAAAGTGTTATGACTTTAGCGAGTGTCTCTGTGTGTGATTATTTGTTATCAAAAGCAACGCTGTGCTCTCTAACTTAAGAAACTCTTGTGAGCTTTTATTGTATGATGCCAATGCAGCAGTAACACCAGCCTCACCAACACCATCACCATCACCATCAGCGGCTGGGGGTCTGGTTGGCTTCTGTGTAAATCCATCCACAATGTCCATGAGCCCATGACAGCGCAGTAGGACCTGCATGTGGTAACTCCATGAAACCCAATTGTGGTCATTTAGTTTTGTCATACCTGTTTTCGTGAACTCCATTTTATCAACTTTATGATTCATCTTCCGAGTCTGGGCCCATAACCACTTAAGAGCACGGCATCAGTGACGGAAGTAGGAGTCCGACATAAAAAGGATCAATGTACTGAATTATACACATATCACATCATATCACAGAATTTCCATAATACAACAGTAATAGGTTTCCTTTTTCACACTGACAGTCAAAAAAAGACTCATAGTCTTTAGTTGCTATGTTACCATGAACATGGCGTGCTTTTCATCATGCTACAATGACGCTACATTAACGAAGTGAGAAATAATTGCGAGAGAACGTCTTCCTTCCAGAAACCAACCTTTTGTTAAACATGATCAAAACCTAGTTAGATGTATGGAAGAGGCCTTTACTCAGCATTGGGAAGATCAAGGTTGAAGAAGAAGAGAAGAAGAAGTTAGAAGCATTGGCGAATCGATGATTGTAATTAGCATAATAGGTGATTTGGTATGCACTGTAAGCCTATTATCGTGTAATAAATAAATAAATAAAAATTAAATGAATCTGCGTCCTATGTTCCTCGAGTGTGAAAGCTGACTACTGCGAGTTTTTAGTGGATAACTTATGTAGTGTAACCACTTACCTACAAGCTTGCTTATTTTATAATTATATTAAACTTGTAATTATAATATAAATAAATATCAATGTATAATAATATAAATAAATAATAATGCATAATATATTAATAATATTTCTAGCGATATTATTACATAATATTAGCCATATCATAATGTAGAAATAATTTATGATGTTGTAAATAATTATAATAATTTTGTATGTTGCGCGGACAAGCAGACCGACTTCTCATATAGATATCGCGCATCACGACGTCGGCGCATGCGCGCGGCCGATCCGCTGCCCGGCGGCCGACGTGCGCCCGCGCGCCAGTACTCACGAGACATTGAGGTTGAACGCGCGCCGGTCGCGCACAGAATTACCGTTACTCGGAGTACGCGAGTTTATCGATTCCGGATGCTTGATCGCTGCGAATGTTTTTGTGCTTGTTTGACTTTCTTACTCTCTGCTTTTGAACTCCTTCTGGCAAAATTACTTTCTCCTTCTATTGTGTATACTGTGCTTTGCTTTTAATATTAAATGGTACAGTGTTGTTTATTCGGTCGTTTGATTTATGTCTGACGCTGAAGAAGAGTACGGAGACCCTACTACCGGCCTCACTGGTGACCCCGAGAAGGAACACACCATGCCAGATAAAGAGTTAGAGTTGAACAAAGTCGGCGTAAGGGTGCCGCCATTTTATGCGGACAAGCCAGCGTTATGGTTCGTACAGCTCGAGAGCCAATTCGTTCTAGCTGGGATAACGGCGGATTCCACGAAGTTTCATTACGCGTTGGCCCAGATGGATTCGGCAACGGCGTCAATTGTGGAAGACATCATTACCGGACCCGCAACGGCAAACAGGTACGAGCTGTTAAAAAGCGAACTGGTTAAGCGACTGTCAGTTTCGCGTGAAAAAAGAATCAGCCAACTGCTGACGAATGAGGAGTTGGGAGACAGGAAGCCGTCGCAATTCCTCAGGCATTTGAAGAGCCTGGCTGGAGCTGGTGTTCCTGAAGAGTTCCTGCGATCGATATGGACCAGCAGACTACCCACCAGTACGCAGAGCATCATAGCATCACAAGCGAAACTACCGCTAGATGAGGTTGCAGACTTAGCTGACCGCATTCACGAGGTTGTACCATTAGGACCCCAGATAGCGGCAACATCAAGGTCATCGGTACCACATTCCTTTAGCCAGGAGATTGCAGCATTGACCCAGCAGGTGAAGACACTGATGACGAAGGTCGACCAGATGTCACGCCAGCGTGGGCGGTCCAGGACCCCTGCTGCGCACCGAGGGCGTAGCCGTTCATCATCATCAGCTCGAAGGTCGAGCTCCAACTACAGGAAGTTTCCGACGTGTTGGTACCACCATAAATTTGGGGACAAAGCTACTCGGTGCGTACAACCTTGTAATTTCACGGGAAACGGCCAGGGCATTTCGTAATGGCGGCCGACGACTGCCCGAATACCGGTCGCCTGTTTGTTACTGACCGGCGATCCAAAACACAATTTTTAGTGGACACCGGCAGCGATTTATGTGTTTTTCCAAAAAAGTTAATGCGTAGTGGATGTTTAAAAACCAATTTAATTTTAAGTGCCGCTAACGGTACAACTATTTCCACGTACGGTTTTGTTAATTTTAATTTAAACTTGGGCTTACGCCGCGACTATGCTTGGAGATTTGTTATTGCAGACGTAACGAGGGCGATAATAGGAGTGGATTTTTTATCACACTACGGGCTCGTCGTCGATGTGAGGAACCGACGCCTCATCGATGGCATGACATCGCTCGCCGCCCCGGCGTTGCTCGCGCGTAAGTCGGAAGACGTCACTTCGGTTAAGGTAATGTCTGGTGATTCTACCTATCATACCATACTTAAACAGTATCCCGAAATAACACGTCCACCCGGAATACACCGCACACCTACACATAGTACAGTACACCACATACGTACTACACCTGGGCCGCCGGTATCAGGTACACCGCGTCGCTTGGCGCCGGACAAACTAAAAATAGCCAAAGCAGAATTTGACGCCATGTTGAAGAGCGGCATCTGCAGGCCATCAGAGTCCCCTTGGTCTTGGAGGCCGGTAGTAGGGTCTCCGTACTCTTCTTCAGCGTCAGACATAAATCAAACGACCGAATAAACAACACTGTACCATTTAATATTAAAAGCAAAGCACAGTATACACAATAGAAGGAGAAAGTAATTTTGCCAGAAGGAGTTCAAAAGCAGAGAGTAAGAAAGTCAAACAAGCACAAAAACATTCGCAGCGATCAAGCATCCGGAATCGATAAACTCGCGTACTCCGAGTAACGGTAATTCTGTGCGCGACCGGCGCGCGTTCAACCTCAATGTCTCGTGAGTACTGGCGCGCGGGCGCACGTCGGCCGCCGGGCAGCGGATCGGCCGCGCGCATGCGCCGACGTCGTGATGCGCGATATCTATATGAGAAGTCGGTCTGCTTGTCCGCGCAACATACAAAATTATTATAATTATTTACAACATCATAAATTATTTCTACATTATGATATGGCTAATATTATGTAATAATATCGCTAGAAATATTATTAATATATTATGCATTATTATTTATTTATATTATTATACATTGATATTTATTTATATTATAATTACAAGTTTAATATAATTATAAAATAAGCAAGCTTGTAGGTAAGTGGTTACACTACATCACCCCTCCCCAGAGACCGTCAAGGGCGATAATAGTCGGGAAATCTAACGGTACGTCCCGATCGCGTCCTTCTGCAGTCATTGTTATGGTCAGGTAATGGCTGATGATTTCTGGGTGAATTTGAATTGTGAGGGTGAGTTTCGTTGTTTGGTGTGTGTAGTGCGGTGTCTGGGTCGCGCAGTATGAAGGCCGGCTTGAGACGGTCTATCGATACTGTCACGTGCTTACCTTTAACCAAAATTTTAAAAACTTTGTTACCTCTAGTGGTAACCTCGTACGGCCCAGTGTACGCTGGTTTTAGGGACCCTCCAACAGTGTCATCGCGAAGGAAGACGTGAGCTGTTGTGGAAAGGTCTTTAAAAATGAAGGTGTTTCGCTTACCACTGTGCCGTGCGGCTGGTGATGGGTGTAAGTCCCTTACGAACTTACGAAGTCTCGACAAGTAATCTGACATATCTGTTGTCTCGTCAGTTGGGGGGTCGAAAAAAATCTCCCGGTAGGCGCAGGGGTTGCCCGTAAAGAAGTTCAGCTGCTGATGCCTGAATATCTTCTTTATAGGCGCTTCTGACACCTAATAGGACGAGAGGCAAGGCTTCCACCCAACTGGTACCTCCGTGGCAGGTTATTGCAGCCTTTAGCTGGCGATGGAACCTTTCCACGAGTCCGTTGCATGCCGGGTGGTACGCCGTCGTCCTACGGTGCTGGTAACCGGCCATGACAGATAACTTCTGAAATAGGGCCGACTCGAACTGGCGTCCTCTATCGGTGACTATATCCGCCGGGCAACCAAAGCGGGCTATCCAGCCATTTAGCAGTGCCCGTGCCACTGTTTCTGCCGTCATATCTGTCAATGGTATTGCCTCTGGCCATCGCGTAAACCTATCGACAGCTGTGAGGCAATAACGGTACTCTTGACACAATGGCAACGGACCCACTAGGTCTATGTGAATGAATGAGAGTCTAGCCTGGGGTAATTTAAAGTTACCTAACGGGCTAGAGACATGGCGGGTGATTTTAGCCCTTTGGCAAGCCAGGCAGGTACGTACCCACTCTCTGCAGTCCTTTTTGATGCCGGGCCAGACATACCGATCTGCCACTAGTTTGGCTGTAGCGTTGGCACCGGGGTGACTGAAGGAGTGCAGGCTGTCGAACACTGGCTTGCGAAGCTGTTTGGGGATAAATGGCCGCTGGGTGGCGCCACTTGTGTCGCAGTACAGGTAATCCTGAGAACCAGGTATTTTTACCTTTTCCAACTGCAACGATGAACCGGCTTTAAGCAGTTGCTCCAGCTCTTGGTTAGTCTGTTGAGCGGAGGCTATTCCCTCGACAGTGACAGGTTGGGCTATCTCCTCTATGCGCGAAAGGGTATCCGCCACGACGTTATTTTTCCCCGATATGTGCCTGATGTCAGACGTAAACTGGGCTATCAGGTCAAGGTGTCTGAACTGTCGTGGGGAACAATTCTCTTTACGAGAGTGGAAAGCAAAGGTCAGGGGCTTATGGTCTGTATAGATCGTGAAGTCCCGAGCCTCTAACATGTGCCTAAAATACTTCACACTCTCGTATATTGCAAGAAGGACGCGATCGGGACGTACCGTTAGATTTCCCGACTATTATCGCCCTTGACGGTCTCTGGGGAGGGGTGATGTAGTGTAACCACTTACCTACAAGCTTGCTTATTTTATAATTATATTAAACTTGTAATTATAATATAAATAAATATCAATGTATAATAATATAAATAAATAATAATGCATAATATATTAATAATATTTCTAGCGATATTATTACATAATATTAGCCATATCATAATGTAGAAATAATTTATGATGTTGTAAATAATTATAATAATTTTGTATGTTGCGCGGACAAGCAGACCGACTTCTCATATAGATATCGCGCATCACGACGTCGGCGCATGCGCGCGGCCGAGCCGCTGCCCGGCGGCCGACGTGCGCCCGCGCGCCAGTACTCACGAGACATTGAGGTTGAACGCGCGCCGGTCGCGCACAGAATTACCGTTACTCGGAGTACGCGAGTTTATCGATTCCGGATGCTTGATCGCTGCGAATGTTTTTGTGCTTGTTTGACTTTCTTACTCTCTGCTTTTGAACTCCTTCTGGCAAAATTACTTTCTCCTTCTATTGTGTATACTGTGCTTTGCTTTTAATATTAAATGGTACAGTGTTGTTTATTCGGTCGTTTGATTTATGTCTGACGCTGAAGAAGAGTACGGAGACCCTACTACCGGCCTCACTTACTAGGATACATTTATAATTAAAGTAATATGAAATCAGCGCAGGAATGAAGTGACGTGGATGTGTCTCGTTGTACCTTGAAGGTGTACTGCAGGCCGCGGCGGATCTGCAGGTCGGGCGCGAGCTGGCCGTTGACGTACCAGGCCAGCGGCGCGCCGCCGCCGCCCGGGCGCGCCGCCGCGCCGCGCCGGCCGCCCGCCGGGCCCAGCCGGAACGAGAACACGCGCAGCGCCGGGTCGAACAGCTCCGCCACCTCCCACGCCGGCGGCGAGTCCGGGGACCCGCTGCACAGGCGCACAAATGTACTCGCGTGCTAAGTAACGTCAAAGGATCCTTTAAATGAGAACAGTCAAACAAGAAAAACTTACATGCTGAATTGGAAGCAGTCGTTCTCCGGCGGCTGCTGGCCCAGCAGCAGCGAGACGTCGGCGCGCGGCCACAGCCGGTGGAACTGCGGCTCGCCCGCCGCGTCTAGCGCGCCCACGGCCCACACCGCGGCCAGCGCGCGGTCCGTCACCCACTCGCGGTCCATCGGCTCCCCTGGGGAACTATCCCGTTACACACCCGATCCATAGAGGTACACACAGGTCCTATGACAGGGAGATTGCCTCCTGATCTGGAGGTTCTTCGTACAAGACTATTTGCAGACGAGGGAAGAGTTTTGGTCGGTAAGGAACGCAAGGAGAAGAGTAAGGATAACCCTACTCAGAGGCGGGAACGATGTGTTAAGCCAAAATGAAGATCTTCTCAGATTCGTTCCAGGCATAGAAGAGCGGCGATCTGTCGTCTAGCTGGAACTAGATTACGTACTCACGCAGGTCATTAAGTGCATTAAGGTCAGGGTTGCATTAAGGAAAGGCTACACAAATTCAGTTTGAGCGACCGGATTGTATATCCGTCCGGCAAGGCGCTACAAATTCGTGACCCCGCTCTCTGGGACTACGAACTACTACGATGTTGGACCGGCTGAAACGAACAGCTATGGACCGCTTCACTATCACGAATTGGTCAGCTATGAAATAATAATCGGGTTGCAGATCGAGGACTGGAAGTGGATGTGAATTTTATTTCCCAGCGCGAGGTTATTTTGCTGTGTTGTGTTTTGCCATATCAGAGGAGAGATTATTTAAAGGGATGACACAGATTTCGTAAGGAGTGAAGAAAGTGCGCATGGGAAATAGCCCGAAGCAAGTACTCCGCGCATCCCCAGAAATTGGTCCGTTATGGCGCAAAGCGGGAGGGCCGAGGGTTGGTGGTAGGATCTAGAAGTACTGACCGGGCTGCAGCGTGCGGCGGTAGGTGACGACCGTCACTCCGTCGGAGCGGCTGGCCGTGAACACCTGGTTGGAGTCCAGGCCTCCGACGCGGTCATCCCGACACACGCCTCGCCATTGTCCTAGCACTTGCACACACTGAAATCGAAAATTACACTAAATTGAAATACACAATTCTTGTAGACATCACTGCAACTTGTAACTATTACATCTAATTACGTGACTGACACCAGAAAAGATTCCGGGAGGAAGTCACATGGTTATAAATAACATAACAGTCTTCGGCAATGCAATCGTCTTTTATTTCTTATTTATCAAGACAATCAGTCTAACACCACACGAAACGAAGAAACGATGGACATTCAATCAATTCTGAGGATACGGTTATAGGAACATGTTGAAGCCGCTGGTAGCGCGGTACCGACCGGCGCGAGCTCGGTGATGTTGTAGTCGGTGGCCAGCCCGCGCTGCTGGCGCTCGTCGAAGGCGGCCACGGCCACGTCCGCGCCGCGCATGCGCGAGTGCTCCGCCGAGCCCGAGATGCCGAACGCGATGTACTCGTTTGCGCCGATCTGTTGGGCAACACACCAGCCAGTTGCTTCAAACATCACTCTGTAGGAATATCCCGAGGTCTGGTATAAAATGAAAAATTCGAATTCTGTATGTAGAGTCAAGTAATTGAGTTACTTGAGAAATGTTAAGAAAATTTGCGCGAAGAAAATCAACACTCAGTTTTGATTCCAAAAAAATATCTTATTATATACTTACTATTATTGAAGGTTACTGATAAGGGGAACCGATTTTAGTCCATGAAATAATAATAAAAGTAGCGCCTGGATTATAAAAAGTATTAATTATTAAGAAATATACATAATACCTATAGGAAATGTCTGAATGTCTTAATTAACTTCCTGGAGATGAAGTTTCAAAAGGTCAAACCATATTTAAATGAATATAGTAAAAGTTAAAGACAATACATATTTAAATTAAATAAGTGAAGCTCAAGTTGACGTTATTGTTAGAGGCGGTTACCTTCCCGGCGAGCTGAAAGGTGACTTGGTTGCCGAACACCTCCCAGGCCGCCTGCACGTCGCGGTGCAGCTGCCGGCAGTGCGGCAGCGCCGTCCTGCGGACACACCGCATCAGCACCAGGCGATCGTACGTGACACAGCCGGCGTTAGTCAGAACACTGCCCTTTAAGTAATAACGTGTCTGGCGCAACCGGTAGGATTGGTATATCTTTATGACTGGTGCCGCTGGTAGAAGCGGCTACATTAACAAGTAAATTGAGCCATCTGACGGTAGGGTTTATTGCTAAAACTGTTAACTTCAGAAATTGGGATCAGTTATAATTCATTCTGTTAACATTTGGAAGTCGGGAGTTTATTGATGTAAGTCAATGTAATGTCGTGTGCTGTCAGTGCCGGATTAAGCCAGCGCGAGGCCCGCAGCAAAATCTATGTATAAAGAGACCTTGGTTGGTTTTAGGTTAGATCTTAAGTGTAGGGTGGTAAATAAAAGAGAACTGGTAGAAATACTCGTACATGTCAGGGAGTTGTCGGTGCGCGGGGCCCGTAGCATTTGCTACTCTTGCTACGCGGCTAATCCGGCACCGCCAGGTCTACAGTAATCTGTTGCTGTCCCGTATATATCACAATGTTATATCCATGGAAGATTAGCGTGGTGACTCTCCTGAGTCAACACAATATAATTAGCATGTTGCATGTGAAGGTAGTTGCGGGTTTAGAGCACTGACTTGTGCGGGTGCAGCGCGGTGAGCGCGGGGGGCACGTTGGGCCGCTCGGGCAGCAGCACGGAGGCGATGGCGCGGCGCGCGCGGGCGTCCCACAGCGCCAGCCAGTCGACCGTGAACAGCGACTGCTCGCCCGGCAGCGCCAGGCGCACCGCGCCGCCGCGGTACACCGGGAGCGGCTCCAGGCTGCCACACGACCACAACTATACACCTTACATTTTATGCTACCGATGCAGATTTAGCAAAGCCTAATTTTCACGTCAATTTTAAAACACAAAAATATTTTATTTCCTATAGTCATATTGACCACGATGGTGGTTTATTTTAAATGTGGGTATTGTTTAAAAATCGAACATATTAATAAGAATAAACATTCGGATACTATGGACATCCTCCGGAGTCCCCCAGGGATACCATTTTGAACCATTATTCTTTCTTATTCCTGCTAACGACGTGGTATTCACTGTGAAGTAGAAATTGAAGAACTATGCCGTCGATCTCAAATTTCAACAGATTTAAGAGGTAAATAATGAGTAAAGGAGCGGTACTCACTAGCCGTACTCGTCGGGGATCTTGAACCCGCGCGCGGAGGGCTGCGGGCCCACGCCGGCCCAGAAGTATACCTCGCCGCCGGCGCCGTCGTAGTGCAGCTCCGGGATCCTGCGCGCGCGCACACGTCAACACTAGCCAGCTTTTAAAGCTTTACGACACAGTTCTGTACTGTTGAGTATAATGAGGCAACACATGCTATATGGACAGTTATTATTATAAGGTGGATTTTTGAATGCTTTATAAACTTGTTTCCGTAATGGGCGGCATTGCCTTATAAACCTGCATAAAGTATACTTTAAAGAAGTTAGTAGCTGATCATCCAGTTATGAAATGGGATTCGGTATTCTTTGCAAAAAACCCAAATATGATTCAGTTATCTACAAGAAAGAAATATTTTCATTTAGTTAGATTAGGTACTAGATCCATTTATTTGAATGTAGTGTTTACAGTCTGAACCGACATCGACATTGGATCTGCACGATTTTCAAATTAGGTAAATCCGAAACTGTCACTGTATAAATTGATAATTATAACTAACATGGTTATCAGATGGGATTTTATTTTCCTCATAGAAAACCGGAAAAGAATATTATTTATTTATTTATTTAATCAAAACCAATGAACCTGCGCCTCTGTTCCACTGGGTAGAAACCATATTGCATATGATGTGTAAGAAATTACAGTTTTACAACACGCCAAAGGCAATGTGGTTTTTACCGTGTAGAATCTCGATCCTGATCTTCGATTTGTTTTAACCTCCAACTCAACAAAGGGATAATACAAGTTTGACATGGTGATCTACGCCTCCCAAATGGATAGACCGAATCGGACGGATTTTTTTTCTAGTTTGTCAAGTTGTTTCTTAGTTAAGTTTCATGAAAATCGAAAAGCATTGAAATGACTCACAGGATGGTGTTGGCGTCGAGCAGCTGCAGCGGCGAGCTGGTGACGCCGGAGCCGGCCAGCGCGCCGGCCGCGAGCGGCGCGGGCGCCTCGAACTCGTCGGGCACGTACACGTCGCCGAACGCGTTCTGCGACGCGATGTCGTACACCGCGAACCACTTGAGCCGCGACACGCGCTTGCCCTCCGGCAGCGTCAGCCGCACGTCCTCGTTGTAGTAGCGCTCGAGGATGTTGCTCCTGCCGGCGAGACCCACTTGACTTGTCTGTACGAAGGCCCAAGGATTTTTGTCCCTCAACGTTTCATGCGAATATGAGAGCGATGACTCATATTGTTTGTTTTTCGCACACGACACGCGCTTAATTAAACGCTCCTACACCGAGACCTGTAACCCCCTTAAATCGTCTATCTACGCAAAATAAATTTATTTTTAAGTAATACTCTAAATTCACTGTTATTTTTATAAGTAAACTAGCGACCCGCCCACAATTTATTATAATTAAAGACCTCTTGAATCACTCTACCTATTGCTGAAAACTGCATCAAAAATCCGTTGCGTAGTTTAAAAGACCTAACAAGCTGCGGGAGCGACTTGGTTTTATACTATGTAGACACAAACAAACATACTTTCTTTCTGAAATATTTATTTAAAGATTAAGCTTCCAAGCGAGACAGCCGTTTTCTTGATAGGAAGTGTATAAGCTGGTTACATGATGAAAAGCAATTAAAGTACAGTTGCGTAGGAAACCGTCGGCGGTTAGTTGGGGTACGATGTCGACTCGTGGTCGTAAGTACTTACCTTACCCTTTGAACTTTAGCTGCGCCATCGACGAACTACACATAGACTGAACTGTACCCACCATGAACTAATGAGTTTTTCTAACATAAGTATGTTACCCGCACTTTTGAGCAGCTGAGTGTGTAAGACAAGGTGTGATACAATAAGACGCTTTTACCCCTGGGGAATGGGCCCGGGTTCCCAGTTCGAATCGAGATATGGATAGACAAGGTAAGGTTAACATCGAACTGCAATTTTGGACCTGGAGCGCCCTAACTAATTTGGTCAACGAATCAATAAAAAGCATGAATATAATAGTGTATGCGACGGACTTGCCGTGCTGGTCGGGCACGATGAACCCCTGCGGGCCGGGACGCGCCGAGTCGCCGGCCCAGAAGAAGGTGTCGTCGCCGGTGCCGTCGTAGTTGAAGTTCACCAGCAGCAGCGTCCAGTCGTCCACCGCATACACCTCGCCCGTCACCTGTAGCACAAGCCAGTCAGCTCTTCTTCACATCCAAGACATTTTTCCATTCAGCTCTCTTGTCGTGTTTCTTCTTCTACACACACCTTTTTGTTTTGTTTTATGGCAAAGATCCGTAGATATTTGCAGATATTTGCCAATTTTGTAAGCACTAATACAGAAAGTTAAATTTGAATCAGTTGAGTTTGGCCCAGTTATAAGACTTTCTTGATAAAAATAATTCAGCAATTTGGTTATACCAAGTAGAAGAGAGCCCCTGGTGTAATGTTCATTATTTATTGTTTGTGTTCAGCTATGCAGGTACACCCGACGCACAAACAACCTTTAACTTGATGACTGAGCTGATTGAAGAAACCCTTCAATATGAGGGGACAATGTCACACAAACTGAACTAGTCCCAAACTAAGCGGCTTTTAGAACTAGTCACTGTATAAAAGGTTCATCATTTTTGGACCTTATCTCTATTGAAATAAAGTTATTCATTTATTTCTCAATATAATTCAAAAATACAAGTTGCATCCACAACACAGGTCTCGTCAGGTACACAAGCACTTAACCACTAAAAGTCTTATATACTTAAGACCTTTTCATTCCTTGACTATATTTTATTTGCGAACTACTCGACAAAGATGGATTATTTCATTACATTTGTAGACATCAAATAAAAAAATAAAATAAACAAAAAGTCATTATTATCACTTAGCCAGATTATAAATTTACAGTTGCTAAAGCCTCCCTTTGGACTAACAAGGCTGTGTTCGGACAGACTTAGCATTGTTAAGTCAAACTCTCAAACACTTAAAACTTTAAGTTAGTATTTATTTATTTGTATTGCACAAGCAGCTCAAATCAGATGCCTGCATATGATTGAGCAGTTGTGTTATTATGTATTTTTAAAAATTTATCCATATATAAATAACATTACACGATTTTACTATACAAAGTTGCAGATAGCTGATAATTGATATTTTCTTTCTAATTAATGGACGCTGTCATTAAGACGGCTCTATTTTGGCTAGATAGTTAAAGTTGTTGACCGTATATAGTAAACTTCTTTAATACCTACACAGAAACATGAAGAAATTGTGTAACAGCTGGCCATATATAGCAAAAGATTTTTAACTTAAGTTTCATTATTAGGATTCAAAATGACCAATTTAAAACAAGTTCTCATTAGTTGATGATGTAAATTCTTGAGTTAGTCATCAGTTATCACCTTAGTGCAAGTTTTCACTTATTCTAAACTTGATTTGATATTCTTATCCAGAATGTAAGTTTTCAGTTTACCTGGTGATGGTAGGAGTTGATCTTCCCCACAAGCCGCCCGCGGTAGGGCCCGTCGTCCTCATCCTGCGACCAGCTCTCTGCAACCATTCCACACAACTTCACACAAGCCGTATCACAAAAGGTTTAGACTTAACATCAACACAAGAGAGAAAGTTAACACTTTTTGCACCAAAACAAAGCCATACTCACCACGCGCAAGCACCAGAAACGTCAACCATGCTAACAACATCATTACACTTATAATTAAACCTTAACACTATTTATTGTTCCCAACTTTCTACGCAAAGGTCATTATTTGTAAGAACTTTTCGCAATTTTCGCAGAACTTCCGGTTTCAACTTCAACTTGACATGTCACTAGTCAGTGCGCTCTCGCTTGTGGAGGCTTCCACGAGGTCACGCTTCTGGTTGGTCGAGAGTAACAGGCGGTTGGTTGCAGCCAATGAGAGCAGAGTACTTTCACTTATTTTGGTAACGTGCCATTGGGAACATGCTTAGCTTTCTATTGATAGTGTTGCTACCTTATTACTTGAAATTGAACTCAATAACATTATATCAAATTAAACAATTTTAAGGGTGCTTAATAGAACAAATTCTTAGTAAGTATTTAAATTTAAATCTTTCTTTGGATACATTTCTCACCATAGTTATCATTTGTGTGTACTATTTATGTGCAGACAGTTATTACTAGAATGGCAACATTTCATATGCATTACGGGAATTTTGAATACTTTTTTTAAATTAAGTCCAATTATTATGACTGGGGAGCCTTGGGGGAGGCCTATGTCCAGCAGTGGACGTTCGGCTGACATGATGATGATGATTATGACTGAAATGAGCATTAGTTTCGGCACTGGCAAATCATGACATTAGTTTTGTAACATTACGCAACTTTTCATTTTAATTACATATTCTTAAATGGACCGTTGACACGGTGCACAGGACATCTCGGCGGGCGGATTAGTTGCACATCCGAACCGGTCTTCAATTTATTCGAGCCTTACGAGTTCAGTTCGCGAATTCCCATTTACGTAAAACTACACATTAAGTATTGCGTACGGTGAATTATTAGCTTCCTTAGAATCAGAATGAGACCGGATTCTCGGTGGCTAGTATGTATCCACTACTTACTCGTAGTGCCAATGACTAGATAACGTAAAAGAGGATACCACAGAAATCCTAGCTTATGTTATGAATTATAACAATTTTAATAAAGTCTATACGTGTTGTTATTACAGATTTTTGATTTTTATCCGTGTTTTTTTTTATAGGTAGGTATTTGGATAAATGTATTTATTTGGCCGACCGGTTGCAGGTTTTGTGGTTACTGAGATTTAATGCAAAGCCAGAGGTCGTGAGTTCGGTACCAAAGCGGGTTCATTGAAGCGGGTGCTCGAAATTAGAAAATAAATAGCATGTGAAGGAGCGTCACCACCAACCCCGAACTTAAAATGGAATCCAGCGGCCGGCATTAATCCGAATAATCACATTCCCAAAATATAAGTAGGTAAAATATGCGTTGTTAACTTTATACCGTGTTCATTTGTCAGCCTATTTCCAATCACAACCATAGTATTCTGTTAACTGACGTTTACATTGACGACATCAACACCGTTGTTTTATTCAACACTGGAACACACAAATGCGAACACTACTGCTCGGAGGTGGTTTAAAAAAGTTTATCATAACATCCTGCGTTTACTTCATTAATCAACAGCCAATCACTATAGAACTGCCAGCTGTCGCTGAGTTTTCACCTTTTGCAGACCTAAACATTATACTTAGTGTTCTATTTTTAAGAACGCATTTGTAAAGCTATTAGGCAATAAAACATATTCGTCTCTTCGACGCAGTTCGTATGGTCGACACTATGGCTTGCACTGCACCGGCGACGTCTCACGGGCCACACAGCTCGTTAGCAGCCAGTACACCCAACTCTAAAGATAGTTGTTAAGTCATTAAAAGTTAGCGAGAGGTCGCAGACGTCCGGCGCGACGCTAGCCGGGACCGCGGCGGGATAAGATGAACCTGTGAACTTATTTACAGAGGGGCAAGAAACGCCTTCATAAACTCTGCCGGCAATAGTACCTACAAGTTATCGAGTAAACTCTTTCATACGTTAAAGATAAAAAAAAGATAAAAGATGTTTATTCAGTAAGTAGGCCGCACGGGCACTTTTACACGTCAAAAATCTACCAGCGCTTCGCAAGAGACCACTGCTGAGAAGAAACGCCGCAAGAAACTCAACAGTCAGTCGTTTTTTTAAACACTACTTATGATATTATACAAGTATAAAGCTTAACCTAGCATTATATAAAACAATGAATTTAACATAAAATAAAAAATAAAAAATATGCAAGCGTAGCTTGAGCAGGAAAATATGTCAAAACTAAGAATTTTCATAGGGAGTAATAAGTAGTAGTAATAATATATATTTACTCGTTAGGGGGATGTATCCCGTAATGGGGAGTGTGGGCAACTCAATAGACAGTGCATTTTCTTAATTGCATTCAATTGTTTTGTTAGTCTTAACGTACCGTTTACTAATAGTTATTTATGTGACTGGTGCATAATGAGAGGCATTAATACACGAGTGTGGTTTTATGAAACGAGCCGATAGGTGAGTTTCATAATAAGATCACACGAGTGTTTTAATGCCTAATTATGCGTACAGTCGCATACATAACTTTATCTACATGCATATCATAAGTTTTCTACAATATGTGAGAAAATTGTACCATGTTGCCTTGTATCTTAAAGAACCTGCATCTTAATGTTCACTTTAAAGTGTCGGTCACCGAAACTTTAAAGTGAACATTAAGATGCAACTACATCAATAACCGATACTTTAATGACATGTAATACTTTAATGTTAACATTAAAGTGCAACCACAGATACAGGTTTCTTAATATAGGCTGTTTGCTTATCGTTTCTAAACATATAATAGGGAAGTTATGATATGGATGTAGATAAAGTAACTATTGAGTTCCCTGCAGAGCTGACACGGCGGCAGTCTCAGTTAACTGAGAGCTCGCGCGGCGGCGGGCGGCGAAAACCAATGCATAAAAATCGCCTCATCACCGGCTCCTCGTGGCTGCTTAATCCGAGGTCTCTATGTATTTGTCGCCGCCCCTGCCCCTGTTGCAGCCGTTACATTATTAATACCGATTCGCACTAGCCGAAATAAACCAATGTTAAGCTCTCATCTAGCGCATCACCGACCAGAATGTGTCTCAGAGCGACGACGTCACCTGCGCCGGAGACGCCGGAGTGCCGTCCGCGCCCGCGCCGGCGCCGGGTCACGCCTCGCTACACTTTCACATTCACTCCCCCCCCGTTCGGTGACCACCCCGTCGATCACCCGATCCGTCACCGCGTCTAATATGAGCTATAGATTTCTTCCACGGTACCTGATCTGTGCATACGTTATGCGCTGCTGAGACTCGATGATGACTAATGTTCTGGGTGTGGGCAAACGCGACGATTGACTGATCAGCTGTGCTTTGCTTTGAGCGAGAGAGATTCGACTAATATTTGCGCTCGTTTAAAGTTAAAGGTTATATATGGAGGAGAACAACATGTCTATTTAGAGGCCTTGTTGTTGGGAGTTTTGTCACCAAGTCTCTAACTAACTACTTGTATTTTTTTATTTTCTTGGCAAAGGAAGTTTAAGACAAAACAGCTAATTATGTATGATCTTACATCACTTTTTGGCTATGTTTACTATTTGCCAATAGTTATAGTCCCATTAAGAGGATTGCGAAGCCAAAACTTCCAAACAAAATGCGATAACGTTTCTCTCCCCTTACACCTTACAGACCCAGCCAGCTCAGTTTGGGACAAGTCTATTGGTGAGACATTGTCCCCTGATATTTGTTTATTTATATGGAAGTGACTAACAAGGAAAGGTACCCAACTGTCCGGCTCCGATTTTGTTGATTTTGATTATATGTTAGAGGTTTAAAATAACAGACGCGTATTTTTTTTAGCGGCCCAAATTCAGCCTTTTGGGATAAATTTGTCACAGGATGCCGGATCAGGTAATGTCGCGGGATCCTGGATCAGGTACAGGAACGGGGATGGTAATAAGGAACACCAGGAGTCCAGGGCAGGGTTATTTATTAAAAAGGCCTCTAGTAATTATAATAAAAAAATAAGGCACCTGAGGACAACAACAAAGGAAAACTTAGAATAAAATAAAACTGTGGTAAGATGAGTTTAAAATGGTCTTAGATATAAAAGGTATAAACTTACAATAAGTGCCATAAACAGGGTTAACAGGGTTATTCAGATGAAGGAACTTTATATAATTTACTTCACTTTTTAAATATTTATGTAATTGACTTGATTTATAACATTTTAATTATGATTGGAACTTGTTCATAGCTTGGAAACTCGTGAGCAACTGATCAGTCGTTGTGTCCAGGCGAACGTAGATTTTGAATGAACTCAAATTTAGAATTTTGATTAAAAAATAGCCATATAGGTGAATGCCAGAATCATTTTAACTGAACGAGGTGAAATATAAAAGAAAAGGTAGATACACCTCGTTACAAATTGACCTCCAAAGTACTGAAAAGTGAGGTCAATTTCTCCCAACAGGCTGAATTTGGGCCTTTCCTTGTAAACAACCGGCGCCGAAGATCGTCAGCTTGAGTAAATCCTGTACTGTTTTCAAAAATCTCTAACGATAGCAGAATGGATCTTGTTATGCCGGCCAGGTTCGGTTATGTCAACAGTAAGCTGTAATGCGTTTGCGGCGAGCAGGAGGCCGCAAACAAGCAGATGCGCGCATTATGCGCCGGCGCAGTCATCTTGGCGGTGAAAGCTGCGCGCGTTTCCGCGTCGATCCCGTGGGATTCCTCTACCTTTTACACGACGGCCCGAATAAAGTTGTATGGAATACGGTGCGCTTCCTTGTTCCATCATGACTTCTTCATTTGTTGGACCCGTTAAAGCCCCGCAGCTAGGTTTTTTCTATGGTGGATTGGTTTTATTCAAAAGGGTTCTGAGTGCGCACAGTAGCTGTAGTATTTTATTCCGATTTTAATTCAATTTCGGACTGAATCAGCGCGAGCCATCTCACGCTTGACCATTTTTAGTATTATTTTGTTGTTTATCTTCGGGGTTTAGACTATAGTCTTCCCAAAGGGCAAAGCAGAGTGGCCTTTGCAAAACTGCCTCCAAAGCTAGAAGTTTGAAACTATTTTCAAAGGATGCCTTATAAGGACATAGCACCTTGCACAAAGTTTTAACCGTTTACATACGGCTCCCTGGGAGTCACGGCACCAAAATAATCCTTGAACTGCTTTATTATTGTTCTCCAGAAGGATGCAACTAACTTAACAAAATACCGGTCAAGTGCGAGTCGGACTCGCGCACCGAGGTTTCCGTAATTAGGATAATATGGTTGGAAAACGCAAAAGAAAATACTCATTTTGTTATGAACTTTATTGTCTCTACAAAAAAGTCCATTTTGACTAGCCTAAATTATCATACAGATTTTTCAAGCTTTTTGATATTTTTTCCAAAACTGTAAAGTTTGACAACTTCATTTTATTTTTCGCGTAATGTATAAGTAAGTAGTAGGCCGACACTAGACTCTCACAAAAATGAGCGCTTTAAAGCTCAATATTTCATGAATGGATCCCTGAATCGAAAAATGGTTTTATCTAACGCGCAATATTTTCAAAAACTCATTACACGGTATATTAAAAAATTGTTCGAGCGAGACACGGCGGAACACGCTGCGGCACCGTGACGACACCGTGCTTGGAGAGGTCTGCGCCCCACTACTACGACACATCCATTTTGAATGCAGTCAAGCGAGCACGTACCACTACGCTGTATTAAACCTATTATTAATGTTGAGTAATTAAACAAGATAAAAGTAATTTTGAGTTTATTGAAGTCACCCGAAGCCCAGTAGAAGCAGCTCAAACATTTTGGCGACCGAAGACATAACATTGCGCGGACGAAGGCGCAATATCACGACATTCCTAACCTGCAAACACGCGGTCACGCGACGTGGATGGTGCGGAGCAACGCTGAGTCCTGCCTGAGGATCATCGTACCAGGGGAGTGCCCGTTCCTTTTTCACTACTTCCAAGTTTCCCTTCCAGAGAAAGTCTCAACCGAGCAAATATTGTTCAGTTGCGCATGGCACTGGCATGTGGCGCATTTTGCACTATTAGCTAAACGTGCACCAAGCATAAGGCTGATTAATTTAACTATAAAATTTATTGTTTTGCTATAGCAATATTCTTCCATAATTTCTAATATTTCTTTAAAGCTTGGCTTAAATTACGGAGCGATAAACCTGTCTGCATACTTACTAGCATAGCGTACTATCTTCCCATTAGCATATTATCAATAGTTCAATTACGCATAATTAAATCATTCCCAAAAATCCATATTACGTCGTAATTTTGCATAGATAGTTATTGTTTCCGCCGAACATTCCAGATAACGAACCGGTTAGCGGGCGGCTCGAGCGCCGCCGGCCGGGACGAGAACAAAGGAGCACGCGTTCTTATACTAACTGCGCGTGATTCCTTGACTATTGCTTACGTAGCAGATGAGAAACTGAACCAGGTTTGCCGGAGTATCACGGTATTTATAAAACTTAATTACTTAAAGTGAATAACCTAAATTCAAATATGTCTGACACGGAGCTAAAGGGACTATTAAAGCAACGTAGTACTGTTAAAGGAAAAATAACTAATTTTAGAAATAAATTTACTGAGTTTCAAAGCTATCGAGATATCACTTCGAGTCATATTAATGAGTTAACGCTAAGATTGTCCAGATTCGAAATTGTTTTCAATGATTTTGACATGTTAAGAGACAAGATTGAATCATTAATCGATGACAATAGCCAGATCGCCGAACATGTCGACATGGAAAACGATTTTTTCGAGCTCATTAATTCTACGCAAGAATTTATAGAATCCCATAAACAAGGTTTTTGTGATGCCGAGGATAAAAGCGTTAACTCGGGATGTCAGGTCAATGTAAAACTACCACAAATAAAGCTGCCTACCTTGACGGCAATTACACCAAGTGGCTAGAATTTAGAGACACGTACAAATCGATAGTTCATGATAATTTGTCCTTGAATGAAATAAACAAATTTCATTATTTGCGCACCTCGCTTGAGGGCAGCGCCGCTATTGTTATTAAATCGTTAGAACTCTCTGCAGCTAATTACTCTATAGCTTGGAAACTTATTTGTGATAGGTACGACAATAAGAGACAATTAGTTAGCAATCATTTACAATCTTTATTGGATTTTGAAACACTAAACAAAGAGTCCGATAAATACTTAAGAAATATAATAGATCACATAGCAAAAAACTTACGAGCGTTAGAAAGCCTAGGCGAACCCACCAACTCGTGGGACACATTAATCGTTTTTATATTCGCTTCCAAGCTTGACCCGGTTACTTTACGAAAATGGGAGGAATATAAAAACAACCTGAGTGCTTCACCTCAGCTTAACGAGTTCAATGATTTCCTTCAAAGTAGGGCTGATGTCCTGGAGTCGTTGTCCCGCAGCAGTAGTCATGTTGAAAAACCTGAAAAAATAATAAACAAAAAATTAGATAGAATACAAAAATCATTTGTAGCTTCTACTTCGAATACAACTAGCGACTTACCTAAGTTTAGCTGTTTGTTATGCAAAGGCGAACACCGCATATTTTCGTGTAATAAATTCCTTGAAATGACACCTGAAATAAGAAATCAGGAAATATTTAAACTAAAGGTATGTCCTAATTGCTTTCGCGGTGGTCATCGCGCTTATCAATGTCGAGCATTTCCATGCAAAACTTGTGGTCGAAAACATAACTCATTGTTACATAGGACCTATGTCTCAGACAGAAAACCAGTAGCTAGTACCTCGCAAGCTAGTGAGTCACCCCCCGGTGGCCATAAGGTAAATCATGCGGGTCCAGTCGCCTTATCCTCTTGTATGGCAACGCAAGTTTTGCTGTCGACCGCTATGGTCGAAATCGTGGATAAGAAGACGGATCAAACCTATAGTGCTAGAGCATTGCTCGATTGCGGTAGCCAGTCATCGTTTATGACGACGTCATTGCAACGAAGGTTAAATCTTCCCGTCCAGCAGTTGAACCCTGTGGACGTAACCGGAATAAATAATATTTCATTCACAGCTCTGCAAAGATGCAAAATAGATATTCAATCTAAAGATAGGTCAATTAAAAAACCCGTGCACTGTTTCGTAATCGAGCAGATTGCAAGTAACCTCCCTTCTGAGGAAATAGAATTTTCTTCTTTTGATATTCCCAAAAATGTGAAATTAGCAGATGCCGCATTTCATCGTCCTTCTCAAGTAGATTTATTATTAGGAGCAGACGTTTTTTGGGAACTTCTCTTAGAAGGCCAAATAAAATTAGGTAAAACGAAACCGATTTTACAGAACTCGCATTTCGGATGGCTTGTTGTGGGTCCAATTACCTGTAATAGAAATAATTTATTAATGGAGCACAATAAAATTCATTGTAATTTTAGTCACGAAATCAGCGTTCAACTAGAAAGGTTCTGGAAGTTGGAAGAGTTGCCACAGAAAGAAAAATGGACACAAGAAGAAGAAGCTTGCGAAAGCCATTTTATAGAAAATACTTATCAGTTGCCCAATGGTAGGTTTTGCGTGAGTTTGCCGCTCAAAGAAAGTCCTGAAAATTTAGGTGACTCCTTTAATATAGCTTTAAAAAGATTGCATTACCTCGAAAAGCGTTTTGTGCGGCAGCCTGACGTAAAAAAGCAATATTGCGACTTTATAGAGGAATATAAAAACTTAGGGCATTTAACAGAAATAGAAAAACCTGACGTAGCTAACTATTTGCCGCATCACCCAGTATTGCGCGAGAAAAGCGTCACGACAAAATGTCGTG
Organism: Acleris sparsana; assembly: GCA_923062465.1. Classification (NCBI taxonomy): domain Eukaryota; kingdom Metazoa; phylum Arthropoda; class Insecta; order Lepidoptera; family Tortricidae; genus Acleris; species Acleris sparsana. The sequence goes on from OV281307.1 coordinate 215,260, forward strand.
TCGTATTTGATGCGTCTAGCCCCACTACGTCCGGTCTTTCTCTGAATGATATTCTGATGGTTGGTCCCACAATCCAAGACGACATTTTTTCAATACTCATCCGCTTTCGACAGCATAAGTACGTACTTGTGGGAGATATTGAGAAAATGTATCGACAAATTTTAATTGACGAAAAAGATAGATATTTACAAGTTATTTTATGGCGGGATAACAGCACGGAACCCCTAAAATACTTACGCTTGGACACTGTCACTTACGGCACTTCATCGGCGCCATTCTTGAGCATAAGATGTTTATTTGAAATCGCTAAGACATGTAAAGATCCTTACATACAAACTATAATTGAAAAAGACATGTTCGTCGACGATTTAGTGACCGGAAGTGACAGCCAAGAGAAGCTTAAATATGTCTTAAGTTCCGTATCTCAAGCCTTATCAAATGCACAAATGAATTTAAGAAAAATAAAATCAAATTGTACTCACCTTTTTTCCAATGACGACAAATTTAATGAACAACCTAACGTTGAGTTCAATAATGAATGCACTACACTCGGATTAAAATGGAATCCAAAATCAGATAATTTATTAATCAGCTGTTCAAAGAATTTAAAAGATCCCAGCAGTTTAAAGTGTACCAAACGCACGATTCTATCGACCACCGCTAGTATATTCGACCCGTTAGGTCTTCTTTGTGTGTGCACTATAACATTAAAAATGTTATTACAAAGGCTTTGGACTTTAAAATTAGACTGGGTCACTGGGACGATGACGTACCCAATGATATAAAGGTAACGTGGTATAATATCGTGCAAGGTTGGGACACTTTATGTGCGTTTGAAATTAATCGTTATGTGTTTTATCCACATGCAGATAAAATAGAAATTCATTGTTTCTCCGACTCGTCCCTAAATGCATTCTCGGCGTGTGTCTACGTCCGCATACTAACGGAGTCTGGAGCAACCGCACAGCTGATCGCTGCGAAAGCCAAGGTCGCCCCGCTCAAGCCGACTACTATACCTCGCCTCGAACTATGCGGATTATTGTTAGCCAGTCGATTATACGACAAAATTAAGAAGGCATTAAGATGTAAAATTCATAGAATATTTTTTTGGATCGATTCTAAAATAGTGTTAGCCTGGTTAAATATTTACAAACAGAATAGCATGAAGTTAAAGCCATTTGTAGCGCATCGAGTGTCGGAAATAGTCGAACTGACGGCCGGCGCCGCTTACAGGTATGTGCCTTCTGCACAGAACCCAGCTGACCTCGCATCTCGCGGGTTGCTACCCGACCAATTGAAGTCAGCTGATATGTGGTGGAAGGGACCTTCTTTTTTACAAAGTAATGAATCAGACTGGCCTTCTCATGAGATACAGGTTAATTCCGTTTCTGATATTCCCGAAGTCAAGCCATCGGTCAAGGCAATGGCAGCCACATTAAACAACGAGAAAAGGGTTATAAAAGTCGAAAATTATTCCAGTTATAATCGATTGAGAAGGACAGTCGCATATATATTACGGTTTGCAAATAATTCCAAACACCCAAAAAAGAAATACCAGGGTCCGCTAAGTGTATTCGAATTACAGGCAGCCGAAACAAAAATCGTAATTTTAGCGCAGGTAGAATCGTTTCCTTGCGAATTAAAGTTGTTGCGTAACAATTCGCCCGTGCATAAAAAATCGAAACTCTTATCTCTAAACCCTTTTCTTAATGAAACCGGGGTCATGCTTGTTGGCGGACGGTTATTAAATTCAGCTTTCGAATACGAAAAAAAACACCCTATTATTTTAGATAGCAAAAGTCACTTAAGTATGTTGATTTTTGAACATTTTCACATACAGCTAAAACATAGCGGACCGCAATTGTTGCACTCAAGCGTACGAGAACAATATTGGGTTATAGGCGGGAGACAGTTAGCGAGAAATGTGTATCGAAAATGTGTAACCTGTAAACGCATGAGAGCAGCAATCGCCACCCAGATCATGGGGAACCTGCCGGCTCAGCGGGTGACGCCAGGCTTCCCATTCGAAGTAGTCGGTATCGACTACGCAGGGCCTTTCTACACGCTCAGTAAAAAGGGCCGCGGAGCTCACCTAATTAAATCATTTTTGTGTCTCATTGTTTGCTTAAAAACTAAAGCGGTTCATCTTGAAATATCGAGTGATTTAAGCACGCAATGTTTCATTTTAGCACTTAGGCGGTTTATATCTAGGAGGGGAAAGCCCCGCGAAATCTTTTCGGATAATGGCAGAAATTTTTTAGGAGCCAGTAAAGAATTAGGGCAGTTTCTCACAGGTACTTGTAGCTCTGTGTCGGAAGTTTTTGCAAACGAGGGTATTCAATTCAGATTCTCACCTGCTTATTCTCCCAATTTCGGTGGTTTGTTTGAAGCAGCGGTTAAGTCCGCAAAATACCACATTAAACGCATAGCGGGAAACATGCATTTTACTTTTGAGGAACTCGCGACTGTATTTGCGCAGGTTGAGGCTATTCTCAACTCGCGCCCTTTGTTCCCTCTATCCTCCGATCCTCACGACCTGACCCCCTTGTCCCCAGGGCACTTCCTCATCGGCAGACCACTTACCTCGCTGCCAGCACCAGACCTTCAGGAAGCTAACCCAAATCAGCTGCACAGATACGCTAAGATTGAGCAAGCACGCCAACACTTCTGGGCCAGGTGGAGCCAGGAATATGTAGCAGAGCTCCAACAACGCACCAAGTGGAAGGTGCGACAACCGAATCTAGAGCCAGGGCAGCTTGTCCTTATCAAGCAAAGCCAGAGTCCACCGCTCGCCTGGCCACTCGGGCGCATCGTCGAACTGCATAAGGGAACCGACGGGCTGTGCCGAGTCGTCGACGTGAGAACCAGCAAGGGCGTCGTGCGGCGAGCCATCTCCTGCATTTGCCCCCTGCTGGATAACGTAGAAGATGTCGAGCCTCCTTGTTGTTGAAAGATGAGGCTTTCAAGGCGCGGGAGTATGTTCGAGCGAGACACGGCGGAACACGCTGCGGCACCGTGACGACACCGTGCTTGGAGAGGTCTGCGCCCCACTACTACGACACATCCATTTTGAATGCAGTCAAGCGAGCACGTACCACTACGCTGTATTAAACCTATTATTAATGTTGAGTAATTAAACAAGATAAAAGTAATTTTGAGTTTATTGAAGTCACCCGAAGCCCAGTAGAAGCAGCTCAAACAAAAATATATATATTTTTTACTACTTTGTTGGCGTGGCTAATATGTATATTCATGCCAAATTACAGCTTTCTAGTACTACCTAAGTGTCTCTCTCTGAGCTAGGCTGCAGACGGACGGACTGACGGACGGACATGGCGAAAATATAAGGGTTCCTAGGTTGACGACGGAACCCCAAAAAGGCTATTTTTGACATAATCTTCAGAAGACTTATGCACTTTTTCACTAGGACCCTAGAGTTGGTCTACGACTCGGTCTTGCCGAGGGACCCAAATGCACCACCCTGTTGATTTGACCAGAATAATGCAATCCTTAACTCAGTCAAAAGCGCTGCTAAAATATATTTTTACTGCATCTAGTATTTAATTTTCGACCAAGCTGTTGGTAACTTGGTACTTGACATGAGATATTAGTTTTGCTTTTTAGAATTCCTGAACCAAGAGAGTAAGGAAGTGCATTGACAAAACAGCGATATAGCAACCTATCATTACGTGCTTAGATGACTTTGATTACGGCTGCCAGCCTTATTCGCCGTTGCATGTCGATGGCGATGCATATCAGAGCATGGGATTGCACCGCGATGGGAGCATAGATTGTACTCTAAGCAAAACGCAGTAAGAGCATGTACGCTTCATACACTTATTGCTTTTTGGATTGTATGGTATAGATGGGGTCAGAGGAGTAGATGTAATGGTGGGTAATCAGAGATCACGCCGGCGGCTGGGACGCCGCGATACCATCGTAGCGAAAGACCCACAAGAGGACTCAGGCAGGTTTGACGGACTGATCTTGGTGGAGATGTCTGTCTCAAGACTCGTCAAAGTAGAACTAAACGTCAAATAATAGAAAACTAACTTTCTCGTCACGTGTTGATGTAGACATCTTCTCGACAATTTCCTGTAGTCTAATTAATGTAAATTATCATAACATAATGTTTGCGAAAATTTGGGGAAAAATATAAACAAAGCTATTATTAAACGTATTATGTTTACGTTTCACAGGTTGAAATTCTAACTTTCGAAAACAATGAGGTAATCGAGAGTAATTTCATTAAGTTAGGCATGCCACCTCTGAAGAGGTGTCTACAAATACAGGTGTGCATTTATAATAAACTGGCTTCTACCCGCGACTTCGCCCGCAGTAGTTCGGATAAAAAGTAACCCATGTGTTAATCCAGGGTACAAGCTATCTCCTTCCCTAATGCCTTTCAAATCCGACCAGCTGTTCCAGCGTGAAGGAGTAACAAACCAAAACTCACACACACACACACACACACACACACACACACACACACACACACACAAACTGTCGCGTTTACAATTTTAGTAGGACAGTGGAATTATTAAAAAAACCATAAGCCAACTGCAGTAAAAATGACAATTGAAAAGCGAAAATGAGGCTCTATACTCGTAACCAATAGAAAACTGTAAGAGTTGTAATAAACAGCGCTGTGTAGACCTGTCTCACAGCATATGCTGAGTTCTGAACCTTTTGCCATAAATCTGGTAGACATCGTTAAGACTTGTTGTAGTTTTTGTATTTACTATATTAAGGAATAATATGTATAACTACTGTGCTGAGAGGACAATAAATCTTTTTCTGTTTCTGTTTCTGTTTCTGTTAATGTCTTGAATATTAGAAATGGTGTTCCAGGCGCAGACGAAGCTAACAGTTCAAATGATCAATTCAATCAAGAAATATATTTCGTTATTCATTGCTTGTCGCCGCCTGCAATACCTAATATTATGTTAAAATCCGTCAAACCGTTTAGGGTGCGTGCCTAGAAATAGACATACATACTCGTACATACACTCGAAAAACATAACCCTCCTTGTAATTGATGTTACACTTGTCCAAACGACACATTCACACCTTTATAACTTTTATAAGTGACACGTTGTCACCGTGGAATCGCAGAGAGCGAGTAATAATTTTTCAAGTTTATTTCTTGTGATTTTACACGTCACGTTGACAAAGTTCTAAGATAACGTTCTAAGAGCTTAATAATTAATATACTCGTACCTTAACAGTGCATGAAAACCGCCGATTCATGTCATATAGAGCCAAAACATCGAGCTCACCAATTAACGCATGTGTAATAGTTGACGATCGTATAACTGGAATCCACCGTCATTCATTATTTTTAAACAGGTATTCTGTCCCTTTTGAAGATGCGCTAGCATAGTTGGTAGTGCCCCTGCCTACGAACCTAGCGGTCCCGGGTTCAAATCCCTGTTGAGCGCGAGTATGTGGTCCTGAGTCTTGGATATTTTCTATGTATTTAAGTATATATTTCTCTATATAAGTATTTATACCGTCGTCTAATACCCATAGTACAAGCCTGGTTAGTTTGGGACTAGGTCCATTGGTCTGACATTGTCCATTGTTGTTATTTTTGTTCACTGCCCCGCGGCGACTTCAACAGCTACCGCGGGCATATGGCGTTTCCACAATGACGTGATTAAGTCAGTGTCTCATATACATAAGTATAAATCAATATAGCAATACAATACAATCCAATCTTCTCTAGGAAGATTGGGGGCAACGTTGTACCGTAATATGTAGGACATAGATCAAGATAGTTGTAACCTCTGTACCACTGCGAGTCCACTTGAAACGAGAAGTAAGACGCCAGATACACGAAATAAGTCCAAGTATCACAGTGCAACACAAAGGCATAAAAAGGACAAATTACTAATAGAAAAGAACTTTGAACACCTAAATACAAAACTAAAACAAATTACACATCCGCCATCTTTTAACGTTGAAAATGGCCTCTCCCTAATATTTATATTAAACACGGTGAAAATCAAATCGTTTTTGAGCTGTTATCGTCTTGTCCACGTTGTGGTAGCTCCACGACAGCTCACTGCCTACTTGACAGTAATGGCGGCCGAGTAAACAACGATACCATCACAGCTCAAAGACGATTTGGATAAAATCCAAATCCGGAATAGTGGCGCAGTGTGGTCATTATAAAATCATTTTGGGAAATGGGCTCAGGGTTGGCAGTATAAGTAAACATTCGCAATTCCCATTCGCATGACATCTTCTCTGGATTAAGTAAGTATTTAATTACAAAAACAGGAGAACACAATACGCTGATACAAAATATAAGAACCGCCGAATTATTCTATTTTTTTACTGTCACTTTCCCAAAAGGAATTGTTTATAATTTTGCAATGTATATACTTAAGTACCCTTATTAACTAGAAATCATTTTATAGAAAGCCGTCGCTCGAGTCAAGCCCTGCTGGAAGGATGCCCGCCCGACCGATCACTGCGTTTGAGAGGTGTTGGCTCGCAGGAGGCCGATGAAGGCTGTATTACAAATAATCCACGAACGTTTTGGACAGATCTGCAGGCGAAGGTCGCGGAGGTTGCCAATTTACATCCATATGGGTATTTAATATTGGAATGAGTCTTTGAGTGGCCAGCCGTCCCGCCCGCACATTGTTCGCTTCTAATGGCGGTTTGCTAATACTGAGCAATGCCGCATTTAGCCATTTTCCTTAAATAGATAATAACGATCTCGAATTAACACAGTTGCCTAAATTGATGTCGATATTTCTAGAACTGGTTGACTTTGGGACTAATTACGTTTATTACGTTTAAAATGGCATCTAAATAAATAGTCAGGGGACGATCTCACACAAATTGACCTATTCCCAAACTAAGCTCTAGGCTCGTACTATTAATACCTACTACTACCTACTAACAACGTTAATCTTACAGAAATGAATACTTAAATACATAGAAAACACCTAAGACTCAGAAACAAATGCTCGAACACGTTCATCACACATTTTTTGCCCTGACCGGGTATTGAATGGATTCAACAGACCAGGATTCAGACCTGGAGGTCTGCTAGATTTGTGGGCAGGGTTTCTACCAACTAGGCTAACTGCGTCGACGAATTGCATTATTTACATATATCAATAAGTTTAAAGGCAAGGTATGGCGGAGCTGTGTTATACCTAATAACTTTTTATTTAATATTAAAAACTTATAACTTACGCCTGCGAGCAACGCAATAACGCACGTCTTTCTTCGCGGGATCATGGTAAGACACTGGATGTTATTTTATTTTGTGCTTCCCGTGAGAAGACTATGGTGCGCCTGACATCAGCTGTATTCAGTTGACAAGTAAATAAGTACAGTCATCATAAAAATCTCGTCGGAACCATTGTAACAGCTGATTGTGAAGGAGAGCTGCGCGGACGAGGCGGTTCCCACGGCGCGCGGCTTTCCTCTCGGTGCCCAATTAGTCCCAGCTCGCTCCGAGCCAATCGACTACTTAACGACATTACCCGTGTTCTTGTTTTAAATTGAGAGCTTCAGAGAAATTGAAAAGAGGCCGTGAAAGTGTTTTCAGCGACGATTGTAATCTCTGTAATTTATTTCAATACTTTATTGCCCAAAAATTAAGTAAAATGTAAGTATTATGACACGTTGTAATGTTAATTCTTACAATTTTCAGCACCGCCACTCACAAGGCTTGCGTCAACCCGCTCTGCAGAGCCTCTATTCCAGCCGTTAAAAACGATATCGTCTTTGAGCTAGTTATGGTACCTGTTGTTTTTAACGCGGCTGCCATCAAGTAAATAAGAGCTATCAAAACTTTAACAATCTGATAACAGGTCAAAGACGATATGTCTTTTACCGCCTTCAATCTTGGCCCAGAAAAGACCTTACTCTTATTTTATTTTGTTAGTGACTAATCCAGGAAAGTGAAACTTTGCAGTCTTAATGCAATGGCGATTATTTTATTAATAAATTATATTCAGGCACAGATTTTTTTAAAACTTGCTGCAAGCAACACCGCCGGGAAATCATTGTGCATTATATTTTAACTCGCTCAACTATACTGGACTGCAAATCTACATAAGTATCATAGTTTATATGACATGTTCTTTAAAAGTGTGATACTTAGTATTGCGGTCCAGTGTATCTTAATCGAGGTATATTATCGCCACCCTTGTATTAGGTACTGTTGAGGAGCTCCGGTGGCCATCTGTGATCTTCATCAGTTCCAAATCACAAAATGATACTTTCTGAACGCAGCTGCTAGTCTTGTAACTGAAATGACCAAAACCGCTATGTATGTATATGCCATAATATTTGAGGAGTTCCCCCAATTTCTCATGGACCATCAGATACCAATTTGGTGACAAGAATAATATTTTTTAATATTGGTCCACAATCAGTGAACATACATGAAAAAACATACCTACAAACAGCCGAACATAGTAGAACTTTATACGATACTTTTAAATTTCAATATATCCTAAACCGCGGTCCCCCAAATCTTAAAATTGTCTGTATGTCTGATAGTAGACGCAGGCTTTGCCGAATTTCAATTGACCGAATTCATTCTGCTATAGCCAAGCTCGGTCGTGGCCGACCCCTTGTCTGCCAGAACGGGAACTTTCTTGATCTGCTGTTGTCGTGATTCCACAAGTCCAGCTGCACCTACACTGCTCTACCATGCCCTAAACCATATTAAACATCGCGGCTACGAATATACTGAGCGGGATCCTGTTCAACGTCTCTTTTTTTTTCTTTCTCAGTTTATATTTTCTGTATTGTTTTTTCTTGTGCCTTGAATAAATATTTCCAACTCCATTACCTTGTGCGGGTCCGTCCGGGTCGCTCCCACTACTATCAAGCAGCATTCCGGTGAAATTACTAGCATTGAAGCATTCGCAGTTGGCAGAACCTTTGCAGTCTTAGGATTGCAGTTTTTAGTTTATATTCTTTAGAATGCAAGTGTCTATGAGCCTCAGGTCCCACTTGCCGAATGCTGGCTTGTGTGTTTATTCGCTTTTTCCTTATCCTAAAAACGAATCCAGATATCGTTAGTGCCCGGCCCGGCCCACTCTGTCGTTTTTTATCTGATTAACTTAAAATGGTAACTTTGTTGACGACCTGCCACTGATCCCACGACAACGAGTAAAAGTGCTTTGCTGCAAGTGAGGCGAGGCGAGACGAGACGAGACGAGAATTTAAATTTGTATTAATACAACCAATTTCATCGAAATTTCAATACGAATTACAAATAAAATTCAATTTCTCGTTTCACTCGTCTCGTCTCGCCTCGCCTCGCCGGTGGAAAAGCACCGTTCTTACTGTGCTTTTCCAGTAAATGACGTTAGGTAGCAAATAGGAATATAATTTTGGCCAAAGAACCTTAGGGAAAGGTTTAGCCGGAGCTCTAGATTCCTATTCAGTCGGCTTCAGTCAAGGCGGCTACGATGACCAATCTTCGTAGAGAACACCCCTCAAGAAGAAGATACCTTCTACTCACAAAATTAGTTATACCATGACCTAATGTGATCCGGCGAGCTGGTCGCGGCGAGCAGAGGCTGTGGTAAATAGCTGAGCGCCAGCGCCGGCCGCCAGTCCCGCGCTGCGCGCCGCCCTCGACGCACGCGCATACACGAGTCCCGACCGACGCGACACGAGTGAATCACGAGCATCATGCGGACGGCTGTTGTGGTTGCCCTGGTTCTGTGCCTGGGTGAGTACTCGTTTTGAATAAAAATAAAAGTTCATTAAAATATAGCCATGGATGAAACGCTGTTAGGAAAGTATGTAAATAGACATTGTACAAGGCGGCGAAAGTTCGCATTTAAAATAGATCTTATGGATTTCGAGAAATTGGTAAATTGACAATTTGGGAAACAGAAATAGTTTCCAAAAACTTTCTGCAAAGTGTGCATTGGTCTTTCAATTTTCTTTTACTTAATTTAATCTCTGAACATTCACGTATACTATGCTCGGTCACTTTTGATAATCTCCGTCGAGGTTTATCAGTGGATCGAATTTTATCTCAATCTGCTTAGCATAAATGCATCTCAAACATTAGGGATTAATGTGGCTTATTGTTATGTGATATAATGTCTATCTTGTTTTGTAAGCTAAATAAATAAATGATTATATAGAAAGAGTTCGTCTTGGCCGCGGTCAGTCTTGACCGCTAGTGTTCCGGCGGCGCGCTCCGCTGCGCGCGCGCTGCCCCACATTTTATTCACGACATTTGCATCGCTCACTAACCTCACGCGCGCGGAGGAAAACATTGCAACTCGTCGAGCAAATCTGTTTGAGGTCTCCAATCCGAACCAGGCGCGGGCGCGGGGGACGTCGACCCTTCCCTTTCGTGGCGGGAGGAGGGTATATTTATTTCATATTTTCGTAAAGGATTTTTTCGCGAAAGCTCATTACTACAACAAGATTAATGCCCAGGCCTGTAATTGATTTTGTCTTGAGGTTGTTGTGACCAACCAGCGTCTACGCATTATAAACTCCGGTAAACACTAGTATATTTTAGGATTTATTCACGACTAAATATGTAAAGTGCCCGGTTACTGAGTAATTTGCCCGGTTCTTCACATTAGTTTCAACGTGTAAGCCAACGAGCGAGTTCTACAGTTAAGATAATCTCGATCTAAATCGGCCGATGTTCTGTTCTGATAACTCTTTACTTTCGAGAGAAAGCTTTAAGTTAACTTGTCGACCATCGGCATACACAAGTAGCCAGAATGAAACGCTCTCCTCAGGCAAATTTAAACATAGTACCTACTCGTAATATGCTCTCTCTGCTTTAATGATAAGTTAACGACTCGTACGCGGCCATCGGAAGGATTTATTTAAAGCATAAATAAATAAGTAATTGAAAATGCGCACGCCCCCGTTCTATTTATTGTTATGAAACGTTCATTTTTAAATTAAACGTTTGATTTGTTTCAATATGTTTTGCCTATCTAGTACAACATTCCTTGATGTTCATCAACAAAATTTCCAAAGCCAATAAGTCGGCGCCCCCCGACTCGTCGCCGCTGGGCTGGCCGGCAGCTAGGTTTGGTTGGTTGCCCGCGGCGTCCATCCCTCGGGCATTATCATTAGTGCGCTGCACTGCTCGTAGATCGGTTTCGGAACTAATAACGTGTGGCAGTAATAACTTCCCCTTTGCTAAAACTTAGCCAGCTCCATTCAATGCAGGTGACGTCACGCAAATGCATTATATCATAATCTTTAATAGCTTAGAATATTGAAACAATTGCTTGTATCGCGCACAGTTTTGGCGTTCGATTACCATTAATAGAAAAACTGGTTCACTCAGCTTTGCTCGTTATTTTTCTATTTACTCCTATAGGCATAAATCACCAAATCATTAAATTACCTCACTTCTACACAAGGCGACACTGGTGTTTGACACAAACTTAGACGTGTCTCGCTGTAGTCTGTCACTGGCACTTGGTGCGTGGACGATGTACGCACACTGCGATTCGCACAAGGAAAGGTACCCAACTGTCCGGATCCGATTTGATTTATTTAGATATATATTAGAGACTAGTTTTAAATGTCACACACCTGCCCAATATCAACCTATTGGGAGAAATCGTCCTCCGAAGTATTGAAAAGTGACTTAACCCTCTATTTTCTGTGGATCATTTTTTCAAGCAAATTGCTAGTTAAATACTAGTTTGATTATATGAGTGAGAAAATAAAAAAAAATGAGCAAATGTTTTTTTTATATCAGCTCAAACTCATATTTTCCTAAAAATAAACTTTCTTAAACGTTAATATTTTTCATCATTGATGATTGATGATACACGATTGTTATATTTTAATTAGTGTTATAACAAACACGTCCTCTTTATTTTTTTAAATTTTCAAACATATAATTTTTTAGAACTCTCTGCAGAAGTTAGAGGGTTTAATCAATTTTCAGTACTTTGAGGGACGATTTCTCCCTACAGGTTTAGATTGGGCAGGTAAAAAAATACGTGTCTGTTATTTTACACTCCTCTCAAACATTAATCAAATCGGAGCCGGACACTTGGGTCCCTTTCCTTGTCAGTGTCGAGTATTAGTGTTGCCGTGCACGGAACACTGCCTTACGACTGTGATCTTCAGCGCTAGAGCCACTCAACAATGGCGGGGTGCCATATGAGGGTGCGTCTCGGAGCTCGGGTGACATTGAATGTTGTTGCGACTGTCGTCCATGGGGATGCGACAAGATAATCTAAGCTGATAAGCGGATATCTGCTATTTGAAATCAAAATATGTTGGTCATCAAACGCCAGCAGCTGTTTATCCGTTTTGCGTGTTGCTCCCCTCGGCATGCGCGCTGGCCGCAGTGGGTCAGCCGGCCAGGTCGCCGGTCGCGTTATTAGAATAAAACAACCGCTCCTCGGAATGTTGGCGCCGGCGTACGACACAAGCGAAAAGATATAAGTGCAAATTAAAACAGATTTAAACTAAACTCTGTGCACTCACGACAAGCCTTAATTAAGAATGCAATGTGTAAGGCGAAAAATCAAAATAAAACGTAAGATCTCTCCGTCCTGACCAGTAAATGGCGTCATGAAAGTTGAAATAAGTGAAAAATTTGACTTGTTTTTATTTTATTTGTGAATGTTTAAAAGTTCCTACCGAATGGTTTTTATAAGGAAAGGTCAAAATGCCAGCCCGAAGTCTCCAAGTATTTCTCGGAATAGGCTTATTAAACCTTATTCTACTTTTAGACATTTTAAATTATCTTAACTTAAACTTTTGAAAATTGTATGAATCTCACCTTCTCAATATTTTCGGATTAATAGACATTACGTGTCAAAACTTTAAATACTAGAAAAGAAAAATATATCGGTAACGATAAGCAAAATAAGTTAGTGTGGCCAGTCAGTCTTCCTAAAATCCCCGTGATACCGCGGCAGATGTGACACCTCTGATTTGACCTCCGTCACCTTTGATTCATTCAGTGCGATCTGTCAACGCCGCGACTCGTGTAGTAAGCTCCGAAACAATACCGATTGTTTTTTGTCAACACTCGTCTCGTGAGAGGGGAGCGGGCGGCGGCGGGAGGCAACGGACACTTGCGCAAGACCCGATCAAACGCTTAATTTTGGAATTGCGCAACATCGCAGACGTCTGCATTAACGTAACTGGTCCTGCGCTAGACTGAAGCAGTAAAAAAGATAGTAAACGGGGGCGGAGGCCACCGGTCAACTCGGACTCAATTATACTTCCGTCTAAATTCTCAGGGTCAGCTAGGGCAACGCATTTGCAGTCTCGAGATTGTTTTTCATGTTTACAATTTTGAGATGAAAATGTCTATGAGTTCCAGAGCGTTTGCCTTCTCCATGGTATAAAAAGAACTTATCTGTGCGGAGTCGGTTGCGACCAAAACTTTAACAAGTAACTTTATGTACTTGGAGAATTGCATAGTTATGTGCTTTTCGCATCCACCGCGATCCTGACGAGGTCGTCACTCCATCTTGTTGGACGCCTACCTACAGCTCGTCTTCCGGTCTGCGGACGCCACTTCAGAACCTTCTGACCCCCTCGGCCATCAGTCCTGCGAGCAATGTGCCCCGCCCACTGCCACTCCAGTTTAGCTATTCTTCGGGTTATGTCGGTAACCTTAGTTCTATTGCGGATATCATAATTTCTGATTCTAAAAGGATGCGAAAAGCACAAGACCGGTCTGAGTGGAAAGCCTTGGGGGATGCCTATGTCCAGCAGTGGACGTCTTTCGGCTGACATGATGATGATGATGATGATAGTTATGAAAATTGATTCAAAAAGTGGTCAAACTGTGCAACCCCAAAATACCAAAAAATAAGTGCAGTGGCTGAGCTCTGATGTCTATTGACTACGCCTGTTGTGGCCCATATACCGAAGAACAGCGCAACGGTAACGGCCTGCTAATACGCTAGTGAGAAAAGCGTGACTCAAAAAAAACTATAATGGGTTTGCGGTTGACTTATATGCTTATGAAAATGACTGGTACCAAGCCAGTCAATTATTATAATTAAAGAAAGTGATCAAACCGGTAGCAACTGGCGTATTATATCCAATTGAGATCGCGTCGTCCACACGTATAGTGCCGCCATGTTGTCGTTATGCCCGGCGTCTAGCGGCGGAGTCCCCGAGCCTTAAACGCTCGCCGCTCTGTAGCTAATGAACCAGTAAATTGGCAAAAACGGCGGATTTTGTCGCCTTTTCTAATCGCGGTCGGTCGTATTAGGTGACAATGCCGGCGGCCGCGGCTGCTTTGTGCTGCTCGCGGCGGATTAGGCGTCACCGAGGAGTTTAATTTGATTAGTACTTTCTAACTTGATTCTATCAATACTAAACGAGAGCGCGGTTAATTGTTGATTTTATGGGAGGTCAGGGTATGGCTAAGCTAACTTGAGGTAAACGCCGTTGCCCTTAGGTTCGTCGTTTGACCTTGTAGGAGGCTGCTCAAGAACTCTTTGGCTTCCATCATCCTTCAGTTCTAAGAGCAACCTCATCATGCCACTGGCTCTTAAGTAAAGCAGTTTTTTGGATTTTCTGTCTTGTCTTAATTTCTTTTTGTATTAATCTTTAGTTCTTGTTCTATCCTTCCTTTTTTATAACCTGTAGTGGGATTTGTGACCCATATACTTTTGCATTCTTAAGACCGCAAATACGCTGCTAACCAACCATAAATAAGTGACCAATCATATAAAAAAAAATCTAGAGTAAATTTTGGTGTAGCACAAACTACATCTAAACTGTAATTACTCAGCGGCTGGCGGGCGGAGCACGGAGCTGGTAAACACAGTCGGCGAGGCAGGCTTTGGCCCGCTGTAGTTAGTGCTGTCACTGTTGTGCAACCCGGGCGAAGTTGGTGCACGGCTGATTCATTCACGTTATATTCGAGAATAAATTAAGGATTACAACATATGTTTCAAGGAATTCATTACGAAAACTATGCTGACTAATAGAAAAGATAAAAATAATCTAGCTGTGTTAAATTCAAACCATAAAACGAATTCGGCGTTGGATAACGGGCGACCACGAGTTTGCGCGACGACGACAGTGGCGGTGACGAGTGGCGAGCGGGAAAAAGAAGCTGGTGCAGCCGAAATATCTCGTGAGCAATAGATCACTTTCGTCACTACTAGGTTAGCAATCGGCTATTGTGGAGGCTGCCCGCTCATCGCCGCGGATGCCGCCGTCTCAATCGTCGGCGCGTCGACTTTGTTGATTCTGATCGTTTCCTCAACAAATGCCCTTCTATACCGCTCTCGAATAAAGTTTTAACTTTAAAATATGTTAATTAGTTTAAAATTTACTTGGAAGGACAGCAGCTATAACTTTATTTCTTGCCCATATTAAGTAGTACTTGTTGCACGATTAACGGCTGCGCCAACTTTTAACAAGATGGCACCTTGGTCTAGAGCAAATATTCTTTCAGTATGAAAAGACCAACTTGTTGAATGAAAAACGAGAAATACTTTTGCGGCTTTGAAATTACGGATTTGTTTTAAATGAGTTGTCATTTTTGTTTATTGTGCAATTCAATACATTGCTACGTCGTTAAGGATTAAAACTTACGTTTCAGAATCACAATTTATTGCTAGTTGTGGCCAAGGGAGCCAAACGTGAACCGCACGACAGGTTTCGTTCCTGGCCAGTTTCATTAAAACCTTAATAACTCTTAAACCAAGTAACATAATGGAAATGAAACTGTACTCTGCACCGGTAGAGAAGAGTTTCGTATCTTTTAATATTTACGTCAAGCCCTACATTAATGCCTTCACTTTCTTTCGATTTCTTACTCGCACCTCAAGGTAGGGAAAACCAAACAATACTGATTAAAAGTCGCACAAAAGAAGTCATTGATTTTTTGTCAAGTTTTTTTTGCGATGATTTTACACTCCTTTGTTACTCGACATTTGTGACCTTGGCCGGCGGTGTCAGTGTGATGATGAGCTCGGTGATGATGTGGCAACTTCTGTCCCCGAAGATCTGGGCACGGGTTCGACTCTGTTACTAGGTTCCTTAAAACTTAACCTTAATTAAATACAAAAATGATTTGCGCACACATTTTATGAAGTGGCCGGATGTACCTCCAACCTAAAAACAAATGACAGCTCTTAAAAACAATGAATGACTATGGTTACGGCTATGTTTATGATCATTAAAGCGGGTCCACGATTACAACTTATTCATATAAACTTATAAATGAAAACATGTTAGTTTTCAATGAACACCATTTGCTAATCCAAACCTATCAAGCTCCCACCGACCGCGTTTCTCGCGTTCGTCTCACGCGTCAGCTGTCCAGGTTTCCACACGCATAACAATTTTTGCAACCTCACTTAATTTAAGTGACACAACTCACTGTGATTGAATAAATAGTGCTTGGAAAAGATCCCACGGCTCTCGCTTGTCATTTTCCAGATTTCCTATACCTACGCAATGTTTCTCAGAACTGTGTGTTCGTCTGTCCGTCCGTAGAAAGCTTCCGAACAAAGACAGTAATGACCGTAAGTGTCATGCGAGCGCTTTCTCGAGTATTCAGATTGGAAATTTATAAAACGATATATATAAACTATGCTTTCTTGCTGCGGCTTCGAATATTGCTCGATTTAAGCGACTGTGTCGAGGAAAGGAGGGCGATGCGTTAGGTATTCTACGTATGCGCGTCTATTGTGTACAAAGTCAGAAATAGTGGGTTCAATTCCCGTGTGTGGATAGGATTACTTTAAAGCCCACCGTACTAGCATGCCTTCGTTTGGTATGTTACATTTTTTCTATATATAATTTTGAAGAATACCAGTATAAGCAGCATTCACATTTATTATTGATATAGTTTTATATAACCAACAAAGATATATAATGAAAAGCGAAACACGAGCAGGCACAGTATCTTCTTCTTCCAGTGTCTCGAGTCAATTGTTGCTAAATGGTCATAACTTGGCCTTTAAATAAAATCATGTCATATAATCACTCAATTAGGCGCGCAATCAACATTCAGGAACAAAAACTGTTTTTTTCTTTTTATCCCTCAGATTTACACGTGATGTTTAGAAAATATCGACGCCAAACCTGGCGCACAACTTTTACCAATGAATTAACAGCGGGTCTCGTGGCGCAGAATGTAAAGCAATTAAATATATCTCTAATAGTGGTTAATGATGTCACGGCGTCGAGCTTCACGCTTGCTTACCGAGAACAATTACACCTTGTTGTTACTTCTTCAGGACAAAGACGCCGCTAATGACAAATCACTGTTCTCGCATTAGACATCAGTTATATCCAACAGGCTCCGATGATTAAGAACTAGTTTGTCAAAATGTAAATATAAATATCAGTGCCCTTGGCTCGGTGTGCATTGTCTTACATAATAGTCTATTGTTGATTATACTTTAAAAAAAATTGATCATTTCGACTGATTTACAAATAACTCATACGTGAGGTTAACGTATTGTTGTGTGTGGCGCAGATGACGTGGTCGCGTCATTCAAATAAGTCCTGGGAATGTCCCCGAGGTTGATCGCCACGATAATACTGATAATTGGCCAACTCAGTGGTCATACCGCGTGCCTCCGCCGAGGGTCGTCGATGTAAACCCAGCAAGGCGAGCTTTGTAAAAAGAACACGATCATTCTATAGAACCCTATTGGTCCATCTCATCATCACGCCCTTCCCTATCTCCATCATCGGGGGTCGGCGCAGCATATTTTCTTACACTATCGTAATGTTGACGATACGATAACATGCCAAAAGCAATATGGTTTTTGGAGTAGAATAGAGACCTTGTATAGCTATAAATAAAATTTATCAACGGTCGAATGGGATAGCAAAAGATAATGTAAAAATATTTAAATTTGCGAAACAAGGCCCAGACCCAGGGCAGGTTGTAATAAACAACTGCGTGTGACACCGCGGCGCGGCGCGGGGGGTCGAGGAGCTGCTGCGTGTACCGTAGCTTCTTGGAATGTGTAGTTTGAGTCGAAAGTAGGATACATTCATATTAAAATAAAAACATCACTCTCTCTCGCGTGAAGCAGAAGTTGTAATCGAACTGTACGCTCGGCCTCGTCAGTAGCTGCACACTGTAGTCCTTTGTCACTTTAACGTTATGTTTGAACTGCTACACTCGTCTTTTAAAGGCGTGGAAGTGACAATGCACCAAAATTTGCATATTATTATTATATACACATAAATATACACTCACGCCGCCGTCATTCGCAGAGTGGAGTAGACAGAGCTACAGAATTACCTAAGTCTAAAAAAATTTGTTTATTCTGTAACCACATTTTGCACAATCAAGCTAAGATGCTTTTGCGAGTGTATTAGTGACAGGTAGCAAGCCCATCGCCTAACAATACTACAAGCCTTCATTCCCAACGTCACCTCTTACGACTTCCACTCTCTTCCTTCTTCTTGTACTCTTACTTATTATTATTATTTTAAACATTATAAAGTAAAACAACATTGCAATGACTGCCTGATGCAGTGTCTGTTGTTTATGTGTTTAAAATTAGACAACCCAACCTTCTTTTTTCGACCCATAACCGCTAATACTAATACCAAAAAACTGTTAGAGCAGGAAACGCGAATGCGTGGTGTTTACTTCTCGCAGGGAGGAGGGAGGGTGGGGCGCGGGGCGGGGAGGGCGCGGGAGTGGGTCAGCGGCAACGGTACCCGCGCGCTGCCACCATCCCGCGGCGTTGCTCGTATAATTAACCTATGTTTATTGACTAGATTTAACCCTCGTCATCAATTAGAGTTCGACATAGTTTTTTTTATTGGGAAGTTTTTTTGTTTAGAACTAACCACTTTTCCACTCCTACCGCCATTTACGCGCGGTCAATACATTCATTCACTAATTGACCAATTTTTGACGACGTGTTTAGCCTAGAGCCTGATTGTAAGTATGTTTATCATTGTCCAGTGCCCATAGTACAAGCCTTATTTCGGGTAATTTGTGTGAGATTGCTCTATGATGTTAATTTACTTATTTTTGTCTGATATCTAAACATCCAAACTGATAGCTCACCTTTATTTTAAAATATAGTACGTAGGATAAATATTTAGGACTAATACGAAAGCATAAAATTCAAAATTCAAACTATTTATTCAGTAAATAGGTCACGTGAGGGCTCTTGTACACGTCGGTAATATAGAGTGAATCTGCCATCGCTTCGGACAAGACCATCATTGCGCAGAAGAAGCGCCGCAAGAAGAAGCAGTAATAGCAAATCTTAACTGTTTAGTGTCCTAAGATATTACTACCTATTACGATAAATGGATAAAATTAATCAAAAGCTACATTATACAGTAAGTATGTCTCTCGAATAACACTCGCTCTCATATTTCAAAGTTTGGTTTAGGTATTTGTCATTGCCATGAATTAAAATATTCAAACAATGTGGCTCAGACGCCGCCAAATTGATCTCAAAAATACCACTTCGTGCTTCTGAGGACCTTCAAGTCTAGTTTCTGGTAGAGCTTGGCCGAAGCTAATTCATAACGACTGCGCCTGGGCCGGCCGGCGACTTGGTTTTTACTGGCCACACTGGCTGCAGCAAAAACTGCTGACTTCCAGAGGACAAACGCAAAACAATACACTTTAATTAACAAAGGGAATTTAAACTTTAGCGTAACGGATTATAGCTCAAAATAGTGTAGGTTATTGCTGAGGGCTAAATCGTTTTTGCTCGGAACGTGCCGTACGATAGACATCAACGCGCGCGCAAAAACTTCGTGGAACTTAGAATGAGTTGTAATTTGTAATTTGTTTGAAAAGTTCGTTTTTATACAGTTATCGTATCGTGAGGGAACTCGCACGCATCTGCAAAGAAATTTGCAGTTATGAGAGAAGGCCTAAATTCCCTTGGTCCCGCGTGGGGGGCTCCACGACCTTGACCACCATTTCATTGAGAGAAGGTCGGTGCCTAGCAGTGGGATCTACCTACCATAGTATATGGGCCTGAGCCTTTATTTGACCTGTGTGTTACTGTCGAGGAAATAAGAGCTTTTTTTTCTTTGATATGGCGTTTCCACAATGAAGTGATTTCGCGAGTGTCAAGTATATATAAGTATAAATCAATATAGCAATAAAATACAATACAATCTTCTCCAGGAAGATTGGGGGCAACGTTGTACGGTGATATGTAGGTCAGAGGTAAAGATAGTTTTAACCTCTGCACCACTGCGAGTTCACTTGAAACGAGAAGTAAGATGCCAGATACACTGAATAAGTTTTCTATCACTGTGCAACACAAAGGCATAAAAAGGACAAATCACTATGAGACACAAAAATACATAACCAAAACAAATTACAAAGTTGCAAATGGCCTCCATAAGAGATATTAAAACGTTGACAATACGATATGGTTTTTAGTGCCTAGAATACCGGCCCTGAGACTCTAAACGGTAAAACGTTATTACTTCTGGGCCTCTGTTCTAGGCGGTAAACAATATCGTCTTTGATCTGCTATCGTTTTGTCAACATCTTGATAGCTCTTATATACTCGACAGTAATGGCGCCGAGTTAAAAACGATTAGATATACCCTATCATAGCCTCCTTAAAATAATTGTGTCATATTAAATATCCTCTGTTTATTTACCTGATTACATTATTTTGTATTATGTTCAATGTTTTATTGTCTCAACAATACCACCCGTCAGTGATAACATCATTCAATGAGTCTGGGCCTGTACTCCACATTGTCTTACTCCTATTACAAACGTATTGTTTACTTCCCGGCCGCGTTCACTGACAAAGTAAAGCTACGAGTATCATAACATTCATAACGTTAACATACGATAAATATACCTTTATAGGCAATCTAGAAAAAAAAACTCATGGATGCACATAAGAAAAAATATATTAGAAAGGAGCCTTATGAATAACATCTGCAGAGTGTTTCTCTTTAATAAATTAGAAACAAATTCAAACACTCTCGAAAATAAGTAAGACACGTTGATAACTCGAGACGCAGCATTACAAGAACGAAGTTCGCCGGGTCTCGAGCCCATACACTGCCGTCTTACGAAAAAAGGAGGCTAATTTCATAATTATACTATCAGCATTATAAATTGAAAGTGATTACCAATTGGGTATAGAATGGTTCGGCCAGGTTTGACTACTACAATGCAGTTAGCCGCCTTCTTTGATAGGATGGCAGTATAGCAGGGGTCTATTCTACTAGGCAAAACTATATCACATGTTATCGTTTCGCTTTTAATTCGGCCGCCACTGGCTACTGTCAAGAATATAAAAACTATCATAAAGTTGACAATACGACGACCAGTCTGAAGCAATGTGGTTTCAATACCGTTGACTAGATTAGCCTTAACATTAAATTGGAGATAATTTAATTATTTATTTATTTATTGCAAACATATTTACACGGCATTACAGTTGTAACCAATACACCGAGAAACATTAAACTTATACAAAAAAAAAAAAAACCACAAAAATCTTAAAAAAATAAAAATAAAAAAAAAAACAAATCAATTAAGAACCGTAAAAAATAAACAAAATAAAATAAAAAACAATTGTCATTAGGTAATACTGGAAGGCCTATCATCCATTATCTCACAAAATCTCAGACATTCACGGCACAGTGTTGCCCATCGCCAAGCAAACAAGTCACACTCAGGCACGGACGCCAGGAGCGCATTCAGCAGCACCAGGACGCGGAGCAAGGGCGAGTTCCGGCGCGACACCGTACGCGCCGCCGGCACCGCCAACAGGGGGCGCACACGCGGCCTGAGGGTTATCCGGAACACATCCGGCACGAACAGCCTCACGACTTGGCCCACTAATGGCGCAATAATGTGCAATCCTATAACGTCTGCACCGCGATATAGAGCATTCGTGAAAGTTTATTATTAGTCCATTAAAATGTGTCGGCGAGAAACCCACGCCGGCCGAGACGATCGGCTTTCATCGATGATGCTGCTCTTACGAGTGGCTGTAGATATGATGCGATGATGCATGTTTACACTCCATTTGGGCCTCTATTGTACACTCAGCAGCCAAAATACCGGGTCAGGGTGCGTTTTTCATACAAACGAGACTATTTCGAAGCCTTGGTTCCTTGCCAGGGGTTGTTTCGAGTGAGGTTTAATGGTGGATACTCCGAGGTTCAATATAGGAGGTCAAAACTTCTTGAGATACCTAACTGATCGCACAATCAGTTAACACCACAGCCGGACAGTTTGGGTCAGCATTTGGATTTCCTTACATTTTATTGCCATTTTAGATGTTTTTCTGATCATGCACAATTCCGGCGATAACCGCAGATTCATTCAGTGGGGTATCCTAGGCACTCTGGAAGTCCTGTATCGATGCTCGCGGTATTCATCATCAGATTTGATTAAAAGCATTTCCTGGCGAGGAACCAAGGCTTCGAAATAGCCTCTTTAGTATGAAAAACGCACTCTGACCCGTTATTTTGCTCCCGAGTGTAGTAAACGATGTTGTTTTGCGACATGTTATCGCATTGTTTTCACCTCGGCCGCTATTACTGTCTAGTTATTAGCTATCTTAACGTTGATGACGCGATAACACGTTCAAAGCAATAATATGGTTAAAACAAGTGAATTAGAGCCTTTGTATTATTGTATACGTTAGTGTTTTGTCTTATTATATTTCTCCTGACGGGACGCCACGAGTCGGGCGAGGGATTGGCGCTTCAGGCACGTTATTAGTACTTTGAGAGCTTACATATACTAGGTATGTGTGTTGGCATGGATATGAATCTTCATGACCAAAAATCACGTTATAATATTAATTTTCAAAAATCTGAAATATATTATCAATGCAAAATGTGCTTTTCAACGCCTTAAAGTAGCTAGTTATTTACAAATTGACTTAGGAACGTGGTGCATAGGCATAGAACATTGTATAATGACGGATAAGTAGGTACTGTAGCTGGCTAAGAATGCAAGAACAATCCGCATTGGTTTGTTAGATCATTTTCACTACAAAATGTGAATGTGTCAAAAGTGTGATTAATAATTTAATGCAAGCAGCAAATATGAAAATTTCTAACTGATGAAAATCTGAACTATCAAAACAGCGGGCAAACGTTTTTCGCACTTGTGATGACAATACTCGACACGCGCAGCTCTGCCGGCGTCGTTGCGTCACCGTTTTCTCTGCGGCTGCGCTGCCGATAGTGCATTACATAGTAACGCGACAGATTGCATTGTGCGCGAGCATTGTCTAACAACGCGATGACAGCGAAAAGTAAGAGTGGTAATATTTATGTATAACTTTTTATTGCACTAACAGAAAATATACAAACTACTCGTAAAAGAAACAAACACACAAAAGGTTACATACCTTATAAAGCGAACTTACCCCTTTAATTGCTCTCTTCCAGTCCACATTAATTTCTTTAGAAAACAAACAGCAATATGCACTCGTGGTAAATAATACGGGTCAGAGTGCGTGTTTCATACAATTGTGGATACTCCGAGGTTCAATAAAGGAGGTCAGAAGTTCTTAATATAACTAACTTATCGCACAACCAGTTAACACCCACAGCGAGAAAGTTTGGAGCATTCGGATTTCTTTACATTTTATTGCCATTTTAGATGTTTTTCTGAACATGCACTATTCCAGCGTTAACCACAGATTCAATCAATTGGGTATCCTAGGCACTCTGGAAGTCCTGTATCGATACTCGGGGTATCCATCATCAGATTTCGCTAAAAACATCCCCTGGCGAGGAACCAAGGCTTCGAATTAGCATTAGTATTATTTGTCCGCGAGTGTATAAAACAATCATATTTAAAAAGTACATACATCAGCCAAAAGAGTTTCCACTTATAATTTCTAATTACACTTCTGTTGCTCAGAAAACGTACATATCACCTTGAAAAATCAAAAATAACTATTAAACTAACAATGCAGTTTGTTAACGATGCAAAATATAATTACACATATGAACTAGTAAAAACCCTAATCTACGTAAAAGATTAAGTATTAAACGACTCATTTGATTAAGAGACAGAAATATGTACATTATTTAATTATTTGTTAGCCTGATTGTGCAAAATGTGGTTATAGAATTGTCAACAAGTTTTTAGTTGTAGGTAATTGTGAAGCTCTGCCTCCCCCACTCTGGGATCGAAGGTGTGAGTTTATGTATGTATGTTTTTTTACTAAGAATAAAATATGAGGAAATACGGTTTATACGGTTATACGGTTGCCCATGTTTGAGTTTGATTGTTTTGAGAGTCGGCCAACGCGGTGCTGACGCGAATGTTCCTATAAATTGTAATGTTTACCTTGAACTAGCAGGAAAGGGGCTTGAATATATTAGGTGCAGTTTGTGCAGATCGGGTGTGGCGTGGCCCCCTGCCAGGACTAAAACGTACAATTATGATTATAATCTTATTACCTTAAAGCAAAATGAAGCAGTAACGCGGGTTGCTTTTTCTCATAGGTACAATCGTCAAAACTGAGAAAAACACCAAAGACTAAAAACCAGCCAGTCTGAGTCGGGTTGTGCGTAACCCTCAATGCTTGAGTCTGACCCGGATTTGACCCGTTTTTTTTAAATTTAACTTATATATGTAATAAACAAAACAACTAGGAATGCCCGAGGATGTTTGTTTGCGACGTTGTTCAGTATTCCCTGCACCACGCGCTCCGCCGCGCCGCGGGCTGCTTCGAGGAGTGGCGGCTGATCTCACCGCCAGGTGGCGCGGCTGTAACGTGATCTCGCTGTAAATTACATAGAAAGGCGTGTCCGGCCTCGCCACACATGTTAATCGATTCTTAATATGTTCATATTAACATGGAGACCCGATACCGGCACGACCAAGTGTTGTCGAGAAACGCTCCTGTTCACATTCAATATTAACTGTTAATTGTTGTATGATGATGTTTTAAGAAATGGAGCGCAACTTTTTAATTTTGTCTAAAAGACCAACAAGCACGCAGCCCGCCTGGTCCTGGACCTTTGTCCTCAACAATGTTTCAATAATTTTTACTCTTTTCAACCATTTTCTTCGTCATTTGATATTGTCCCTAATCTTACTTTTAAAATTCAAAATATTATTTCAGTAAATTAGCCACATGAGGAATCTTTTATACGTCGTTAATATGTAGTGAATCTATTAGCGCTTCGGACAACACCATCATTGCGGAGAAAATCATCCGGAAGAAACTCCAGCAGAAGGTCATCTTTTCAATCATAAAATACAATAATATAGGTACTTAAACGCAAGTTACGTATTAGAATATTATTAAAAGAAGAAAATCTTGTGTAAAAATAACGACTAGGAGAACAACACGTCGAGGTCTCTGGGGATGACAGAGAGAAACAACAAAACCATAGCAATAAACAAAACAAATGATTAACTGCGGAAGACAGAGTTAAGTAGCTTCCTACCACTTTCGTCGCCATGTTATTAATACGCACTCCACCGAGGGGACAGCTTAAGCAACCGAGTTGATAGTTTGTCGTCGAGCTCTCGGGCGAGTTGGTTTTTGAATGTAAATCAATTCCCGGTGGTAAGGAGCCTTTAAGGCCCGTGGAGGCGGTGGACATTTGACAATGCCTTGCCAACCTTGAGGACTCTTTATGGCAAGGAAAAACGAGCATACAGGCCAAGTCTTTGCATTCTACAATCACTAAGTACAATCCCAAGATTTCAATGCTAAGACTGAAAATGCGTTGCCAACCCAGAGGCCTAAGGTAGAATGCTAGTTATTTCACCCGCTGTCTTCTCCCCTCACCGGAAACCATTCGAACACTGTTGTTTAGCGGTAGGTTAAAGGTACTTACGGTACTACTAGTCTACGCTGTAATTTTACCGGCTTTTTCTCCGCTCTGCGGCTCGGCGGTAGCTTGGCACTTCTTTGCCAAGCCACTGCCGGGCTCGAAAAATAATACACGTTTCCTTAACAATTATTAGTTAATAGTTTAGAATATTTTAAAAATATTTTAAGAGCCCCCTAGTCGAAATTATGGTCAGTATCCGTGAAGTTTCAAAGTAAACCGAACCTAGACAGGAATCTTAATGCTTTCGAAAACGATTTACGGAAACTGTCGAAGTGTATGGCACTGATATACGCGCTTGACTCATCATCATGTTTCCCGACGTTGGCCTAGTTGGTGGTGTCCCTGCCTACGGAGCTAGCGGTTCTGGGCTTAAATCCCGGTAAGGGCAGATATTTGTGTCATGTACGCCAATATATGTTCCTGAGTCATGGATATATTTTTTGTATTTAAGTGTGTATTTCTCTATGGGATAGCTATAGGAGGGCTATGGAGAGGGCTATGCTCAGGGCTTCTCTGCGTGATAGAAATGATTATATCCGCAGTAGAACTAAGGTTACCGATATAGCCCGAAGAATAGCTAAACTTAAGTGGCAGTGGGCGGGGCACATTGCTCGCAGGGTTGATGGCCGATGGAGTCAAAAGGTTCTGGAGTGGCGTCCGCGGACCGGAAGACGAGCTGTAGGTAGGCCTCTAACAAGATGGATTGACGACCTCGTCAGGATCGCGGGACCGCGGTGGATGCGAAAAGCACAAGACCGGTCTGAGTGGAAAGCCTTGGGGGAGGCCTATGTCCAGCAGTGGACGTCTTTCGGCTGTCATGATGATGTATTTCTCTATATGTATAATTATATTATTGTCAAGTACCTGTAGTACAAGCTTAGAGTTTATTTTGGGACTAGGTCAATTGGTGTGACATTGTCCCCTGATATTTATCTCACAGCTTTGGTCAATCCTATACATTTGGATAAAGATAACAATCTCGCCACGCATCTTGTCGAGGGCCTTGATTGTGAGCGTGTCGTGTCGGCTTCTCCCTTGTTCATTAATTTCCTTCGTAAAAAGCGTGTGTATGGCGGTATGTGCAGCCTGAACACGGCGGCCGCGGGTCGCACGCGCATTGTTATGTTTTTGTCGGTTATTGCGGCGTTACTGGGTCAGACACGGGCTTAAACCATACTGTTTTATCAATAACATGCAAATAGCATTAGCAACAGTACCACAGCAGCCACCAACAGTTTAGTAGAAAAGAGGTAAAATAATAACCATCGTTTTCATAAACACGCAATAGATAAATTATGCTGAAAATATGCTTTGACCTTGTGATATTTGAGTTTGACAGGTTTTGTTTGCTATGTATATACACGGTGTTACACGAGGAAACCGAATAATTTTAACAGCGTATTCCAGACATTATTTGGAGTTAAAATTGTCGTATAATGTTTGCTAGATTCAGCTTGGTTTTTGAGATATTTGCGTTTATGTTTAAAAAAGTCGTAATGAAATCTCCAGTACAAAACACCCTTACAATTGCGACGTTGCGAGCCCGCCACGTCTAAGTTGACTGTAAATTGACTTTCATTCAGAACCGTCATTAGTATGTTTACATGTCAACGTCAGCTTAATATTTTTTCTCCAAAAACGTAAAAATATCGATAAATTAATAATAATAATCCAATATTCAATTGAATGTTATGACAAAAAAAAACAAATATGAAGAAACTTTCACAAATCTTGGAACATTGTAATTACTAAAGGCAAGCCGGATCAATTTTGGATTAGATTAGAACAGCATATGATCGGGATTCGGGATGAATGGCGTACTCGAGTGCTCACCAGTGGCGGTAACAGGCTGAAGAAATGGTGATAATGATGAAGCCGACGGATTAAAAGTATTCGTGCTATTATCAGTTCGTTGGAGTATCAAGTAGCAAAGTGTAAGAAAGACACCGACAGCAACGCACTGGGTTCATACCAGTGGCGTAACTACAGGGTGGCAAGTCGGCAAAATGCCACGGGCCCCCAGCCCGAGAGGCCCCTCGGCCCGAGACAGCCTTCCGGCTGGATGTTATCCACAAATTATACGAAATAATACACAAAATTCTTTTATTTTATTTATTAAGTAAAAGCATACCATAGATACTTTTATTTGCATCATTTCAACCCGGGGACGTCCTCTGCTGGACGTAGGTCTCCCCCAAAGACTTCCACCACGAACGGTCACACGCCTTCTGCATCTACCGGTGTCCGGCGACTTTCACCAGGTCGTCGGTCCATCTAGTAGGGGGCCGACCGACACCGCGTCTCCCGGTCCGTGGTCTGCACTCGAGAACCTTAACACCCCACCGGCCATCAGTTCTACGAGCAATGTGTCCAGCCCATTGCCACTTCAGCTTGCAGACTCTGAGAACTATGTCGGTGACTTTGGTTCTTCTACGGATTTCTTCATTTCTGATTCTATCCCGTAGAGAAACTCCGAGCAGCTCTCTCCATAGCACGCTGAGTAACTCTAAGCTTATTTAAAAGGCTCACTGTGAGGGACCACGTCTCCGTTCCATAAGTCAATCCTTCAATTTAACATTCATTATTTCTGAAGACACTTTGTAACGTCTTATGCCTAGTTTAACAACTAGATAAGGCTGACAAGATAATAAATACCAGTACAAGATAATAAAAGTTACGTTGTGAAAATCAAAATGTACGTCGTACAAATCTTATATCAATAACAACAATGTCAATGACGCAATGTAAGTCATTAATGTCATTATGATTGCGGAATGAAGTGGCCAGTAGTTTTCAGTTTGATGTAAGGAGTACCCATGACAGTTCAAAATAACTGTTTCTGGGCTACTTTTTGTAGACTTTGCTTTAAAAAAATCCATTTAATTTATTTAGTCTCAGTAATATTTTGCTTACTTTTACTGGCTTACTGCTGGTAGGCCATGGCCACTTGTTCATTTCATAATTAATTTTGTACCCAACGCCTTGTCGCAACCATTGGAGAATCCAAGAGCGAATAGTAAATGAACCCTAGTTCTTGGCCTATTCATAAGGCCTATCTAGAACTATTTGATTAAATAAACAGCTAGAATTGCCTGGTCCTCGGTAGCGTTTGGGGCAAAAATAACCACCAATTTAATCGAATGAGGCTGTTACAATATTTTTAACTTTGCGAAAGTGTAAATCTCTTTGCGATAGTCTGAAGCATGTCTAAATAGGTAAATTATTAGTAAATAGTTCCGATTACACTTTTACGTAAATCCTGCTTTAAAACAATAATGCCTGACTCCAAGTGTTACTTAACTCTTCTAATGGAAAGAGATAACAATTGCAAACGTAGTAAGAAGTTTCGTTTGCATTTGTACGTAAATCCTGCTTTGAAACGATTTGTTTGACAAGGAAATTGCTCTATGAGTATGTCTGCCTCTTCTAATGAAAAGAGATAACAATTGCAAACATAGTAAGAAGTTTCGTTTGCATTTGTACGTAAATCCTGCTTTGAAACGATTTGTTTGACAAGGAAATTGCTCTATGAGTATGTCTGCCTCTTCTAATGAAAAGAGATAACAATTGCAAACGTAGTAAGAAGTTTCGTTTGCATTTGTACGTAAATCCTGCTTTGAAACGATTTGTTTGACAAGGAAATTGCTCTATGAGTATGTCTGCCTCTTCTAATGAAAAGAGATAACAATAAGAAACGTTGCCAGCTTATCCTAAGGTGTTGATTTACTGGTGTAGGAAAAATAATTAATTTATTATGTATGAAAACATAACAAAAATTAAAATCATATTTCGACCTGGGTTCATATAATCTTTTTTGTTTCTTACGGCCTTAGGAACACACTGTTAAAATTATTCGGTTTTCTCGTGTTACACCGTGTATAGGGTTTTTGTATAAAACCTCATTATATTTATAATGATTCCTACCTATTTATAAAAACCTGGACAGGTGTCGCCACGGTTGAAGAGCTGTTCCGTTTAGCGAGAGATAGGAAGTTGATTGCAGAGCTGACTGTCAACCTCCAGTAGTGCAGAGGACTTTGTAGAAGAAGAAGATTCCTACTTTTGGAGCTGACTACTCTTACAAGGCCCAACCAATGTTCATACCCCTATTAAAGCAAGCTTATTATTTGAAAAACGCCGTCCTAATTGGTTCATCGGTTGGGGAGCTCGAAAGTTACGAAGTGTTTTCAACAGATCGTTCTCGACGATCTGTTGAAAACACTTCGTAACTTTGCTTATAAAAGAAGTCGTTTCAAATTGTATACGAGCCCGTTATGCTATAGTTCCTTCTGTTTCTAGCGAGAACGATAACGCGCATGCGTTCAATAAGTCGTGAAGCAACGCTGACGCAACGCGCGCGTTCCCACACCGCATGGGAACCGCACACAATACGCGCTTTATTGCTATCCCACATCTTGTTACGGCGGTGCTCATGTGCAGCCGATAGTCGAAAAAGATTAATTGATTATTCAAGCCAATTATATATTAAGACACGCATGATGGCTAATTTACACGTCAGTATTGACAAAAGCGTCGTGTGGATATATTTAAGAGACTTTGACTCCTATTACAATAGTGTTGTTTACGATTCAAGTGCCATTACTATAAAGTTGATAAGAGCTATCATAACGTCAACAAAACGGTCTAGGGCCCCAGCACACAGTTGATCCCACTTCCAGCATGGTCAGCTCCACGACCCTCCTGAGCGCTGCGGCTGCACCACGGGCAGACTAGTATGTAAATCGCACAGTGCTGTTAATCTTACACTGATTTGCGTAACAGTCTAACAGTTGCCAGTTAACAGTGACTCGCGCGCGGTGCGATTGCGTATGAGTTATTATTATTGTCATGGCGCGAACACAATGACATGATGTATGTAAGGGCAAGTTAGCGATCACTTGGTTAAAATATTTACTCATACATTTAATGCCCCCGGAATTGCTGAGGTTCATGGGCGACGGGGACCGCTCACCATCGGGCAACCCGATAATCGTGTGTGTATTGTAAATATACAGGAGTCATGGTATGTCTTCTGCAATAAGGACTGGTCTTACCCTACACAAACACTTTGCAACATATTTTTGCAAGTATAATAATATCTCTATTACATAATGTGAAAAAGAGCTGACTGTTGGTGTTGTACGAACAGTTAGTACAGGGCTCTTTCGGATTTACTAAGAAAGAAAGAAAAAAACATTTATTCGTGGCAAACAGACAAACAAAACGCAACAACATTCTGACATCGACAAAATACCTGTTGTCACGAAATGATTCTAACTCAGCGTTATTCTGGTGTTAAAGGCAGCGCTCGTCTTCTGTTGGAATCATCCAGTGAAACCACGGAAGATTACACGCTAAATTAACGTAAACAAAACAAAAATAATGAAAAACAAACACTAAAATGTAAACACTTAAGAAAATTATTATTATTTGGTGTTGCGTGCGTCAGTCTATTGAAGTATTATGTCACAGATTAATGCTTTGAAAACCGCGCATACGATAAGTACTTAACGCAAACAGTATGGCGTGGCGTTTTGAATAGCTGCTTTAAGTCAATGCGTCAACGAAAATAGAATACTTATCATATTCGAAACAGCTTTAAATACATAATCAAGAAAGCAAATACAAATTGTGATGAAGTGGTAGCACATTTCATCAAGGACTTCGACTCAGTATGACCTTTTGTACTCCTCAACACACACACAACACACAACTTTTGGATTGAACAGGTTTCTTCACAATATATTTCTTTACTGTAAGAGCATCGGATCATGTTAAGTACCCAAGAAAAACTCATTGGTTTGGCCAATACTGGGGTTCGAACTCGGCATCTTACGATCATGAATCGATGCCCTAAGCCACTAGGTATTCATACTCAATACGAATTTCAACTCGCCGACACTTTTCAGACCTCGTTCTTGTCTCGGACTGAACACCCTGGATACGCTATTAGTATCGTTAGTAACGGTGATGGCACGTACTCGTAGATCCCGTCAGATTCGCAACCGGGCCGGCGGTGTGACGTAGTCGCGCGGCGTGTCGTGCAGGCACTCGCGCGCAGAAAGCGAGAGGGAGAAAGTGCGCGCCATCTGCCGTTTAGGGACCGCGCGGGCGCCGGCCACACGGCGCGGGTTACTACATCACTTCAGTTTTGCACTTTACACGTGTTGTTTGCTGCTGGTTTTAAGCAATGCGTGTTTTGATATTATCGTTTAAATATATATGTTAATAACCATCTTTGTTATTTTTTTATGAAGCAATTTTAATTGAAGTATATTGTGACATTTACGATGCTAAAATCTAACGACGACACCAAGTTTGTCGATATCAGGTCATACATATCTCATCATCATCATCATGTCAGCCGAAAGACGTCCACTGCTGGACATAGGCCTCCCCCAAGGCTCTCCACACAGACGCGGTCTTTTGTTTTTCGCGTCCACCGCGCTCCCGCGATCCTGACGAGGTCGTCACTTCATCTTGTTGGAGGCCTACCTACAGCTCGTCTTCCGGTCCGCGGACGCCACGGATACGTATCTGCCGGAGAACAAAATACCAAACGTACACATACAAGTCGAAAACGGGTGATGTTTTTCTTAATGGCTGCTTCGGCAGTTGAGTAGAAATAGGTGATATTCGCCAATTGCTCAAGCACCGTGAACCTTATTTAATCTGGCGGTTGTGAAGTGAGAAAAAGATTACATTAGTAGCTGTCAGTCCCGGTACATGTCAGAGCGCCTAAAATTAATAAGCCTAATGTATCATATAACCTAATGGTTTTTTTTTCTGAAACCGTAATCTTTTCAGGTTTTTTAAACGGCCATTGTTTAGATTTCGTTAGGTCGCGTTAGGTTTATTTTGTAACAATCTTGAAAACTTCACGGTTTCAGAAAAAAAAAGGTTTGTGATATTATGATACATTAGGCTTATTAATTTTAGGCGTTCTGATACGTCCCCGTCAGTCCAGCGTTGCTAAACGTCCCGATTTTGGCGGGACGTCCCTATTTTTAAATCAAAATAAAATGTCCCGCGCGGGACAGGCTCAGTCCCGCTTTTCGGGACGAATAAGACTTAATTACCTAACGATAGGGTGAATCTGATTAAAAATATCATATTTTTATTAAAATACATTTCTTTATGCTATCTATTGTCTCGTAAACAAAATTTAAAACACTTTTTATTTATTATATTACTTTTTTTTACTGCGTCCCGCTTTTGACGATAGAATCCCGCTTTTTTCGCTCAAAAAGTTTCAAAATCCCGACTTGGCAAAAAATATATCTGGCAACGCTGGCTATCACTGTCTAACCCACTGACCCTGCCGTCCGCACTGGTAGTGTTGCCATTAGTAAAATACCTAAAAGAAAATCATTACTTAAATTAAATAATTTACAGATATGACAGTTATAGCACGTTTGCACGGCGATTAACGTCAAAGTGAGACGAGGAACAAGCATACTTTTTTCTCAAAGGCCGGCAACGCGTCTGCGATTCCTCTCTTGGTGTTGCAGGTGTCTATGAACGGTGGTGATCACTTCACGTCGAGTGACCCGCTAGATCATTTGCCTTATCTAGCATAACACAGTGTTCACTTTTTAAATTTGTATGCTATTGAATTTACGACTTTTATTTTTTGTCAAGATGAGTCCGATGTAATTCGGTTCTCAGATAGTCCATGTCCTGGAAAACGAAAAAGTTCCCACGGGGAGGAGCTATAAACAATACAAACGTTAGATCCAGCTGATCAGACGGGGCGTCAGCTCTATTCCTTATTTTATTTTAATTTTATTATTATTCAAATGTTACATAAGCTTTAATATAATTACTTTCTAAAGGCTATTAAATTAAAATATCAATTAAATCTAACGGACCATTTTGAGCACATGCCCGTGTGAACTCGTGCGCATATAAACCTCTATGGCAGTCGAATTGCTGCCGTTAAAAACCCGTCGAGTGAAAGTCAATTACTATAATAAGATTAATAAGATCGTGGGCGAATGAAAGCGCGCGCAGGTCTGTGCGCTATGCGATCGGATCAGAAGGACGACTTTCTAATGACGACGTGTGTACTCGGGGATATTTAGATGTGAGAGATATGGTGTACGATGACAAATTACCGTTTTTTAGTTTGATATTTTATGTTTGTGCAATATATACATACAAATAGCTCTTTCCTGTGAGTAATATTTTTTAGGCGCCCTAGCCCATTGCCATCTAAACTGTCTAGAACCGCCTCGGCAAAATTGGCTCAGTACCAAACAAAAAAGTGGTACTTTAGCCCGTTTATTGATTCAGGCGCTGTAAAGCTACAGAGAGCAAACTGGACAAACTTGTAACACCACGTTTTGTGGAAAAAGGTAAATGTACAACGTTACCATTCATCGCACGCGCGTCCCCGCTCGATCGTCACAACAGAAAGTGTACTACGCGCATGACAACAAAGGGCACATGACGGCAGTCGCGCAGGCGCCTTCCACGTAAATAACATAGTCCTGGGGGAAATAAGTTCTTTCCCGCTTCACCGCCCGCGAACTGCCAGCCTCTCGCGGTCTG
This sequence comes from Acleris sparsana, assembly GCA_923062465.1. Taxonomy (NCBI): domain Eukaryota; kingdom Metazoa; phylum Arthropoda; class Insecta; order Lepidoptera; family Tortricidae; genus Acleris; species Acleris sparsana. The sequence continues at coordinate 249,589 of OV281307.1, forward strand.
TAGTTTCTTAAAGGGGTTAAACCTTAGATAAAGGATCAACGTCTGTGGTGTGCATCAATGCCGCAAACATATGCGAGTAGTTGTTGATTTAGATGGGTGATATGAATATTATATTGGCTGTATCAATCTTTACGGCCTTTCTATTCTTGCTGATATAAGCCTATTTTGGTCCTTATCCTTATAATCGTAGAAATTCTCATACTTTTAACTACATCTATTGTAAGTAAGCTGCTCATTGTTACCTGACTCTGCAAGCAATTCAAATCTTACAAGGGTGAGACTAGTCTTAAACTTAAACGGTCGTAAAGCCAAAGTGTCCTCCGCCTTCACAAGTTTCTGACGTAAAACGAAACGACCACATTTAAATAAACCCTCAACGAATTACCAAGTAAATCTGAATTCTGCGGCGGAACGTCCCAGCCACAGCCAGTGTAAGCTGGACCGCACCATCACACATATAAGCACGTGCTAACAGTTGGTCCGGTAACTTTTTCTGGTAACTTTCTCGAGGGGTCAGTGGCTGCGACTGCATTCCTCTTCCGAAGACAGGATTTCCTGAGACATCTCTTAATGCGTAACTTGCTACGCAATGTGTTTTTATGAAGATGACATTTCACTTTAGCTGTGCGAACATAAACAGAGGATATTTGTTCCGGTTGATGTTATAGTACAGCTATAGCTAAGTAGGATATATTATGCGTTAGATATGTCCACAGGAGCAGTATTTTTTCGAAATAACAAGTCTATACTTCAACATAGCTTATGCTGATGGTTTTATGCTTCAACATAGTCTTACATCACATTAATTTGCAAGCGCCATCTAGTATAACAGTAAAAGGACTAATGAGCCTATTAACAATAGGGAAGCGATAACGATTCTAATAAATTACCTCTTAAACCTTGCTAAGGTTTCTATAAGCTTCAATAACTCGTACTTTTATGTGACTTCGTTTTCGGTTCCGACCATTTCTTCGTATTCGGTTCATGGTGGCCGAGGGACTTGGAAATTTAAATTACTATTGATATTTATATAATGACCGGAAGACCTTACACTTATGTGTGTGTGTTCTTAAATTATTTTTATTAAAAAATGTCTGCTACTTACTTACCCCGTTTTTACTCTTTTATTACTTATTATGCTATATGTATACATATGTACCTATACAGTATGATAGCTTTAAGAACGTGCTTCGGGTCACACGCTCTCACTCGCTCTTATAAGCTCTTATTAAGAGCGAGTCGAAGAGAAGTACAAACCGGAAGCATCTTCTAAATGCTCACAGACGGTACTTAGTTTCATGTTAAGCTCGCTTAAATTATATCACTAGAACAGGGTACTTGTACTATTATGTGTCCTGTGGTCAGGCGTCGACTTGTGTTGATGGTGGTCGTTGTTGCAGGGGTGACCGGCGCGGAGCGCTACCTGGGCCGCGGGCTGGGCGCGCTGTCGGCGCTGCAGCACGGCGTGCGCGGGCGCGCGTTCGCCGTCGACGCGCGGACCGTCTTCCTGCAGGACTTCCACTACGATGGCGAGGGGCCCGGTGAGCACGACTTCTCTTTCTCCTTTACCAAACAATCAAATAGTGTCTTAGGCGATTTTTTGGGGTTCCGTGGCCGAAGTGCGCCCAACGGACCCTATCAATATGCCTTCGCTGTCCGTCCGTCTGTCGTAACTTTAAAGAGGTACCTTTTGTAACGTAATAGGGTAACGGCTCCAGTGATGGACACTTTTAGCTGACGGGTACCAGTAATGGACACTTCACTCTTAATTCAGAGATCAAAGGTCACTCTTAATCGTCCTAAATTGACTGTTGCAAAACAAATGAATAACCCTTATCTTTTGTGAAATAAGAATCGAGTGTACATCGTTGGTCCTTGTCAATTACTGGCTCCGTCACCCTAGATAGTGAGTTGTGTGTAAATTAATAAATTTAAAGAATGTGAAATAATAAAGAGGGTTTTTTTTCAATACATTTTTATTTTTGTTATATCGTAAAAACGGTAAAACATACAAGCGTTAATTTAGTATATTATAGTAGAATGACATAAAACGAATTACTGGAGTAATTACTGTCTCTGTCGGTGAGAACCTTTAATTGGCTTTTTGTTATGTAATTTAATTTCTATTGTTTTGTAAGCTCCAATAAATCATAAATAAGTAAAAAAAAACATGAAATACTAAAAAATGGTCAAGTGCGAATGGGCTTGCGTTAATTCGATTCAAAATCAAAGTAAAATTGCAATTTAATACCTAACGCCGACTGCGCGGGCGGCGCGGAACCCCGACTCGCACTTGTCCGGTTTCCGAACGCTAGGGAGGCTAACGTGACTATCGGTTATCTGCGCCTCTATTCTAGGCGGTATTTTTTTAAAATCAGCCGCCATTACTGTCAAGAAAATAAGAGCTATCAAAACGTTGACAATACGATAATAGATTAGAGAGATATTGACTTTGAAGTAATAACTGTCGCCTATCTCTGACTGTTATTAGTTATAGGTGGTATACGTCAATAATGCATGTCCAAAAAAGTGGTATTCACTGTTCATCAGGTTATCCATTAACCTACCGCCAAACAGCAATGTTCGCATTGTTGTGTTCCGGTTTGGGGATAAGACAGCCGGTGTAATGACTAGCATAGAGGCATTCCATCTTAGTCCTCAGGGTTGGCAGCGCATTTGCAGTCTTAGGCTTGCAGTCTTGTGAATGCGAATGTCTATGGGTCACAGTTTCCCCTTACCATCAGGTGGCCTGTGTGCTCGTCAGCCTTCCATATGCCATTAAAAAAAAGGCCGTCTGTCATCTTGTACTATTCCAATATAAAAGTTTAACAGTCCTCTGCCCCGAGCACATTTAACATTGCGTCGTTTGTTATTGCTTACCTCATAAGAATTAGTTCAATGTTTGTACACAATTGTTATTGAATCGGCTCGTAGAATATCTGCAGATTCAAAACAAAACCATTATTGTTACGCCGGTGCTGCCTATGAAAGGATTGGAAACCTGTTATTTTTTTAACCAGCGCGTCAAAATCGCCAATTTTTTTCAAATAGAAAAATTTCATTTCAATTTCGCTCGAAAAGATTCGATATTATTTCGATTCCGATCAAATAGCAAAATGAAACTGTTCCTGCTCCAAACTCCACTGCCATCGTTATCTCCTCTTTCCTAACCACATTAGCTAGCTCGCTTTTTCAATCCAAACGCTGGAAGAATCAGAAACCCCAAATGCCAGGTTAATCCCAGATACCGCTCCGAGCGAGCGTTTACGAAAGACCTGGTTGAGAACCATACTTTACCGGTATTTCTAACTGCTCCCAAGCCCTGCGCCTGACAGCTCGAGACCTGTGGAAGCGGCGATTAATTTTGACGTAGCTTCTTATGGTTTGGCGTGTGAAGCCGCAGCTGGGTTCCCTTCATCTGGCATAACTTTTTTTGGCAAAATTCATCATTTCGCACAATCATCATTTGGCATAAAGTCTTTTTTTCTGAAACCGTGTACTTTTCAGGATTATTTAAAATACCATTGCATAGAACCCAATAGGTTAGGTTAGGTTTATTTTATGTCAATCCTGAAAAGTACACGGTTTCAGAAAAAAAGACTTTATGCCAAATGATGATTGTGCGAAATGATGAATTATGCCAAAAAAAATTGTGCAAGACATTAGTAACCCGCCGCAGCTGCATAAGCTGGAACTTTAATCTTAAATAGGATCTTACCTCTCGTTTCATTTGTATTGCAATGAATCAAACTGCCTTTTCTAAATCTAAGTTCTAACGTAACTAGATTCACTCTATATCGACGCCCCCGGACAATAAGTCGGTAATCGCAAAAAGTAAATTTTACAGGAAAAAATATATACTGGTTTTGTTGAATATCTTTGCAACCGGTTGGAGTACTAAAGACATTGATATATCAAAAGAAAGCATTTTTTTTAAGGAATATCATTAATATATTAATACTTTATATTACGCGTTCAGTATTAAGCAATGAGAGAAAATGCATTTTACAGATAATGAGTTAAAATTTATTCCCAGTACTAGTGACTTACTGGATTATTGTGGGAAATCTTTTAGAAGTGTTGATTTGTAACTGCCTATTATGGACATTTATAACGATGTTTTTTGTTTGAAGGGCTAAACGTAATATGTCATTACTAAGGTTTTTATAGTAATTTAAAACCAGGCAAAATGACTGCATTGTATAATAACTTTGTTGTTCTGGGGAATATAATAAGAACATTATTAAAGTAACCGTGCAATATTGAATGATATCGAAATAAAAAAATGACATAGTGTAAAAGAAATAAGAAAGTAAGTCCTTTGTGATTTTCAGGATTCACTGGTTATTGAAATACGTTTGAAATTCGTTAAATTCTGTTTTTTCGGGACACAAATCACATATAGCAAGATAGCCTTCCGGGCTTAACAGGCAATGAGGTGGCTGACAGGATGGCCAAAAGCGGTTTGGTAAACGGTTCAGAGGTTTTTGTTAAGCCTATGTACTTTGAAACTTTCTTAAAGTTTAAAAAGGAATGGTTTGAGACTTCGAAATTATATTTTGATGAACGCGCCAAAACGAAAGGAATATGGTACGTTGCAAAGTGAGCCACCGAGTGCCCTGGTTTTGTAATGTAGAGTTAAAACGTTCTTCAATTAAATTGTCTTAGCACATAGGCTTCGGTCTGGACATATTCCACTAAATAAGTTAGGTTTTTTGATGAAAAAAGTTGACAGTCCATTGTGTAGAGTGTAATAAGGTAGAGGATATGCACCATTTCTTAGTGGAATGTATCAAGACCGAAGCTAAAAGGAATTTTTGTTGTAGCAAGGCCAATTTGTGGTCCCGCTCTCATTTTTCTTCAATAAATTATATATAATAAGAAATAAAATAGTTTTAACCTCTGTACCACTGCGAGTACACTTGAAACGAGAAGTAAGATCCCAGATACACGAAATAAGTCCAAGTCTTCTATTACTGTGCAACACAAAGGCATTAAAAACACAAATCACTATCAGAAAAGAACTTTGAACACCTAAATACACAAAAATACAAAACTAAAACAGATTACATATCCGCCATCTTTTAACGTTGCAAATGGCCCCCCGAGGAAAATGTATTTTATGAGAAAAACAAGTACATGTCACATTGAACTATAAATATAATATAGATTATCTTGACTGTGTATCTTATATGAACACGACAGTAAGTAATCTGCCTTAATGCTAATCTGTCGCTTCTGCTAATCTGGGATTTTGCTATTCCGGGATGTTGCGTATCTATCCTTCCGCTGCAGAGGGTTCGTATTATTCAGGAAGAAAATACCCGCACTTATTACACAATCTAATAACTAGGCTTACCGCATAGATAAACTATTCTACTGTCAGGCGTTCTACACTAGCCAGCTGTGGTATCAGTACACTAAGCGGTCTTTTGACCGACTTCGAGTTCAGTACAACAACGCGTTTCGAGCGATGCTGCGGTTGCCGTGGCGGTGTAGCGCGTCCGGCATGTTTGCCGTGAACAGAGTGGATGACTTCTTCGCCGTATTGCGAAAGAGACGTTGGTCATTTGGTGCGAGGCTGAGCGGATCGGGCAACAGTATTGTTCAGGCGTGCACGAACTTTTTCCATTATTTTGGGAGCGAAGTTTGCTCAGTAAATTATTATTATAAATTAAATTAAATTAAATTAAATTAAATTAATTAATTAATTAATTAAATTAAATGTTAAATGTTTGTAGTATAGTTAATGAATTGATGGGTAATACCTAAATAAATAATCTTTTTTTTTTTTTTTATTATCCTCACGATGTATCGCCCAAATACTTCATTATTAGGGCTCCGCACCCAACAGGCTCTTTTGCGAAGCCTACACTGTCCATCCGCCCCTCCGTCTGTCTGTCCTACTGTTAAGATCTTTGTCTTTTAAACCGTTACAGATAGGGGGTGGGATGGTGCTGTGAAGAATGGGTTCCCATACAATACATATCTATCGTTAAAATGGTAAAAAATACAAGCATCATGATATTTGGTGCGGCTTAAGTCTTACACCAAACACCAGGTAGGACGGTACCCTCAGTGCGCGAGTCTGACCCGCAATTGACCGGTTCTTTGCCTAGCGAATCGCACCTTAAGGGCTGGCCTAGTATGGTTGCGTTTATCGCACCAGAAAATGTGGATGAAGCATCCCTCACTCTCGTACTTATTTATATACATGTCAAAAAGTGACGGATATTTTATCGACATTTTGTCACGCGAATATTAGGCCCCCCGGATTAAAAACCTGTATTAACTGTGCAAAGAGCAAATAACACAAATCAATGAAGATCAGTAGCCGTGTTGTTCATGTAAGTCCACTCGAGCCTTCTTTTTATCGTGTGCATCAAGGATTGAACCCTGGCCACGGGCTAAAGTCCGGCTGCACTAAGCCGAGCAGAAAACTGCTGGAAATAAAGAAATTAAAGCACTGCCCGTAATAGACTACGCTTACAAAATGCTGCGGACGCTATTTTCCGAAGAATTTTATTCGGTAATAAGTTGGGATCACTGGTTTTAACCCCTGCCGCAAAAAGAGGGAAGTTATAGGTGAATTTGACCGCTATGTGTGTGTGTTTGTCTGTGGAACCGTAGCTCTTAAACGGGTAAACCGATTTGGATGCTGTTTTTTTTATTTAACAGCAGGTAGTTATAAACTAGGATTTATGAGAAGCGGTCGGGTACTTTGAAAGACATCAGCTCTAAAAGATGGGGTCACCATTGTATTAGAATATAATAATAACTACTGTGCTTTTGTACGGAACCCTCGGTACGCGAGTCTGACTCGCACTTGACCGGTTGTTTTATCAATTTGGAGCAGTTGTTTGGAGGTTATGACCGTACAAAATTTTTGGCATTTCATTTTTATTTATACTAAAAAGAGGGTAGACTGGCCATTCTTAACTGTCAGTTTACCCGCAGACTTCAGTTATGCCGTGATCGTGATGATTTCAATTGGCAACATTGTCAAAATATTGGAAACTAGCCAAGTGTTTTAACCACGGTAAGATAACTTTACTTCCTTTGCAACAATTTGATAAAATACTACAGCGGTCCACCAGCAGCTTCACCCCAGCTGCAAATTTTCAAATTTCCCGGTGGATTTTTTTTTTTCATACAAAACTTGTCTTGACAACAACGAACACATAAAAAAAAAACAATTTCGTACAATTGTCCGGAAGTGTGTGCGTATTTATATTTCGGCGATTATTTTTATTTACCTATATTTGGGTTTAAGATTATTGATAAAATGTGCATCAGATTTTGCAGTTTCATCTGAAATAATACAAGCGATAAGTGTCTGCTCCCCCCTGATTCATTATTTATCTTAAATATTAAACATAAAATACTGTACTTTCAAACAAGAACTCATAGTTAGGTACCTACATAGGTAATAACTTACTTAATATGAACATTATCATTATAGGTACATATTATCTAAACAAAACTGTTGATAGCGTAAGTACTTACTCTGGGCATTATCAACCATAAGCAGCATCCGTTTAACACGAGCATTTTTTAAAACTCTGTACCTTCTCGGTTCCATAGTACCTAATTATTAATTATTTATACGTATTGGTAGGTAACATACTCAATAGATTCACAGGTAAGAAACCACTTTTTATTTCGTCACTGACACGTAAACACAAACGCACTTTTTTTTAACTAGACGCTCCGATAATAATTATTATACGTCACTTTCGGTCAACAGAAATTTGCAACTGTTTATGTAAACAAACATTACGCGTTGCCGGTGCGAGAACAGACACGTGGCAAGTATCTATTACTTTCTAATGTCTTATCGAAGACAGAGATAAACGTACCTTACGATGGCCGAGCGGCAAAAACAAAGACGGTATTGTGGGTAACGGTTCGTGACATGATCTGATTTGGCTTTAAAATAGTACGCAAGTAATTGTTACGAACCGTTACCCACGTACCCCTACGCCCCCTACCCGCACGTTTCCCTTTAAAACTTTGTTAGTAGCTAATGCCGTGTTAAGTTTATTAAATTAAATACAGTATTATTGTTTACCAAAAACTTCATAAAAATATTTACGCCAATAAATAGGTAATCGCATTTTACCAAATATAAAAATAATAAATGCATTTGTATTGATGTGCAGCGACGCTTTTCTCGTAGCATTTTGAAATAGCAGTTTCCCTACAATAAAAACGTCATTCTTAATATCTTCTAAAATTACATTAAAAAAAATCTGAAAAAAATATATAAGATGTATTCTAACCCGTTGATTCCGAATTTCGCATAACAATAAAATGTCCATAATATCACATTGCCGACTTATTGTTCGGGGGCGTCGATATTACCGACGTGTAAAAGAGCCCTCATGTGGCCAAATTCCTGAATAAATATTTTAAATTTTGAATTTGAAGTACAGAACATATTTTGTTGATTTTTACATTCGTTTTTTTTTCTTTTGCGCAATTTAGTGATAGGCTTAAATAAATTCACTTCTTCTGTTTATCTGTGTTCTTTTGAACTTTTATGCGGTTTTCCTCATCGTATAGAAAACTTCTAAAAGGTTTATGTATATCCAGTGAAGCGAGGCGCTAGTAGTTAAATATTGAAAAGCATACATACTTACCTTCACGCCGATCTCCCAATGGCCCCAATACCCCAAGAACCGGCATTCCTGTACCCCGTACCAACAGCAGACTCCGCAATAGAAAACCCTTCTTGATGCCGTGACGATTAGGCTTGTAATGCGTTAGGTTAGGAGTTGCTTGTTTGTATAATCTTTAATTAGCTCTATTTTTATTTTATTCTAAATTTAGTTTCAATTTATAATTTAAGTTCCATTTTAATTTACATTTAAATATTATTTTCTGTTACTTTTTACTACCACTATCACTTAAGTTTGTTGTGTTCACTGTTTTAAAATGTACACAAAAGTTCTATTGTTGTTAGACTGTTCTAATCCTTTTTAAGTGTAACCTTCGGTATGTGAACCAATTAATAAAATAAAAAAAGTGGGCAGAAACTATGGAACGCCAAGTCTCCCGGTCTCAGCGTACAACTTTCGCTTCCTCTACTTCCATCGAGCTCTTTCTTTTAACCTCTACGCCGGTTTCGGGTGCTTTGAGCTAACAATTCTCATTAATTAAAAAAAAATGCTCTATCTTGATGCACCCGTCGGATACTTAGTATTAACCAGAGGTCACCAACAGCCGTGATCCGTAACCTCTCCCCATCGTACCCCAGAGCACCGTATAACCTTTCACGGCCGGCGGCGCGGCGGCCCGCGAGTGCCTGCGTGGCCCGCTTCTCCGCCGAGCTACTCACAAACACCCTTAAACGAATAACATAAAGTCTACTCTCCTTTAACAAACTACAAATTACTTTTGTCCATAATATTAAAAGCATTTGCGTTTAAGGATATCCTTATTCGAATAACTATAGGGTATGTTTTAGATTGACTGGTCGTTGGAGGATGGGAAAAGAGTGAGCTCGCGAATTTGTGATAGTTTGGTGGAATATATTTTGCGAGCTGCGCTGCGCGTACACATACTGAATTGTTTAAGGGTTGGAAACTCTGCGTTAACAATTTTTCTCTGTGTTTAAATAAAAAAAAACGAGAGTTTAGTACATAATAGAAGATTACATAATATTAAGAACTCTACAAAACGATAATGATTTAAGCGCAAAACTAAATGTAAGCCATACTCCATCTGGTTTTAACAATTGTAACGTAAAATATAGAGTGCATTGACAGTCAGCACATGTAATTTTTGCAAAAAATATAAGTTATTTTAAATAAAAAATATCGACAGCAGCGGATTTAACTATTTGAGACATAAGTATTTGTATTTATTCAGGAAACGGAACTTTCATGAGATGAATTACATCCAAATTTATTTAGATTTATAAGTAATCATAACTTTCATATTTTACTTTTATAATCTGCATGTTATTTTCTCTTTACGTCTGTTTAGATTTGCGTGGTTCTTGGATGAGTTTTTTGTTTGCCACTTTGCACTCTCTGCAAGTACCTCTCCGTTCAGCTTAGTAATTTTCAACTTGACTTCAGCTGAATGAATAACGAAATAGAACAAATCTTTACACATAGACTTTTCTAATTAGAGCCGGGCCCCCAATTGTTCGCACGAATCACGCTAAATAATCGCAAGCGTTTCTTTCCTGACGCAGAGAAAGTCGAAAGTTGTAAACTAGCGCTAACTACAGCTCGCCTGTCACATGTCAGTACAAAACTAAACATTAATTATACCGTCAAAATCATACTCGCTTATCTTTGACAGCACTTATATTTTGACTTATCACTAGTGTCAAAAAGTTTAATAATTGATTTTTTTACATATTACAAATTCGAAGAATGAATAAACGATGTCGCCATTTCGTAATGAGCTTGTCCAATTTTAAAAACCGCCTCAAGAATGTGACCATTCACATTAGATAAACTAGCCCAAACCTAAAATTAAATTAATTAATTAATTAATTACTGTGTGTGTGGTTTGGTGAAACTAAATGTCAATAATGTGACTAACATTGTGTCTCTCCGTTTCCGAAAATATTAACTGCGCCAATGTATAAAGAATCCGCAGCGCGCACGTCGTTGTCATCGCCCTGTATGTTTATGAAGTGAAGTGTAATGAAGACGCGACTCCGTGACGCGGTTCACTCGACAAGTGCTCGAAGCCAGTAGCAACTCTAAGTAGCCAGTCAAGCAGCGAGTGCAAGCAGCCAGTAACACAGCGCGGGACAATGCATGGCCTTAATGCGCGTTCCATGCAAATACTAATGGCGGTGCATTTTTATGCACTCAGTGCAGCGAGTGAATTAGTGCTCGGTATCGCGGTACTCAGCTAAGTGGGGTTTTTCTTAATTAAAATGGAGACGGGAAGCGCATTGTAAAATGTATTTCAGTCGAATGAACTTCGTTGCGGGAAATATGTCACGTGGAGGTGATAGGGAGGTATAATTAACTAATTGAACCCAACAGGGTTATTTACAAAAGTGAAGGCGTTGACCGATACGTGTTTAAAACAATAATTTAATGCAATAGTCATTTGCATGTTTTTGTATGTTATTTTATTAGTCTAGTCTGCGACTTTGTCGGCATCAAATTAATTTAGTTCGTTTTTTTCAGGAATATCGAAATAAGAACGTAATGTTTGACATTGAGTAGATCTTATAGAATAAACATATAGCTTACGTTGGGATCGAAACATAATACATAAAGTTCAAAATACATAATGAGTCAGAATACATTAGGGTTTAGTTCTGAAACCCTAAAGTTTTCAGGATTTTTTAGAACCCATTAGGTAAGATTTTTGGGTTCTTTTATTACAATTCTGAAAAGTATACGGTTTCAGGAAAAATAACTATTTTAATTTTCTAACCTTTGCTTTCTGTTTTTATTCTCTATAATTGTTAAATTGTTGTATGCGGTCGGTATTACGTTAATTCTAAGTTAATCTCGTATAGTTTAATAGTTACCTACTACCTACCTTTATAAAATTGCGCATGTTCTACTACCATTTGATTGCTGTGCCCCTGCGGGGTTTACGTTGACGCTAGACTTAAGTACTTTAAGACCTCATGTACTTACGACGTAAAACGCAATAAAACATTTGAATTTGAATTTGAATGTATAATGATACATAACCGCTTATCGCGTTCACGACCTCACTAAAAACAATAGTACATTGTGCATCAAGGGTAGTATGAAGGGAATTACTAACGAGAGTGTTAGAAGCCCGACGCCGAAGGCGGAGGGCTTTTAATGACTCGAGTTAGTAATCCCCTTACTGCCTGTGATACACACAATGGTTTTCATCACATTTGCGAGGAAAAAAAACAAAGAGAAAACTTTAACAATGCAAAATATAAAGAAATAACTTTTGACGAACGGGAACGTAAATGGAAACGATATTTTTTTTGTGACCACAGATAATAACTGCGTTTAGTTTCGACCTGGATTCGAGCCAGATTTAGCCAATTTGATAAAAATGTATAATTATTAAAATTAATGATAAATGTTGATATAAACTTGAAATAGGTATAAAAATAATGAAGTTTAATGAAGCGTATAGGTTTTGTGTAATGTAAGTTAGTCTATAGCTAATTTTTAAAGATGAAATTTGGCTGAAAATTAAACCTCCTTAGTCAGAAATGATGTACGAAAGAGTTGCAAATTTTAAAAAGAAAGTCATTACTCTCTAGGGATGACAAACTCGCCATAATTCCCGCGGGAACAATTTAGGCCATTGTCCTTCTGTATACAGGCATGGAATAACACCATTTACGAGCAAGTGTGATGAAAAAACTTTTACATAAACAATAAAAAGAAATGTTGTCAACATTGAGTGAATCCAACGTGTTCCCGGGGATAACCGGGAGAGCCGGGCTGAGCCCGCCGTCGACGGCACGCGCGGTGTTTGCCGGCGCCGGCGCTCCCCAAACACGCGGAGCCCCCGGGGCGCCGGCCACGCACGGACGCGCTCTGTTGACCAACTACAACGTCATTAATGAACACGCTACTGTTCCGCAAATAATGGATAATGTCTCGTTATCAATGTGTTACAAGCTCATGTGGAGAATCTTCTTTTTATGAGTAGCCTCATTTAAATTCTGTGAAGATGAAACCACTCTTTAATATTTTGGAGTTGGTACATTGTTTATTAAAAAGAAATTTTAACAAGTTATAATGCAAAGTCCAAACCGCTGACCACAGGAACTTGACTAAAGGGAATATTCTTTGGGTTGGTACCCAAAGGGTGCACTAAAACAGAATTCTTTGAAATCGATCCACAACTAGGAAAAATTAAAACAAGTAGCGGTGAACTTCCGTTGCAAGCTTCCTCTGGTTTTTATAAAGTACAAAACTCTTCATGACCGACTGACAGACAACGAATGACCTAAACCATGGAATTTAAAACAATATTCCAGGGTATTCAAAAGTTCCAACTTACGTTATGTACCTATAATATAAGAGATATTAGGAAAATTTACTTAACTCGAATGGCCTGGAAGAGAAAACAAAGGGGCCGGGCCCGGTCACCTCCGCCGCCGACCATCCACAACCACTCGTTACCACTTGTCACCGTCGGCGGCGGCGACAGCTGCGCGCGTTGCATCATTTGCATACAATCACGGTCATTTGCATACTTGCTGTAGCCGATAAACGTTCCAAAGTCTTTCACACAAAGGTTATTAAAAAAGCGAAGCTATTGACATCGCGGTTATATAGGTTAGTTAGTACCCTGGCTACGAAGCTAGTGGTTCCGGGTTCGAATCCGGGTACCTATCGGCAAATATTTGTTTTATGAGCGCGTATTTGTTCCTGAATCGTGGAAATGAAAAAAAACAGAACAAAGATGAACATCATAAACAAAGAATGGCAACACAGAAATCAAAACAATAAAGATGGAAAGGAATAAAAACAAATACAATTGAGATAAGATAATGTTGCCATGGGTGATTCAGTGACGTCGAAATTGACGCCACTCACGACTATGTCACGGCAAAAATTGCAACGCTGGTTTTCAGTGCCGATAACTTGACACACGAACGAAGAGACAGTGTTTTATTAAACATATTTTGTAGTAGTTTAACAAGTGAAATATAAAAGAACTAATGAAATTTTAAAATTCTTCGTTGTTTTATATGTATTCCCTATAGTAACAACAAGCTTAGTTTGGGACTAGGTCAGTATGTGTGGGGTTGTCATAATCATATTATCACACTAGTATAACTGCCCGACGGCCGAGGAGCCGGAGCGAGGCGCTCTCGCCAGACCTTGAGAACGAAAACAAACCGGCAGAACCTTTTGTTAACTACACTCAGAAGCAAAAATACCGGGTCAGAGTGCGTTTTTCATACAAACGAGACTTATTCGAAGCCTTGGTTCCTCGCCAGGGGTTGTTTTGAGTGAGGTTTAATGGTAGATAGTCCAAGGTTCAATACAGGAGGTCAAAAGTTCATAAGATACCTAACTGATCGCACAATCAGTTAACACCACAGCCGGACCAGTTTGGGTCAGCATTTGGATTTCCTTACATTTTATTGCCATTTTAGATGTTTTTCTGAACATGCACAATTCCGGCGTTAACCGCATATTTATTCAGTTGGGTATCCTAGGCACTCTGGAAGTTCTGTATCAATGCTCGCGGTATTCATCATCAGAATTCACTAAAAGCATTCCCTGGCGAGGAACCAAGGCTTCGAAATAGCCTCTTTAGTATGAAAAACGCACTCTGACCCGTTTTTTTTCCTCCTGAGTGTAGTTCAGTTACTTGAATTTGCAGTGCTGAGTTTTCCCTGACCGAGAGAACATTTGCTTTTACATAGATTCAATTAGACTCATTAGAATTCTTCGACGCGGAAGTTTAGATAAGATAAGATAAAAGATTTTTATTTGTAAAAAGAAAACTTATAATAAGATAAAGGCATCAAGAGGGGTTCCCAAACTAGGCATAGCCTGTATCTTGGGCAACCAGATAATTTCGAAAGTACATAAGTTTAAATTATAGCACTAAGATTTTTTAGTATTATCTTAATATGAATAACAGGACTAATGAATAGCTACACATCCATAAGGCTTACATAAGGAAGTTTCAAAAATAATTTTCGTGGTCATTAATTATTTCGCCTAAGGACAGGGAGGAAATTCACCACAGAATACGTTTAGTGGACGGATAGTCTAAAGTTAGAAGCCAGCTAATTACTATCTGTTTAGCTTCCACAACAGACCGGTACTTAATATCACATTGCTTCAGAACCGAGTTATAAACCGACGCTCTCACAAAAGGTCCGAAACGTCTGGCTAACGCCGATTGAACTCGAGAGAGTTGTAATTTAAATACTCTTTTGCCTAGAAGCGTCCTATGCGTAACAGAACCAGTAAGTTTGGTGTGAGTTAGCTGAAAGATACGAAGAACAAAAAGTTGACGTATAGTTAACAGCTGAGCTTCACTGTAAAGTGTGAGATGTTGGATGTCTGTAGGATCTTTTTAACATGACTTCGGTTACGGATCGTTGGGCGCGTTCGGCAACTATAAGAGAAGTTTGTATACTAAGTTTGTGGCGATTCCGAACCACACACTACAAGTGAAAAACCAAGATCTTAATCCAGATGATGACGCTTTAAACTTAAACTATTATTTTGCTATACATTTAAATTGTGGCTATGTTATGAACAGTTAATCACGTCAAGAACAAGAAACGGACAGAATCACGATAACAGTCATATAGGTTCTCCCTTTCAGTGCTTCAAACTGAGTTTACAATACGGCCTGTGATCATTTAATCTATCTATTAGCAACCCTGCTGCTGCGTTGAGCAAAACGGAACATAATCCCTTGCGCCTCGTCTAATATTTGGGTAGCTCAAGGCAGTTGTCTCCAGTAATGGCGTCGTGGATTAATCCGGCGCCGCTCGATGGACCCTGGGCGAGGGTGTTGTCTAATCGGCGGCTTACACGCCGGCTGCACGCTGCACTGCAACTAACGAGCCATCGGGCCCGACAGTGCGATATTCAATCCATTCAGGACATTGGCTACTGTATAATATGAACAGGTGGCGCATATTCCAACGGTTCTTGCGCATCATCGAAACGTAGGTATTTAGTGTAAGCTTGTATTTGTCTTGCTTTCTCAGTCGGCTTCAGTGTCCGTTGAGAAGTTTATTAGGAAAGCAAGACGAATATGAACTTATCCGACAAAATACGACGTCGTATATTCGATCGTTGGCTGCTCCTGTCCCCTCCTCGTGTTACTTTTGAAACCATTTTGTTTTTTTACTCCCTACCAAAAAATAACTTGAGCGCGTCTATGAGTGTGTCTGTGTGAGCCATTTTAGCTTATAAATGGATAGACTTCTTTTAGGGTTCCGTGCCCGAAGGGAGCCCCACGGGACCTTATTAATATGCCGCTGTCCATTCGTCCGTCCATCATAACTTTAAAGAGCTGTATTTGTACAAGATAGCAAGGTATTATTTTTAGAGTATGTATGTGTTATTACCGCGGATTTACTAACAACTATTTTTTTAACTAATTAAAATAATAAATTGGGTCCCCTTACAAGAAGTGTTATTTTATTGCATCATATTAACGGTAAAACATACAAGTGTCAGATTTGGTATATTAGTACAAACGCTGACGAAAAACAACTAATATTAAAAAATGCTCGAGTGTGAGGTGGGCTCGCGCTGACTGGATTCGAAGCCAAATTCAAATCTGAATAGAATAATACTTACTGAGCGGCGGAACGGAACCCTCGGCACGCAAGTCCGGATCGTACTTAACCGGGTTATTAAAGAAATAAAATCAATTGGCGTAGTTCTTAGCTCTATTTGATGAAAATTGGATTGTCCGTTTGAGAGTTATCAACTTATCAGCTCCGGGGGAGTCGTTTGCCTTTTTATACTTACGAGTACTTCCGATAAGCTCGCCATAACTAATGTATGTAACGATACGGTGAAAGACGAAGTGGAATAAAGACCAGTTTATACAGTTCTCAATACTTGAACTTTAAATCAAATATCACAATGAAAGGCTCATTCGTAAATTAATTGTGGGTTTATTGTACGTGATACTTGGATTGTTCGAGTAGGTAAGAATGCAGTTCGAATACGGGTGATGTGATAATGCGCGCCATTCCGTACGGAATTCCGATCGAGTTAATAATTGAATCGGATGAGCGCTCCTCGAATCCGGAGCACGCGGAAAATCCGGGTGCGCTTCAATCAGTCAAAAAACATTTGTATAAAGTCATTTAACTAACCACGAATAGCATAATAAACGTTTAGCATAAAAATCAATTGTATAATTTCATCTGGCATACGATCGATTAACATAAAACTCATTTAGTATAACTATAATGTTCTTGTTATTATGCATTTTTATTCAATGTCTTCTAACTAGGTTAGTTTAAGTTAGAATTGTTACCACATTAATAGTAATGAAGGCCGTTATAAATATTATTTTTGAAATGTTTGTACGTTATAGTTTTTGAAATTATGCATTTCGTTTTATGCAGCATAACTTTGGTTTCTTATATTATAGAGATCGAAATTATACAATGTGTGTTACGTAAAATGAAAATTAGCCCATTTGTACTAAACATTACACACCCGTAGAATTATGGGTCGAGCCGAAAAAGCTACTTTTTTTTTTTTTTTTTTTTCATTTATTTAGGAATACCAACAGACGATACATTACAACTTACTAAGTATAACTTACACATAATTATAACAATTAATGTTCACCTAATTATAGGTAGGTAACTTTGATCGAATCATTCATATAAATCTCCAAGACACGTTTTATGGTGTTACCTCTTTATTAATAAACGCTCTTTTGATTTGAAGTATGAGGGGTAAGAAATTATTTTATCAAATTCCACTTCATGGACTGTATCGTTTCATAGAATTTAATTTCATCGAAATCAATTTTCTGCTGTAACTAATTACGAGGAATAGATTAGGTTACACTTGTTACTACCAAAAAAGATGTGGCGAGAAATGCTTTTCGATGAAATCTAATTTCTGCGTAATGATGTTCGTTGAAAGGTGTCCCGATAAAATATAAGGTGCCCAGGTGAAAGACATTGCATATTCCAGGCACACTTTAGCAATCGTGAGTTTATGAATAAATTAAATAGTTTTTACCGACAGCATGAAAGTGCTCGTAATAAAAATTGACGGCGGAATACCCGTTAGGTACTTAAAGAGCTCTTAGTTGAAATAATGCGCCCCTTTCTACGGCATGCTTTTTTATTTATATGTCTATTTATTTAAACTTCGTTGCATTGTGCAGTAAATAAAATGTAAAATGGCGGACTGATACCTGACTGGTTTTTATGAAGGTTTTGGTAACGCATTTACTCAACTAAGACAGATCCCAGTATATGAAATATCTGCAAAACTATGTGTTTAATTTCTTGTGGCCTCATTTGTCAAGAAAAAGTTTCCACGTCTCATTTCCGGATGAATCTCTCTGGCAAATAACGCGAATCCAGTGAAGCAAGTCGTCTATATAAAGGATTAGATAAAATAATTGAACCTTACACTCGTATACAGCACGGTGGGTCGATCTGTATTAAAAATAATTATGTTTATTAGGTGCGTGCGTCAGTGAAAACATACGATAATGATAACGTGTTTATTACGTTGGGATCGATTGTTGAGAATGGATTAATTTTAAATAACAAATCCAAAACATATAGCTTAAAATTAAATAATTTTGTTTAAGTTAAGTTGAAACATTATTGTTTGACGATTGTTAGACTACTGTCAAATGAAAAAAAGTTTTGAACGAACGAGCGTTTAAGGGAAGAAATATAAAAGGCTCATATGCGATTTTTATTGCTTTGTGTTATAGTGGTATTAATACTCCTTACGGTAATCTTTACTTAGAGTTTGTTAAATAAATTAGGAATCTGTTTCTGTTTTAAAGAAGATCCGTTATACATTTAGAAATGATACATGAGTAGGTACTGCATATGGAGGGTAAATTGCAAACGAGGGTAGATATAGTGTATTATAAATATAAAAAGGAGAGCCTTTTATTGAAAAATAATCCCCAGTTGAATATTTATATTAACATTGAACAAAAAAGGATCCACGTTAAATCTCCATAATGAATCGGATCCGGTAAAATCCGCTCCATCGCCGACATGTGCTGATATAATTTATTTCCGGCGTCCATTTTGTGGGCGCTGACCCATTTCCGGGATCTTTTTAACGCAACTTTAATCATTTGTTACTCGACGAGATTATAAAGTTTGCGGAATTTGCGGGACCATTTATTTAGGGCTGTTCCGGGGAAGGTTGCGCCCGCAGACGTCCGCCCTCGCAGCGGCAGTAAATAGATACACTCAAGGGCAGAGGAGACGGGTCGCGGTGAATGTATATTTGGGCGAATTGTGACCCGTTTCTACTGCTTGCTTAGTGAGTATATATAGCTTCTAGACCGATGATATCCAGTAAAATGTACCTGATATTATACTAACTATAAGGTACACTCTCACACAAATTAACCTTGTCTCGAATTAAGGTTTAGGCCTATACTATGGATACTAGACAACGAAAAACTATGTAAACAAATGCATATTTCAATACATAGAAAACAAGCAGAACTATCGCTCATCATATTTGTATACTTGCCTTTACTGGGGTCGAAGCCAAGACCCTAGCCTCGCAGGTAGGGCCACTACCAACCAGGCTAACCGCGTCGGGCATGCTGCCAGCACTTATGAAGCTTGATAATCTATACTTTACTATAATATTCAGCCTGTAATGATAGAATTAAGTTATTAAATAAATAAATAAAATAAATTAAAATATTATAAAGAGAGAGAGTGCGAATTTCGGTTCGCTAATGTCCAAATCATCATTTGACAAGCTATGCCATTTTACAAAGTTTCATTTCACAAAGAGATACTTATTTAATAAGCCCATGCGAGTATAGCCCATATAATTACATGATTGAAGCACAGACATTTTTTTGCGAAATGAAAGTTTGATATAGTTTGTCAAAAGGTGATTTGGTAAAAAGTAGGATACCGCGAATTTCGCATGTTTGTATCCGACATCTTATCTCCGAAACCAAGGAAGTTATTAAAACAAAACACCATCTGAAAGGTACATTATTCCGAACTGAAATAGGCAATTTTTTATTTGTGTTTTGGCAGCAGAGTACTGAAGAGTATTGATGGAACACGTAATCGTATCTAAACCACTTTTGCCCTGCGTTTACATATTACGTAGGTAATATGTGAACAGGTTGTCACAAGCATTGTGCAGTCGAGTTTACAAATATGTGTACACTTTAGTACCTTGTCACTTTAATTGCTGTTAGACTTCATGTAATACAGTTTCAACATGATATTTAATAGACAAGGTAATAAAGTGTACACATATTTATGAACTGGACATAACACGCGACTCACCTATGAACTCGGCGGATGTATTATTATCGAAATCCCTACTGGGGGGAGCATAGGTTGTCCCATTAAAGTAAACAAACAAAATGTTAGGCAGCTTAACCATGGCTAATATGAGGTCCCCCGCTCGGTCGCCCGATCGACAACAAGCCGATTTGAGGAGAATAACACTTCGCAAACATCGCAATTCTCGAATGGTCCACCTACCACCCCTCACAAACGGTGGCTTTGTTCTTTGAGCAAAACGGAATCACTAACATTGTGCTGTATTCATTTAGTGGCCTGAGCCACAGGGTGGAATCAATTCCTTGCTAATCCTATTGGAGCTGTCAGTTGGTATTTACCGATCACGGGACTGCGGCAGGCATGAAACCGAAGCCAACACTCAGAGATCCTAAAAAAACTGTCATATGTATGTTTAGACGGGGATATAAACGTGACCATTGACGTGTAAAAGTGCTCGTGCGGCATACTTACTGAGTAAACATCTTTTATCTTTTTTATCCTTTATCTTTTAAACCTAACTTAACCTTTTTTCTTTTTTTTTCCGTTGGAGAAATGCCTTTACGCATTCCATCTCTCGTCGGGGGCTAGGGTGAATATGACGGACTCCAGAGCAGAAGGCTCAGACTACCGTCTAAAAAACCAACGGGATGCCGTATCCGTCGTGTTGGGGCGCCACTGGATCACTTCGTAATACTCGACGATGACGCCCTGACGGTGATCTCGGCTATTGGATGCCTCCGCTAGTCTGAGGCATCCTCAGTCAAATGGCCCGTTAGAGAGAGCACAAGGTTCCCCGACCCTTGCGCTCGGACACCTCTATGGCGGAGGGAGCAGGTGCGCGTAGCGCCGCCGCGCTCTTCCCTGCCTTCTTCTGCGGAGCGGAGCAGCGTTAGGGTCCTCCTCGTGCTCTCGCTCAGCGGCTTCCTTTTGTCCGATTACGGATTCACAAAAGGAAGCCAAATCGTCCCAGCTAACTTAACCTAACTGAACTTAAATTGGTGGTTACATGTATTCCTCTACGATGCCAGCAGTTCCGCGTTTCCCAGTCAAGGCAAACAAGTATTAGTTTCTGAATCTCATCAATCTTGGATGTGTTGCAGTACTTGCAGTTAAGGTAGAATAACACGCCCCCACGTTCAGCCCAATCTGCTCAAACTCCAACTGCTCGCGCGTAATTTATTATCCTTTTATTTTGGTTTAAAATTCGAACGATTCGCCTCGCAGTTGGTTACTGTTTGGATTAATGTACGGGTTTAAGTTTTATTCTATTTACATCGCGATGTAATTCAGTGTGCCCTTAAGGTTCATTTACTCATTGGCACAGGCTGATGAACAGCGCTGTGTAGACATGTCTCACAGCGTGCTAAGTTCTGAGCCTTTTGCCTTACCATTGTTAACTATTTATTGTAGAGACTTGTATTTTTTTTCGGAATGATTTATTTCCAAAAAATATATTTTCTAACAATATGTTGTCCATCGCAGGCCGTAAAAACGGTTTCTGTTTCCAGGACATAAATTAAAAATACTACAAAAAGCTTTTTGGGAAATGAAAATTTGGTTAACGATTAATTCTGCTAAAAATATTTTGACCAAACGGCATACTCACATGTAAAACTACGGTGTTGTGGCAATAAATGCATTTCTGATTAAGATTAACGATTTACGGGACCAATTATAGTGATTTTTCACGTGTGATAAGTAAGCCCCGTTGTAACCTAGAACGTCACCGGCGGTATCTATCTAGATCGCGGCTGCAGCGGCGCCCGCGCAGCCGCGCGCGACGTAACGGGCGGTACCGTTCGCCGTAACATTTCCAGCGCGGCGAATCCACCGCCATTATTAGATAATTGCAGTATTCTTCAGTATCATTCGATAAATAAGGTGTTGCAAAGTTGACACTATGAATTTGCATTACAAGTTTTGTTGAAAGTTGTTTCAGAGAACTATTGCAAGTACCAAATTAAGTTTTAGTATGGATCATCATGTTTCAAGCCCTCTTCATATCTGTCTGTGGATAGCTTGTTTTGTGTGAGGTTTAAAAATAAAATAATAAAAATTTGTTAAGATAGCTAACTGATCGCACAATCAGTTAACAAAACAGCGGGAGAGTTTGGGTCAGCAGTTGGATTTCCTTACATTTTATTGCCATTTTAGATGTTTTTCTGAACATTTACAATTCCGGCGTTAACAACAGATTCATTCAGTTGGGTATTCTAGGCACTCTGGAAGTCCTGTATCGGTGCTCGGGGTATTCATCATCAGATTTCAAGCATTCCCTGGTGAGGAACCAAGGCTTCGAAATAGCCTCTTTAGTATGAAAAACGCACTCTGACCCGGTATTTTTGCTCCTGAGTGTAGTTATTTCTTGTCAGGTTAGGTAAGATAAGGGTTTACCTAACTTAACCTGACGATGCGATTGTATGGACTCATACATAGAACTGAAAAAAAAACACAATTGGGGCCTCTTTCTGAGACAATGACTCCTTGAAGGCACTCTAGACGTTAATATTTGTCTTCTTTGGCCATTCATGGCACTTTATTTGCTTCCTAAAACTAGGGTTTTAAAGTACGTGATTTTGTAGCCTCCTTGTTGTTTCTCGCCGGCAATCGTAGAGTAGTTCCGAACGTATTTTCTATTTGCACTCGGCGTCACCCAGTCCGCGAATAGCGCAGCGTCCAGACTAAACGCCCTTTAACGAATACTTAAAAGCTTTTTTTCTAATTAAAATGTTATTAAATTGGATGTTCTTCGTCAAATATTACAAACATTTCACTGAAACTATTAATTAAGGGGTACTTAAAGTGAGCCGTCCTCGAGCCGTCTGGGGATTGATCCCCGTCCCTTTAATATTCTGTTTCTAACTTATTGCTTAAGTATTACTTAAATACTTTCATTATGAATGGTATCATAATAAATTTATTCTCTACAGGCGCATTAGTTACCTGTCTAGCTAAAAATGGGCATAAAGAAAATATTACTAGCTTCGTCTTTGTTTTTATTTTAAGGGATATGGCAATTTTCATATACTTATTTCATAAATTTCGTTCTCGATACAGTAGCTTTATTTTATTATACACCGTGTTTTTTTTGATTTACGATAACTTTAAGGGAACGTTCTTTAGGTCAAACAAAGTTAATTTCCCGAAGACAGACAAATGATAAGTCTAACGGTTTTAAAGATATTTAATTTTTAAATTTAATCAGTTAATCAAGTTAAACTAGTGTAAATTGATACCAACAATTTTCTTTTAATACGTATGAGTAAAGAGTTTCCAATTGTTAGGTTTGTATACGCGTCAATCTAAAGTGACTTGTACCTGTCAAGTGTTATCTTTACTTGTGTGTGTATGTCACGCCAACATAGACGTATTTGACACTGATTATTAGCTAGGTAACTCTAAAGGCCCTTTTAGAATGACCAAAGATAAAAGATTTCATTATTTTGTTCTAAACTGAAAAAATATTTTTTTTGCAATATTTAAAAATCTAATCTACCAATTAGTTTCTATAGATATACCTAGTAATATGCCGAAGTTATCGTAAATCAAAAAAAACACGGTGTATTATTATTTTGAAATTAGTTTAAATAGCCTGGAATTCTTTTTTGGCATGCATTCTATTGATAATTTGACTAATTTTAGATTTTATGTAAAATGACTTGAATTACGACAAAAAATTGAATCCAACGATATGAAGGTAGTGTTATTATAATCCAACTAAACGCAAAACCTGCAAGGGTGTTAAGCGGAGTACAAAGAGACAAAACAAAGGTCAAGCTTATCTTCATCTTGGTATCCTCTTGAGCGAAGTAAATCGAATATTTGACTACTTTTACTTCAATTATCTTCTAGCCCTACTGATATCAACGTGAATCCGCATGTCCGTTGGCCAAGGTGGAGGAGTTACGTATTTATTTTATTTTTGAAGATAGGCAGATATATGGAGTACTCTCCAGAAATCTTAATTATATAGTCTTGTTTGTTTGTGTGACCTGAGTATTATCAGCCTTTAGAGCATAAATTTGTGCTCCTGAGCATAATTTTTACCCTCTTCCAGAATTTTCTTTTTTCTTTAAGTCTGGTTAGAGTATGCATAAGTGCAACTCTTTTGGTCTGGAATAAATAGGTAGACCATAAGCACATCCTGTAACACTAAGAACTGTGCGAATACTGTGTTCTTGTAGACGTCTTTGTCTTTGTGTGGTGGGAGTTCATGAGCAGTTCTACCCAGTGACCCGCTTCGACCAACGATCCACATGTCATCATCGAGTCGTCACAGAGTAAACTGACGTATATATTTTATTTCAGCGGCGTACTTCTACGTGGGCACGTCACCGTCCGTGAGCGCGACGGGTGCGACGCGGCTGCGTGACGAGCGCGGCAACACGGGCCCGCTGCGCAAGTACCGGGGGGAGGGGATCGCGCTCGCGCTGCCCGACTCGCTCTCGCTGCATGACATCAAGTGGCTGGCGGTCTGGTGCGACGAGTACTCGGTGAGTAACAAACTAGCAGCGCGCGGCAACACGGGCCCGCTGCGCAAGTACCGGGGGGAGGGAATCGCGCTCGCGCTGCCCGACTCGCTCTCGCTGCACGACATCAAGTGGCTGGCGGTCTGGTGCGACGAGTACTCGGTGAGTAACAGACTAGCAGCGCGCGGCAACACGGGCCCGCTGCGCAAGTACCGGGGGGAGGGGATCGCTCTCGAGCTGCCCGACTCGCTCTCGCTGCACGACATCAAGTGGCTGGCGGTCTGGTGCGACGAGTACTCGGTGAGTAACAGACTAGCAGCGCGCGGCAACACGGGCCCGCTGCGCAAGTACCGGGGGGAGGGGATCGCGCTCACGCTGCCCGACTCGCTCTCGCTGCACGACATCAAGGGGCTGGCGGTCTGGTGCGACGAGTACTCGGTGAGTAACAGACTAGCAGCGCGCGGCAACACGGGCCCGCTGCGCAAGTACCGGGGGGAGGGGATCGCGCTCGCGCTGCCCGACTCGCTCTCGCTGCACGACATCAAGGGGCTGGCGGTCTGGTGCGACGAGTACTCGGTGAGTAACAGACTAGCAGCGCGCGGCAACAAGGGCCCGCTGCGCAAGTACCGGGGGGAGGGGATCGCGCTCGCGCTGCCCGACTCGTTCTCGCTGCACGACATCAAGGGGCTGGCGGTCTGGTGCGACGAGTACTCGGTGAGTAACAGACTAGCAGCGCGCGGCAACACGGGCCCACTACGCAAGTACCGGGGGGAGGGAATCGCGCTCGCGCTGCCCGACTCGCTCTCGCTGCACGACATCAAGTGGCTGGCGGTCTGGTGCGACGAGTACTCGGTGAGTAACAGACTAGCAGCGCGCGGCAACACGGGCCCGCTGCGCAAGTACCGGGGGGAGGGGATCGCTCTCGCGCTGCCCGACTCGCTCTCGCTGCACGACATCAAGTGGCTGGCGGTCTGGTGCGACGAGTACTCGGTGAGTAACAGACTAGCAGCGCGCGGCAACACGGGCCCGCTGCGCAAGTACCGGGGGGAGGGGATCGCGCTCACGCTGCCCGACTCGCTCTCGCTGCACGACATCAAGGGGCTGGCGGTCTGGTGCGACGAGTACTCGGTGAGTAACAGACTAGCAGCGCGCGGCAACACGGGCCCGCTGCGCAAGTACCGGGGGGAGGGGATCGCGCTCGCGCTGCCCGACTCGCTCTCGCTGCACGACATCAAGGGGCTGGCGGTCTGGTGCGACGAGTACTCGGTGAGTAACAGACTAGCAGCGCGCGGCAACAAGGGCCCGCTGCGCAAGTACCGGGAGGAGGGGATCGCGCTCGCGCTGCCCGACTCGCTCTCGCTGCACGACATCAAGGGGCTGGCGGTCTGGTGCGACGAGTACTCGGTGAGTAACAGACTAGCAGCGCGCGGCAACACGGGCCCGCTGCGCAAGTACCGGGGGGAGGGGATCGCGCTCGCGCTGCCCGACTCGCTCTCGCTGCACGACATCAAGTGGCTGGCGGTCTGGTGCGACGAGTACTCGGTGAGTAACAGACTAGCAGCGCGTGGCAACACGGGCCCGCTGCGCAAGTACCGGGGGGAGGGGATTGCGTTCGCGCTGCCCGACTCGCTCTCGCTGCATGACATCAAGTAGCTGGCGGTCTGGTGCGACGAGTACTCGGTGAGTAACAGACTAGCAGCGCGTGGCAACACGGGCCCGCTGCGCAAGTACCGGGGGGAGGGGATCGCGCTCGCGCTGCCCGACTCGCTCTCGCTGCACGACATCAAGTGGCTGGCGGTCTGGTGCGACGAGTACTCGGTGAGTAACAGACTAGCAGCGCGCGGCAACACGGGCCCGCTGCGCAAGTACCGGGGGGAGGGGATCGCGCTCGCGCTGCCCGACTCGCTCTCGCTGCACGACATCAAGTGGCTGGCGGTCTGGTGCGACGAGTACTCGGTGAGTAACAGACTAGCAGCGCGCGGCAACACGGGCGGCCCGCTGCGCAAGTACCGGGGGGAGGGGATCGCGCTCGCGCTGCCCGACTCGCTCTCGCTGCACGACATCAAGTGGCTGGCGGTCTGGTGCGACGAGTACTCGGTGAGTAACAGACTAGCAGCGCGCGGCAACACGGGCCCGCTGCGCAAGTACCGGGGGGAGGGGATCGCGCTCGCGCTGCCCGACTCGCTCTCGCTGCACGACATCAAGTGGCTGGCGGTCTGGAGCGACGAGTACTCGGTGAGTAACAGACTAGCAGCGCGCGGCAACACGGGCCCGCTGCGCAAGTACCGGGGGGAGGGGATTGCGCTCGCGCTGCCCGACTCGCTCTCGCTGCACGACATCAAGTGGCTGGCGGTCTGGTGCGACGAGTACTCGGTGAGTAACAGACTAGCAGCGCGCGGCAACACGGGCCCGCTGCGCAAGTACCGGGGGGAGGGGATCGCGCTCGCACTGCCCGACTCGCTCTCGCTGCACGACATCAAGGGGCTGGCGGTCTGGTGCGACGAGTACTCGGTGAGTAACAGACTAGCAGCGCTGCGCTTCGTCAAGTGGCTGCTAGTAGCAGTGACTCGCTCTCAATGTAACACAATGGGAGGCAAATTACAACATAATAATTAATTGATAACTCCATAGTTACACGTCCAATTATGATGATTCATTAATGATTAAACGATACTGTAACATTGCAGTGACGAGACTCTTCTCAAATTGTTACAGTAACTTACAAAAATTCTCGTATACTTCTAAGAACGTTCGTATTTTTTCTATGTATAGTAAGTAGTTCCTTGATGAGACATCTAGGTTTCTGGGGATATTTTACGAATGGCACATTACAGTAACTGTGATACGAGTACTTGCTAGAACGCATCGCATGAAGTTGCTAAACAATCGGGAGCTCCATATCTAACTCGGAGCCATCGCAGCCAACTGACGTTCTGCATTATTTAGCAGATTTGCTTTGAATCAGAATACTTAGTGTTTGGAGCCGAGAGAGGCACGAGACGGGCGCGGCTGCAGGCGAACTTCGCTTTGTGATAAATGACGGTAGTTCGGGGTGGGAACTAGACATATTATAATACAGTAAACGGAACCGCACTTGCGTGGAATAAGTTGGAATGAGATGGTGTCTTATTATTTGAATATAAAGAATTTAAATTTAAACTGACATATATTCTTAAAAACTTTGCATGGATCTCGATTTAGTTTAGATTTTATTTGAAAAGTACGTCAAAATTGTAAATACCCTAGTCGTATTCCTATAGTAGATTCCTTGAACTTCAGGTAACATGGCGTGTGTGGTCTGTTTTGTGTACGTATATACCTTTGATAAACAGATGCGTTGGTAATTAAGGCCCCATAGCGTCAGTCTCGGAGACAGCTCGCCGCCGAACTCCGCGCAAACAAACCGAAACACAAACAGGGCGGAGATAAAGAGACGACGGGCGTGTACCTCTATCTGCGCTAGGTACTCCCGCAGGATGGGTACCAGTGTATTTATAGTTTAGTCAGTATGTGTGATGCTTAAAAGATTATGAGATACACTAATCAATCAAAACGTGAGAGACTTCTTATAATTTTATTTACAGTGTCACTTTGACAGAGTCCAAAGTGGTTTAGGAAACAATTTCCTTATATTTCAATGTGATTCCGTAATCGCATATGTATTGTTTCTGCCGTAAAAATATCTGTAAGTTCTAGATTAGATCCAAACAATTTCCCCAGAGGCAGGATTCATAACCACGACTCCCCGCATAACAGGGGGGCTGCCACTGCACAATCAGCAGTCTCCCCTCTTGGGAACCACTGCCACTGGTAGATTCTTGCCGTGTAAAAGTGCCCTTGTTTTTTATCCTACCTTATCAAATCGGTTAATTAAATCAACTGAATATTTTCCTCGTCACCCCCCAATAAGACCTCCAAGTTCCTTATCTCTAATGTATTCTAAGCCCACGGTTGGTCACCAGGTGAACTTCGGCGACGTGCGCATCCCGCGCGACCTGGAGTACCCGCGGCCGGCGAAGGTGGGCGCGCTGCGCGGCGTGCACGGCGTGTCGTCTGACGCCGTCGTCGTCGTCGACGCCCAGACACTGCTCGTGCCCAACTTCTCCTATGACGGCGAGGCGCCCGGTAAGATTATTACATGCATTTACCTTTGGAACGCCTTACGAGTACAAACAGTGTCACTCACACGCAAAACATGTTTGTTATGCTATGCAAATTACACCTTAATGATTCGAAACAAAGTCTCTTTTAACCTCACGGTGACGATGAACTTATGATGGCGGTAGCCATCGTGGCGTCAGTTGCTCTACTTTCAGTTAACGGCAGAGCATTCTGTGGCGTTCAGAAGGTAAATACTTAGGCAACGCAAACTAACAGTCTGCTGGCCGTCAGTTCATCGTATAGAACAAAGACAGATGTAAAATTCGCATGCTAACAGATACCTGCATCCCTTTCGGCCTGTTATGGTGTACAAAGTCAGTTTACTACACTCAGGAGCAAAAATACCGGGTCAGAGTGCGTTTTTCATACAAACGAGACTATTTCGAAGCCTTGGTTCCTCGCCAGGGGTTGTTTTGTGTGAGTTTTAATGGTGGATACTGCGAGGTTCAATAGAGGAGGCCAAAAGTTCTTAAGATACCTAACTGATCGCACAACCAGTTAACACCACAGCGGGAGAGTTTGGGTCAGCACTTGGATTTCCTTACATTTTAGTGCCATTTTAGATGTTTTTCTGAACATGCACAATACCATTCATTCAGTTGGGTATCCTAGGAACTCTGGAAGTCCTGTATTGATGCTCGGGATATTTATCATCAGATTTCACTAAAAGCATTCCCCGTCGAGGGACCAAGGCTTCGAAATAGCCTCTTTAGTATGAAAAACGCGCTCTGATCCGTTATTTTTGCTCCTGAGTGTATATATCTAGAATCATGTTCTAACATACTAGTTGGCGTTACGTCGGACGCTGGAATCTCTGTTGAAGACACCTGGTCGTCTATATGACGTAGTCGCTACACATACAGTGCGCAACCTCTAAAATGCATGCCAAACCACTCCTCCCTCCTTTCCTCTATACCGGTGAGGCCCTAGACAAACATGCATTCGGCGTTCGTTATCCAAAATGTATAGAATTTACGTAAACTGTCAGACGGTCGCGTCGAGCGCCGACGTCAATTCCATGCATTTTATCAAATGCTTGTCCCGTAAAATTAAGATTGTATATACTCAGGCCTTTATTCGTAGGTAGTTTGAGCACACATTTCCACATAGAACTAACATCTTTGATTTTCCCAATCAATTGGTAGTTGGCAGAAAATTCCATGAGGCATTAAGTTTAATATTTAAATAAACATCGTCCACTTCAGAAATAGCTGCAAATTTTCTCAAACTCTTATTTCCTCGTGTACAGGACACTTAAATCATTCAATTTCTAAGCTACAAAAAATCGTCACTGCATTATGATGTTTTATTCTGTTGATTTTTGAAGGTCCTAACTTGTAACTAGATTCTGTAGAAGATAGGTAATTCATTTTGAACCGTGTAGAGTGAACAACATCGCAAACAAATTTAGATTAGAAAGGTAAGATCAAACTACACAACTTAATGCGTAGCTATTACAAAATAAAGTAGCATGGCTATTTAGGCCTTGTCGTAAGAATGAAAAGTGACTTAAACTGAAATAAAGTGTGTATTGTTATTGTTTCAAACTTGGCACTCGGCCGCCTCGTGTTACATAAGGCTGTTGATAAAGCTCTTTAAGTCTTTACCCTACTTCTGCATGAAAAACGTTCCAATAAAACAATTGAATGTGAAAACGTATGCGTTCGCCGAAACTATTTCACGCGTATTTATGGCTCAATTCCATTCCTACATCCTTAATCCAGCCCCATCTGGGCACACGCTGTATAACGCCACCTATCAAACCTATGCCTCTATCTGCCACAGCGATTCTGTGCTGTATCCCGGATAGTACAGGGTGCTCAGTTGAGTGTTCATTGTTTTACAATTACTATGTGTTTTGCACAAGTTTACGCTCTGTACAAGAGGGCTAAAAGCGCCGTGTTTCTCCCTCGCTATGAAAGCCTCGTTAAGTTGGTGGAACAGTAGTTAACGGCATCTGCGTGCACATAAGTGCTTAGTTTTTTTATAATCCGAGAGCCCACTGCGAAATGTTCTTCATGAAAACCGAAAACTGGGTGACAAAATTGCGACTGCCAAATGTAATGAACAGGGTTATAACAAAGCTCTCTTTATGCCGCTGTTTGTACTATATAACTTTGGGCTATTGATGTATTACGCTTTCCGTTTATTTTTTTCCAACCCAAATGTTAGGCAAACTAAAATATAATCATCATTCCATCAATTTTTATGTACTCAATTTATTCGGTTAGAAAATTTACACAATACGGCAAATGAATCTCATCGGCGCCGCGCGAAACATTTTTAAATCGCCCTTTGCAGGTATTGTGTGGCAAATTTCCATAAACAACTGTTTTAGCCCGCTGTTTAGAACATAAAATCAACCTACGCTCGTTCCGCTACGCTCGTCGTCATACTTCACAATTAGCATAGACCAAAAAAAACAAGTCACGGTTTGTACATTCTAATTCAAAAGAATAGGTAATTTTAAGAGACTAATTTAGTTAATTTTTTATTTGACGCAATAGTTTTGTTTTAATATCTTTATTTATTTAGCAGACTTTTTATGGATGACATTATTTTATTTATTATTATTTTAAATTTGGAATGGCGTTTTCTAGTAAATAACATACAATTAAATGATATCTAATGATAAAAGGTGGTTGTAATAGTGCATTCAAACATTATTTCAAGCGGATTTCGCCTAACCCGTAAGATACACCTAGGAGGGCTTCAAGCCGAAAACGAAAGTCAAACAAAGGTTAAATATACTTTTGTCGAAATATCCGAAATAGATAAATATTTCAAAAACTTAACTTAACATAATGCAGAACGGCTTTAAAACCTTATTCCTCGAAATGGTTTTCGAATTAGAGTAATTGTAAAAATATGAACAATCCCAATTCTGAGTACCTATATGTCTTTCACGTTTACTTTTCACAAGTTTACCAAAATCTTTTGCCGTATTAAAAGTATGCCAATCGTTCATATGGACTTTTACGACTAATAAATTATTTGAAAGAAAATATTGCTAAATAAATATAATAATTTATGGCCCATGATTGAATTGGCAAAAAAATAACAATTCGTAAGAACAGCAGGCCCCCAAAAATTAAAAATGCAGAGTTAATATCAGTTTGACGGCTTAGCTGTGACCCAGTAACAAAAAACACCCGATGAATTGAGAACATCCTTCTTTTTTTGAAGAAGCAAACAGGGTTACTGTCGCAGTCTGGATTTATTTATTCTAAAATGATATTTTGGGGCCTTAACCTCAAATTGATTATTTGCCTAGTCACAGCCCGGTTACTGGGTTTTGTGACTGCTCTGCGTCCGAATAAAGTCTAATTACCCTTTTAATTATCGCCTTTGCCTACGAATTTAAAAATATGATTCTTCTGAAGTGGGCCAAAGTGCAGCGGGGGGCCCTCAGTCTACAGCGAACGCTGCAATGTTAAAACAGCGCGCTCTTTTAATGTGTTTGTTGCGCATACGGTGATGTGTGTGTGTGTGTGTGTGTGTATTTAGGAACGAGTTTAGTGTTTATTTTGCTAATTAAAGTCTAACTATGTGAATTAGGTTTTATATGATAATGAATCAAAAAATACGTTGTTTGTTTGACCTGGATGAAAATCAAGAATGCAACTGAATTTAGCAAATGAGGTAAAATAAAGAATTTACGGGCGATATGTTACAAGTTAGCATATTTTATACGTTAAGTTGACTATTAATTCGTGATTTGTATCGGCCAAAAAATTCAAGTTCAGTAAAATTACACAAAAGGTTCGATATCTGCCATTTTTATACGTTCCTGCAGGGCTTAATAAGAATCCAAGTTTTCGTCCTCGGGGTGCTGCCTCGGCCTGGCCTTGTCCAGAAAAGAAAATCATGTTTTTCAGAGATTATTACAATTGCTTTGGGTTTACAGGCAAGTCGTAGGCTTAAAACACAATACTAAATTCGCTACAATTAGATATTTGATTCATTTCAACACACCCAATGGTTACTGAGATGCGACACTTTAAACTATGGGCTATTAGGAATAATTGCACAAATTTTCACATGGTTATCAGTTGAACTAGTTATAGGGTAAAGTCACCAGAGGTCAGCCAGAGACAAGTAGTCGACCTTATATGAGTGCGAAGAGTAGGAAATATATCTTTCGTACTCTTCCCACTTATACAAAATATAGGCTGAGGTTGACTACAAGTCTCTGGCTGACCACTGGTGACTTTACCCTACGGGACCCCGATACTAAAAACTCTAACGAGCTGCGTTACCAACTAGTTGTAGAACATAATTATCTTAAAATACGACGTGACCTTACACATTTTATAATCATCAGCTACATAATATTATTTTAAAGCGGTCAGCTAAAACAGATCACACCTCTAATTCCCAAGAGAAGCGAATACCCATCGCGGAATATGCAGCGGATGCATATTCAGCGGATTGCATCGTCGCCGATCTCGTAATCGGCTCGGATGCAGCAAACAGCATTCGGACCGGTTTACTGCGAATACTGCATTTTGTCCAAACACCAGGGAAAATACTGAAAATAGCCACGAAGTCAGCGCGAGCAGCCAGCAGCGCTAATGGAGGATAAATATACACCGTGCAAAAGGACGGGCTTTGGTTGTTTTGTATAATCCTCGCTGTCCCGAAATAATGTTGTGTAAAGGACTAAAGCTGGCGTCGGAAGGTTGGCGAGTGACGGTCACTACGCCGCGCCGCGTAATACATACATATGTAATACGAAATAAAAATACAAACAGTTCAAAAACGCTGGTCCCCATAAGTTTTATCTTGAAAGCTAAATATTAATGTTCGGTTGCTTTTATATATGAGTGGTTTGACCCAGCGAAAGTACACCCTCGTTAAAAAACTTATAAGTAAAGTAAAGAAAGTAAACTATAGAAATCTAAATAAATCTATAATGTTTGCGTCAAGAAAAAATATGTTGTTTAGGTTTTAATGCCATTATTTTCCAAAATAAATAAACGATGTTTGGTATTAATAGTTGCAAAGTAAATTGGTTCTTATTATTTAGGTATCAATGCGTATCAGGGAATTTGATAGGGAACTGTAGTTTGACAGCTAACTCGCAATATTTGGTTTTATACTTTTTTGAGACCTTGCCTATGATCGTGGTAATTTTTTGTCGGATATGTGTAGTTATTTGATCATGATGTTGCATCTTGAATAACATTGAGTAACGGCTAAAATTATGCAAATCTTTTTAGTAAAGTTAAAAATGTCACAGCGAAACTCACGATTATAGAAATTTAAAGCCAGTATACAAGAAATTAATGTAAATAAATAAATTAATTAATAAATAAATATCGGGGGATAATGTCACACCAATTGACCTAGTCCCAAACTAAGCTCGAGGCTTGTACTGTGGGCACTAACTTCGTAGGCAGAGTCGCTACCAACTAGGCCAGCGCGTCGTCAAATGTAATGAATCTCAAATTAAGTCATCGTCATCCATGGAGAAGAATAAGTCAGATATTATAGAAGATATTCAAAATCCAATAAATCAAACTGAAGATAATTTGCGTCAAGCTGTTGAGATTGATCTGCTTCCAAAAATTGCATCACAAAGTTCAGAAACTTGCCCGTCTTTAAATGAAATACCCATCAGTGCTCAAAAGGTTCAAAACATTTCGAAACAGAAAGTCATCATGTTCGTCTTGCAAGTTATTGATTGTTTATACCGTACGTTTTTGGAAGTGATTTAATAATAAGTGTTATCTTTTTTAATGTTTCTTACTGAGACTGTGATGAAGCTGTGAGATATGATTTAAGATAAGCACTTAGAAAAGAAGCTGTTGTCACTGTAATGCTTAAATTTAATAAGGCAAATGTTGCTATGTCTATTTTTTTGATAAGTCATTTACTTAATGAATCAAATGATTCCGTACTTATACTTTTTTCGATTTCATCTTTTTAACGACGCAAGCGTACGTGTTGAAAACATTATTTGCACAAAAAACATAGTAAATATAAGAAGTAATTTGCCGCTGAATGTTCTAGTGTTCTAGCATTGCGTTTTGCTACAAGTATTATATGCAATAAGTTTTTATAAGTACGAGTACGTAAAGAGTTACCTAACTTAACTGTTCATTTTATTTAATATGGGAGAGGCTATGACTAGCATTGATAAAGCTATGTGATTGCTATGCGCTATGAGATTTAAGATAAGTATTAAGACAAGAAGCTGTTGTCACTATAATTTGTTAATTTAATTAGGTAAATATTGCTATTTTTTGTTTTGTTTTTTAAGCTGACAGAGTCATTAATTATGTTAAAAGCTTTTAATTGAAAGTTATTTCTTAAATTTAATTGTGATATATTTCATACTTTGATGCAATTTATTCTTTCAAATGTATAACTAAGATTTATTAAAAGTTCTTTAAAATTAATAAGTTTTTTTATAGGTAACCATTTAAAATGACCTAACACAGTGCGTGTATTACTTCAAAGGCAGCTTAATAAATTATCTGTTAGAAAAGTGGCGTTTGGTGACAATAAGTTGAAAAATGACACTATATAGTTTTTAATTGCAGTAATGAAGTCATAAAATAAAAACTACGCAAAAATCTATATCTGGTAGAACGCTAGGGCATATAAGTTGACAAATTAGCAAATAAAATCTATACTTTTATCTAAGATAACCATTGTTTTGTCATAAAGTTTTTTGAGAACTTTAAACCCTCGTATTCAAAAACTGTTTTTCGTTTATTGACGTTTTGATTTTCAAGGTGCGATACATACTTAAATTCATGGAAGATAATCAAGAATCGCATTCAAATACTGGCGCCCACAATACAAATATTTGCCCAAACCGGGAATCAAACCAACTAGGTTTACCGGCTCGTCAATGTATGTCGAAGTGCCACAAAATTACCTTCATCCTGCCATAACCATAACGTCAGTGAATTTGGCGACAGGACGGAGGCCCCTTAAGATACGTAAGCTCCACAATACACAGATTAGGCAGAACGCAACAAGTAGCGAGCTATCGCTTCCTGGGGCGACGGCTTTATCACAGTGTGGGGGAGGCGGGGTTTGCTCTTAGCTCTTTATCAAAGTTATTATGAGATTTTGCATGTACGAATGCGGGAGCTGTATTTGTGTGTGGTTTTTGTGATATGGTTTTTTGTTTCATCAAGTATTTGAAGTCGAAAACCGTCTATGTGATGTATACTAAACGCAATGCTAGAACTCTAGAACATTCAGCGGCAAATTACTTCTTATTCGGTTTTTTGTCTAATAAATGATGTTTTCAACACGTACGTTTGAGTCGTTAAAATGATGTAATCGAAATAAGAATAAGTACGGAATCATTCAATTAATTACGCTCATTTAACAAAATACAATGTTCAAGTTTTATATAATATCATTTAAAACAACAATAGCATGATGCAGTCGAGGTAACGGTGATATCCATCAGGAGATTTTGTCACTGAAACCATCTGAAGGCGTTAATGATCTCCCACCCTGCCACCATGGGCGACCTAGTTGGTAGTGGGTGTAGTAACTAGCACCATGGTCTCGGTACCATAGTACAAGCTAAGAGTTTAGTTGCTTGTGAGATTGTCTCTTGTTTTAAATGAGTATTTTTTCTTTACATTGTCAAATACCATTGTATTTGTTGCAGACGCGAAGTTCTGGGTGGGGCGAGGCGCAAAGCCGTCGCCGGCCGGCGTGCGCATCCCCGACGAGAACGGCAAGGAGGCGCCGCTGCGCAAGTACGACCGCAAGACCATCGTGCTCACGCTGCCCGGGGTACGCCGCCACCACTACCTATGCTACAACCACCCACCAT
Source organism: Acleris sparsana (assembly GCA_923062465.1). Taxonomy (NCBI): domain Eukaryota; kingdom Metazoa; phylum Arthropoda; class Insecta; order Lepidoptera; family Tortricidae; genus Acleris; species Acleris sparsana. The sequence goes on from OV281307.1 coordinate 285,995, forward strand.
TACAGACCAGTGACCCTAAACCAGATGCATTCGATCGAGTTCTCTCCCTTTTGGCAGAAATAGGTTTGGCCGAATGTATCATGTCTCAACCCGCTTTTGTTCTGTAACTGTAATTAGTTCACACGCTCGTACTGAAATAAATCCTGAAAAATTTACAGTCGGAGGAAAAAAACCGGTTGGTCAATGAAACGGTTGGGAAACGTTACATTTGGCCAAACATGTTTCTTCCAAAAGACAGGATACCATTCGATCGTTATCAAAGTTAAAGAAATGTTATTGATAATGTCATAGGATTATTGACGTCAATTTCAAACTTTTGCGCTCAACGCTTACGTCAATTTCAAACTTTTTAACAGTTTTCTAAAATCAATTACTTGAGCGTGAAGCATGTTGTCTAGCCTCGCAGGTCGCTAGCTTGTTAACCTAAAGTGCTGGGTGGCTGCTGCTGCTCGTGTTACGGAAGCGGACTTTTACTTAATTAATTTGCTGTGATATTGAATTATTACAACACACAGTTAGATATGGTATTCTTTTATTTGTGACCATGTTATAGAGCATTCTTTATACACCGTGGGCCCGAAGAACCCGACCAATTTTAACAATCGATACTAGAGCCTATTTGTAGAATATAATGGGTATAATATGTAGTCCAATAACGCATAATTTCCGAGATTTTCATTATTTAAAAAACAATTCCATAGTTAATTTAATTTGAACTCTGTCACCTTAACCTAAAGCATTATTTAATAAGAAATTGATTAATTAATTTATGTTGTATGTGGATGATATTGCTACTTACAACATGAATCTTTCTTAGTAAATAATGCTTTAGGTTAAGGTGACAGAGTTCAAATTTAATTAACTATGGAATTGATTTTTAAATAATAAAAATCTCGGAAATTATGCGTTATTGGACTACATATTATACCCATTATATTCTACAAATAGGCTCAAGTATCGATTGTTAAAATTGGTCGGGTTATTCGGGCCCACGGTGTATAATAGTTACACAATTGATCGCGTGCAATCTGGATCGAGTCACAGACTACACCATGATCTTTATATCTAAATAGTAGGTATAAAGTAAATATAAATATTAAAGTAAAAATATTAACATCATATTTTTTTGTCTCTGTACTTACGAGTACGCATGTTACAAACGAACTCATATAAATTTAAGCGAAGCGAGGGCAGGTTAATAAATAAATATATAGTATTTGTCTCTGTGACACGTTTTAAGAACATGCAATAAATTGTATAATGTGCAGCCCCCTTAACGCCTGCAGTAGCTACCACTGCAGCCCCGTCACCCAGGAGCCAGGATCTGACCAGTTCTCTCGGCAGGAGCTGACGGTGTTTGACATCGGGCACTTCGGCGTGTGGTGCGAGGCGTTCACGGTGGACTTCGGGCACGTGGCCCTGCCGCGAGCGCAGCTCGCCAACGTGCCCCCGAGCCTCAAGATGCTGGGGGTCTCTCCACAGGTACGTGCCACCAGGTGTCTTCACTCGCCGTTCGTGACATGAGACAACGGTATTTGGTTCTATCATCTTCAGACTACTCGTTTGTATTTGGTTACTCTGGAGTACTAATGGGAATCTCGGCGAGTGTCGGAAAGGGATTGATACTCTTTGATCTTATCTACGGTTTTTTGTTGTCTTTGTGTTGTTGACGTAGGTGGCCAGACCTTAAGGGTCTTTTGGTCTGGTCACGAAGAGAGTTAGCGTTGCATTTGCAGTATACAAACAAGAATTCCGGGATTCCAGGAAATCGATTTCCTAGCAGCGATGTAAATTTGTTTTCTTAGAATTCACCGTGTTTATAGACGACTTGATTAAGGAGAAATTATGGAAAAAAAGTATGGAAGGGGGAAGAAGCCAATGTTGACAATTCTCACTCGCAAATTTTACTTAGGCGGAACATAAACCCTTAGTAGGTATGAAAAGTAACTACTTGTTTTGCTGTTTTAATGAATGCTTTAGAAACGATATGCAAATGAAATCAAGTTAATAGTTCGCTAACGGGCTATTGCGCTAAGCGACGCCTTCCCGAAGAAGGTTAACGCGGCTCTCGCGTGTGCTCGTCTTGTTGCAGATGCCAGTGGTTTTAGTTCGCTGTTTATAATTTCTTAATTATCTTTGCACGTTTGTGGAGGTTCTGTTTAACACTATGATTCACTTTCCAGTTTTCTGGTAAGAAGTAGTAGAGTTATCTGCTGTTCTTGGACTCGTTCTGTGTGGCTGCGTAAATCATTAATTATTTGCTCAGTTTAAACGTGAAAAACTTACAAACATGTTAATATGTACGAAAGAGTGCCATTCACTTATTTTAAATGTTACTTACTCGGTTAATGTCTTATTTTTCAAAACGATTATTACAAAAATAGGTAAAATTTTATGGAATGTTTATAATTAAGTAATCATTACAAGTGCAACATATTACTAAGTAGTTAAATTATGGAAAAGTTAATCTTTGTATAGAATACCTAACCCGTACTTTATTGCTTAATTTTCGACCTCTGTAACATAGTATTAAGGTCAAAAACATCTCTGGCATTTATCTTTACACATTCCCATTGATTGCCACCATGTAAACATTGTATGCAATTCGAACTCGCGAGGCGTGTCGCCGGCATCGGACGTGATACCACAGGACCATGTGCCAAGGCTGCGCTTGTGACCCGGCGACCCCGCTCTCAAGCACTCTCCTTTACTCGGGTTACCGTTGCAACAGCTAGTTTGATCAAGAGCTCACGACACAGCGTTACTCAAGTAGCGAATCAATTTTGAAATAACCGCAATTTCAGAAAGATTCACATGCAAACAATCTTCAAAACTTACCTCAGCCTGTGTTCAACTGCGTTAAAGAGCTCGCAACGAGATCGGCGCGATGGGTCGAGTGGAGATTGCAAAAACAAGCGAAGTGGAGGTTGCGCAAGCGGGTCGGCGACCTGCCGCGGAGTGTTTTGATAACTGATGACTGATGAGTGTTGAGGTTTGCATTTGACCCTTCAAGTACTGCTATAATGGCATATGCATTCGGCGCCTACGTAAGTTGTACGAGTACCTTCACTTACTTTGAATGTTTATTAATTCAGACGAAAAACTATTATTTGGATTCTTTCAAACTTGTTTGTTTAAGCCTGGAGCTCGAATAACATTTATTTTTCGAACCAATCCTCTTTTGACGGTTTTATTAAAAACCAAACAAAACATAAATCATTGTAAAATATAATCTAAGCATATCCGATTCCAATCACAACAAATGAAGGGTAGTCCACTCGGCTGCGCCGCGTCGGCTCGAGAGGCGGTGGGAGTGACGCGGCCTGTCGGAACGAAGCCTGACATTTACAAAATTGCTTTCATGTCATGCCATCACATACTGCGTTGGAAGCATGACTTAATTGCAAAATTATATTTTGATTTGGTTGGTACTCGAAATCGACCAAATTTGTACTAGGTTTGTGTTGCTAAAATATATGCTCAAAAGTCACCTTTAAAAACAAGACTACGGGCAAGATTTTCCAAATTTTCTAGACCCTAACTAATTTTAACCTAACCTAAGCATCCCGTCCTGCTCCTGTCGCTGAGCGCCGGTTTTGTTGCAGAGCCGCAACAAAGCGCTCTTGGCGTCCACGCCGGCGCCTCCCCGACGGGCATCCTCTCGCAAACCTCTTGGAAAGCTGGAGGCAACCACCTATCGGCCCGCGAGGCTCGGAGCGGGCCCGCTGGCCGCGCTCCTCGACCAACCGGCCGACCACGCCGCGCACCTACACCGTCGCGCCTACGAGTTTGAATCCCCTCAACAACTAATAGCTCAACCCAAAAGCTACGAGGAACAATTGAGAGAACAGCATCGCCATAATCAACAACAGTTGGAGCGATTACAGCAACAGCTGTATTACCAACAGCAACAGAACCAGCAGTTGCATCAGCAAGCGTACGAGCAGAACTTATACCAACAGCAGAGGCAGTACCAAGACTTGGCATACAGACAACAGAACCCAGAACGGTTCCAGCTGGTGCCTTACCAAGGGGAACTCGCTCAGAGATTCGCCGATAGTCAGAACCAGGCGCAAAGGAGAATCTCCCAACCAGAACTGTACCAATCAGAGAAGCGATTACATCAAGACCTGCAGCGATACCGAACCATAGTGGACCCTATCCAGAGGAGCGTTGACCTTGACCTTGTAAATAGTCCAAGGTTGCAGTGAGTGGCAGAACGTTTCCATAACCAGTGTTATCCAAGACTAACGCATAACATCCGCGCGGAAAACAGCCGGTCGGCGCCTTCTAGATATAGTTTACATAAGACTCTCCCCTGTCACCGGAGTTACATGTTTGGTTAACTAGATGCGGGCGTTGCTCTCATATAAATATGTATGTAGATACCCAATCGGTACTAAAATTACAGAAAGTCAAATTTCGATGAAAGCAATCCTGCAACATCAAACGGTTATTTATAAATACTATCAAATGGAAGAACTTAACCCGGTCAGAATACATACTGTACTTTTATCTAGAGATGATCTATCTCCCTCATGCCCGCAGAGGTATTCAATGCACGTTCCTTTGTATTTAAAATCGATATTTTCTCTTCATTTTGAAATGGAGTAAAAGATACCACCATCTCGACCTGTTCGCAGTCTACACAATGATCGTATTTGATAGCTTTTGGACCTCTTGACCGTTTGGTCAGTATCTCAATGTGCCATTTTTATAGCAAAATTATTAATCAGATGCGGAGTTCTTCGCTTATTGAAGCATATAGCTAGTTGAAGTGCCTTTTGAAGCGATCTAAGGGTCGAGTTTCGTTACGTATCGATAACGTTTGCTAAACGTTATCGATGACGACTAGGGCGCATAAAAAGTTGGCGATCAAAGGGTTAGAGATTGTGTCTACTTATTCGTTTGAGATGGGATGCAGGTCAGGTCGTGTGCGCGATTTGTCAAGCGACTGCGCGTGAGCGGCGCGCCCTTCTGCGCGGCCTCGGGGCGAGCGCATCCTTTCGATTACAGCCGCACGCGCAACCTGCGCCGCTAAGTGTAGTGGTGACGCCGGCACCACGATCATTCAGAACTAAATCCTCGCACACCTCTCCGCCCTTGTGCATTAAAAGATGTCAGTTGCGATAATCGTCTATTTCTAAATATTTTTCACATGTATGCAAATGCAAGCCCGAGGCGATTCTCGATAATGTGCGGGATGCCTCTCACTTTAACATCTTTATAGAGATTTGGCGCAATGTTTCTATTTGATTTATTTGTATGATTGCTTAAAGTGACCTTCACGTCTTGTTGTTAGTGATAGTTTACTAACATGCCATGTTCTGCGCAGGCTTATTTATTTCTGTGGATCTGATCATTTTTTGGGATAATAAAATAAGAGTACTTCATTTTCCGACTAGGTATCCATGTTTACGTGCGTTATAAAACATATGAATGACTTGTTTGTTATCCTTTGTCGTGAAAGGAGGACGTACAAACGTATACTTTCGCGATTATTTAAGTTTCAGAAAACTTTCGCAAAATGTATTGTTTGTTTGATTCCCACGCATAACTTAAAAGCTGGTGAGTTACATCACAACACCAAGTTTGGCTTGAATTATTTATTTCTGTAATAATTCTACAACTTTGTAAGATGACCTTACATCTTGGGATTAATTCTTAATTTTCCCATTTACGTAATATTCAAATTATACTAAAAACAGACGCCATTTGTAAATTGCTGCATTGGGAGCGGTAACGGAGCCAGTATAATTATTACCTAAGTTAATTTAAGATAACTGCAGCGTCACAGCGCAGCTGCCCCACTTGCGCCCAATCTGAATATCCAAACGTACTTTATTTTTGGCACAATGTCCTGTCGCGGTGTTAAATACTTCTATGTATGATGGTTGTCTAATGCACTGCTTAATTTCGCAAGTTATGGTTGTAATAAGCTTCAGGAAGCGGTGAGTGGGCCAGCCGTGCCGGCGCGCTGTGGCGGGAGAGTGCAAATAACTGTGAATTTATCTGAGTTGCAATTAACGTAATAACACTAATTGAACGAGGACACTTGAATAATTCCCGCTCATTCATTCACTCTCTGAGTTTCTACAATATTTTAATTAAACATTGTTTTCATAAAGCCCGCTGACTAAGGATCTTTAGGTTGTGATGATAATTTGTAGAAAGTACTTGATACAATTGTTTGTTAAACTCCATGTAATTTCACGTTGGCTTATTATTGAGGGTTTTTAACTGATTATTAATTTGTTAAATTGTAAGTCAAAATACTCAAGTAAAATACTCAGTAAATATACTCCTGCCTGTGATAAGTATGTACTCTAAAGTACCAAGTACAAGTGTTCCCGTTTTCCTAGTAATGTACTAGAATTGTGTTATGTTTAGGATCTTGAATTAATTTTAAGACAACTTTAATCGTAAACACCCTGTGGTGTTCTCTGTAAATCTAATTAATAGTAAGTATTGTAATATTTTAACGAGTAATAAAGCTTGCCAAGTTGATCGTTCGTTTGATTAACACTTTGCATTTAAGAACCTTCACACTTTATTGCAATATGAGTTATAAATAAACAAAACCGGTGGTTTATACGAGAGTGTACACAAGTCTTTAGACAAATTATATTCAAAAATCTTGAAGATTGGTGAATATGAAAGTAAGCTTCAATCCGTAACATTACAGAACACCTCCAAGGGTGACATCGGAGTGTGCGTTACCCTTCTCCGGACATCGTTTGTCGAACATAAGCTGAAGGTTGCAATTAATTGTTGAGTGTGGGATATGACTAGAATATGGTGTCAGGCGCCTCTGGCCGAACCCTCATTTCGTTACGGTCAGGCATTTGCCACCATATTGCCGAACCGCTGCCGCGGGAGAAGGCACGAGCGGAGGCGGAAGCGAAAGCTGCCAAGCTTCAAACAACAAAACCTGTAGCTCAGTTACGAGAAATCAGTGTAGGTCTAAAGTTTGACCAGGACATGATTCGAAGTTTCTGAAGTGGCTTTTTCCGTTGTTTTCACCCGTTTATTTTAATTGGAGGCTAATGTACCTCGGGACACGTGGGGAAATCCCGTAGTTTCCACTTAAGGATTATAGATTAAAAATAAATAGGGTTCAACAACTGGGAATATTTTTGCTTAATTTGCTTCGACTGGCTCCCAGCGGGAACGAAAAGCCGTACAACAGCAGGGAGATCGAATCCCAATTGTCCGTAGTTCAGTCTTAACGTCCAAACTCTAGTCGTCTGATGACGACTTGATTTAATGCGAAAGTCGTGATCTAAAGACAGAAATGAATGGCACGAACTACAACCTTAATGAGCGTTCTAATATTTAGCTTGAAATCAGAGCTTAAGGACTCAATGAAATAACATCGTTCAAGCGAAGGTTGGAGATGGTGATGAACGATTACTCAACAAATGTGATGTTTATGTGCAATGTAATAAGCTTGGGATCTAATTGCACCGTATAATGCCCGTAAGTGGTTGACAAATGGCCTTGACCTACATATTTAGAAAGGCTGTACGATTGTGGTCCTTATTGCAAGGATATAAGATCTGTGCCTGGCGCGTTAGATGGGTCCCACGGTGCGGTTAGTGACAGATGTGCGGAGTTGTTTACGATTCCGAGAGAAGTCGCTGACCTCTCGGTGCTCTCAAAACCGCACTGACCTTTTGCTCGTCTCTTCTGTTGCAATGGCCTCTCAACAGTCTTTTATGTATTTGCAAATAATTGATTATCTTTTATAATTAGAAAATGGTTTTTATTTACGAATGAAAATTTTCAATTCAAATTTGTATTTATTAACCTCATAACCTAAATAAAGCCGATAGATAGTAATTTTTACAAAGTGATTTACTCTGGTAAGAAAAACCATTGAGTTTAATTAGGTTCAAAACTTGTCCCCGAGATAGTTCCATTCAACAGCAAAACTATCAGTCTTGATCTAATTATTTTTATTTGCTGCCTTGCAACACTAAACAAGTATAGAAACAGCCAGTCATCAACATATCGACGTAATCTGTAAACTTGCATGCTTTATAATTTTATCCGCGTCCCCTTTCCCGCGCTCTCCTGTCCGTCGGGCCACGAGTCAAAGGGCCACTCGATTACCCTTCGCCGCGTCATCGGCTGCTGCAAATCTCCTAGAAGATTATGCCGAGACCGGCGCGCTGCTTACACTGCCTAAGCTTTGAGAATTTGTGGCGGAGCCTGCCGAATAGTTCATATTATTTTATAACTATCTTAAAATCACCAAAAGTAATTTTCGATTTCTTAATAGCTATTCTGATCTGACGAAATTTTTGGTATTAAATGTATTGTGAAATTTTGGAGATACTTTTGTGGATTTGCTCTGTATCTTAGTTTAATAGATCATTCCAATTGAACACAAATCTTTGTCCCTCATTTTCGCTTCGTGGTATTAAAGGATACTCGTTTAAAGAATCTACGGGTTTCTGTTGGGTTGATCTATCGTAGTAGTCACAATATCTTTGTTAACTTATCGTAAGTTTTGTCTTTATCTGTCCATATGTTATATCGACCTCTGTTTTATCTGTTGTTTGTTCGGTTGTACAAAACTGATGAAGGGTAAATTTGGGTCAAAGGTAAAACGCTGCTCTTTCGTACACAGCCATATTTTGAGACGAATGACACATCATCTTTAGTAGTTATATTAAATGCGAAACTTGATTTAAAAATTGCTTGTTCCTTAACTTTGTTATACACTTGACGTTTTTCTCTACGTGCTGTCTTTTCATTGAAATAACTTCCTGTTTGATTTCGTTGCAGTCGAAGCTGAACTGCGAGGTGCTGTATGATGAACTGGCATTCGAGGTGCGCTGGGCGGTCGCTGGGGACAGCATCGTGCTGCAGCTCGTCTCCAAACTGGGTGAGTCAGACTAGAACTATCATCAACATCACCATCATCATTCTAATCATCATCAATATTATTATTCTCATTATAACCTATATCATCGTCATCCTAATTTTAGTCATCATTAACTCCATTGCACTTTGTTCAACACGAATGCCATCAAGCTTATTATAATCACATCCATCATTGTCAACACCAACATCATCATTCTTATCATCATCAACACCAACATCGCTAACGCCAACGTCATCATTCTTGTTATTATCACATCCATCAGCAATAATACCAACATCATTATTTTTATCATCATTACCTCCACTAACTTCAACACAAATATAACAATTCTTGTCATCATCACCGCCACCATCGTCATCATCAACATTGTTTCCATCATCACCACGGCCACTATTATGATTACTTAAACTACCACCACTACCATCATTACAAACTACATCATCATACAGAGTAAAGAGATATACAGAAATCATTTTTTAAGACTGAAAATAAATAAATTAGAGCTTCACTTTTCATTTCGAGACAAAACTATGAAGCATTTTTGATCCACTTTACATAATTAATACATCTGATGAAGCTAATCAACTGATTGCACCTTGTTTCTCCAGAGGACGGCGAGTACATGTCGTTCGGTATCTCGGGCGACGCGCACCACTCGCAGATGGTGGGCGGCGACGTGGCCGTGGCCTGGGTCAACAAGACCTCGCTCAAGGGGTACGCCGTGGACTACTACCTGGACGCCAAGAGCCAGTGCGCCGGCGTGCGCGGCTCCTGTCCCGACGAGAGGCTTGTGGTGAGTCAAGCAGATGAAACCCTCGGACATCTTGGTGACCGACACTTTCAGAGCTGATAGGTCTTAAGCGGTGCAACCGATTTTAATCCAATCTAATTATTAACCCATCTAGTAAAACTAAATTGTAATTGTTATAAAAAAAAGTCGCCCCGTATCGGTTCATCCGCTTGTGAGCTAGCATGCCACAAATAGATAACACAGGTAATGTTTATATGTTATATATATTTGATATTCCTTCACACCGTGTGATGGTCAACGCTGAATGAAGTGGGAGGCAGAAGCTAGTACAAAATATATGCAGAGTTAAAGTTGTGCGGTGGACGTTGATGAAGAAAATGTTATGATAATATTCATAGTGAAAATATGTATCTGTGTAGCCACCATCAGATATAAAATAGAGCATACAAGACATCTCATTTTATATCATTTCAATGGACGTCTTTCTGATGATATAATGATGATGAAATGTTCCGACACCAGTGTTTGAAGACGATTGTACGTAAATAAGATTAAGGACAAAATTAAACACACTCGTATTATATCAAAGTCCCAACTCAGTCGTGAACCAGCGTTCCGAACATTAATTCATAGTAATATCGGACTACATTATAGAGTAAACTGTCGTGTTTCTCTCAAAATTCAAATTGTCTATAATACTTGGAGTGCCGCGGCGGTTATGCTTGCGGGCATGAATATTCACAGCACCTTAATGGCTTCAAGTCTTCTCCAGCCATTGTGGTGCAGGCTCTGGCAGGATCGCCGGAGTGGTCTTAAGAAATAGCGCCGTTACGGCTGAATCTCGCCGACGACCGCGTGTTTGTTGAGCGTGGCCGTAAGCACGGACGTTGTACAGATAGATGACGATCGCAGCTGACAGTTACTCAACACTAGGACCATAATGGGCGCCTCAATTTTATTCCGATTGTAGAGTTGGCTCTACTATTGCACAAAGTAGGGGCGTTGTTGTTCTCGTATACCGTTTCTGAATCTCATGTTGTTTAACAAAATAATATAATTCACACTCAAGCTCCGGCGATATACAAACATCTCAGCTACAATATAAAATTTCATTCATTTATTACGAAATATTTAGCAGTGATTTCATTGTCATCAGCGTATTTTATTAAATATTTCTCAATGACAATTATAACCAACTATAAAAAGAACATTTTCCACGTAGGAACCCACCGAGAACCTTCTTAATCGAGCCACTGAATATTGACGAGTTATTTACGTCCGAGTTTAAATTCAGCTTTCTGCGACCTCTCACGCTAATGGCCGTGGAGGAATGCGGGCTTAATGCTCTTAATCGCCGTCTTCCAGCCACCTCATCAATAAGCGTCTCGGAGCCTAATGATAAGTAATCGAGTGACACTCGGTGACTCGTGTACACCTCCATACACTCGAGGCAATGGAAACGGGTCACGACGCGTACATACAAAGTTCCGTGCACTGTAGCCCGATGTTGTTACATTAAGTGTAAGCATGAATAAGCTTTCGTCATTACGAGAACTAACAGATGAGTAGTGGTAGAATATTATTTCATTTTAAAATATACATTATAATGTCACATAAATATGTGTATGTCATGTCTTCGTCTGAGTGAGAGTTAGATATAATGACCTAGACAAATTTCATTATAAAAACAATGCCTCACAAGTTTTAAAAAAATACCAATTTATGCCGTATTTATAAATATCAAGAATTATAGTAGCTGAAGTAGGGAAGACTTTTTTTTTCACTTACGTACATATTTGTTTACATTTATTTACATTAAATATAACTCAACTAAACTTAATACTCTCCTTTTAGCTTGGTGTAGTGAATTAAAAAGTAATAAAACATGACAATAGGAATAACGTTGACCTCAAAAACACTTTCAATCGCATTACAAAAACTTAATTCACTAAACGCGGGCGGGTAAAGCAATAATCTAGAGTTAAATCTCGCATGCACAATCATTTCCCCTTTGTGCCACATTTCTCGCGCGCAGAATTCGCCCATACTCAGGAGGTTTGCTCCCAAAACGGAAAATCTAATTTACGTCATCGTGTTCGCCTTTACTCAATTCAGTAACCATTGAAGAGTAAGAGAGACAAAGCATGGCGTATTGCATTTTGGGGTTGTGGTAGGCGAGGCTGGCTGGGGGCCAATTCTAAACTATTCGACGCGGCCGCCAATTACCGCCATAATAATTCAGAAACGCGGAGAGGGCGCGCTGAGACACTTAAGGAAGGAGATTAATTACCATCGCCAGCCTGTAACGGTCACTGGTAGAAAATAGATAAACTGGACTCTACAAATTTGTATACGAAAGTGCTAAGCTTAATTTCTCTCTCTCGTTTCTGTGTGTGAGATAGTATGTTTGTTATTTCTTTAGGCTGAAAAGGATTAGTATGGAATTCTAAATAGAGGTAGCTCCTATCCTAAATTAACACATGAGTTTTTATCCTTAAAAAACGCCGTTCCCGTTGTATGGCAAATTACTAATTGGGATAGACGAATAAAAATAACTCACGGTTTGTACATTCTAATTCGAAAGAATAGGTCATTTTAAGAGACCAATTTCATTAATTTTGTATTTAACCCAATAGTTTTGTTATATTTTTTTTATTTAGCATTCATTTTATTTTTTATAATTTGGGTAGTCATTTTCCAATAAATTACAACAGTTAAATGATATGTAATCATAAAAAGCGGTTAGTACTATTATTTCAAGCGGCTTTCGCCTAACCCGTAAGATACCCCTAGGAGGGCTTCAAGTCGGAAACGAAAGTCAAACAAAGGTTAAATATAATTTTGTCGAATTATCCGAAATAAATAAATATTTTGAAAACTTAATAATGCACAACGGCCTTAAAACCCTATTCCTCGAAATAGTTTTCGAATTAGAGTAATCGTAAAAATATGAACAATCCCAATTCCTTGCGCACGAAATAGCAAACTGACGCTGTATGTAACATATATTCCCTTTGTCCACAGGAGGGCACCAACTCCATCCGCCTGCTGAACGCGGCGCTGGTGAACGGGTACAGCATCGTGACCTTCCAGCGCAGCCTGAAGGCCACCGACGAGCTGGACCTGCCGGTGCTGACCAACGCGAGCCAACCCATCATCTGGGCCGTGGGGCCGCTCAACGACAAGAACGAGGTGTCCTACCACCACCACTTCACCAAGGTTGGTAGATCTAGCTATACATTTGCTTCATGAAGAGCACCACCGACCAACAGGGACCTGGAGTCCCAAGTATATCAGGCCGATTGACATTCCAAAATCAATGGAGCGCACACTTTGAGTTTTTTATGCCTGACGATAACATTCGGGCTGACTTTAAACCTGTCGCTCGGTCGTTTTCAAACGATAGTATGAGAGGCCGCTTGCCAGCGACCAGAAAATGGTCGGAAAAAACTGTAAGACCTCGTATAAGGTCCGTGTGGTCGCCACCACCATCTTACTCGTACCCACTAAGTCGCCGCCAAGGTAGAGTTGGCACCCCTTTGGTTTCAGTGTGAAATCATACTTTAAAGAACACCTGTAGCTGGATAGATACCACTGATTGAATGGCGGTAATACACATCATTCACGTTAGCTGTTTTAAGGAGACGCCATTTTCACTGTATCGATGACGGACCCAACGAGGACACGACAATCATGTGTTAAGTTGACGCACTCCTCATGTCATTTGGGCTTTTGGGCGGTTCGTAAAAAGTTCAAAGTGACTCACTGGCGAAATTACTACGAAACCGCTATGAATAAAAAAGAAGAAAAAAAGTTTAAATAGTACATTGTATGTATGCATGTATGCCAACAATTACATTACAATAATAAAAAAACAGAAATAAAAGTACAAAGGCGAACTCATCCCTTGCAGGGATCTCTTCCAGTTCACCCGTTTGTAACTCGATATATTTATTATGACACTTTAGTTCTAATACGCAGAATTCAATTCAATTCGAGGCAACACATTTTGAACAGTTAAAATGAATCAATAATTTAAGAAAAGATTAATTTATCAAAATATAATATAAGCAATAAAAATACTCATGTTCCAAAATAATACGGAATCATGTCATATAATTTGAACTCCGCGGCGCACAACCTCGCGGCGTGGTTTCAGATGGCTTTATTAATTATTAACTGCTTTGTTAACATCACTGATAAATTACAAGATCATCATTAATTACAAACGCTGTTATTACAAGAACACAGTATTTTAATATTACCCTAAAATAACATTTGTCTACCGTTTAATAATCTCGTGTTTAATAAGGGATAAACGCTTTAGTTATTTACCGAATGCCTTCACAAGAGAATAAAGTAAGTGGCGACAGCTAAGTGCTTCACCACTTAAAGTTTATTAAAAATATGTAGCAATAATCTCCCTGCAGCTCTGACAAAACTGATGAAATTAAAATGACAAAGGCTCCATGACGCCGTTACACGCGCCGCTGTACTCGAAGGGTAGACCCTTGAAACCTGACCCTTGAATTTAAAATTTGAAACTACGGTAGTCCTGTTTTCCTCTTACGGTTTAGTCTCAACTCGAGAAGGAATGGGACAGGAATTACAATGTTTGAAATAGGAGCGTTGCAAAGTTATTGTCCTATTCCCACTTGTTATGATTTTCTCGAAAAGCTGCGGATTTCAGGTGGTCGCTTTTGCGTGACCGCGCATACATTAGAGGACAGTTGGAGGTTTGACGCTTTGTTTTTTGTTTAAGTTATTTTTTATGATATTTGCCGCTTGAAATAAAATAATATGTTTTAGGTAGGTACCAGAATTTAATGGATGTAAAGAAACATTTTAACATAATTAGTCAGGAGTTTATTTAATTAAAGTTCTTCGTCTAGTAACCTGTTGCCGTCTGTTGGGATTACAACCACCCTTTACGTTTTATCTTAATAGGTTGTACATCATTAAGTTTCAACAAACCAAATTCACTTCTGAAGCAGACATATGTAAAATAATAAACTATAAATGTTTTGTCAGTGAATCTGTAACGTGGTGAAGTAATGCTCCCAAACCAACGTCTCAAGCATCCCATTATCCCAGGGCGATCGGTTCATCGAGTTCGGGCGGCCGCCGGTGTGGAACTGCCCGATGCCCGAGGCGGAGGACGAGGGCGAGGAGCCCGCCGAGCCTGCGCCCACGCCGACGCTCCCCGAGCCGCACCGGAAGCCCGTTGACGACAAGGTTTGCCCAAAGTGTGCCCATCGTTTTCCTAATTAATCCGACTGGGTACAATTTATCGTTTGTTCAAAGGATGTTTAACGTGAGATTATTTAATTGGCCAGTAATATAGGCTAAGAATTAGGTCACAATATGTTTGATCCGTAAGTAAACAATTCCATCGTCTTTTTTTTTTTGAATTCGATAAGTCAGGGTTGGCCTTGGATTTTGTTACTCAGCATGTCTACACCATGCAACAAGGATAAATAATTTTCTTTGTAACGTTGGTTTTTATCCATATTTTTTTCTATTCTTACACAATTATCCTTAATAGCATAATTATTATAAATAGAAAATAAGTTGCCGTGTTTATTGTATCCTCCTGGTACGTCTGCAATATCAACCTAAAAGGGTGTTAGGCGAAATGATTTGATCCAAACAATAATTCGACATAAGAATTTTAAGCGAAACGACGGGCTCCCGTTCCAGACGTCACCCATCAAAGCGAACCCGGTCCCGCCACCGAAGCCCGCGCCGCGCGTTTTGCCTTGGGACATCCCCGCCATCCAGTGCTACGAGCCGGCCGACGGCGTGTTCTACGCGCAGATGGGGCCCACCGGGGGGCAACAGGGGTACCCTGCCATCACCGGTGAGACCACCACAGATGACGTCACGCTTGACGACCCACCCTAGCAATATTTGAGATGAAGTAGCCCCCTTTAAGGTCCTAATTTTTCATAGAAATCTGATAAACGGTAACATACTATTATTTTTGTGTAAAAACCGAAAGATCTGTCCTGATTTACGTGTCGAGTAGGTTATATACAAACTTATCTACACGTCATGTAAGCTGATTGTTCATGCATTTTGTATGTTTTTTGCCTTCTATGATCCGATTTTTTTTGTATTTTACATTCATTTAAACGTGGTAAGACCTACCTTTTCCTAAGAAAAAAGATTTCACAAACGTTTAATAACAATTTGTTATTTGTGAAACACATTTTAAATCATCGGACGACCACGATGACTCAACGTTTACGTAGTGATGTCTAATCCGTCGTCGTTAACGCCCAGCGGTGTGCTCATGTCCAAAAGAAAGCCATGTAATTATTTTGAACGTTTTTGCCGCAATTTCTCAGCGTATTTTATGCTTCGGTGTGGTCGATCCTTTAAGCTTTTAGATCTAGAATTTACAAATCGTAAATTCAAATTCAAATTACTGTTTGATGTTTCAACATTTTTGGTCTCTCAGGTCACGTGGGCTGGGGCATCTCGTGGTACATCAACGGGCTGCTGATCCCGGAGGTGAACGTGGTGCGCGGTCGCAAGTACACGTTCGTGGTGGAGGGGGGCAACGACCCCGCGCAGCCCGCGCGCTACCACCCCTTCTACATCACCGACGACCCCGTGGGGGGCTACTTCCACCGGACCGAAAAGGAGAAGCAGGTATACTTACCATACCCCATTTATCACTTTATTGATCGTTTTTAAAGCACAAAAATAAACGAGTACAAATTGTGAACTGTATTCGCTAGCTATACACTAATAACGAGCTGCTAAATCCCACTGCGAGGATTTAATGTTGCTTCTCTTTGCCTACATTCTCGTTCCAGTCCCGAAGGTTGTGACAATCCATGTAGCATTGGCAAAAATGGCTGTAGGGCATCATCATCATGACACTATTTAGTCACCGTTAGCGCAGCAGTGCTGACAAGTTCAAGACATGTAGATCAATAGAAGCTAATTAATACTTGACCTCATCCCACCCTCCACTTTCTCTCATCCGCGTTTCACACGCCGGGAGGGCTTCCATCCGTATGTAGTCGAATGGTTCGGACGCAGCGGTTTATTGCGTCATTTCTTATTCACAATGCAAAGAAATGCACTCCCTGCGTCTGTATTCCCGGAAACGTATAACCTTGGTTCTTTCAAGGCTTGCCGTGCTTCACTCTTGAGTGAATAGGATATTTTCTGGGTAAGTGTGTACCACCCTCGACTTGGTTGTCACTTAATATCTTGAGACTGAGGTCAAACGCAAACCTATTTGTGATAAATAAAATAAAAATAAAAATGAAAAGGATTTTTTATATCTTCACGCTTGTAACCTCATGTATTTTCCAGGGTGTGGAGATCTACGCAGGAGTGCGTCGCTCCCGTTCCGGCGAGCTGGTGCCTACTGGCGTTGGCCGCCTCTGCAACTGGACTCCAGATAAGGAGGGCCCAGGACCCGACGAATACCCGAGCTTCGGCGCCTACCAGCGTTCGTTAACTCTCGTCTGCGAGGAGGGCAACCCCGGCGTCGTCACCTGGACGCCCGATAAGGACACCCCCGACACCGTCTACTACCAGGTGAGGGGTCGAGGATTTCTGGTCATCAACATTCATTATGGGATTAAAAACATCATCACTAAACGATCTTCTAAATTTGTTTTGTCGACGTTAACGAGAATATACTATATCTGTTTAAAAATTCACTGCAATCGGGATGTTATTAATGTCTCTTACCCTCCATGAAGATTTATGTAGTAGATAATATTTTTGACGTCACTAATGCGCTCTGAATATGCTAATTAGTACCTATGTGAGAGCCACCGATGAGTTTGATGAATTTTTACCAGTAACGTATGTACGCAGCGCTCTCGACTGCAGCGACTTTTTATCATGGTTCAGTTGGTTACATTATGGTTATGAAAACATATTAATTTGATTTGATTGAATTGGGTTCGGAAAAAATAAACTTATATCGATGTAGTCTCACAACATTACACTATCACTTCATCTCACTCATCTCTCTGTGTGTACATAACCTTCGCTCTGTTTTCTGTTTCAGCCTTTCAAGTCTTCTCTGTTTCGCATGACTGTCTCAGGTTGAAATGTATATAACGGATTGGTGAAAATTGCTTTCTTTAAAGTATTCCCTTCAGCAATTTGACATTTTGTTTTATGTTTCAGTGTTTCACCCACCGACACCTCGGGTGGAAAATAAATGTAGTAGACGAGTGCGACGAGGTCGCGGGCGAGGAAAGCCGCGTGGTGGAGCAAGTTGCGCCCCTAGGCGACTTGCAGCAAGAGGAATCCATCCAGGTACAAAGTCGCGTCAAACCGGACAATAACTTCCTAAACTACAAGACACATGAGATAAATTCGAAAACGCATTATAACGATTTCAGTAGTGATAAGCACGACGGGGTGAAAGGACAGGCGTACCGTGAACCAGCTAGCCCGACTCACTCCTCGGACTATGAGCCGGTTAGCAGCCACCAGATCAAGAATGTCATCGACGTGGTTGAGACCCTGGAGTCCACGATGAAGGATCAGATGCGGCAGACCAGCAAACTTCCACCCAAGCCGACACAGTACCAAGTCCATGAAGATGTCAGAGAGTTTTTGCCGGAACTGCCAATAGGAGAGGGCGACGAGTATATTGTGGAGCAAGGTCGCAGGCCTGAAAGCTACATGTTGCCACCCAACCTTAAACCATTCACGCTACAGACAGTTATGCGTCCGAATGGTCCCAATAAACCACCAGGCAACATGAGACCCCCATTCAGACGTCCTGTTCCTCCTGAAATCAAACTTCGAAGACCTCCACACATGCACCACAAAGCGAATGGCCCCGGCTATCCTTTACCCATGCCAAATCCTAACAGTTACGTACCGAAGAAACCGACTCCTAAATACCCTCTCCGCGGGCCGCCCAATAGAACCCCCATGCCCTCTATCCCTCTCGGAAAACCAAAGCCACATCATTCGCTACAAGCTTTTAATCAGGAATCTCTTAAACAGATAGCAAAAATCCCTCATAGTCCGGTTCAGAGCATCATCATGGGCAAACCGCCAAGCAAGCCTATTTCATCGAGTCAGACGTTAAGTCTTGGAAAAACTGATATTATAGGCAGCCACGTAGTCAAGAGTCAGATCACTTTGCCGGGAAGTAATGACGTGATCGTAGCGCAGCATAGCGCGCCTCAGATCAGCATCAGCCGGCCAGGGCAGATTATATTAGGAAAACCGATGGAGAATCCGGTACCGTTAGATCAGCAGATGTCACCGACCAGATCCCAGCCGGCAAAAACACCCCCTCTCGACTACCACCCGACAACCACGCCGCACATGCGCATCGAACCAGATCGGTCGCAGCAAAATATCAAGTCCTCTGACTTCATTGGAGAATCCTCGGATTCGACTTCGTTGCAGCCTGCTGTCAACACCGGCTTCAAACCTGATACGATTGTCGTGGAGAGCGGCTTCAAACCGATAATCCGAGAAGCTTTGATGGCTGGCGTCGATCGTATCGCACAATCTGATATTGGTTCAAATCGCAGGCAAGATACTGACGTCGAGGAAGACTACGAAGAAGCTCCCCAAGTTCTCTCAAACCTCTCATATCCCAGCGATCAACTAACACAATCGTTCGAGCCGATGTTCATACCGTCGCCACTCGACCACCACTTACCAACCAATGACAAAACTCAAGAAATATTTCCCAGCAACCACGCGAAAGAAGACCGGCCCCACCCTGTTTACGTGAAAACAGAAAACGAATTAAACGCTCTGTTTAGTAAGAATAACATGGAAAAGGAGGTTCCGGATATGGTGATGGAGTCGGACCGCGTGAGCCCTCACTATCTGCCTCCCGATCCAAAGCTACCCAAAGAACACTCCCAAAAGCTTTCCAGCCCTCAAACGTACACGACTTACGATGGTAAGACGGTGTCTGCCTCCACGCTTGTTAAAGTCCCGGCCTCGGCCCCCATCAGCAGCAAACCATTCTCTTCCAAGGTTGCCTCTAATCACGAACTACTAGTTAGGACTCCTCAATTTAGACCTTTCAAAGGAAATATTCCAGCTGAAGTGATAGACCATATAAATGGCGAAGTAGAACAACAAAAGCGCTTTTCTAACTTAAAACTAGTAAACGCATTTGAAGAATCTGATGAACAATCAGATGAATTAAAAGCAGACGAAAGTACAAGGCTCGAGTTTAAAGGTATTGATGACCCTATAAGTAATCCGGAATACGTCGATGAAGGAGTGGAGAAGTTTTTGAGGAGGAAAAGGGAGACTAAAGACACTCAGTTCGAGCGAGGTGAGGTCGAGGAGCAACCTCCAACGATACCTAAAAGTGTGACGAAAAATCAGGTAGACTTTTATGTTGGGAAGAAAACTGGAAATAGAGCACCAACACTACTATCGACAAATTTAGTATTACTGTCCCTTGTCTTGAGGTTTTTGTAGATTGGGGTTTATTTAATTAATTTATTGGATTAAGGTGAGACTTGCCATTGCCGCATTTGCGCGCCCGCGCCTGACCTTCCTGCCCCGCAGCCCTGACCAACGCGTGCACTCTGTTACCATCTCTTTACACGCCTCTTGCGATTTAATACTCCGTTAGTTATTAAGTGTGTTCATAAGGTTTTGTAAATATTTTTATACGTTAAAATACTAAATTAGTGTAACTTTTACCAAATTTGTTTTATTTTCCCGTCCTCTTGAAATATTGTTGTCTTTGTACACGATTAACAAAACTTTACTTTCATAAACTATTAAAGATAATGTTTTGTTACTAATAATCACTAGTAGATACGGACATGTTTACTTGACTGATTGATTGCATGCAATGCAATTTATAATATTACGTTGATGAACAAATAAACTAAACTAAACTATAAAGTATCCTTATCCTGTTTACAATTAACGTTTACGCAGCAGCAGCATTTGAATTAAGAAAACATAATTTGGTAAAGTCAAATTGATGATGAAAACGACAGATGGCCACCGAAACTCCTCAATGGTACCTATTTAAGGGTGACGATAAGCTATCTCGATTAGAACAGTTGAGCGACTAAGACGAATCGATCGATTTAAATTTGGAATGTAGATACTAGTTTAACACATTGGCTACTTTACATCAGGGAAAAAGCTCTCGAGGGAATAAAGATAAACGAAATCTACACGGACGAAGTCGCGGGCAGTTGCTAATTTTTGTAAAATGTCTTTGTAGCTTAAGAGGACTTAAAAACATAAAAAAACGTGTGCTCTTTATTTAATTGTATAAGCCCGTTCGTGAAACGCACTGTGTTGTGTGCGTAGTTATAGTAATGTTAAAACATCGCGATTTACTGCTAGCAAACTTAAACAAAAACTACATATTTATCCCTGAGCCTCAAAAACCAGAATATAATAAAACATACGTTATAGCTGCATCGCAAACGCTTACTGTCGTGTTTGCCGTCGCCTTCTTGATAATTCCGTTGCAGAGGCCAATCTTCAGTGACGTCATACCGAGCCAGCACCAACGGCGCTTATAAAGATGCGAAGGGATGTATGTATGTAAGATTTTCATTGCACAAAATGATAAACAAAGGTAGAATCCATATTCAAGGTTGTTTAATGTTTCTGCGCAATAAGAGTGGAAATAAGTAACGGGGTTACATGTCATTAGGGTAAGGTATTTCCGCGGCTCAGAAAAATTGTAACTCGGTCGGCTTACAGGAATAAGTTGCTAACTTGGAAATATTAGGGGAACGGAGAGCAAAATATCAATGAAGTAATTGAAAGTCCAGGGCTATGTCTAGCAATTACCGTGTTTGTACACTCTGACGTCGATGGTCTTGTCTCTTGGTAAAGAATACTGTGAGATTTACTTGAGTAGAAATGTAGACTGAAGGTATGTTAAGTATGGTGCGCAAACTATAAATCTATTTGATTATTGTGTGCAGCTTGTGAATTTATATGAGTAGGGTGTTCAGACTACAGATCTGTTCTTTGTGGTGTGTTTATTTGATGATCGTGGATGTGTAGATGGTGTGTAGGTAAACACACAGGTAAACATCTTGGCCTGTATGTGCAAAATGTGGTTATAGAATTAACAACAAGTTGTTAAGAGTTGTTGGTAATTCTGTAGCTCTGCCTACCCCCTTCTGGGATGAAGGCGTGACGGTATGTATGTATGTGTAGGTAAGAGATCTATTCGAGCACGGTGTATAGTTAATAGTTCTGTTTGAGGATGGTCTGTAGGTAAGAGATCTATTTGAGGATGGTGCATGACATGTGTCTGTAAGAGATCTATTTGAAGATGCTGTGTAGATAAGAGATTTATTTGAGGATTGTGTGCAGACTAGAGATCTTCTTGGTGAGCCTGGTGAAGTTGGCGACGGCGATCTCGTGCGGGTACTGCGAGTCCACCAGTCGCAGGACCGAGTCGCGCCGGCGCCCCCTAGACGACCACACAACGTTAACAACAACATAAATTAATCAGAAAGGGAAATATTAAAGACAGTTGAAAAAGCGTGTACATTATCTATATAAAAATATTGCTTCTGTACCTTGCAAGTTGGACAGTCAATATGTTCTAATGGGACATTAGTACTAATAAACGATTTTACAAGTGGGCGTAAGATTAACTCTAATTTAATCTGTGGTAAGATCGTTGTCCTATTATTAGATATATAATATGTATGATGTTGTATATGATGTTTCTAAAGTATAAGGACGGTCTCTATCAGCTGTCTGCGCTCTGTCACTCACTGTTGTTTGGTAGCAGGTGCTCGGCAGAGGTGAGCGCCAGGCTCGTGTAGTCCTAGATATCCACGGCACTGCCGGCTGGAAAAGCTGTTCTATCAGGTTTCTGCGCTCTGGAACTCACTGTTGGTTGGGGAGCACGTGTGCGGCGGAGGTGAGCATCAACCTCGCGTAATCCTAGATACCCACGTCACTGCCGGCTGGAAAAACCTGTTCTATCAGGTGTCTGCGCTTTGTCACACACTGTCGGTTCGTGAGCCGTTGCGCGGCAGAGAGGTGAGCGCCAAGCCCACGTAGTCCTAGATATCCACATTGCAGCCTGCTACGACCAACTGTTCTGTCAGATGTCTGCTCTCTGTCGCGCACCTGTTCATAAACCGCACTCACTGTCGGTTTAGGAACAGGTGGTTGTTCTAGATATCCACGTGATTGTCGGCTGGAGCCAGCTGTTCTATCAGCTATCTGCGCTCTGTCACTCACTGTCGGTTGGTGAGCAGGTGCGCGGCGGAGGTGAGCGCCAAGCCCGCGTAGTCCAAGATGTCTACGTCACTCCCTGCCAGTACTAACTGCTCTATCAGCTCCGTCTCTGCTCCTTGGGTGACTAAAAGAAGATGATTCTTGGTACAGTTTTTCAATTAGACTGCGACTATTATACTATTGTAGGTATAAAAGATATAAGATTATTTTTTTTCTTAATTGTTTATATGAGACCATTTTTTAATTTTAATTATAATCATTCAGTCAAAGATGATAAAATTTACATTACAGTATAAAGTATAAAGTAACGTAACGTAAGAACAAAGCAACGATATTATTTTGTCGTGTTTTTTTGCTGAGCGGTAGCAAGACTACCAAAGAGTGGTAAAGGGTACTGCAGGTAACGGTATAATTAGAATTACAGTTCTTGTAAGAATACTGATATATTATAGTCTCATACGTAGTATTAAAATCTCAGCTTGTCTTCTGTGCTCGGAACGACGGCTGCGAATGCTATTAGATGCATGCTTTATATGTGTGCGCCAAAATTTCATTATTATTACGGGTAATTATCCGTGCAACTGTTCGAAGTCAACCAGTCCTGAACTAAATAATAACGTCAAAAAAAAGAAAAAGGAGATAGAATAAAGTAAAAATATAAAACTAAAATTAAATAACACTAAATCTAAGACTATACATATAAAAATAAACGAAAACAGTCAGTATCAACCATTAGTGAGAATCACTCCGTCAGAACGCCCCCCCCTAAAGTGTTTAGGTAGATTTTACGGATCTGGAAAGAAAGAGACATGGAAAATTTAAACCCATTTTATCTCCTTCAGTTTGCCTCCTAAACGCACAGAAGACCATATACTCGTGTCAGTAACGTAATAGTTTGAATATATCCTCAAAACTGGTGCGTGTACCAGCTCTGAAGAGTGGGGTCCACCCATTGTCGTCCCGGACGGCCACGTCGCCGCCGCGCTGCAGCACCAGCGCCAACACGGCGAGGCTGCCGGAGTCCGCGGCGTAGTGCTCGATGCGAAGCCCGTTCAGGTCGCGCGCCTGCAACCGAGGAGCGAGGAGGGAACTGACAAAAAATATAAAATCTAACGTATCTGATCAATAAAAGTCACTGCTATAACAGATATTTAACCCATTTGTTACCAGGTCTAATTTGAGGAGTCTTAATAAGTAGATCTGTGTTTGTGGTTACTCACTATGGAGGAATAGCGGTTTGCTGTTGTTATCCAGAGGACGAGGCGCGGTCGTCACAAATCTGACCCACAAGCAAGCATGAACTAACACATTCCGCTTGCCCTATTTTTAAATTAACGATAAATAAAATTGTTATTACTTGTTTCATTTGCAACGCTCTGGGGGATGCAATAAAGAGTATTGTATTGTATGGCACCGACCTCAAAGTCAGCTCCCTTATCCAAGAGAAGCTCGATCAAGGCAGTTTGCGCTTCGAGCGTGGCGAGATGCAGCGGCGTCTGGCCCGTCGTGGAGCGGTTGTTCACGTCCGCGCCGGCCGACAGCAGGAACTTTACTGAGTTCATGTCTCCTAGAAGTATATTCAATGCCTTGAGTAAAACAAATCCATGTTACACACTGTTCACAATTGTGTATAAAAGTTCTAACCTGCCGTTCAGTATAGCATAAGTTTGTATGGTAATCTAGAGAGTCTCGTTTTGGGAAGACAAAAATCTACCCCAGCAGACCATTATAGAGTAGGTGATCTTGAAGCGAATAAATAGATACACCGAGGTAGAGTGAGACGTAAGTATTCAGATCAAATCAAATCTGATTTCATTTATTTCATTACATTTAGACATTTTCCATAGAAAGGTTGCATAGGTTGCGGTAATGAAAAAGGCATGAGCACAGCTAAGCTGAAGTTTAGCTCACCCGTGGTCAGCCTTGGAGAGATTATAGGTACCTTCATAATTATATTAACTAGTTACATAAACTAAGCTTATTCATAACATACATTTAAATTTAAATGTGAAACAATATTACTTAGTAAACCTATCGTATAATTATTATTCATGATGAATCTTCATGAAAACCAATCTACCTCAGAGCTGGTCAGTCATGAGTAGCCTTTTTTCATAATAATTTATACCCATTAATAATGTATACTTGTACAGTCACGAACCGGGATTGTTGAGCCACTAGCTTATCATCATAACTTGGTTGTGTTACACGAATGCCGCTGTTTTTCATTACTTAAATGTGACCATAGCAACCCTTGTAACTACCAATAAAGACAGTTCAGTTTGAACCAATAGTGGCTGTTGTTTAAACGTAACCATAGTAATCATCAAAACAATATTCCCTCTCTCCAGCTCTATTTCGGTGAAATGATCGTTAATTTAAGCGAATATATCCGACTTTGGCCGATCCGTGTAAGTAGGTAACACAACCAAGCTGTGACTGCAACACGGGAATGTTAAGTCACTCACGTCAATATTCTTCATAATTTAGCAGAGTAATACATACTGGACATACGAGTATAAACGACTAAACCCGATTTGCATTACACGGCCAAAATACGAACAGTGGCAAGTGGCTCAACAATCCCGGTTCGTGACTGTACTTAAGTACGCGTACCTCCCCATGATAACAGTATAATGCAGTAGGTCCAGCTTAGAGAGGAGTTGTAAAATTTATTAAGAAACTATTTTCTTTACCCGACTAATAAAGAACCTGTTTGTATGTATGTCTTTCTAATGATGGTTCTTTGTATTCTTCGTAAAGACTGAAAATAGCAGGTTAAACGTTATGTACCTAACATGAATATTATTAACATACATAGACGTTAATATCAAAACAATCACGTGGTCTAGTTTTCAAGGCTTGCTTTTTTTGTCAGGCTTGTAATTTTTAGGGTACGTAGTAGGTAGGTACATACAGAGTACCTTTCCTGACAGCCGTTGCGAGCGGAGTGAAGCCGCTGTTAGTGTTGATGATCTCAAGCAGAGCAGGTCTTTCCTCCAACATCACCTGAACCTGTAGGGAACAATTTATGAAAATTGTTTTATAGAGAAAGTGAGTATGAAAGTTAACTTTCATTGTAAGTAACAAGTAAGCACGCGATAACGCAAGGAATCAGTTAAGCTCAGTCTTACAAGAGCAGATACATTTTTAAGGAATCTGAATTATAAGTTCCTAGTTTGCCTCAAATTGAGACCTCACGATTTGTCCCCTCATTTCAAAACCCCCTGTCCGATTCTGTTCAGGAATTTAAGTACTGAATAATATGCCTGAACTACTTTTCTACCAAATATCATGAAGTTCGGATGAACAATACGTCTTAAGCTATCATCGAACGAACATACAAACATACGAATGCCGCCAATTTAGTTGACTGTAAGACCTTACTTCGTTCATGATTTCTTTTTTACGAGATAAAATAATGTTGCTTTTAACATTTTATCGTACTTATCTATTTATTCAAAAATGGAATTTCTATAAAAAGTAAACAGGTTTCAACTAAAAGAAGCTTTATAAGAAAAATATGACTTAGAAAGACAAAATAAAACTGTGTACCTGTTTGAGGTACCCGCAGCGTAATGCCGTGCAGAAACAGACGGCGGAGGTGCCGTCGGTGTCGGTGCTGGTGATCGTCTCCTCGGACCAGCGGGACTCCAGCCACTTCCCGTGTTCAGGAGCCTTGCTGGGAACTCTTAAATAAATGTTTGGTCTTATTCTCATGTAACTTGTTGAGGAAACTGACACTAAACACACTAACACACAATACAAAAAACACTTAATTCTCTGTATTTAATTTATTGACCAGTTCTAACTGGAGCTCTAGCTCCACTTTGAAATTATTTACCAGGACCTCAAAATGGCAATATCATTATTTTACATTGATTGATACTGAATACGAGTTACCTACTGATTACTCCAACGTTTTCCATATTTTCGTCTCCACGTCCTTCTCTCTTGTGTACATGGCTACTTATTTCTTCCTCTATTCCAGATGTCTTGTCACCTTCACCACCATGGGGGACATTTATATTTGCCTGTTCATTTGTTTTACACTCTTTATCCTTATGAGATAGTTTTTCACCATAATTTTTCACATTGTCACCTTTATTACCTTCTGCGTCTTTGTATCCTTCCAAATATTCGTAGACTGTTTTCTCATCACCGAAGAATTGGAGTGCCTTTTCAGCTAAGGTCGGTACTGCAGTGGCTTTTAAAATAACTTTGAGACGAAAATTATGTGGATGTCGAGGCGGCAAATAGTCTATTTTTTTCGTGGTTTTCCCCCCACTGAAATAATTAGAGTACAATAAGAATGAAAGTTCAATTAATACAGATAATCGGTAAATTAGGTTAAGTTTTACAAGAGTGTTGTGTATGCTTTCTTTAATAAACCTTTGATGTTTTTATGTCTTTGTGACAAATATACATCTTTGGTAAGAACATGTATAAGGAATACTCTTATTATGTCTTTGCCGATGTTCTTCGGCATTACTTTATCTTTAATGCCGCACCCGATGAGAGGTGTGTACTTTAAACTGTAAAATATACATACATACATACATAAACTCACGCCTTCATTCCCAGAGTGGGGTAGGCAGAGCTACAGAATTTCCAACAACCCTAAAAACTTGTTGATAATTCTGTAACCACATTTTGCACAATCAGGCTAAGATGTTAACCAGTGTATTAGTGACAGGTTGCAAGCCCATCGCCTAACAGTACTACAAGCCTTTATTCCCTTAGTCGTCTCTTACTGTAAAATATTTATATCTAATTTCCTATAACATGTTAGTAACTTATCGTGAACCCACGAATAATCAAATTCAAATTCAAAAACATTTGTTTCGACCAACTGGGATCATAGTTAATTTAGGTTAGATAATATTTCTCTTATGATCTCTTTGCGAAATGACTAATTTTCGTTTCAGCATTATTTTCAACCCTATTTGTTGCAAGCCTTTACCTATAAACCATAACCCACGGTGGCATCTTCCCTTTCTTCTGCACCCAGAAAAGCAGCTCCCCTTGCAGGAAGGAGAACGGCTGCAGGCTCCAGCTCAGCGTGACGTCACTCTTGGTCCGCCCCTCCACCACCGGGGGAGGAGGACGCCAACCCTCGAACTTGTTCACCAAGTATGATTGAAGACACATTGTTCTGGGAAATTCTTGGAGCCTGTGTCAAAGAATAATATTTATATGTTCCGATGCCAAACTTTCGTTAGAGGTACATTTCGGGTTTTAAAAAAAACAAAGATAATTAAAAATAGAGTAGATGTCATACACGTGCACGTGTATCTTTGTCTTGTCGGTTGAGGAACCGTGTTTTTTTCTTTCTTTTTGCCATTTTTTTCTCTTCTTAGTCATTAGATATAATTATCCCACCATTACTATTTTCCGCGTTGTACTTTCTAATTTACTTACTTCTTACTTCTTTAATCACTCAATTTTTTTTAAAAAATCTTTCTTGTAACTTACATTTTCCGTTGGACGTATAAATATAATTTAACTGAATAATGTACCAAATCGATTGTATTTTTGACTCGATGACTCGTATTGACACGTAGAAAACCCATCCAGGCCATCTGTGATTCTTTTCCCGTACGAAATATAAACAGAAAACGCTGTATAAAAAACTTCATCCGAACAAGTGCTAAGCTGGCGTTCAAAACAAACTTAACAATTACATTTCTCCAAGCAATCCCAGCATGCACAGAGCTCAAACTTTCTCAATAATGTTGCATTACAAATATGCACGATGCATGCAAAAAGAAGTTTCCCACTTATGGATGCACCCGTATTGTGGCAGCCAGCAAGCAGTTAGCGGCGGCACAATGGTAAATCCTTTTGTTGGATAAAAGTTTCTATTGGATTGCAGACGGCAGCGCAACGAGGAATGTTTACAAAGAGGGAGGTTCCACCAACCGTTTGCATGTTGGGTTTTGGCTGCATCTCTAATAATACGTGTACGTTTCTGCGATTGTACTACTTGCGTGTATAATAATCATTTTAAAATTATATTTTGCGATTAACTATTTAGATTAGATCAGCATATTATGGTATAAACACCATCCCTACTACAGTTCCGGGAGAGATCCCTTAAAAGGATGAGGTAACCTTTATACAACCTTATTTATAATACAGTAATTGGATTTTGTTTTTTGTGCAGTAAAGGTGTTTGTACATTTGTTGATTTCACTTATTTCACGTAACAACGAAGCCACGGATTGACGAGATTTTTCGAGATAGGTGGAGGGTCTGATCATTTTACTTTCATATCTAAAGAAAAATCACTAACCATGATAAGATTAATAGGAAATACTTTATATTTACTTGTTTCAATTATAATTCAATTACAAGGATGATTATTTTTAAGATTATATACATTATACATTATATGTAACCTGAAAATTTAAAACAAATAATTCATTTTTTATCTAGAATTGTTACTATAAACCAAATGATAGTTTTATAGAATAAAAAATATAAAAGCTAACTTCATTATTAGTATTGAATGAAAAATTATTATTAAACAATTATCGAAATTAATATGCAAGTTTTTTTTTTAACCTCAACTTTATTACTTTTCTTAATACCGGGCGGGATCCCGGGATCCCGGTAATGAAAATCAAATACCGGTATTAATACCGGACTTGGGAAAGGTCCGGTATTTGGAAGCCTTAGTGACAGGATCACCAAACGCTAGCGTTCTTATTCGATGGCCACTTGTCTAGCCCCGCTGATGTCCTTAGAAGGACTATATAGCTTACTCTCGATAAACAATTTTGATGCGGACAGAGTCGAGGGCAAAATCTAGTCAAAATAAAGCTAGCAGCTTAGAAGCTTGCATAAAAATATTTTGATGACGTAATCTAACAACTACGTCTTGTTAGATACATAAGCCAGCTGAAAACTTAAATGATTTTCATTAAAACAACTTTGATATTATTGTACATAATAACCGCTTTCATTTCAAGTAATTCCAGAGCTTATACGTGGAGACATCGAGGTTCAGTAACGCATGCGCATTCAATTATCCTAATTACAAGAAACTTACCAATAAAGGTAGCAGCAGCAACTATCGCGCGTTAAATAACTAAATTCCCGGCCCGTCGTCAAATGTATGCCGAACAACTACATCTCTGGGAAACATTTGTACCGTTTATCCGAACAAGAACTGTCGAACAGAGAAACTAACACAATAGAGCTCAGGATCGGTTGCCGCGGCACTGTTAGATCGATGTACACTTGCTGCGGACACGTGCCGCTCGCTCAGAGGATATTCAACCTTAAAGCTGAGCCTTGTAGCCTTGGATGTAGCAGGCCAGTTATAAATTGTAGTTGATCGAAAAACTATGTACCCCTGAGGCATGAAAGGAATTTAATTTGAATTTTGAGTACACTAGGAAGGTTACTCGGTGAACAAGATGGACATTTTTATCGGAAATTTATTGGAAATTGTTAGAGCAATATGGTGCCTTTAATGAATCTGTTGTGGGAAATTGGTCGTGATTTTGTCAATAGCTGGTTAGTTACAAGGACACAGTGATTTGAGGAAGTGTACAAGTGCTGAGATTTGAGTGACACCAATTTGGTCACACGTAGACGTACAGCTCCACAATTACTTAGAAATAAAATGTATTTAATTTTATCTTACGTTCAATTATACTAAACGTTTTTTATCATTGAACACTGTATAAGGTTTAGCTTCGTGCCCCAAGGGAGCCTTTTAATATGGCTATGCTGTCCGGTCGTCTGAACTCTAAGGAGCTGTATCTTTTGAATCTAAAGTAAAGCAGTTTATTTCTCAGAATAATATGTAATATTACACCAGATTTAATAATAAATAAAACTAATAAAGCTGCACAAAAAACGTTTTAAAAAAAATTAACTTCCTTTAAACGGTAAAACTTACGAGCGTCTTTGGTACGATTATGTTACAAACCCTGAAGAAAAAAAAATACAAAAAATTGATAATATGAATAAGTTGGGCTCGCGCTGATGCGATTCGAAATCAGTGCGGCACGGAACCCTTGATGCGCGAGTCTGACTCACACTTGACCGGTTATTTTAACTCACCAAAGCAATGAATCACACCATGCTATGCGGCAAAATGGCTACAAAATCATTGTATAAAAAATAAACATCGGATCGAAGTTTAACTCTCGAAACGATTCTGACTGACCAAATCGCTTCCAATGGTAACAGATATTAGCTGTAGCTGAAAACTAATTCGACGCGTATGAATTCGCAAGCGTCCTCTACTATGATATAGTTAAATAAGGGAGACGGATAATATAATATCGCACAATACTCGTCGTTCTAACTGGCATGCAGGTAT
The DNA here is from genome assembly GCA_923062465.1 of Acleris sparsana. NCBI lineage: Eukaryota > Metazoa > Arthropoda > Insecta > Lepidoptera > Tortricidae > Acleris > Acleris sparsana. The sequence goes on from OV281307.1 coordinate 317,189, forward strand.
TGTGCCCGCAAAGGGCGGGATTCCTCTCGTCTTTTATGGGAATACCTATTGTGGCTGGATTCAGGGCGGCGAGCTTTGTCAGGCCCTGCTTGGGTATTTAATAACACTTACAAGAATTTCTTGACAAGGTCAGTGACGTGGCACGCTGACGTAACACCTAGTCTCTACTCTACTTCGTTGTTAACCCTCTCGAAAGCATATTGTATACGATATGGCCACCTTTACTGTCACGTTAGTATAAGCTAGCTAGCTATGGTTCTAGTGTTAGGGTCTCCCTAGACCCATCGATGCGGAATTGGCTTGAGCCGGTAAGATAAACTTTTTCATCACACTTGCTCGTAAATGGTTTTATTCCATGCCTGTATACAGAAGGACAATGGCCTAAATTGTTCCCGCAGGAATTATGGCGAGTTTGTCATCCCTAGGGAGTAATGACTTTCTTTTTAAAATTTGCAACTCTTTCGTACGTCATTTCTGACTAAGGAGGTTTAATTTTCAGCCAAAAATTAAATCGGTTTCTAATTTCATCTTTAAAAATTAGCTATAGACTAACTTACATTACACAAAACCTATACGCTTCATTAAACTTCATTATTTTTATACCTATTCCAAGTTTATATCAACATTTATCATTAATTTTAGTAATTATACATTTTTATCAAATTGGCTAAATCTGGCTCGAATCCAGGTCGAAACTAAACGCAGTTATTATCTGTGGTAGAGGTCACAAAAAAAATATCGTTTCTATTTACGTTCCCGTTCGTCAAAAGTTATTTCTTTATATTTTGCAGAGTTAAAGTGTTTTCTCTTTGTTTTTTTTCCTCGCAAATGTGATGAAAACCATTGTGTGTATCACAGGCAGTAAGGGGATTACTAACTCGAGTCATTAAAAGCCCTCCGCCTTCGGCGTCGGGCTTCTAACACTCTCGTTAGTAATTCCCTTCATACTACCCTTGATGCACAATGTACTATTATGTCCGTGCAGTAAGATTGAAAAAGGCGTCGCTCGGCTCGGCTCGGCTCGATTAGGGCTGGGGAGGACAGGATAGGCTGGGGAGACCCTAAAACACAATTTGTCTTAAAGTTTAGGACAAACGGGAACAGAAAGTGACGGATACTTTATCCACAGCGATATCACGTCACTAAAAACCCACCAGAGCTGAGCGGGTTAGTGACGCGATGTGCGAAGAAAAATCCATCGAATAGGAGAGCCGCACTGAGCGAGGATAGGTAAATGGAGTCTTCCTATTGGTAGATTTTTTCCTCGCTTACCGCTCCGCTACCTCCCTTAGCTCTATTTAGTCCAGTGAAATAAACTATAAACTTCACCACATAAAGGTTTGCTCTTGTCAAAGATCGAATCCGGGATCGACAGCTTAGTAAGCAGGGTCACTACTACTATAAAATACGATAACCGCGTTATCCCTTCACCATGTATTTAATATACGTGGACAGAACTAAAAAAACGCTTGTGTTGACAGACCTCAGCCCGCAGTCCCGCTTGCTTGCGGACGGCTGTATAATAGATAAGTAGGCCAATTCGGTCACTTAATTTGCTCTCCGGACCGTTTAGTGGGGCGAGGCCTCCAGACGGTTCCAAGTGTCAGCCGTTTGGGAAATAGGCCAGTTCCGAAATATCTCAGCAAATGCAGAGCGTGAATATAGCAGCAGCAAGTTAAGTTAGTTTACGTTGAGCCTTTAAATAAATGTTAAGAGTGAAGGAAACTATCTTTATATCGTAGTTTAAAAGTTAAAAAAAGATGCTCTCTTTGTCGATAGCTTTTAACAAATAATTATAATTATTTGTATCATTTCCTCGCATGTTAGGGAAAAGCATTATACACCGTGTTTTTTTTGATTTACGATAACTTTAAGGGAACGTTCTTTAGGTCAAACAAAGTTAATTTACCGAAGACAGACAAATGATAAGTCTAACGGTTTTAAAGATATTTAATTTTTAAATTTAATCAGTTAATCACGTTAAACTAGTGTAAAAGGCTCTTAATTGATAACAACAATTTTCTTTTAATACTTATGACTCTTATGAGTAAAGAGTTTCCAATTGTTAGGTTTGTATACGCGTCAATCTAAAGTGACAATCTTGTACCTGTCAAGGGTTATCTTTACTTGTGTGTGTATGTCACGCCAACATAGACGTATTTGACACTGATTATTAGTTAACTTAAAATTTTTTTTCGCAGTATTTAAAAATCGAATGTACCAATTAGTTTCTATGGATATAGTAATATGCCGAAGTTATCGTAAATCAAAAAAAACACGGTGTATACCTCGGTGGAAACGGGGATTGCCTGGATTTTAGCAGATCTCGCCAAGGTTAGGCCACCAAACACCTCGTCAGGCAAGTGCGGCACTACAGGCCGTGTGTGTGGAGATAAGACAACCGGTAATATGACTAGCATTAGGGGTATTTCATCGTAGCTCTTAGGCCTTATTATACTTTGGTAGTCTTGGCATTTCGAATGTCAATGTTAGAGCTACATACCTGCCTTGTCTATTTCTGTGTTTCATTCAGGAAGGAGGAGGTACTTTTTCTCTTAGGATTTGATATACTTATTCTCTAATTATATTAAGGTTAGGTTTGTCATAAAGTCATAAATTACATAACTTTCGGTGTGGTTGTCGTTTTCTGTCACGCTTTTTGTCAAGATGACCTTCGGCGAGAGTAGTGCTATAAATCATTGACGCCTCCCTCCCTCCCTCTCTATCCTTTGAACGCGACGTAACTTTAGGTACTCATATGGCAGCGGTTTAATCTTAAATATGAAGGCCATTTAAATACTACTGCAACGTCAATAGGTACTACTATTAATGAGAACCGTTCAAGGTTTTGTCTATAGCAGTATATTAAAGGCGAAAGATAGATTAGGTTACTGATGAGTTTTAAATTATAACTTAATTACTTTTGTGTAAAATACAAAAAATAAAAATACAATATTGATTAGGTTGTTTTATATTGCAAATCATTCATTATTTATTAAGTTTGGGATATGACTACCGGTGAGCCAAATTTTATTCAGATCTGTTAATTCATAGTATTCTTTAAAATTTGTAACTTTTAGGATATAAAATGCAGGTACATAAAGCACACCACGGGAAAAAAAACAATAAACAAAATTAAAAAAAAATGTATTCAGTAAATTGGCCACATGAGGGCTCTTTTACACGACGGTAATATAGAGTGAATCTACAAGCGCTTCGGACAAGACCATCATTTGGGAGAAGAAGCGCCGCAAGAAACTCCAGCAGAAGGTAATTTTTCCCATGGTAAAATACAATAATACTTAAACTTATTTTCGGGTACTACGCACACACACGCAAACACATATTCACAAACGCGCACACAACACATACACTCATACACACTTTTTCAAACACGCACACACGCACATGTACTTACAAGCGTGGCTTTTTTACCTTTTCTCTTGAAATATTCTTCTTTGTTAGTTAACTTAAGTTTGTTCTATTATTTGACTTATGGTTTGCATGAGCACAGGCAGCTCTTTTTAGTTTTTAATCGCTTCAGTGTTGTTAAATATGTTACCTGGTTAATCTGTGGATATCTATAATTGGCTTTGTTTGCTATTTGGTGTTATCGGTTTTATATTTTCTGTATTGTGCTGTTGATGTCCTTAATAAATAAATAAATAAATAAAAGTAACATTACAAGGTAATGAGGTAACAAATAATTATTTTAAAACTAACATTTTAAAATTAGAAACTGATAGGCAACAATAAGCTAAGGTAACTTACTAATTAACGTCTGTATACATTTTATATTTTGTAAATTACATTGTTAGGCTCGTAAGGCAGAACTTAATTACTGTTTTGGCGGAGCTGCTTAGTCAACGAAACCTGCGACTAATTTAAAATATGTGCACTGCAATATCAATCATGTTTTGGCAGGACAACGTTGGCTGGTCGGTAATTAATTCGTCATCACGTGGATAAAAACCATTGAGCAATATCTTCTATCTACTTAGCACGACCTGATATCTTCTAAACGGCTCAATCCAGTTCCATCAGACCTAGCTGTGGAAAAAAATAATTGTCAGAATTGGTCCAGCCACATGGGAGTTAAAGATGCCACAGACAGATCAGTACCAGGTATCAGTTAACTTACTTGATTGATTAAAAAATAACCTATCTGGGGACTATCTAACACTTGAACTAGTCCCAGATAAGCTCTAAGTTTGTTCTATGAGTACCACTCGGAATAGATAAACATTACTTATATATGCTTATGCAGATTAAAACCACCTGAAACAGGTACAACAAAAAGAACAAATACTTGAACTCCTGATACAGATATCTGCGCTTACCGGGATTCTAACCCGGGTAAGCTGCAGCGTGGAAAACCAGCCAGGCTAACCGTGTGGTTGAATATAATTATAATGTATTTCTACCATAACTCTTCCAAGCTCAGTTTTATGTAAAGAGCCTCATTCATTGTAAAACTCAGTTTAGTTTATCCTTTGAAAGCGCGAGCCTGCTCCGCTCGGGGCTGCGTTATTCTAAAAACTGTTTCAACCCTGTCCAGTGCCAAGTCTCGTAATTCCTACTCAACGTGCCCTTTATAACGTAGTTCTGGGCATTGAAACCGTTAAACAAACGTCGAATAGCGGTCTTAATTCTTTTTATCCCGTTTGCTATTAAAACCCTCGCGAAGGCGTGGGCGTGGGCGTGGGCCTGACCTCGCGCAACTTACTATTTGTTTCCAGCTGTAACAAGGTATTTTTACTGTAATTATTCCGGGAGCGTTCACCCACGACACACGTCTGTCGTGTTTACCGAGTTCAAATTATTATGTTTTGATTCAGGTCATGACAGGTTACAAATCAGTTCGTCTTTTTATAGTAGATGTACTACGTTTGTTTATGTTTTTTGTCGTATTGATTAAAAACAAGAATAATAAAGTAAGTTTAAGTTATAAAGCTATATGACTTTGTAGTTCGTTGTCCAGTTTAGAACATAAATATACTCAACCCAAAATAGACTTGACATAATTATTAATACTAGATCGATTTTATTCCTAAACGCTACCAGTAAACAAAATCATAAAGTAAACTTTAACTCAATTTAAAAACCGTATAGAAAGTAATTTCTTTTTGACTGCAAGTTTAAATTATTCGCTAGAACTCGCCGGACGTTAAATTATATCTCTAAAAGCAATCTAAAAGAGTTTTCTTCCTGACGCTACTCGAATTCAAATTAGGAACGCGAACTATCAGCCCTGAAGAAACGTTCCTTTTCCGAAAAAAATAGGACTGGCTGAAAACATTGCACTGTAACCTTCTTATTGCCCGGAGTAAATCATGAACGCATGCCTGAAACGGAACGCAACGCAGCAATGGCGGACCTATCGATCGACGCAAATAGTAGGCGCCCGGCCGCGGAGCGCACCACACGTGCTCAGTTCTCGCGTCGCGTTGATAACCTATCGCTCGCTGCAGCTTTGATCTACGTCTACGCAAGGTAAGACTCACGATAACTCTAACTTAATCAAATCGAGACGATTATCTGTCAAGGTTGTTGTTATAAAGACGTAAACAATGAGTCATACTGACAACTGCTAGATAATTATTCGTCTTACTAATATTTGCAGTTATGCTCAGTGCTTATTGACAGAACGTCGATTTCATGTAGCATACTAGGCTATACATATTGCGTTCATACTTACAATTAAGTGAAGGCTAATTATATTAGTTTTGTGAGCGATAACGTGAAGACTTAGTTGTGAAAGTCTACTTAACGTACTGTGACTTGATGTATATTTTATTTTGTGATAGTTTTAGTATTTATTCCATCGCAAAGTTTCATTGTAAGTAGGTATGTGTGTGATTAACAAATAATTATGCCTTATTGTGTTGTTAATTAACGAATTCGTTCGTCATTTTACGTAATAGGATGTAAACAAAATTATTGAAGTATAAAACAAGCAGTTATGTCCTTTAGTTAATAAACTAAACTCAGTCAAGTCAACGTTTTAGTTAATTTTAGGTCGTACTTGAGTCCGGTATCATTGTTAAGATTATAATAGTCAACCATTTAAATCTGTAACTCAAGTAAACGTGCCCCTATTAATATTTTTGCCGCAAAATCTTCTAAAAGAGACTGTTGTTCAAATGTGTGTTATTGTTGGCGCTCGCACGTCGCAATGAAAGTCGTGAATAATAAATCCCTGAGCAAACCCGACCGAATTACTAACGAGCTGGAACCCCCTTCAATGGAAACTCTTCAACGTTACGTCACCTTTATAAGTCGCATGCACGCGGGGAACTGGTTTATATCTGAAGACACAATTAAATGATTCATTGATCGAATTAGAACTTTGTCGCGGTTAGGCTATGATCTGTAGCGATATACTTAGATTTGTGATACTTTAAAATTTGTTTAAATGTGCGCGTGCTACATTTTGGTAAGTGACTTAGCCTCCGAGCTTTAGCGCTCCCGGGTTCGATTCCCGGTAAAGGATCACATTTTTGTGATAAGCACGAGTAATTGAGTTATTAAAGTTTTTTATGTATGCATTTTCCAATTTAAGTATGTTTACTAACGCCTCGGTATCGTCTAACTTGACGATGATTGTTTGTTTTATTTATTTATTGGTAAACTACATAAATATTTTTTCATTTTCCAAAATCTAGTTGGCAGTCACTTTACCTACGAAGTTAGCGGTCTTGCGTTCGATTCCCGGTTAGGGCAAATTTGTGTGATGAGGGCGAGTACTTTTTTTGAATTTTAAATATTTTATTGTGGAGCTATGTTTTTTCGAATTTTTGGGTCAGACAGTCCTACGACTTTAAAGTAAGGGATGGGACCTTGTCCCTCGGAGCGGGCTGGGGACTCCTCATATGGCGTCGGTTTACTTTTCAGATGTGTGCAGTTTTAGGTTACTTATGTATTCGTTTCTATGAACTTAGGCCGGGTTTTGTCCCCGGAAGCGGCTGGTGACTCGCGCGTTGAGGCTTTATACTTGTTAATAATCATGAGGTTTTGCAATGACCTAGGTACATAGCTATCGGTTAACAAATATGACTTATGTAATGGCTTTGCATATATAGGTCTAAGCATGTAGAAATAATTGCATTTTTTTAATCCGTACTCTTGTGTGCTTGTGTTTCGGTCGGTATTCTCAAAATATATTGACCAAGGACAAGGATTGATGGTGGGTGAAGAGACGCATCTTGCTATTGTCCAGTCTTCTGAATAACCTGAACGAATGTCAAATTGAGAGGTCGATCACATCAAGCGTCTATGCTTTAATTTTGACACTAGCTGTTGACCGTAACTAAGCGTTTCTCGCTATTCCTTCTGAAACTGGCAGGTTTTTTGGGAAAGTTTTCTTTGTTCATCACCGTGCTATAGACGTCGCTTGATTGAGGTATTATAACGCGAAAAAAAAACAAAGTAACACATTTTGGTATTTATTATAACACGATCAAATAATATAATTCTCATTGTTATTATTATTAAACATTTTAATAACAGCGTCGTAAATGATGTATTTGAAACTACATTGTTTAATCAAAATTACAACCGTTTTTTCGTATCTATGTTCCGTCTTAATCTCGCCTTGCTCTTAAAAGCAAAAGAAGAAAGGGACAAAAGATCTATATAAAGGCGTTAACTATAGAATGTAGGTCCCGAAGGTTCTATTCAACCCACGGACCACAAACCCTTCCTGAACAAGCTCTGTTCAATGTCCGGGCCCGTTCAAACCGATCCATTGTCAAACACAGACCAATAGGGCATATATGTATCTTTATAAATCTATGTATAAAGTTCAGTGATTTAATACTAACCAGTATATTAAATTTACGCATATTTCTACTATATATACATTAGCGTAGATATTATAAATGTACAAACTAATTAAACAAAGTTACAAAATCTGCTTTCTCTTTATAACATTGTTAATAGATTTATATCGGATTTTGCAAGTTTCGTTATTTACAGAAGGGAAATCATTCATCATTGCAAAGTCACATAATTTAAGATTACACGGCACACTTGTGTCGATAAATACGTACTTAAACACGTAAATTATCCAAGACTCCGAAAGAAAATATTCGCGCTCTTCACACAAATATTTGGCCTTACCCGCCGAAACCAGGACCGCTAGCTTCGTGGGCAGGGTCACTTCCAACATGGCTAACCGCGTCGAAAGTATCCCACCAAATCTACTCTTTGACGTGTGCGAAGTATTTCGCACCTTATCATTTGCGAAACCCTCGTCAAACGAGCAAGGCGAGAAAATCTCAAAAAAAAATAATTGTTAACTCTGTGGAATCAATCTTAACATCGGGGAATAAGCGGTCCTCGTCAAAGGGCGTCGCTAATTACTTTTCATCACACTTGCTCGTAAATGGTGTTATTCCATGCCTGTATACAGAAGGACAATGGCCTAAATTGTTCCCGCGGGAATTATGGCGAGTTCGTCATCCCTAGGGAGTAATGAATTTCTTTTTAAAATTTGCAACTCTTTCGTACATCATTTCTGACTAAGGAGGTTTAATTTTCAGCCAAAAATTAAATCGGTTTCTAATTTCACCTTTAAAAATTAGCTAAAGATTAACTTACATTACACAAAACCTATACGTTTCATTAAACTTCATTATTTTTATACCTATTTCAAGTTTATATCAACATTTATCATTCATTTTAGTAATTATACATTTTTATCAAATTGGCTAAATCTGGTATCTCGAATCCAGGTCGAAACTAAACGCAGTTATTATCTGTGATAGAGGTCACAAAAAAAATATCGTTTCCATTTACGTTCCCGTTTGTCAAAAGTTATTTCTTTATATTTTGCAGAGTTATAGTGTTTTTCCTCGCAAATGTGATGAAAACCATTGTGTGTATCACAGGCAGTAAGGGGATTACTAACTCGAGTCATTAAAAGCCCTCCGCCTTCGGCGTCGGGCTTCTAACACTCTCGTTAGTAATTCCCTTCTTACTACCCTTGATGCACAATGTACTATTCTTTTAACATTTTTGGTCCCGAAGCTGTAATTCGATGGTTATTATTGATTCGTGGGAGATTTCCCCGGAGGTGGAACCTACATCGGCGAGGCGTGGGCCCCGACGACGAACGTCTGGGCTGATCAACTCGGCTGTTAACGGTTATATTCGACTCCACGTTGGATTACGTGCACACTTACGAATTTGTATTAAGACCTAGAGCCTATTCCACTTTCTGTAGGATCGTTTTGTTTTATATTGTAATCATTTTACCATTTCTTGTATAACTAATCATGTAGTGCACTCTTAGTAAACTCTTAAATACATAAAAACCCCGATGACAACCTACCCCACCCCTACTGCCCCCCAGCTGCTGGATTGAGGGAACCTATCCGGTTGAAAAACTTAAGATACGCATTTATTTTGTTTGCATAAATAAGTAAGTTTTTGGTATGAATAATACTTTGGATTGGACTAGGCCAATGTGAGTAAAATTAACCCGTATATGTTAATTAGTAAAAAATATATATTAGCGTTTTCCAAAACCCTTTATCCGTCTTTATCCCGTGCCGACCGCGCCCCGCACGCGCCAGCCGGGCGGCCAGCTCGGACAGCGCGCGCCGCATGCTACATCCACTACCGAGTTATTTATCGTATTCAATTTGTCCTGGAACGCTCCATTTTTCATTTTCCGCTGTTTCGGTGTCGAGTGTGGCTTCAGTTATTAATTGTGTTGGTTTGTTATTTAAATTGTCATGACGATATTCGGCAACTGTAATACTGTTATAACAATTTGAATCGTTAGCTTTTGTCATTGTTTGTTTTACCATCGCTAAATGTTACAAGAATTTCCTACATAATTCCTCAAACTGTGTAAAATCAAAAAAAAGGCAGGCAAGCCGAATGAATTGTTTTAGTGATAAAGTAAATTGAAACGTCAGCTGTTGAAATAAACAGGTCGCTTCTACCATATTTTTTCTGGCTTTGTTCTGTTATCTATTTTGTAAGGTATATTTACGTAACTTTAATCCTCGTCGAAATTAATTTAGTTCAAATGTATCCAACTCTTCCGAGTATTACGACCTTTAGTTCAATTTCCAATGCTTTAAGACAAATATACTTTCACATTTATTCAGCACTAAGCAAAACGCTATTTACTAAGAAATCTACCAACTTATTGCATCAACCTTCATTCTAGCAACCAAGTCAGACGCAATCTCGCCTGGAATAAGAAAAGTATTAACTACGGAGTAGGCTTAGCAAGTTAGTTGGCGGTCGCAGGCTCGTCTGACAACGTTCGAAAGACGTTTGGGCAAACATTGATTAAAAGTTGGCGAGATGGACGTAGTTCGTATAACTAACAGACATCCAGATTCTGTTTACTTGTGCGAAACCTGGAGACAAAACTATTGTTAAAGTAGTAATGATTATCAATATTATAATCCATAGTTAAAATCCATTTTTTTGTTAAACAGGCACAGAAATGTGCTGAAAAAGGGTATGGTTGACGGAATACAATGTTTTGCAATAAGGCATACAATTAGTTAGCAAGTCATATGCATGCTTTTTGATAAACTCAGGTAAATATAATTTAGGCCAATTATGGTGAAAACTATAGGCTCAAGCAGTTTTCAAGTTCTTTTTGAGTCAAAATGAACGGGTATACTGAGACATAAGTTTATTTCGGGAGGGTTATCTACAAACACGTCATCATCAAACCCTTTATCTTACCCAGAATTTTTGATGAAACCACCGTTGTATCTGTGCCTATGAGACCTATAAAGGGCTCGATACAATCAAAGAATTTGTTTCATTACAACAAAGACTTATTAGGGAAAATTCAAAAAGCGAATACGATGAAATTTACGAAGCTAATGAAGCTTACGATAATTATTCAAATGCGAATAATAAGCATATATACTAATGTCTTCAATTGAGACGTACAATTCTTTTGTGCTCGATGCTTTTCGAGAAATATTTTATTTCACAAATTGTAAATGGGCTGTGTGATTAAGCAGCAGCAGATTATTTTTATTTTCACAAGATCACGTAAAATAATATTTAAAAAGTTGTAAAAAGCATTGCAATGGCGGCATTAAAACAAAAGAATAAAACCCTCGATGTTTAAGACAGCGATCATTCTGGCAATGACAAGTCCACAACTAAACTCATCTATTTTTTTCATAAACCATAATATTTACAGAAATAAATGCAAATTCCGTTCCAGTTCTACCGATTTGCATAATCAGATGTGACAAGTGACAGCGAACATTTCGATTTGGCGTGCAGCAATTTGTTAACGATGTTAAGTCTCATCTTGACAATAACGTATACGAGTGTTACTTTCATTTTACTTTGAGCTCTATTTTTCGTCGACAGTGCTCCCCAACTACCGAATTTTCCCCCAACCTTAACTTGCGCGTCTGCTCCAACTTGATATTCCACTGTGACGAATTCATCAGTCGCCCGTTTGTGCTCACGAAATTGCAACAACAACTCCAGACTCTACAACCTGAAATGACACCTGTACTCCTCTAATACGACTCACTTCAGCTTGTGACACTTAATTAACACGGTTCGCTGCGTTTGCTCCGTGTGAAACTACTGCCCATTCTAACATGACCTCTTCCTTTCCACACTTCGCAACCTTTTTGTGTTAAAAAACCACTTTAAAAGAGTTTTAAGGGTTCTATTTAAAGTTGTTATTGTAATTTTCTATTAATTTAGTAACCGAATGTTAGCTTAACGCGAATTGCATTTTTTAATTAGTTTGAATAAATTACATTTTAAAACTTGGTTCTTTATAATATTCAATTAGTTTTAAGCGTTATTCAGTCTGCGAGGCAAGAAAGTGCATGTTTGATGATAATTAAAGAGCATCATCCCAAGTTTCCTAACATAAATGTTTCTTTAAAGTGGCGAGTCTTGTTTCATTACGGTTACAATCTGTCTCAGTATTTTTCTCGGTTAATTTGCTGAGGGGCCCAGCGGTAGAATTGTTCGGTGTTTTCGGCCACATTTCGGTGTACGCTACAATTACCCGCTGATTACGCGGGTAATTTGCATGGACTTCGAATTTGCCAACTTTGTGAATAGAATTAATTGCAGTCCAATTATTTGGTTATTTCATTAATCTAAAATTCAATGTGGAAATCAGAGAGAGCCTCAGGAAATACGAGTACATGTTTAATCGGGTATAGTCAATACGTAATCAGCGTATAATACGTCCCACCCCACTGCTGAGCCAGGACCCCCGCTTATTAAGTCTGGTTCATAGACTCCGAAGAACCTGCGTGAGTTTAATGTAGGTATGTGACCTCACACGCTTACATTAATTTGTTCATTCGATAATCCTAAAATATTTCGTTAGAAAGAAAACGTTGTTATAAATTCATAGCGTCTAAGTCATGGAATATTCTGAGTTACTATATTTGTATTCATGGTATGTGAGAGTTCTGAACCAATACGCTACCAGTTCTGAATGCCTAGCTTATGCCCGCGTCTTTGCCCACATACGACCTATTTTTTTAGACAAATAAACATGGGTAGTATGTTGTGTTGTAATCTAGAACGTCGAATACATATGTGTCTTCAATCCAAGTTCTATAAGTCGATGAGGATTAAATAAATACCAATTGCTACGGCTCACGAAAGGACACGACAAGGTTTAGGAAGAGGTTCGACGGAGACCGAATAAAAGAATACTCGTACACTACAATAAGCAAAACTAGGACCACTTAACTTAGTCTAGCCGCCGTGAAATGAGTGGGGTACACGATCCATTTGTGATTACTATAGCTAAGGTACAAGACTCAGTAATCCAAATCTTGTGGGCGTGACAAAAATAAGCTTATTTCCACAGTTTCACTGTGATAGTTCAACTTTGCTAATAAAAAACAATCTACTTAGAAGAAAAATACTGCTAGAACACTTGATTATTACCCAGGAGTTGTGTTCTGTTGGGAATATTCCAAATCAGTCTGTCATGACGTCAAGGCAACCTGCAGGCTTGCGAGTGCGTTAGGTGCCCCTCTGGATTTATAAAGACGAACATTTAAATAAATTAATAGTAAGCTGGTATTTCTTTCGATTAGGTTTCTCGTAATTAATGTTAGTTTTCTATCATGGTACGCATCTCACGACTAATTCCCTTGCAAAAGCATTGAAAGTAAATATCGTATACACGTATTGCCTCCGTCAATCCTTAACAATTTCCATCGGTCCAGATACCAAACACCATAAATCGAGGCAGATGACCAAAATAGAAAATGAATTTCCTGCTCTCAATTTCCTCTAAAATTCCCTTTAAAACTCGGAGCGTTTTGCCTTCCGTGCAATCAAGGCTCAATTAACATGCCCTTTGTATGCAGAATACACATCAAAGCGGATGAAGAAAAGAGGCTCAACTCAAAACGCTTAGCATTTTCATTTTGAATCGAATCTGTTATTGATATGGTTGAAATTGGGTTGACGTTTTTCTCAAAATTAGTTACGTTTGGTACATGTGTATTGATGTAAATAATGCGCACGGCCGGACATGTGCAGCGTCTGTCCGTGATGTTAATTAACTTGTCATCACTAACATGGTTAATGAGACGTGGCGGAGCGCAATGGGCTTATCAGCATAATGGTGAAATTTAATGCTGGGTCCGAACTGAAATGTTTTCCGTAAAGTTACATCGTTATTTAGAGGCTGAGTAAAAAACACCACGACAGCATTTGTTCCCTCGACAGTAAGACCAATCATTACATCAACCGTTGTCATCGTTTGGAGTCAAGCAAGTCAGCAAGTTTCCTTGAAGGAAACCAGGTAGCCAAGCTGGTCTTATTTGGAAATCATTCGGATGAAGTTTTTCAGTTACCCTATTAACAAGGGTTCAGAACTTGAAAGGGTGTTTTTAGCGGAGAACAGTGTGATGACGATATCAAAGAACAATGGACTAAACCAAAATAATATACTTATTGTTTTGTCAATCTCATCATTATACTCAAAAACATTGAAGAGTTCTAAATTTATCTACATATCTTATACCTTTAATCCTGCAATTATTGTATATATACGATCTGAATCTATGAAACGGCTCCAACGCTGTCGATGAATTTGAAATGTACGAGTAGGTATTTACAGGGGCGAAACATCGATCTGTCAAGTTGACATTTCAGGAAATTTCGTTTTCAACCCGAGCGACGCTCGGTCTTCCCATTAGTTTTGTAATCAGTGAATTATTTATTCAATTTGATTGCTCACTTATTTAAATGGAATAAATTATTCTATAAGCACTGTGATATGAGTTTCCATATTAACTGATTTACTATCTGGATTATGAACAACTATGGACTATTAGCTACCTCATTAATCAACCATTTACCAACACTGCATTTGAGTGTCTAATAATGACCAACGAAAAGCCAAAACCATTCGGCAATTTCGATTTTTCATATCTTTGCTACTCCATGATAGAATCCTGGATGTTTGACATACCAATATAGTTAGTACTGCAAAAGCTAGCTAATGCTGTTTCGCTGCGCAACAACAAAGGACGAATATTACCAGTTTGGAAATACCGTCGGACACAACGTCACTGCAGCCAGTAATCCAATTCCTCCTGAAGCAGACAAAGCTTTTTGTGCAGGTGTAGTTCGGCCTTTGATGCGACTGGTCACTGGAATACAGGATTATACCTACTGGATGCCGAAACTAGTGAAGGGTGGTTAAAGAAATAAAAGACAAAAACGATGAGGTTTTTTTTATGGCATAGAGAAGGCAAGCGAGTACTCAGACCACCTGTTGGTAGGTGGAAACTGTGACCCATAGACATTCACAAGACTGCAAGCCTAAGAATGCAAATGAATTGCCCACCTTGAGGACTAAGATGGAATGCTAGTAGTAGCTCTATGCTAGTCATTACACGGGCTGTCTTTTCCCCAAACCGGAACACAACAATGCGAACACTGCTGTTTGGCGGTATATTAATGGATAAGATGGTGGTAGCGATCCGGACGGACCCTGCAAAAGGTCTTACCACCCGCAAACGACGACACTATCTGGTATTATCGACGAGAATGGTTTGCCAACGCTACTACTCGGAAAATTACTCAAAGGTATCACTATCGGCAATATCGACAATCATCTCTGAAAGATTTTTGCGAGAACAAAGAGAGTCCGAGGATTACTTTCAAAGGCACAAAGAATAGTGTAAAGCACTATTCTTTGTGATCTAATAATGATCTTAGTTTTGTCTGTTATCATTATATGAAAATGTTAAAACATGTTATGGTTATATTTTATTAAATTACCATCAGGTGACCTGTGTGCTCGTGCTTCTCCTTGTGAAAAAATAGATATATGCGAAAACATTGTTTGCTGATTTTCATTACATTATAAAAAAAACTTGCCTATTCTAGCTGCGATTATTGACAGGAGCGTGCGTGTAAAATAGTGAAAAGCTAACTTCGACAGATATCGTTACATGATAGCGTATACTTAAATATGAAAATACTGCACAGACATAAACAATTGAGTTGAATATAAAATGGAAAGAGAAACTGTGACTTTTAAATAACTTCAGACTGAAAACAGACTAAAGAGACTTGAAAGTTTACTAAGTTAAAGAGTTCGCCTTCGTATATACTGTCTCTTCATATGATGCATTTTTGTAAAACAATTTTTATTTGGTCGCTCAAAGTCAGTTCAGAGTTAAAACTTCATTAGTCGTTCCTAAGTGATGAATGTACATACACAAGTTTGAAAATGGATCTTCTCTAAAATAAGTCTGAGTACGGCCGTTACACTGTAATTGCAGTTCAATTTAGACTTTATATCATATAAGACTATTTTAAGTGGTTTTCCTTTTTAATACCTATCAAAATGATTAGCAAGTTTCTTCATTAAACTTGTACTATAAAAGTTTGGGATCCAGACGAAGTTATAATATAACTGTACTAGTTAACTTGCTAAAGTACGACGAAATTTCGTGTAAGGGTCCTTTTTGGATCGCATTATTTTTAAATACTTACGTACAGTAATTTCTTAACTTAACTTAATCAAGTTCTTGACAATAAACTTATTTAGTTTCTATATTTGATCTAAAGTGAAGATAGACAAAGTCGAAAAACTGTAACGACCATAGGGTAGACCGGCACTCCGTAGTTTTTGTCTTTTATTGGATCAGCTTCCGCTGAATTGGGCGGGAATGTTATTGAACTACGGTATGCTAAATTGTTTTCGGCGCTATACTGAACCCTTTCGCCTCAATGTTTTTAAATGAACACATTTTCTGAATAGTTTTTCGTTTGTTTTCTTATGGTACAAGAAAAAGTGAAGTCAGTGAAGTGAAAAGTCGTCAACGTAAACTGTTTCCGCAAACCTAGGGTTTAGCTTCGGACAAGGTTAACCTTTTGTTAGATTGTGCCCTGAATGTACAAGTTATTTATTTATTTGAATGTGAAGTGAAAGAGCATGTTCTAAATGACATAAGACTTAATTTTTTTATGCCATAGAGAAGGCAAATGAGCACACAAGCAACCTGATGGTAAGTGGAAACTGTGACCCATAGACATTCGCATTCATAAGTCTGCAACTGCACCCTAAGCATTACACCGGCTGTCTTATCCCCAAACCGGAACACAACAATGCGAACACTGCTAACTAGCTAGGTAGCGATCCAGACGGACCCTGCACCGGCGGATTAAGGGATAGATGTTATTGCATGTGATACAATAATACTGATAATAAAACAGAGCATTTCTTCATTCCTTTTTGTCTTATTTTTTTTTCGAGATTTTCAACGCCGCTTGCCATTGCAGTCTTTTATATTAAACTTACGGGACATGTCCAGTCTATAAAGTGAACTTGGACAAGTAAGTAATGTTTCGGCGATGCGACCTTTGTCAAATCCTGAAGTACCTACAACTCTATATTTCTGCCACTCAGCGAGACGAGTTTTACGGCTCGGTACAACGTCGTTTTAGTACCATCCTCTCTTTTATATTTCCTATTTTCTAGAGAGTTAGTGACCAGACGTACGTGATCGTCCTTCTCGAAGCATGACGCGAGGAAAAGATTGAGGTTTAAAATAAATTTAAAATGTATCTGTCGGTTTCTTTGACCACTGACACTAAAATGATACTAGAACTGTTGTTGAGCGATAAGCGAAGTAACGATACCTAGAGGTTATTTCAAATAAATACTTACTGCAACAGTTTTCCATCATATAAGACTCTTTGAAAGCGTATGATTTTCTGAATTCTATTGTGAAGGGTCCGTCCGAATTGCTACACGTCTTCTTCTCCAAGCAGTAGCGTTGGCATTGTTGAGTTACGGTTTTAAGATAAGACAATCAGTGCATACCTAGGGGCATTATATCTTAGTGTTCAGGGTTGGAAACGCATTTTAAGTCTTAGGATTCCAGTGTTAAGAATGCAAATGTATATTGGTCTCAGATCCCACTCACCACCAGGTGATCTCAGTCCTGCTCGTTTGCTTTCTCGATGCATTAAAAAACATTGTCATCATAAATACGTATAAATACGACGGACGAATATGTCACATTTTATCGCCTGGGACAGCCCGACATGTTCTGAGTTGTAAGGAGCCTTTATCAAAGCAGGGTGGACACACGGATATTAAATTTATAAAGCTAAAACCTTGTACTGGGTACGCTGTTAGCCATCCACCATCCTAGCAGCTAACCTGCTAGCAAGTACTGCTTTGTTCTTATAGTAAGGTACTTTATTTATTTATTTATTTATTTGGAAAACAAATTACACAGCATTACAGTTAAACACCAAGGCACTGTGAAATTCATACATTGCAACAAAAATACAAACACTAACAATAAGTAAGAACACATAGCACAGCAGATAACAATATTAAAATTTACAAACAATTAAATTAAACTGAAGACGGTCGGTCATCCATCGCCTCACAGAACCTTGTACATTCACCACATATAATCCTCCAGCTACCTGCAAAGACATCGCAGTCAGGTGCTGAGTCGAGAAGCGCATTCAGATATTGTAAAGCGCGAACAAGTGGGGAATTCCTGTACGACACAGTGCGCGCCTTCGGAACTGCGAGCAGATCGCGGTGGCGTGGCCGAAGATTAAACTTGGATTGAGACAGTGAGGGTACGAGTAGGCGTACCAGTTGCGCCACCAGTTCCGGGCAGTCCGAATCTCCACGCAATATTCGACACACACCGGTCAAGAGCCCATAATTACGCCTCGCCACCAGAGAATTAAATCCCAAGGTGCCGAGCAGAAACTTCGTTGGGTAAAGATAAGGATAGTACCCGTATGTTTTCTTGTATAAGAAACGCAAAAATGCCTTTTGGATTTTCTCCAGAAGCAAGACGTAAGTGACCTCATGAGGGTTCCATACTATAGACGCCGCCTCAAGTTTGCTCCTGACTAGAGCAGTATAAACAAGTTTAATGGCATTGACATTGTAAAACTCACGGGAATTGCGTATGACAAACCCCAACCGCCGGTAGCAGTCGGAAGCCAGAGTTTTCATATGAACATGAAAGTTAAGGTGTGTATCGAAAATGACTCCTAAATCTCTCATAGTATCGACGCGTGTAATGGGTTCCGTTCCTAGTAGGTATTTTGCAGATAAGAGACCATGAGCACGGCTAAAAGACATCACAGAACATTTTGAGGTATTGAAAAGAAGTTTGTTGTCAATGCTCCATTGATAGACCCGGTTAATGTCCTCTTGAAGAGATTCACAATCAGAGAATTGTTGCACGCCATATATGAGCTTCAGGTCATCAGCGTAGAGCAGGCACCCGGCATATCTAGGGATAGAAGCCAAGTCGTCTATCATAATTCCGAATAGAAATGGGCCTAGAATCGAACCCTGGCTGACTCCTGAACGAGTCTGGTAGGAATTGGAAACAAAGCATCCGTGTTGAACGTACTGCTGCCTGTCGCGTAGATAACTGGCAAAGAACCGGAGTAGTTTGGGCGAGAAACCTATGTTACATAACTTGCTTAAGAGTATGTCATTATCCACGCGATCAAAGGCTTTTTTAAAGTCAAAGTACAACACGTCAACCTGTATTCCTTGGTCCAAATGCTTAGAAATGGAGTCAACCAGGGTTAAAAGATTGGTTTCGACTGAACGCTTCGGCCTAAAACCATGTTGTGAGTCACAAAGATTTGGTTTTATTTGATAGGCTAGAAGTTTGTTGACGATTGATTCAAACAACTTGGCAATTGAAGAGAGAATGGCTATGGGACGATAATTTTCAACACTTGCTCTATCACTAGACTTGGGAATAGGGCGCACCCGTGTGACCTTCCACTGATCAGGATACTCCCCAGTACTTAGAGCTAGGTTGAAAATATGGGACAATGGCAGTACTAGCCAATCCTTACAGCCCTTCAAGATATACGCCGGGATACCATCAGGACCCAACGAGCTTTGGGGCTTAAGACGAGCTATGCCAGTTTCTACATCCTGAGGGGAAATCGTGTCGATATGAACATGGTTCGCATTAACTGACCTGTCATCCCTCATAATCCCTGTATGGTCAAGTAGAGGTACGCGGGTGAGGAAGACGCTTGAGAAAAAGTTCGCAAAAGCCTGAGCAGCCTCTATGCCTTCATGAAGCTCTCCATTATACGACACCTGATTCTCAAAACCGCCTTTGGATTTTAAATTACCTATATGTTGCCAAAAAGCTCGAGGATGACTTGTAATTTCGGTCTGAATACAGTTAATATAATCATCGTAAGCTCTAGATGTTTTCAGTTTAATATCAGCTCTAAGCTTAGAAAAAATTGTATATACACCCCTATTACCAGAGCGTTTCCACTCACGATGCAGAAAAGCCTTACGTTTAACATCCTTGATGAGATCTGCCGTAAACCAGACCGGATAAGATCTGCAGGGCTTACAAGACCTTCTCTTCCCAGGTATGCACACGTCGAAAATACCATAAATTATCTCATAAAAGTGATCTACGGCGACATTGATATTACGGGCTTCAAAAACATCCTTCCAGGCCGCGTCAGCGATCAGTTGGTAAAGAAGTAGGTAATCACCCTTAGGAAAATTCCAGTCACGCGTTGTATCTACATTACTAGCTTCTATTTTCCTGCAGTAACTTCTGGCTTTAGTGAGCGGAATGGAGATTACCAGGGGAGGGTGATAAGCGTCGGGATGCGGAACTAGACTACCCTCCGTAAACTCACTGACCAAGACACCACGAGCGCGCTCTCGCACCAACACCACATCTAACACTCCTCCATGCGCATTTAATACCTCATTCATCTCTATCAATTCGCACACTGTAGTAAAATAACAATAGTAACTTAATATGCCAGAAGAAGTATACTTAGGATTCAGGTTTAAGTCCCCGACAATAATGACAATGCCGATAGAGTCAATAAATGATTCTATCTTTTGAAAAAATCGCATATACACACTCTCGGAGGAGTTGGGTGGAATATATATAGCACACAAATAAAATATGGTATCATCTACCACGAACGATGTCCACAGATCCTCACCGTCGGCAGTTTCAAATTCACGTCGACGTCGTAGATTAATGCCTGGCCTGGCAGCCACCAGTACACCACCTCCCTGTCGGCCAGTGGCACGATCACGGCGTAGGACACTCCAAGCACCTCCTACTAGTTCAGAGTCTTCGACTGATAACGACAACCATGATTCAGCGGCGACAACAATGTCACTTTCGTGAGCGAGAATACAGTGTCTAAAATATTTCAACTTGGTATTGAGACCTCTGACATTTTGATATGCAATGCTGATAAAGGAGTCATTATAGTTATTACTTGGTTCATAAAGATTTTTTGGTTTGCATTGTTTGCTTTCGAAAAAACCACATTTTAACCCTAGCATTGTCAGGCCACACATCCGCAGACAAGCATTTTTCATAAAAAGGGACAGGAACACCAAGTTTATACGACTTGTATTCGCCTCTGGACTTCAGCTCCTCCACGGTACACGTTCCCTGCTCACAGAGTTCCTCTAAGTATTTCTGGACTTCTTCAGCACAAGACATCATATTCCACAGGTGGATATGTTTCCGTACTTCAACCGCCCTGAGAGTAGAGACATTTGGGCCTCCAGTACAACGTATTGATGTTAGGCGTCTCTGCTTCTTTTTTGTTGGTGCTGCCTTCCATCCTTTACTCGTAGAATCTTCATTATCATCTGTTGACATTTTGTCGCCGGGAGGACCAGTCCGCTGGGAGCATGCAGCGCTATAATTATTGGAAGGCGAACTTGCGGGCTGGACTTCATTAAGTGTCTCCACTAAAGTAACGCTGGGCAAGGTACTCGCTGTTGCAATTGGACCTACGACTTTTCTGCTCTTTTTGTCACATTTCTTTTCCAAGCCACGCGTTCCTTCAGTGTTCCCAATCTCGACACCAATGTTACCCGGCCTTGGTAGCACCAATGAGGGGGCTAGTACAGGGGGCGAGGCACAACGGGACTCCAAGGACTGTTCTAACTCCTCAAGTTTCGCGCAGATCATCTCGACCCTACTCGTGCATGTAGTAAGGGCCGACTGGCACTGCCCCATGGTAGAAACTGCATCAGCCATCTGTTCGGACAAGCAGGTTATTTGATCTCGAAGTAGCATGATTTCCAAGGCTGTAGGCACCGACATAGACACACCAGACTCTGGCGATCGTCGAGGAGATCGTCGAGGGGCAGGCTGCGGTGTGGCTGGAGGGACAGCGGAAGAAGGTTTCCTGAGTGCTACATTTTTTATAGTAAGGGGGGTACCCACCGGGGTCTCACAATTCCGTCCTTCTTTTTTGGCAGCACAGGTACATTCGGGACAAGCCCATATAGCTTTTTCGGCCTCTGAAAGAGACTTGTTGTTGCATGCATAATGGTATAACTTCCCGCATGTCGCCACCATGCATTGCAGATATTCTGCACCCACCAACAAGTCTAAACGGCAAGCGCCGCACGTCATACTATCATCCAGTACTGATGCCATCATATCCGCTCACTTAATGCAGCGCCGAAAGGTACCAGGACTCCAGAAGCGCAACGGAGCTTTCAGTACAACAAGCAGCAGCAAAGATTTGCGTAACAGACGTCATATATAAAATGACGACGTATTCACTCACTCACACCTTATAGCTGCGGGGAGTACCAGAATCACATAAGTGTATAGCAGGTCGTAGCCCTCAGCGACGCGGCGTAGCAGATGGGGTGCGTGAGCGTGACGTCGTAGCAGCGTAGCACTCACCCGCGGTCCGTAGCATAGGCGAGACGTACCAAGGTACCAGGAGCTCGAGCAGTGTTGATAGGTGAACTCGGCGTACAGATTGCTGCTCCGTTGGGCTTCTGCACTCCTATTTTCTCTTGTGAATTAAATTTAGTTAAAAGTTGATTTAATTAATCAAAAACAATTCAGCGCGGAGACTTAGGCACGACTACACCTTGCGGAGGTCCGGGAGGGAGAGGAGCTTTGGTGGTGGGGTGTTAATATTTATGTCGATAAACCTTGATATCCTGTTCTTTCTGTCTAGTTCTGTCCATTACAGCTATCAGTTACTTTCAGAAGTGTTTTTATTTAAGATATCCGGTCTTCAACCTTCACAATACCTACAATGGCTTTAATTTTGAGTCAAACTGTTATTGTGATTCAAAACTAAATGTATTTTAAAACGAACCAAAACACAACTGTTTTAATTCATATAACATAACGGTTCAGCAAATACAAACTAGACCTCTTCTATTAATACCACTTTATTTTCACTTTAAAATACGAAAAATTAAAATGAACCGTTCAAACGTTAATTTTGAATTAAGAGCGAGTTTTAAAACTGCTGCTCATATAATGTTCAATTTAAATTTTACTGTTTGCGGTTGAGGCGAAGTGGACCAAATGCAGCCATTTTGTTTTAATGGAAGGAATATGGCAAATAAACGTTTTGAAGCAGTGCACCAGAGTGTGAGGTTCACCAGGGGCCCGTTTCACGAACATAAAAGTGACAGGTGGTAAATGGCAATGGCTAACACAAGTTGCAACTTGTTAACCGCTCGGATTCCCTTTTCTAATTAGATCCTAACGGTAAAGAGGCACAGAGTAACAAGCGATAAACTGTGCCTACGGTGCGCCCACCGCCCTGGGGTAAAAGAACATGGCGTAGTAGATATAAAGCCGATGATGTAGAAACTCATCGAATTGGCAATGAATACCAATTGCCTTGAAATTAAGTCCATCTTTTATGCAAAATCTACTCGCGCTGACTCTACATCTCGCAATGCCTTATCGGCCATACTACTGCTTATTAGAAATGTTTCCCGGCACATTCCTGGGTTAATTAAAAATTATAATTTAAAATATTTTTCATTAAATATAAATTGAAAAAAGTTTTCTGTCGGTTGTTTGTTATTAGACATTTTATTGAGGATGTTGACTTGAGAAAAGTAATGAAGCATTTTCCGAGTCCAATACTTCACAATTCAAGGAAAAGATAATTTAAAACCCCAAAGCAATATACATTAACAAAAGTACCCTTATACGACCCAATAAGCACATAAAGAAACCTTAAAACATCTTTTTGAAACACCTTTTCAAGCTTCAAGCAAGGCAGCCATCTTAGAATATAACCCGCCCGCTTTCGGAAGTCGTTTGTTTATCGTGTCGCGCATCGCTGTAACAACATCCTGGATCTGCCGCGTATTATCCCTACTCAGACGCCCTGATATATAATTCAGGTCGAAACCTGGCTACGATGCGTGTCACTGGTTTGAGAGGGCAAATATGCGGTTTTATAAAGTGCTAAGGAAAATTACGTGTAAATATTTGCAAATGTGTGGCGCTCCCGGAGAGTGATTAAAATTGTTTTGAAGGGCGCGGCGGGATTTCAGATTACAACGACAAAGGGGAGAGTGGGTTAAGAAGTTTAAAAGATTTGGAAATCTCTTTTCTTAACGCAATCTTAATTTAATATTTTGAACATTTGAATAGAATAAAATTATACAGAAAAGGTACATTGCATACGGTAAATTAATGTGTTCTACCCCACGAGGTATTCAGTAAAACTACAGCAATACCTTGAATCTTAAAACTAGGCAAAGAGTAAACTTGGTACCAATTGCGCATGGAAGATTCTCCGTCGCAATAGTGAAAATACCACTCTCCTTCAGTTTTTCTTATTTTAAATGTACACGTAACACGCATAAAGTAAAAGCGTGGTGTAGACTGCGGATATATCCGCAGATAAATGGCCGTCTGATCCGTGGATCCGTAATCGATGCGTTGGGCGCCATCCGAATAAGAATACGAATTGGATCTCGCCTTTGAAAAATATCTCCATTAACTGCGTGTCCGTACGTTCAACGAACGTAACTCAAATTCATTTCAGTAAGGTTTTGGCTCCCGACACAAAGGTGGGGCGGGGCGTTATGAGAGTTTGTCTGTCTGTAGCACAGTAACTAAACAGATGGCCCGATTCGAACGTATTTTTTTTAAATAAAATGTTAGTTTAACCGGGGGTTTTAGCTAGGTAAACGGAATTTGGTTGAGCCGTTTAAAAAATATCAGCTCTGGAAGTTGGGATTGCGAAAATAATAAATAAAGAATTAATAAACACGGCGTTATTATTTGATAGTTATTAAATTAAAGCTGTATTATTATTGAAATTAGGAGCGAAAATACCGGGTCAGAGTGGGTTTTTCATACAAACGAGACTATTTCGAAGCCTTGGTTCCTCGCCAGGGGTTGTTTTGAGTGAGTTTTAACGGTGGATAGAGGAGGTCAAAAGTTCTTAAGATACCTAACTGATCGCACAACCAGTTATCACCACAGCGGGAGAGTTTGGGTCAGCATTTGGATTTCCTTACATTTTATTGCCATATTAGATGTTTTTCTGAACATGCAGTATTTCGGCGTGAACCGCAGATTCATTCAGTTGGGTATCCTAGGCACTCTGGAAGTTCTGTATCGATACTCGGGGTATTCATCATCAGATTTCACTAAAAGGATTCTCTGGCGAGAAACCAAGGATTCGAACTAGCCTCTTTAGTATGAAAAACGCACTCTGACCCGTTATTTTTTTCCCCGGAGTGTAGCTGCATTTACCGCCGTACTCGAAAGACATTTTAGAGACAATGACCGAGCATCATTTTCCAACATGTGTATGAAAAATGGAAAATAATGGCCGTAATAAATTAATGATAAACTGACCTGAACCGTAATTAGACGGTATTTTTTTCATGTTAAGCATTTTGCACAAGTATCTTGTGCCTGGTGGGTGAAAGGTTATCGCTGGCCACGGACTATCGATCGGAATATCTAACTTTTAAGCAGTTGTTAGTTGTGACCTTTTTCTGTACCTGTACCAGCTGTACCAATCAAAAAGTTCGTGTATATACTCCAAGGATTAGGTACTACATTTTTTTACATCTTCATTGTATTGCTTTTGTTTTTATTTTGTAGAATAATGTGTTTATTGTTGTTGTTTGTGGTTGTTTGTTGAAATGAATGCCTCAAGGTTCAACATCGACAATACTTACAAAGTTAGCTCTATTTCATCACTGGATCCCCTTCCTCCCCGCTAGTCACTACCTCCCCTCCATTATCGGTCGCCGATTCAGCTCATTACTCTTCGGCGACAGTTCAATGTCAGGGCCATTCGGCATAAGTGTAAGGTCCTTGTACACGCGGGTCCAGCCAGCCATATCAGTAACCAACCGGCTACTCAGTTTGACTAACCCAGCGGGGCTATTGTGGTTGTGTTTGTCGCAGTGGATAAAGAACCCGTCACTCTCGGTCACACACTGGTCGTCACATACTGGTCAGAAAGTGACATAAACATGACCATGATAGGCCCACAGGTAGGTAATATACTGGTTTTTAATTTGAGCCAGCAATCAGTGAAATATCAGTATCATAAACGTATTGCACCTTAGTTTTCAGAGTCTCCAATGCATTTGTAGTCTTATGATTGCAGTCTTGAGATTGTAATCTGGAAAATGCAAATGTTTATTTTTGTATTTAATAATTGAAAAAATGACCTTCTGCTGGAGTTTCTTGCGGCGCTTCTTATCCGCAATGATGGTCTTTCATCTTGCCATAAAAAACCTGTAAACAGGCTCAACTCATCTCTTCTACACTCTAGAACTGGGCTTGAAGCACGTGAACCATTTAGGATCAATTCAAATCTTCTTCACGTGTTTCATTTACTGCTCTTTTCTATTAGTATGCATTGAGTGACTGACCTCTAAGATAGTTTAAGATTTTATGTCAGCTGTAAACATTCGTCGAGAGCCTCACGCCGAGACTCTTGGGTTAGAACACCGCAACCGGGACATGGCGAGACGAGGCGAGAGCAAGTGAGATAAAGAGTCGAGACAGGTCGAGTGCAGTATGTACACACTTGCTCTAGGCCTGTCTCGGGGTGTCTCGACGAGTGTGTACAGCCGGCATTATACACATAATACACATAATGTTTTGTAGGAGTGGATACATGTTCACCAACATAACTTTACGTCTCGGATTTTATTCGACCACGATGTAAAAAAAAACAGCTAAAGGAATTAAGGTTTATATATCTCTTAGTTCATGACCCCATGATGCACTGGGGTCATCGTGAAGAAGGGTATTAGTCTTCTAAATATCAAGTGAATATTGTTTAAATCTAGTATTTTCCGTTCATGTATATACCCTTTGTTATCACGAGTTAAGTCGACTTGGACCGTTTTTCACGAGGACCCAGCATCAAGAAGAGGGTCTTTTCTACTCGATAAAACTTATTTGCATTTGATATGTTATGGTATTATTTTTTAACTAGGCGGCTATTATAGTTTTGTAAATAAGAGCTTTAAAAACGTTGACAATACGATAACATGACGTTTTTGTAGGTGGTAGGACCCTGTGCAGGGTCCGTCCGGATCGCTACCACCATCTTATCCATTAACCTACCGCCAAACAGCAGTGTTCGCATTGTTGTGTTCCGGTTTGGGGATAAGACTGCCGGTGTAATGACTAGCATAGAGGCATTCCATCTTAGTCCTCAGGGTTGGCAACGCATTTGCAGTCTTATGCTAATGTCTATGGGTCACAGTTTCCACTTACCATCAGGTGGCCTGTGTGCTCAGTTGCCTTCTCTATGACATAAAAAAAAAAAAACATGTCAAAAATAATTAGGTTTGTCCGAGTACAAAAATGCCTTGCCCGTTTGGTGCGTTTTTATATTAAAATTATTTTGTTGATAAAATCCGAGTGTGACACTATAGCACGTGTATAAATCAAGCAACCTTCTCACTCTCTCAAAAACGACTTGTTGTTGAACGGTCGATCGGTCAACGAAGTCATACAAGCGAGTTTTAAGCTTCTTAACCTTACAAACGCGAAGCAGTACCCTTACCATGAGTAATAATTCCCGTACTCGCTAGCGAGTCGAATGGCCTGTCCCTCGCAGTGTAAGGTGAGTCAGGGTAAGTCCGCCTACGGGGCAAGCGCACCAAACCAAAAATATCTCCTAGAAAATATATGGTTGGTTGCACTTGCCCCTTAAGACCAAGATAGATGTGCGAGTGAGTACGAAATACTTATGACTTGGCGACCGTACGCGCGAACTTCTAAAGGTAAACAGGGCGAAAAGTATAAGTTTATAAGTATTTATCTAGATTGTTTTATTATTTTAACTGTGAGTCCAGATTTTTTTTTATGTGATTGTTATATTTCATTTGTTGTTTGTTTGCTATCTTACCATCTCTTACGGGTCCAGCTGAAAATCAGCGCTGCGGCTCCGTGCCACAGCACATGCTGAGCTGGCACTCCGTTTCGGCTATCTCATTTTAATTTTAATTAGTTATAAATATTAAGTTACTTTTGTTTTTGTTTCGTCAAATGCATGGGGAGCCTGCCGTTTCGTCAAAATATTTTTGGTGAAATGGATCATTTCCCAAATTTTTCATTTGCCAAACCAATGTTATATAGATTTTTCTGAATTTATTTTAAAACCATCGCGTAGAACCCTATAGGTTAGGTTAGTTTAGTTTTTATAAAATCGTGAAATATTTACGGTTACAGAAAACAAAGCGGTTTGGCAAATGAAAATTTGGGAAATGATATATTTGACCTTAAATATTTTGACGAAACAAAGGTAACCCCAAATGCATGTGTTTTTATTTTGTTTTATTTAATAGCCGAATAAATGAATCTATCTATCTATCTATCTATCTATCTAAAAGGTCGTCGAGATTTAAGAATGCATACTTACTTACTCGCCCGTCTATCCGGGGCTTTAGACGCGCATACCCCAGGGTGGGGCCAGAACGTCACTCGGGTTAGTGCAAGGAACCATTTATTTTCTAGGAGATATTGTTGGTTTGGTGCACTTGCCCTTAGGCGTACTTACGCCGACTCACCTTATAAGAATTTATAGGGACAGAGTATTTATCTCGCTAACGAGTACGGTAATTGTAACTCATGGTACGGGTAATATAAAGTAATACGACGTGTCTCAGGCGCCACGGAGTCTTGTGGCGTATGAAGTTTGACGCCAATAAATTTGCTAATTTTTGACGTCAGTGCCACGAATTTCCAATGGCGTGATTTGCCGGCTTGGGAGATCAAAAGGTACGTTCACGAACGTTAATTTGTGACATTTGTGTGATTTCAAGAAAAATAGGCTTGAAGTCGTCCTTGTCATTAGAGATGCCAAGTTATATTTTGTAATTTGAATTATAATTAGGTAGGGTTGCCACCAATACGGGACGTTTTCTCTTTCGATGCCCAAAAGTCATAACTTATTGAAGGCTGACATGCGGCTTTTCAACTACATCATACCTACATAGCACGCATGTGTTCCTACATAGTGAGAGAAGATAAACTATGTGTTTTCTAACAGATACCCTCTGATCTCAACCGTATCAAACGTGTAAATTAAATTTAAATTTA
The DNA here is from genome assembly GCA_923062465.1 of Acleris sparsana. NCBI lineage: Eukaryota > Metazoa > Arthropoda > Insecta > Lepidoptera > Tortricidae > Acleris > Acleris sparsana. The sequence goes on from OV281307.1 coordinate 346,084, forward strand.
ACAAAAAAGTCTAAATAGATTTTATTCGAAATGTATGTTGACAATTTTTAATTTAATTAACTTCACATTACGAGGGGAGGTATAAAATTCTTAAATAATTCGAACAAATATTTTGTCGAAATACGGGACAAATACAGGGCATGTAGTAATACGGGACGGGGTGGTCAAATACGGTGACCGTCCCGATTATACAGGTGTATTTCAACTCTACTTATAGGAAACTCAACTTTACGGTTCTAGAATGTCAGATTGACTTTTGACCTAAGGTGGGTCTCAAATTTAAGAGGTTGACTGTACGTCGAGTTGTAAAGCGGGTAGATTTAGAGAATCACTTACGCACGGTTCTATTCTACGCGGTAAAAGCGTATTGCTATTGATATAATGTTTTGTAATCTTATTGTCAACGAGTTCATAGCCGTTGAAAACAATACTTACAAAGCACACTACCGGTCTTTTAATAATCACATTCCTGCGCCTCTATTCCCGACGGTAAAAACATATCGTCTTGATCTGTTACGGTATTGTTCTGACGTCAGTCGCCATTACTGCCAAGTAAATAAGAGCTATCACAACGGTGACCATACGATAACAGATCAAACACGTGCTGAATAGAGGCCCTAACGATATTATCGCTGCAAATAATCTGTAGACCAGGCTAGGCTAGGCTTGTAGAGAAGACATTCTCTGACTACAGAGATCTATTTTCATGAAAATGAATCAATGATTTATATTATGTACAAAGTAGTGTTAAGTAAATTCATACCGTTGGGGGGAAAAATGCCGTAGTCGCCACGGCAAGCCGGGCGGGTTGGCGACCGCAGTTATACCATGTAGTCCGCGGAGGACGCTGCTGCCCATCCTCCGGTTTATCCCTTAGTCGCCTCTTACGACACCCACGGGAAGAGATGGGGCTGATGGCCGATGGGGTCAGAAGGTTCTGGAGTGGCGTCCGCGGACCGGAAGACGAGCTGTAGGTAGGCCTCCAACAAGATGGAGTGACGACCTCGTCAGGATCGCGGGACCGCCGTGGATGCGAAAAGCACAAGACCGGTCTGAGTGGAAAGCCTTGGGGGAGGCCTATGTCCAGCAGTGGACGTCTTTCGGCTGACATGATGATGATGATGAGTGTTAAGTAGGCACCAATGCCTGAACTGCAATCCTACGGACAGAGATCGAAAGCCTCACAACTTCAAGAAAGATCGATTCTGTTCTGAGTCGTCTGTTTTTTACACTTGAACAAAACTAGCCCTGTTTTATCAGTGTAGTTAATGTCCCCCTGGAGCGAGCCCCCATCCGACATCGATCCCCATCGCCCCCATAGCTCTCCAACACGCGAAGGTCACGGGCGGTCCCGCCGACACGACACTGGGAGCCCAATCCATCTCTCTTCAGCTGTGACAGGAGTAAAAAGTAGGATATATGGTTTCAATGTTGCTCTTGACCCTTCAGTTTTGTTAAGTTTACGTTATTTGAAGTTGACTTCTTCTGTCAGCGCCGAACTTTGTTGAACTTTCTTTCAGTCATATTTAGTACTAACTACTAGAATTATTAGTTTTAAGGGTTTCAAAGAGAAGACTGTGACTGTTAGAATAAAATTAATGAGAATTAATGATAACACAATATTTTACAGAATTTTACTTCTTTTATTGAATCATTTCATCGAATTTAATTTCATAGAAATCTTTTTTCTATGAAACTTGGGCTAGACTTGTGTCTACCAAACAAAACTTATTAGTAAGCCTTACGGTGAAATTTAAGTTTTTCGTAATAATACGATCGTTGAAAGGTGTTTCGATAATATAATAAGCACTCGAATGAATAACTAAGCCAATCTAGGTACATAATAAATCATAATAAATTTTGCCGAAATTAAGTTCTAGTCTTCTTGTATGGTCGGGCTAATAAGTAACTGCACAATTTAGTACTTTGTCACATTAACATTATGTTAGAACTGCTGCACTATTGTGTCAAAGATGTTGAAGAGACAAGGTACTAAAGTGTCAAGTTACATATAATGCTTACTGCACAAAGATTAATGACAGTTAGAGTAAATAAACATCGTTAATAATGAAGAGTAAGACAATACCCACCTATGTAGGAAAAATAAATACTTTTACTCGAAGGTATGCCTACCAGGAAAACATGTATTTAAAGAAATTCAACACCCTCACTGCTCCGATAGCCCTCTCCGAGACAGCATTCCCCGTGGGAAAGGTCGCGGTTTCGCTCCATCCATCATCGAATGTCTTATGTCACTCTTGTGTCAATATTGACGTTGTCTCTTTTATCAAAAGTTATCAGCAATATCAAGTAAAAGAAAATGAAGCACAAAAGTTTCAAGTGTTTTGTGATTCAACATCCAATTCCATTGTCGGTTTGGAGAAATTCGTTTCCTGTATGACTAAATTATTAATAAAAATAATCTGTTTTCTTGCCTGTCATTTTACGCGTAAGCAATTGTTTATTTTATTTTACAAAAACGACTTAAACATCGAGTGTTATTTTTTTAAAAGAGCACATTTCTAATAACGAAAAGATTTTTAGAAACAACAGGCAATATTAGGTTTTAAAGCTAAATACTTTCAGTAAGGTTTCAAAACAGTAAAAGTATCAAAATAAACAACGTAACACAGTTTTTATTTGAGCAAGAAATGGTCTCTTCACATGGATAACATGTATCGACAACCCGTCCCCCCTCCGCCTTTTAGGGCGTAATAAGGGCGTGGAACGGTGCCTAAACATTTGCATTATTTGAAAGGTTTAAGGATTCATTGGGACGGAGTTGCATGTTACATATTAGTTCAATACAGATTAAAAGTCTCAAAAAGTACTCATATGAGATTTATTGTTAAATAATTCTCAATAAGATGCAGTGGCGTGTTTCAACTCTTCATCAGTTGCTGGTGATTATTGCATTGCTCGTGTGCCTCTCTCTCCTTTTAAAAATAATAATGAGAGATACACCTAATAATAATACAGAATGCTTACTAAGCGTTCGTTTGAAAGAAATCCAGTTAGGGGCTCGTCTATTATAAAGTAGGAGCGCATTCCAGAGACGGGTTGCCTGAAGGGCGAAAGAGTTTGACTGAAGCCAGTGTGGCGAAAAACAAAACCTCTTAACAAAGTGCTGTCATCAGCCTTTGTTTTTATTTGCATGTAATTCGTTTCTCGTTAATTCTGTTGGAACCATTAATAATGAATCAGGGACCTATAGACAAGATGCACTCCAGGAGCGTTACGCGAACCGTGTGAGTACATACTATTGTCGTTCTTAATTTTATTTCATCATCATCATGCTCATGTCAGCCGAAAGACGTCCACTGCTGGACATAGGCCTCCCCCAAGGCTCTCCACTCATACCGGTCGTGTGCTTTTCGCATCCACCGCGCTCCGGCTATCCTTACGGGGATTTTAGTTCATAGTTGGTTTTAAATATATCTTAATGTTTCACATTTCGTGTTTTCGCCAAGCGGACCTAACAGAAGAACAGCGTTGGCTTCGCAGCCAGCATATGTCATGTCGTGTCTTTTCCTTTTTTATTGTTATTTTTTTATCTCTGTGTTGTATCATTGTTCGCGTTCGTCAGGATCGCGGGACCGCGGTGGATGCGAAAAGCACAAGACCTGTCTGAGTGGAAAGCCTTGGGGGAGGCCTATGTCCAGCAGTGGACGTCTTTCGGCTGACATGATGATGATGATGATGTATCATTGTTGTTAATTTATAGGATTGACTTGACGACGTGCTACCGCACAGCCGCGTTCACGACAGCGTTGTGTATCTTGTCTAGTCTAGGGATCCAGGGGTTTTATTAGGGGTTTCTGGATTCGTTGTCGGAGTATTAATCGGGTTAAGATCTGGCCTCTACGCTAGTAATTTCACCGGTTCCCCCTCCCGGCTTCCCTTTATCTCCCAAATTCTATTTAGATAAGCGTGATTGAAACATACCACTCAGAAAAAATACATCTGTAAAGAATTTAACACCAACATCGAAGACATCCATCATGTTCCCCACAGTACAACGTGTTCTTTGCCTCATATTCCCACAAACCACATTTTACTTTATTTTCCCTCGTGCCACACTGCTTCGCAAGAATTTCACATGTACTCGTATAGTTTCCTTAGAAAATGTTGTTTTAGGGGATTCCAGGCGTCTTGGCTCGTTGAGACGTGTGTGTATTGGGTGCCGTGGGATATAGAGTTGAGACATTATGATAATAACACAATGGGATGTGCATACAGGGTGGTTGGTCGATCGACGTATTCCAGTTATTTATAGTAGAGCTCATTAGCAGTAAAAAAGTTGTGTATCCGGTTCGGAAATTATTAGTTTCTTAGATATAAACATGAATTATATTTTTATGTAAGTATCAGTGGCGAAGCGTCACGTAAATAAATAGACAAGCCGGAGCAAAAAAAGGTGTATGTATGGCGTGTGTTGTGTACGTGTTTGCCCCTTCCATTAATTAAAAAAAAACATACCATAGATGTCATCTTTTAGTTCCCAAAAAGCAGTGCTGAAGTAAGTGCGGTAACTGTTTCTACGTGCGATCCTTGCAGTTAGTGTTCACCACCTTCGCCATACATGACATCACTGGTATTACATGAACAGTGTATGTCAAGTATGACAAAAGTGGCTTTGAAAAAAGCCGTTAGTTGCGTACGCACACATTAAACACACAGACAATATAGTTAATTTACGTTAGAAATCAAAACACAGTAAAAATTAGCTTGCTAATACCTATCATGCAAAATAAAAAGTTGTCCTTTGTTAAAAACAAAACAAAAATAAACCAAATTAAATACATGCACCGCAGGTCTGCACACAGAAACCAAAAAAAAGACTTAATTAAACATATATTTACAAATTCGTGCAACAAAATCAACCGAAAAGCCTTGGTCAAACACACGGCGCGACGCAGCGCCGCGTCCGCGCCGCGCGACCGCGGCGGCTTTAAATACATGCTAACAGGTTAGCGACGTCAAACAGACTGCGTCCCGCCGGCATCGCGCCCATGTTTGACGTCGCTAACCTGTATTTAAAGCCGCCGCGGTCGCGCGGCGCGGACGCGGCGCTGCGTCGCGCCGTGTTTGACCAAGGCTTAAAGAAAACCCACAGCCCGCGGCATGCGCCGTCCGTACCCGCCTTCCTGTACCTATTAAGAAAACCATGACACGCATACGCATAAAGCGCTAAACAATCCAAGTAAACCTAAACAAATTGCAAATACTAACATAGCTTTTAAGTTTCTAGATGTAACTAACAATATATGGACCTGGTCTGAAATAAATGATTTGATTTGATTTGATAAACTAAGTTCATGCAAATAAATATAGAAACCGATTGAAAACTCAATATAATTATATACACTTGAAATACGCTAGGTACAGTTCGATACTTATTTATATTCAAGAATAATTCTGCGGGGTTTTTTAACAAAATGAGCTAATACGTTATCATAGATTGTGGGCCTCAAAGTTATTACCAAAAAAAGTTTCTATTCTACTGTTACCGAACTCATGTAATAATATACAACTCCGTATATGTTTCTCGCTTTGAACATGTTTCTTAGCTGAATTATATATATTGTTGATATCTGCAAAACCGGTTCGATTCCAAACAGCAAACACGAATAGCAAAACAATTTGTTTAATTTGCAGCTGCCAGTCAGCCAATTGTATTTATCATATAATTCACTATGGAAGTGTTTGAAGAATCCATCTCTACGCTTATAATCAATTTTTAGGTCTGGGCGAGCGCGTCCTAACTTAATGACATGTTTTTTATTTTCAAAGGATAACCTTGAAAAACATGTTAGCTCATTAAGTAGGTAATCTGTAAGACAACACTCAATTTGAACCAATGCGGCCATATTTAGTACCTACTTTGAGTACCTACAGACAGACAAAAATATTGAAAAACCACGAATATAACCTAAATTAGATTTGGGTAAAACCTATAGGTACCTAACGTATTAAAAATAGAATAGAAACACCAACCTCCGTCGTCGTGAACAAAAACAAATAATCCAAACAGTAGGTAACTACAAACAAATCATTACAGCACATGATCACACGAACGAAACGAACACTTAGCGAGCTAAATTTCACTAGTTACTTGAATCATAAAACACTAAATAAATAGGTAAGTAATTCAAAACAACTTTCACAAGAATTACCTACACTGTATCTTTGCGCGACGACGCGAACTAAAGTAATGGCGTCGCGTAATATTGCGTAATGAAAAAAGGATGCAAAATATTATTAAAGTTTGAAGGTCGTAGGTGGCGGCGACAGCATCCTCGAGAAAAGAAAGTGACGCGTGCTATACACTTAAAGTTGAAAATGGTTTGAAATAAGCCGGCGCCCGATTGTGGACTAGAGCGGTCTCTCACTCTGATTTTTATTGTTTTCTCACGTGCGGCCGTGTCTGTGTGTGAGTTCGAAGCGCTAGAAAAATGTTTGAATGTGTTACTTCAAGTGCGGCAAAGGTCGACCGCAGGACTTGTAATAATTTTGTGGGTGTAAGTTCGCGCGCAGTGAAATGTAACTGCGCGTGTGTACGAATATATTGTTATTGTTTCTTTCTTGTAGGTAAGTGAATATGTGCGAGCGAGTATTACTGCGATAGATTTCGGCTTTGTAAATAAATTGCGTTTTGGTTATGCATCGTATTATGAAGATGGTAATGCAAGGTAAAGCTATAGTATACCGGGTTATTTTCGGTTTTACGTTTTGTTTGTATACCTACTCTATGCATAGGAATTTTTGGTAAAGCCGTAAATAATCGGCTTGTACGAACGCCTCGCGACTGGTAAGTATTAACTTGAAAATTGATCATTGGTAGACCGAGTTTTGAAGAAAAAAATAGATGTCGTATAATTTTCTTAGGAATTTGAAAGAAACTTAGTCGATAACTAGTGCTTAGTACAGTCAAGGAATTAAATTGGTCATCCGCTTTAGTTCCAAAGTCAATCTGACATTCTACAGCAATAAGGTTGAGTTTTATATCAATTGCAAATGTCATAGGTAAGCATATATATATATATATATATATATATATATATATATATATATATATATATATATATATATATATATATATATATATTATTAGTACTACTTATTAGTCCATATGAAAATTCTGAGTTTTGACAAATTTTCATGCTCAAGCTTTGCTTGAATATATATTATTTTTTGTTAGATTCATTGTTTTATATAATGCTAGGTTAAGCTTTATTATTGTATAATATCATAAAACGTATTTCAAAAAACGAGTGACTGTTGAGTTTCTTGCTGCATTTCTTCTCAGCAGTGGTCTCTTGCGAAGCGCTGGTAGATTTTTGACCGTAAAAATGCCCGTGCGGCCTACTTATTGAATTAAACATCTTTTATCTTTTTTAAATCTTTTTTATCTTTATCTTGGCATCTCCAATGACAATGACATCTTGAAGCAGACTTTCTTTGAAATGGGTAGGATGGGTTGGATGGGTAACTTCCGTGACCACATAAACAATTATGAGTTAAAGTGATTCTCGTTAGCGATTTTCTATATAATAATTGACGAGCTAGTCGTAAATCAATCCTGGCACGGTTTGTTTCGTTTCTTCACTTTACTAAATTAGATATTTTTATGTCTAATTTTACAACTGGGACTTTGGTCACACCTCCGGCGTTTAACGTGGGCTGTAGTTGTCTTTTGTTTTATTCTAAACTACCTTTTTTTTCATCCGTGCGTTTGAAAGCGGAATGCAGCCATTCTCCATTTGGTTCGCCAAGAGTTCAAGTAGTTATTAAGTAAAGCTCGTTTGATTATGACTAAAACATCTCAGAAAATACTAGCTCAAATTATACCAAGAGTTAAACACTCGTTTTATTTTCTTTGGCACCGGTTTACCCGCGAGTGAGCGAGCACGTAGGATTTTGCTCACTCTGTCGACCGTTCGGCGGAGCGCCATTTTTTAGAGAACAAATACTTATAGTAGTTTTATATCTATGTATCAATCCGACGTCGTTAAATTTTAGTCGCTAATCAGATACCCACTACATTTTTTTTAATTTTGAATTTTGGGTAAAAGGTGCTATAAGCCCATTGGAATCCTGACCCACTATATTTAGAACTGTGTCAAAGTGGCGTTATGACATGGTTCTATAATGTCACTGTGGCAACATTCTATGGTCGGCCAGGGTACCATCGGGCTGACAGTACTTAAAACCTTTTGTAAGTAGCTATATTTAATTAAAGAGAAATAAGTACGATTTGATAAGTTAGCTACATCCATTAGCTACGTTGTGTGTAATGTAACTAATGTCGAAGTTTCGCTGAAAGCAGAACTTGTCTAATAACCCAGAGGCTTTAGTTTAAAGTTATAGTTTTCATTACTTTGGTAAACGTTACTGGTTAAAGTTATGAATGCTTAATTAAATCATATCAAAATATGGTAACTGAATGATCAACAAGTTTTTAAAGTTGTAGGTAATTCTGTAGCTCTGCCCACCCCTCTGGGACTACAGACGTGAATCTGTGTATGTAAATCATATCAAAGCCATAAAATTATTAGTAAAAGGAATTAGAAATCAATCACTTCGAAAAAAGTTCGAGGGTGGGAAAAACGGCTCAAACACTGCAGTATGGCTCGGCTTTTTTTTCTAACTTGGCCGGCCACACCGCAGTGTCTTGATGTCACAAAACTATTTTCAAGCAATACATTTCATATTTCTAACGTAAATTCGGTTTAACTGTACTTACTTCTAGATTGAACCATAATCAAGCTATGTACTCTAAGCACACATGTCTATGAAAAATATAACATTATATTTTATCACGTAACGTCTCACCTCCGAGCCCTCACAAGTATCGTAATATATTTCCTAAAACCTGTCGTGCCCCAGAATGCGCCATTTCTGTGTCAATTTTGGCTATTACGTTAAGTGATCGCGATCGTTCAAATTCCTATTTGTGCTACATTTTGCGCCGTTGCTCCATCACAACTTGGCATTTACAGGACGAATATGTATAGAGTGATTGGTAAGATGCGGCTCAGGAATTGTCATATGGTTCACCAAAATATTTTTTCTCAAATAGGCGGTATGCTAAGAGATGGTGGTCTCATCTCATTAGTGCAGTTATTAATTTTTTTTTATATTAAATCATGAAGATTGAGAGAAATTTGAAAATTTCAACGTCTCGTCCCTATGAACTGTATCTGTATAATCCTTAGTGTCTCTTCTGCGGAATTATATGTAGACTATAAAGATAGAGAGGCACAGAGCGACAAGCGAGATACAAGTGGTGCAAGCCGAACTAGTCGTTATCTCCCTGGCGCTGCTTCTCGGTTTATTCTTAAATCACCGACAATCATGTCATAGAATGTTTTTCTTCACCAAATTTTCATGACAGGCTTTGTTTCGGTGGTCTTCCGGATGCTAACCTACGAAAATAATATTAATATAACCTGAAATCAATAAGGTTTCAGCAGAACTCGTTACTATTTTTAATTAATTGTTAAATGTTTCCACGTTTTGGTTGTGCTTGTTAATAGATATACGTCGAGGCTTTACGGGAATACAAATACTTTATAATTTATTAGTATTTTTTATTGAAAATCTAAGCATCCTATATTATAAGTACAGTGTACGGTGTGTGCTCATATAATTCACCCCGATCCACGTATCGAGAAAGCTATTTTGTCCGATGCTCGGGGCGTAGTGAAGAAAACGCTTTCGTACAATATTTATTTAATCCCAACACGAATCAGAAGTTCCCTTGTAGAGTTTTATTTTAGATAAAACATCGAGATAAACTAGGCTTAAGATTTTCCTGGCACGAATTACACATTTTGGGCAAATAACAAATAACCTAACATACTGATCATAATTTTAAAACGTACCTTTAGCTAAACGAATGAGGTAGGTAAGGTTAACCTTAGCTACCTCCTTACCTACCATGCTAACAATTTAGAACTTATAAGTACTCTAGTAGTATTTTTCCAGGCACAGCTCGCTTGCCTCACCAGTTGTTAAACCGCGAACTTCCTCTCTAAGCAGGTATTTTAAGCTTGTACAGTGTACACTTGATCGCAAAGTTCTCATCCAACAATGTGGCTCCGCGACGAAGTGGAGCATACTTCAATAAACTACCCGGCTTGTCAGTGTAGCACTTTACAAACTTGGTGTATAAAATTAGTTGAGGGTTCGGTGTTTGCGTGCAGCGGGAGGGCCGATATGTAACTGGATTGTATTTCGGTTTTGGTTTGGTCGACTCAACGAGAATGATATACTTAATGTGTTAAAACCTAGTCTTTGTGACATACAACCCTAGTTTGTAATTAAAAAGAAATGCATATAACCTTTGCAAGTAGACACCAAATGTTTTTGAGATAACTGTGGTTATAACAAGCGTTATGATGCCTAAAGCGTTGTGAAAGCCATTTTTCCTTTAAGTGCAATTGACAGTCTATGAAGATAGAGTCGATAATCTATTGAAATTTCAAGGCAGTTATGGTCTTATACTATACATAGTTAGAAACGTAGCTTCTTATATGACATATGTCAACGATAAAAAATGATTTTGTAGATATAGTTAGATAGATAAAATCATGGTTTAATATTACGCATTTTCTAAAATTTGTCGTACTTCTCTACAAGGCAATCTTGAAGTATACTTTGGAATTCGATTTTGATATCCAATTTTTACCCAATTATTTATGGGCGGAAATCTCAGAAATTCTCCCATTGTAAAATATACTCCTAAAGATTTCTATTTTGCGAAAATATTTTGTAAACTACTGCAAAGGAATGTGGAGGGCACTCGAAAAATCTGCATACTCGCGGGAACCCGCGCGCAGTGTGGCCTGAAGCCTGCATCGAGGAGCCTCGCAAATAGTCTCTTTATTCAGACAGTGATATATTTTGAGGCTTAATGATTATATAGATATCTAGACACAGTGTGTCGAGCCAAGTTACGAAACAGAAAGGGCAAAGCACTACTTCTGATCCCCTAAAACTATTTTTTTTTTATATCAAATCTCTTAATATAAAATAATTAAGTTTCTATCTGATCTTGATATCTGAAAATCGTTAATTACTGCAGCGATGCTTTTAACAGCCACCACTCTATATTGGCACATTTGAAGAACTCAATTATCTTATCGTCCTGTCCATCCTGAACTGCTGTGCACCAGCTTGGACCATTTTTATTATTTTTGTTTTAGATGGGATAAGTTATACCTCACGTAGACACCAAACTGAGGAAACTGTTGCATTTACTGTATGTATTAGCAGTGTTTAGTATTTAGCGAATGTGCTAAATGATCATACAGCCTGAAATAAGAGATGCAAACCTCTGAGAGCCATACCCGTACGTTTGCAATTTTCAAGACTTCATTTAAATATTACGTTGCCAACCCTGAGGACCAAGATGGAAGCATCCATGCTAATAATTTCCCTGGTTGTCTTATTCCCACACTAAAGCATAACAATGCGAAAACTGCTGTTTGGTGGTATTCATGAAACGTGGAGGTGTTTTTTTACGATGCAATACATAATCTGACACGATGGTCTCGCTATGACGGGCACTTTAATTCACAAACTTGACTGCCAGCAGGCGGTCCCTCCACCGTAAATCCATCAGTTACTGCAATATGCAATAACGTGCATTGAGTCCGTATCTATGTTATTTGCTTGCGGCAACCGATGCTCCCACGGTTAACGGAACCTGCAAATTCAGTAATTGAATGTCGCAGTATTATATAATCCAATTGATCTAGTTCGCTCGCTCTCGGGGGATCAGAAGTTAGCAGTCGCTCGGTGCAATAGCTTGATCTTATTAATCATAGTAATATCTCAACTTTGGAGATAATATTTGTACAAAATAATAAGCTATAAGTAAGGAATGAAGCTGACTGGCGTCGAATCAATGAATAGGTCGACTAATTGCTACTTTTTTTTTTTCGGAACTTCTTGCCACGCACGACAATATTAGGGAATCAGCTTATTGCGGCGGTATTTCTGGACAATAACGACTTGGGGATCTTCAAGAGACGAGCATATTATTCTCAAAGGTCAGCTGGCATCTGCGATTCCTTTTCTGGTGTTGCAGGTGTTCACGGGTGGCGGTGGTCACTTTACGCCAGGCGCCCTGCCTATATGACTTTTTGCGTGCTATTACGTCACGGAATTAGTCTTTCGTTTCATATATTACTAGTCAGTAGTTCATATTTTTTGTTTTAACGTAAGGTTTAATACTATAAACTAAATAAACCAGCTATAGAATAAAGAAAAGTACCTTTGTACAATTCAATCTAGTATACAATAGTTTTCCATTGTTCCCATAGCATTCTTAGTTAAGATTCTTGGTGCTTATGTTTGTAGAATAAATTCAACCTTAAATACAATTACGTTGTCCACAATACTTCCATTTGCTTTTCGAGCAATCGACAAATAATTATAAGAAAATATTTAGATTATAATTTGTCTTTAAGCGATTTTCAGCCAAGTTGGCTTGTTAATTTAAATTCACTCAACTTTTACAAAAATACTTGGCTAATTTAATTATTCTAATAAATACAAAACTTTTGACGGATTTGGAGGCAAATCCCAAAGTCCGACAAGTAATGCCACCTCTAACTCGGGCTCAGGTAGGGGGTAAATAAGCCCTGAGTTGCGGACCCTGCTTAATGAGTTCCGAGTTTAGGTCTTGAGACGCGACATAAGTTCAGCTGAACTGTGAACTTGCGATGAAGTTTGAAAGGAAGACTCAAAGACAACTAAAGAAAGAAGATAAGTTTTAGTTCTGCTGTGTAATACTATTTCCAGATATGTTATTTAATTTTAAATACATTACTTATATTTAAAATTTTAAGTAGTGTACTTTTTATGTAATTAACTTTGTTGCATTGCGTTCAAACTTTTTAACTTAAACAAAGCGAGATGAAGTTATATTAACGTCAGTGCTATTATTATATTGACTTTACTTTTATAAACCATCCCTTCGACCGTACGTAAAATATATTTTTTATCACTACGTAAGAGAGGCCAAAATGAACCTCAAGAGAGAATTCTAACGTTTTGAAGATGTTCGCTAAGTGAAAACCAATAATTGTGGAGTAAATCAGACCGTATCGCGCTCGCTCGCACCGGTGCAAACTGAGCGAGACACCGGCGGGTATTGAATCAATTCGGTCAATTTACATTTGCATGAGATACCAAAAACGTGTATATTCATGTATGTTGCTTTGTATTTAAACCTCCCCCAAGGCTCTCCACTCAGACCGGTCTTGTGCTTTTCACTCAAAGTCACTCAGAGGGCTATGGAGCGGGCTATGTTTGGGGTTTCTCTGCGTGATAGAATGAGAAATGATGATATCCGCAGTAGAACTAAGGTTACCGACATAGCCCGAAGAATAGCTAAACTGAAGTGGGCGGGGCACATTGCTCGCAGGACTGATGGCTGATGGGGTCAGAAGATTCTGGAGTAGCGAGCTGTGGGTGGGCCTCCAACAAGATAGAGTGACGACCTTGTAAGGATCGCGGGAGCGCGGTGGATGCGAAATAGTACATTGTTGCCTAGGCGCGGAAAGTAAGGGTTTTCCTGACGAGGTGGTTAGCAGGCCGAGCAATAGCGAGGCCTGCTAAAATACGAGTCAGGAAATCCTCGTTTCCGCCGAGGCATACATAATGCTTTTCTCAAATATGTGAGGAAATAATACAAATAGTTTAACATTCGGTTTCACAATTATATTATGCAGAATGAACGAATGTTACCAACTGTCAAATGTTTTTAAATACAAACCATAGAAATTGGAATGCAAATGCAAAAAGAAACACACGCACTGTGCTAAAAAAGCGAGCAGTTACCTTGGCTGTTTGGAGTTTTTGTCTTGGTCCTTTTGATTTTGTATGCAAATTGACAGCATATTTATAAGAAAAATATAGACATGGACGGAAAGTGTTTTCATATGGTTTTTTTACTCCTAGGAGTAAAATGAGGCTCTTGCCGTCCTTGTCTTTCAATCGGAAAACCTTTTTTCCGAGCATGTTTGAGAAAAGCTAGTTAAGCAAAGGATTAAAAGAACCTACTCGTATAATAAAAAATATATGTAAAAATGATATTGGTAAGTACGTCAGTTAATGTTGAATTTGGAGAAGTACTCCAAATTCAACATTACTCGTTGTCCCTTATATGAGTTGGGTTGGTAAGAGCTAGCGAGTCGCTCAGAAATATATAACGCTGGGGCCTAATGGGCTGCGTTTATCGCGTGGATAAATGTGGATAAAACATCCGTCATGCTCTGACACGTTCAGAAGTACGAGAGTGGCGGATGCTTTATCCACATTTCGTCATGTGATAAACGCATCCATACTAGGCTCACAGAATCGCGTCGGGCTGGACGCAAGCAAGCATCACATTATGATATGAATTCACAACACAGCCTCAATTGAAAAGATGAATAAGTAGGTTTTACGTGCGACTTCGCTTGCGTATCCGTTGTCTATTATTAGGTAACGGGAAAAAAATCTTAAGTGAGAAACCAGGATTGGACTATCTATGGCCAATTTTCATCCAGCTCCGTTGAGCCGTTTAGGCATGACTGAATCATAAATATCCAAACATACGTACGAACCTCATTTATAAAATGAGAAATAATACCTACTTGTGTATTCTTGCCACCAAAGACTGAAAATCTGGCAAGATAATGAAGAACTCTTTGATTTGTTGATTCGTCAAGAGTATCGTGAAGCGCCGCTAAAATAGCGTAGCTGTCTAAAAAACCATACAAATTCAGCTCCCGGCGAAAATGTTTCTCACCCCCTAAATTAAGGTCAATTTTCACAATTTTTGAATATGTTATAGTTATTATAAAGACCTAGCTGTGCTTTTCTGTTTTTTTTTAGATTTGTTTTGTTCTAAAAAAATATTTTCTCTTAAATGAAAACGTACAGACATAGTCATTCATAATATCTACAACATATTCAAATATTGGAAAAATCGGACAAGGTTTAAATGGAGAGAAACGTTTTCGCATTTTGTAAGGAGATTTTTAGCTTCACCATCCTCTTAATTCATTGTATATGGCATGGAACCCTAAACTCAATCCGCTTTTGGCCGGTTTATACCTGAATCATTTGAGTGAGCACGTGTGAATAATCTCGTTAACAGATTTGAATGCGGTGTTTCCAAAATATCCCTTTCGGCTCCTCCCTTTGATGTCCCGTCGGCCTGTGATCACTTCAGTGACTAATTAAGAAATTACGAACGGGTTCGATACTCGCGGAGGGACTTGAGGCATTGATTCGTTTCGTGGGACCAGAGTTTTATAATAGGTTGTAATTGACTGAGGATGAATGAACTCTCAAGTTGATGGACTCTTATCCTTTCGATTTCCAAATACCTTGAGGAGCTGACTTCGATTAACAGATTGTAACTGAGACCCCTTGAGGGAAAATATTTTAAACTAGAATTTGACTTAAACAGTAAAGTTGTTATTATAGTAAGCCCTCAGACCGTTTTAACCGTGCCTTTTATGCGCTTTCAAAACGTATGTCTCTGTTATAATAAAAAACAACGATGAAAGAATTGTACTTTCTGTAGACTCAATAAAATATATAAATAAAATAAACCCCTCGAAAATAAATGCTTTTTGGAGTTACATTTTTTGAATCATTCGCGATCTAATATTCTGATGGATCCATGTTCGAAAGTTTTTCAGCGTTCCGACCCTTGCAATACAAACTGACGACACTTAACGAATATATGATTAAGAGTTTTAACAAAGCAAATATAATTATAAACCACTACGACTTTCATTAAGTTGTCTACTCTTGTTCAACCCCCTTCATAAACATGTTATTTGGGCATTTCTTTAAAAGTTAGTACCTAGTTGCGGGCTAAAATTAAGAAACGTTAACTTTTCCGCTGAGTTACAAAAATTTGTCGTACATTTATATACTACCTCTCTAAGCCAAGCAGTAACTCAAAATCAATAAATGAAGCAAATTCAATCCTCACCCGATAGTAATATGCTTGCACTTGCTACAGGAGTTTTGTCTGAGATATTACCATTTGTCTTTATAAAAGTTCAACTAATTTTTCTTAACTCAGTGGATAAGTTAACGTTTCTTAATTTTTCTCCTTAACTAGGTACAAACTTTTAAAGAAACGCCCATTTACCTATTTTAGTTAAAGTAAGCGTTGCCCCCTTCTTTCAAATGGAAATATCACATATATTACACATAATTAAGGACAGAACATAATATTTCAAGCACACATTAGCTAATTGTGCGTTTCTGGATAAGAGGATGTATCTTTTAATATTCAACTAGATTCTGCCCGCAAATATGGTTGTTGCATCTAGAACTTTGACATTTTCCGGGATAAAAAGTAGCTTATGTAATAATCCAGGCTATAAGCTATCTCTATTCCAAATTTCATCATCCGTCCAGCCGTTGCAGCGTGAAAGACTAACAAAGTGACACAGACATAAACTTCCGCATTTATATTAGTAGTATAGGATAATCATAAGGCATCAAATTTAGGCAATTTATCGTTCTGGCCGCAAATCAACGTTGAAAACCGCGACCCTTTTTAACCTGCCGCCATGCAGCCGCGCTCGAGTGGCTTCGCTGCGTCAGCGGTGTTATTCTCTCAACAACGACGGTCGGAGCGACGAGCGAGTGACTGTCCCAGCGGCGAGGTTATGTAGGCCCGTCAGAGCGAACAAAACACATTTAAGCGCGTGCATTTTCAATTTGGCAGTATGGCTTATATCAAACGTATAATTGAGAGTGCACGCGCTAAAATGTGTATTGTTTGCTCTGACGGGATTATTTTTTTTAAGAGAATAACATCCCAGGTGACCTGAGTACATACTCTTTTGCCTTCTTCATACCTAAAAAAATAGCATTCTAGTAAGAACTGGGTCATATAAAAGTTGAAGCGCGTTTTTCGTCGTTATGTTTGATGTGGAACGGAATGAATCATTTATCATTGGGCGTCATTAAGGCCGGCGCGAGTGCTCGGCGGCTTGCGCTGAATTATTTTTATATAAGTACCTATGTGATTACGAGGCTTCAAGTTCGGGCTGCAGGTTGTTATTTATTAGGTAACATTTGTAAAAAAAACGCTCGTAAATTCATTATCCTGGTAGAATTCAATGAAACTGAGGATGAGTGTGATTTTTTTATGTAAACTAAACCGAAGCGAAATCCTGTCGCTCGATTTGTACTCGTGCCAATAAATCCAAGTCAGTCACAGGGACATTATAAATCAAATCATAAGAATTGTCAAATTGTCACTGTGACACAGTTCTACATTGGGTCAAGGGTCCATTTTGCCTATTGTCGATTAGCTTTACATAAAATTTACTGATGCTTTTACTCTGACTGTAACGTTTTCCCCGAATTACCAACGACTTATTTTCACACAACATTTCTTCCCTTTCTTCACACAAAACCCTTCTGGTTTAAGGAAACCTAGTTTCACATAATACCCGTCGCCCCATTGTGCCCCAGCGCGACATCCGGAAGACATCCGCGCGGCATCCACGAAGCATCCGCGCGGCATCCGTGTGGCATCCGCGCGGCATCCGCTTGTCACCGCTCGTCGACATCGCCACCCTCAAGATAGCTCGTGTCGGATAATCGGCCCTTTGTTGAGAGATTTATCTAGTTTCACACGGTTTAAAACGGGGAAAAGGGTGGAAAATGGCTTAGTAGTGGAAGTACCTAGTGAAGGATCAATCCGAATCGCTAGCACCATCTTATCTTTTAACCTACAGCCAAGGAGCAGTGTTCGCATTGTTGTGTCCCGGCGTGGGTATTAACCAACCGGCGAAATTACTACCATAGAGGTATTCTATCTTAGTTCTCAGGACTTACAACGCATCTGCGGTCTTAGGAATGAAGTCTTTATGTTGTAGTCTTGAGAATACAAAAGTCCACACGGGTGACAGATCCCACTTACCATCAGGTGGTCTGTGAACTCGTTTACATTCAACAATAACACAAGTTATATGATCAAAATGTCTAATTTATTGACCGTTTTTATTTATGAGATTTTATACAAGCTATCATCACCATATCATCCAAATTACGTCCACTGCTTGGCATAGACCTTTCCTAAGGATCTATCCGACGGTAGATTTGTGTTAACATCCATCGGTTCTAGAGCGGTGACCACGAGCCGTTGAACGAAGTGTTGCAGGCCTCCCTCTAGGTGGACCGACGACCTGGTGAAGATAGCAGGAAATCAAATGAATAGAAGTATACTATTGTATAGGTAGCGCAGTATTTTCAATCGTTTATATTTAAAAAGCATTACGAATAAATTCGAAAAGACTTCAGTAAAACGGGCGTTATCCCACTTATTGTTTTAGCTCGGCCGCCATTACTGTTAAGTAAATAAGAGCTATCACAACGTTTATAATACAAAAACAGGCCAAAAGCAGTTAATTAGCCCAAGTAAAATAGAGTCCCAGGACACTGAGTAAGACCTGAGGCTATTTGCTACCACATCCTGAATTACCGAAAATATAGGTCCTTAGAATCAGAATTAACATATGCAAAGAAGAATATCATAAAGTATTTTTAAGGTGACAAAATGAAGTGGATATTGTTTTTGGTTTTTAAAAGGCACAGGACAGAAAATGTCATAGTACGTTCCATAAAATAAGATTTTAATAATACAGGTCAATGCCGTCGTGTCCGAAGTTATAAATAGAAAACGGCACCATATCTGTAAAAAATAGAGCGCGTGTCTGAACGAAAGTGAGTTATCAGCCCTTATCAATTCGTTATCACAGATAACCGAGATAGAACGATTTACTGATTTACAACAACGTATCAGAGCCAGGAAAACACCTGATAATCGCCGCGCAATGCAAGACGTCTTGAGACCCTCTCGGGTTCGATTCGGTAAAAGTCGGTAAGACTGACGAAAAAGCGTATGAGGGCGAGCGAGAGAGAAGTATAAACTCGAAGGATGTTTTAAAAGCTATGCTCGAAAATCTAAGTATAGACCAAAATCTTGATTATTTAGTTATTTTAACATTATTTCATAAAAACATGAATTAAAACTCGTGTAACCAGTAATGTTAGGGTAAGTTTTATTAATAAAAATACCTACACTTAAACCAAAATGAAGTACTCACAGCGAATGTGCGCCCGTTGGGGTTAGGATTTTGGTGTTTAATTTTATTTTCGAGTATATTGCAATTTTAACAAGTTTACGCATTTTACGAAAATTATCAAATGTTCAAGAAAAGGATCGGCGGATACGTTGAATCCCATGTTTAACCGACGCCCAAACAAAAGGTATTTAATTTTCACGTGTGTATCTGGCTCCCAAGCGCATGAACCAACTTAGATTTCGTTTTTTTAGGGATTATAAAACATTGTACAAATAAATATTTGTGAATATTTGAAGCCGCTACTTGTTGCCGTTATTAATATCAATCAAAACACGGCTAAAAAATCACGTGTCGGAGCCCCACTTAAATATTTATTTTATTCTGTTTTTAGTACTTGTTGTTATAGTTGCAACAGAAATACATCACCTGTCAAAATTTCAACTGACTAGCTATCACGGGTCATGACCTACAGCTTGGTGACAGACAGACAGACCCTAAAAACTGATCTGATGATAGAGACGTAAGGTAGCAACTGCACTTAACGTAGACTCACCGAGTCTGGACTCGTTAGTATGTTTCTATACGATCAAATGAAGATTGTGAAATAAAGTAGTAAGAATCTTAATTTTGAAGTCTTAACCTAGACTCATGTTAAAATGAATACTTTAATCTATCTTATTAGGAAACCGTTTCAAAGCGGCAAACAAAGATGAGTGATAGTTAATTCGCTGAATGCTCTCGAATCCGCGCCGCGTCGGGGGCCATTGTTCCTTTATTTGTTTTGAGACGTTTTGTTCCTCACAAAGGCCTCAAGATACAGGCAGAGTGAGGGCAGCTATTCTTTACGGCTGTGACCTGTGACCTACTTTTATTAAGGTTTGTGTGGAGCAAATTTTTCGCCTTTTTTGACAGTGTAGTAGCACCAGGTTTGATAGAACATTAAGACATTGAAACATCTCTACAGTACTAAGCCGATAAAAAGTCCATCTTGACACATTGCACCACCATGAAGTTTCTGACTATTGACATTGTTGACAGCAGTAAAACAATGCTAAACTTATTTGTTGCGTGTGGAGGAATAGTAATAACAGCATTGACTGCTGTCAACATTATATATATTCAGAAACTTCATGGTTGTGCGATGTGTCACAATTGACTTCTTATCGGCCGGGCATTATGGTAAGGATGAATATTTCGAGTTAGCGTACCACTGGTCATTTTCCTTGCTCGTAAATTTCAATAATTCACAAGTTTAATTATTTGTCAGTTGTTGAATTCGTCAATTTCCTTATTTGCCAGTTTCACTAAGTTGTCAATTTCCGTATTAAGTTGGTTTCCTGGTTCGCCAGTTTCCTTGTTTGTCAGTTAGTTTAGATAGTCAGTTTTGCTATATCGCCATGTTCTTAATCCGTTACTTTCTTTCTTTGTCTGTTTCCTTGTTCATGAGTTTCCTTGTTCGTCAGCTAGTTTAGATTGTCAATATTGTTATTTCGCCATGTTCTTAACCCGTTACTTTTCCCTATTCGTCAGCTAGTTTAGATTGTCAGTGTTGCTACTTCGTCGTGTCTGTCATTTATATTCATGTTAAGTTCACATTGTCGAATTTAACATTTGAAATTATTATATGTCGAGTCAGTTTAATAGTAGATTGTACAACAAGCGCATAAAACGAGCCATTTTACCCAAGATATAGCCACACGAGCCGGAACGGCGAGAGTGGATAGTCACGTCGAGGGTAAAATGGGTTTTATGCTCGAATTTTACACTCTGCTTTTCACTTCGATTGCAAGGAATTGGAAATCAACACTGATAATGTAAAAAAACTTACATGAATGAGAGTGTACTGACTTGTTCCCTTTTTTTTATTTATATAATTTTCTCAAATTTCAAATACCTACATTTTCTTGGATTTAGGCGGCAAAGTCTGTTCAATAAGTTCCTGTGCATTTTTTCTATTTAGTGTGTTAGGTGTGAGCATTCATTATTTGCTCTTCACTAAATTCCGTAACATCACAAGTTTTGCAAAAAATACAACTACATAATTATTATTTTTAATGTTTATGGCATGGAATCTGGGCCTTTAAGCCATAACTACCTAATTAATTGCCCAAAACCGTAGCTTTATGACATTTGCTGCGTACAAAATGTGTCAAATTTTAACGAGGCGTAAGGAAAACGATCCGTTTCTTGAATATAGGAACCGGGCATAACTAGTACCGACCCGACCCGGCTTCGCACTGGATGGGTTTTATTTATTTAATAAATCATTTAAATTGTAGACACTACGCCGTGTTTGTAATATATATGATGAAGTGGTTTGGTTGTTGCAAGACACCTACCACGTGTTGTAGAAGACCTACAACTTGGTTCACTCCGAGACGGGGTCCATCCCGAACCATATCACTACCCACACCGCACCCCGTTCACGACACGATTAACTCTGACCAGGGTGACAGGAGAGACTAATAATATGTCACGAGCGAGCGACAATCATAAAGCGAACATGAATAACTAGTGCAGATGACAACCTGACCCACCTACCTATCTACCAACGAAAAACTAAACTAGTACACAAGGAAACTAGCCAATTAACGGAACTAACAACCTCGCAAAACTAGTGAACGAGGAAACTGAACAATCAGGAGAATGCCTAACTAGCTAAATTGTCAACCTAGTGTAACTGACGAATAGGTAAACTGTTCGAGTAGTGAAGCTGACAAATAACAAAACTAGCGGATAGCAAAAATGGCAAATTCACGAAACTGACATGCTAGCAAAACTAGCGAACGAGGAAACGGACGAATCAGGAAAATGACTAATTAGTTAAATTGTCTACCTACCGAAACTGTCTAATGAGTAAACTTGTGAATTAGTGAAATTTACGAGCAGGAAAAATGACCAGTGGTACGCTAACTCAATATTTCTGAGGTAAGCACAAGTCTCTGCTGTTCCTTAGCCTTTGGTCCAACTATTTTTTTTTCCTATTACAGTATGCATATCGATGTCTTGTATACAGAGTACAAACCTAGAATTTGGTCTGGAACTAAGTCAATGCACCTGGCACCTTTCCTCGCTTCGCTCAGGTTCAAACTTATAAAAAAATATCCGGAATAATATACCTTCGAAAATTAAAAGAGTTTTTCGAATAGGTTCAGTGGTTCCGGAGGTTACCTCTCTGAGATATACTAAACTAAACTCACAAATTCGCACTCCCTTTATAGCACTACTAGAGGACGACCGCGACTTCGTACGCATGGAATTACTTTCCCGCTAATGCCTATTTAAACCCCTTAGGGGGTGAATTTCCAAAAAATCCATTCTTAGTGCTCACTTACATCATGAAAGGAACCCCTGTACCAAATTTCAAGTTTCTAGGTACAGTAGTTTTGGCTGTGAGTTGATATATAAGTCAGTCACTTGGAGAGAAGCTTGTACTCATGTTTATATTTTTGTTCTAGGTCCAGGAGTAAACGCGTTCATTTAAAAAAAGGTAAGCTTCCAACTCGGAATGAATTATTTTTTTACATGGCATGCCGCTGGCAAACAAACACACTGTCTGATGGTAAGTGGGATCAATACGAGAGCGTATTGTCGATCTATTTTTTTCCTTTATTTAAAAAAATAATAACAATCTCATTTTAAAATCTGTGTAATGTAGCTGTTTAAGCTCAATAAAGTGTTAACAAACATACTATGTTTATTCAGGCAATATTATGTTTATGTTAGGGGAACTCCTTAAACTCCGAATTAATTTATTCCGAATTTCTGAAAGCTCTGTTATGCTGAGCTATTTTAGAAAAATACTTGAATTGCTTGACGTGGGTCTGGGCTTTATGCTTGTTCAAATCCAAACGGTATTTGACCTGTTATGCCACGCCTTTACTGTCAAGAAAATAAGAGCTATCAAAACGTTGACGAAACGATAATGTTTTTACCGTGTTGAATTTAATTCACAAGCGATATCAAATATTGCGTCTGCTGTCAATTAATTGCATCCGGAATTATGAAAGTTCGGGATTTTGATCAATTCGGACTTATGTAGTGCACCCACAGAGTGTACCCGTTATGTAAGACGTATTTCATGATAACACATACCGCCTTACAACAAACTGCCCGTCAATAAAATAGCAATCGCTTCGTGCCCTCAAGTGTAAATAAAATAATGTCCCGGATAAAGTGGATTTATACTGACAAGGTTCCATGTCGCGCAGCGCTGTGCCAAATTGGACCCTTGTCACTCTGAGCCGGCACGTCCACTATCGGAGTTTGATGACTGACAGCGCTCGACGCTGTATCGACGATGTTTGCGATATTCTTGAATGACTTTATTTTGAGTGGGTTCTTTGTTCTATAAAAGCTTATAATATTGAATAAAATACAAGTGAATTCCGTGTTAGCGGATAAATATTGGCGATATTTTGCTTTTAAAATGTGACGGTAAAAATGGTTTAATGTTAAACATTGAAAATTTATTGCATTCTACATTTTTATATTCAATATATAAACTCACCTGACAACATAAAATATGTCGGAACAGACGCTTGAAATATCTGAATACGCTCGGAGCCTGTAACAATAGAGATGACTACAGATATTTTTGGGTTCCTTGTCTGTTCCAATATATCTGATGGAGCCTGTACAGGTGAAATGCGACGGTAAACAGAATGAACAATAGCACGTGACCTGGATTCCCAGATGAAAACAACATAATGTTCAACTGGCCGAATAAATACGATTTATTTCAAAAGCGTTGATATTTTTGATCGATGGTTTAATCCAATATTACTTATTGAGAGTCTCGCATCAACGAAGGCTGGGTAGTCTTTGCTTGCACCATTACTCCGGACTAAGGTCTTTATATCAAACTACAGATTCATCTAAATGTTTGGCCTTACAGCTATATCAATTAACAAATCTTGAGTTAGATGTGAGATGAAAGTCTACTTTGGCTTAAAGCAGTGTTTTTGAGACCGAACTATAATTAAAATTAAAGACCAGATAAACTCAAGAATATCATTAAAATTACGAAATGCTAAACTGATAAGCTTATTGAACCAAAACTCTTATCTTATTCGACGGTTGTATGGGTTTGCTTTAGCTGACATAACACTGACTCTGAGTCTGTTTTTATGTCAAAGATCTTTCGTCTTCACCAAAAACGACTCAATCCTCCTGGCTTGATTTTCTTTCAAAGTACGATCATATCCACCCAATGATAACATCAGAATCCTTTATAATTGCGTGTCGGCCGCCGGCCCTTTATCAGGCGGCGTAACGGAAAAATCGCCCTTGTGCCACCCGTTATGTAATGAATGGTATATACATACAAATAATACTCTATGCTATATACATAGAGGTACATCTACGTAGTTACTGGACTCTTGCGAAGGGAGGGAATATTAAATATTCATACAAGATATTTATGCTTGGTAATGGCAAGGTGAGCAAGTTACACCTCGTTTGTATTCAGGGTTATCAGAAATCATAAAAGTTATTCAGAAATAAATGGACAGTGCAATTTCACACTTGGCATAAATATATGAACACGATTTAATTAAAGTGACATTTTAATGGAAGTGGATTTCGACGGTTTAAGCCTCAGGTCTAGTTGTTGAATTACATTTTGATAAACAATAAATATCTCGCTTGTATTCTTAATTGAATGAGACCCTACAATAACGCTGTGCAGGTTTCCTTTTATATTATTCCATGAAGATAACTTGCACAAAAGCTATTGCTCAATGAACGGAAATCCCTCACGTAACGTATCGTGTTGTTGTGCTCCAATGCCTAATGTTTTTTCTCCCTATTTAACCCCCATTAAACTAATCGACTGGCCACTTGTTACTCGACTAAGCAAACGAGCCACACGATTAGCAGAAGATCAGCCAGATCCTGTTCAAACATACCTCACCTTCCACCAACTTCCCTTGAACTTTCCTATCAACTAGCCGTTGCAAAAGTCCTGCTAAACTAAGAGTTCTAGTTAAATTGGCGATAGGAAAAAATATATTGAAGTTACGGTACGGAAGTGGTGGCTTGCTCCCGGTTCAGGTTTAACCTTTGTAAATAAGGTGGAGCGATTTTGGGTATTTTTGAGGGTTTTTCCGGGGGTTGGATTGATTGGAGCGAGTTTC
Source organism: Acleris sparsana (assembly GCA_923062465.1). NCBI lineage: Eukaryota > Metazoa > Arthropoda > Insecta > Lepidoptera > Tortricidae > Acleris > Acleris sparsana. Next base: position 371,345 of record OV281307.1, read on the forward strand.
GCTGCGTGGCGAGACGTGCCGCGCCGGGATGCAAATGAAGGGATAGACGGGTTATTGATAATTTGTAAAGTTGGAATATATGTTACGTCAACCCTGGTAATAGGCTTTGTAGTTGACTTTTGAGTGTTTTTGTATTTACTTTTGCTCTTATGTCCGTTCAAGAGCCGCCGTCACTTGAAAGAGCGATATTCAGTAACCCTAACTAGTTCTAAGTTATACCTATAGATTAAAGCAGCTTATTATAATTATTTTTTACTTTACTTTTACGTTAGGCACGATGCATATCATTCCAAATTACAGGGCCTCTGTTAGAACAGAACCGTGTTAACCGAGTAGACTCGGTTAACCCATATTAAAGATAAAGATAAAAAAAAAAGATAAAAGAAATTTATTCAGTAAGTAGGCCGCTCGGGCACTTTTACACGTCAAGAAACCTATACCACCTATTACCTTTGACATAGCTCTGCCTACCTCGCTCTGGGAATAAAGGCGTGAGTTTATGCATGTATGTAAAGTCATGTCATTGCACAAAAAAATACAAGTAAATTCGTAACATGTTAGCGTATAGTCAACGTTACGATGCCTCTTATTTACTTGACAGCAATGGTGGCCAAGTTTTAAACAATACGATAACATGTCAAAGGCAATATCATTTTACCGATTAGAATAGATGCCCAGTATTAACGTTCCTTCCATTTAAAACAAACTTCAGCTCAGTTGGCCCTCGCTCCGGCTGCAGTCGGGCCTCGATCGATGCTGGCGAGTGGCCAAGTCTCGCCCAATATTTGGGTGAGGGTTGAAGGCTGGAAGGTTATTTCGGTGCTTCATCGTGGCTTTCAGCAACCATTTAACATTTGTGTACCTACATTGACAGGCGACAATATATCCCTCAATGGATCAACGCAATTGCTGCACCTTACTCCAGGTTCCCCAGGTATAACGTATATTTCAATTAACCTCTAAGACCATTAGATCAGCCAGTTTGGAACTTTGGAGTAGACTCTTGCAGGTTCTGAACTCCTGGTAATTGGGTGACTAAACACCCTCGTCTAAATGATTGACAAATAAGCACAGTTCGAACTGGATTCCTAAGAAGGCTTGAGTTAAGAAGACAGCTTACCTTATGTTTATGTTTCGATTGTGGACGGGACATTACATCCTTTCGGAAGAAACCAACTGCGTTCTTCGATGCAAGATGGAAGTCACACACCATAAACTACAAAGCGCGGGTATACTCTCTCTTCCGCAAAATTGCAAACTCCATACAGGATACAGTACGTTAACAGCATTCCAAGTTACAGAAGAAAATATTACATATCCCATCATTATGCCAGACATCCGGACTGAAGATTGCTTTAAAGAATACCAAGATATTAAGACTCCACACCTAATTCCCATAAAAATCAACGAGATGCCTTTAGATTCATTAAATCAATTTAAATATCACGTAGACAAACATACAGAACAAATCGAGAAAATAAAGTCAAGAACTTTCACAAAAAAGAACACCTCGTCGTTTTCCTGGATTTACCTAGCATTGGGTTTCACGGAACAAACCGTTAAAACGGATGCGTTCAAATTTTTAACAACTGCTTCGCCAGTACATCGCGTCGTCGCCAGAGAACTCAAGTATCCGTCCCGATGACCACAATTTCAACAAATACATACATCACTGAGGATGAAGATGAAGAAGACATTGGACATCATTTAACAGACATATCTCCAAAATGACAAAGATCAGGCGCTAACGCCCAATCTTTATTGTAAGGGGGAAGTGTTATATATTACTCATATTCTCACATTAAACTTGATCTTTAGTCTTAAGATACGACATTGTTGACTCAGCACATTAGGATATTTTGTTTACTTAGTACATTAGTTGTTTACTATTATCAATGTTTCCATTTCTCGTAAGTGATTAAAGTAATTGTTTGTTTCCAACTGTCATTAGGTTAATCAAATGTAATGATTATTTAGTTTACTGTTCCCGAGATCACCCATATAAAATCAGCCGCTGTAGCTAAATAAAGCAGTTCACATTAAAACGTAACGGCAGTTTTGGCACGGTAAACAACATCGGCTACAGCCGTGGTGTCATATCACGAGGATTTTAGCTGTAACCGGAATGTCCGTCAACGTGTCAAGAAAGAGCTTTAAGTATAATATGTTGCAGTCCGAGGAAAAGCTAGTTAAATATCAGAATTGCGCCGGTTTCGTAATTATTATTGATTCACGCCTTGATGACTCGCATTTAGATTAGGCATTACCTGTACGTGTATCTAGCCGGGATCAGTTAAGTTAATGTTGTATAGATTGCAACTGACTGACAAAGTGGTTATCTTTGTCGTCCCCACCATCATGGACATCTTCGGTAAAAGAATCGTTGTGTCTGGGCTAATTTGTGTAATCTGTTCTTTGTGAAATTTCTTTTCATACATAATTAATTCTGCCAAGCAACCTCAACTGCGTAGAAACCCTTATTCTAGCCAAAGTAATACAACAGTCTTGGTTACGGTAATGTAAGACTTATCAACACCGCTTATGAATCAAACTGCAAAAGAGGCAAGTGGACTGAATTTAATCATATTCGTGCTTATACGGCTTCTTAGTTTGGCTTCTGTCAAGAGTTTTCTCAAAGTGAAACCTTATCACGACACTACAAGCATGAGAATTGTCTGGAAGTATGTGATAAATGGTGGCCGAACAACGAAACTAAGCATGAAAGCTAATAAGCGTTAGCTACACGTGTTTTATTTGTAATTGGTGGAGTACCAAAAACTCGTTACTCAAAGGGAAGTGAGGTACGCCATTATAATTATGCTATTAGCCTCATTCGATACCAACTGGATAAAATATTTAAGTGGGGTGTGTCAAAAATACCTCTACTTTTCATTGAAAACCTTTTATGAAACTAATTTTTAAATAATAATATAAATAATACTCGCCATTACGCAGCGCTCTGAGACGTTGTTGCAGACGTTCTTGAGACTTCGCGCGTTCTAGCTCTCAGCTCTCGAGAGCTTGCGTAAGCCCTTTGCTCTCACAGCGCAGAAGTGATGAGAAATACTTTACGATTTGTTTCACTACGTTTGTAATATGCAAACAATTTTACAACGTATTTATTGTAATAATATTTTTGGGTTGAACATTATGGAATCTATGTATTTGCCTACACGCTTTTAACAGAAATGTAATGGCTCCGTTTCACTATCGGCAATGATCGTCTATAATTAGATTGTCGAACGGCAAGCGTACAAGATGGACGTGGATTGTGTTGCTGCTTATTTATTTAATAAATGGAGGAAAATAAGATGGTGGTGTGATCATTCATCATAATAAAAAATATTTTTGAATTAATTGTCCAATGCGTGCCCGAAAAACCGACTCATCACGGTTTGCAGGCGATGATCGGCGTTTGTAGACGTTGATCGGCGAATACAGAAGAGTATGCCCACTACGCTATATATTGCAGAGAAGCTATTGTATTACCCTCACCAGTCTAATTTTGACAACTTATTCAGTCAAGACGGTAATGGCCTACAAAGCAAGCAGTCTTAGTTTCCATTTTCCCCTTAGAGCAAATATTTATTATGTTTGATAACCTCGTACTTAGGGTTTAGACTTTTAAGAATTATATTGCTGTCTTGTACCTATATTACAAGTCTACTCTATATAGATATTGTCCTTATTATTTCAATATTTTCTATATTCCTATTCAAATGTAACATGGACCTTGAGATTAAATTATCTTATTGACTTTTTCTCAATCTATTTTATTAATTGCGTACAATAACTAAATCACACGACGGATTAGTTCGTTTTCCTGTTCAGAGAGTAAACACGTGTCGGGATTATTCCGGACTGGTTTAAGTCGGGATTATGATGGAACCGTCAATCGCTAATGAACTGATTACCGGCATTCCGCCCAAGTCCTTAGGGTTGGCAACGCACCTGTAACCGTGACACTGTTATCGAAATATTGCAAAATTTAACGTTTGTAGGCTTCATTTCAGAGCCCACCACCAGGCGGCTTGTGCGCTCGTTAGCAAGCTCAATGCAAAAAAATGTGACGTCACACGCGATATTATTGAGCTCATGATACTCGTGAGTCGTTAGTGTTTAATTAGTGAGACGTTAAAGGAGAAACAGCTGGGCCGAGATGCTAACCACATCGTCTTTCACCTGTTATCGTATCGTCAACGTTTTGATAGCTCTTATTTACTTAGCAGTAATGGCGACCGGATTAAAAACAATACCATAATACACTCAGGAGCAAAATACCGGGTCAGAGTGCGTTTTACATACTAAAGAGGCTATTTCGAAGCCTTGGTTCCTCGCCAGAGAATGCTTTTAGTGAAATCTGATGATGAATACCTCGAGTATCGATACAGGACTTCCAGAGTGCCTAGGATACCCAACTGAATGAATCTGCGGTTAACGCTGGAATTGTGCATGTTCAGAAAAACATCTCAAATGGCAATAAAATGTAAGGAAATCCAAGTGCTGACCCAAACTCTCCCGCTGTTTTGTTAACTGATTGTGCAATCAGTTAAGTATCTTAACAAATTTTGACCTCCTCTATTGAACCTTGGAGTATCCACCATTAAACCTTACTCAAAACAACCCCTGGCGAGGAACCAAGGCTTTAAATTAGTCTCGTTAGTATGAAAAACGCACTTTGACCCGGTATTTTTGCTCCTGAGTGTATTTTAGATTATGTCAATATTGATTAGTTGTTTGCAATATAATTAGATATTTAATCATTATTATTAATTTCCAGATACAAAATTGTCAAAAGGTCTCTATTATACATTTTGAATGATTAATATTTATTTCTCATTATTGGTGGTTACAGTATTCATGTAGGTCATAATAATTATTTCGTCGATGAGTTTTGACGTGCTCCGACTTGGTCTCCAGAAACGCAAAGACATATTGTATGCGATAGTTGGTCCGAGTAGTCTGCTAAACTATTCGCAGACAATAATATAATTAAAAAATCACAATATATCCCAGACCCCAAATTATCCTGGGGGGTAACCATGACAACTAAAAACATTTAGTTTAGGTTGAGAGAATAGCACAGAGATATAGCAGTTATGCAGTTCTATCACTTTCTTACAACCCAAACTAAACTTCTTTAGTATGTCATGGTAACCCGCTGATCCATATATATAAATACGAGGAAAAAATCCAAAACTTAGGAACGAAAACTAAGGTTCATCTCGGCAAAAATCTCACGCCGAAGATCAATCCAGGTGCCTAGCCTTGTAGCAGCGTCGCTGATATCTCATGTTACATTTAAAACACAGACATAAGTACGGTCAGATAATTATCTAGTGTTTGTTTTAAAAAAGGAGTATTTCCCGTCGGGCTTAATACCTTATGCAGCCGAAGGCATGAGCGAGATGTACAGTTAAAATAAATAAATACTATTTCCCATTACCCCTCCACGGGAGTTAACCCTTTCCCCTCCCACGAGACTTCTTTAACCTTTCCTCTACTTATATTTCTTCAATCCCGTTTTATAATTGCTCTAACTTTGTACCTTTTATTTCGTTCCGAGTGCGTTTTTACCGTATCAATTTAAATTTAATTATTCCCCTTTGAGACTCGGTCACCGTAAAGGAAAGGAATTAAAAAGGAGGTTCCTGGCTCTCAAAGGAGTAGCTAGCCATTAAGTAATTTATACTGAATTTGCTCTGCCATCGATTTTGTCCTTATAAAAGTCTGAAAATAAACTTATTTGATTTGATTCGTTTCGGTATCAGCGCCGGCGGTCGGTGGCGCTCTAGGCGGTAAACCCATATCGTCTTTGACTTGTTATCGTATCGTCAACGTTTTGATAGCTCTTATTTACTTGTCAGTAATGGCGGCCGACGTCAAAACAATGCTATGACAGGTCAAATACGATATTGGTTTTACTTTATAGAAAATATAGGCCCAGATAAATAAATAAAATAATAATAATTGAACTGTTTATTTCATTTTATTAGGTACATTATATTAACCTACTAATCTCAAATATAAAAGATTTTTTTTTTTAGAGTTAAGGAGTGTTAACTAAAAACACTTACCTAAATTCATTGTTATAAAAAATTACACATAGGTTTATATGCAAATGGTACATGCTTCATTTGTAATTTATGGTTATCACTATTTTTACAATTGTTCTTCCCTAATACGTGTCTCTTAACTATGTTTTTAACTTGGTCTGCGGTTTTACCTTCTATTGAGCAAGATAGATCATCAGGAAATCGGGTTAAGGTACTTGGGACCGGACACGACACACCCCTTGGTCCAAGAGATCAAAAATGCCACAACCCAAACAAGAGCAACGGGGACCGATCTCAGGTTCTATTGGCTGCGAGCTCACGTTGGAACGCCAGGAAACGAGAGAGCAGACGAACTGGCAAAGCAAGCAGCCCTTAGGAAAAAGACCGCCCCCCAATATGACATGGTGCCGGTGTCCTACGCCAAGAGGTCGATAAGACAAAACACGCTCGAACAGTGGCAAGTTCGCTACGGGGCATCCGGGACAGGTGCGACAACCAAGAAGTTTTTTACAACTGTGAGAGACGCGAACAGCATATTAAAGAAACTCAAACTCACAAACTTCTTGGTTCAAGCGTTTACTGGTCACGGAGGCTTCGCCGCCTATCTCCACCGTTTTAAGATCAAAGATTCACCTTCGTGTGTCTGCGACCCGACCCTTGATGAGGACATCTGGCACATTGTCTGCGAATGCCCGCGTTTTGGCGTGGAAAGGTTCGACCTTGAACAAAAGACCGGAGTCAAAGTTTCTCCAGATAGTTCAAGCTGGAAAGCCCTGCTGGGAACAGAAGCCAACCGCGAAAGCACGAAGGGTTTTATAGAAAAAGTGGTACGCGTAGCGTGTTTAAGGAACAAATAGTTCGGAGCCCGGACTATTGTGTAAAACGCTACGCTGAAATCTGACACCACGAAAACCCTTCGGCCACAGGACCCGGGCAGGATCCCACGCCGAAACAACCCCCCAGGCCTCCCTAAACATTCGTACTCGTACCCCCCCTTCAAACCTCCCCCCTTCGCCGTATCCTGTTCAACATTCTTCTCCCACATGTATCCCCCCTTTAAACCCCCAATTTTCTTCTCCCTCATCCCAATCCCAACCCAACGCACCCCTAATCTTGTAGGATGATGCAATAAGTATTAACAGTATAAAATCTTCCAAACCCTTACCCCCATCTCTAATAACCTCTGTTTTATCTTTCTTTGTTTTAACGTAATTACATCTATGTTAACCCAGAGCTAGCTCTAACTTTCAGTGTATAACATACACTTAAGGTTAGAGTTAGATATATTCCTGACGCACGCACCTCCCGAACACCTAACGGGTGTCGGTAGGACGGGGGATGGGGAATCCTGCAGCCTCCTAAACGGGAGAATGACTTTCTCTCCCGGCCCTTCAGCACTGGCTGGGGTAAGGTTCCGCGCGCGATTCACTGGTCCCCCGTCAAATTGACACCGGCCCTCCCATTAAAAATATATAGGCTAAGTTGCAACGGAAGAGGTCACAAAAGAGGGCAGCGCAAGGAGACCCGCGCAAAAATAGTATCTCCAGGCAAAAGAGAAAGCCTCAAAAAGGGTAGCCCCACCCATAAAGATGGTATCAACAGCCACACAAGTGGTCCTAAAAGATCTCCGACCCAACCCTTCCATTGTCGGGCAAAAGAAAGGAAGCCCGTAGTCTGTAAGCATGCATGCGTCAGGATTTCCACTCCGCGACTCACATAGCTATAAGTCTCCCCCCCATTCCTATCCCCCCTTTTTTTTCGAAAAACCCCGCGGATAAGTAAACGGAGGAAGGACTTTCTCCTCCGGCCTTTCAGCACTGGCTGGGGTAGTATCCGCGGGAGTCTAAATTCTAGTTGGTAATAGGGGCATTGGTGTTTTTAGCCGGTGCGAGCCCGGCAGTACCTGGGCCCTCCATTCCCAGGTCTCCGGAAGGGATTTTCACCTCTGCCCCTTTTTCTTAAGCAAACAAAAGCAAGGACTTTTGTCTTTGGCCCCTCAGGCGATTACCAAAAAAAAAAAAAGGTACTTGGGAGAAGACACTTGCACACTCTTTGTCTATATTCATTGTTGCTTTTAGCAACCTCAAATTTCGGAGTATTTTGTAAGCTACGTAAGTGCTTGGGCCTTGCTTTTTTCTTTAGGTATTTAACTTGCTATACTGTGTTACAATTGATAAATCTATTTTGTCGTATACTGTTAACACTACAATAGTTAAATACGATTTGGATTTTATCTATTGTACTGTACTGAATTGTATTGTAATGCAATTAACACTCATCGCCAGCAACCCGCCAGTCGGGTTCTCTGTTTGTAGGCATTTATCACTAAAAAGCGGAAAAACGTTAGGGCTGGATACGACCGTAGCGCGCAGCACTTCATGGCAGCAAATCTGTAAAAACACAATACTAATGTAGTTATTCATTCGCGTGTTAGTTTTGCGTCGAGATGTGAAAAGTATTATATGTTTAGCATTTTTACATATGGATAACCTTAATCAGGTTTAACGATAAATACACAATGGTATAATAAATGTCAGAAGTTTCCTTTTTATGCACGGTCGCCTGACCTGTATCTGACCGGTGTTGTTGACACGAGTCCAACAATAAAATCGTTTGTTTCCAGAGGGCGGCTCTCGGCGTCCTGTACGGTTAGCACAAGTTGTATACTCTCGCTTGTCGCTCAGTGCATCTCTATCGTTACAGACAGGACAAAGGGAGATACGAGCAACAAACAAGCCGCGGAGAACTTGTGCCAGCCCACTTGCTCATAGTTCAACGATCGACAGCTTACATTTTTCTTAGGCATTGCCAAAATACTTCGACAGATTTTCTTTAGTCTGATAGAGTATGCTGAGTAGTTATTCTAAGACTCCACGATCGCTATCGGACCAGATAAGCTTCTTTATTAAGGTCAAGATCTTCATTCGTGCGCTCTCTCATATTACTCGTAGTTTCTACTTAACTTATGTAGAGTTTAGCGTGGGTGTTTATCGATTCACATATCATCAAATGAACTACTTCTTGTTTTTTCGTATTTATATTTTACTGTTATGAAAACGTGTTTCAAATCTTTTGTACTAACGTAGAAAAAAATACTAATTGCCTGTGAACTTTTACCCATCATATTATGTTTTCGGGAAATTATGCGAGTCAATATGCCCAAGTGAAAATGGTCATACTCCACGGACGCACGACAAACTTATCTATCAATATATCGCTGTATTAGTAACTTGTGACGTTACTAAACGCTGTCGATGGCCGTTATCGCTGGAAGTGTCACAGCCGGGACACAAAGGCCCGCGCACGCTCTGCATTGTGGAAATTTAAACTGACAGTGTCCGGAACTAAACGGTTACCGCATGCCATGTTTGGGATGTAGGGCGAATAACTGATATCTTTTAAAACACGGCATATAGAGTAACTGCCGTATTTTTTTAAACCTCGGGAAAAACTAGTGCCAGCTTCATGGCACCATTGAAAATGTTCCTTGTCATACACCTAAATATGTTTACACATTGTGCGATACGCTCTTATCCGGTTTTTATTATTTCAGAAGCTATAAAAGTCATTGTAATGGTTAATTAAACAGTGTCTTAAGTAACGTTACACTGAGTGCTAATATGAATGAAATAAATAAAACTAACTTCAAATTGATTGATGGAACAGTATAGAAAAAACAAATCACAAAATTCATAACGTTCTTAACCCTAAATAGGTCTGGCTGTAAACCGGGGCAGTAGGTGAAATCTGAGACGAGAGGACTCTTTGATATTAAACATCCGAGGCGTGTTGTTTTCGGAACAAATAAATCCAATAATGGAGCCATTATTGTTGGAGTTTTTCGCGCGATGATGAAATTCAATCTGGGTGAGATGGTACGGTACTTTTACTTTAGACGACACATAAAGGTACGCGTAATAGTAAAAAAAAACAATATTCAGCGTATCTGATATAATAACGAAATAACTCACAATACTTCATACAAGTTCTATAAGTTTTCGGGTTGTTGCTGGAATAATAAGTAACTACAGAGCGGTAGTTCTTAAAACTTCCTTTGAGATGGTAACTCTCTAGTCATGCACTCCCATGTGCTCTTGTGCCAGTCTAACCTTCTTCAGTTTTATCCGGAAAACTTTTAAAAACTTCTTTCTTAGTTACATACATATACCCGCGCCTTCATTCTGGGGTAGGCAGAGCTACAGAAATACCAACAACTGTATAAACTTGTTGTTGATTCTGTAAGCACATTTTGCACAATCAGGCGAATATATTATAATCAAGTGTATATTAGTGACAGGTTGCAAGCCCATCGCCTAACAGTACTATAAGCCTTTATCCCCTTAGTCGCCTCTTACCACTTCCACGGGAAGACAAGGAGTGGCACTATTCTGCTAACCAAACGAACACTTATTTCTTTGTAGTAAATATTATTTCCAAGGAATACCACTAAATTCAAGAGGACACCTAAACCCGTTCAGACATTCATGTGTTCACCAAAGCATCCAAAACTTTTCGTAAATTTTCAACATACATAAATATTAAATCAGAGTGAGGATATTAAAATATAATAACTTGAAGTCTGCCCCACCCCTCCACTTGTGTTCTCCCAGAACGCGGAGCACGCCTATCGCATAGTTGGCAGCTCGTAAAACGAGACTATTTTATTTTACAGCGTATAAACCTCACCCAATTTCCGCCGCCATGTTGGATATATTATTTATGCACTAGTGCGTCAGGAATATGGTCTGAAAGCGGTTTATTTTACTTGGCAAATCTTTTCAATGCTTGTGAAAAAAAAAGTGAATAGGCATGACTTTTTGATGCAAGTTTTTCATTTCCGAAGATATTAATGACACTATGTACAGTCACCCAGTAAAAATGTTGAGCATACTTTGAACCTTTTCATTGTGACTGTCATTCTTATTGTTATGCTTGTCATTTGATGTTCAGTTTGACGTTTATTCGTGCTTCACATTTTCGTTGGGACTGCACATAGCAGAATATTTCTAAGAAGCAGATGGATCAAACTATAAGTCAATAAGTAACTGTTTTGTCAAACTGATAAAACAAAGAAATTCCGTTTGTACAACTTGTCATATACAAGTAGGTATGAAAAAAACCATAATGTTTAACCTTATGAACGCCACAGCTGGATTTCGCGCCACTACTGACGCCATTCGTTTAATTTATTCCGATTTTAATGTATGCAATTGATATCAAAACTTCTACAAATGATAAACGTTTATGGGATGTCAATGTTTTTATTTGGCTTTGAGTGGAGCATTGCCACATTACATTAAATTATCTCTCGGTTTTTGCCAAACGGCAGGTATTAGTGATTTTGCACCCACTATTTATTAATGTCCCTATGTGTGTTGTTTACGTCACAAATAACAGTAGAATATGTTTCTTTTTGGTTAATTCATTATTTTCTTGTAAAAGTTCAGTTTAGGTAAGTATTTAATTCATAAATCCGACGTTGCTTTCAGGATTGTTGAAAAAGAATATGAAAACATCTCGCAATATTAAACTTTTTATCGCTCCTCCTAGAAACTCAATGTTTTACAGGATCCTGTTATTTTCTTCCTGTTTTGCAGTTCCTTGAGAAAATAATTTCCATATAAAAATTTCAAACACCAAAGTACGAGTACCCCGCGGCTTAATTTGTCTCTCAAATTGGCGGACGTGCGCGGACTACGGAACCAGCCACAGATTATTATAATATCTCATGTTACAGAGAAAAAACGTAATAATTTTATCTGTTTTTTATATATCCATAATAAATAATTATTTTATTATTTGTTCATTATTTTTTACAACATTATAAAATTTCGTGTACTTATTTGATAACTTGATAAATTAGACTTGTAAAGCCGGCTGGGCTTTATAAACACGTTAAATATCAAACCGTGTTTGACCTGTTGTCGTATTGTCAACGTTATGATAACTTTTATTTACTTGACAGTGATGGCGGCCGAGCTCAGAACAATACCATAACACGCCAAATACGGCGCCGGGCCTCCATTCCATTGGGTAAACACATGAATTTAAACAATAAACCATATTATAAGCTCACCAAGTCAACCGATAGTATCTGGGATCTGAGACCTACAGACGTTTGCGTTTTCAAGACTGCAATCCTAAAACTGCACACGGGGCCTCTATTCAACACGGTAAAAACAATACCGTGTTTGATCTGCTATCGTATTGTCAACGTTTTGATATAGCTCATGCAATTTATGATGGCGAGTGGGCTTTACTTGTGGTAAACACATATCTGTATACGTGTCAAAGTGTGCGTGACAGCGAGAGCGGGTATGGTAAGCATAAAAAATAAAAAGAAGTATTGGACACATTATACTTATTATACTGTCGCAAACCCTCTAGCAAATAATGATAAGAAATAATGCAATTAAGTATTTTAAACCGACTTCAAAAAAGGAGGTTCTCAGTTTGACCGATTTGATTTCTCCATCAATTATGGTCCGATTTCAAAAATTATTTTTTTGTTTTGTTTGACTGAGTTTACTTCCGAGGTGATATAACGCTTATATTTTCTGTCTTAAAATTACGTACAATTTTATGTTACTTAAAATTAAAACCTATCTGTAGGTTTGTCTTTATTTTAGAGGGCTTATTATTGCCGTGTTTCTTGGGTGACTAAACGTGGATCAAACATCCGTCACTCTCACACTTATATGTATGTACTTGTCAGAAAGTGTCGAATGTTTTATTACCGTTTTGTCAAGCGATAAACACGGATAGGCCCACAGTTCTAAATAATTTTTATTTTTTTATTTTAGGATACTTCAAAATAAAAATACGTTATACCTCGCTATGAATAACTTTGCGTTTTTTCCGGATATTGGACATGCTGACGGTAGTTCGTGGCAGTAAGCGTCGTGGAAACAATATGCACAAGTAACTCGAGCGACGGCGCGCTCGCGACTGATCGCTCCGTCAGACACGCACACTACCGCAATGTGCATGTACACGTTCAACCACTAATAAAGCCCACTCGCCATCGTGAATTGCAAGAGCTATAGCTCTTATTTACTTGACTGTAACAGCGGCCGAGTGAAAAACGATTCCGCCAGGTCAAATACGATATTGTTTTAACTGCCTAGAACAGAGGCGCTGATATTGTTTTATGTCATACTATAAGAATATGACTTCCATCCATCCATCCATGGTGCCCCCCCTGCAGCCCCGCGTGTCCCGGCACCTGCACGTGGCAAGACCTATATGACGCCACTAGCAATGCTGTTCGCGTGGCATAATATTGGTCAGCTCATATATAACATGTTGTCTACACGTTAAGAAGAAGAATACTACTTCGTCTCTGTCCACTCGTAGTTATACTTTCACATAGAAAGAAATACTTTGAATGAAAACGAGAAACATCCCCCGCCTTTCTTATCTAACATGTTTAAAGATGTTCCGTGGAGTGAAAAGGTCCACAATAGTCCGAGAAAGGTCTCTCAAAGGCGGGTGAACGGGGGCAGACAGACCCGGCGCCATTTACAAAGTTATTTAAAGATGTGGTTAGTTGCGCTATACAGATACGTCTAACATGTATGGTGAACAGTTTTTGTCCACTAAGATGTTTCCGCATAAGGAAAATTAAAAAAGGAAGATATTGGATTGGAGAGTGACATAGGTTACTTATTATTCCGGTGACAGGATAGTTCCCTGAGGAACAGTGACGGAAGTACTCGTATTCTACAAATATGAAAGTCTTGACATGCATACTTATTTAAGGGTAACTTCCTTCATTTACAAAATAAGGAATGAAACATGGCTATTACCTTATTTGGACTACTTAAATGTTTAAAGTTTTCACTTACAAGTTTGAAGCGACCGCCGCCTTCAAAGTACCTATTCTCGAAGGAAAAAACTGATAACATCTTGCCTTAATATTGTTGACGTTATAGTAGCTCTTAGAGCTAGTATAACTTCAACGATAAGATTACGAACCAGAAGCAAGCAGGACTTATACAGATTAAAGAGCGTCATCATCAATATACTTATTAATCAAAGATAAATTCAACTTAGATATTAAGTCCTGCTTGTCCCAAGTCCCAATACTGACATCAATGTCTTTGCATCCCATTTAGCAATGCCTTGCCAAAAATATTACGACCATATACAGCCTTCCTTAATAACGCGGCGACATGAGTAAAGTTTGTCGGAGCCGCCCTAATATTAGCTGAGAGGAAATGAGATCCATCGAGCACATTGCAGCGGATGCGCGGGGAGATTCTGAGATAAAACTCTAGAGCTATCCCAGCTTCTCCACCCTATTTCTATACAGGGTGTTAAAAAAAGTATTGCAAGGCCCCATATTTATAATCTCTACATAAAAAATATCGGTCAGATAAAGTAATCACTCTCCTTTTTTCTGTAGATACTTTATTTGGAGAAGGGTAAATCTGCCCTAACTGTAACAATTCTCGCCAAGATTTTCCTTATTTAAACATGGTGAAGTTGTTTTTGATATGCCAATAACCAGCGTTGTTGTCTAAAATTATTTTAATATTCTAATGAGTGTTTAAAATTCAATGGATTAAATAGCAAAAGAGTAATAATTGTAACGTTCTCTTGTAAAGTAGCATCGCATTGTTTCAAATGTATCTAAAAAAAGCGGCCAAGTGCAAGTCGGACTCGCGCACGTAGGGTTCCGTACCACTATTTTGCGGGTGGTAGGACCTTGTGCGGGGTCCGTCCGGATCGCTACCACCATCTTATCCATTAACCTACCGCCAAACAGCAGTGTTCGCATTGTTGTGTTCCGGTTTGGGGATAAGACAGTCGGTGTAATGACTAGCATAGAGGCCATCTTAGTCCTCAGGGTTGGCAGCGCATTTGCAGTCTTAGGCTTGCAGTCTTGTGAATGCGAATGTCTATGGGTCACAGTTTCCACTTACCATCAGGTGGCCTGTGTGCTCGTCAGCCTTCCCTACGCCATAAAAAAAAAAAACTATACATCTAAATAAATGTTTTTCTTTATTCTTTATTATATTGGAGTTGATTGAATGAAAGGTAAAATGCGGTTTACGATTTATAACGTATTAAAAAAAACGAAATATTAGATCTCGTTCAAACCAATTTTCGGTGGAAGTTTGCACAGTAATGTACATCATATATTATTTTTAAATTTATCATTCCCTTATTTTAGAAGTTACGGGGGGGGGGGGGACACACATTTTTCCACTTTGGAAGCGTCTCTCGCGCAAACTATTCAGTTTAGAAAAAATATATATTAGAAACCTCAATATCATTTTTAAAGACCTATCCATAGATACCCCACACGTATGGGTTTGATGAAAAAATAATAATTGAGTTTCAGTTCTAAGTATGGGGAACCCCAAAAATTTATTGTTTTTTTTCTATTTTTGTATGAAAATTTTAATGCGGTTCACCGAATACATCTACTTACAAAGTTTCCATAGTATAGCTCTTATAGTTACGGAATAAAGTGGCTGTGACATACGGACGGACAGACGGACGGACAGACATGACGAATCTATAAGGGTTCCGTTTTTTGCCATTTGGCTACGGAACCCTAAAAACCGTCTCTAACAGTTACTGAGTTTCGACGCGGAATGAACAAAACGATTTCATCAAACATAGAATTTCCATTTTGCAGCCACACTACTAACAATCAAAGTTCTATACGTTTTATTTTATTTTTAAACTCTATGCTAAATTCGCGAGCAGGGAAACAGACAGCCAGTTACGCGCTGCGCTTTGTTTTCACACGGCTTGGAATTTTATTACAGCTCAGTCGAGCATTCAAATAGTTTTTGATGAAACCAAAAATATTAGAATACTTGTACAGATAAATGATAGTCTGAAATATAAACGTAAAGTTTACAGTATCTGTTACACGAGAAAACTGAGTTTTAACTTATAAATAGTATATGTGACTGACTCACATTCTCAATCATAAACAGTGGGGTTTTTAACTATTCCAGAATAAGTTTACTATTATTATCTTTGGTATAATGTAAAACTAATTTAATTGGCGATTTAACCTAAGAATAACATTTTATTCTCGTTTGGTCAAATCCGCCTTTAGTAGTCATGTTGTTGATGTTATGATAGTGATATTAAAACAAGACAGGCTAAATTAAAATAAAGCCCCCAGGAGTAAATTGCTCTTCGTTATTTATTCCTCTAGCAAATATTTATAATTAACGTCAAATTCAATAAATGCTTTCATCGCAGCATAATCAAATTATAAACTAATTTCGTCATAATCATTCCTCTTTCGGTTATTAAGCCGCTACGTCACGGCGTAGACGCTCTACGGGCTACGGCGTAGTGTCGTAGCACTAATGTATGTAAACGCGGCACTTTCCGTGCGCGCCGCGCATATTGAGTTACATAATAATTATTATGCCGAGCGGAGTAAAGTTATGTGTGCTAGGAAAGGAGATAAAGGAATGTACTTAATAAAGTCAAAGTCAAAGTCAAAGTTCTTTATTCTTCAATTTAGGCATAATATAATGCACCTATGAATGTCAAAAAGCATTACCACCGGTTCGAAAAATAAAACCTTTGCCCCGAGAAGAACCGGCGTAAGAAACGAAGAAGAATGGTTCTGTTTTTAGTAAAACAACGTATATTTAAATATATGTTACAAAGTAAGATCACGCACGTTAGCTCAAACTAATATAATCTTGGATTCAAATATTTCCGTTCGAAATCACACAGTTATTTTTTTTTAATTGCGCCACAGAACGATTTTTTCTATTTTATTAAAAGTGGTATTCATAAACTTAGGGGAAATAACGGTTATTTTTTATAATTTAACTATTGGTTTATTATCATTCAAATCTTACAAAACACACAAATATTTAACAAAAACAAAAATTTTGCACATGACCGTGACTGCACCGTCGTCCCAAAGGTTTATCATCCATCTTTATCACCACAAAACACTTTGCCCTCTAATAAGCTCTCGGCCAAACTCCGTCGATATGCCGATAATTTGATTTGTCGTTGAAACTTTCCCTAACAAATTTAATTTGAAAGCCGCAAAAATGCGCCGAAAGCTTTCAATACATCGAAACTTTCGTGATTAAATTATGGATCACATTTTTATAAAAAATACTTTACAACAAGCGCTAATGATGATAGAAAGCTTGAACTTCAAACTCTGGATAAATGCTGAAAACCTAACTTTTAAATTAAAAATCACGTCACGAAATCTGAACTTCAAACTGGACATATTGGGAGCAATAAAATTCATGATAAAAATACATGTTCTTTACAATATAAACCGCATTCGCATTCATTTGCGCGTGGTAGGACCTTTTGCACGGTCCGTCCGGATCGCTACCAACATCTTATCCATTAACCTACCTCCAAGCAGCAGTGTTCGCATTGCTGTGTTCCGGTTTGGGGATAAGGCAGCCGGTGTAATGACTAGCATAGAGCCATTCCATCGTAGTCCTCAGGGTTGGCAATGCATTTGCAGTCTTAGGCTTGCAGTCTTGTGAATGCGAATGTCTATGGGTCACAGTTTCCACTTACCATTAGGTGGCCTGTGTGCTCGTTTGCCTTTTCTATGCCATAAAAAAAAACTTATTACACGATTGTATGCCATATATCCTACAGTTATTAAAATAATTTTAATGTGTGGTCGACACATTTATGAATCAATTTAATTTTACATCTGTGGCGTTAAAAATATGTTATGGATAATCACACAAATTGACATACATTTAAAATTTGAGTTGCAACGTTGTGCTATCCTATTCTAAGAGTAGTACTAGATATACTAGACAATATTAAACTTATAAAGTAAAATACGTACTCGCCTTCATCACATAAATACTTGCCCTTACGAAAACCGATTCCAGGTCCGCTTTTCGAAGTCAGTCACTCCCAACAAGGCTAACTGCTTCTCGAAACGGTCGCCTATCTTAATTTAAAAATCACATTCCTCAAATAGTTTCCCTATAGTTTCGATATCTCATACGGCGTGCGAGGGCCTTCGAACGATAAATCATCTCTGATTGTATAGAATCACCATTATTACGATAATTACGCCGTAGATACTGCAGCGACGGCGGCACTATCGAGGCTCTGTTTACCAATGAGGGCGTTTGCATGACTTACTGCGGAGGTGTATTAAGTGCCTACGTAATGTATGTTACACGCATAATTACACTCACTATGATATTAACCAGTAGTATGAATCTTACGGGTCTGAAATATGGTATTTTCTGTTTGGCGCATTTTGGTAATTTAAACACATACGCGTTACAACAATCTACTATTTCGGAAAACCCTTTAGTACTTGTATATTCACAAAAATACTAATATAAATGAGAAATTAATTTACACTCATGTAGTAGTAACAAATCATAACACTAAATAATTACTCGGTGCAGAGGTGGCGCGCGTAATTCGTTTTATTTCCTGCTTCGACGTTTAACACAATGTGGAACTCATTCCGCAAAATACTAGTTTTTCCATAAACACTGCTTAATAATCGTGAAGCCTCAGATGTACTAAGAACTTGTTATAATGCGGTTATAGTCGCTACTAAACATTTTCTTGACGAGCATTTCGTCATTTTTAGAATAGAATAGAAAACATTTATTTCGCTTAACTTTTACTTATTTCTAAAGTGAGTGAATAGTACTGCTGCGAAAATGGTATCCTCTCAGCGCTATATGTCACCTAAGAAGATGCTTTAATAATAATAAGAGCATACCCAATTACAATTACACCGTAATGATGCTTGTGATACCAGGTCAATGTCGGCTGGCAAGTTTGTTGTGCCGAGGGTGTTTAATTACTACGGCGATAGGTGTCTCCAGAAACGCCTACCCTATATACTCCACAGCCTGCCCTGTGACATCAGGCAGGAAGCCATTAAAGCAAAGCAAGATGCAAGATTGGTAGAAAGCTCTATAGTTGCCTTATGGGACATATGTTCCTATATATGTTGTAATTTCATCTTTTTAATAAATTAATAAATAATAATATTAAATTCAAACTCCATGAATTTTTTGATGTTGCAAAAGATACTTACTTAGTAGTGAATATTAACTAAACTAAACTATTCTTCTCGGTAAATCTATATTGCCTTTAACATGTTATTGTATTGCTTTCGATTCGGCCGCCATCACCGTTAAGTAATAATAAATAATAAAAATAAAATAAAATTTATTTGTCTAAAGAAAATTACAACTTATGGGTTCCCGGTGGGACCCAAACTAGGCGGAGCCTGTATCTTGTGTCCCGGTGAGACGATTCACAGTATTATTAGACGTAAGCGGTTAAGACTGTTTAGGTAAAAATTGAGTGTCAATTGTTGGTAGATGCATGTGTGTGTGTGTGTGTGTGTGTGTGTGTGTGTGTGTGTGTGTGTGTGTGTGTGTGTGTGTGTGTGTGTGTGTGTGTGTGTGTGTGTGTGTGTGAATGCGCGTAGGTGTATGTTTTATGTCAGCAGGTATTCAGAATAAGACAACGTTAATGGCCACTCTTTTAGGATAAGTTTGGCATTACGGGGCCTAGAAATCTTTAGGTCCACCTTATTGCAGACCGAATTATATACCTGTGTGCATATATAATGGAGAGCGTAAGTAAATAAGAGCTACCGTAACGTTGACAATACGATAACAAGTCAAAGGAAATATGATTTTATCGAGTACAATAGAGGCCCTGTTTCAATCAGGGTGACGGCACCGATAATGGACACTACTCTTAATTCAAATTTCATACATTCCTAAATTGATTATTGCAAAACAAATGAATAACCCTTATCTTCTGTAATATAAGAATCAAGAGTCCATCATTGGTTCCTTGTCCATTACTGGTTCCATCACCCTATAAAGAAATAGTCCATATATGTATAGCTGTAGCAGGTTAAATATAATGTTATCAATATAAAGTGGTCCGCAATCGATCCGACCTCGCCGAATAATACATTACGAACGACCATAATAGTTCGGTATTGTCTGACGTTACTCCACGGATCAAATTGACCATTGTAATATTTAATGATGATTGTGTATTACCGACCGGTATCAAATCAAATAAGAAATAAGCAAAAGGGAAAAAGTAATAAAGATCAATGTTTGGTTTTTTATATCAAAATAAAACCTGAATCAGAAATAATGTACCTTCCTGTTAGTAAAACAACAAAAACAAGTAAAACAACAATAATTTCAGACATTTTTACCAACATCACAACAATCAATAGTTTTAAATCCATCGAATTTATGAGTAGAATCAATTGAATTTTTCCACGAAAACTACGAAACGATTCCATGTTACTTAAAAGTTTTATGAAATAATACCTACTAAGAATACGATAATGATTTAAATTAGATTTAGTTTCCAGATAATTATAATAAATCACAGGCGTTATTATTTATATCCCTTTGCATCCAACACTGCGCTAGCTGATCCTTAATCAGATTAAGATTTTTTTATATCCATTCTATTAACTGATTACCTAGGCTAAGATTAATTAATTCATTGTAAAACAAACGCAACTTATAGGTAATCGTTACATGACCAAGCTTCTTAAAAATAGAAATAAAAACGGGTTATTCCCACCAATTTGTTACCACTGGTAACAGCTGGGATTTTTTTCCTACCTGTTACCACTAAAGTACTCGGTGGTAACAAGTGGGAATATTTTACTAAAATATTTGGTGATAACTACTGGGGAAAAAAACCCGTTAGTTATCGGTAACAACTGGGAATTTTTATTCCCAGTTGTTACCAGTGGTAACGGGTGGGAAAAAAACCCAGTTGTTACCAGTGGTAACAAATTGGTGGTAACACGTGGGAATAACCCATAAAAAACCTTTTGCTTTAAACTCACTTCGAACTAAGTAAATTCAAATCACTTGACATAATTATACCTGATTATTGTTTTCTCAGCCCCACGTTATCGGCCGCAATATTGACGCAACGCGTGTAACCTGCTCCAATCAACCGAACACAGATCTAGTATTACCCAAGAACTATGACAAAGCTACAATTATCTAGACAATACGGTTTGTTTTCGTGTAGCCGAGGGGTCTGGATGAATGGTAGATATCTGATAACGTATGTACAGTTCTCCCGAGAGCTCAAGGCTAACAATACACTACCGAGGTATATGTTTCATATAATGTGTTATGTATCAGTTTCTATTTTTAACGCTTCTGTATCGCCTTTGCCTTGCGTTGCGAGGAAATAGAAAGAAGTTAAAGCATTTTACTGGACATCTAAATATGCTGAACTCCTGGTTATTATTGATGACTGTTATAGATCACTTATTGGTTTAACAATGAATTAACTGATATATTTTGTTGATACTTCTCCAGACTTACACAGACGTTTCTTATGAAGTAATGTTACTAACTTTTAATTATACCTCTAATTATTTGTTTTAAAAATTTAACTTTACTTATGACCACGGGTCGTCAAAATGACGAAATGTTACAGGTGTTTAGGTATTTAATTTACGGGTACAAATAAAATAATATAAAATAAGAACCAGTAAAATAACCTCCTCCTTTTTTGAAGTCTGTTAACGATTATAGTTAAAGTCATAGATAATCGTATATGTTTTTCACCACTCATTACTAAAAATTACGATTTAAGACAATTTTCTTTTATGAATATCAATGCCATAATTGTATTTATGACTATTTAATCAGATTAATATTTATTACAATAATGATATTTACTACCCTAACTCAATCAAATAGTTTCACTTACGTTTTAGGTATTGATTATTTATTTTTCTACGCGTCAATTGATAACCTATTTAACTCTGTTTTGACCTGATTAAATGACTGACGACTAATGATTAATAATTAAAATCATACATCAACGGCATGAAAAGTACGGGCCTTGGTTATGACAACTTAACCTAGCATTACAAAACTAAATGAATATAAAATAAAAACATCCTGTTTAGTTAGGATATCTATAAATGATGCTAAATAATAATTATCTAGCGCGTCTAGTACCGTAGTAGTGCGTAAGGCAATAAGCCCTCAGGTTTTCTCCTAATAATAATAATTGCCTGATAATGATGGTCAGGGCCTTTTTGAAACCATCTTGATTCGATACCGTAATTACCCTGGGTTTATATTCTACTCAGTGAAACAATATTGTCTTTGACATGTTCTCGTATTGTCAACATTACGGCCGAGTCGAAAACAATACAACACGTGAAAAGCAATATGTTTTATCTATTAACGGAGAGGAAAATGGGAGCCCTTTGTTTCCCATAATTTTATTAGTCATAATGATATTGTTGACATAATTGTTGATAGTCATAACACTCATAATATTTAATATCGCTGAAACTATAAACTTTTCAGAATTATTGTAATAACTTATGTGTAGACAAGGCTAGGTTAGGTTAGGTTTGATTTACAAAAATCCTGAAAACGTAAGGGTTCGGCTTCACTGAGGCGGAGACGAGTGGCGCAGAGCGGTGCTGTGCCAATATTAACCAATAGAAGGCGCGTGCGGTCATGTCGAGCGCGCCTCGCGCACGTTAGCTTAGATTCTATTGGTTAATATTGGCACAGCTCCGCTCCGCCTCAGTGGAGCCGCCCCTTACAGTTTCTTAAAGAATACGTTTTGATTTGCGATGATTATGACCTAAAACACATTATGAATAAAATAATAATATTTGGCAGTCATTACAGACCCAACAATATCCAAGCAGTTGGGCTAAACTAAAGTAGAATAAACGTACGCTCTATAACTAATTATTAGTCTATGATATATGTTATGGAAGCCAACAATTATCAAGTCATTATGTGATATCTGCCCTCGCTCTCGTATTATTACACCGGGGAGGGGCATTACGTGTGCACTGTAATATTACTGGGTTTATTAGGTCGCGGATCAGTTGATACACTTTGTTATTAATTATGTATGTACGGTAATTATGCTGGAATGTTATGCTTCATAAAACTGTTAGTAGGAGTTAGTAAATTAATTTTAGTATCAAAACAAAGCGTAAACTAAGTAAACTAGTAACGTTAAGTTACGATACTTAAAGACTAGGAGTTTTTTTTTTGATGGCATAGAGAGGGCAAACGAGCACACAGGCCACCTGATGGTAAGTGGTAACTGTGACCCATAGAAATTCGCATTCACAAGGCTACAAGCCTAAGACTGCAAATGCGTTGCCAACCCTGAGGACTAAGATGGAATGCCTCTATGCTAGTCATAACACCGGCTGTCTTATCCCCAAACCGGAACACAACAATGCGAACACTGCTGTTTGGCGGTAGGTTAATGGATAAGATGGTGGTAGCGATCCGAACGGACCTTGTACAAGGTTCTACCACCCGCAAACACCGGATAACTAATAAATCTTTAAAATATTTCGACGCCTATCAAATCAATGCAACTCAATATAAGTAATTCTATACATTAAAATGATATGATGATGATAATACAAATCCCTGTCTATATACCTGTGTTAAAGCAATGAATAAATATTAAATATTACTAAAAGCATTTTCTATGGCTCTAGGGACAAAGCGGTTAAAGAAGTCGTTTAATTATTCCTCTGCAGGCCCACCATACAACGAAATTTGTCAATGGAATATGAGCGTATGATAAATATCATAGAGTCAATTCGGTTGTCAGGCGTAAACATTTTTTTTTTCTAATGGCTGTATTTTTGGTACGTGGGGCCTTATGATGCTATTGTTAATAAGTACAGCTTACCCATGGCCACCACATTAGGCTAAGCCCGTGACATGGGTAGTCCCTTTATTATATTTGATTCAGCTGCTTATAAGAAGCACTCGAATGTCAGTAGACTAACTCGTGAGTATTGTTTGGTTTGTCCCTAATGTTGCCTTTCTTTTCACAGGTAAAGTGCTGCCAAGTCCACCGCTGTCAATACAATCCGGGTATTGAATTCTAGATAAGCTGAGTAACACTGCAGAGAAGCTATACTGATCTGTAAGTTAACAACTGTAAGTAGAGTAGATGGCGACCATTTTAAGAGAAATAGAGAATATCGCCTTTCTCAGCAAACTGTGAAAATGAAGAGATCACGAAAAGTGAAATTAAAATTAAAATCGGCCAAGGATAGCGGATGATACAAGCATTTTAAACTGACTAGTTTGACAGAGACGAGACAGAAAGATCCGATACGTCATGTGACGTCATGTAAGACGTCAGCCATAAATTCCATGTTAAATTCTTTTTGCTAGAAAGAGACAGGAACAAATCTTTGTTAATAGGTAATCACTATTCTTCTCGAATACCGTCCAAATGCTGTTAGGTTATTTTTATTTAAACATATCTCAAAAATAAGAATACCATAAAGCTCGATGTTAAAAGCTTTATAAATCTTTCAGCAAGTAGCACAGAAATACATAAAAAAGTTGAGTATGTTTGGTATAACAGTGTCTTTTCCTAGCACTATTAGCCGAATGAACGTGAGTCTATCATAATCATAACATGAGCCGTGGGCCGTATGCAGATGTATGTAAATGGAGTCCGTCCAGGCGCCGCCCGGGTCTTAGTGGGCATCCTTGTAAGCCGGTCTTGGGAAGCTTTCGGCGGAAGTTTAAAGCTGAAGAAAGTTACGGGAAGATTGTTAAAGGATTAAAGTTTCAGTCTTTATTATTAAATAGTTTTAAACTTTGAATCTAATAATGCAGAATGAATATACTAATTTACCCTGGTATTGGATTATTTATTCGACATAAAAAAATAACAAAAATAAATAGCTTCAGTAGTAGACGGAGTGTACGCATCACAAATGTCTGCATTTGTCAAACACCTCGGAGTTTAGTAATGGGATGGTTAAGATCACGCATTATTAAACTTATCAATAATGCCTGCGACAAGCATGTGCATTCGTGGGACACGATTTAAATTCAGACTAGCCAAAATATTAGGCTCCGACGATGGCACGCCCTTGCCACACAGCTGATGCTGAGTTTGTGATTTTTAAAATGTTTTTGATGTTTTTATAATATAAATAATATCTGTATCATAATAAAGTTTGATGAGAAAAAATTATAAAAAATAACAAATGAAACGTATAAATTTAATTACATACTTCTAGAGGACCCAAATTGAACTATGCGAAAACAACAGAGGCGCGCCAGCAATTAAACATTTTATTTAAGGACCAATAATTATAATATTGAAATATTATAATTTTTTTTATAATACTCCTTTAAAACTGTTCATTATACGTAATACTAAAATGGCTGTGTATCATTATTAGAAACAGCGAAACAAGGAATAATCACGCTCATAATCTCGTTCACATACACTCAGCAGCTATTAACACGGGTACACTTTCTATGGTAATTCAATACTAAGTTTGGTGCGCTGGCCTAGTGGGTAGTGACCCTGCCTACGAAGCTAACGGTCCTGGGTTCAAATCCCGTTAAGGGCAGATATTTGTGTAATGAGCGCGAATATTTGTTCCTGAGCCTTGGATGTTTTCTACGTATATATTTCTCTAGTATTTATATCGTTGAACTATATTCAAGCGAAAAAATATATGTTTGGAATGAGGTGGAGCATCGTACTCATGCTAATTTCAATGCAACTTGAAACATGAGTGTTGTTTGTTAATAAACAATTATAGATGGCGTCAGCGTACCATCCGAGTATGCAAAAGCAAGCGACCACTAATTTCGTCGATCTTAAGTGGGCATTTTTTTTAAAGTTTGGACCTAGTTGCGGACTAAAATTAAGAAACGTTAACTTTTCCGCTGCGTTACAAAAATTTGTCGTACATTTATATACTACCTCTCTAAGCCAATTAGCAGTATCTCAAATTCAATAAATGAAGCAAATTCAATCCTCACCCGTTAGTAATATGCTTGCACTTGCTACAGGAGTTTTGTCTGAGATATTGCCATTTGTCTTTATAAAAGTTCACCGAATTTTTCGTATCTCAGTGGAAATTCTTACTTTTTCTCCTTAACTAGGTACAAACTTGTAAAGAAACGCCCATGTAGGGTCTTGGTGGCATAAGTGGTAATGCGCCTGCATCGACCCGGAAAGCCAGAAGAGATGGAGGTTCAAATCTTACATAAGGCACTGGTCCAACTGCCAGCGAGTAAGCGATGAACTATCGGCGATTTTCTCTCCCAAGAAACAAACAAAAGATAATCGCTCCCGTGTAAATAAATTTATAGTTCATCACTTAATTTTTTCGCTTTGATAAAGTTTAGAATTTCGTAACAGAAATTTCTATTGAATAAAAAAAAAAGTTTTCTAAATAGTACAAGCCTAGAGCTTAGTTTGGGGCTAGGTCAATTGGTGCTAGATTGTCCCCTGATATTTAAGTTGACCCCTTTTCATTGCTCTTGAGTATAGGTATTTGTATTGTTAAGATTACAAATGAAGACATCTGGGCTCACTCGCGTTCTTCAAGCCGTGTACAGTGGGTTTAGCACGAACAGTCCAATGAAACGAATCGTTTTTACTATTCGAAAACGTGTACTATGCTTTTACGGAATTCATCCTGTGTAATGACTGCCCTAAAGGCATTCCATCTTAGTCCTTAGGTTTGGCAACGCATTTGCAGTCTTAGGTTTACAGTCTTGTGAATGCGAATGTCTATGGGTCACAGTTACCACTTACCATCAGGTGGCCTGTGTGCTCGTTTGCCTTCTCAATCGAATAAAAAAAAAAACAAAAACAAACGATAACAAAATGAAAAGTAATCTTTGAAAACCCCACTGATTTTTTTTATATTGTATATATTTGAGATGGTCACATTACGACCTTTCAAATAATACCTATGTTGTAATAATTAAAAGAGGTTTTTTTCTTGACATAAATAATTGACATTTGGCTTTTCTTGTTATTTCAATAACAGTTTAGGTATCCTGTGTCACCCGGGATGGCGAAAGGATTCTAACGATACCAAACACATTTAAATCTCAGGCGTTTAGAAGTTATGGTGGAATAAAGAATCACATACATGAACCCTGAAAATATTACACTCTTTTTTTGGGCAGTCGTGTCGGAAGGGTCGGAAGGGGCCGCCCTTGGCGTACATTTTCGAATAAAGTCGGATAAGTACTGGAAAAGGGCCGAAACTTAAGTAACTGAAACCCACGTGCGTGCATGACTCGATGTATGATTGTGGAAGAAGCGAATGAGATTTGTCAGGATCGTAGCAGGTGGAAAGAAGTGGTCTCTGCCTGATTTAATGTATTTATGTAATAAATATGTTTTTCGTTATCTACGCTCAGGAGCAAAAATAACGGGTCAGAGTGCGTTTTTCATACTAAAAAGGCTATTCCGAAGTCTTGGTTCTCGCCAGGGAATGCTTTTAGTGAATTCTGATGATGAATACCGCGAACATCGATACAGCACTTCCAGAATGCCTAAGATACCCAACTGAATGAATCTGCGGTTAACGCTGGAATTGTGGCAATAAAATGTAAGGAAATTCAAATGCTGACCCAAACTGTCCGGTTGTGGTGTTAACTGATTGTGCAATCAGTTACGTATCTTAAGAACTTTTGATGTCCTCTATTGAACCTCGGAGTATCCACCATTAAACCTCACTCGAAACAACCTATAGTGAAAGCCTGGAGCTAAGTTTGGAGCTAGGTCAATTTGTGTAAGATTTTGTCCTGATATTTATTTTTCCTAACTTAAGTCCCACATTAAAAAATAAAAAGGAATTTCGGCAATTTTCACACACAATTGAACTCAGACGCAGTCGCGTCCGAGAGCGAGTTATTACACGGAGAAGTAATACATTTCCGGGAACATTACCCGGGCCCGCCGGAGCCCGTAACGCCGGAATTGCCTCTTCCAATCGCGCAGAATTCCCTTGGCCGCAGCTGTGGAAGATCCAGCTAGTTCATACAAAAAAACTCTGTAAAATTTTGTTTAAATATAAATATCTTAATTTTAAAGGAGTCACATTATTTAAAAGTTTTTTTTTTGTTTTGCTCCCACATAATCTTTTATACTTTCCGTAAACATTTCATTTCATACAATTAAGACAACATGTTTGCCCTAACAAACACAGATAAATAAACATTATCAAAGTTGGGTTACAAAGAAATTAGTCGTTAAAGTTTACCACTAAAGACCTAAAAATTCAAATTATATTATTAACAGCTTAACTCTCCGTGTCGATTATACCTATAATTGTACCTATAGGATCTCAGAAGTCTATGACAAGATGCAAAAACTAGCGCTGGCGATTTTCTAAAATTCATCAAATGTATGGCATACCGCAAGCGTTCCATGCAATCGTCCGGCAGCTTACGTTGATCCCATTCATATGACTAACAACAACAAAGTACAGAGAAACACGCACAAGAAGAATATTGCCACCAAATGGTCCCAACTCAGCAAAATGCTGGCATTTTCGTCAACGCTGGTCTTCCGTAGGAACCATCAGGGGAAACCACGGAAGAATACCGATAGTGTTCGCCAAATGCATCTTGTTTAATTAATCATTCTCATGTCAACTCAGAGCTGCCGGACATTAGGCGACTAGCGCGAAGGAACTTGTGGCCGCCACAAGCTGCCGATAAGTTTTTTCATACATTTTGTACAGCATCGACGCAAAGAGAGCGTCTGAATGGCCGCGTCTGAGCCACAAGCTGCGGGAGTCGTCGGCGCTCGCTACGAGTGGCGGCGTTTTGTCGCTCGCTTCGTGCACACTCAGCCACCAGTGGCCGCAGTTAGTGGCTGCGTCTAGTGGCTCAGCTGAACCACCATTGGTCACGTTTAGTTGCGGCGGCTAGTGGGTAAATGTGTAAAGTTATTCAATAATCCTTTTCCTCATATAGCTGTACATAGTCAAAGCGGTTAGTTCTCCAGTAGCTAAGCTGTTGCCGTCTCATTTCCCCCGTGGCGCGGGGTCAAGGCTGTCTGCAATCATCGGCCAATCAATAAAGAAGGCAGTTGTAGCTTTAATAATGAAATGGAACAAAGAACGTTATTAGCCTTGTGTCCATAAATGAATAATTAGTTACCCTGGGACTTTGTTGCTCTCAATCGTTTGCTGGTTCTGTATGCCAGTTTGAACACAGGTTTGAAGCGACAAAGTGCGTAAGTGAATTAAATGTTAATTATAGATTTTTGATGTTATCGAGTAAAATAGAGCCAGATATAAAATATTCTCTTTGAACGTGGTTTTTAGTCGGATATATTCGTATTTATCTGCTATTCCTATTTTATGTTGCAGTTTTCGATAAGCTCACTGAGAAAAGAGATACCGGATGTAGTGAATAATCCTTTCTCATCGTTTTTTGTCGGATAAGTTTGTATTTACCTTGCTTTCTCAGTTGTCTTATTGATGGGTACTGAAGCTTATTGAAAAGGCAAGATAAATACAAACATATCTGACAAAAGACGATGGGAAAGGATTATTCACTACATGTGTACTCGTAAGTAAATACAATGTTATCCAACTGATGATGCGATGATAACTAAATAATTACTAAATCCGTAAATATTTTATTTATAAACAAATTACCACTCTTCTTTACAATTTAATCGCGAGGGATTTTTCTAGGCCAATGTATTTATTTCGTTAAACGAGCTGGTTTCTGGAACGCTGAAATATTTCCTACGTTTTAGACCTTTTTTTTAAATTCTATAACGCGAGACCACGGAAACAATGTCTTTTAAAGTCGGTTGAACAATCTCCGGAAGCTTTATCTTACTCCATAATACGATACTGCTTTTGTCATTTTACCGTATTGTCAACGTTTCTTGTCTCTTATTTACCACGTCTAAAGCATTATAACTAGTTTTAACAAAATAATCTGCATAACTCATTTGCGATTCATTTAAGATTGTAGCCTTGAGAATTCAAATGAACATGGGTCAAAGATCCCACTTTCCATCACGTGGCATGTATGCAGGTTCGCCTTTCCAATGGCATATTTTATTAAGCACCGGTGCAAAGAAGCTATGGTTTTAATTTAAATACGTGCGTTACGTAAAATAGAGTTTTTAATAAAGCGGATATGAGCCGGGGTAAGCCGCGCGGGAATTAATCACGCGTGACGCGTGGCGCGCTCTCTGCTCTTTGTAATGAGCTCTGTTTTTCCTTGTGCCATCAGACAAATATAAAAAAAAACGGTTAAGTGCGTATCTGAAGCACAAGAGAAGGGTTCAGTTTTTGTACCGAATTATATTATCGGTGATATTACTAGCGTACATGCAATGCCATCCTAGTCCTCAGATTTGGCAACATATTTTCAGTCGTGAGATCGTAAAACGTCTATGGGTCTCTAGTCCTACTTAGCATCAGATGGTATGTATGCTCGTTTGCTTTTTCCTCGAAAAAATACAAAATAAATTACAGACTAAAGTTCTAGAAATATTACAGACAAGAGATTTTTAGATTTGCACTGAAATCTGTACTAGCACCGTTATTATGTTCAAGTGAAGGGAGACGTTTAACTTTTATAATATTTTATTGTATTTTATCTCATTTTAAAACAACGTTTTATTTGATATGCTGACAATACTGACAATACAGTTTTATTTGTACTTTGTTCCGAAGTTTTGTGCGTTACTATAAAGTAAAGCGAGAATCCGCGATGTCCCACGGAACCCACATGCGGCACGGAACTACAAACGCGCGCCGTGCTCTCTGCGCTTTTAAACGAGGACTATGTGAAGTTGTCAATGGTTACACGAACAACATAATTATTCTTATTATATTTATGACCAATGTAGCTCCAGCATAACATCATATCTTTCGAAAAAAATCTTGGCCAATTAATTTTAAAACAATAAAATATTTTCTCAGTCAAAACTTCGATACCGTCAGTCGTGTTTGCATTGAGAGTTGAGAGCAATAAAACAGTAGAGTTATTAAATTAAAAGTGGATCGCAGCTCATCAGACACATTAGCCTGTTTGTTAAACCTCTGAACTCTAAGTAAGCAGCCAGCTTATATTCCGCGCTTTAGATAAAAGCTTCGGACGGGCTTTTAAAACTTACGCGAGCTACGGCCACGTCTACATAAATACGGTTTTCGCCCTCAGCAGCCGATCAACTTTTGGGTTATATGGGTAATTTTGGAGTTTTAGCAGACAGAAATACGTGACGCGAATGTAATTAATATATTCCGTCCCGGTTTCATTGAAATTGCGCCCAATGTCCAGTTTTTGACCAGTTACAACACTTTGGGTCCGTTGCTCAATTTCATTTGAGCTTCAAAATGGCTGAATTTTAAAATATGTTGATTCTTGACCGTTGGTTGTACACTATTTTGTAGACGATTTTTGTATAGAATTTCGGTTCGGTCTGCAAAACAAGAGAACACCCGTCAACATCACTTTTCGATATTAAGTGATTCCAGAAATACCTCCTTAAACCCTAATCTGGTCCAATGAGCCAGTTTTCGTCAAGTATCTGTGTGTCGCTAGCACAGAGAGAGGCCCGTCTTTGAAAATTAAAGTTAAGTTAGCTCCATCCCTTTCTCTCTAATTAGTCTTGAATGAGGAGTGACAGGGCCTCAGCACCCGATGTTTTGATGTTAGTGTTTCATGGTAACCATCTCACCTTGAAATGGCAGCGCATTAACTTCACCTGTTTTATGTGCGTTACGTATATGTTTATTAGCTACGGAATAGGTGATCTGCCCAATCAAGCAGAAGATACGATATACTATATGAGGGGCTTTAAACACCAGCATAAAATCTTATCCAATATCGAGGGCAGATATATCTGGAAATACATCTGACGCGTTTCCATAATTAGAGGCGTTCAGAATATATATTTCTGGGCTCGGTGTTGGCTAAGTAATATAAAAATATTAAGTGCTTGTGTTCATCCCATTTAGAAATAGTATGTATTTAATATTATTAATATTGTAATTATTATTCAGATATTTATTTAAAAAGAAAATTACAATAAATATACAAAAAATAATTTAAAATAACAATACTAATACAAAAAATAAACGTTATAAAAAACCTAACCTACGAGTGCCGCCGGCAGCGGGGCAGGGCTCAAGGCTACCGGTGGTTAAGGCTGCAGAGAGAGGAACCTCCGCACAATGCGTGCCGTGTTGAGGAGTACTGCCTTCTGTATCTGGCCCTTGACCCAGCCATCTAGCGAGAGTCTCTTGAGGTGTTGGTCGAGACTGTTTGCCGAAACGGCTATCGGGACAATGCTCGTCGAGTCAACATCCCACATAGCAGTTGCGTCGTGAACCAAGTCAAGGTACTTGCTGAGCTTGTCCTTCTCGGCCTTCACGAGGTTCTCCTTATGCGGGATGGTGACGTCGACGAGCACTGCCCGGCGTTGAGATCTATCTGTCAACACGATATTATTATTATTATTTATGTATCGTTGTTATAAAAAAAACTACCGGTTTTAAAAAAGCAAACCAGTACAAAGGCGAAGTCATCTGAACGATATTATGAAGATGATATGATTTATTGAGTACAGATTGAAGCAGGTTAAAGTGTAACTACTCTTTCGCCTAGAGACCCTAGATCAGTTGTCAGCCCAGCGGTGGCGGCGGACCGGGGTATCTGTGACACTAATGGACTCTCAATGTAAAAGGAAATTTCAATACAGCTCCCAATAAAAGGAGTACTGAAAAGATGACTGAGACTAATGCACATTATCTACTAGACTTCTTTTAGTTTGACGACGGGGCTACTCAAAATGTTCTACAATGTATATAAAATCCAACCGATGCGTCTTGAAACACCGAATACAACTTCGTCCTCGATTTACTACAGTTTAAAACCTTGAGTAAGACAGACGAGAGTAGCTCTCGACCGCTACGGTGCAGTCATCTGTACACAATTGTTTATCGATGTTTTGATGGGAAATAACCAATTTTCTTCAGCTTTTATATTTTCTTAACCATTTTTGTAGAATGTTTTGATTGTTGTTTTTGATAGTACTACGTAATATCACCGCACAAACGACGATAATTTCCATATTTATTTGTTAATTACGCTATTAAGTCCCATTTTGTACTTTTAGTACATTTATTTCTGTTTTACAAAGAAAACCAATCATAGTGCGACTTGTGAAGATTTTCTAATAACGATAGAACTGGCACCCAACGTGGGGCTATTATTAATAACCTTCTTTAGCGACCACCAAGTGATGATGCTTAAATTGTTTGTATTTAGTCAGCAGCATCTATTAACTTAAGTAACCAATTGTTAATTTTATACGTTAAACAAATCAATCAATTAATATTTTGTAATACTTTGAATGCTGTCTAGTTGAGTTTGAGTGTTGTCTAGTTGCATGTTTGAAATATTGTTTTCTTTTGCTGTTACTCCTATGGTTGTACCTACGCTTCCTTAAATTTTAATATGTCTCTGTAACTTGTGGCAACTTTGCTGGTTTATGTTAAATTCATGTTCTTCTTTATCTTTAAGTTATATTGTACCGTTTGTGCCCAAATAAAACATTAAAACATTAAAACAATGCTGTGAGAATATGTTTCCTCTGTAGACTATTTAAGATATTTCCTACAATGTTTCACTTGTTGGTAACCATTACTTAATTAATAAAATAAAAATACCTTTTTTACCTTAAACACAAGAACAGAGTCAAAAAACCGGGCAAGAGCATGTCGGACCATGCTCAGTGTAGGGTTCCGGAGCCGTTACTACAAACAAATTAGACCTCGCGACAAATTTAACTTTGCCGTTGGAAAAGTGTTATCCCTATTATATCGACATAGGTCGCGGTCAGTTTACGAACATCTCAAATAGGTTTTAGGTAGGTATAAACATTTAAAATGATTGTAACTCAAGAACCAATGAAGTCTACTTAGTCGTGATAGTTTTCCTATTAAATTCATTATATTATGTGCTTTCATTTAAGATATAGTTCTGCTTTTTAGTATTTGTAGTTTTGGCTGTATGGGAGAGGGGGGGGGGGGCACTTGACTCTGACGAAAATGAGCGCTTTAAAGCTTAATATTTCACTAACGGATCCCTTAATCGAATATAATTGCAATATTTTTTAAAGGCCTATCCAACGACACTACACACTATTGGATAGACAAGAAAAAAAAGACATCCTCATGTTACGTGTAGAAGAGTTACACTAAAAAAAAACGGAACGGACGGACGGACGGACATGGCGAAACTATAAGGGTTCCTGCTACGGAACCTTAAAAATGAGCTATACAAAGGAATCTCACGCGTGTTAATACTTTCAACGTGCCGTTGTATTTGCGCAAGAATTTGCAACTAAATCTCTTTAATATTCAACGTACAACCTTATTTGAATCCTAAATCTGCGTCAATTAAGTTCCTTATTACATGACACGAAGGGCGCCTTCAAGGCGGCTGTCTATCAAGTTCGACGTAGTAATCCCCGCAATGGATTGTGCGCCTTAATGTGATGTATATACGGATGATAGTTGGGGCACGCGTGGGGATTAGCCGAGGATAAGGTGCGTAGCTTGTTTCTCTAAATAGGGATTCTGAAAAGTTTTTTAGATTGATTGAATCGGAAGAAAAACTACAGGCGCGTTATCAGTAAAGAAAAACATTTTCAAGCCGAAGTAAAGTTTCTTCCTTAATACTTTCAGTGCCAACGCCCCGCTCGGTGGGTTTTCTGTTCATACGCAGTTTCGCTATAGAGCGAAAAAGAGCGTAGCTACATGGCAGCGAATGTGGTTACTAGCCTTTGCTCACGACCACGTCTGCGTATAAGTCGTTCATAATATTCCTTTAGGAACTGTCTGATTATTCGGGATAACAACAATCGGGTTATAAAATATCTCTCTGGCAACAATTATTATACATCAACAGCACACATAACTCTTAATAGGCCATACTGATTAAACACAGAAAGTTTTTTTTTAAATTTAGATACGTTTAGTTTTATTGTTAATAAATTTAAAAAGTTTATTTAAATAACTGACTTTTATTACGAAGGATATAATTCATTCAAACCAGGATATTTCATGAATACACTTAACTTAGTTATAGCTCAGACAAAAAGTCTAAACTAATTCCGATGTTCAATGGAGTAAAAAATATAAAAAAGGTCGCGTTTAAATTTCATCTTTGTAAATAATTGCTCAGCAGCGCCTCCCTGCCGGCGTGTGCGCCGCGCACCGTGCGCGGGCACAAGCAAGGGTTGGTTAGATCCCAGCTGTGATACTGTAACTTTTTTTTTTAAACTCGTCTCAGTCTGTGTATCCCTTTGGGAGATACATTGCCACAGACAACAAACACAAATACGCAGATACATAGACACACGTGTTAACCTTAGAACAGCCTTCTTCTTTTGTCGGTTATAATCTGAAGATTTAGCGCTCAAACTGCTTTAACTGGCATATATTGGCTACACTTTTTCTGCTAATACTTAACGACACATACATCATTAATCAACCTTGTGTAATATTATCGAGAGATAAATAATAATTGATCATACACAGCCTGCCTGCCGCGGGAAATTTATTTTAATAACTAGTAAAATAAATACGAACTCCATATTGGAGGCGTAATTGGAAAAATATATGAGCTTGGCTTCGGTGTCGGAAATAATTGGCGTGTCAATTTGCCAGTGAATGGGTTGATTAAGTTAAAATATGGGGCGGCGGGGCGCGGGGGGTCGGGGGCTTGCCAGTATTTATTTTATCACATTGATGAGAAAACAGTGGGCGGCAAGATTGAAAAGAAATTGCTAACAAGCTTGTATGAAATTGACTGAATGTTCTTGATGTGATGGAGAGGACTGTATAAATTATAACACACTGATTTTAATCTCACGTTTATTACTGTGAACTGCACAACTTTATAAAATACGGAGCACATAGAAAACACGTATTGACAGTTGCATGGCTGGACGGACAAGAGAGCGAGAATGAGTGAGTGAGTGAGTGAGTGACTTTATTATGACTGAATAATAAACAAAGCTCTTTGCAATTTTTTAACGGAATGATAAAAAGCGTGAACCGAAATAAAGTTCAAACCAACAGTATTTTTTACAATATAATTGGTTTTGCACTGAAGTTTAATTGAAAACTAGAAAAGGTGAATAAAACTATTTCACTGAAAATTTTCATTTTTTCCAATTACCGAAAAACTCATCCATGTGTAATATTAAACATTTATTTCAGTTTTTGGGATATAATATGGCCTATGCTTTTTTTTATAATTCCGCAAATGTTACAGGTCAGCCTCTTTCCTGTATTGCTACAAATAATCAATTCCTGACCGGATTTCTACCACCATCTTACTAGCTTGTCTTGTCTCCCAGCAGCAGTGTTCATACAGTTATGTTCCCGTGTAGAAGTAAGACAGCCAGTGAAATTACCGACAGAGGCACTTCATCTTGAAGTATGATTCTGATGTTGGCGACCGGGCCGCTTGCGTATATCTGTCAGCTTCATAATATAATATTCATACAAATTAAATTCTTTATTAATAACTTTTGTTACAAGTAAATGAAATAAATTCATATAATAATTTATTGTAAGAGTAACTTTTATTTGAACTGTTGCAATTTGACATATCTTTTTCAATAGAGATAATTATGTTAAGGAGAAATTTTGATAATATTAGTATAAAGTATTTATGTGTAGCCACGTTTGAAGTCGCCAAAAGTTTTACGTTACATTTTTTCTCATTTATTATTTATGTTTTTTGTTCAAATAATTATGTGTTGACGGTTCCAACGGAAAACCAGCGCTGACTTTAATGCCAGCATTACGCTGAGTTGGGACCATTTGACTACTTTCTTCTTCTATATTTTTATCTGTGCTTGGTTATGCTTGTCACGAATAAATCCTTTTATTCTTTTACTCTCACGCTCTAATATTCTCACGCTTCACCTTTAGTCAGCAAGTTAACCCATTTGTAATTTTACGTCACATAGATGTATACTCGTATTCCATTACTTTTACATGACAAGTGAGATTTAAACAAAGCAAGCAAAATTAATTTGAAAAAGCTATTCGAGTTTTTCCATAAATCTGATCCTTAGATGTGCTTCCGTCGCGGCGGTAGGAGACGCGGGCGCACTCCCGGGGGAGGCGACGGTGGACTAAAGTAAATGCCACTCTTCAACCTCCTAGAACTGGCAGCATATTTTGATTATTATCTCATTCGTCTCTGTTAAATTTGTTTATACGATAAGCATTACAGTAATACTGGTTCACTCTTAGAACATTTCAATCTTATATTTAGTGACGGATGCTAAGATATACACTTGGAATATTTAACTATATTTTTCTAATGGTTAATCTTTCAAACCATTTTAAGACCGACCCGAATTCAAATTGAATACAATTTTTATAAGCTTTCGTATCTTCGACTTTTAGTTTTTTTTATATAAAGGAACGCGTTTTCGAAATATTTCCTTCGTAATTCAACTGACATTTTGTTAGGCTCATATGGAATCGAAAAACCTATTTTAGTGTTCCAATTAACACGCTATTTCGATATTTATCTATTGAGGTAAAACGCAAATCGGTTAATTGCATGCAGGAATTTATTTCGATCTAAATGTGAAACGCATCAGTTCCAAAAACAACAAAAAGTGTCCATTACGGGACGAGCCCCGAAGTAGCCGCGTCAGGGGTCCGGTACCCTTTGATGTAAATTTCTCGACACTTGACCCGAAGTTGCGCGCCCCCGGATAATGACCAAGTTCGCTACACTCTCTTTGTTCGGCAAAGTATGTGATTGTTATTTCCTTTTTAAAGACGAAAAGGTTTTTTTAAGATGATTCTTATTTTTCAGTAATGAGGAAGAAATCGCATTTTTTACGCTGGTCTTCATTTCTTAGCATTTACGTAAGTAATTAACCTTGGTAGGCATGTATTTTTTATATTTCGTTTTTAACAGACTTAAAAAAAGGAGATTTTCAATTTAACTGATTTCGAACAAGGAGGAATTAGTTCGACTTTTTTTATGTATATGTTATTCCATTCCATTCTTCTTCGCAATGATGTTCTTGTCCGAAGCGCTAGTAGTTTCACTCTATATTACCGATGTGTAAAAGAGCCCTCATGTGGCCAATTTATTTTGAATTTCTCTTGTGAATAGTTTTGTATGTTTTTCAAAGTCAGTTAAAGATAGTCAAATGACCTTACGTTGCACAAATCGCTAAAATCTAAAGAGATATCTACTCATAAAACACAATAAGTACTCTATCCTACGACAATTCTATCTTTTAACGAGACTGTAACCATCACGTAACCATAAAGTGGTTTAAAACTCGTTTCGACCACTTTCGCACTAGCCGTATATCTCACATAAAACTACTACAAACGGCATAACAGCATAACTCAGGCTCGGTAGTAAACCGCGCCAAGATCGTAAAGATCGTGATTGTCGGAGTGGATAACGCTATCTAGACCTTGGCTGCTATCACTTCGCGTGACGGAGTATTTTTTGTTAGAGCCGCGCCGTAGTTACTGCTGTCTACAGTAAAAATAAAATATTGGTGTGAAGAATTATAGCCAAAGAACTACATATAACTAACTAAAGAACTTATAACCTTGTGGTTCTGGCAACGAATAATTGTGAATGGAAAAGTTGAAAGCAGAAAGTCCAACTTGATTGTATATTTTTTTTACCTATTTACAGTTGTCTACATAGATATGACCTCCAAAAAACGGTTGATTTTAAAAAATGTATTTTTGACCTCACCTTTTAAGGGTCCCGTAGTCAAACTAGGTAATTCCGCCCGTCCGTCCGTCCGTCCACAGCCTAGCTCAGAGACCCTTAGTACTAGAAAGCTGTAATTTGGCATGAATATACATATAAGTTACGCCAACAAAGTGGTAATCAAATCTTAAAAAAAAAACAAAATTACCTCCCCTACTCTTAACATGGGGATATGTTTTTTTTTACTCTTCTACCCCATAGTGTGGGGTGTCGTTCGATAATTCTGTGAAAAATATTGTGGGTTTTGGAAACAATTTTTTGCTTAAGGGATCCGTTTATGCAATATTAAGCTTTAAAGCGCTAATCATCATCTGAAATAACAGCCCCTAAATAGCAAAATTCTAAATTCTAAACTCAAAATATTTATTTAGTAAATTGGCCACATGAGGGCTCTTTTACACGTCGGTAATATAGAGTGAATCTACCAGCGCCTCGGACGAGCCCATCATTGCCGAGAAGACTTGCACGAGGAAGGCATACCAAATTGCACGCTTTTATGTTTTACCATTTTTAAGCTTCGGTAAATTTCTAATGTATCCACAGAGCTAACAAAACCGCTATTATCACAACTGCACTATAATTTACCGTAACTATAAAAACAGTAGTATCTGCAGGATTTAGCGCCGCGCGCGCCGGACCGCGGCCGTTGGTAAATCATTCCGGGCTAATTTATGACCTCTCTATAAAGAGCCAGCCCTGGCCCACAGCTGGGGCCGATTGGGCGTAACGCGGATTTGTAAGTAGGTTTGGTTGGGTTATTTTAATGGAACTGGAGCCTGATTTTCAAAACTGTCAAAATTTATCTAATTGACATTAGCACTCGGCGCCACCTGTCGGCAGCTTATAGTAATCGTATTCATTTTCGATAGCGTTAACGTTCGCTGAATGCATTCATATATACTGGACCTATGTATCACACTTTATATGATATATTCTTTAAAATTATGATACTTAGGCCCGTATTAAACTGATCTCAACTCTAATGCTCGTCTCGAGATGCGTCAAAAATGACAGTGTTCTATGGTTTGGCGTTTACTTTGACGTATCTTGCGGCGGGCCTCGCAGTCAAGATGAGTTTATCAATACGGACCTTAGTTTTGCGGTCCAGTGTAGTTTAGGGTCACCACCCTGTAGAATGTTTAACGTTGTTATTGCTCATAACATCAAATGATTGCAGTCTTAGTACAGACGCCCATAAATAAGTAACGATCACTACAGTGTAGTTTGATGCGTTATTTTACTTCGTTTTAACCGTCACTTTACTATGTTTATGTTCAAGAATGAAGTATCGTTGTATAATCCTTATTTTATCGATGCAACTGCATACGAAACTAACGGTGCCAAGTTCGATTCCCGGTACGCGAATATTATATTTATGCTAAAAAATATATATTTGGAAGTCGTTTATCGCTGCTCCCTCTAGAACTTTCCATTTTTGTGTCCTAGTCCAGGTTATATGAGTGCCAAGTTAGATCTCGATACGTTCATTGGTTGAAGCGTGATTGAGTAACAAACATCCAAACATCCAAACATTCTCATTTATAATACTAAGTAAGATAAATATTGGTGAAGGCATTAATATAACAATTACTTAAGAGTAAAACAGGCTGCAGCTCCACTGAGGCAGAGATGAGCGGAGTGGAGCGGAGCTGTGCCAATATTAACCAATATAATCTAAACTAACGTGCGCAAGGAGCGCTCGACGTTACTGCATGCGCCTTGTATTGGTTAACGCCTCAGTGGAGCCGCAGCCTAAGTCCTTTATAAAATCAAACCAATCAAAATCTTTATGGTCCAGTGTTTGAACCCCGCCCTCACTTCACAACTCATGAATTTAAATAAATAAAACAAAAGAAAACAAAGCAAACACTGACCCTCCCAGAGAGTTCGTGTCCGTCGGCCGCAAACGCACAGTGGTCCGCCGCGGGGCACAACAGCGGCATCGATGTCAATAATCCCAGTTGTTCCGTTTGGACAAAATTCAAATGTATAAACCCGTTAAAATGTCATGTCTGTGATGGACGATGGTCAATATTTTGGATGAGATGGGGGAGTACGGCGTACTCAATGATATTGGTGGTTTAATCAGCGCAAGTGGACTTGTGGCTGCTCATTGACTGTTATTGTTAGTGAATTTAACGTGATTGGCTTACAGTTAATATTTTCATTGACTGTAAATGCTATTGACTATTTAGTTTGATTTTGATTTAAAAAGTTTTTTCGACTCCTTATACATTAATCGCCCAATTGTTAAATTTACGCATATAACCCAAAAATACTGTATTATAAAAAAACATTTATTTTCGCAAGGTACTATTGAAAGTTTTAATACAGCGGCGGTTTTACGGATAAATATTGACGACGCGCTGGCTTAGTTGGTAGTGACTCTGCCTACGAAGCTAGCGGTCCTGGGTTCAAATCCCGGTATGGGCAGATATTTGTGTGATGAGCGCGAATATTTGTTTCCGAGTCATGGATGTTTTCTATGTATTTAAGTATATATTTCTCTATATAAGTATTTATATCGTTGTCTAGCACCCATAGTACAAGCCTAGAGCTTATTTTGGGAATAGGACAATTGGTGTGACATTGTCCCCTGATATTTATATATTTATTTTCTATTCAAATTGATATGACCAAATAGGATCGACCTTTAAAAATATTTAGTTTCGAATATCTCAGAAAGTTAAAATACTTGAATACACGACACACGAGTAATGCAGAATATTCCACTCTACATTGATTACAAACTGTGAAACAAACTTTTCGTCTCGATACGAAAGCACCAGTCTAGTTAAAACTTAAACGAAAGTTCGTCTCGGTCTCTAACTCTGTAAGACATACACAGTACCTACTTCCATTTCCTTAATAGGCCATTAGCTGGTTATTGCTATCACACTTGCACTCGTATCTAAAAGTATATTTGTCACTCGTGTTTCGCGGCCAGTTATTATTGATTGCATATTTAGTTACATTACAAACTATATTCAATTCAATAAGCTGCTAACTTGGGGCATCGTTCCCAAAATGCTGGCATCATTGTTACTAAGAATCGCAATGCCTCACGGGTGTGACAAGTAAAGCCTATTTAATCATGAAAAGAATCGATCAAGCGCCTAGAAATGTTAAAATAGCCGATAGCACGTTAGTCTCCTTTTATATTGCTTAATACAAATATAACACACACACACACACACACACACAAGTCAGCGCATAATATTTTTTTCACGCCACTGCTCGGAAATGTGGCGAAAGATGGTCTGTTCTTGGTCCCCAAAACAATCGATAGTTGTACATTGAATGAGCAGGCCTACTATGAATTTAAACAGACCAACTATGTTAACATTGTTGGTCTGTTCCATTGACCAATAACATCGGTCCGCTGATCACTAATTCGACCAATCAGAACACAGTTTGTGCTGCATATGAAATTCAATTGGCCAATGAGAAGTCGTTTTATTTTTTTAATAATATTCATCCCTTCACGGATAGGCAAAGGAATCAGATTCCATACAGCCATATATGTCTGCTTTTAATTATCTGAAATAAAGTTTTTGTCACGGTGAGAGTCGTCAGTTTAAAAAACGCCTTATAAGATTTTTTTGTATTTCCTCACAGTAGTCGTGAAAAGCACTGTGTTAAGCCTCGGCCGAAAGTGCAATAGATGGACTCGTACTTTCGAACTAACTCGTCCATCTATTGCTTACTTTCTAACCTCTACAACAATGTACTATAGAATCTCTTCATGTTCCTTTTATATTTTTTACTATTTTATGTTATGTTTTACTTACCTCCAATGAGACTGTACACTTGCTACTAAACACTAGCTATTAACTCCCCTTGTTTCCGGGGTGGGGGCCTGGAGATCTGTATTACAGGATCACTCCTAGTTCGGACTCCAGTCCTTCACAAAGGTTTATTTATTCAAGTTTTTAGGCTTATGTAAGTTATTCCTTTAATGTAGGCTCACAAAGGTTTATTTATTCAAATTTTCAAGGCTTTATGTAAGTTATTTGTGAGGTGAAATAAACATGTTTTTCATTAAAAAAATAAAATGTTATACGTTGTGAAATATTACAATTTGTTGTATTGGTACCTAATCGAAAGCCGAGCTCCAGTAGTTATTAACCTTTACTACATTATTTTATACACTTGAAAGCAAATAAATTGCTCTCAAGTGTAGCTGACATTGTCAAAAGTAATTTGGTTCTTAATAAAAGGTTAGTTCGAAATACAATTGATTGAATCTAATAGAAATACGATAAAGTCTCGAGTCGATTGTTATGAATAAAGAATTTTATTTCGTTTCGTTTCAATCACATTTGAGATGTATTACTCGAGATCCTTTGAGAGACCGAGTAATACACGAGTGTAGGTCGAATCCTAAATGAACCGTTTTATATTCTAGTGAATAGAGAGTTATGTTTAGTTATATTAACAAAACGTAATAATAGTTTGAGAAAAAATAATGAAGAAAACTTACTACCAAAACCAAACTTTACAAACCGGGCAAGAGCATGTCGGAGCATGCTCAGTGTGGGGTCCCGAAGCCGCTAAGCACTGCAAACATGCCAACCACAAGTAATACTACGGTACGGTACGGTACTACGGTACTGGCTGAAAATCAGCGCTGTAGGTGTCTGACACCTCGGCATTTTGCTGAGCCAGAATCCGTTTCACTGCCGCGAGGACACACAATTGCGTGCTATGCCTGTTACCTTTGTTTTCTTGAATGATTTGTATATTAGTGTGTCTTATGGTTAGTGAATAAATGTATTTCTTCTTCTTCTTCTTCTAATAATTAATTTTCTATTTAAAGTCATTTGGTGCCGTTTTGGATGATTTTAGTAGGTATAAACACTTTGATCGCCTGTATCTCAAAATCAAATGATGTCTACTCTTTAATATTCGTTACATGCGCTTTCATTGAAGTTATTTTAAAGATTTTTAGTATTTGCAGTTTTTACTGTAGAGGAGGGGGTCGGGACACTTGACTCTAAATCCAATTCCACCCCACACTGTGGAGTAGAGGAGAAAAAATAAATAAACCCAAGTTATGTGGGGAGGTACAATAAAAAAAAAACATGATTTTATTTTACCACTTTGTTGGCGTGACTGATATGTATATTCATGCCAAATTACAGTTTTCTAGCACTAACAGTCTCTGAGCTAGGCTGCGGACGGACCGACGGACGGATGGACATGGTGAAAGTATAAGGGGCCTAGTTTGACTACGGAACCCTACAAACCCGACTGCACTTGTTATATTGTCGTCTATATAAATATGTTAAAACAATTAAACCCTTCACTACTTTCTTTAAAATATTATAGCCGATGTCTCTCCCACAACGAAGACGAAGAGTACAAACTCGGTAAAACAGCTTTTTTTTTGACATCTTATCGTTTTGTTGACGTTATGACAGCAGAGGTTTACATGACGGAACAAGCAGCCGCATTAAAAATAAACGATAACCGAGCAGAATAGAGCCCTTTGTAGTGTGCATGCAACTGCTTTATACTTGCAGCTATTCGTAACGTAGCATGCAGGTGCAATTTGTCGTGAAGGCTGC
Organism: Acleris sparsana; assembly: GCA_923062465.1. Lineage (NCBI taxonomy): Eukaryota > Metazoa > Arthropoda > Insecta > Lepidoptera > Tortricidae > Acleris > Acleris sparsana. The sequence continues at coordinate 415,604 of OV281307.1, forward strand.
ACGTAATAAAGTTCCTATTAACTTCAAGGAGAGATTTTAATAAGCGCTCTTTGAAATAAAACCTTTCAGATTTTACAAGCATCTTAGAAGTTATTTGTTGCGCTTTTCTTTTGCTGTTTTCTCAAGTAAGTGCCGAAGCGTCGACTTAATAGAAAAAAACGATTTTGTTAATGTCTGTAAGTCGGGCTATTTCTACTGAGGAGTAATTCAAACTTATTGAACTTACTTTAATGTTTTAGTATGGATTGACAGGATATTATGTTCAAAATTATAGTGCATAATTTTCGACCAGAGCTCAATCCTTGTTATGTATTGTGACATTTGCGATCGTTACACCAAATCGTGGTCACGGCACCAAATTGTGACATACAGCCTAACCTAAACTAAACCGAAACGACACGAGCCTAACCTGAACCTGTCTATCTAGTCTCTCCAAATGAATCCAAAGGCCTGCGAGATCGTATAGTAAAATTGGTAGGTCTACGTTGTACCCATAGGTAACCTAAGTTCTAATGATTAGCAATGTAATGAGTTAAGTGTGCCCTTCGAAAAGGAGATGTGGCACCTCCACCGCCACATCCTATGTGCTTCGTCTCCTGACGGGGCGGCACTCTAGCACATTGATTCTAAAGAAAGCAAAAGAATGATCTACCTCGGTAAAGTCAGCAAGTTAGTCAAGTCTATGTCTACTAGGGGACAAGAGGGATCCCTAAACAGAGAGCCTATCCTACATCTTTAAATAAAATATGAATTTACGTAAGGCTCTCTTAGCGGGATTTTTACAGAATAAACAAATTCATGAAATGAAGGTCATGAAAGATGCTGAAGTAGCTGATCTAGGAAGTCTTTGGATTCCATTCCTGCTTCCAGATCCTAGCACGAATCTCCAAGTGCTATTCCCTAAATTTGGGCTCTCATCCGCCTCTTTCACTATCTATCCCATAAGATGAGAAGGTTTTATAAGATTCAGTCCAGGTTTTAGACTAGAGCATTATATGCTAGACTCCGTGGAGTCTGTGAAGGAACTCAGAGGCAACGTCCTGCGAGACCTTGGTCTACATCAGGACTCCGAAGCATAATTCGGTGCTTAAGAACTCTCCACTCGAAGAATCATCAACCTTAGGACTTTCTATGTTAATAGTAAATTGGTAATCGGGTATGGCACTGGGAGGTCACGCACTACAATCGGGTGAACAACAAGAGTATCAGATGTGGAAGAAATAAGTATTATCACATAGTATAAATAAGTCACATCAAAGTTTTAAAGTGTGGAAGCTGCAACGAATGTTGATTAGAAATAAAATAAAACATTTTATTTGTAGTATAATTTTGTTAAGAAGACGAAGTTCTTCCCGAAGCTCGGGCCGAAGAACAATTCTGAGAATAAATTTTATTAATATATTTGTGAAGACGTTGCTCCGAAGCTCTGGAGACTTTCCTAGACATTTTGTTTAAACACTTACGTTAGGGTTCAACTCTTATCAGAGTTCTAGATTACCTCGGACAGTAACCAAGTCTAGGTTACTAAATTTCAATACTTCACTTTTATTATCTAACACTTAGGGCACTTTGTTAGGGCTTTACTGACTGCCTCCTACTTCCAAGCTGGTCTAGATTTATCTCCTTTTACTGACTGCCTCCTACATTAAAGCTGGTCTAGAATCATCTGCCGATCCTCCTAGATTGTTTACGTTTCGAATCCCTTGCTGCAATATTTAAAATTATTTATTTTTCTAGTTTTAAACCTCTATCATCTACCTCCTTGGATTAGCTAAGTACCTTTTTATTACGACTAAAGAAAAGGACAAACTACTCTGAGAATGTCGTCTCGAATTTTAAGCTGGTTTCACAAATTCCTAAAATCTAGAGAAAGAGACAAACGGCTCCTATCTAACTATCGTGACTTTTAAGGCCGGCTACACCAGCTTAGTGTTGTAAGGTGAATCCTCTTGTCTCAAACAACTTAAAGTCGTCGTTACACCACTCAACTACACTATCAAACACTTCTACATCATCCAACTTATATTTGTGAGAAGGACAGACGACTCAGATAGGGTCGTCGTGTCACAGCCAACCCCCTGAAGAATCAAGCAGGAGAACAACTGTGTTGAGATCCGAATTGGGTCTTCACAACCTCGATCTTCTCTCAAATATAAAGAGGCAATCTAAAATATAATGAATTTCTAAGAAATGAACAAGAAGGACAGACGACTCAGATAGGGTCGTCGTGTCACAGCCAACCCCCTGAAGAATCAAGCAGGAGAACAACTGTGTTGAGATCCGAATTGGGTCTTCACAACCTCGATCTTTTCTCAAGAGGCAATCTAAAATTTAATGAATTTCTAAGAAATGAACAACATGAGAGCAAGGAACAAATAGTGACTAAAGTACAAGTCAATCAACCAATCGGTTTCATGACTAAAAGAAGAACAAATTGAATTAGCTAATACTAATTATTCCATCGACCTCATGAAGATTAAAAGAAGAACAATTGAGTTAACGAATACTTGACACATATCCAAAAAAAAGTCATTGTTGATCCTAAGCATCCCAACCCCCTGAAGAATTGAGTCAATAATCAACTTAGTTGGTCACTGATCAAATCTTCATAACCCCAAAATTCAATTTAGACAACTTTTTATTTAAAGTTCTCCTCTAATTAAATTTTCCAAAACGAAGCTCTTTTTTTTTTATCGAGCTTGGGGTTTTGATGTATGTGTTTTTAACCAAATGGGCAGAAGTTGACTCCAGAATCAGACTATCAACCAGTTGATGTTCCAAATATAAACTGAAACCATCCTTCGCAAGGAACACCTGATCTCTGTAGAAGGAACTTGGGTTGTGAGGCCAAATCAGTCAGAAGGACATGATCTTATCGCTGGTACCCCAATTCTGCGACCACGTTGCTCGGTCTACGAATATGGCTTACTTTGCTCAAGCCGAAGCATAACGATAAGAACCCCCTCCCCAAAACCAGTTGCCTTTAATAGCTGAGACGTTAACAGCCTATAATTTTTCCCATCCCGAATTGATCATCTTACTCCAGCCTCAACTAGCTGACCTTTGGAGCATGTATAGTTGCCGGGTTAAGGTTTAGCTTCTTGTGTAGTTTGGCTCTACTGTAGAGGCAATTTAAACTTGCATTCTGTCTGCTGACTTAACCTAGCTCCTACTCTACAGGGAAGCCAATGTACTTTTTATCGAAGTATTAGAGGTAACTAAAAATAAAGAGGGACTCAAACTGATGAGTCCAATAATTCACTTAGGACTAACATTTCCTATAACTTTCATCTATTCAAAATATCTTTCGCTTCATTTAACCAAAGAGATTTCCCCCCCTTCCCCATTCTTCTCTTTACATACACTTTTCAAAACTCTTTTACGCTATCCTAAGCAAACTACCAGACCATCCTGGAAAGAGTTTTCCCTGTTGTGGGAATAAATATTAATAGCCAAAATGGTCCTGAAATGACTTTACAGCCTTGGTTAACTAACAAGTCTATCCTTTAATCTTCATTCAGTCCATTCTTACACTTCTCTAATCTAAAATGATGTTTACTATAACGATACTGTAATTATTTCGAAGTATAACTAGAGTCATCGTTCGTATTGTTTATTATTCCTACTCGACTCGTAAATAATTTATTTAGCTGAACGTCCTGGTAAACTGCCATCCGATTCGACTTTGCAACCAGACGTGATGTCTTCTCCCTCCTTCGTAGATGCTGCTAGGTTCACTGCTTCCATGGTGGGACGCAACGGAACGGCTTCTGATCCAGGCGCGTAGTCTTCTAAGGTATTCTGCCATCTGGAACGGCTTCTGATCCAGGCGCGTAGTCTTCTAAAGTAGACTGCCATCTGGAACGGCTTCTGATCCAGGCGCGTAGACTTCTAAGGTAGACTGCCTTCTGGAACGGCTCGAAATCTAGGCGTTTGATAAACATCCACTCCTTTGTACTGTTACATTGACTGCTCTCTTAGTAAGGGTTCCTTTATCTGTAACATTAGCGATACACATTTAAATTATATATAACTACTATAATATTCTAATTAGCAACCCCCCATTTATACGACTTTATTTATTCTTTTATTTCAATATGATGCAACCCCCCAATTACTAGACTTTACATCTTTACAATAATATCCCAAACCAACTAAGCTTTTGAGAAGTCTATAATGTATGTATGTATGTATGTAAACTCTTTATTGTACAAACAGAAAATAACAAATCAAAAATAAACAGAAACAAAAAGTCCTGTACAAAGGCGAACTTATTCCTATAAGGGATCTCTTCAGTTAACCTTTGAGCGATTGAGAGAAGAATAAACGGAATAAACGGAATAAACGGATGGCTAAACGTACAACGTATTAAAGATACAGAAGATTAAAATAATAATAGCAAATAAATATGTAGATATAATAAATATATATATTAAATAGGATAAATAAATAAATATATACATTGTAATCTACCTCGGTCGCCAAGTCAATTGAATAAAAAGCAGATTCTAATCTTATACAGTAGGAAATTATAATAAAATTAATCATTAATATTTGTAATAGTTTATTATATTTAAAAAAATTTTTTTTTTTTTAAAGGTCTCCAACACTCCCCTTCAAGTTTTGTAACTTTCTATCAAGTTATTTATATCACTCAAAATATAAGAAGTTGCCTGATAATAAATATAAATGCTCCTTTCCCGTTGCCCAACTTTTTTTTTTAATTTTTATTATGATATTTTGTTATACATTTCTTTTTATAATCTATTTACAATCATTTTCCTTTTATAAAATAACAAATTCGTTATCATTAAACATCAATTATCAACAATATTTCCCTTCATTTTGATTTAGTTTCAAGATTTTATAGCCGAAACAATTATAAAATAAATAGATAAGTCCATTTCCTTTTTTTTATTAAATAAGAATAAAGTAAAGATCAAATTCTAAATTTCAACTGTAAAGCCAAAAGGAAGGAAAAACATTAATTAATAAATTAAAAAATATACATTATTATAATTATAACTAAATCCATGTAAATACATAATAGAAATACTCCTTAGACCTATAGGAAGCAGTCAGAATAGTCACTAACTAATTATGTTATGACGAAAGGTATTAAAAAAATAAATTAACATCAAAACTCCTCCGACTATTTCCTTTACCCAGAAGTATTCCTACTATATTTTACATTATTATTTTTTTTGAACTAAGTATCCTCTTTGAATCAGTCTCAACTTTATCATCGCTTCTGTTAGTCACCTTATGAATAATACTTGGACAGATGGATTGCATTAAATTTCCCTCTAATCTTATTGGTTTTTGGATCTACTAAGATATAAACATTTTGATAAGGAATTACTCCAACTACAAAAGGTCCTTCATAAATTGGTTGGAACTTTTTTGTTAAATTCTGTTTCGCATCGGATCTATTTAATCTTTTAATTTTAACTAAGTCCCCTATTTGGAATTGGATCAAATGTTTTTTAATATCATATTTTAAACGTCTTTTTTCGCTGGATTCTAATAGATTTCTTCTAGCCTTTTCTCTTACTTGGTCTAAAGTCAAACGGTTATTCAATTTTAAACTGCTGTCCAAAGTTAATTGTGTGGTTTCTCCATATAAAATTTCACAAGGAGTATATCCCGTACTCATATGGTAAGTATTATTATAGAGATTCTCTATTTTCGGTAATAATGCTACCCACCCTTTGTGATGAGTACTACAATATGTTCTAAATAATCGTCCTAATTCTTTGTTAACCCTTTCCGTGGTATTAGGTCTAGGATTACGTATAGTCAAATATATTGCCTTAACCCCCTCTTGTTCTAAAGTTTCTCTCCAAACCCTACTAGTAAACTGTGATCCGTTATCAGACAATATAGTTTTTGGTTTTATTATTTTAAAGAATTTTTTTATTCTCCCCACTACTGACCTGCCTGTTGCCTTTCTAAGCTCATAAAGTTTTATAAATTTACTAAATGTATCTTGAATCACTAAAATATAACTCATACCGAAATTTCCTTTTGGTAGCGGTCCGTATAAATCTACCATCACTAGTTCCCCTATTTCCCTAGTTATTATTGTTCGACAGGGTCCAACATAATTTACTACATTACTTTTAGATACTTGACAAATGTGACAAGCTCTAACCACTTGCTTAACTAATTTAGTGATGCCCCTCCAATAAAATCGATCTCTTATGTATTTAATTATTTTAAATACTCCTTGATGACCCATTTCTAAATGAACTTGCAAGATAATATCTTTTCTCAAAGATTCTGGCAAAATTATAACTTTTCGTGACTCTTCATATCTAAAATATACTATTTCATTTTCTATCTCACACTTTTCTATAATCTGTCTATACTTTCCTCTTAAAGATGGAATTTCTCCCTTTAATACCCTAAATATTTCCTTTATTTCTAAATCTTCTAGTTGTAATTTCGAAATATTCTGCAATTTACTTAATAATTGGTTATTTGGTTCGGACTCCATATATAATATTTCTGGCAGTCTAACCTTTTCTTCTTGTAATAAATCTTCTTCAGGTAAGTATCTTGACAAAATATCAGGTACCGTATTATCTGAACCTTTAATATGTTGAACCTCATACTGAAAATGTTCTAGATAATTTATCCATCGGCTAATCCTTGCGTTATACAATTTCCAATTTTTCACAAAGATTAGCGCCTTATGGTCAGTTTGTATAATTACTTTGGAGCCACGCAAATAAGTTTCAAATTTTTCTAAACAACAAATAACCGAGAAAAATTCTTGTTCAGTTACTGTCCAATTTAATTGAGCCCCTCTTAAGACTTTACTATAAAATCCTAATACTCTCATTTTATCTCCCTCGTCTAATTGATACAAAACCCCGGCTATCCCTATCCCAGAACTGTCTGTTTGTAAATAATAAGGTTTGCTGAAATTTGGGTGATTTAAAACGATGGTTTTCACAAATAAAGATTTAATTTTTTCAAACGCTTCCTGTTCTCCTTTTTTCCATTTCCAGCTAACATTTTTCTTTGTTAAATCAGTAAGTGGCTGCATGTGGATACTAACTCGCGGAATGAATCTACGATAAAAATTACATAACCCTAAAAATGCTCTAACCTGTTTTAATTTTTTGGGTACCGGAAACTCTTGAATGGCTTTCACCTTCGCTGGATCTGTCTTTAGACCTTCTATTGATATAATATATCCTAACATTTTAACTTCTTTACACAAAAATTCACACTTCTTGAAATTACATGTAAATCCTGCTTTTTTTAGCCTACCCAATATTATGTCTAAGTGTTCGAGGTGTTTATCTAGGGTTCCTGTTGTTATTATAGCTAAATCGTCTAGGTAATTTACGCAAAATTCACGGACATCGTGTCCCAATACCTTATCCATCGCTCGACTAAAGCTACCAACTGAAGTTTTTAACCCTTGTGGTAATCTATTATAAACATATCGACGGTAGAAAGCAATTTTGTCGTATCTAAAAAATAGAGGTTTACACCAGAGTAAAAACAACACTTTGAAAAAATATAATTCTTTAACTAAAAGAGATAAAGAGATATGTCCTAAATAAAAAATTGTAAGAAAATAATGATAATTCAGGCAGATACAATAAATTTATTCTAAAGTTAGTATAACATAGGTTTTTTACGAGATACAGCAAAACATTTTTTAGTCTCGGAACTCAATTATGTTGTATCTCGAAGTCATTATATATGGGATGTGGAAAATTCTTCTAAATTATTTGCGGCAATTTCGCTGTATATGTAATCTAGCAAAAAAATAGTTTAAAATTTTTGGTATATGTATCACAGAGCAATAATTGTAGTTCATTCATTTTAAAGCAACTAGAGACAATTAAAAGTAAATTGGGAAATTTTGTTGTAAGTAAGTAGGTAGGTACAAATAAAACCACAGATAAGTGTCACACATATCTAAGCGTCAATTTTGCTGTATCTCCGTATTCATGTTTTCATGATAACAAACTTTTGTGGTAACTATTTGAAACTCACCAAACGTAACCATTTTATCTCAATACATCAAAATACATAGAAAGTAATTTTGATGTATCTAATTATCAAAACTAAATAACAAATAATGTCCTAAATACAACATTACAGGTAATGCTTTGGGTAAAAAGTTTGTATAAATTCGACGTCGTATCTAAAATTAAAATCGTCCGAGAAATACGAGACTTGGACCATTCTTCGCAGTTTTTTTTTCTGTTTCAAATAAGCAAAGAAAAAAAAAAACGATTTTTCTAGATACGACAAAATTGCTTTCTTCCGTCGATATGATTTTCCATTAAAGGAAAAACCAGTATAAGTTCTACTAGCCTTTGTTATTGGAACCTGAAAATAGGCATTATTTAAATCTAAGGTTGTTATAAAGTTAGCTCCATGAAAAGCATTCATTACATCTAATTGGAGTGGGGGTTTTTCAGTTTCTGCTATCATATATTTATTTATTTCTCTTGCGTCTAATAATACTCGAATAGAACCATCTCTTTTTAAAGTAAAAGTTAGTGGACTGCAGTATGGTGTTGCTGCTCTACTAATAATGCCCAAATCTTCTAACTCTTTTAATTTTTCTCCCACCCTTTCTCGATATGCATAAGGTATTGGATAAGTTTTCTTTATAATTGGAACATGTTTTTCCATTTTTATTTCATGTTCATAACAATTTACCTTCCCTAATTCAGAAGAGAATAATGTTTTATACTTTTTAATCAATAATTCTAATTTAATTTTCTCTCTTTGTTCTAAATTTACCCCAGTTTTCAATCCTTCACAAGCTTCGGAATCTTTAGTATTTTGTTGTATTTCGATTCCACAACTATCTTTTCCTTGAATAAAATCTTTAACAAGAAATTTAATTAACTGAGTTTTTTTTTCCTTTTCTATTATTATTCCTTTTTCTGTGGGTTTTAAAGAAATAAGGATTTTGTTTTCTCTCATCCAATTAAATCCAAGAATCAAAGGACTAATCAATCCTTGAACTATTAAAACACCTACGTCTAAAATAATTTCTCCGAACTTAATAGGGATCAACACCATACTTCGAATTTCCAAACTTTTATGTCCTACCGCAGTTCTTATTTGAATTGGTTTTATAGGAAGTAAAGGTATATTCTGTTTAATTCCCTTTAGAACTTGCCAAAGTTCTTCTGAAATACAAGTAATATCACTACCTGTATCTACTAAACCTATAACATCAAAATCAAAAATTTTAACTTTTATTTCAGCTTTATAATTTCTTGAATTACCGTTTTCTACTTTATCTTCTTCGAACACAGAAACTACGGATTTATTTATTTTATAATTTATTATCGGTATTTCTATTTTACATTTTATATTTTTGACAATTTTTTCTTCTACTGTTTCATTTTCTATTTCATTCAATTTAAATCCTATTCCTTCTTTATCATTTTGCCTTCTCTTAATAATTACTATTGGTTTTCTAATTCCGTTTCCGTTTTTTCCTAAGAGTTGTCCAGGCTCCCATCCCATCTTCCTCATCATGACTAACATCTTGTCCCCTAAAGTTGAAGCTGATTCGGGGACCTCATTGTCAGCTTCTAGTAGTTTAAATTTTCTTCTAGATTAATTTCTTCCATAGCTGATACTTCTTGAGTACTCGCCTCTCCTCTCTTCTGAACTCCTTCTGGTCTTCGCCAAGTACGATATCCTTGTTGGTAGTCATTTTTCTTCTTCTCAAATTGGCTAGTTTGTTTCGGAAAACTTGTATGTTGTTCCTGACGATTGATGTCATCCATAGTTCTAAGGAATTCTGCTGTTTCTATTATGGTATCCTTTCTAGCTGTAACCCAAGTTTGTTGTAAATACCTTGGAAAATGTTTAATTAAGTCTGCTACTAATTGTCTCTCCGGGATCTTATAGGTCAGCATTTTAGCTTTTCCCACCAATCGTAAGAAGTAATTCAACATTGAGGGAGTCTTGCTTCTCTCCCAGGTTCCTTGCACAATGTTCCTTCGTAGTCTATTTTGTTCACATTCTCCCCAATATGTCGCCAGAAAATCCCTTTTAAAATCTTCAACATCTTCCCATCTATCCTTATAGATTCGGGCCCAATCGCGTGAATCTCCTATTAAACACTCTTGTATAAGTTCAAGTTTATTATTTGAGCTCGGCGATTTATTCAAATAACTGTCCAGGTCTTCCAGAAAGGTTACCGGGTGGTATTCTAGACTTTTGGAATTTCCTCCATATTTAGGTTTTTCTATATTCAAATTTCTCACGTTGTATATCACACTCTTATATTCCTCTCGATCCAGGGTCTTCTCTTTCTGAATTTCATAATTGTTTGAACTGTCAGTTTGTTCCGAATCCATAATTTGTTTTGGTAGTTCATTGTTCCCTTGGTTCACACAGGAAGACAGTTCCTCTTCATTAATATTTCCCTTGGTTAAAGAACTCAAGGTCTTCTTTGTATTTTTCACGTCTTCACTTAGTTCGTTAATTTTAGAGGTTAACGACCCGACTGTTCTCTGTAACATTCGACAGAACAAACCCATTTCAAATTGTCTTGGTTGCGGGTTTGCCTTGAACCTTCTTCGCTTAGGTTGCGGAGGACTTTCTACGTCTTCTGGTTTTTCCACTGAACGTTGTACTCGTTTCTTTGGTGGCATCTTGGTATATTAATTATTTAACAATGTTGATTGTTCTAGTTCCTCTTGAGTTCGTTGGTTTTTCTCAATAAATTTGTCTACGCACTTATATTTTATAATAAATTAACTGTAACAAGTTTATTAACAATTACATATTTTGTTTAATTAGTATTTAAATATCCTAGTCTTTATTTATAAAGTATTTTTGTTTATAACCCGATCTGTCAATTCTGACATTTTTTATTTCTTTTATATCATCTTCGTTACCATAGATGAAGTTTAACGTTTCGTACCATAGACATATTTTCTGAATAACAGGAATGGTATTAAGTAAGAGTGAAAAGTGAGATATATTTTTCTCACTCTCGCATAATATAGTGATTTAAAGAATAAATGTAATTAGGGGAATGTGAGTGAGTGAGTGAGTGAATGAAGATTCAAACATCTCTCTCTTCACTTTCACTGCAAAATTAGAATACTTGAACGAGAACCATCTTACAAATTGTCCTAAAAATTTAAAATGTTCTAGAACAATTATATAATTATGTCATTCTGCAGTATTTGTTAATTTATTTTCATGACATTATTATATTTTCAATGTACAGTCACATTCAAATTATATCAATTATTCCACCAAGTTATTTTGTTAGATCCACTCGTGATGTTGTTTATTATTCTAGATAATATGTCTATACTTTAAATTATGTTATATTTTAATGTAATAAAAATTACTATAACGAAATTATTCAAATCATCGTGAAATTTAAATACTTTTTTTTTAAGTAAAATAATAACGAGCTAGTTTTACGACATTAATCTAAGTTGCTATTTCTCATTCGCACTCTGATTCATACTTGACTTACCTTTTTTTTATTTCCAACTGTACTTTAATTTAAAGGTCACCGCACACTAAGTATATTAACCGTTCTGTAATTATTGATTTTTGAAGTAATTTTCACCTTGTTTTCTTTTGCCTTATAGTTATAGTTTGAGTATTGTGGTGAGTAGTGTAGCCAAACTCTGATCTTTCAGTTACCTCTAGAAAGTCGGCAAGGTTGCCCTAGCAAAGTAACCTTCCAATCAAGAGTTGACCATGACTGATAAACCTCAGATATTATCCTAGGCACTTCAGGTAGGTGTGTTATGTATGTTTATAATATATACTTATGATAGGCAAGAGAAAAAAAAAAACATTTAAAAAAAGTCAAAGTAAATTTTAAACGTTTCAGTACACAGTGTGTAGCATCCTTAAAAAACTCTATATTAAAATTTCCATGTGGCACTTTACATTGTCAAACTACATATTCTACACATGCTAATCATATCTTTTACACAGCAACAAATTGGTGTCTAACTATAGACACCTTAGTGACTAGATTTCCTGATAAAAGATGGTACCGTTTTAAGAGAATTTGGCGTAATTGATCACGCGATGTGATCCTGATATCCTGGTCACGGCACCAAATTGTGACATTTGCGATCGTTACACCAAATCGTGGTCACGGCACCAAATTGTGACATACAGCCTAACCTAAACTAAACCGAAACGACACGAGCCTAACCTGAACCTGTCTATCTAGTCTCTCCAAATGAATCCAAAGGCCTGCGAGATCGTATAGTAAAATTGGTAGGTCTACGTTGTACCCATAGGTAACCTAAGTTCTAATGATTAGCAATGTAATGAGTTAAGTGTGCCCTTCGAAAAGGAGATGTGGCACCTCCACCGCCACATCCTATGTGCTTCGTCTCCTGACGGGGCGGCACTCTAGCACATTGATTCTAAAGAAAGCAAAAGAATGATCTACCTCGGTAAAGTCAGCAAGTTAGTCAAGTCTATGTCTACTAGGGGACAAGAGGGATCCCTAAACAGAGAGCCTATCCTACATCTTTAAATAAAATATGAATTTACGTAAGGCTCTCTTAGCGGGATTTTTACAGAATAAACAAATTCATGAAATGAAGGTCATGAAAGATGCTGAAGTAGCTGATCTAGGAAGTCTTTGGATTCCATTCCTGCTTCCAGATCCTAGCACGAATCTCCAAGTGCTATTCCCTAAATTTGGGCTCTCATCCGCCTCTTTCACTATCTATCCCATAAGATGAGAAGGTTTTATAAGATTCAGTCCAGGTTTTAGACTAGAGCATTATATGCTAGACTCCGTGGAGTCTGTGAAGGAACTCAGAGGCAACGTCCTGCGAGACCTTGGTCTACATCAGGACTCCGAAGCATAATTCGGTGCTTAAGAACTCTCCACTCGAAGAATCATCAACCTTAGGACTTTCTATGTTAATAGTAAATTGGTAATCGGGTATGGCACTGGGAGGTCACGCACTACAATCGGGTGAACAACAAGAGTATCAGATGTGGAAGAAATAAGTATTATCACATAGTATAAATAAGTCACATCAAAGTTTTAAAGTGTGGAAGCTGCAACGAATGTTGATTAGAAATAAAATAAAACATTTTATTTGTAGTATAATTTTGTTAAGAAGACGAAGTTCTTCCCGAAGCTCGGGCCGAAGAACAATTCTGAGAATAAATTTTATTAATATATTTGTGAAGACGTTGCTCCGAAGCTCTGGAGACTTTCCTAGACATTTTGTTTAAACACTTACGTTAGGGTTCAACTCTTATCAGAGTTCTAGATTACCTCGGACAGTAACCAAGTCTAGGTTACTAAATTTCAATACTTCACTTTTATTATCTAACACTTAGGGCACTTTGTTAGGGCTTTACTGACTGCCTCCTACTTCCAAGCTGGTCTAGATTTATCTCCTTTTACTGACTGCCTCCTACATTAAAGCTGGTCTAGAATCATCTGCCGATCCTCCTAGATTGTTTACGTTTCGAATCCCTTGCTGCAATATTTAAAATTATTTATTTTTCTAGTTTTAAAACTCTATCATCTACCTCCTTGGATTAGCTAAGTACCTTTTTATTACGACTAAAGAAAAGGACAAACTACTCTGAGAATGTCGTCTCGAATTTTAAGCTGGTTTCACAAATTCCTAAAATCTAGAGAAAGAGACAAACGGCTCCTATCTAACTATCGTGACTTTTAAGGCCGGCTACACAAGCTTAGTGTTGTAAGGTGAATCCTCTTGTCTCAAACAACTTAAAGTCGTCGTTACACCACTCAACTACACTATCAAACACTTCTACATCATCCAACTTATATTTGTGAGAAGGACAGACGACTCAGATAGGGTCGTCGTTTGGACGATGTAGAAGTGTTTGATAGTGTAGTTGAGTGGTGTAACGACGACTTTAGGTTGTTTGAGACAAGAGGTTTCTCCTTGCAACACTAAGCTTGTGTAGCCGGCCTTAAAAGTCACGATAGTTAGATAGGAGCCGTTTGTCTCTTTCTCTAGATTTTAGGAATTTGTGAAACCAGCTTAAAATTCGAGACGACATTCTCAGAGTAGTTTGTCCTTTTCTTTAGTCGTAATAAAAAGGTACTTAGCTAATCCAAGGAGGTAGATGATAGAGGTTTAAAACTAGAAAAATAAATAATTTTAAATATTGCAGCAAGGGATTCGAAACGTAAACAATCTAGGAGGAATCGGCAGATGATTCTAGACCAGCTTTAATGTAGGAGGCAGTCAGTAAAAGGAGATAAATCTAGTCCAGCTTGGAAGTAGGAGGCAGTCAGTAAAGCCCTAACAAAGTGCCCTAAGTGTTAGATAATAAAAGTGAAGTATTGAAATTTAGTAACCTAGACTTGGTAACTGTCCGAGGTAATCTAGAACTCTGATAAGAGTTGAACCCTAACGTAAGTGTTTAAACAAAATGTCTAGGAAAGTCTCCAGAGCTTCGGAGCAACGTCTTCACAAATATATTAATAAAATTTATTCTCAGAATTGTTCTTCGGCCCGAGCTTCGGGAAGGACTTCGTCTTCTTAACAAAATTATACTACAAATAAAATGTTTATTTTATTTCTAATCAACATTCGTTGCAGCTTCCACACTTTAAAACTTTGATGTGACTTATTTATACTATGTGATAATACTTATTTCTTCCACATCTGATACTCTTGTTGTTCACCCGATTGTAGTGCGTGACCTCCCAGTGCCATACCCGATTACCAATTTACTATTAACATAGAAAGTCCTAAGGTTGATGATTCTTCGAGTGGAGAGTTCTTAAGCACCGAATTATGCTTCGGAGTCCTGATGTAGACCAAGGTCTCGCTGGACGTTGCCTCTGAGTTCCTTCACAGATTCTACGGAGTCTAGCATATCATGCTCTAGTCTAAAACCTGGACTGAATCTTATAAAACCTTCTCATCTTATGGGATAGATAGTGAAAGAGGCGGATGAGAGCCCAAATTTAGGGAATAGCACTTGGAGATTCGTGCTAGGATCTGGAAGCAGGAATGGAATCCAAAGACTTCCTAGATCAGCTACTTCAGCATCTTTCATGACCTTCATTTCATGAATTTGTTTATTCTGTAAAAATCCCGCTAAGAGAGCCTTACGTAAATTCATATTTTATTTAAAGATGTAGGATAGGCTCTCTGTTTAGGGATCCCTCTTGTCCCCTAGTAGACATAGACTTAACTAACTTGCTGACTTTACCGAGGTAGATCATTCTTTTGCTTTCTTTAGAATCAATGTGCTAGAGTGCCGCCCCGTCAGGAGACGAAGCACATAGGATGTGGCGGTGGCGGTGCCACATCTCCTTTTCGAAGGGCACACTTAACTCATTACATTGCTAATCATTAGAACTTAGGTTACCTATGGGTACAACGTAGACCTACCAATTTTACTATACGATCTCGCAGGCCTTTGGATTCATTTGGAGAGACTAGATTTCTTGATTGGAAGATGTGTACCAGAAGGGGGTTGGCTGTGACACGACGACCCTATCTGAGTCGTCTGTCCTTCTTGTTCATTTCTTAGAAATTCATTATATTTTAGATTGCCTCTTTATATTTGAGAGAAGATCGAGGTTGTGAAGACCCAATTCGGATCTCAACACAGTTGTTCTCCTGCTTGATTCTTCAGGGGGTTGGCTGTGACACGACGACCCTATCTGAGTCGTCTGTCCTTCTCACAAATATAAGTTGGATGATGTAGAAGTGTTTGATAGTGTAGTTGAGTGGTGTAACGACGACTTTAAGTTGTTTGAGACAAGAGGATTCACCTTACAACACTAAGCTGGTGTAGCCGGCCTTAAAAGTCACGATAGTTAG
The DNA here is from genome assembly GCA_923062465.1 of Acleris sparsana. Classification (NCBI taxonomy): domain Eukaryota; kingdom Metazoa; phylum Arthropoda; class Insecta; order Lepidoptera; family Tortricidae; genus Acleris; species Acleris sparsana. Next base: position 431,434 of record OV281307.1, read on the forward strand.
ATAGGAGCCGTTTGTCTCTTTCTCTAGATTTTAGGAATTTGTGAAACCAGCTTAAAATTCGAGACGACATTCTCAGAGTAGTTTGTCCTTTTCTTTAGTCGTAATAAAAAGGTACTTAGCTAATCCAAGGAGGTAGATGATAGAGGTTTAAAACTAGAAAAATAAATAATTTTAAATATTGCAGCAAGGGATTCGAAACGTAAACAATCTAGGAGGAATCGGCAGATGATTCTAGACCAGCTTTAATGTAGGAGGCAGTCAGTAAAAGGAGATAAATCTAGTCCAGCTTGGAAGTAGGAGGCAGTCAGTAAAGCCCTAACAAAGTGCCCTAAGTGTTAGATAATAAAAGTGAAGTATTGAAATTTAGTAACCTAGACTTGGTAACTGTCCGAGGTAATCTAGAACTCTGATAAGAGTTGAACCCTAACGTAAGTGTTTAAACAAAATGTCTAGGAAAGTCTCCAGAGCTTCGGAGCAACGTCTTCACAAATATATTAATAAAATTTATTCTCAGAATTGTTCTTCGGCCCGAGCTTCGGGAAGGACTTCGTCTTCTTAACAAAATTATACTACAAATAAAATGTTTATTTTATTTCTAATCAACATTCGTTGCAGCTTCCACACTTTAAAACTTTGATGTGACTTATTTATACTATGTGATAATACTTATTTCTTCCACATCTGATACTCTTGTTGTTCACCCGATTGTAGTGCGTGACCTCCCAGTGCCATACCCGATTACCAATTTACTATTAACATAGAAAGTCCTAAGGTTGATGATTCTTCGAGTGGAGAGTTCTTAAGCACCGAATTATGCTTCGGAGTCCTGATGTAGACCAAGGTCTCGCTGGACGTTGCCTCTGAGTTCCTTCACAGATTCTACGGAGTCTAGCATATCATGCTCTAGTCTAAAACCTGGACTGAATCTTATAAAACCTTCTCATCTTATGGGATAGATAGTGAAAGAGGCGGATGAGAGCCCAAATTTAGGGAATAGCACTTGGAGATTCGTGCTAGGATCTGGAAGCAGGAATGGAATCCAAAGACTTCCTAGATCAGCTACTTCAGCATCTTTCATGACCTTCATTTCATGAATTTGTTTATTCTGTAAAAATCCCGCTAAGAGAGCCTTACGTAAATTCATATTTTATTTAAAGATGTAGGATAGGCTCTCTGTTTAGGGATCCCTCTTGTCCCCTAGTAGACATAGACTTAACTAACTTGCTGACTTTACCGAGGTAGATCATTCTTTTGCTTTCTTTAGAATCAATGTGCTAGAGTGCCGCCCCGTCAGGAGACGAAGCACATAGGATGTGGCGGTGGCGGTGCCACATCTCCTTTTCGAAGGGCACACTTAACTCATTACATTGCTAATCATTAGAACTTAGGTTACCTATGGGTACAACGTAGACCTACCAATTTTACTATACGATCTCGCAGGCCTTTGGATTCATTTGGAGAGACTAGATTTCTTGATTGGAAGATGTGTACCAGAAGGGGGTTGGCTGTGACACGACGACCCTATCTGAGTCGTCTGTCCTTCTTGTTCATTTCTTAGAAATTCATTATATTTTAGATTGCCTCTTTATATTTGAGAGAAGATCGAGGTTGTGAAGACCCAATTCGGATCTCAACACAGTTGTTCTCCTGCTTGATTCTTCAGGGGGTTGGCTGTGACACGACGACCCTATCTGAGTCGTCTGTCCTTCTCACAAATATAAGTTGGATGATGTAGAAGTGTTTGATAGTGTAGTTGAGTGGTGTAACGACGACTTTAAGTTGTTTGAGACAAGAGGATTCACCTTACAACACTAAGCTTGTGTAGCCGGCCTTAAAAGTCACGATAGTTAGATAGGAGCCGTTTGTCTCTTTCTCTAGATTTTAGGAATTTGTGAAACCAGCTTAAAATTCGAGACGACATTCTCAGAGTAGTTTGTCCTTTTCTTTAGTCGTAATAAAAAGGTACTTAGCTAATCCAAGGAGGTAGATGATAGAGGTTTAAAACTAGAAAAATAAATAATTTTAAATATTGCAGCAAGGGATTCGAAACGTAAACAATCTAGGAGGATCGGCAGATGATTCTAGACCAGCTTTAATGTAGGAGGCAGTCAGTAAAAGGAGATAAATCTAGACCAGCTTTAATGTAGGAGGCAGTCAGTAAAAGGAGATAAATCTAGACCAGCTTGGAAGTAGGAGGCAGTCAGTAAAGCCCTAACAAAGTGCCCTAAGTGTTAGATAATAAAAGTGAAGTATTGAAATTTAGTAACCTAGACTTGGTTACTGTCCGAGGTAATCTAGAACTCTGATAAGAGTTGAACCCTAACGTAAGTGTTTAAACAAAATGTCTAGGAAAGTCTCCAGAGCTTCGGAGCAACGTCTTCACAAATATATTAATAAAATTTATTCTCAGAATTGTTCTTCGGCCCGAGCTTCGGGAAGAACTTCGTCTTCTTAACAAAATTATACTACAAATAAAATGTTTTATTTTATTTCTAATCAACATTCGTTGCAGCTTCCACACTTTAAAACTTTGATGTGACTTATTTATACTATGTGATAATACTTATTTCTTCCACATCTGATACTCTTGTTGTTCACCCGATTGTAGTGCGTGACCTCCCAGTGCCATACCCGATTACCAATTCGGCACCAAATTGAAACGTACAGCACCAAATCGTGGTCACGGCACCAAATTGTAACACACAGCCTAACCTAAACTAAACCGAAACGACACGAGCCTAACCTGTACCTGTTTATCTAGTCTGGTACACATCTTCCAATCAAGAAATCTAGTCTCTCCAAATGAATCCAAAGGCCTGCGAGATCGTATAGTAAAATTGGTAGGTCTACGTTGTACCCATAGGTAACCTAAGTTCTAATGATTAGCAATGTAATGAGTTAAGTGTGCCCTTCGAAAAGGAGATGTGGCACCGCCACCGCCACATCCTATGTGCTTCGTCTCCTGACGGGGCGGCACTCTAGCACATTGATTCTAAAGAAAGCAAAAGAATGATCTACCTCGGTAAAGTCAGCAAGTTAGTCAAGTCTATGTCTACTAGGGGACAAGAGGGATCCCTAAACAGAGAGCCTATTCTACATCTTTAAATAAAATATGAATTTACGTAAGGCTCTCTTAGCGGGATTTTTACAGAATAAACAAATTCATGAAATGAAGGTCATGAAAGATGCTGAAGTAGCTGATCTAGGAAGTCTTTGGATTCCATTCCTGCTTCCAGATCCTAGCACGAATCTCCAAGTGCAATTCCCTAAATTTGGGCTCTCATCCGCCTCTTTCACTATCTATCCCATAAGATGAGAAGATTTTATAAGATTCAGTCCAGGTTTTAGACTAGAGCACGATATGCTAGACTCCGTGGAGTCTGTGAAGGAACTCAGAGGCAACGTCCAGCGAGACCTTGGTCTACATCAGGACTCCGAAGCATAATTCGGTGCTTAAGAACTCTCCACTCGAAGAATCATCAACCTAGGACTTTCTATGTTAATAGTAAATTGGTAGTCGGGTATGGCACTGGGAGGTCACGCACTACAATCGGGGTGAACAACAAGAGTAACAGATGTGGAAGAAATAAGTATTATCACATAGTATAAATAAAACACATCATAGTTTTGAAGTGTGGAAGCTGCAACGAATGTTGATTAGAAATAAAATAAAACATTTTATTTGTAGTATAATTTTGTTAAGAAGACGAAGTCCTTCCCGAAGCTCGGGCCGAAGAACAATTCTGAGAATAAATTTTATTATTATATTTGTGAAGACGTTGTTCCGAAGCTCTGGAGACTTTCCTAGACATTTTGTTTAAACACTTACGTTAGGGTTCAACTCTTATCAGAGTTCTAGATTACCTCGGACAGTAACCAAGTCTAGGTTACTAGATTTCAATACTTCACTTTTATTATCTAACACTCGAACATATTACGGCTTTTTTTTAAAAAATAAAAGATTGTAATAAATTTAGGGTTCTTGTTAGGGCTTTACTGACTGCCTCCTCGGTAAAGTCTGCAAGTTAGTTAAGTCTATGTCTACTAGGGGACAAGAGGGATCCCTAAACAGAGAGCCTATCCTACATCTTTAAATAAAATATGAATTTACGTAAGGCTCTCTTAGCGGGATTTTTACAGAATAAACAAATTCATGAAATGAAGGTCATGAAAGATGCTGAAGTAGCTGATCTAGGAAGTCTTTGGATTCCATTCCTGCTTCCAGATCCTAGCACGAATCTCCAAGTGCTATTCCCTAAATTTGGGCTCTCATCCGCCTCTTTCACTATCTATCCCATAAGATGAGAAGGTTTTATAAGATTCAGTCCAGGTTTTAGACTAGAGCATGATATGCTAGACTCCGTAGAGTCTGTGAAGGAACTCAGAGGCAACGTCCAGCGAGACCTTGGTCTACATCAGGACTCCGAAGCATAATTCGGTGCTTAAGAACTCTCCACTCGAAGAATCATCAACCTTAGGACTTTCTATGTTAATAGTAAATTGGTAATCGGGTATGGCACTGGGAGGTCACGCACTACAATCGGGAGAACAACAAGAGTATCAGATGTGGAAGAAATAAGTATTATCACATAGTATAAATAAGTCACATCAAAGTTTTAAAGTGTGGAAGCTGCAACGAATGTTGATTAGAAATAAAATAAAACATTTTATTTGTAGTATAATTTTGTTAAGAAGACGAAGTCCTTCCCGAAGCTCGGGCCGAAGAACAATTCTGAGAATAAATTTTATTAATATATTTGTGAAGACGTTGCTCCGAAGCTCTGGAGACTTTCCTAGACATTTTGTTTAAACACTTACGTTAGGGTTCAACTCTTATCAGAGTTCTAGATTACCTCGGACAGTAACCAAGTCTAGGTTACTAAATTTCAATACTTCACTTTTATTATCTAACACTCGAACATATTACGGACTTTTTATAAGAAAATTGAAAGATTGTAATAAATTTAGGGTTCTTGTTAGGGCTTTACTGACTGCCTCCTACTTCCAAGCTAGTCTAGATTCATCTCAATCCTCTTGTCTCAAACAACTTAAAGTCGTCGTTACACCACTCAACTACACTATCAAACACTTCTACATCATCCAACTTATATTTGTGAGAAGGACAGACGACTCAGATAGGGTCGTCGTGTCACAGTATGTTATAACATTTTTAATCAATAACTCGTGACCTGATGTCCTTTCCTACGTATTTAGGTATTTTCTGGCAGTAAATCTTATTGTGTTTTTTGTGTATTTTTGTGTGAAACGGATATTTATCCGTCGTTATTGCGTTATGCGTACATTGGAAAGCTTTTAGGTTAGGAAATGTTTCACCGAAATGCTTTATTAAAATCTTTGTTTGTTTAGGATGCGAGATTTCGTCGGATTCTTTTGAGTACGATTTAATGATGTTCATGTGGATGGTGTGTTGTATGATACGTTTGACACTGGGAGAATTCAAGAGACATTAATTTTTGCAATGACATGAGTAGATCGTCGATGGTTATTTCTGTTGGTTTCATGAAATAGAACTTATTCTATTGATGTTATACTAAATTAGACGTAGCCTATGTATGTTTATTATGAAATGTCAAATCATTGTCGCGATCAGACAATTGCTCTTCGTTCATTGTACAAAAAATAATGCTTATGTATTAATGAATGGATGATAATAGTAACTTTAACAAAAATAAAGAAAACAGACAAAAACTGCGTTACTTAAATAACATCAAAAGAAACAGCGGTTTTCGCCTAGAATCTAGCATGCAACAGAAAGAGAGCAAATAAAAAGAAGCCGCGTACAGTTTCAGCCATATATGTTGTAAGCTTCATGGAATTTGAATGCAACGGAAGAACTTTTGTACTGAAATAAGTTGCTTAGTGGCAATGAGGTGTGGCAAGTTCGTAGCCCGCTTCGAAACCGCAGGTACTGTGGCCCAGACCTTTTCAAAACCATGTGCCCAGAAGAGATGGGTCGAAAATCGTTTAAATATTATACGTAATTTGTACTTGTATTGGTTTATGGTAAAATACAACATCATTATCATTTCGAGCATCTGAAAAGTACATACAGTGATCAAATTTGAGATGTACCAAATTACTATCGCACCTGAAACTTCGAGCGATGAAGTTTCGAGTGACGTCACGCCGTGGCACACTTTATACCTCGTGTCGTCACAAGCCCCCAGTACCAAACTTTGATGCGCGTAATATTTGCCAATTTTGACTGATTTGAAAAAACAAAAAATACGTATTCCATTTTTTTTGATAATCTTACTGACGAACTAACTAGTTTTTTTTTTACCAAGGACACACCCCTATTGTATTGCACATCCAACCTTAATTATAACCTTTGAGAGTTTAAAATGCTTCTATAAATTAGCACATGGGCCTTTTCTCCGTAATATCTTGCACGACGAGGTTGATGAATGTAGAAGAAGCGAAACAGGTCGGTACACCTGGCATTCCATAGTTTCTGCCTACCTCTTTGGATATTTTTGAGAATGATTCGTATATTGTTTGTTAAACAGACGATATTTTATTAAATTGTGGTATTTATAAAGGCTTTGTTATAGCTCTTGATGTAATTCCTTAAACTTTTTTACTGCTGGTGCGTGCGTGCCTGTTATTGGGCCATAAACCTTGACTGTTATTCCCTGTGCCTGTATGTATAGATGTTCATTTTAATGTTTACGAGTAGGTATGTACAGTTGGTGGGTACGTCAATCAAAATGATTGAATAAGCCATCTCTTTATGACAACGTGACTAAGAAATTAGTCCCTTAAATCTCTCCTTAAATCTTTATTTAAATTGGTGATGGATGTACTTTATATTGCATTGAGTTTTCGACGGATAAGGAAAATACATGAATAAATGTGAGGGACTCTCACACAACTCACCTTGTCCAAAAGTAAGCTCTAGGCTTGGACTATAACTCTACGAGACGACATTAAACACACTTAAACAGATAAATAAATACCTACTGAAATACATAGAAAAGATCTAAGAAAAACAAAAACATTTGCACTTTTGAACCGCTAGCGTCATAGGCAGGGTTATTACCAACAGAGTTAAATGCGTTAACTGACTCCGCAAAGATCAAGGTATTTTCTTGTTAATGAAGGACACAGTTTCGTCCATCCACAACCGCACGTTGATTCCGTAAATCAATGGCACCGGGAAGAGAATTTACGAGCGGTTTGGAGCTGCCTTGGTGGTAATCTGTAGCGCGCAATGGAAAGGATTATTAATTATTACATCATTTCTGACATCGGTTATTTCGTACAAGGGATTCTCGTAATAAACTACAGTTTGTTAAAAGGTGTTTAGTATCTATATTTTACTGTATTATCATCCGCACTTATTATTTAAATTATGCTTTTTGTTTTAGCTAAGTAGCACAATTTTAGAACTCATTTTATGAAAAAAATATAGAAACACTCTCAAAACTGCGCTTCTGTAGAAGTTTGGAGAAGCCATTATAATCTCCCAGATTACACTGAGCTTTAATGTTGTAATAACAACAGAAGTACCGCCGTTCTGCAAAATATCTCCAACAGTGTACAAACACACAGAAATTTCATCGCAGTCGCGGGCTACTAATTCTTGTCCAAATACGCCGCAAATTGTCAAAGCGCATAGTGGTGTTTTATTGCCCCTCTGTGCGGAAAGCGCCCACTGTGCACTTTAGCGCCGACCGCGCACACCGGCCAAAATAACCGAGTTTTATTTTCAACGGCGGGCACGTTTGAAGTCATTTTTACTCTCAGTTTTGCATATTGTGAGAGGGTAGATACGTCGGCCGTTTTTGCACGCTCTGACCACATTTTTCCCGAAAAATATCATAGTTTTATGTTATGACCTCGGATATGCATAAAGAATATTGTTAAAATAAAAAATATATTTTCAAATTTACCTCTAATAAAACTTGTTATATTACGTATGGCAATTTCAAGTCGATGCCGGCATACAAAATACGTGTAGTTTAAAGCTGGTTTAAAGTTGCAACTATTTCCATATTTTGCGCCCGGCGCGAGCTATTTGCGGCAAGTTTTTCCGGTACAGGCTAACTTTGTCCAATATCGCCCCGAACCACTGTGCGACGATATTGCGGTACATTTGCAGACAGCAATAAAACCTTGATTGAAATATTGTCTTGCCAAGAAACTCGCAAAGAAGCGCATTCGAGTCCCACTCAGTTACATTTTATGTTTTTTGAAGATTTTATATTTTGCGACGCCGGAAATATTTTGCCAGCACTTTGTAACTTTATTCGTGCAACTAACCAGGAGCCTTTACTACAAATTACGGCGTCCGTAATACTTTCAACTGAGAGATTTTCTTAGCAGAATCAAATATGTGTTCACGTTCACGTCATACGTTCCAGATAAAAATACATGTTTTTATTATAGTAAACAAAAGAATAATGCGAATAAATTTAGCGAAACAAAAACAAAAAACAAAGATTAAGTCTAATAAGTAAGATTTACAAAGCTAAGTAATCTTTAATACATTTCAGTTGTATAAACGGGTATTAACTAAGAACATTAAAATAAAGTCAAGCTTCAGTTTGAATCCGTGTCGTACAACCACGGTTATAACACGGTTTTTAGGGTTCCGTAGTCAAACTAGGAACCCTTATAGCTTCACCATGTCCGACCGTCCGTCCATCCGGAACCTAGCACAGAGACTCTTAGTACCTACTAGAAATCTGTAATTTGGCATGAATACAATATTAGTTACGACAACAAAGTGGTACAATAAAATCTCAAAAAAACATATTTTTTTTGTGTACTTACCTCCCTTGCCCGTGACCTAGGGATGCTTTTTTTTCTTGCCTACTTAATGAATTTAATAGGAAAACTATCATGACTAAATAGACTTCATTGATTCTTGAGTTACAAACGGTTTAAATATTTATATCTACCCAGAACTTATTTGCGGTGTTGGTAAACTGACCGCGACCTATGTCGATGTATGGGGATAACAGTTTTCCAACGGCATAGTTAAGTTTTAAGGCTTCGGAACCCTACACTGAGCAAGGTCCGACATGCTCTTCCCCGGTTTTTTTTAGTACACCTACGAATAAAAGTAACTAACCACTTTGTGTGTAAGATTACATCATAGTGACCGATTGTGGTCTCTCTCGAATCTACTAAACCGACATCTAATAAAACTTAACAAACTCTCACTCAACTAATTGTAGAACAAAACGAATCTTCGATCTCTTTAATCTTTAGCACCAAGTTCTCGCCTCTCAAAATATTTGACTTGTTCGAACTTTAGTTCGCTCACTCTTTGCTTAATTTGCCTTCAAATCTGTTTTGTTCATAAATACATCGCGCATTTGGGAACTTTTCGCTGATCTTCATCTGTATTTGGACATAAATTCTCATTATCTGAGTTTATGTGGATTTGAAATGTAAATTGGGGCAGAGGGCGCCACTCGCGACTGACAAATTGTGAAATAACAATATATCGCAGTCCTTTGTTCTCGATTTATTGGGAAGGACGCTCGGCTTTGGCGCGGCGAGCTCGGATCGAGTGATTCAATTTACTAGGCGCGGCCAAGTTTTGATAATAATAGAGATTAACCCGAGTGATGAGTGACAGTCGACGTTGTTGCGTCCACTGTGTGTTTTATTCCGAAGTCTGTGTAAATTCAGGGCAAGAGTATCGAAAAGGAGGATGTATTGTATTTTCGTTTCTATTTTACTTTTGCTAGTTAAAACACTCACAAGAGTCACAAGTCACATGAATACAAGTAGGAGCTGAACTTTAATATTGATTTAAATGAATTAATATTTTTTCATGTAGTTAGTATTTGATATTCAGCGCATGATTAAAATATAAAATTATAAGGAAGAGCAAATTTAAAAAAAAAATGAAATTATAAATAGGACCCTACTATTCAAACTAAATTTCTGCTACCCAATTTTCATAACGTTTGCGTAATTGAATAAGCGTGAACTTTCACAGCATTTCAATTTCAATGTACAGTCACTCAATAAAAATGTTGATCATACTTAGAACCTTGTCGTTGTGGCTGCCATTCTTATTGTCATACTTGTCATTTGATGTTCAGTTTGTAGTTTATTATGAAAGTGCACTAAGTGCTATGGATGTATATACGTAGTCAACGATCCAGTTGGGAATCTATTACCGGGTAATGAGCTGAGCGCCGAAACAGCGCGATTTCAGTAGAATCAATAAGACTTTAGCGTGGCGAGTGCTCGAGCCTCGTCCGGATCGTGCCCCAGCATTAGCCCGACTTGCGCGAGTTGACGCTTCGCTGACGTGAGCTCTCTCGCTAAGGTTGTTAATTGAATCAACGTTTCCTGAAAAGGGTAAGCCGGTTCATGTTACATTAAGTATTATGATCGAATCGGTGCGGATTATAATTTCGTCAGCTGCAGGAAATTCCCAGAATTGAATTATCCTCAAAAAAATAATGCAAACATTATCGAAAACTGTTGAGATCATTGAGATTCATCTTTCGAAACAAAAAAAATACCGAGAATTTCTTTCAGTGAATTTACAATTTGAGAAGTTTCTCATCGCAACAATGCTTAGTTAAATACCTATTTCAATTTCTTCTTTTTAGGCGAATTTAAATTGTCTTAATTTTCTAAAACGAAGTTAAAACAACAACGGCACAGCACATTACAATGATAAACATTACTGTTGTTACTTATTAGAGCACCTTTCAATAAAACTCGCTACAACTGTCGTCATTGAAGTAATGGTAATTACTCTAATTTTTTCCCCTTTCCAGGCCGTTCCAGCTCATTCCAGCCAATTCAGCGATTGTGTTCCTTCAGGAATAAAAAGTTACAGCGCTGTCTCACGGGGGTGGCGCTGAATTTCAATCGCAAACGTTAATCTCCTCTAATCGACTTTCTCCAATAAATGCCAGGGACTGGGGACTAGTATTTTTTCCCTAATTACGAAACTTGGTGTTTAGAGGTCTTGGGACGAATTAACAGATTTATCGGAATTGGGGCAATGAGTTGGCCGGAGTAGCTGTTGTTTATTGATTCTAAGACTGAACGAGTTGTTGGTTGGCTGGTTTTTAATTTACCCTTTTGTTGGGGAAATTAATATCCATTCCATTTGTATGTTGGACCAGCTGAGTAGATTTGCCTAATCGGCTGTAAAACATATGTTTGACAGCAATAGAGAAACTATTAATTAAAAATGCCTTCAGATCCATACATTCTAAAAAATATAGATAGGTATTTTAACTATTAAGAGCAATTTTGTTGACTTTAAGTCTCTTGAATCAAAATAAACCAATTTAATGCGATCACCTAGACAAAATTGAAAATTACCTATAAAGAAAATTGACTTTTTTTTTTAGCGGCCATGAAGGACTTTTACGTAGTTATTTAGAGGAACTAAATACACAAAGATATATACAATTTATTGCTTTAAATAATATTGGAGCGGAGAAATTAAAGATTTAAGTATTCAGATTTTGGTACAGTCAAAGTCATTTATGTACCTTGTTACTTTAACGTCGTGTTTGAAATATCATACAAAATTGTGAAACGATTGAAAGCGACAAGGTACATAAATGTTCACTTATTTATGCTGTTGACTATACTAAAAGTACGCTCAGGTATTCCGATGTACTTTTGAGTATTATATTACAAACAAAATATGTTTATTTTGAATAATTCTATCATAATTTACCACTGTTATGTTATGAGGCCGCTCACGGTGAAAATGTGACTTTTACAAATGACAACCCCTTTACAAATAGGCTTTCAGACAAAGTTCAAACAGTATCAAAACATAATTACGCTTTCAAAAAGTCTCTAGCACCGCCAGCACTGCTGCGAAACAACTCGTCTGAATGAGGGCATGAATTTCCCACCAGCAATTTTCCAAGCTGAATATTTTAACTCATATCTGGGGGTAAAATTTTATCTGCTGCTCTTTGGGGGGAATTGAACCGTTCCTGTATTTGTGATTGAAATCATTGAAATTTTTCTCACATAAATTGTGTTAGTATATTACTGGTATAATCATATCGTAGGGTAAAGTCACCAGTGGTCAGCCGGAGACCAGTAGTCGACCTTATTTAAGTGCGAAAAGTGGGAAATATATTTCTCGTACTCTTCCCACTCATACAAAGTATAGGCAGAGGCCGACTACAGATCTCTGGCTGACCACTGGTGACTTTACCCTATCTATTATAAGAAGCGTCAACATCTTTGGACTATAAATATTTGTGAGATCTGTAAGATATTAAAAACTACTTCTTCGATGGCTGCACTGGTAAAGTTTGTCCACATCTTGTGCCGTTATGTCACGACAGATAGCTTGTTATCGCAGATGTTCCGTCTAGCTCTCTTGTTAGCCGATTGTCGCTTTAGGCACCATCATGGAGCTTCAGCCTCTGCTTTCTTCTTCTTTATGAACTTTTCCCATTCACCATACTTGATGTTAAAGTGTATTGTTCTGTTAATTTATTTCGATTTTATGCATCAAACACATTGACTTGTTTAGCGCTGGAGACCGGCCTGGCGTGATTTAATAGGTTATAGTATACTAGTACAGGTATTTTTTTAGGGTTCCGTACCCTATTACTAAGACTCCGCTGTCCGTCTGTCTGTCACCAGGCTGTATCTCACTATCCGTTATAACTAGACAGTTGAAATGTTCACAGAAGATTTATTTCTGGTTCATAACAAAAAATACTAAAAACAGAATGAATTAAATATTTAAGGCCCCCCTCTCATACAACAAACGTGTTTTTTTGTCGTTTTTGCTAATGGTACGGAATCCTCCGTGCGCGAATCCGACTTGCACTTGGCCGGTTTTTTGATACTGTCCACGATATGCAGCTCCTCCGAATACACGAAAACAATAAATTTCAATTTTTATTATGACGATCACAGTTACTTAAGATGGTTCTACATCGTAACCATGGTTCTTCGTCAGTACCGGTTGTGTGGACGGTATTTGTCATGTTACGTTCTCTGTCGCTATGTGACCTATATCCCAAGTTCATGATTCACACTGTCCACATGTAGCTTAACAGGTCCTAAAGATTTGTCATACCATCCGACCCGATCAAGCCCCATGATCGGGACCTACCTTAACATTTCATATAAATCGTCGTATAAGCTATCATTCAATCAATCAATTAATCAGTCATACACAGATAAAGTAACTGATTAGCCTTTCAGTCCTGAGCTTCGGTAATCTTAGTGGACCGTTAACCCATTGTAGACTAGCGGTCCCGTTTCGTACCGTACGTCGTAGTCACAATTTGTGCTTTATTGTTCTATACATTCAAATTCAAAATAATTTTGGGTAATCAAATAATTCAGCCTATAATGGGTTAATATAAAAAGTATCATATCCTCACTGCCTACCAAAATTTCAACAGTAACTGAACGTAAAACACATTTTTATACCAAAATCCTACAAAAAATATTCATCGGTAATCCATTTCTTGTCCTGAATTCCCAATCAAAGACGCAAGCATTTCTCGAACACAATCAAGTGCACACTGGTTCGGTGCTGACAAAACGGCGGCTAATGAGGCGCGATCGAAATTCAATATCACCGCACAGTGGAGCGAAACTGGGAAAAAATTCGTTATGCTCGTGAATTTTCCTCACACGCTTGTGAACTTCGTTTGGTTTGAATTTCGCCTTGATATTGGATGAGTTTTTTATGTTTTCGAGCGATGCATTGAATTTGGGTTTATCAAGTATAATTTCCTGGACGTATTTCTTGGAAAATGGGGTTGATTGATGGTAATTACTTTTTTATAAATGTTTGTTATAATAATATCATGTCAAGAATGTATAATTTGACAATGTGTTTTATTTACACTGTTTAACCTGGGGTAACCATAACGGAATTGATTAGATCTAAAAATGTACTAAGGGTGCAATACATCAACATATAAACCATATTAATAATATTTTTAGTAGAAGGTTGCAGCTGCGTAACGTGAGTTTTTGTATGCCAAATTTCATCCAAGACCGTTCAGGTTTTAACGCATAGTTTGGTCAAAATTTAGGATTCTCACGAACTTTCACGTTAATTTAAATAATATTAGAATTATTTATTACTGATGTCCTAGTTAAATAAAGCAATCAAGTTAGTAACGAATTGGTTCATGGCGCAGCTTAATGATGTCAATACGAGTTAACTACAGTTAATTACAATCTACAACATAAATTCAGTCCATTTAGTGCGGAGTGCCGCACATTCCGATTCCAATTTAACACTTCATCACCGAATCCCAGAAACTACTCAGTATTTTATTCCTCACTCAACAAGGGCAGGAGAATCGAGCATTGGTTCCGTTTTACGGATACATGCATAAAACCACAGTAATCTACTCGAAACCGACGTCCACCGATTTATACAAGTGAATGCAATTCGATTTCGGTTCCATATTTGAATTATCTGTTATCCGTTAGATTATCACGTAACCGATTCCAACGGAAAACGAATTTGAATTTCGAATGTGATTGTTCTAAATCGTGGCGTTTGCTAGATTGTCAGTTTCCATAGCAGATTTTGTGGCTTGTCATTTTATGATTTGAATTCCCGGTGGATATATTTAAAGAAACAGCTGCCCAATGTTTTGATGAGTGGCGACAGGCGTTCAAATTATTGCTGCTAGTCAATAGTAATTATGAAAGATTACATGACAATTCCTCTTTGACCTAATTCAATACCTAAATTTAAAAAACCCTATATAAATTGCGCAAAATAATCATTTGTTATCTAGAAATTTAAAGTCTCTTGAAAATATGAAGATTAACTACTTACTGCTACAAGCTTTTTTTCTACTCTGAAAGCCACCAAAAATGAGCGTTAAATGTCGTTAATTTAATAGCTAGCATTTTTCTACCAGAGTGTGTACAAAAAAACCTTTTAAGTTTCAATCTAGCTGCTATCCCCAAAAATAATTATAATTAAAAAGCCGAAGCCCTCCATTTCGAGGGCGATTAGTTTTTACGTCCGCCGGCTCTTATTATGTTAATTTTGTGTTTTGTTGTCTCAACCTTCCGTGAACGTTAGCGGGCCGTCCAAGGACACGGACTAACATTGCCAACCAAAAGAAAAAGGCAGTATAAGAGTATGAAATCCATATGCGTTTAATGCTTTTTTGCTTCAACTAGAAGCATGAATACAGTAAAAGCGTTTTTGTAAGTCATATTTTTATTGCTTAGCGGTTTGTTACACATTAGCAAGATTATTATTACTTTGTTGAGATACTTTTCTTTGACTTTTTAGACATACACGGAAAAGAACCGTTACCTATTTGTACACAGTACACATATAAAACACACACATAAGACACACATGTAAGGTACACATGTAAGATTAAAAATACCTGTAAAAGTGACTATCGAAAATTGTTCAAAATATGTAAGATACTTCCCGTCACTTTAAAGCACAAATACCTTTTGGCTATTAATAACCATGACAGTTGGCAGCATGACCTGTGTAGAATTGATCACAATCATGGAACGAGATTGGTGTCCGCAGGTAAATTTGATGTGCCTAGAGTTAACAACTATTACGGAGACAGAACTTTGAAAAAGCGCCTGCCATATATTCTCAACAGTTTACCTGGGGACATCCGTCTTGAGCAAAATAAAAGTATATTTAAGAGAAAGCTAAAGAAACATCTATTAGATACACTGCCTTAGAATTATATATTTGGTATGTCAAACTAAACATTGTATAACATTAAGATTATAGTACTGTTCTTGTTCTTTTCAAGTCTTCCTGCAGTCAAACTGTCCTAAAACAGTTTTGCAGGGCTTTTGATTTATTTTTAAGTTTTGTTGTTGGTTTAATAAATAAATAAATAATAATAATAATGTAACAGAAAAGGCTAATATCGATTTATTGGTCATCTAAAATAACGAAATTTAAATATTAAGATTATCTTCGTAGTCACACATCCCTATGTGTGTACCTATCCAAAAACTGTAGTGATCATTTGAAGAATGCTTTGTTAAGCACAAAAAGTTTAAAACTGACAACTATTAATAACACAAGTTATTCTCTTAACTTCTTCGAATTCGTTTTTTAAGTTGTAAGTTAAGCTAAGTTTTCTTCTCTTTTTTACCGTCTATTTTATTTCTCTGTTTCAGGTAAGACACGAGCACGACGAAAACAACAATATTGCGCGAGATTTCATCGTAAGTTACAATATTTCCCGCGATCTCATACTTTTACGAGCGTTGTCTTAAAAGTGTAGTAATTTTCGTCTGAAAAATATCTACTTTCTTGAAAGAAAGAACAAGTTTTAGTAAATAAACAAATATTCAATTTGTTTAAAAAAATTGTTCAACTTCAAATAAATGCTTTTCATTTAATGGTGGATTATAAAAAAAAGATTCACATCTTTTTCACCAATCTTTAACACAATGCCTACACTTGACATTTGCACAAGCCCCAAAAATACAACCGACGTAAGTACATACAGGCTTATTCAAACTGCTCTTTCAGCAAATATTAGCAGAAAACAAAAGTACAGCTCGCTGAGGCGCGGCTCAAAGGAACAAGAGTCCATATCCCGGAAACAGTAAGCGCCAAAACAATGCGTTTTGTTCCTAAGGACCGCTCTAAAGAAACACAAATAACCAACCCATTTTACACTCTATCTGTAGAAAATAAGGTTGACTTTAAATTAGGTGACGCGCGCCATCATTTTAATGGCTACTAATTAATAACAAATGTGTACAGAAAATGATTAATTGACAATTTGTTTTTGGTTACGGAATGATGGATGATTTTAGCATAAAATATTTTTCGTGTTTTAATTTTTGAAACAATTTTGTCAGGCTTTTTTCTCTTTATTGAACCACTGTGCTGGTAAAATGGGCGGTTTCAGGTGATTTAATGGCACAAAGGATTGTGTTATACAAATTTAATCTGCGGTGGAGCAAACACATTTTAGTCTGAAGGTGAGGGGGATGGAGGGTGTGAGCACTTTATGAATATGAAATAGCAGGTGTTCTATTTGAGCGATATACTAGCAAAGCGGCGGCGACGGCTAGCGGTGAAACAAATGCATAGAAACCGCCTCATCCCCGCCGAAGCCACGCACGGCGCATGTAACATTCATACATCTCTATGCATTCGTTTGTTGCTGTAACCAAGCTGTCGCCAGGCTGTTATTCTAGTTTCAACTTGTTTCATTTTCTAGTATAGTTCGCGGTTTAGTACCAATAATTATCTAAATTAACGCACACTTTTTCAAATCTCATCATCCATATTTATACCTATATTGAACGTTTGCAAACGCAGTGATTTACACTACGCTTCTAACTTTATCACAATCTTTTCCTCAATAGAAAGAGATCAATGTCAACAAAACCAGGAACAACAAATATTTCTAGTTCCGAATCAAACAAACCTTCCATCCGTCAATATTATTGTTTCGAAGTAAACTTCAAAATATCAGAACTATTCGAGAACTGGGAGAGCCGACCTCGTGAGGGATGTATTCTTGTTTTCCGTCCGATTGTGTTTGCTTCGCGAGAATTTATTACAATCCTCGGGATCATTCCTTGTTTGGGACTCCTTTGCAATCATTGATTGAAAATTTAAAGAGTTTTTCTTATTATCTCTCTTAAGATTTTTACAGGTAAAAGTGGGTTCATTTCCGATTCCAAATAAATTTGGTTTACAGTAATTTAAATAAGACAATACAATCCGACTTGGCCCCACTGTGCGCTTTTGCTTAATCTGTCGTGTCTTTGGACAATTTTTCGCGAATGAATTTTAATTGCACGGTTTTAAGTTTCATAAAGGCTTGAAACCCACCGAAATAATGAATTCTTCGCGAATGCCGGTGGAACTTGAACTGTGTCGGGATGATGCGGCGTGATTAACGGGCTTTTCGATTTTCTGCCGCCAGTAGGGCTAAGACAAGGGCGGGCGAGATTCCTCTGTTGTAACAAGAAATATAAACGCTTCTCTTTATTTATATTTTAAATTTCTTTTGTTCTATTTATTTCTCTTTATTTATTTTGTCCTTATTTCTTACTTTTGACAACAGAACATAACAGGTACATACAAAATCTGCTGCTTGACTGAAAGGCAAAATGTTCTTAGCAATCAGAAAGGACTCTACGCAAGGTCACTGTGTACCTTATTTGCAGTAAAAGTATCTGAAATTGACAAAATACGTACAATTTTTTAAACTAACTTAAACTCACAACAGCTATTTGAAAAAATAAACTGCAACACAACACACTATAATCACACTAAAACAAAATAAGTCTAAAATCCGAATAGGAGACGCCTTCACCGGGCTATGTATTCGATAAAAAGTATTTTATATCAAATTTAATATGCTAAGTAATATATGGCGAATAGGTAGCCTGAAAAGTTTCAGTCAAATATATAATTACTTAATAATTTAAAAAAAACACATTTTTTAAAATTGCATTTTTTTTTAAAGATAAATTACACACCAATGAAGCCTAAGTTTGGTGCAAATTATTAGTACCGACTTACCTGCTTTATACGTGCCTACCCAATACTTATATGATGGGACCAAACAGTCAACCCAACGTTTGCATATTCCATTATTTATTAAAAAGGTAGTTGCATTTTTTTATAAAGAGCGTGATTAAATTTTTATTTAAATAATTATTTACTGGACTGTAATTTTTAAGCCTACCACTCCATACATTCAACCAACCGCCCGGTGAAGGTCGTCTCCTTTGAGGATCCTCTACTATATGAGTAAACGCCATCCTATTTTAACGTTAATGCCAATTTAAGCCAGCTCTGGTCGAGACCTCACTCTCTTCACTCCTTGTTTTCCCGCTCTCATTGTTTTATTATTCTTCCAAACACCGCCGGAGCAGGCATTGAGTTAAATCCTTTCTCTGTTGGAATATCATAAAACTGTTTTCATTACCTGATAATTCCTTAATAACTGACTTAAATAAATAAGAAGAACATATTTCGTGTTTGTTTAGCTTCTGTAACAACTCGTATAACAGTTAATGCCCTAGGCAAGCATAACACAGCGCGTCCTATTCCGAGACTCGATCAAAATGCCCAAGATAATTATTATCGTTGGACTGTACTTCGATTGTTATCAGTGTATCGTCTGGGCCAACCGCTCCTTTATTATATTCGGGTTCTCTCCCCCCCCCTAACTCACTCCTCGGTGTTCCGTTTCCATTACGAGGCAGATAATTATCTCAATAATTGAATACAACTTCGGTATTATTCCAATATGGCGAAAATTATGTTCCGCTTCTTCGGTAATATTGTATTTTCTTTAATTGAAATTCACCTCGGTATCATGTTTTAGTTTAAATTGATTTGTTACGGGACTCGAAAAATATATTATTTCGTAACAGGCTTCTGTCTACGTTTGCAGCGGCTTAAAATTGATGTTTCGCTGCGTTGTGGGAATTTCTTAATATCCCGGGCTATGCTGCGTGTTCATTATATTTTGCCAAATTTCGTTTAAATTTTTGAGTAGGTACTATAAAAATTAGTAAAATTTTATATTTAATTTTAGATGTCTATTTACTGGGTTACCTTTGTTTCGGCGAAATAAGTTTGTCAAATGTATCGTTTCCCAACCGGCTCATTTGCCAACCCGCTTTGTTTTTTGTAACCGTAAATATTTCAGTATGTTATAAAAACTAACCTAACCTAACCTGTAGGGTTCTACACGATGGTACTAAAATAAATCCTGAAAAAAAATATAACATTGGGTTGGCAAATGAAAAAGTTGGGAAACGGTACATTTGGGAAACATATTTTTGCCAAACGGCAGGCTCCCCTATTTACTACTTACATTTTAACTTTTGACTTTACTACTGATCTTTATGAATCTACTAATCTTTATGGCCCAAAACGTCTTCCTACGCCGCTATAAACATATACACCAACAACGTACTTATTTGTCAAAATATCCATGTTTTTCGATATTATTTGAGTGATTACATAACGTTCAATATTATTTAAGCAAAATTTCAAGAGCAGTCTCCAATATCGTCCGGTTGAATATAACATTTGTGATACCATATTTACAGACAAACAGCTACAGGCTGTGCTATACAAGTGCCCAAATATACAGGGCGTATAAATACGCAGGCTGTATAGTTACAGCGCGTGCCGAGCGCGCCGCGGGGAGGCTTTTGAGGTGGAATTTATGGCCACCGGAAGTCCTGTTAAGGCCGTACCAGGCTGGAATGTTTTTACATTATTTTGCCACAGAGAAATCTCACTTAGGTCCTTTGTTTTAAGAGTGATGAATCGGAAAATACGCTTTATGTAGATGAACATACCGAAATGCGGTTACCTGTTAATTGTATTTATGTAAGAAATCTCCTTAACCTTCTTTGCTTATAAATTACTGATATTGTAGGCTCTGGGAATTTAAAAATGGTTTGTTCCGCCTTTTTTAAGTTTTTTGGTTCTGCATAAAAACAATATTGTTCTTTTATTAAAGCAGCAATGCCCTATCAAATCATTTTATTGGACAATGAGGTAGTTCAGCTATTCTTTAAAACGATTCGTCACCATATTTAATTTACACAAATCGTCTGGAAGTAAATTATACCTGCTAGTAACTTTATTCTTTAACCTACCGCTGAGTAGCAGTGTTCAAATTGTGTTCCGGTGTAGGGATAACACAACCTGTATAAATAGTTTATAGGTACATAAATGTAGGCATTTCATGTAAATCCTCAGGGCAATGCATTTGCAGTTTAGAATTGCAGTCTTGAAACTTCAAATTTTTATAAGACTATGATGTAAACCTACCATCAGGTGGCTGTTTGGTGCAATGGTTGACCTTCTTCATGCCATAAAAAAGCCAGCTCTTATGTCACCGCCCTTACTATCGGCGTCCGATCTGTTATTTACACGGCGTGTCCCATTTTTTACGGCTCGCGTCCCGGCGCGTGCGAGGCAAGTTTCGAAGAGATGATTTATCAGTATTGCGATCGGGACCCGGCTGCGGGCGATGAAGCGAGGGCTAAACTTACTTTAACGGATGCCTTTTTCTCAATCAGTTAACGTTAATTTTTATTAATCACTTTCCTTTTCTCTTGAGACTTGTAATGCGGAGGCGTGTAACATAGAGATAGTTCTTTCGTTGTTCTGTTGCTAAGGGTCTTCACCAAGTCATTATTTGTTCAAAAAAGATCAGTCAGAATATTTCTGACTGATCTTTTTTAATATTGATGTATATATATAAGGGTTTAGTTGGATCGACTCTGGCTAAATCTGATGAAGAACTTACACGGCTCACTCGTCCCGCGGAATCACCATCAAACAAAAAGACAGATTAGTTTACGGGCATCCTGCTCTGAGACGATGATCTGTCAGTAGGTACGAACGTATACGCTCTAGGTTTGGACGCTCATTAATTATTTAGATTTGTTCTGTTCAATTTAATTTATAATTTACTGAAAATGTAAATGAGACCTATGTAAATATTAGGTACTAAATGTCTACTGTCTTTCTTCTGTTTGGATAGGTTAAAAATGCTGGATATTTCTATAATAGTACAAAAGTAAGCTGCCTTGATTGGGGACTAAGGGATAATTTAGATACGGTTCAGTTTTTCCACAGGTCACCTCCAACATACAAACAAAAAGAAATAACAAATAACAACAAAACGCAAGCTTTAAAAACTCGACTGTTGTTGCTGACTAACTTTAAATGGTTATTAATCCTAAATTATCGTTCAAAATGAAACATAATTCATCATGTCAGCCGAAATACGTCCACTGCTGGACATAGGCCTCCCCCAAGGCTCTCCACTCGTGCTTGTCGCATCCACCGCGCTACCGCGATCCTGACGAGGTCGTCACTCCATCTTGTTGGAGGTTGGTTTAGAGGAAATGAAACGTACCTAATTAAAGAAACCTAAAATATTTTTTTCTTTTTTTACTATGAGGTTGTCCTTTCACAAAACTTGTTTTTTTTTCTCGGTTCTTGGAAGGGCGAATACGTATATACCTATATCTGTTCTGCTTGTTTCCTGAAACCTTCATAGACTGCGTTAAATATAAACTTATTGAACCTTCCAAAATACTTATCAGCATTTATTAAAAGGCAATCTCCGAAGACATTAGCGGAACGAGGTAATTACCGTATCTAAGTCGGCCACTGGCGATTCACCAGCGGGTAATGGGCTGTATATATCACAGGGTGATGTATCTGTGCTGAGGTGGCTTTTTCGACGGTATTTAGGTACATTCTGCGGCTCTTGTGAAAACGGGCATAGTAAAACTCTGCTTAGGTCATAATAAAAAATAGTAAAAACATTTTTCCCTGCGAAAAAGACATCCTTGTTATGAATACTGATAGAGGGAGCGAGACAAAATTGTCTTTTCACCCGACTGCCAAAAGAGGAGGGTAATGTAACTGTTTATCAGGCTATATATGTATGTTTGTTCCTTTGTAGTGCTCTAGAAACTAAACGCATGGAATGATTTTGACGATTATTATGGCAACAGATTTCTATTAATGTTGTCATTGTCACTAAAGATAATTAAGTCAGTAATTTAAATTCAATATGGCGGCAGCTAGACGCCATATTGTAAAAACTCGACGAAATATGACAAATGGAAATTGAATAGGTATTTAAAAATAATTTAAAAAATATTTTAGGTTTCTTTAATTATGTTTCCGCCGAATGATGGCCGATGGGGTCAGAAGGTTCTGGAGTGGCGTCCGCGGACCGGAAGACGAGCTGTAGGTAGGCCTTCAACAAGATGGAGTGACGACCTCGTCAGGATCGCGGGAGCGCGGTGGATGCGAAAAGCACAAGACCGGTCTGAGTGGAGAGCCTTGGGGGAAGCCTATGTCCAGCAGTGGACGTCTTTCGGCTGACATGATGAATAATGTTTCATTTTGAACGATGATTTAGGATTAATAACGAAGGTTGCGTTTTGTTGTTATTTGTTATTTCTTTTGTTTGTTTATATTTTGGAGGTGATCTGTGGACAAACTGAACCATACCTACATTATCCCAAAACATTTTAGGCTATATTTTCTTCCATCTAACCCAATCGGATCGAGGGCAGCTCTCTTTTTTACTATTATAGAAATCTCGAGCATGTTTAACCAATCCAAACAAACCCACACAACGACACGTTGAGCTCTATCAACGATTTCGGTTTCAATTCGGCCAATCGTTCCGCGCCGGTTAGCTAACACCCCTAATGCCGACGGTCGCTAATTTATTACCGGAATTCGGTGGCGACTCGCGGCTCATTACCAATTCGGTACAATTTATTTTAACTAACTAGGTAGGTAGGTAGCTGCCTCAGGGTAATTATAATTGTACGTTTTGAATCAGAATTGAGAAAATATAACTTATTCTTAGCGTACAATTGCTAAGGTGTGCTGAAATAAGATTTATTTATTTGTGATAACAACTGTCAACACAAAATTTAATAGTACTCCCGTAGTAATGAAAAAATGCTCTCATAACCATATTTTTAAGATTCAAAATCTAACAGAAAGAAATAGACAAGTAGCGGGAGATTAACTATTGTACAATAAAAACAATTAATTCACATATCAAGCTCCGCTAATATGCTGCATTTACAAAACGGGAACTACAGATTAGGACTATCTACAAATAATAGATATATCAAACTATCCAAATTGGTCCAATTCTACTCGTATGAATTACTAGCTTTTCCTTGTTTTATGAAATAACTATTTTTTTTTCATTTACCATAATTTATAACTTTTCCAATTTAAATCCTGACAATTACTGTAGGCGGTTCACAGAGATTAGCATAACACGGCTAATGCTGACGGCGGTCACTAATTTATTGCCGGAATTCATTGGTGATTCCCGGACGAGCTCGCAATTACTCGATATTTATTATAAATCGCTTTAATATTAAATGGGAATGTTAAAGATTGCTTGTTATTATAAAACATATTCTGCTCTAAACTTTTTAGGTTAACGTTAAGTTTTTAAAATGTAGGATCATCGCTTACACCAATCCACGGCTGGTACAGTCACGGCCATATTGTTGTCACTATGGAACCCTGTCATATTGACAGCGTCAAGTGACAAGATCGAAATAACATGGGATTAATATGTGTATACCCGTTGTTAGTTTTCATTGCGACTAGACCTAATTTAATGTCTAATACATAGACACATAATTGCATTAAGCTTCCATGACCCGGATACCTGCATCAGTACTCATTACACAAAGTTCAGCTCCGAAGGGATTTGAACTTCGGCTGAGTAGGACGGGTGCATTACCACTCCGACGGTCCATTGATGGGAATTATTAATTAAATACACTTAAAACTATAAAAAGATGCCACATTTAGGCTGCGGCTCCACTGAAGCGGAGCTGTGCCTAAATTAACCAATGGAAGGCGCGTGCGGTCACGTCGAGCGCGCCTTGCGTACGTTAGCTTTTATTATATTGGTTAATATTGGCATAGCTCCGCTACGTTCTTCTCCGCCTCAGTGGAGCCGCACCGTTAAGATTGTCTTTATTGGTATACTGATAGATATAGTACTTATTGTAAGTATATTAACTCTTTGCGTAAGTAGTACCTATAATAGGAAGCACACTTCTAAGAATTCACTTGCTCATGTAACTCATTTCAATAATGCATAAATAATAATAATAATAATGCATAAGTGGTGAGTGGGCTCCTTATGGTCCTTTAAAGTCCAGAAGCATCTCTCCACCCTTAGCCCTTCTGGAACTGTTGCCTCCCTGCTGCTATATATATGTGGCTATTTCGAGAGGTCCATTCCATTGAGTTGGCGAGTCACCGCCTGCCATTTAAACCAAAGTAATCAGCATTGGCCAGGTAGGCGCCGTAGTTTCATCAATAGCCTAGTTCACCAATCCATATCAGTTCATTCATTGAACCTATTATTAATATTCCCATCGTTCTTAAATAGATCTTACACTAACCGGTGGTTGTCCGTGGGAGCATACTTCTTTAGTTTGAACTCAGGGACAATCGCCGGTTGGTGTCCCATAACTTTACTAAATTAAACTTGTCTAAAGGGCCTCTGCGTGTTGGCTTCGGCTCTATGTACGCCTTCCAAAGGTCCGGGACTCCCATAGTCCCGTGATTGGTAAAAAATAAATAAATGTAAAACAATTACACCAAAAACATTTTACCCAATGTCAAAAACCCCAGACCACTTTAAAAAAACGTCTGTGTTAACAAAACGAGCAAAAATCTGCCGCGTTCAGCCGACTGGATTAATTTTTAATGCGTCTGTTTTTCCCGCGTTGCCAGCCCTGTGGATCAAATATTAACACGTAGGGTTGCCGCTATTTATAGTTGCGATCGATTCTGCAAGTTTAGATCGAGTTAAAGTAGGTCGCTGAATATAATATCAGGTCGCGATTGTTTGACACCGCTCTACGGGACACAAATGTGTATCGAATACATGTTTAATTATTACAACATTTTACATTTTAGTAATAAATTGTTTAAGCGTTTTAGTCCTTGCACTGCTGATTTTGGATTCGGAACACCCTGTAATAGGCTAGTATCCGAATTGGTCCGTCATTTACACTATCAAAAAATATTGAACACATATTTTTCTTTTGTCAATTAAACTAAAAACGACGAAGATAAAGTGCGGTGAAGTGTCTAGTGACGTCACGCCGTGGCACACTTTATACCACGTTGTGACGTCACGAGCCCCCACTCCCGAACCTTGATGCGCGATAAATTTGTCAATATTTTTTGATAATCTTACTAACGGACTAATTCGTTTTTTTTTTGTTTCTGACATACATAGCCCTATTAGATAAAACCTATTAAATTACGAAAGCTTTGTTTTTGTTCGGATTTGTTTATCAAAGTGTTGAGTTCTAATGTTGTTAGTAAATTCAAGCAAGTTTCTGTAATTAGAATGGAATATATAATTTAAACACGGGTGGTAGGACCTTCTGGCGGGTCCGTCCGGAACGCTACCACCATCTTATCCATTAACCTACCGCCAAAGAGCAGTGTTCCCATTGTTGTGCTCCGGTTTGGGGATAAGACAGCCGGTGTAATGGCTAGCATAGAGGCATTCCATCTTAGTCCTCAGGGCAGTCTTGTGAATGTCTATGGGTCACAGTTTCCACTTACTATCAGGTGGCCTGTGTGCTCGTTTGCCTTCTATACAATAAATATACAATGGTTTTAATGTAAATTAGTTTAGTATGATAATCATCATTCAAAAGTTTTATTTTTATGTTGCGTGGTTTTTACATAGATTAGTGTTCACGATCAATAAGATCATCATTATTTTAGTCACGCGATATCGCGTCCGTAGATTCGGAATAAAATGTGATGGATATATACACATATAATTTGATTTATCTATTATAAAACCCTTATAATTTTCTGTAGGAGAAAGTATCGAACCTATTTCTAATGCGGTTGCCTTGGGCCGTCATAGCTTAGTAGCTCTGGTGAAAATTCAGTTTTTAATATTTTCCTGCTCTACTAATAACTACGCATGATATTTTTATTTTATATTCATTGTTTTATATAGTTGATATAAGTAATATTGATAAAACGACTGACTGTTGAGTTTCTTGAAGCGTTAGTTCTCAGCAGTTTTCTCTTTTTGGGAAGTGCTGGTAGATTATGGACGTGTAGAACTGCCCGACCAGCCTACTGACTGAATATTATTTTTTTCTGCTTTTTCATAACAATTCAGATTATAGCGATTTTCCTCATTTCGTACATACTTACACATTTGCAAACGCAATCTTACCTGGCGCCCTCCAGGGGTACTTCATCCTTCAGAGGTTCCTGGTACTTACTAATCCTAGTACAAATTACGGCCAATCAAATAAAGATCTAGTGCAAAGAAAGTAAAGTATAATTTCTTATGTTTTTATGACTAATGATCAAATTATAAAATTTACTTTACGTCATTTGTAATAGATTCATATTCAAAAATATGGCACGAGGACTGTTTTAGCCTTTCGTTTATTTTTATTAATTGACTGCCCCATTTGAAGTTATTTTACAGGAGACTAAAAAACATGTTTTGTCTCAGCGGTACAAAATTTTGCAATATTTGTTCAAGAAGTGATATTTTCTTCGTTAATTAGATTAAGGCGAATACGTAGGTATATATTTCTTTTTGTAATTTCCTATATTACATGTTTTATGTGCCATTCCATCATTTCAAATTAAATGCAAATAAATAATTAGTGAGCTGATTATTTTCAAGCCTCTCTATGGTTTTTCAAAACCTAGTAAGTGCATGTCACATACTAGGTTTTGAAATGGTCATGACCGTTTTTTTGTGCACTTACTAGGTTTCGGAGTGCTCGTAAATGTGTTCCAGAATGAAATAGGCCTCTAAATGATTTTGCATCCGTTAGGGACTTGCCAGGAACCGCGTTTAATGAAAGATCCCATATGAGTTTTGAGACTTACTAGGTTTTGAAATGGGGCAGCGCAGGGTGTGAGGGTGTGTTGGAAACGACTTCAATACGTAATTGGGTACTCAACAGCAATCTCCCGATCGCCTCTTTGAACCGTTTTATTTGATCGTAAAATCATCACGCGTAAACAGGGATTTCGGCTGTGTCTTTATTCTTTAATAATCCCGGAGAAGTATCTACAAATTTATTTTTGTTTACTTTGGGATTTATAACAAGTTTGCTTTTAAAGGGCCTTAAAAAGTTATGTACTTAGCGATAAAAAGTTTTTACCATTGGCACGGGTCGACGTGAAGAATTTGTATCTGTAGGCCCCCAGGGCCCTTTTCGGTATCGCTTAAGGTCAGATAAAAGCCAGATGTTACTGAGTAGTTGAAATAAGACGGTATAAAAAAAGTTTTTTCGAGTTTTTATTATTATTAATATTATTCCGTTAATTTTACAGGGATGAACAACCACATTTAAAGATTAAATACTTCTGTTTGTACTCGTACTACCGGCGTGGCGCCAGTGTTCGCATTGTTGCATTCCAGTGAAAACAAATAAATACATAATGTACCTAATTGTATATTACCCGTACAATAATAGTACTTAAAGGTTTCAAATATCATATTTAAAAAAAAAACTAGTTTACAAACCAAAACTGTTTCATAACTCATACACCAGACATAAACCCTACCTTGTTTCTAGTCTAAAAATAAACCTCCACCCAAGGCATTTTAAACTCACCCATAATCGCGCCCTGAGGGCCGCCTAACGACTGCCATGCAAACACAAGTGTTTTATGCTAATACTCCGCCCGCCCCCCGCTTCACCCCCGACATGTCACGTAATGAGGAAAACCTGGCGTCTCATATGACGTTATTAGAGTGCGTTATGTGCGGTGCTTGCTGGCTGAGACATATACTTTGTTGTACGAGGATAGACATACCGAGAGAAAATGAGCCTCATTACAGTGTTTTTTTTAATTAAAATGCATTGGTGAACCTCTATTTATCTGGTAGATTAACTTCATATTACCGAAGTGTAGAAGAGCCCTTATTATGGCCTATTTACTCAACTTTTTTTTTTTTTAATTCATCAATTTTGTTACTTAGGTCTAAAATCATCAACATAATGTTTTTAATGTAAGAATATGCGCACTCCTACTTTACACGAACTTTGCAAATAACTTTTTTAAATACTTTTTTTTTTGATTTGCCCATATAACATTTTAGATTTTATTACTCAATATAACACAGTAAGAACTTTATTATTTACATTACCTCTTAATAATTATCTTACGCAAAAAATATCGAGCGAACTCGTTTAATGGCTGTAAGGAAATAATTAATTACGTACTTCAATTTAAATTTCGTTGCCAAAATTATTAGTTTTTGTGGTATCCAAATTAACGTATACGTGTACGTTGTGCAGGGTTCGTCCGGATCGCTACCACCATCTTATCCATTAACCTACCGCCAAACCGCAGTGTTCGCATTGTTGTGTTCCAGTTTGGGGATAAGACAGCGGGTGTAATGATTAGCATAGAGGCATTCCATCTTAGTCCTCAGGGTTGGCAACGCATTTGCAGTCTTAGGCTTGCAGTCTTGTGAATGCGAATGTCTATGTGTCACAGTTTCCACTTACCATCAGGTGGTCTGTGCGCTCGTTTGCCTTCTCTATGCCATAAAAAAACTAACTAAATCCTTTATTAATTGAACTAAATTTATTGATTGATTTATATGTACATCACTAATTAAATACATTATTTATACCTTGTCAGACATCGCAATTTAAATAAGAGGTAGATAGGTAGATTTATTGGTATTCACTAGTCACTAGGGATAATGGGTTAATTATAAGATTCTCAGTTATCTTTTAAAATATCATTGACGGCGTACCATGACTTCTGTATGAGATAAAGTTTTAGCCTTCTGCAGAATTAATATGTTTAATATTCGCGCTAACTCTAGAATTTACACTTTAATGAAGATGTCTATAAATGGTTGTTTGAATCCACATTCAATTTCCCCAGCCTACTTACCGTCTCTACATATAAACGAAACACCCGTGTCCCTCATCACACACGTCAAAGCATAACGACCCCTATTCACAGCAATCGTCAACTTTAAACCGCTGAAAGCTCCACAAAAGTACCTGCCCCAGTTCAGGCAGTTAGGACATTTCTAAGTTTAGAATTGTTAATTGTTAGGTTTATGTATTTCTTTTGTAAGCAGACTTTCAAGGATCGGTGGCCTAGTGGCTTAGTTACGTCGACTCGTGACCGTAAGGTACTGAGTTCGATGCTCCGCAGTCACCATGTGCTCCATTACCCGTTGCTCTAACGGTGAAGGAAAAACATCGTGAGGAAAGCTGCTCGCGAGCAGCTGAGTGTATAACAGGGTAATGTTTAGAATGTTTCTAAAGGAGTCGAAGTGTATCCAAAAGGACCTTTAAGATAATAATCAGATAAGTAAAAGTAAAGACTTGTTTTTTTTATTGTTGATGGCTACGCTTAGCTTAGGTCACCGTCCCGGGTTCCATTCCCGATCAGGCCAAATATTGTACTGCCTCAATGTTTTCTATGTATACATACAAAGCATTTCTCTAAATGATTATATTTATCGTCGAGTTGATATATATGTGGATACCACTTTAATCGCTGTGACAATTCATGTTTCAACATGACATTAAATAGGCAAGGTACCTACCAGGGGCTTTACAGGGTGAAACCATATTGCCTTTGGCCTGATACCATATCAAAACGTGACAATAGCTCTTATTTACTTGACAGTAATGGCGGCCGATTATAAACGATACGACAACGTCAAAAGTAATATGGATTAACCCAGGAGAGTGAAGGCCAACGTACTCTTGTGTATTTTTCATGGTGTTTTAAATATGTTTAATAAAAAGTGTTTGTATTGTATTCCGTAGGTAAGTTCTTGTATACTCGCTTGGATCGACACTGTATTCAGGCCATCTCACTGTATTATGTTAAATCTAATCAATACGCAGTGATTGTGTGGGTTTAGTGTGTGGTACAAGGGAAAAACTTGTTAGATTCCTGAATACATAATGATTGCTTAATCAACTCTTTTTAGATAGATAAGACAAATGACAAATAACTTTACAAGCATAGTTAATAGATCTAACACAAACTTACCCAGTCCCAAACTAAAATGTACACTTTTACCGCAGGTACGCGACTGTGACAAATAATTAAAGATAAATAAATACTAAAATTATTTTCCAAATTTAATTAAAAGTAAAAAAAAAACTTATTTTCGCTTACCTACTTTTTTATTTCTGTGTCACCTAAAGATTGACTGATAGAGAATGCTTGTAGTGTTAGGTTTACACTATTTTAATTTTGGGCAACCGAACTAGGCGGAGCGATGATTTACGCAGTTGCTCGCAGTGACCGGAGGAGAACAACTGAACATCGGGCTGCATGGGCTGCAAATATTTGAATTTGACGCTGTACCCGGGACCCGCGTAAACTATGGGCCCGGCTACACGCTCAACCATACTTGCGCAAATTTCAAATCTCACAAGCAAGCACGTGCGTGAAGATGTCAAAACGGTATACCGCACAATTCCAATACCATCAAATTCAAATTTTTGCACAAACCATTTTGTAAATCTAAAGTTGTCCCCGAAGTGATAAAGTCAGCCATTTTGATTTAAGTGGCGGTGGCAGCATATGCCTCTTTAGAGGATACTTTAACCGTATTTCTATCTTTTTGTGGTCACCATAATTCTAAAAACGCCGTGAGTTAGCTACTTGCGTGCCCGTCGTCTTGGGAGAGGCGTCGCGCCGCCGCGGCGCCGCGCTGCATTACCATGCTAAAACATACAACCCGCGTTTATAGGGCGACAAGTCTCGAACACCGCGAGCCACGGGCGCCCCGCCCTGCCTCCGGGGGGGTATTGCGGTCACTTATAGATATGATTAGATATTAAATTCACGGAATAACATAATATACAAAGTTATAAAATAAGACAATTATTATTTTAGGGTTTGGTTTTTTGGTTTTAAAGTTTAATGGTTAAAACAAAGTAAACTATAAATAAATAGTTATTACTATGATACAAAGTAAAAACGAATTACCAATACCGTAATAAATACAAATAAAATTAAAAGTTTTATGACAACCATGTCTATTTACTTGTATGAAAAAAAACATTAAAATATGTTATTAATGTGCGTGTTTTTAATAATTTCCATAGCTATAGTTTAAAGAATAGAATAAATATAATAGAATATAATTTAAAAAAAAGGAATTAATGAGCCAATATTTTGAGTAAATAACATATTATAATATTGTAAAACTAAGCCCTCTTCTCTGTTTTTCTCAACTACTGTTGCTGCGCCCAACAGGGTCCACATCCAATAGACATATGATTACAGAAACATCTGTAAAATGTGGAATGCAATAAATGTATTGAGTATTAAACTAAACTAAACTAAACATCGGCCGCTCACATTTACTCGGTCTGAAACTTATTTAAATTATTTATTTATACGTAATTAGTAATTTGCCACTAATTTTCGAAATGCATGACAAGTAGTGCATAGTCAATCAAATGACTTCGTATTTTTAAGTTAGTATTTCTCTTGCTTTCTCAGTTGTAATTTTGAAGGCTACTGAAAAATACTGAAAAAGCAAGATAAATACGCACTCATGCGAATAATTACGATGTCTTTTGACTGTTCATCACATCAGATTATATATATATATATATATATATATATATATATATATATATATATATATATATATATATATAGATCTATGAACGATTGTAAATTCCCATTATTAATTATTCACAAATACGTACTGAACTTACTCAATACTTCATGGAAGTAATTGACGTTTGAAATTATTAACAAAGTCTAATAAATATATTTTCTGTTGCCCTCTCAAACACGAACCGCTCCAGATTTAAGATCCTTCAGCCGGAGATTATCGGCCGTCTGTTTGTCGTTCAATTACTTACTTTATTTTTTGGAAACCGTCGCGAGAATTATTATAATTTAAGTACTTACGCAGCACTTACGTAAATTGATTTCATAAGAACATAAGCTATATAAATGAAGGTATTTACGCCTGTTGATACAACGCCAGTGAATATTTTTATCCTCCGACAAAAAATGGGAGGTTAACATTTTGACGTACGTAAATAAATAAATAGTAAATAAGTCAGAGGACCATGTCACACCAATGGACCTAGTCCCAAACTAAGCTCTCGGCTTGTACTGTGGGTACTAGACGACGATATAAATACTTTTTTTTTTTTTTTATTTATTAAAGTTCCACATTTTAAAAAGAAAAAGTATCGCAGAGTTTTTTAATAAAAGACTACAAAAGTCACAGAGGCTTATGAGTAGTCAGTGAGTTCGGAGCAAAAACTACTAATGGAGGTAGGCTCTATAAAGAAACCGCTAGATAGAATTTAGGTCATTATACCTACAAAGTGAAGCTTTGGGTTGACATATTTATCAGCGGGTCCTTACAAAACCGGGTCTACATATATGTATTATTAACTTAAATACTATCAAAGAATGTAATCCAAGTTATTACATGCTATAAAAAACTTCTTAACACGTTTTAATGATTTAGGGTTGGAGAGGTATAAATCTTGTATGGTTTTAGGGAGGTCATTAATTACTTTGGGTAAGATGTACTGGTATGTTCTCATACCGTACACATTTTTATATAAAGGAAGCACAAACTTGCCCGTTTTGGTCAAGTTTCTCAACTTACCAAAGCGACGTTTTACATGTAGTTTTGAAATGTTGTTAGATTCTTCTTTAAGTACGGATAGTTTAATTATGCTCTGCACGGGTACCACATTGCAATACTGAAACAGCTGAGAGTAGTCGCTTCTGTGGCGATCTCTCACTTTCCTAGGCACGATTGTCTTTAATAATTTTAATTGCAGGTGGTAAATGCTGTTTAAATGTGACTTATATGATCTACCATAGCTGCTTATCCCGTAACGTATTACGGAATCCGCCAGCGCCAGATAAAGCATTCTTAATGTGGGATATGGTAGCTTATATTTTAGAGTAACTAATCTACTAAGTAATGATCTAAGCTTGTTGCATACTTGATCAATATACTTATACAGCGAAATATTTATATACTTAAATAAATAATTATATAGAAAACATTCATGACTCAAAAAATCCTCGCGCTCATCACATAAATATCTGCCCTACTACGGATGAAAAGATTTGGACGCGCTGTGTTCAATCGCGCTTGTTCTTAGGTAGGTTTTAGAGATATTATTTCTAAAAAAGCGGTCGAAATCATATTATTTAATATTTATATCCCGGACATTTTAGGTATAAAGTTACCAGTGTTAAACAACCAATTGACGAATGTTATGTTAACTGTTTGCTCCTACTAATAATCCTACTAATGCAAATGTTTGTGCTTGTTTGTTACTCCTTCACGCTGCAACAACTGGATGGATTCGGATTAAATTTAATAAGAAGATAGCGTAACCTGGATTAACACAGGCTTTTATTAATCCGGTTTTTTTAAATCCCGAAGTAAAAACGATAATCGGAATTGACACAGACATAGTTCCGGGCACAAGTTAGTAAATATGTCATGTCATGACGCAATAACGGGCAAATTATTTGGCTACGATGTGGATTTTATTAAAGATAAATATAAAGATAAAGAGACATTTATTCGCAACAAAACAAAAGCACATTACAAAGATACAAAAATATCAAGACACAGATTTTTTTTTGCGAAACGTTCCCAACTCAGCATTCGCTAGCCGTAAAGCCAGCACTGGTCTTCCGTTGGAACCGCTTGGTGAAAAAACGGAAAGTGACACATTTAACACAAAACAACGCTAAAAGAAAAACATCAAGGATCAAACATAATAATTGTGTTACATGAGCTTGTATTATATACTGCCGTATCTCAAGACGAAAGTCTTTGATCAGTGTCAGCGTGTGTGTGTGTTGTTGCCAGTGATGGCTTATAGTGCTGAGATGTGGTCGTTTACAATGGGCCTCATAAAAAAACCCAAGGTCACTCAAAGGGCGATGGAGAGGGCTATCGTTTGGAGTATCTCTGCGTGATAGAATCAGGAATGAGGAAATCCGTAGGAGAACTAGCGTCACCGACATAGCCCGAAGAATTGCCAAACTGAAGTGGCTGTGGGTGGGGCCCATTGCTCATAGAACTGATGGCCGATGGGGCCACAAGATTCTCGAATGGCGACCACGAGATCCACGAGATGGTCCGATGACCTCGTGAAGGTTGCGAGAACCCGGTGGATGTAGCTAGCACGTGACCGGTAGTTGTGGCGATCCTTGCGGGAGGCCTATGTCCTGCAGTGGAAGTCGTATGGCTGAGATGATGATGATGATGATGATGATCCTCTATTTAATAAAATAATATGGTCTAAAGGAAAGCATAATAGAGTACCAGACACTTTTGAATTCTAACAGTAAATATATTAATCAACTTATCTTAAACTAGCGACATGCGATTGCTTCATTCCAGTTTAACAAAATACACGTATTTTTATCGAATCGTTTCTGTGCTTCCAAAGATAACCCCACAATACAAACCCTGCATAATATTAGAAAAGTTATTTTTAAAAATCAGACTTTATCTGGTTAATACGTATAAATTTAACATCGCTACATAAACATTAAAAACCTTTGTTCCCTTTGAACCCAAAAACACAGTCTCTCACAAATTATTCAGTTTCCAAATTACCCGTTAAACCTGCACATAAAAGTAAAATCTGGCTTAAAGTCCCCGGTTAAATAACATGTGCCTTCAAATAAATTAATGAAATTCAAAATTCGGGCAATAAAGGCTGTAATTGTGGGTAAGTTGCGAGAGTCGGGTTTGGGCAAACTGGAGCAATTACGGCCCGCGGGGGACTGGGCCATCGTGCCGGCGAATACAGCAGTCGTCGGGTTACGTTTGATGACGTAAGTGGGTACGACGTGTTGTAGCTTACGTCATAGTTGGCTGTACATGGCACAATAACGTTCACACCTCTCTCTTAGGGGATCCAATTATTGATCTTGGCTGAGATGGCCGTGTTAAGGTATGACAAGCAAACTCCAAATCGTTGAGACAGATAACTGAGTCGAGATAAGGTTTTAATACGGCCCTTATTGCAATAAGTTCCGTCATAATTATTGTCTTCTAATGCTTTAATAAATGTCATAACGTCATGAATAACCTATCGATTTCATAAGGGATACATTAAAAACCAGCTTTAAATAGTGATGACTTAACTAACTAACACATTCGTAAAAAAAAATTGAACGGTTGGTGCAAAGTAAATGGCAAGCCGATTAAAAACTGGCTACAAAGATTTGCCTAAATCAGAAAAAAACCTGAGACAACCGACTTGGCACTGGAAAAGGAAGAAGTAAGACTGTTAAAACAAAATCCGTCCTTTTCAATACGAGAAGCAGCAAAAAGAGCCAAAACTTCTTCTGGTATGATACAAAAAACTAAATTAATATGCAACCTAAAAACCTATTTGACGACGCGCTGGCTTGTTGGTAGTGACCCTGCCTACGAAGCCAGCGGTCCTGGGTTCAAATCCCGGTAAGGGCAGATATTTGTGTGATGAGCGCGAATATTTGTTCCTGAGTCATGGATGTTTTCTATGTATTTAAGTATACATTTCTCTATATAAGTATTTATATCGTTGTCTAGTACCCATAGTACAAGCCTAGAGCTTAGTTTGGGACCAGATCAATTGGTGTAACACTGTCCCCTGATATTTATTATTTATTATTTATTGTATTAAAAGACAACCAAAACGAGAAGGAAATCAAACAATAGCTGTCAGAAAACGGACGTATACGATCGTATATTAAACAAATCAGGGCATTATAATGGCTTAATATCTGGATTCTGATCAATGCGAATTGTAATAAACCGTACATCACAGAATCTGTACAAATTTATAAATCATATACTCGTATTAATATTTTATTTGCTGTGTTAAAAAAATCGTGTTGAAGCTTCAATATTTGTATCGGTAAAAAGCAAATATCAAACCAAACACGATGCCAGTTCTGCACAGACATTTAGCCAATAAAATAACTGCAGGACCAAAATAGCCATCACTAATACTAGGAAGCGGCTATATCGCTTCCGTGTCCCAAACAGATCTGGTCGGGCCGCGGCGGGCGGACCCGTGGGGCGACGCTAACTCCTTTATTGCCCCCAAGTTCCTCGAACCAGTTATAACTAGATGCTTCAGGTTTCAAATTATATCTTACTCGATATTTCCCGTGGGATCCTGTGAGGTATTTATGTATCTGTGATATTGGGGAGGTTGGAGCTTGTTGATAAATTTTATAAGGTTTTTGAACCAATTACAATTTTCAATTGGGATGGTTCATATTTTTACAATTACACTAATTCGAAAACCATTTCGAGAAATAAGGTTTTAAAGCCATTCTGCATTATTAAGTTTTTGAAATATTTATCTGTTGCGGATATTTTGACTTTCGTTTTCGGCTTGAAGCCCTACTAGGTGTATCTTACGGGTTTGGCGAAATCCTCTTGAAATAATATGTTTTAATGCACTATTGCAATCACTTTTTATCATTAGATATCATTTAATTGTATGTTATTTACTAGAAAATGCCATGCCAAATTTAAAATAATCGTGTCATCCATAAAATGTCTGCTAAACAAATAAAAATATTAAAACAAAACTATTGGGTCAAATACAAAATTAACGCAATTGGTCTCTTAAAATTACCTATTCTTGTAAATTAGAATGTAAAAATCGTTAGGTACTTATTTTTTTTGGTCAATGCTAATTGGTTTCAAATAAAATGTACTTCAGAGTTTCTGAGCATTTTTAACTTCATTTGACTTTGACAGAGTTATATTGATATTTTTGTGTTCCCAGGTGTTTTAACCCTGATATATATATATATATATATATATATATAATATCTTGGCTCATTACGTCTGATTATTAACTAACTATGTCTATGTTATACATTTATAGTAATTACTTTTTATTTTCTCTTTT
Organism: Acleris sparsana; assembly: GCA_923062465.1. Taxonomy (NCBI): domain Eukaryota; kingdom Metazoa; phylum Arthropoda; class Insecta; order Lepidoptera; family Tortricidae; genus Acleris; species Acleris sparsana. The sequence continues at coordinate 468,910 of OV281307.1, forward strand.
CTTTGATAAGTGCAATTTTTATTGTACTTATATGACATCCACGTCATGTAATGAAGTTATTAATAAAATTAGTATGCCTATTTGCAGGTACAAAGTAAATGTTTATTTTATGTCTATAAGGTCTATTATGAATACCCACTATCGTTTTTGATTTTAAAAAAGTTCCTTTGTGCGTTACATTAGACCTCAATTGCACTTTAGATGGACCCATTATGCTTAAATTCAGTATTTCATGTACGTACAGAACGTTCCAAGATCTTGCTCGGGTACTTACACATAAGTACTCGTACATAGTTTCAGTTTAATTTGACGCTCAACGAGTTCTCAGGTGCATGGAAGTTAACCCACTTCGCGCCGAGTGCACCCTAGCAGCTAATGCACCGTTGATGCCTTTGACGGACGCAGTTTAGGGTTAATTGTTTCGAGTGAACAAGTTGCACAGTAGGTGCTGTAGATTTTAGGTCAGAGACTACAGTAGACCGCAAAACTATTGTAAGTATCACAATTTTAAAGAACGTGTTATATAAAGTGTGATACTTAGGTTTGCGGTCCAGTATATTAAGAATACCAGGAAAATAAAGGTTCAGCCAGAGGTTAGCTGGAAACATTTCTGTCCGGCGAGTGATGTTTCAAGCGTGCAAACTCAACGTTTTTAGTGAAAATTATATCGTGCACGCTGCACCGGACAATGCACTCTGGAACGCTCCGCTGCACTGTTCTAAGTTGGCAGCTTAAAGAACATGTGACCCTAGATTAGATACGCGTCATACTCGTGAACGGGTGCTGTCTGAAGGGGCCGGTCTGTTCACGCTTGCGAGGACCTGTTTTTCAGTTAGTTATTTCGATTATCGTTCCTGACGTAGAGACCTCGTCATGTTGTTCTCCTAGTCACTATTTTTAATTTAATGTTATTGAGCTTACATTTATAATGATTTTAATGGTGTTAGTTAAAAAAAAAAATACTACTTTATTACCTTGTAATGTTACTCTTAAGTATTATTATACCTTCTGCTGCAGTTTCTTGCGTTCTTCTCCACAATGATGGTCTTGTCCGAAGCGCTAGTAGATTCACTCTATATTACCGACGTGTAATAGAGCACTCATGTGGCCAATTTACTAAATAAATATTTTTATTTTGAATTTTGAATAAGAAGAGATGGATGGAATGCGTGTTAAGTGATGTGTGAAACAAGGGAGCAAAGCAAAAACTGAGATGACGGCGGTAGGAGATGTTTGGAATGATTGGGGTAAGGGTAGGTGAGATGATCATGATGAGGTTAGAGGAATTCTGTGAACCTTATCGACTTATCGTTATAGTTATTTTATTTATTTATTTATTTTTATTTATTTATTTATAAAGTTTTGTAAGTAGGCCGTAGGCCCTGTAGGCACTTTTACAAGTCTGAGTCTACCAGCGCTTCCAAAGAGACCACTGTTGAGAAGAAGCGCCGCAAGAAACTCAACAGTAAGCCTTTTTTCTAAATAAATCACTTATTACAATACATACATGAAATAAATGATTTGAATTTGAATACTAAACTTAAGCTACACAATTTAAATGTCACAGGGATGTACAGGTCCCAGTAGTAATAATAATTAAATATATCCAAATGTCGGATTAAAATAAATAATACAATTTCGGAGATGTAAGCAGTCTCCAAATGTCAAATTAAAATTAAGAATTAAATATAATTTAAAAAAAAAAACACAAAACAAGGGAGATGTAGAAAGTCTCCACGGTCAATTTTGGAGCTGTAAAGAGTCTGCAGATGTCAAATTAAAATTAAATACAATTATAAAAATAAAAAAAACACAAAAAATAAAATAAGGGAGATGTAGAAAGTCTCCACGGTCAATTTTGGAGATGTAAAGTCTCCAGATGTCATATTAAAATAATAGATAATCGTACAGGGAGATGTATATAGTCTCCACGGTCATTAATAATAAAATTGTATAGCAAAAAAATAATAATAATAATAATTAGTCCCAAGCATTGTCATCATTCATATAATCTTTAATACTATAATAAGCTTTAGAAATTAGTTTACGTTTAACGTAACTCTTAAATTTATTTACTGATAAATGAGTAACACTACTTGGGAGCTTATTATAGAACCTTATACAATTACCCATGAAAGAGTTTTTTATTTTGTGAAGCCGTGTAAAGGGCACTGCGAGCTTATGTTTATTTCTGGTATTAACATTATGTATGTCACAGTTCTTTCTAAAATTACTGATGTTCTTATGAACATGCATAATGTTTTCATAAATATATTGACTGTATACGGTTAATATATTCGTTTCTTTGAACTTATCTCTAAGCGAGTCTCTATGACCCATCTTGTAAACAGCACGAATAGCCCTCTTCTGCAGAACAAAGATGCTGTTTACGTCAGCACCACTACCCCATAGTAAAATACCATATGACATTATACTATGGAAGTAACTAAAATAAACTAATCGAGTGGTTTTCAAGTCTATTAGATTCCGAATTTTATTAACTGCAAAAGCTGCAGAACTTAGTCTATTCGCTAATTTAGCCAGATGAGGACCCCATTGGAGTTTTGAGTCTAACGTTATACCAAGAAATACTGTATCATTAACTAAGTCTAATTTGTCATTTTTAATAGTTACAGTAGTTTGTCTATTTTTCACATTGGTAGTCATAAATTTAATACATTTAGTCTTTTTCTCATTTAGTAATAAATTATTAACACTAAACCAATGTACTACTTTTGATATAGCATTGTTTACATCCACATTAAACTCCTGTTGTCGTTTGACTTTAAATACGAGTGTGGTATCATCAGCAAACAATACTATATCATGGTTGTCCTTTATAAGGTATGGTAAATCATTTATGTAAATGAGGAATAGAAATGGACCCAAAATTGAGCCCTGTGGCACGCCCATTGAGACCAAAGACCCAGGTGATCGTTTTCCATTCACGTCTACCCTTTGTATTCTCCCGAATAAGTACGTTTTAATTAAGTTTAGCGCAGTACTTCTAACTCCATAATGGTGTAGCTTCCTGACCAATGTGTCATGGTTAACGCAATCGAAGGCCTTGGACAAATCACAGAAAATACCTAAAGCATCATGTGACCCCTCCCAGACATCAAAAATATGTTTAATTAGCTCAACACCAGCTTCGGTTGTCGAGCGACCCTGAGTAAAACCAAATTGTTTATTATGTAATAAATTATTATCTTGAAAATGTTGCATTAACTGTGATAAAATTGGTTTACCATTGAATTGCCGACAGACTTTTAATCGAATATTATTTCAAAGACAACGTTTCAAGTATTTTCATTTCATCGACCAGTCATTGCGTCGTAGACTTGATACTAGGTAATTTGAACCGAGGTCTTTTAATTAGTAGGTGACATATTTCAATAAAAATCATGTCATGACTAATCATTTCGGGTCTTTTTAATTTGTTTTTTTTTACTTGTAATAGTATTTATTCCGCATAAAATTATTTGAATTGGTAATATTTTGCTATCAAAACTAAACGCAATCACTCTGCGCGATTATAGCTGTGTTCCTAATTTATTATAATATTATGATAATAATAATAAAAGTTATTGTAATAATAGTAATGTGTCATGTTTTTGTGTTCTTGGGGGTCGCAGTTCTAACCTAACCTAACCCACTTCTGTCAACAGTTCGTTTTCTTGGGGGTCGCAGTTCTAACCTAACCTAACCCACTTCGGTCAACAGTTCGTTTTCTTGGGGGTCGCAGTCCTAACTTAACCTAACCTACTTTGATACACCAATAAATCTTAGTTTTATTATACATATTTGTATGTCACACTACATAATTTGCAAAATGTATAAATGTGCAATTGGACATATAAAATTGTATTAAAGTAATACGTCGAAGAAATCAATTGCAATGTTTTGTAGTTGTACCAATTAAGATAATTTGAAACAAATCTGCGATTAAGTAGTATTCGTTGATTAGTATTTCCACGTAGTAAGATAAATTTAAATAAATAGTAGTTGAATTAAGGTAACGCCAAACAATATTAATAGTACTAAAGTTTCGATGAATCGTTGTCGATGAAATAATATTCGATGAAAAGGTTGTCGACAAAACAAGGGTACACCGATAAAATTATTTTCTCAAAGATTTTACTGAAAGTGGGTAGTATCGATATCGGTCTAAAGTTAGTGGGGTCAGAAGTACTACCCGTTTTAAATAATGGAATTATCTTGCTATGTTTCATAAGATCAGGAAACTCACCACAATCAACACAGTGATTAAATATGATCATTAAGTCAGATGCTATGACTTCCATTAAGGATTTAAGGACGTGAACCGAAACCCCCCAAAGATCATTGGTTTTCTTAATGTTAACTGATTTGAATGCTTTGATTACATCCAAGGCAGTAACGTGCTTGAATTCAAAGTGTATACTGTATTTTAAGGTTTACTTATTCTGTTATTGTGTTTAATTTCATTTAAATTAGAGTCAATATTTATTTTGATTTTAATTGTAATTTAATTTTGTGTTTAATGTTATTTTCTTGAAGAAGTTGAAGTGCCTGAAAAAAAAAAAAATGTTTATTTATTATGAGACGCCGAGTGCGTGTATTCCATACATTTTTTCAGTATCCGAAAAAAGTTTTCGCAAGCATTACCCAACTTGTTTAAGCCTTAACCTTGCCTTTGTACTTAGGCCCGTATTAATAAACTAATCTCAACTCTAACGCTCGTATCGAGATGCGTCAAAAATGACATTGTTCTATGGTTTGACGTTTACTTTGATGTATCTTGTGACGGGCCTTACAGGCAAGATGAGTTTATTAATACTAAGAATATCCTGAGAATATCTGCAGGTAATTTGTGTAGCTCTTTATGTACAATAACATACGTATTATTTGCATACGCGTTGGCCTAGTTAGTGGTGACCCTGTCTACTGTCTACTTGTTTTTGTGTGATTAGCGCGAATATTTGTTTCTGAGTCTTGCTCTATTCATTTGTATTTAGTAGTTAAGTATTTATTCCTCTATATATCACGTCTAAGGTAGTGCCCATAGTATAAGCCTAGAGCTCACTTTTGGACTAGGTTACTGGGGTCCTAGTAATAAAAAAGAGTATATACAATACCGACTTATACTAAACTAAACCCCTTTTTCAGTTGATCATCAGAAGACTACCCTTTCCTCTCCCCTTTTTAACTCGGACCCTTGTTTGAGATTGAACCCTGAAATTTATGATAATAGTTGTATTTATTTAACTTAATAATTGAACCTTTCATCCTATTAAATTGTCACCCTGCTCGTTAGTTCTTTGTCCAACTAATTCAATCTTTGCTTTTATATTAGCAGGAGCGTTCCTCATATTAGAGGAGGAAATAGGATACTATAATCCCGGAAAAGCTGCAGCACCGGGAATCGTGACAGAGATAATACGGGGACAAAGTCCGGGAGACCCAGTACGTGCACTAGCATCTAGCTTTTATCTAGACGCTGTAGCTAATTTGTAGTCGTGAAATATTTGGAACTGCTCTTTTAGAGTTTATTTACCCGACTGCCGAAGGAGGAAGGTTATGTGTTTATCAGTCTATATAATGTTTGTTCCTTTGTGGTGCGCTAGAAAGTAAACGCGTGTTTCGATTTTGACGATTCATATCTCCCTCGATATGTCTTAATGTCTCGATATGTCTTGGCCTAAACTTAACTAAACACCTAAATAACTGAGTAATAAAATAGGCATAAAAAATATGTAAATATTGTATATTGTCTAGGGGACACGGTTTCTGTAGGAGAATGTATCGAAACTTTGTATGTGGTGGTTGTCTTGCACTGTCATAGGAAAGTATATATATATATATTTTTAAATTAATATATTTTATATTTTTTTTTATTACTACTACTTATTACTACCCTATGAAAATTCTTAGTTTTGACACATTTGCCTGCTGTTGAATGTTTTTAATTTTAATTTTAATTTTATGTTAAATTCATTGTTTTATATCATGCTAGGTTAAGCTTTATAATTGTATAATATCATAAGTAGTATTTAAAAAAAAACGACTGACTGTTGAGTTTCTTGCGGCGTTTCTTCTCAGCAGTGGTCTCTTGCGAAGCGCTGGTAGATTTTGACGTGTAAAAGTGCCCGTGCGGCCTACTTACTGAATAAACATCTTTTATCTTATTTATATTTTTATCTTTAATTTTTATATATATGACAGTAATGAAAATCCAATATGGCCACCAGAGGGCATCTTGCAAAAAAAGAAGAAAAAAAAGTCGTGACGATTTATAACGAATTAACGTTGATTAGCAACAGCGGGGTTTATTTAAGCTTGCTTTTTTAGATTGTTATTTAATGGCATGGCGCGAGAAGGCTGACCCAGGTTCAAGACGATAATTTGGCTTTTACCACTAATGGTGGTTTTATAATTTTAATGTCATACGGAAATTCTAGTTCTAGCCATAAAGTATGTATAAAAGTTGTAGCACGGTGTTTCTTTTTTAAAAAACGCGTATATTCTTTATCTCTAAAAGGCAACCGGTGAAATTGCTAGCATAGAGGCATTAGGGTCTTAAGATTACAGTCTCAAGATGTCTCTTTAGTCTTAAGATGGTAGCAAGGGTTTGAACTCGTTACTCTAGGATCACGAGTCGATACCCTGACGTCCTGCTGTGAGACTGGTACCACTTGCCGCCTAGCGACCTACTTCCGCTCAAAGTAATGACGTCACTCGCCTTTCATGAAGTTAACGACCTCACAGCGCTCGACAATTAGGAAAAACTAGAAGTGTTTTTATAATTTAGAGTTGTTCTAAAATCATTAAAAGGTATATAATTAGACTAACACAACGCTCAATTATACTTAAAATGCTAATTTTGTACCAATTTTCACAAACAACCAACAAATAAACAAAGTTAAACACATTTGGAATCAAAGTGTAAGTATGGCTGTAAGACTGTCTATGGAAACTAATGACTAGTATTTGTCCCTACTGTAAGATAATACGTAATCTGGTGTTGTCATAACCTTAACAAGAGTCCCTGGCTCCCGCACCTGCCCCCAGTCCCCAGCAAAACTTAATTGTTACCTAACTCATTACCAACTTGGCGTTTTAATCTCTAACAAAACCCGTTTCGCGCGCACACGCTCACCGGCCGTCCCGTATCTCGCACACATCGAATTGTCGTTACCACAAAAAGAGCCATCAAAAAATACACCCGCATTTCCAAAGTTATCACTCGGAAAGTTCCCTGAAAACGTTTTTCGGCGGCGTTGTAGCTTGTAGCCATTTGTGGCGCAAGAGTGCGGCTACAACGCTGCGGGCACCATCAACTAAAAGGATTGCTTCGGAAATGCTTTTTACAGCGCGCCTTTGTTATTTTTAGTGAATTGGTGTTTAGTGAACGACTTCTGATGTACAAATACAAATTATAAGTGTTTTACAACAGTTACTCATAGTATATATAATTATCGCAAGGTAGTCTTATCGTACTAGGTGTAGTGACAGGTGTAGTATGTTTCATCATCAGAAAGCAATAACCAAATGTTTCTTATTACAGAAACATTATTTATGTATCAAAGCCGAAATTATACTTAAATCATAAACCTTTTCCCACTACCACTTACATACCATCAATCACCAGGTCAATGCATTCTTTTCTATAATAAATTACCTGACTCAGTTTTAACGTTACCATTTCCAATACTGAAAAGTTACTTGAAAAAGTCGTTGATGTCTAAAGCTTACTATAGGGTCGAGGACTATCTAACAGATAAAAATGCTTGGCCTAAACTTTACTAAATAACTGACTAATAAAATAGGCATAAAAAATATGTAAATATTGTATATTGCCTAGGGGACACGGTCATAGGAAAGCATATATATATATATATATATTTTATAATATTTTTTTTATTACTACTACTTACCTCCCTATGAAAATTCTTAGTTTTGACACATTTTCCTGTACAAGCTACGCTTGAATGTTTTTTATTTTTATTTTTATTTATGTTAAATTCATTGTTTTATATCATGCTAGGTTAAGCTTTATCTTTGTATAATATCATAAAGTAGTATTTAAAAAAAAAACGACTGACTGTTGAGTTTCTTGCGGCGTTTCTTCTCAGCAGTGGTCTCTTGCGAAGCGCTGGTAGATTTTGACGTGTAAAAGTGCCCGTGCCTACTTACTGAATAAACATCTTTTATCTTTTTTTTATCTTTTTTTATCATTGCTACAGTCAGCAGCAAAATAAACAGATCTTTTAGACTCTTTGCTCAAAGACGTAAGCGCGTATAAACATAGACGTACTTTCTACGCTTTGTGCTGCTAGCTGTACACTCAGCTAAGAGAGTTTTCTTCTAAAACCGCATGCGATCATTAAAGCACGTACAGACGATCAGTTTTTATTGATATGAATACGAGTACTGGATTGAACGATTCAATGAGATTGGATTATAGCGATCGTTTAGAAAAGTGGGCCATTGTTTCCCGTTACTCCGGCTTTTACTCACACCGATAACTCTATTTAACGTCTAGCTTTAGCGCCAAGAGCCAGAACATAATCGCAACACACGCGTAGCTGGAATACAGATAACTTTGGCGACGCGTTGGCCTAGTTCCTAGTGACCCTGCCTACGAAGCTAGCGGTCCTGGGTTTTTTTTTTTTTTTTTTTGGTAATCGCCTGAGGGGCCAAAGACAAAAGTCCTTGCTTTTGTTTGCTTAAGAAAAAGGGGCAGAGGTGAAAATCCCTTCCGGAGACCTGGGAATGGAGGGCCCAGGTACTGCCGGGCTCGCACCGGCTAAAAACACCAATGCCCCTATTACCAACTAGAATTTAGACTCCCGCGGATACTACCCCAGCCAGTGCTGAAAGGCCGGAGGAGAAAGTCGTTCCTCCGTTTACTTATCCGCGGGGTTAGGGGGGATAGGAATGGGGGTTGGGATGGGGGGGAGACTTATAGCTATGTGAGTCGCGGAGTGGAAATCCTGACGCATGCATGCTTACAGACTACGGGCTTCCTTTCTTTTGCCCGACAATGGAAGGGTTGGGTCGGAGATCTTTTAGGACCACTTGTGTGGCTGTTGATACCATCTTTATGGGTGGGGCTACCCTTTTTGAGGCTTTCTCTTTTGCCTGGAGATACTATTTTTGCGCGGGTCTCCTTGCGCTGCCCTCTTTTGTGACCTCTTCCGTTGCAACTTAGCCTATACATTTTTTAATGGGAGGGCCGGTGTCAATTTGACGGGGGACCAGTGAATCGCGCGCGGAACCTTACCCCAGCCAGTGCTGAAGGGCCGGGAGAGAAAGTCATTCTCCCGTTTAGGAGGCTGCAGGATTCCCCATCCCCCGTCCTACCGACACCCGTAAGGTGTTCGGGAGGTGCGTGCGTCAGGAATATATCTAACTCTAACCTTAAGTGTATGTTATACACTGAAAGTTAGAGCTAGCTCTGGGTTAACATAGATGTAATACAAAGAAAGATAAAACAGAGGTTATTAGAGATGGGGGTAAGGGTTTGGAAGATTTTACTTATTGCATCATCCTACAAGATTAGGGGTGCGTTGGGTTGGGATTGGTGAACAGGATACGGCGAAGGGGGGAGGTTTGAAGGGGGGGTACGAGTACGAAGGTTTAGGGAGACCTGGGGGGTTGTTTCGGCGTGGGATCCTGCCCGGGTCCTGTGGCCGAAGGGTTTTCGTGGTGTCAGATTTCAGCGTAGCGTTTTACACAATAGTCCGGGCTCCGAACTATTTGTTCCTTAAACACGCTACGCGTACCACTTTTTCTATAAAACCCTTCGTGCTTTCGCGGTTGGCTTCTGTTCCCAGCAGGGCTTTCCAGCTTGAGCTATCTGGAGAAACTTTGACTCCGGTCTTTTGTTCAAGGTCGAACCTTTCCACGCCAAAACGCGGGCATTCGCAGACAATGTGCCAGATGTCCTCATCAAGGGTCGGGTCGCAGACACACGAAGGTGAATCTTTGATCTTAAAACGGTGGAGATAGGCGGCGAAGCCTCCGTGACCAGTAAACGCTTGAACCAAGAAGTTTGTGAGTTTGAGTTTCTTTAATATGCTGTTCGCGTCTCTCACAGTTGTAAAAAACTTCTTGGTTGTCGCACCTGTCCCGGATGCCCCGTAGCGAACCTGCCACTGTTCGAGCGTGTTTTGTCTTATCGACCTCTTGGCGTAGGACACCGGCACCATGTCATATTGGGGGGCGGTCTTTTTCCTAAGGGCTGCTTGCTTTGCCAGTTCGTCTGCTCTCTCGTTTCCTGGCGTTCCAACGTGAGCTCGCAGCCAATAGAACCTGAGATCGGTCCCCGTTGCTCTTGTTTGGGTTGTGGCATTTTTGATCTCTTGGACCAAGGGGTGTGTCGTGTCCGGTGATTTGAGGAGCTCCAGTGAGGATCTTGAGTCACTGAGGATGCTGACTCTCTGCGCCTTGTGTTTCCCTGCGATCTGCACTGCCCTGAGTAGAGCGTACAGTTCGGTTTGAAACACGGTGTTATAGGGCGCTAGCTTAAAGGTTGAGTGGCGGATTTCTCTTCCATTCTCCCACCATGTGAGTGCCGCTCCCGTCTGGCCCTCAATTTTACTCCCATCGGTGTAAATTTGAGGGCCTTCGAGGTCGTATCTATCGATCACGTCTTGGCTGAACTCCTCCAAGCAGACGTAGTCGATGGACACAACCCTTGACGGGTGCGGTCTCTTCAGGGCGTCAGTTTTTTCCTCAATTTCTCTTCCTGGTGGAATGTGGTCCTCACTGTAGCCCTTTTTGACCTCGTAGAGGCTTGCCGCTTCGTGAATTCGCAAATCCAGTGGGAGGGTTCCCGACAGGATCAGCGCCGATGTCAGAGAGACCGTCCTGTACGCTTTGCAAATTTTTTGGGCGAAACCACGCTGTATTGAGTCTAGCTTGTTTCGCACCATCACCTTGTTGGCAGACTTGTGCCAAGCGCTTGCTGCGTACAGGACGATCGGCTCTATCACCGCCACGTAGATGGTTTTCACTATCTCGCTATTGAGCCCCCATGACACCCTCGCCGCACGTGACAGCTGTCTGTAGATATCCGTTACCTTTCGGCACGTTTTTTCTACGTGTGCGTTGAAGGTCAGCTTACGGTCTATGGTGAGTCCCAACAGTTTGATTTCGTCGACAAGCTCCACCATGGTCCCAGCCATTGAGATTCGGATGGGATCCCATTTCAGCTTCCTCGTTATAACCATGGCTCCCGTTTTGTGAGCGGCGAAGTTAAGCTTATTTTGGGTACCCCATTCGACCACTCTTTGGAGAGTCCGTTCGGCTTTTGCTTTTACTGCGCCTGATTCGTTGCCAGAGAACACCAGAGTGACGTCGTCAGCGAAGGCCTGACAATGGGCGTCCGTGTCGTTGAGCATCTGAAGGAGATCGTCTAGAATTACATTCCAGAAGATTGGACCTCCTATAGAGCCTTGGACACACCCCTTCGTGGTGGGCTTTTCGCTGGTTTCGCCCGCGTAGTGTACCCTTATCATGCGGTCGTCCAGGTAGGAGCGGACCATGTGATAAAGATTTCTCGGGCAGCCTTTCTTGGCCAGTTGGGCTCTGAGCTTCGGCCACCAGGCGTTGTCAAAAGCTCCCTCTATGTCTAGCGAGACGAGTAGCACAATGCGTTTCTTCGTTTCTACTTCGGTTCTTATGTGTCTCATCAGGTCATAGAGGGCGTCTTCCGTCGACTTCTGGGGCATGAACCCGTACTGGCGTTTGTTCAGGGCCGGGAGGATATGCCACTTGATCCTGTTTACTAGCATTTTTTCCAGGATCTTCCCTAATACCGACAATAGACCAATCGGTCGGTATGACTTGGGGTGGGTATAGTCCTCCTTACCGGGTTTCCGTAGGATGCAGACATGTGCTGACTTCCAGGCTTTGGGGAAGTAGGCTAGCCTAAGGCAGGAATTCGCTAAGCACAAAAATACTTCTCCATTGCACTGAATAGCTGCTGCGCATATATCTGCCGTGAGTCCGTCTGATCCAGGTGCCTTTTTCGGGTTCATACTTCTGACTACTGTATCCATTTCCGCTTGTGTGAAAAGTGGATCATTGCCAGTGAGGTGTGACTCCACTGCTGGGTTGTCTCCCTCCGTATCATCCCTGGTGCTCCTGTGATGATCGGACTCACCGTCCTGGCGGTCATCCGGGTAAAAGCATTCAGCCAGTCTTTGAGCCGACTGTTTCGGTGTTAAGGTAAGCCCCCGTTCGTCTCTGAGCAACGTGTCTTCCTGACGTCTAGCCGTTTTCCTGATTACTCGGTAGATTTTGTCCCACATAGACTCCCTATCCTGCGCGGTGCAAAAATCCTTCCAGCTAGCCGTCTGAGCCTCTGTCGCTTTCATGGCATACTCTTCCTTTACCTGGAGGTATTGGTCGAGTACGTACTGCCTTCGGTTTGGGGCTGCGTTCCTTATTCGCCTTTTCCTTCTTAACACCTCTTTTTTCAGTCGGTCCAAATCTTTGGACCACCACGGCGGCTTTGCGTTTGTCTTGGGAGCTCCCGGTTTCGGGATGCATTCTTCACATGCTTTCGACACCGCACCGATGTAGGCGTTGGTCGCCTGCTCCAGTGCTTCTGTGTCTCCAATGTTATTTAAAGAATGCGTCGTCAAGTCTCTTTCCACAAGCTCCACTGACAGAACGGTCTTAAACTTGGTCCAGTCAGCTTTCTTTGGGTTGTAAATCCTGGTTGTTGGTCTTGGTACTGGCTTCGGGGCCGCTTCACTACCCACTGCAAATTTTATGGTGTTATGATCGGACGTGACAACATTCCTGTCTACTTCCCAGTCTTGGATCCTGGACAGAATGTTGGTACTGCACGCTGTCACATCAACGATGCTAGTGTATAGCTTGCCTCCCCGGTATGTCTCGAATGTCGGAGTGTATCCAACATTCAAAACATTCAGGTCTACCTCATTGAGGAAGCTATGGTAAGCTACCCCCCTGTGGTTCTCCGATCTGCTTCCCCACCAGTAGCTCCAGGCATTCACATCCCCTCCCACGATGTAGCTGTCTGTACCCAATCCAAGCATGATCTCCTTTATTTTGTCAATGTATCCCTCCAAGTCTTGGTCGGGCTCGAAATAGACCGAGATTACTCCAACTGATACATTACCAAACTTCAGAAGTGCCGCCGTGATGTTCTCCGTGACCAGCTGTGGGTCGTGTTGCACCTGGACTCGATCACCCAGCACTACTATTGCTGACTTCACTGGTTTCGCGCGATTCTGTGTACACTGAATCACCTTGAAACCTTGTTGCGGCGTCATCTCTCCCTTTCCGCCCACATACGGTTCCTGTAGCAGTGCTACTTCGCAGTTTCCGTTCTGCATGGCCTGGTGGAGTTCAGCTGTTACCAGCTTGGACCGTTGCAGATTGACTTGCAGGAACTTTGTCTTGTGGGGGGCGGCGGGGGGGTTTTGCTTGTTGTTCGCCGGTACAACTGTGTCAACAACAGTATGCTACTCTCGACCGTGCTATGGTGTCCCATTTCTGACGTTCTTTGCAGTCGGGGCTAAACGCCTCGTGCTGTACCTCCGTTGGTTCCTTGCCTGCCCTGGTGCAGTTGATGCACTTTGGTGTCTCTTGATTTTCCGGACATTTGCCGGTTCCGTGGCAGGTCAGGCAGAAACGACAGTTGGTGCTCGCCTCCTTGCACAATGTCCTTGTGTGTCCATAGGCCAGACATTTAGAACATTGTACAAGGGGCGACTGGTCTTCCACTTTTTGCCTTTGGATGCCGATGTAGACTTTTCCAGTCTCCACAAACCTCCTCCAGACAGCCGGTGGGAGCTCAAACACCAGGTGACAGCAATGCGGGTTTCGAGCTTTCCTGCGGTACCGGAGTTTTATCTGAGCGGGGTCCACGTTTAGGCCTCCCAGTAAGTGGTGGTTTTGAGATAACAACATCTGCGGTAGGTCCTCGTCTTTAAGGTAGGTGACGACGTCCCTGACGCAGATTAGGGGGTTTCTCATTTGTGGGTATTCCGCGTTGAGTTTCCCCTCCGTTATCTTTCTGAGCATCTCGAGGTCTCTCTCGCTGGCACAGCTAACCACCACCTTTTGGTTCTTGGCCTTTCGTACCCGCTCGATCCTCAACCCGGTAGACTTCACGTCACAGACTTTGTTAAACTCCCGTAGGACACCATCGCTGGTCTTTGTCGGGTCCTTGGACGATAAGATCGCGGTGTGGTTGGGGGTGCCGGCCTGCTTCGGGAGCGCTGCCTTCTGGGCGTATGTGCTTGGGCCGTGGGCTATCGTTGTCCTCTGTTGCGTGACCTCCTTACTCACTTCACTCACCGACTGTTTAAGTTCGGCTAGTGCCATCTCCGTATTCAAGGTTGAGGCCGGGGCTGAGTCACGTTCCTTTTCGGTCTTTATTTCCTCCGTTAAGGTTCTGACGAGCGAGCTCATTGCCTTCATCCTCTCCCTGATGTCGGATAAGTCTTCCGATGGTTGTGTCGCTGTGTCGGGGTCTCGCTGGCTCTTAAGTTCCTCAGTGGAGTGCGTGAGGAGGTCAATCCGCTGCGTGAGCGTGCGGATGGCCTCCTTCAGCTCTGGGTCTTTTGGTGGCTGACCTTGTGTCTCCATTACCTTTGGCAACATTCCCTCGATGGTCTTCGGGATGGTTGCCGTGGCACTCGCTAGGGCGTCCATGGTCTTCCTCATTTGGTCTATCTGGTTAGAGACCATGTTCATGTGGACGGACAGCTTCGACACTTCTTCTGCCACTTTGCTGACGTTGGCTGGGTTTTCCTGGGCTCCGTTGCCTTTACCTAGTTTCTCCACTGCCAATTTGACTTCTTCCACCGAGGTTCTTATTTCTCCTATTTTTTGGAAAGGAGTGGCCGTTTCGTAGCCCAGCCAATCCCTCACAGACTCTGTCTGCTGCAGAGTTCTGGTGGCCAGGTCTTTTAGCGCTCCCAACTCGGCTACCACCTCCTGCCTCACCGCCGCCATTTCCTTGGCGTGCTGCCTCTCCATCCGGACCACCTCTCTAGCGCTTCTGGACCTTTCGCGCTCGAGGTTGAACTTATGCCTTGACCGGGAGTCGGATAGCGACAAAGCTGTCTCATATAAGGTCTGCATGCAGTCAAGAGCGGTTGCTTTGCATTCCCGCTTCATCTTGCCCGCAGACTCCAGAGCGTCCTTGCCTTCCAGCAGTTTCGCATTAGCCAGCTTTGTCGCCATGTCCATCTCCACCCCCGGGCCCCTACCACTTCGCGGCACGAGGATGCTGACCCTACCGACTGATGACCCCGGGGACATCGAGGCATTGGAATAGCATTCTGAGTTCACTTCGTCTAGGTCTTGCCCGGATGTGCTATCCCCGACGTAGGACTCAATTCTTTCCATGTCCGCGATGTCATCGGGGTCCGGAGTGGGGGTGGCTGGCGCTGGATCTTTGGCCACCGCTGCCGCTGCTTCCTTTTGCAGGACTTTCTCCCTTAGCGATTTGACCGAAGAGGGGCCTTTTTTCGCTGCGGGAGGTGCCTGAGTCCTGCTCGTGGATTCGTCGGTCCTTGCTGCCTTCTTTGTGGGGGGGGTGGGCTTGGGGGGCATTTTTATTAGGGCTATAAGCGGAGAAGGGGTTGGTTAGTGGGGGGTGGGGTGAGATTTGGAGACTTGAGCCAAAAAGTGGGAGGGGGATTTCCCCGCGGCGGGGGGGGGGGTTGGGATATGACGGAGCCAATTGTTATTATTTTCCCCGGCCCGTCGCAGCCGTCGAAGTCGATATTAGCGCTGTCAGCTGTATGAACCGCCAGCCACTAGAAACGAGGTCGACCGCCCGACGGGCGGCGCGTGGCGTCGCGTTGGATGATGCAATAAATTGACCTAGTTGCGTCGGCCGCTAGCTAGAGCTCTCTGCGCCGTCTATGACTGGGCAGCGAGGGGTCTACAACTGGTCGGATTAGGGGAGGTTGGGGGATGGAAATTTACAGAGAATCAGTTATCCCAGAACTAAATAAACTAAGCGTCTAAATAAAATTACAAAAAATAAAAATAAATAAAAAATTAAGCTATAAGGCCCTGTGGAGTCTCTCTGGTTGCTCCTGGAGGGGTGGTACTTTGCTCCAGATGTTGATCGGAGCTCTGTGAGTCTTCACAGGGGTTGAGGGGAGGGGTGGGGTGGTTTGATGGGCGTAAAACATGCGTCGAAGTGCACCGGTACAAAATGTATCGCTATTCCGATGGTCGGAAATATGGCGATAATCCGGCGATTCACCTTTAGCGGGATAGGGTGTGTATTGACTTACTGCGCAATCCTTGGGCAAACCTCGGAGCTGGAAAGATCAGGTCCTCGCAGATCTATTTCCGGCAAACTGCCCCAGAACTCCGTCCGTCAACACACACTTTGAGTCACTATACACGGGCGAGAGATGGTCGCGGTCCTGGGTTTAAATCCCGGTAAAGTGGAAGTTTTCTAATTATTTAAGTATTTGTTTCTCTATTTAGCTGTGTAGTGATCATAGGTACAAGTCTACAGCTTAGTTTGGGACAAGGAACGTTGAAGTGACATAGTCCCCTGATATTTATTTTTTAATAACTTTTTCCATTTTGTTTAGGTTTGTTGAATTATTTGAAATGTAAATTGTATTTCAGTGGCGGTGATCTACTTTGTCTGTACACGTATTGTTTTACCTCGGCCATTACTGTCCAGTAAACAAGAGTAACTTTGATAATACAACAGCATTTCACAAACAATTGGAATGACATTAAACTTCTTTTTTTTTTAAATGGAATTGGGAAGGCAAACGAGCACACAGGCCACCTGGTGGTAAGTGGATACACAAGACTGCAAATGCGTTGCCAACCCTGAGGACTAAGATGGAATGCCTCTATGCTAGTCATTACACCGGCTGTCTTATCCCCAAACCGGAACACAATAATGCAAACACTGCTGTTTGGCAGTAGATAAATGGATAAGATGGTGGTAGTGATCCGGACGGACCCTGCACGAGGTCATACCACCCGCCGTCTGTTTATTTTTGATAAATGAAAAAAAAACGCCTGCTCGCACACGCCCACCCGTAGGGTGTGTCGTTCGATGCTTTGTTTGAGTTGTTCTTCTAATCTTGCGCAAACTTGTGCATTGTTTTTACATTATAAAGTTTTCTAACTTTTGTTTGTAAATAAATATGCTGGCGGATCCCTTCCAGTTAAGTTTTAACTTATGTGTACTTTTGACATTGCAAGAACAAACTAAATTACCACACATTTGTCGAAAAGTACAGCTTAGCGTTTGTGAAATATTTAAACATAAAAACGTTGAATTAAACACGTAATGCAAGAAAAATATTGAGTCCTATTCTATCTTCCTATTTAACAAATAGGACTCTATTACTTTGTTTTTATAGTCCATTTAACCCGCGCGATCGTATCATTCTGTGCTGTAAGAGGTATTTACTCCTTCAGATTTTGTCAATCTGTCAGTCTATCAGCTGCGTTTTTATTACTTCTTTGGTCGTTTGATAGAAAATGCCATTGGGTATTAACGGTACCACATTGTGTGTGAAATAAATAATAAAATATACCTTTATATATTGCGAGAGTCCAACATCCCCCTCTAAGGTTGTACTTCAATACAAACAGTAATTAACCGTGAGATGTAAGTCCCTGATTACCTATTGTCGGCTCCCTCTAATGTTCGATCTCTATTTATCATAGAACCAACGGCCATTAGTATGGAGCCGGGAAAACGGAACAGGAATAAATACTCAAATATCTCGGTGAAAGCGACTTTCGTATTTTTTTAGTAACTTTAGGTAAAATACACTTCCATCTCTCGATCCAAATACTGCAAGAAATATCATCAAAAAAAAAAAAAAGATTTTTAAATGTTAGCCATAAACAATTATACCTATGTTCTTAATTATGTTACATTTTGGTTTAGTTCTACTATTTTGAAGTTACAAAACTCAAATGTAAGACAAACTCTATGAGGTTTACGTTTGACTTGATTTATAACAGGGCACATTTAAGTTTGCCAGCATTCCAGCAATTTATGGTTATATCATTTATGTGCTAAAAACTTTTTTGAATTTAGCTAAGTAGCATGAAAACATTCTAAAACAACTAACCATAACTAAATTTCAATATGAACATATAAAGTTATATTGACTTGTTTCCTAACAAGCGCTTGTTCCAAAGTAGCAAGTGAAAATACCGGTTCCAGTAAGTCCCGCGACGTGTTCTATTAATATCGTTTTTGTGTAGTTAATCACTGGCCTGTAATTACGGAGAGGTTAATTAAGCCGCTATTATCTCTCGGCTGCGGAGGGAAACTGGCCTCGCAGTAGCTCTGGGTGTCAGAATTAGTCGCCTATTGTGCTAGAAACAGCCAAAAGGGAACTTGTTAGTCAAATGTTTAGATGGTCCGGGCCTCTATTAAACACATCGAAACACATCGCCGTTGACATTTTGGGCCCTCCATGCAGCACAGAGAATACATTATATGCCTTGAGTTTTTATAAATAATGATTCCCATTTATTTTCTTATTTATTTATTTATGTATTTATTTATTTGTCAATGTAATATTACAATATTAGTTGCATTGCATGTCAAAAAATACGAAATTACATTGAGATCGTCAAAACATAAATATTAATAATCAAAGAATAGAATACATAATAATTCATAAATTAAAACAATAAAAGTTAAACATCTAACAACACAACATTAACATCATGTTAATTCGGCGGCCATTAATGTGAAGTAAATAAGGGTAGCTGTCGTAACGTTGGCATCACGAACATCGAAAGCACAGAGTAGACTTTAAGGCCCAGGTTTTTAGTAGTTTCTCTTTATTGTGATTGCGTGTTTTTAACTGTCGAAAGAAAAAAAACCTGTTTGAGAACCGATTATAGCCGAAGTTAGCTTTGTATGAGGAAAACCGATTTGATTGTTTGTTAATCTACTAGAATAATAAGATAAATGTGAAGAAATACATACTTTCATACAAAGAAAGCTCAAGAATTATTATTTGTCGTTACCGTCAATGGAGCCCCGGGCTGCTATCTGCGTAGGCAGGGTCAAACCAAACAAGGCTTAACGCGTTGTCTTTAAATAATTTGTTTTGAGCTGTCACTCACTTTTCATGACATGACTTTCGTAAAACTTAGTTTTACTTTATATTACGTATTATTTAGAAATTCTATAAATGGAACTTACCTTACCAAACAAAATGGCGATAGCGTTTCTCTCCCCTCAAAGCTGGTCCAAGTTTTTAGATAAATAATGAATATCTTGTACATATGAAAAACGAGGTCTGTACGTTTTCCTTTCCAGGACTTTGTTCGTGGAAAAATCGTATTAATAGGAAATATGCATGTTTTTTTACAGCTTCAATTAAAGCTGATTCATGTAACAAACTGGTGAGAAAAAACATTTTTAGAACAGGTATAAATATAACTAAGATATAAGCCAACAAAGATTTGTTCCTAACTCTTTCTAACAAAACATAGTTGTACGTGGAGTTTATATGGCCGAAGATGACGTCACCGACGCACTTCGCATCTCTGTCTAATTAGCACATAATTAGCATTTTAAAATGCTTGTATTATCCGTATTTTTTGACCGATTCTAATTTTAATTTCACTTTTGGTACGCTATATTAATATTTTGTTGTCAAATGTGGATTACAAAATCCCTGCATATTCTCTATTGGACTTGATTCAGGCGGTGAGAAACGTTGTGGCATCGAGAGGCTGTTGCCATCGCACTCGCAATAGCAATCGTTTTCATTTTGAAAATCGAAGGTTTGTCGGCATACAAAATGAAAACAATCGTTCCACTTTGAAGTCGATTGCGATTGCGAGCGCGATGGCAATAGGCCAGCCGGAGCTAAATAAGTAAGGAAAAAATTTACAGATACGAGATTTAAGTTTTGATTCACAATCCTCTTAAGATATAATAACCTAAGGTCGTTTATATATGCTAGGAATAGTGGAGGCTCCAAAATTACTCCATCGAACCATTAACGCGGCTATTCCCGGGATTAACTCCGCTATGTGCGATAATTACATGATATTGCGATGGAATCTAGGACGTGTTATACAGCTTGTTAATTACTTAGTGAAGCCTTTCGTATAATTTGAAGGATCGTTTATCAATATACTAGAATTTCCCCTAATTTGAGTTACTTCGAGTATATTGCGGCGCTTTTCAACAGCGGTTTGTCTTGGGCTGGTAGATTTTTGTCAGAAGTGCACTTGTTTACTTACTAAATAAACGTATGTTTTAGGGTTTGTACCAAAATGATTAAACGGAACCCTTATGGTGAGACTTCGCTGTCTGTCTGTCTGTATGTCACAGCGGGTTTTCTCAGTAAGTATTAATGCTATCAATTTAAAATTTGGCATATTTGTACGACTTGATGCCCGCATCAGTTTTTAGTAAAAATTATATGAAATAAATTTAATAAATTAATGAAAAATTAAAGTGGTTTGATTTTACCAAATGGGGTGTGTGAAAGAACTTAATCTGGACATTACAAAACTATTATTTATTAAATTGTCTGGTATGTACTTTTTTTTGGTAGGTAATTGAGTCCAAGAAAAACAAAATAAAATTTAATTGTTTAAATTTTTTACAGTAATATAAATTATTATTAAATAAGGTCGATTTTATATATTATTTAATTACGTGTTGTGGTCTGAAAACTTCAAGTTTAGGCTTAAGTTTATTTGTTAGTAACAAAATATGGATTTTAATTACCTGTTTTTTTTCTTTTTTTTATCTTGTATCCGGTGGTATTATATATCGGTGCGCGAGTCCGACTCGCACTTGACCGTTTTTATGTTTCAACCAAATCGGTACAGACGTAATACTTTCTCAAGTATTCATTTCAACAAGTCGTTTGGAAAGCTTAAATTCTTGGTACGATATTTGACTTGTAATTTGGGTTAGTTTTGTTGGCAAAGTCATTAACTCGTTAATGTCAATAAAAACGAGGCTCGAATCGGCGCGTATTTCCTTTTTTTCTTTGAACTAACGCCCGACAAACAGAGGTGTGTTATAAGTTTAAGGTGTGTATCTGTGTATGTCTGTCGGTGTGTCTGTCTGTTTGTGGCATTGTAGCTCCCAAACGGATGGACAGATTAAGACGCCTTTTGTTTAAACTTAGCTTAAATTGGAACTTTTCTAAACTTTATGAAAGTTGGTTGATCCGTTTAAGACATATCAGCTCTCAAAGAAAGCATCGCCATTGTATGAAGGGTTTTAATAGTTATATGCTATTAGCTTCTGTCCGCGACTTCACCCGCGTAGATTTCGATTATCATTATTCCCTCAGGAACTTTTAAATTTTCCAAGTTAAAAAGTAGCCTTTGTGTTAATCCAGGGTATAAACTATCTCCATTCTAAATTTCATCCAAATCCGTCCAGCCGTTGCAGCGTGAAGAAGTAACAAACGCACACACAATCTTTCGCATTTATAATATTAGTACATTCCGCCTATCGGAACCCTGGCCCACACAGAACTGTGTAACAGTGACGTTAGTATTCAAGTCATAGCAGTGCCAAACAAGACGGTTAAAACGTCACTGTGACACCGTTCAGGGTCAGGGGGCCGTTTCCATTACCACAGTTCCACTATCAGCATAGTATTAATCAATCAGTAAGTCATTCAGTAATGAAATTAATTTCACATAACAGGCGTGCATAATTCGCCACGAGTTTAATCTCAACTTGCTAACCCCAATATCTTAGGTACAGTTGGTCAAGTATGTAGTCTGGTTCTAAGGTTGATTTCAGTTTGATTTTCATCCATCCTTCTATACAATATAAAAACCTTCCGAGATGGAGTGATTTACGGGCAGACAACGCAAAGCTTAAGCCGTTGAACCTAGGCCAGGGTAATATTCGAGGAAAATCTCACACTAACTGATCTAGTCCCAAACTAAGCTCTAGGCTTTTACTATGATACTAGACAACAATAAACATTTTTTTTTTTAATTAGTAAAGAATATCATAGACTCAGAATAAATACTCATGTTCACCACACATCGAACCCGCTTTGTAGGCACACTACCCACTAGGCTAATATTCTTTAAGGAAAAATTACCCCCTACGCCGAAAAGGGGAAAGTAGGAAACGAATTCTTCGCGGGCATCGTCCAGTACAACAATAAGATAGCAACCTTTAAATCCCATACCAAGTTGTGTCAAAATTCAAAGGAGTTTACTAGAATACTAATTTGACCGACTGTACATCAAGTCTAGGTCAAACTGGAAGCCGGAGGCATGCCGGTCTTTGGGGGCTTATCTCAAAGACATTCCGCGTTGCCGATAGCCAGCTGATCACACGACGTGATATGCTAAATGCCGAAACTATACGTTGTATTGCCAATAATCGAAGTCGGAACTGAGTTATACACAAGTTATACTGGTAGTAAGTGTCTAGTTTATATGCGATTGAGTGCCGTTTTCAAATTATTTAAACGTTTGTGTTAACAGTTTGTGTTGTGAAAAAGTCGTTGATGTCTAAGGCTTACTATAGGGTCGAGGACTATCTAACAGATACAAATGCTTGGCCTAAACTTAACTAAACACCTAAATAACTGACTAATAAAATAGGCATAAAAATATGTATTTATTGTATATTGTCTAGGGGACACGGTTTCTGTAGGAGAATGTATTGAAACTTTGTATGTGGTGGTTGTCTTGCACTGTCATAGGAAAGTATATATATATTTTTTAAATATATATATTTTATATTTTTTTTATTACTAATACTTATTACTACCCTATGAAAATTCTTAGTTTTGACACATTTTCCTGCTCAAGCTACGCTCGAATGTTTTTTTTTTTTTTTAAGCTTTATAATTGTATAATATCGTAAGTAGTATTTTAAAAAAACGACTGACTGTTGAGTTTCTTACGGCGTTTCTTCTCAGCAGTGGTTTCTTGCGAAGCGCTGGTAGATTTTGACGTGTAAAAGTGCCCGTGCGGCCTACTTACTGAATAAACATCTTTTATCTTTTTTTTAAAAACAAACATGTCCTAATTTATATTGTTTCGACGAATGTTGACATCATATTATATCTACACAGTGTAAAACAAAGTCTCTCCCACTGTCTGTCCGTTTAGATCTTCCATACTACTCAACGGATTTTAGTGCGGTTTTCATCAGTATTTTGTGAGAGAGTGAGTCAAGAGAGAGGTTAATAAAACAGGGGTTACAGAAACTTACAAAAACCGAAGCGCTAGTTTAGTATATTTGGTAAATATCCGAATGATTGTATGGTTGATTTTTAAATAGTATAGGTAAACTAATGATGAGACTGAATTTCAATACGAATAATTTCGTTTATTAAAGTTTATTAAATAATCTTGTGTAGCATAATAGGAGCGAGGAAGCGGTTAGTAACATTGGTCGGGAAAGAAGCGACTCGGATAGGTTAGGTTGTTAGGTTTGTTTTATAACCCGGGAACATCTTGCTGCCTTGCTTTCATGCGTGTTTGCAACATAACAAGTATTTTTTAAATTATCTATAGTGTTAATATTTTGATAACATTTATACTGCAATGTATTATTCTGTTTAGGCCAATTTACACAGAAAATTCACGAAACTGTAATTTTACTCGAGTTAGTGTCTTAACCCAGTGTTAAATTGTCCGTGCCTTTAATAAGTTAATGCGTTTCATTATTGATGTGTGAAATATTTATCATGTCAACGGTTTTGTAAACGTTTTGAGTCAGTTTAATTTCAACTTAAATCTGTGTTTAAAGTTTAGGATTCAAGGGCAATTGTAAAATATGTTTTTTTGAAAAGATGATCCGTGAAAACAAAATAGGTTTAGTGATGATGCAGGTTTGTTCGTTAGTGGATATTAATATGATTGGATAGTTACACAAATATTATCTAACTTGTTAACGACTTATAAAAAGTAGGATCAAAGCGGAGAAATCCTAGCGTTAATTCATGTCACTACACATCTCAGGAAGCGGCAGGTTTCGTAATTACACCGGGGTGGTACCCTTCGCAGTAAGTTTGACGCGCCGCCATTAGGCACCCACTAACTATAAACCAAGATCTTGGTTTATAATTGGTTAACAGTACAGGATTATATTAAAATAGGTAAGTTACCGTCGATGAGAAAAATATTATAGAGGTAAATTAGAAATGGTAAACTTGAATCACTGACATTCATAGTATATTTTACTTCGTTGAATTTTCATGTCATCGACATGCAAGTAAACGTGCAGGAGTTATAATTTTTTAACAAACGCTTGTGTGAATCCTCGGTGATGATTATTTCAAGTATTACATTCTTTTAATAAAATATTATACGTCGAAAGCTTGGTTTATAGAAAACTTGACGTCAAGTTGATTTTAACTGAATTAAATTGCTTTATTTTTATAGTAGATTGTAGAACAAGGGCATAAAAAAAACCATTCCACCAAGACTTATGGTATCCATCCGAGCCGGTAGGCGAGGGTGGATAATTAAGTTGAGGATAAAATGGGTTTTAAGACAGAGTTATACACTCTGCTTCTCACTTCGATTACGAGGAAATAAAACAGTAATAATGTAAATTCCGTAACACAACAAGTTTTGCAAAGAAAACGACTAAATAATAGTCTAAACCAGACAAAAACCTTAAACTCTTCCCGCCACTTTTAATTTTTGTTTTTATTTTTCTGCATGAGATTTTTAACTTAAGTTGAACACAATACCGCCAAGTCATACGTTGATTTTGTAATGTTTTTGTTAATATTAGTTGTTTTTAATAGTATACATTTCTTCTTTGTTAGATGCAACTTGGGCGGCAAAGATATTTTTGTCACTCATATTAATTATGCCCTTTTTTATCCATCATTTAATAGCTTTCCATGCATAGATTTAACAAGTTTCCACAGCCATATCCCGTCTACGATATTACCTGTAAACTGGAAGTTTCCTTTAATTGATTGAGCAGTGTGTGACGCGCGAGTCGGCCGGATATTACATAACTTCACGCGCTGTCACCTGACGCGTTGGGGCGTACGAGTGAGGAACTAAAGGCTGAGAATAAGATAATAGTCTTAGTTTTGAACACGTAGGAACTATTCATCATGTAAGACGGTGTTAAGTTAAGAATGATTTTGAATGTTACGAAGATATAAGATGCTGTCGGTTACCCGAACTTTGTTACATTAAAAATTGTATTTATCGATATCGTTCATAATTCTGAACTAATTAAACATAAGTATACCAAAAGCATGAGTATAAAATAGCTTTTGGAAAAATGAAATTTTGAAATTTTAAGCTATTCCAGTTTTTGAATACGAGTACCTTTTATAAGAGAAGAGTTTTATGAGTATAAAACCAGTAACACCTAGTCGGTAATAAAACAAAAAAAATGCATTTTTTATCCCGGTCCATCGTAAAAGAACAAGAAACAAATTCATTTTCACATTTTTTGCATTTCAATTAAGTGACATTCATAACGCCATCTTGCCGTTTTCGGCAACAGCAATATGGTTTTACCGATAAAAATAGACCCTTAGATGATTTCTTTACTTAAAATACACTCTAGAGCAATGAAGGCGGGTTACTTTGTATCGAATTTCCATACAAAGTGACCCGATTTCATTGATCTCGACTATATAACAGACTTCAGGAACATTACTGAGTATAGAGTATTGAGCAAGAGCACAAACATCCATTTATTGAGTTAGTAACGTTAACGTTGTGTTCGTTGTCGAGATTTTTTTTAACGCTATTGGAATCGCCGCCCCGTGTCTGTATTTAAAACAAAAACTCCCTAGGATAGTTGAATTTGGCATTGCGACCGAATATTCATTGCCTACGAATCAAATTGAATCAACGCGAGCCCAACTGACACTTAACCATTTTTGAGTCTTTGTGGGTTTGCACTACAAGTATACCTAACTAATGACGTTTCTACGATTAACCGTTTGAAAGATAGAACAAAAATAAAAATACGTTGGAATTTATTTTTTTGTTACATATTCTGAGAAAAAAAATCAACCCGCTATCAATTACGGGTCAAAAGATACAGCTCTTTAAAATTTGGATGGAAAAACGGACAGACCAGCCATATTAATAAGGTTCCGTAAGGAGAAGGAACCCTGAAAAAATAAAGATTCGTGCCACCTTAAAAGTTTGGGTTGGCGTATGATTGAAATGTTCATGCTCGAGCTACAGACGGATTTCATATTATAAAAGCAAACGTTTCAAGTTTACCCTCTCACAGACTCAAGCGCGAAGAAATCGAGCCAACTTTCTCACAAATATGTACGTGCAGTGACCCGTTTTCATTTCCCTCTCTGTTTGCTCTCCGAAGTTTACCCCTTTTGTCTTCGTAGCTATTCGCTACGTGTTTTCGTAGCACCACTTCGCTCTCGTAGCACACGCTACGAACTTTGACTTCAAATCATTTTAACTTTGGTATTCAGCAGTTTGGACTTTACCTGTCAAGTATCATTGTACAATAATTGTAATAATATCTATTTGGTTCTGTATTTGGTTACTGAAATATATCTTTTGTTTTGTATTTTTCAGGTAAGCTGAATACAGTCGACTTGGTGGAATATCTTGGTGAGTCCATCGAGTGTCGGTTTTAATATTATAATATAAAGCGACTAGGAAGCAATAACATAATAATTATGTAAGTTCTAATATTTTTTCTTGTGATAGGTTTTTTTTACCGGACTACGGAAGGAGGGGGGTATTATTTTTGAACTGTATGTATGTATACGT
The DNA here is from genome assembly GCA_923062465.1 of Acleris sparsana. Taxonomy (NCBI): domain Eukaryota; kingdom Metazoa; phylum Arthropoda; class Insecta; order Lepidoptera; family Tortricidae; genus Acleris; species Acleris sparsana. The sequence goes on from OV281307.1 coordinate 495,643, forward strand.
ACGTATGTATAAATGGTCCTTTGATCCCTTGTAAAGGCTGAACTGATGGCCCGATTTCGACAAGCAAGGTGTCTTTAGATATATCGCGTGGCGGATGTCACTGGGCACTTTATTTTTTAAAATGTGAAATCAGTGAAATAAATTCTATGTGGTAACTAACATTATATTGATGACACTATCAAACAGCAGTTGTTTTTTAAAGTTTTCTTTTGTTTGACTTATTAAGTAGCAATCTGGTTTTACCCAGTAAAAAAGAGCCCCTGGCATGTACAGTCGAGTCCATAAATATGTATAAACTTTAGTACCTTGTCACATTAATCGCTGTGACAACTCATGTATGGCAGTTTAAACATGAAATGAAAATATAAAACGTACTAAAGTGCACACATATTTATGAACTCGACTGTACCAATGAGGTTAACTAACTTTAATATGAACTAAGTTTACATAAACTTCAGAATAATTTCTTGAGACTAAAAATAATTACCTCTCAACGCCATGTCTTAGTAACTCGATCTGCATATCTACAAATTCAAGTTTGTCTGTCTGTAAAGCTCCCTCGCTTCTCAGAGCGCGTCAAAGTTCACAACTCTTAATGCATTTCAAGTTTCTGAGCGAAAAAGTTCATTTGGAAGCTTTTAGCGATCGTTGGCGCGCTCGCCACGGTTATGCTATGCATTTGTTTTGTCCGTGCTTTTGTTGGTTTTAATGCATTATTTACCCTCGAATGGTGCAGTTGTGGGATATTGTCTGGCGTTATCTAGTGTGACTTGGGTATTTTTGTTTCTTGTTTTGAGTTTTCGGTTAAAAAGATTTATTATTTTTCCCCCAAAATGCTCTTTTTGTTATTTGTATTGATAGAAAAAAACTTGACACTTAAATAATGTGTTATAGTAATCAATTTCATTAACATGTCGCCTTATTATGTTACTAAATATAATAAAACTAAGTTCACTGATTGGATTACATATTTTTATATGCCTAATGTATCTTTACCCATAAAATCTTTAGACCAAAAACGGTTTTTCAATAGAAAACGAAACTACCCTAACCTAACCTAATTTACACAATAGACGTTTATTAATTTCTTCAATGTCAACCTAAAAGGGTGTAATGAGTTTATTTTTCAAATTACTCCGAAAAGCAAATTGTACTTTTTCTCCAAACAAACAATATGTGTATTTATTAGTGAGCCTGAAGTATCCCACGGCTCAGCAAGGGCCTCCCTCTGGCCCTTCCACGCATCCCTGACTTGTGCAGCCTTCTGCCAGTCCCTTCTGATAGCGTCAAGCTGATCTCGCCTTTCTGTCATCTGGGATCCAGTCCGTAATTGTTTTTGCCCAATTGGTATCCGGCATGCGACAAATATGTCCGGCCCAGTCCCACTTGAGTCCGGAATACAACAATTGGTATCCGGCATGCGACAAATATGTCCGGCCCAGTCCCACTTGAGTCCGGAATACTACGCTCCAAAACCCAAAATGCTGACGTAGCTCATTCGTATATAGAGGAAAATTATTATAATGCGTCTTCTCAGAGGCATATTTTGGTATATAACAAGTATTAAGGAAATATACAAATGTTTTAATACCAATTTTCATCGTCAAACTCGATGTTTAAAAATAAAATATAAACAAGCTAGCGTTTGATTATAAAATGTATCCAGTGTTAGTTCCGGTCTCACAGCTCAGCGCCTCGCCCGATGGACGTGAAAGCAGATTGATCATCCTCGTATGGGAGTTGGACCAAGTGCTTCCCAGAATGCACACTAGTAAATTATGTTTCTAACGCTACGACTAGACTGAACACTAAACTGGGAGACATGAAAAAGAAATACTTTTTGTTGCCAACTAATTCAGCCAATTGTTCCAACAGGCTTGATGAACAATCACCAACAAAAAAATCTTTAGTCATCAATAGCGTTGTGCGCATGAAAACGTGTGACCACTTTAGGTGTCGTTGGTGCTCAACGGGTCCATTTGATAATCGTTCAATACCAAATAGGATTAAATATTAAACAACTTCTTCGGATGAAGTTGTAACTTGCGACTATGCAGTAGTATATAATAATATTCAGATTTACGACGTATATTGAATATAATATATTTTAATTCTTAGCAAAAGTGAATAACATATAATATCTGCTGATAAATTTATAGATATATTCTACAAAGTATAACTTTATTCATTTCCTGTGACATGTTATCGACGTAAGCGTATTGTTCTCAACTTGGTTGCCATTACTGTCAAGTAACGAAGAGCTAAGATACCGTTATTAATACGATAACATTGTAAAGGCGATTGTTTTTACCATATCGTGTTTGAGCTGTCATCGTATTGTCACCGTTTTGATAGCTCTTATTTACTTGACAGTAATGTCGACTGACGTCAGAACAATACCGTAACAGATCAAAGACGATATGATTTTACCGTCGAGAATAGAGACCCTGGTCAAGTTATTAGTCTACATTAAAAACAATATCGATTTCATAACGATATTTAAGCAAGTTTTCTTTTATGGTATATAGAAGGCAAACGAGCACACGGGCCACCTGATGGTAAGTGGTAACTGTGACCCATAGACATTCGCATTCACAAGACCGCAAGCCTAAGACTGCAAATGCGTTGCCAACCCTGAGGACTAAGATGGAATGCCTCTATGCTAGTCATTACACCGGCTGTCTTATCCCCAAAACGGAACACAACAATGCGAACACTGCTGTTTGGCGATAGGTTAATGGATAAGATGGTGGTAGCGATCCGGACGGACCCTGCACAGGGTCCTACCACCTGCAAAGTTGAACTAAGCCCAAGTGGAACTAAGGGCTTGGCTACACGCAGTGACTTGAATGCGCAGAAATGGAATTTTGAAAAAATTGGAATTGGATGGTATTTTGCCGTCTTAACGCACATGATTACTTGTGCAGATTGGAATTTGCGCAAGCATGATTGAGCGTGTAGCCGGGCCCAAAGTCCCAGCAAGTTTTTACTCACATTATACTCAGATACATCGCATTAGCAGCGCCCAGCGCCGGGACTGTTCGTGTTTTATGCTAATGCAGGACGTGTTGCCGAAACAACGCGGCCGCAGCGATCTGTTTGTCATTAACATAACCAGAGAGTTGTGATGTGAGAGAAAAAGCATTTTTGGAGTAAATAAAGTTTATAATAAAAAATAAAAAAAGAATTCTCATTTGCGTCATTCAGGATCCGTTTGGTTTGCTACCAAAATTTCAACCAAGAAATTGGACGCTAAACCGTAGTGTTTGCACTCTTGTATTTAGGTGTGGGGATGTGAAAGAAATACTTATTGTAGAGTATGTAATACTTATTATACGTATGGTAACTATCGCCATCTTGCAAGTATTTCAAAAAGTCTTCTAAAAATCCACAAGCAGGAATATGTATATTTGGGGAAATCACATCATAATAAAAGATGAAAAAATAAAAGTCATTTATTCAGTAAGAAGGCCGCACGGGCACTTTTACACGTCTAAAATTTACTTCGCAAGAGGAGACCCCTGCTGAGAAGAAACGCCGCAAGAAACTCAGCAGTCAGTCATTTTTTAAACATATTTCATATTACAATGGTACTACTTAGTCTATGCATTACATGAAGCTATAAATATTAAATAAAATATAATATCAAATAACATGTGTAGTTCAGCAGGAAAACATGCCAAAAATCTTGGGAGAAAGATAAGGAGAAATAAAAAAAAAAAAAATTAAGAGAAATATTTCAGTAAAAGGGAAACCTTTTTCTCGCCAAAGCGGGCAGTTTTGCCATATAATGCTTGGGTCCCCTTTGCAATGTTAAGATCGTATAATGTGCTCTAAAAATCAAGGAGTAAGAAAGGCGTTGACAGCTCAGTTGTGACAAAGAAATTAACCGATGCAGCTTCTAACAATCTATATTTTCATGGTATACTTGTTAATTTGAAAAATCTTATCCGACGTAATACAACTCATACACTGTTAAAAAAAGGAATTTTAAACCGAAAATACATGAACATTTACTGCTTTGCACCATAGTATCATGAGCTGAACGATCGAAACGGTAGGTGATAGAAACTAATCCAAAAACAGTTAAAGTTTGCGGCCAAATTTTACTGTACAGTTGACAGTAAAATTGAAATGTGTAGCATTGTAAATATTGTAAATTAGTACATAGTAATGCTTAATTAGTAAACGTGAAAGCTTTGTCTTTTAATGTTTTAAAAGATGATACTTTTCGTGATCACTTACTGTTAGTAGTTTTTTTTAAACTAACCTAACATTTTATACTGATTGCACACGGACCCTTAATTTTGAACTTGCATTTAGCACAACAAATGAGTTTCAATTGTTGAAACACTGAGCTGTATATTACAGTACTTGCGTCTGACGCAAAGCACCTCCGACACTAGCTGTCTGAGACACAAAGCTGCCAAACTCCGGGCATTGTTGTAGCAGAGACCGCGAGCGGGCCCGGGGGGCGAGTCATAGCGCGCTGCGACCTGCTTGGAATAACTTTAACGTTTATGTTGAATGGCAGTTTGTGTTTCGTTGTTAAAGTCCGTTACTGATAAAAAAAACAACCAACCAATAGTTGTACCCAAACTGAAATTAAGGTTTGTTGTGTGGGTACCAGACAACAACGAGAAATACGCATTTGAATACACAAAAAAAACAATCTAAGACTTAGAAACCAAATAATAGAGCTCATCACGCAAATAGCTTATTTTTAGCTGTTAGTGGAAACCGGAGGATCCCAAACGAATAAACTAATTACCAGTACAGTCAACAGTATAAATAAGTGATCATTTATGTACCTTGTCACTTTAACGTCGTGTTTGACATGTCATACAAAATTGTGAAACGATTGAAAGCGACAAGGTACATAAATGATCACTTATTTATGCTGTTGACTGTACATAGAAGCGACGTAAGGCGAGGATTCGAGCAAGTTTTCGAGCGGCGCCGTGCTCTCATTAAAGTTGCGCCCATGCCTTTTCCTCGCTTTACATCGCGTCTGTGTAATTCTAGCCTTAGCTTTGATCAAATCAGTTAAGCCGTTAAAAAAATATCATATTTGAAAGTAAGGCACAATTTTTTCTGCGGTGTTTATCTCTTTAATAAACACATCTCCAGAAATAACACAATTCCTGCAGCTCTAGCAACAAACAACTTCCACGTCATCGGAGTCACTGGCAAGAACTTGTTTATAATATAAATGGCAGTGTACCCGCACCCGCCCAGCAGTGGGACCCCGCGGGTTGTGTTCGAGTGGGACTGCCGAGGACCGCTGTTAATCCGACTATAGGTAGGTCGGTAAACAACGCACCGAGTCTGAGATTAACGAGAGCCCTGGGATCTGACAGGTACTTCTCAGTTACACACGACAACTACACACTTAAGCAAACGGTCCTTCAGTAACGTACAATAAGTTACGTGTCTAACAAAAATCAGGGCTTACAATATTGTTCTCGACGTGCCATCCTATTGTTTTTAGCTTGGAACCATTGTCAAGTAAATACGAGCTATCAACATGGGAACACGTTAGTAGTCATATGACATCGTATTTTACTTAAGTGCGTAAATTGCTATCTCTTTTTGCTTATGGATAAGTACTGAAACTGACTGAGATACCAAGATGAACACGAATTTTAACGATCCATTTGGATGTCATCGTAAATATAACTATATCTGTAGTTATATTCTCGTTCCCGTTGCCAATAGAAGCGAGGACAGAGCCAAGAAGCTGCTTTGTAGTGAATACTGTTTTCAAACCAAACTCAAAGGATATTTCAAAGTTACATTATAATATTTAAAATTATGAATGAAACATTTTGTTATCAGGTTAGACAAGTCATTCCTGCAATATTGAATGTCAACTTATGTTGTACAGTCGAGTTCATAAATGGGTACATTTTAGTACTTTGTCTCTTTAAATTTTGTAACAATAGGTACATCTATGTTTAAACATCTTTGTCTATTTAAACCGCCGTACATCAATGGTCACAGGGAATAAAGTGACAATGTACTAAAGTGTATGCATATTTATGAACTCGACTGTACCATGTCTAAAGCGAATAAAAAAAACATTTCATTTGATTTTATACCACTGTGGAAACATCGTCACGAGGAGATCGTTTTTTGAATTTTTAAACGGCTATGTTTTCCTAACTCATATTTAATACGTGAATCGTGCTATCCTTCTGCGCCTTCTAAATAGTTTTGACTTCCACTATACTCCGATTATTCTAAGATGTTGCCTGTGACAGCTCATAAACACTAATTACAATTATTTCTTTAACTTACATAAACACTACATCGGTACAAACCTAGCGACGCCATCCAGGAATTTAAATAATTAATCTCCTATTTTTAAACACATCGCTTGTGAGTATAGTAAGTGATTGTAATAACGAAATACGGCTCTCACAGGCATCATAAAATACAATTTACCCTATCGGCCATTTGTAAACAAAAACCTAGCACAACTTAAAACCAAAACCATTTGACATGCTGCCGACATCTCGACAACTCCCACAACGTAACCAGACAAGTACTCAGCTACATCAAACAACGGCGTCACATGAACAAACCGCCGCGCCGCGCGTGATCGAGCGGCCGTCGCCGCGCCCGGCGTGTTGGCGCGCTTCAGAAATAAAACAGATTAGCACTCTGTAATGTACGGTGGCTGTCTTGTGTCAGCGTTTGTAAAATGTAATTTAAAGTGGTTTAAGATTTGTTAAGAAAAATATATTTACGTTATTGTAACAAAAAATAATTCTTTCTAAATGTTTTTATGTGTGTACGTATTGCCAGCATCATGATAGCCCTAATTTACATGACAATAATGATGGCCGAGATAAACATAATACGATAAAATGACATGCCAAAAGCAATTAGGTATTTACCGAGTAGAATATAGTCCCTGATTTGCTTATTTTGGTTTAGATCCGGAACATATGACGTTTAGTTTTATATTAAACTAGCTTTTGCCTGCATATCGGAAGCCGTATATCGCTACACCCGACCCTGGGGAACTCCCATTTTCTGGGATAAATTTATTATGTTCGTCTACGGGCTATAAACTCTGTCTGTATGAAATTTTACGTTAATCGGTACAACAAACAAATATTTGATTTTATAATATTACATATAAAAGTAGGAATTGCATAGCATATAAAGTTTGAGTGGTAATTACAAAACAAGAACTTAAATTGGAAGGCTCGAACAGTCAGGTTTGGTCAATATTTCGTACGCAAAAAGACTCAAAACAAATACTTACTTATGTTTAATAAAAATAACAAAGGCATATTAAATTTGTTTCTTATTTAAATTCAAGCAACAAGAGCGTTTAATATTCCAAACGGACCCTCTGCCCCGACTGTTATCTCCCAGCACCGAACGGTTGGCCGAGCAATCTCCCGTGTAACGAACGTCCGAACCACATTCCACATTTCAAACAAAACGTTTTAAACCATTTCCCATTCAAACATTCTGGTAAAGATTTTTATTTGACTGCAATATTACATTTTCTTGAAACAATAATATATTTTACAATTTTATTTGAAACTTGAATGACGTGAATTGTATTTCAATTCACAAACGATGCATATTTCACAAGTATTTTTATTTGATCGAGTTTTGCGTGTTACTCCTAGCAATGATAAATGAAGCTTTGTGGTAGTACCGAAGTGCTTGTATGTTTATTTTAAAATAAACTAGTCAGCAGTAGATTATTCTGGTATAGAAAAACCACGTCCGGAATAAGCGAAATAATTAGTTTCTATCTTTTTAAATTTTTCCCATGGTTCAGACACAGCGGTTTGTTGCGTCGTTTATTATTTGCTATGCCAAGAGTGGAATGCTTTCCCTGCGACTATATTCCTAGAATAGTAAATCTTGGTGTTTTCAAGGCAAGAATAAATAGGCTTTTTTCTGGGTAAGTGTCAACCTTGTCGTACCTACCTGAAAATCAGGTGAGACTGCAATGTGGTTAAACGCAAAATCATTTTTAATTACAATAACGTCAAATAGATACTGCATAATTAAATATTTTACACAAATAGCTACACTTATGTAGTAAGTAATACTATTAATTTAATTCTATGATATTCAAGAAAATCACCTCTTATGAGTAGAGACTTACAGTACGTACTAACTTAAATATAGCCAAGATTTCTCCAACAATTTGGAAACACTCTTTTTTTTTCTTTGCCCCGCGGCGACTTGAACAGCTACCGCGGGAATATGGCGTTACCAAAATGAAGTGATTTCGCCAGTGTCAAGTATATATAATTATAAATCAATATAGCAATAAAACACAATTCAATCTTCTTTAGGAAGATTGGGGGCAACGTTGTACGGTGATATGTAGGACAGAGGCCAAGATAGTTTTAACCTCTGCACAACTGCGAGTCCACTTGAAACGAGAAGTAAGATGCCAGGATACACGAAAAAAATCCAAGTCTTCTATCACTGTGCAACACAAAGGCATTAAAAGTACAAATCACTTGTCGTTACAAATTAAAACTAAAACAAATTACACATCCGCCATCTTTTGACGTTGCAAATGGCCCCTTGGAAACACTCGACTGCAACAATTATCTTGACAGTCCCCGTACAACAGTCACATCTCACTGTCACTGTCACTGTCACTTGTCAAACTTATCTCGTGTAGCTCCGCGCGAATGTCACTTGAACTGATACAGCGCTGGAGACATTGTTCGCGCGTCAATATTATCATTCCGTTGTGTTATTATAGAATTAATCGCGGTGTCATTCAAGCAACCGAACTTATAATGTTTGGTTTTGTTTGGAGCGTACTCTCATTTGAAAGGCCGGCAACGCACCTGTGACTCCTCTGGTGCTGCAGGTGTCTATGGGTGACGGTAATTACTTACCATCAGGCGATTCGTCTGCTAGTTTGCCCACAATACCATAAAATAAAAAACAGTTGACACATAAGTTGCTGAAACAGAGACCAAAAAGGAGATGGCGAGATGACGAATGCCGGAAAAGAGCTCCATATAGTCTAAAAAAATTGACGATATTTTATAATACGTTAGTCATGTTTTTATAATTCGATTATGCGGTTCTTAATTATGTTTTTGGCGGTTAATAACTGCTCTATCTAAAGTGTCCTCGCTATTTTTAAATACCCGCTAATAATAACATACAAGTTTTACCCCTATTTTATATTCAGGAGTTTTATAACAAACATGACTGTGTCAACTAGCTATCCTTTAAGCATTTCAAACATTGTAAACTGGATAGGGTTAAACTCCGTCGACTAAAACATTTAAACGGTTAAAAATTATCGTCCTAATTTCTTGAGCAACAGGAACAGGTTGGTCGCATTGTTGGGACGTTGCTGACTGTACGGCAGCCTCGGAATCCCGGGTCAGGTCGCTTCAGGAATCCAAAGGATATGTCACCTTTGTCCTAAACTCAAAGGATTCTCTGTCGAGAGGACAAGTAGCACTTTGTGATTAAATTAAACTTGCTTGGAGTTTCCTTGAGGGAACGAGTAAAAGTTTGGGTAATTTGCTAAAGATAACGCATTGAACGAATTCTTAAAATAATGAACGTATATATCTATTGATCCTAAGCAGCAGTGTTAGCATTGTTGTATCCTGGTGGTTTGTTAAGCAAATTTTCTAAAATCGCTATTATTGAGTAGCGAAATATCCATTTCTAGTTGTGTCTAATTAATTGCGGTCGTGTTTTTTCCCTGCAACGTTTTTCCCGTCGCGTGGTTTCTCATTACAGAAACCAATTGAAAAATATAGACTGAGCTCCGCATTAGCGGAGCTCCTATTTCCAAGTGCTACGCCCCTTTGGGCCTGTATAGGATGATTTTTATCAAACGGCTCGCATCGCATCGGATCAGAAAGGATCCGTACGGATGCGGCGACAGCCGTACAGCTCTATTGAAATTATTATTGTCTATTTATGACGGAGCCGATCGCGCGTCGCAGCATACGCCCGCAGTCAAGTTTCTATGCGCGGCTTATTAGTATAGACTTTAAACACTGTGAACATGATTTAATATCGTTTAAAGACCATACAATTCTTTCCGTTCCGATCCGTTGCGGGCCGTTTGGTGGAAATAGTGCTTTATAAAAAAACTAACATAACCTAAATCTGCCTATTTCAATTTAGTTACAAGGGGGAAGATTTTCGATTGGGAGAAAACATTTTAATCTAACCTACCTACTTACCTGATCCTACTTACCATCAGTGTGGCCCGCGTGCTCGTTTGTCTTCAAGCTCCAAACTTTAGAAAGACGGACAGACATGGATAATACAGACAAATAAATGTCTAATAGAGTACCGTAACGATTTTCATCATCTACTTTTGTTTCTAAAACCGTTTTTATGTCAAGATACCTAGGTAATAGATTTAACAATGCTAAAATTATTTAAAATTTAAGGAGATGGACTACATTTATTTACAAAGTTAAGGCGGGATTCACTAAATATCTAGCCCATAGTAGTCGGTATGAATACCAGGGATACACACAGCAAGAGGGTGCTTTGATGAAAATAAGCACATAGCCCATTACGTGTCAAATGAGCTGCGAATTAAACAGTTTGTTCCGTGATACGCCGAAATAAACGCGATGGCGGCTTTAGCTTGAAATATATGCTTGTTTTGTTTGAATTGGAAATGTGTAATGATTTTCGACGTGTGAATACACCGTGTACTGCTGAATTAATTAAATTATAAATAGTTGATAAGGCGAAGGTTGTCGCCGGGGACGAAGTACAGTCAGCTCAATGGAACCTTGACCCACGCTAGAACTGTGTCACAGTGACGTTATGATGCAAGTCGTAACAAGTGTCAAACAAATTGTTTTTTAATGTCACTGTGACACCGTTCTATGGTATCTAAGGGTTCCTTTACGCTGATAGTACACTTGATTACAAAAAGATCTAATCTCTTTGTAGTCGACTGTATTAACCGGGTACACTACATAATTCTGAATTCATTAAAATACCGCATTTTCATAATTATTCTCAAGGCAATATTCAATAACAAATAAATTATGCATTGGATCTAAAATAGCTCCTGGAAAAATAAAATTCGGAATTTTACGGTGTTCCCGTACTAAAGATTATAATAATTACATAAGAAAAGAAGTTATAAAATGAACCAAAGAAGTACTTTGATTATTTTTTTTATGGCATAGAGAAGGCAACCGAGCACACAGGCCACCTGATGGTAAGTGGAAACTGTGACCCATAGACATTAGCATAAGACTGCAAATGCGTTGCCAACCCTGAGGACTAAGATGGAATGCCTCTATGCTAGTCATTACACCGGCTGTCTTATCCCCAAACCGGAACACAACAATGCGAACACTGCTGTTTGGCGGTAGATTAATGGATAAGATGGTGGTAGCGATCCGGACGGACCCTGCACAGGGTCCTACCACCCTCTTCATCTCTGCATCTTTGGTTCATTATAAAGCTTTTTATGGTTCTGTATCTTTGAGTGCCTACGAGACTCTTCGTTGTCCGTCTTTACGTTTATAATATGTCAGGCTATATTTCATGAACCATTCCTATTGCGGTCATAACAACAGTTAAGGACATACCACGATTAATGATATATTTGAGATAAAATGTCGCAAGTAAATAAATAAAACACTCAAATCCCTTACTTCGCCACGTAAAATCTTCCCCAGAACTAATTAAGTCGATTATACTATCAATCAATCAATCAATCAATATCATTTATTTGCAGAATACAGTACAGTACAAGATCCTATCCTAATGGATTCCTTTGTTATAATAACAACTTCCTATAACGCTGTGATTTAAATTAATTCAAACAGTAACAGGAAAATTGACATCCGTTCAAACATGCCTTTATTTCATTTTGTAATCTATTCACCTTTACGCGAAAGTTTACACCGACCTCCGAAAACCACGATCAATGTTTACTTAGAAGTTGGGACCCCTTGTATTTGCCAGCAAATGGACTCTGAATGGGATATTATGATCTTGCCAGACAATAATGGCCCGAGGTATTGTTCGTTATGCCTGGTTCACACGGGTTTAGTTCTTGTCGTTATTGCTTGCCACTTGGAGCTGGCATTTGTACTCGCAAGGGAGTTGTCTTAGTTGTACTTTGTCGCTTTGACTGTCTTTAAATTAGTAAACTAGCCATTATTTATGGTTCGTTGCCTTTTGACATAAAAACGTTTGGCAAAATTTACCGTTTTCCAATCGTTTCATTTGCCAACCCTCTTTTTTTCTGTTACTGTAAATATTTCAGATCTTTTATGACAAAAACCTAACCTAATTTATAGAGTTCTACACAATGGTACTGGAATAAATCCTGAAATATTAATAGTAACAGAAAAAAAACGGGTTACCAAATGTTTTTTGGCCAAAAGTCAGGATACCCGCATTATAATTAGACATTTAACTAGTGCAGACGAATATCAAGCTATCCTTTTTACTTACCGTCAAGCCAACCCCCTTTTTTGACCTAGCTGTAAGAGGTTATGACCTTCAAGCCGTGCAAGTTTATGACTAAGGGACCTTAACTTCCACAAAACCACCCTCTTATCTCCTTTATTTTCTTTCTACTAGTTCCCCCCTACGTGTAAACAGCTCCCTGTCTTCCTCTAAGCTTCTCGAAACTAAATACACAATAATGACAGTAACTAAGTCGGTTTAAACCGAGCGAGTCGACGCAGCCGCCCCATTTCCCAGCTATCGACTAGTCGCTGTCATCTGGGATAAAATCGGTGTCTGCAGACGTCTGGAGACAATGTTCGTCCTAGTTCGCTAGTTGGCGAGCCAGCGCCCGCCCGTTGCTATTGTGTTGTATGCAAGTTGGTCTCCATACTTGTTATTGAATAATATGAACAAGTTTATTTGGCAAAAGTGGATGGGTTGGGTGGTGTGGGTGGGTGGGTTATGATATTTTCCAATCTGGAGTACAAAGAATGATGGGCAAAAATGTATGGAACTCAGCCCAATCGTCAATAGAATTATAACGTATGTAGGCTTATTGATCCCACTATTTGCTGTAAATGTTGTAAATAGTGAAATCGGTCAAGCGTGAGTCGGACATACGGGAAACAGCATTGCAACGCATGCGGGGCACAGCTAGTGTAGTAATAAACGTTGTGTGTGAGAATATTTGAAGGCTGATAACTCTCTTCTCCGGGGTTTTTGTAGTTTGTCCCCGTATTAGAAAACGAAGCTTATGTAACTAGCTTTCACGTGGTATACATAAGTTTTGTATTGGTTATATGGGCCAATTTGCCCATCATTCTTTTAATCATAACTATAAATTACATTATCTAGAACCATTTACAATTGACTTCACGAGAAACACACAGTCTAATTGACTCATTTAGGAACTGCTATAAAAACATTTCTCGGTTAGCCATGCCAATGTAATTTTTTCAAATATCAGGTACTTATCTTATTATATACTGTAACAAACATCGCGTGGGTATTTTTGGAACTCAGTGCCAATTTTGCAGCTGGCTTATGTAGTTTATTCATATAGTGACCTAACTTTACGAGGACGCAGCTGTTGTTTCTCGATAAACTAATTTTTATATTTATGTACAAATGTGCATACTTACTTATATTATCAACTTGGCTTCGGCCGCGTAGATTATCGTCTTTTACCTGACTGCCAATGGACGGTCATATTTTTCCCTGTATATAATGGATCTTTGTTCCCTTGTAAAGGCTGGACAGCTGGCCCGATTTCGACAAGATAGGTTTCGTTAGATTCGTCTTAGCGTCGCGGGCGTCACTGGGTACTTTATTTTGTTTTAAATGTGATATTTCATAATTTGTCAACGGACTATTCTTGGTTTAGTTTAGTTTAGTTTATTTATTTATCAATGTAATGTTACAATATAGATTGCATTGCATGTCAAAAATACGAAATTACATTGATATCGTCAACAAAACATTAATACAAAATTATAAAATAATATTAAAATAATACAATAATATAATAACACTCAAATAATCAAAAACAACAATGATAAACAAGTAAATAAAAAAAAATAGTGATAAATGATCAGTTTCCGATGTTAATACACAAAACTAATAATGGTCAAATATCAATTATAATTTTACAATTTAAGTTGCATATATTCGTCGACAGAGTATAATGGATTATCGATTATCTTATATTATTGATTCGATGTTAGGATTATGATTTCTCGTAATTTGGATTTACCCGTATCCGTGTATCCGGTTTTAATTGTGTACCTCTAGAAAACGATTAAAATGGTAAATAGGAGTACATTATTTTAGCCTAATTTTATTTGTCTATAACTTTGTAGATACTAATCTCAAACGGGTATGCGTGTCGTAGTAGGTAATATAAATGTAGATACTAAACTGTAGATATGTTACTTATAATACTATCATAGTATCTTACGTCCACGACGTTCGAATTACTACGTTCCTATTGCTGTGTTAAGTCGCCTGAGGCCCTTGACCAGGCGCCTTGAGCGTTCGTTATCGTTAACCAAAATGTAATGTAGGTAACAGGACTTACGTAAGCTGTCAGACGGTCGCGTCAAGCTCCAAAGTCAACGCCATACGTATTGTCAGTTTTCGAAAATTGTTTACGTTAGCGTTAGGGAAGTTGTTTAGCCTCATTGTTAAATTACTGTTTAACGAGTAACGAGTCTTCACTTCAGGGTTAGAAAAGTATTTGCAATCATAAGCTAACACGGGATTGACGGGGCATAAATGTAGCAGTGCTAGTGGTTCATTTAATTTTGACAAAGTTTATCGACATCGATAAAAAGCAATTTTTAATCATCATTATCATCAGTAATGATTAAGTTGGAATACATTTTCATTAGGTGCAAACCTCTTTTATGTATCCTTATTGCAAATATAAACAACCGGTGTCTGACATTGACTCTGGACTCGAGTCACTTTTGACAACCATTGAAATAACAATGAATAACAAATTAATTCAGTACAACAATATCCTTTAGCATTCCGACGAATTGAGAACCTTTTGTTTTTGAAGTAGGTTAAAAATACATCGAAAGAAAAAAGATAAAGTTAGATATAAAATATAAAGGTACGTCTTACTTTTGTACGAAATGTAATATCCATGTCACAAATAAAGTTGTCAATAAAATTGGTCGATATTTAATGAATGAATCACTAGCACTAGAAAATGTTTGCACGGCCTCGATTCAACAGGGTAAAAACCATATCGTCTTTGATCTGTTATGGTATTGTTCTGACGTCAGTCGCCTTTACTGTCAAGTAAATAAGAGCTATCAAAACGGTGACAATACGATGACAGCTCTACACGTTATGCTTTTATCGTTCTGAATAGAGGCCCTGAGCAGATCAGCCAGCAGGTGGCCGGAGGACCAAAGCCCAAAAGAATTAAGTCAAATTACTCTGAATACTTTACC
The DNA here is from genome assembly GCA_923062465.1 of Acleris sparsana. Lineage (NCBI taxonomy): Eukaryota > Metazoa > Arthropoda > Insecta > Lepidoptera > Tortricidae > Acleris > Acleris sparsana. The sequence goes on from OV281307.1 coordinate 511,071, forward strand.
CGGCGGAATCCAGTCCGTACAAAGGTTTATTTTTCAATTACAGGCACGTCCGAGTGTGATGGAACGCGCACCATTTATTTTATTTTACCAAATAAAAAGGGTTTACTTTCTTCGGAAAGTTCCGGCGAAGGGCCTTTGTGAGGAATTCCTTTAAGCTGCGAACAGGCTTGAGGAATCGTTATGAGTCGATGCTTGGGCATAATGCTTGTTTATTTACGCGACTTTAGTGTAAAAGGTTGTAACGTACAGAAATCGACGTCAAGCCGCCGAACCAACGAAGTTTTAAAATTATTTTCCCGTTTTCTTTTTCACGACACACTAAAATTACTTAAAGAAAATACTGAAAATAACAGGCAAATAGGTTTGAAAACTTTGCTGATTTGTAATAATTCTAATTACGTTAGATAGCACTGAAAACCTTATGAAATAAAACATGAAATTATTGATTTTTCGTGACTTGGTTCTAAGAGAAAATTACAAAAATTCAAATTAAAAATAATAAATATCTCCAAAACTAGTAATAGCTAAACATATGTATGGGTTAAATCGATAGCTTTTTAGCTGCTCTATCATCACTATAAGCCCGTCGACGTCGGTTTCTGGGACACCCTGTATGTATATAGTGAAGCCAAGCCTCTTCTTGGTGGCGAGACTTTCATAAATATATGTACGCTCCCAAGGCGTCGGCAATATATCTAGTTCTGTACACCTCTACGTAACTGATAATAAGGTCTATTTGTATTTGGCGCGATGGCCGTCTAGATTAATGCTTTTGACTATATGTATTTTCATCATTATCATTTGACGATGCGGTTGGCCGAGTAAGCTGCCGAAGAAGCTAGCGGTCCCGGGATCGATTTCCAGTATGGGAAAATATTTGGTGATTAATGCGAGTGTTTGTTTCTGAGTTATGGTTGTTTATACGAAATGCATAATTTCTAAAAACATGTTTATTGGTTGAAATGTAAATATTTGTAACGTATTTGATTACTGGTAATGTGGTCTTAGTTCTAACTTAACCTAGTAAGAAGAATATTACTTCATTTAAAATGCATAACAACAAGAATGTTATTTGATCGTTCGATCATATAATAAAAAAAAATATGCTAAGCGTTTATGACGCTTTTCGAACGTAGTTAATGAAATTATGCTAAACTTTTTTATGCAAATGAAACGGCACCCGCTGGCCTACTGCCTAACGCGCTCGCAATCGCTAACAACTTTAAAATGAAACAATTGTTTTCATTTCGTATGCAGAATCGCCGTCCACTTTCAAAATGAAAACGATTGACTTACTGAATAAATTTCTTTTATCTTTTTATCTTTTATTGCGATTGCAAGTGCGTTAGGCTGGTCAAGAACCGCCCCCCGGTCAATTTGTGTGAGGTTATCATAGTTAAGTACTGTTAGGTATACATGCCGTATAAATTAAAAGCTTACAAAATCAATTAACATGATAAATAATGAGATAAGTTTGTCAAATTGATTTAATTTTTCAGATTCAGACTTAAACAGGATTCAGCCTTTTTAATCTACAAAGACACAATTTACGTAAAATGAAGTGACTAGAACAACATGTCTACAAATAAAACATGTTTAAACTCGTTCAGACCTATATAATAATCATTCTTCTCCCAAAACAATCGTTTGGAATCCTCCAGCCGTGCTGACTGGCGGCCATCTTCCCGGATTGCGCGGGCGCGTGACTCGAATGACAAATGACACTTCTTAAACAGACGCCGTCCGACCACTTTGCGATGTTTTATTTCTTGTGACACATTTTTCGGGATCTATTTCATGACAGAAACCTTCCAAATCTCGTGGGTCCGTGTAGGAACCTGTTTTAGGTAGTGTAGCGTTCTTTATTTCCGCAGGTCAAAATTGATTCCGTTTCGGTGATTTTTCGCTACAGTAGATTTCTTGAGAAATGTGTTTGGTTATAAACTATAGTCAATGCATTTTTGTCACCCCCCTTTAAATGATGTCAGCAAAAAAAATGCAGAAGAAATTAATTTCTTTTTATACTTTTCATTCTTTTGTTTTATCATTTATTACTGGCTTTTGTAACTTTGCGTATGCGTGGAAGTAGTTTGTTGCCATTTCCTCGGGAACTGTTCTTTTGGTGTTTCTTTCCAATTTTATGTTTTCATAAAACCTTCTAAAGTTTCTTGCGGCATTTTTTCTCTGCAGTGACTCAAATAGATCGACAATCCATACAAATTTTCAATGTAGTTCTTACTTTTACAGCACAAAGTCTCCAAATTTTTCTTTCTTTTCAAATATCTAAACACACAATCAAAAGTCAAATAACAGCCAAAAAGTTGCAGTGTGTTTCACAACCTATAGACTACATAACGTATTAAATTTTAATGTAAATATGTACCTTAATTATTAAACATGTACTCGTATAGCTAACTATCAACACAGATGCTCCTAATCTTCCCTATCAAAACCCACCTCCCAAATTTCTCATAAAAAAACAAAACTCAAACTCGTAAAGACAACAAAAACCGGGTTCTATCTGAAACTTCGGATAACGCGGATGAGGTCGCCTTGATTTACGCGATAGCGTAATCTCCCGGTTATGCCCGGCTGTACCCGGCTGTACCCGGCTACCCGGAAGGCATTGGAAGCGAGAATTATGCCCGTGTTCCGATTCTCGCGAGATTGTGCAGCGTATGTGGATGTTTCACGCGATTTAGGAGAGGAATTAGACGGATAAAAGGGGAATAATTAGGGGGGAATAAGAATTTTATTCGAGTTACAAAAGTATTTTAACACAGCTTGATAAAAAAAGTTTTTAGTGCCTAAAGTTTCTTGCGGCGTTTCTTCTCCGCAGTGGTCTCCTCTTGGAAAGCACTGGTATATTTCTGAAGTGTAAAAGTGGCCGTGCGGCCTACTTACTGAATAAATGTCATTTATCTTTCATCTTTTTTTTAAACATATGGTGAAACAGGACAACTCAATTTTAACGCAGTTTTTTTTTAATTTAATGGTAGGAACTTTGGCAGTTAGCCTTTGAGGACTAATTTAAAAAAATATGAGTATCAAAATAATAATTACCTTTAGCTTTAACACGCACGTTGTTTTCACGATATTTAATATCCCTTCGTGTCAAGTATAAACTAACGCTATAGATCACAAAACTACCTTTTACCTATTTTCTCTAGACTACCTCGTCCTTAGTGTTCAAACCTTCTTTATTAATATTAATCTAATTAGGCACTTCTAAGGTTTCAGATTGTTGGACTCAAATCAAAGTTTGTTCGACCTTTGAATTAAATGAGTCGGGTAACTTTTTTAATCATCTCATTTGACAGGTTTCGCTTCTTCAGGGCTGCTGTGTTTCAATAATAATGAATATTGATGAGTCTCAAAATTTGTGTACAAATACACCAAAAAACTGTTTGGCTACAAATAAAGTCCAAGAAAATTATTAAAATTAATGTATATTTTTCAAAAGTAGAACTAAGTAATGTGATACTGTATTTATTATGGTTTTGAAGTATTACATAAGGAACAGCAAATTTAAATCACAACGTTTGAAGTCTTTTTTAACTCTTATTGTCACAAGCTTTTGTCATTTACGTTTCAGTCAGCATTCTATTACGTTATAAATTTGTGACTATCCCGACAAAATTCGTAAATTATTCCGCAAAGCACCTTACATGCACATGTTCAAAGCTCACTTCAATTTTCTTAACAACTTGTAAAATAACCTAGAATTGGTCAACAACTGAATTAGCATCTCGAATTTCAAAGAGTACTTACACAGGTTTAGAAGGGCATGACGACCACAATCATGGCCGACGCAGCATTAAACGGTCCTCTGTCCGCGTTATGACCTGCCTGAAATATTTGCACTCCGTCTGCAACTGCAATCCCCTTTTTCATATTGATTCCCAGCCACCAGCCATCCAAAACCACACTCAGTACCCTTTCAACTAAGCTCAAAATCACACGAACTGAACATAAGCAAACTGGCAGTGAAAGGCAGTAGGATACCCACAATCCCAACATCGTGTGCTGCGGGAATCCCAGCCTCCTCGCTGGTGAATAGCGTCCAAGTTTAAATGGATGTAGTGGTTATTGGATTCCCAGACGGTACAAATAGAATCGTGTATTTTTTTATCTGTTTGTTGGCGTTGTTCTCGTATTGTTTATTCTTCTGTAGGTTTTATTCTAAGCATGTTCTGCATTTTAAACGTTTGTTTAGTCTTGTCTTTGCTCATGATAAATTCCATGTTACTGGGAATGTTGAATTTTATTTCATGATAGTTTTGAGCTACGTATACTAAAGTAGTAGGTAGTGGCTTTACTTTAGATACGTTTTCTTAACGTGGCGTTGACAACTTATTTATCTAGTCTCAAGTAGTTTAATAAACACTCGAGGATTAATTTACTGATGTTTAGTTGAAATGCAATAGCCGAAATTAGTTTTCTTATATATATATTGTTTATTTACGGCGTTCCGTAGTATATTAGTCAACTAATCAGATCATCAGAGAGAAAACCGGTCGTCTTTGATCGGCCATCTTAATTCATGGTAAACTTTAATTGAAAGCATTTTTACCATAGCATAACAGTTTGCGGGTGGTAGGACCTTATGCAGGGACCGTCCGGATCGCTACCACCATCTTATCCATTAACCTACCGCCAAACAGTAGTGTTCGCATTGTTGTGTTCCGGTTTGGGGATAAGACAGCCGGTGTAATGACTAGCATAGAGGCATTTCTTCTTAGTTCTCAGGGTTGGCAACGCATTTGCAGTCTGAGGCCTGCAGTCTTGTGAATGCGAATGTCTATGGGTCACAGTTTCCACTTACCATCAGGTGGCCTGTGTGCTCGTTTGCTTTCCCTAGGCCATAAAAAAAACAATAGTCGTACCCTGCATAGTTTTTCATTTTATTTAGATCCCTTTAGGCTTAGTTGAGTATTGCACCCCGGGAAAATGCTTGCAATTTCCACCGTATTTGCTATTGTAGACATGCCAATAATAAATAATATTGCATTCCACCTAGAAATTGTCTATAATATAGTGGGAGAATTATTAAAACGGGCATTTTTTTAGGTCAAAAGTTTAATTATACATTCCACTTTCAACTCTTTTTAACTATTTATAAAGAGTAGTTCTTTTAAGAATGGTTTTATAAAAGCTTAAAGTAACTGTGCCCCTTAAAGAAAAAATCTTTCATGCCCATAAGACTCACTCGAGAAGTGGCAACATACCAACCAACCAACTATGTACCAACTATGCATACCTGACTTGAACAGACAATGTTACCAATAAAATTCCATTTTCAGTTTCACTTTTCATGCAAAGATTTTGTGCCTCGAGAATTTCCTGATCCTGACAAAAATCCTTATCGAAGATTTACGTTGCTTACAAAACAAACTCTTCCCCCAATAATTTTGCGATAAGGAATTCCTACAGTTATGAAAATTAAGTAGCGAAGTTTTAAATTACCCCAACTGCTATAACTCAGTGAAATGAGGCAAGGCATCTGACGCGGAGGTCCGTGGAGGACCCGCTGCAGGCAATTACTGGGTCCTCCTGGGAGGGTCGGGTTCCGTCGCAATTTGAGTCTGATTGTGAGAGGGTGATTGGAGATATGTAAAATGTTAGCTTGAAATAAGCAGCTGAGCGGAGCTGTGGAGTGAAAAGAGTAATGAATACTCCTTTCATGAATAGTACGGACTTTTCGTCTTATGAAATATTAAAGACGCCCGCGACTTTGTATGCGTGGAATTAGTCTACCTAACTCATCTATTTCTTGCCGATGGAGGTCGTGTTTCAAAACCACCTTTATGGTCATCGCACACTACAGCACCAGATCGGCAACGCCTCAGCTCCAAGGGATACATTGAAAAGTGAGTTTTGGAATGTGTTAATGCGATACATTTTTCAGTGGACGACGCGAGGGCAGGCGCCCCAACAATTGTTTTTACTTTAACTTGAAAAATGTATTGTACTAACACGAGTCAAAGCTCACGTTTTAATGTTTCAATTAGAGAAGAGGCATTGCTAATCTTGTGCCGCGTCGTTGTGGTGTGAATGACCATTCGAATGTAATATCACCAAAGGAATCAAGACATAATGCCTCCAAAATTCAAGTCTCAAAGTTCAGCGTCATGGACTGTGAGTTGTCAGTCAGTCACGGAAGAGGCCCCCATCCGTTATGTTTTGTCACTTTCCGCCAGATGCAAATGTCACAATGTCAGATACGGACGAATCATATTTACAGACACTTTAGCTGTTGCCCTAGGGTTTCGACATATTAGTTAGATTCAAGGGTCAAAGAAGCGCTTACTGATCGTTTTATTAAAATTCGAAGGGTTCCAAATTTAAATATTTGCAGTGTCTGATGGGTCACAGATCCCACTTACCAGCTGGCCTTTGACTTTTCCATTACATAAGAAGTCTGGAAGTGATCCTTTAATGGGATAAGTGGACCTTTTGTGCTTGCGTTTCTTTTTAAGTGACTTTAAAAAAAGAAGGACGATCTCAATTACTCAGGTTTTTTTTAGTTCTTTGTTATTTTTGTGCAATAGTTTCCATATTATATACACACATTTAAATAATTACATATCATATTAAAGAGTTATTTTTAGGCTTCTGTTCTTGCTACTCGTATACTGTCCAATTATAGCCACGCGATATCTAAATCAACTATGAAACTTATATCTGGATCTTCTGCATCCCAGGAACTTGATCGAAGTTCCAAGATTAATTGTGCCCCGGAAACTTCCCGGAATGGACCCGGTTTAGAATGTCCAGTTAGTGGCTCAGTTGGGAGGAGTATCGCGGAAGTTAGGGTTATTGAGTATCGCCGGGTAAAGCTAAACATAATACAGGTGCTTGCGGCTTCGTTAGAGCGCTTAGTTGGCTGATACTATATGACATTGTGACAGTACAGTTAGACCCAACTGTTGCCAATCTCTATTAAGATACTGGATTGTGCTTTAAGTTTTGATATACTCCTCACTTCGCTTAGTGTGAGTTTTCAAAAAAAAACATCATAAATACCTTTCTCTTGAATTACTATATCTATTGGTGAAAACATCAAAATTCGTTTTGTAGTTTGAAATATTTAGGCGTTACATACAGACAATGGGAAGTGACTTTGTTTTATTATTTATAAACAAAAACAGATAATAATCTCATAAAATTTAAAATTTAATTTTTTTTCAATTATAAAATTTATTAATATGCAATGAAAAATTATGTTACAAATTTCAAGACAGTAAGTAGCATAAATAATTTCATTGAAAAAAATATAATTTATCCATTTTAAAATCATAATAAGACCAAAATACCAACAAAATAAGTCTCAGCGCTCCATTAACTCCTAAACCAATATCGCAAGCGTCAGTAAAGAACTAATCCTCCCGATGCACCTCGCAAATAGAATTTGCATCTTGTCTGTTCTGTGTCACGATTCAATCTGCGTGGCCCGGGCTGATTCAATAGAGGTTCGGTCTGCAGTCCATTCAATTGTGTGTCGAGAAGCTTCGCTGGCTATTTTCAGTTTCTACAATTCCTTTTTCTAAGGGACGTTATTTGCAAAGATTTAAAAGGACACTGCATGTTTTATTGTTGCTACCTGTTTCGTTTGAAATAGTATCTTATTGTTTGCTGGAAACTCAAAACTTTCCTTAGTATCCGTTTTTCTTTGTGTTCCTTATTGGCTTTGTTAAAATGACAAGTTTGGAAACAAAAGGTTCCTTCAGTATCTTATTGACACAATGTCCTTTATACTTAGTTAGATAGTGCGATGGAGTCTCGATCATTGTCGGGGCAGCCATTGTCTTCGAACTGGGTCAGGTTTAGGACGAGTATCCACAATTATCAAAGAAAGAGTCTTAGTAGTTGAATCGGCCCGTGAGGACTCCTTCCGGCTGTTAGCCTTGTTTATTGCTCGGGCAAAGCAAATTTATTTCATCGTTTTAGCTTTGGGAATTGAACAGGCTTTATTTATTGTGACTTCATTAAAATTGTTTTTATTTGGTTCTATCTTGTGGTCTCGAAATGGTTGAAGAATTAAATAATGAATTTACTACATTTATAACAACTAAAAGAGGTGTTTGATATATGAAAGGAAAATAAATAAATTATAAACCGTGCAAAGAAAAATAAAGTCGGAAAAAAGACAAAACAAAAATCGAGTCAATATTGTACATTTAGGGTTGAACAATAAGTTCTACAGATATTCATTTGTATTTTTTAGTTCTAGCATCGTGTCTCTACAAATTCTTTGCAGAAGTACAAAATATAAATCACAGATTTATGCGTAAATTATAAATCAACATGGTACAATATTTACGAGCGGTTTCATAACTAAGCCAAGCCGCACGACAATGGAGTCGCTACATAAATATTACGAATATCATCTACTCATAATTTAAATTATGAGTAGAGCATAAATAGAGTAGATATGGCGGCGCTATGTCAACAGAGGGGTAAATATGCGTCAGTTACATATTTTACAGTAATAAAACTTTCTAAAATTATTTTCTGCTCCCTTTTAAGGTACTTCTCTACTGCAAAAAGGCGCAAAAATGGATTTAAAAACGTTTAAAAACCAATCAAATATACGCATTTACTCCTCAATCTGACCAGAATAAAACTTGTACGTATTTTAAAACGTTTATATAACGTATATCAGCGGACAAACTCACAAAAATTGACCTAGTCCCAAACACAGCTCTAGGCTTGTACTATTTTAAGCATTATATGTATACAATTGTATTCTTAGAGACACATTTACAACAAAATGAATTGCCTTAGCGTTTTCAATCTACGACGTTCCGTACGTACACTTTTCCGATCTAAAAACTAGCTTATGTGCTATTCCAACCAATAATCCACCTCTGTGCGAAATTTCATCCAAATCCAAACTTTTGAATTTATAATATTAGTAAAAAACAAGTAACTGATTGTGGAAACCGCATTAAAATCTGTTGCGTAACGTGAACGATCGAAGCGTACATAAATACTTAATGTAGAGATTAACGTTCTTCTTGATCTTCCCTCTCTATTGTGGTCTTTGTTCATTAATCTTATCGTCTTCTTTTCTTTCACCTCCTTTATATTATATTATTTTCTTTGAACATACTTAATACCGTCTAACAATTAAGTATTTTCCTCTCCAAGTACTACCAACACTTTCATTATAAATAATGAATGTATTAAAAATACTAATTCACACTAATTGACCTGTTTTCCCAACTACGGGATAAATAAACCACCATCGAACCCGACCTGTTCCCAATGAATACTACCTCATTATTGCAACCGATCAATTGGGATTGCTTGACGTACACGGCGCCGTTAGTTGCTAGTTATTCCAATTTATAATTTATAGCGACAGGAGCAGTGTAATGAAATGAGAATTGTGTGATTCCTTTGCAGTATTTGTGGTGGAGGTATTCGGAAATTGATTTCAATTGTATTTTCATCGTTTAAAATAGATTTATTGAAAGTAGAACGTTAAAATACTATTTGAATTCGAGACTATTAAGGAAAATATCCAAGCTTTTTTATTTTAACAGTCATTTATTTTCGTATTGAATATTTCTACTCACCTATTTTCACCACCCAAGGTAATTGAAGTTCCCTAGTTTTGCACGAATTTATCTTGTACATATATCACGTGAAGTAAACGAAGGTTGAATAAACGAACTCGTTTTAAAGTCAAATAAATATACCTTTAGAAGAATGTATAAACCCAAAAGAGCATTTCTGAGATTCTTCGTGAGACGGGTCTTTGAGTCCAGCAATGCTTTTGTGAAGTGAACGGAATTGTTAGAGCAATAGTCTGGCGCAGGCTTTGAACTCGGATACTGTTTTACTGTTTTAGCTAACGTTTTGTTAAAGTATTATTAATATTTTATGCTTGGTTTAAAGTATTGCGCACGAACATAAACAACCAACGTTCAAACAACGTTATTTTAAACATAAGTTTAGTAGTGGTACGGAACTTGTGCATTCGAATGACTTTTATCATCTTATCTTTTAACTCACTGCCAAGCAGCAATGTAAACATTTTTGTGTTCCGGTGTCATGGATGACGATTGTAATTGTATTTAATTTATTTTTAATGTATTTTTCGCAAATGGTCATACAATGTAAAACATTTAGACGGAGTAAGTATGCAAATACTATATTACAATAGTCATAAACTTAATTTGTTGAGCCACCAGAATGTCAGCTTCAAGAAACGAGAAAGAAGTTCCGTTCAATTTAACAATCGACCTTCCGAGACAAGTTTCTATAGTAACTCAACAATAAAACTGAAGTTGTTGACTACAGAAGACATAAAACCAAATACAATCTTAACAGAATAGGTATGTATGTATGTACAGGGACAGTTCGATAGCGGCGAGCGTGATATATGTATAACCAATACTATATCCATTTAAATCTTAAACTGATGTCACACTCCCCTAAAGCAATAAGCAATTTTATCGTTTTCAATTTATCACTTACTCGTATTGCCACCGTCGTGTTGTTAGCTAGGGGAGACCCAGCCATAAGTCCGCCTGAGAAACGGCAGCGCTAAATGAGCTGCAAGGATTTATGGCCAGAGTTAGAGTCAGATAGATTACTGACAGGTTGTGGAGCGGAAAAAGGATGCATTCTTGACAATGCTTTTAAAAAGTGATATGTGAAAACGGATAGCAAAATATAATGTCTGCAACTTTATTTAATCGCATATAAGCAAAACATTTCAAAGAAACATAAATAAAGAAATAATACGGATCAGCAATATATCTCATACGGTGATGCATTTTTGTGATCTTGTCCCAGAAAACCATTGACTTATTTTGCCGATAACAGCGCGAATAGTTTCACGACTAAAACTATATTTTAGTATAAGGCCGCTCAAAATACAGGAACAAATAGTGCCTCGAGATATTTAAATATTTTCAAAAACTCCCCTTGAAATATCGACAAACGTTTCATCGAATGTGTCTTTTCACCGAATTTAATTTCATCGAAAACTATTTTTTGCTGAAACTTTATAGTTTTCAGGTTATCTTAAGTATTCGTTACGTAGGTTAGGTTAGGTTAGACTAGTGACCACAAAAAAAAAAGTTCCTGGACGTGGAAATGCCTGTCGATGAAATTAAAATTCTGCGAAGTGAAACGTTCTATGAAGTGAGTTTCGATATTACCATTAATAATATTTATGTCTAGCTTGTCTTGCTTACGTCATTATGGAGTGATCAAAAGACTGTCGTGATGTTTTTCTTCTGTAATGTAGTACTCGTAAGTACAGTAAGTAATCTCCAACTAACGACATATTTCCATGCAAATCGCGACAAACCTTTTCTTTGCCCCGATTTCAAAAGGCACAAACATACAAACACGCTTCCCCATTTGTAATACTTATCAATAAAGATTAACGTGGGGGTTGAGATTAAATAAAGAAAGCCGCTGACGGTTAGAAATGGGTTCCGTTGTTCTGCAGTCATTTGTTTTGCTTAGCGAGGCTTTTCCATGTGTGCACAGTTTTCACGCGTTAGGCGCCGGTTGACTCCTTTTCGTGTCCAATTTGTATGCAATTTGGAAAGCCTAGCACTGAATAATTTAACTGAGCTGTAAGGCAAAAAGCATATGGGTTGGACATTTATAAATAAAGTAGGCGTTTAGAATAATAAACATTGATCAAGTGCGAGTCGGAATCGAGCACTGCGGGTTCCGCATCTACCTTAGTCTAATTAAGTCTATGTAATTTGTATTAATCCTAATAAAGTCCAGCAGTTTAGTAATATATTTTTTAGAATCCATACCACACGGGACGCACTATTTCAAGTATTAAGAAATTGTAACTTCCTTTACTGTATTTTTTGCTTCCTTGTTTGTTGGTCCAGGTTTATTGGATGTCATCCGGTTAGACCCTGCTCATTATTATTATGCTCGAGGTCAGAACGACGCATTATATCTGATAATCATATTTTTTACAATGCTACATACAACGGCGGCCCCCTATTTTTCGAGTTCATATTTCCTATTTAAACTTCTGTTAAGAAAACTGATTTGAAATCGGTAAATCCTCGATACCAAGTACCGGTATACACACAGATATACACGAAGATATACAGGTGTACAGATATACTTTAACTTTATGGTAAATGGGATCCTGAGACCCATAGACAATATTCTTAAGACTATAATCGTAACACCGCAAATGCGTTGCTAATTCTCAAAACTAAGATGGAGCCTCTATGGTAGTACTTTCCGGTTGTCTCATCCTCACACCATTAGGGATATTGTCTTACGGAGTAGAATAGAGATCGCTAACCACGAGGTCTAACAAAACTTTCAGACATACTTCACCTTTTGTATGTACATAGTTAAAGTGACCTCTATCTATTCCCTACACAAACCCAGTCGCAGGAATATCGCCCTGTCTTTGTCTCACCGACAAATGTCGCAATTTGTACTCAGGCCACAGCTGCGGCTCTCGCATGCCTACCTAACTTAGCTCAACTTAATCCTTACCTAAGTTACGATGAACATACGCGTTCATCAAGGATGTGTGTAGCTTTCTGAGAAAAGAATTTATAATAGAAAATTTGGTCGTCTGCGGAGGACTTGTTTACTGGTTTGTCTTTGATCATCAATCCATACAGACAGATTGCCAGACAAACAGACAAACTCAACTTTAGTAAATAACAATAGTTAAATTAAAATTTAACACAGCAAACGAAAATTTAAGTACTTTTTTATTAAACTTATCTAAAAGAAGGAAAACTAACCTAATCCACTTTCATGACCAATCTGCAAATACATTTGTTTGCCTATAACCTTCACAGTTGATTGAATCTATTTATTTTTAAGTTTATCTACATTTTGAATGTCATCGCAGGTTAGAGCGATATTAAACATATATACACTAACAACATTGTGTTTGAAATAGTGACTAGAGATATAAATCGGTAAACTTATTCCATCCGCGTCCTTTTCTAGTTAACCTTGCGGTAACGCGAAAGACAACGCCAGTAACCCGGGCTAGAACGCCCTTCTACAGAACAAGTAACGTTAAGTCATCGAGAAATTGGGTATGCCAATTGGAACCAGTAGTGCCCCGTGTCCGTTTTTATAAAATTTGATAATAGGTACGTTGACTTTGGAATGGTGAATTTCGTCATCGAGTAGCAAAGGTCAAGGTCAACTTCCATGGGTACCGGCCAATGTGACAGACGCAGCTGAGGCGTGCGCGATCGTAGGTGGTGAGAGTAATCACCATGATAAGATAAGATGAAAAAAAGATAAAATCAATTTATTCAGTAAGTAGGCCGCTCGGGCACTTTTACACGTCAACAATCCACCAGCGCTTCCCAAGAGGAGACCACTGCTGAGAAGAATCGCCGCAAGAAACTCAGCAGTCAGTCATTTGATAGCATATGGCACCACTTTCGTACTTAGCAGCCGACGACTAAGCAATCCACACACGTCTATCGCATCGGACCCACCCACGGAAATCAATCTTTACGTAAAATAATGTATGGAAACGTTATTATTGTAGGTTTAGACGTTCGTGCTGTCGAATCGCTTGTACGGTCACGGACGTCAATTTGTAAGAAAATCTGTTGGAAGATGTCATTGTCATTACTCGTTGAGATGCCAAGTCACTTGTAATTTATAGAAATTCAGATTGACTTTGGAGCTAAGGTTGGTCACAAATTTATTTCTTTAACTGTACTAGACGTTTTCTAACCTTTTTTTATGTCATAGAGAAGGCAAACGAGCACACAGGCCACCTGATGGTATGTGGAAACTGTGACCCATAGACATTCACATTCACAAGACTGCAAGCCTAAGACTGCAAATGCGTTGCCAACCCTGAGGACTAAGATGGAATGCCTCTATGCTAGTCATTATACCAGCTGTCTTATCCCCAAACTGGAACACAACAATGCGAACACTGCTGTTTGGCAGTAGGTTAATGGACAAGATGGTGGTAGTGATCCGAACGGACCCTGCACAAGTTCATACCACCCGCAACAACAACAACAAGTGATTCAATACCGTGACAATTACAATTAAAATGTTACTACTCAAGCTATCTTAAAAGTTAGTTCGCGTTTTCGAATAGCAAAATCGATATATTTAGTTTCAACTATTTTCAGATTAAATTTGTCCAGTTCCCGTTTAATAAGCCGCTGTAAACAAAGCCGATCAGCAGCTCTGTAAGCGCGGCACGATCCACGGCTCTAATTGCCATGAGCCTGCTATTGACGGACTAGATTAACGAGGTTACTGTCTCTATATAGTAATATAATGATGTTCATTATATAATGGACCGGACTGTTTTAACTGACAACGGGCTTTTGTCATGTTAGTTAAATTTTATTGGGGACGTTCCTAAAAACTATACAACCTGAACAAGTCGGTAGAATTAACCACTTATTCTATGAAAAAACCATAAAATGTTGACAAGTTGTGTATTTGTTACGTTTTGAGGGATAGCTGGTATTTATTGTTATCGGTCTGAGTGGAAAGCCTTGGGGGAGGCCTGTGTCCAGCAGTGGACGTCTTTCGGCTGACATGATGATGATGATGATTTATTTTTTATGTTATGAATAATCATCTGTTTCTCTATGTAACTTTTTTTGAAGATGTCTTGCTTTCACACTCCTAATTGCCTCTGTAAGATATACTCAACGTAGTCAGGTATCAGTTGTTAAGTAAATAATACTTTTATAACGACGGAATATCTATTCTTCTTTTTTTTTTTCGACGGCAGTTATTTACCGGGCAAAGGAAATAGATTTTTTATTTTACAATATTACCAAAATTTATTTTTTATCTAATAGGTAAAAAAATACACTATATACACTATACAGTAATAATTAGAATAAACAAAAACTAGTGTGACCTATTATCTACTTAAAACTAGAATTATAAAAAGAATACCCCCTCTAATAAATCTGTTCGCAGCATTGTACCCATGATGCCGGCTGCGTTACCTCTCTGGATAGTTAAACCTATCCTTTGGGAGAGGTAAGCGCCAGCTCTGGGATCCCCGGAGGCGTCGATAAGCTTGGCAGACAGGGTCTTTATAAAAAAAAACATGTCAGCAGACCAAGGTCCCAGAGTCTCTACTGCAAGCGCCGCGAATTCTTAATCATTAATTAATGACGAATATTTGCGACGCTTGAGTTTCTGGGCCTGATCAGCTGCTGCGCCGGCCTGGTTTCGGGTTGCTTGTATGTGCGATAGGGCAAAAGTATCGAAACAAGTTGCGTCCCAAACTAGAGCCCTACCATTATCACAAAGGACTTTGCTAACCGTCTAGAACTTTCTAGTTCTAGAACGTTCTAGCACTTTCTAGAACGATATGATGCGCCTCTGTCCAGGAGAACTTTACACAAATTATTCTAGTCCCAAACGAAACTTAGTATGCTTATAATTTAAAAACGAAACAATACTTAAATAGGTAAATCAAACAGATTTCCAATTTGGAATATACCTACTACGAGTACTTACCTACATTTTATTTTTTCAAAGATTGCTTAGCACTCAAAAATGGTGGTCTGAAAAAGCAACATCGCTGTCGATGCTCCATTATATACTCGTATTATACTAGGGGCAGTTAATGTAACATCACAATTACAAAATACTTTGTTAACCCCTTTTACATTTTAATATTTAAATGTAGCAATTTCCAGCAAAAATGTCGGCTCATAATGAGTTAGAAGTTCTAGACGGTTAGGAAAGTCCTTTGTGATAATTAACCTAATGTGTAATTTAGCATTTTATGCCCTAGAGCTATATTATATTTTAGACAGGATTCCACGAAGGATCTATGTAGGGCACAATGCGGATTATACACTTTATAAGCTAAAGATTATTTTTTGTCAAAACATTAGAGATATATCTTTTTCAGAATTAGGGAAAGTAGGCTATAATATATTTAAGGTAATATGTAATGTAAGTATTATAATTATGTTGTGGTTTAATAATGGAAATTAATCAAGTCTTCTTCTTTTGCAGGTACGTGACAGAGACTTGGTTCTGCAAAAACTTTACCAAGGTACATAACTACATTTGTTGACTATTAAACTTAAACGGATGTTCCAAAAAGCAAATATTTTTTATATCTTTGCATTTATTCCTTATGTATATATTGTTTTACGTATACATGGTGTTTACTTAAGCGAGATATATAACTTTAAATATGTCATAAATACAATTCACAAGATTTTAACAAAGCCCATCACTTTAAAAACCTCGACGGCTTCAATAAACTCCCAACTTTACCAAACTCTAACATTTACTACATCCCATAAAATTGTCCCAAACAGTTGAACTCCCAAAATACTCCCGACTTTCCCGTTTCACACTCAAGTTTTCTAATTACATGAATCCTCAATCTACATGCGCGATAACGCAACCCTGGCCAACTCGGGGTTCGATCCCGACAACGATCTCTGGCGTAATTCCATAATTGCCAAGTCAAAGGTTTTTCAGGGCCGAGGAACCCTCGTCGGCGATATGAGGGTTCCGTAATGATAGCTAACTTTAGTTGTGTGTGGCAGGACGGAGATGCTAAAGATACCAAGTTAATCAAGATTAGGAGACCCGGGTTTGAGTAAAATTAGTTTTAAGAACTCATTTTCACTGTTTAAAAACGTATTTTTCTTTTCACAGACATTAACAACGCGTATCACACTAACTTGGCTTTAGACTAAGAACTGACTTTTTAACTGGACGGCTTAGTTGTTAACTGAATTGTCCCTTCAGAGCGTACAAAAAACATTATAGGGCGTGATTCCTTAATTAGACAGCTTTAATCTCACCGATTGAAAAAAACCGGTCTTCGGAGAAAATTTAAATACTGAACTTAGTGGAAATCTAGCTGTTGATTACATCTGTTCAAGAGATCAGTACATAATTCCGAACAGTCATAATGCTGAAATGTTCAACATTTCGACTTTAAACTTATCCAAATTATGTTTGGATATTGCATATCAATTAAACGTTGTATTTATTCAGAGAAACAAATAATAGGAAGCGGAGTAACCTCGGTGCTACTAACCAGAACTATTAAAATATACCAAAGTAACTCCAGCACTGATACCCACGTCACACGGAACCAGCAGTGACGGCCGACACGGGCAGCCGAACCCGGATCAATCCATTAGTACGATTGATGCTGGGTGTCAATATTATAGTTTGGCTCCGGTTGCTTGAAGTTTTCAGAACACTCTGTATTTATAACACTAGTGGTAAAGTGGCAGACAAAGTAAAAAGGTAGAGGCCTTAAAAAGGCCTCTATTCACACAGTGAAAACCATATCGTTTTTGACCGGTTATCGTATTGTCAACGTTTTTATAGCCGTTATTTACTTGACAGAAATAGCGGCCGACTTGAGAACAAAAAACAATTATTTTAATTACACTCGCGGACTAATAAAACGGGTCAGAGTGCGCTTTTCATACTAAAGAGGTTATTTCGAAGCCTTGGTTCCTCGCCAGGGAATGCTTTTAGTGAAATGTGATGATGAATACCTCGAGCATCGATACAGGACTTCCAAAGTGCCTAGGATACCCAACTGAATGAATCTGCGGCTAACGCCGGAATAGTGCATGTTCAGAAAAACATCTAAAATGACAATAAAATGTAAGGAACTCCAAGTGCTGACCCAAACTCTCCCGTTGTGATGTTAACTGATTGTGCGATCAGTTAGGTATCTTAAGAACTTTTGACCTCCTCTATTGAACCTCACAGTATCCACCATTAAAACTCACTAAAAACAACCCCTGGCGATTAACCAAGGCTTCGAAATAGCCTCGTTTGTATGAAAAACGCACTCTGACCCGTATTATTTGTCCGCGAGTGTATTTGGTCTTTGTATAATAGAGGCCCTTGCTAAATAATTCAAAATTCAAAATATTTATTCATTACATTGGCTACTTGAGGGCTCTTTTACACGTCGGTGATATAGAGTGAATCTACTAGCGCTTTGTACAAGACCATCATTGCGGAGAAGAAGCGCCGCAAGAAACTCCAGCAGAAGGTCACTTTTTCCATAGTAAAATACAATAATGCTGTTTTAAATATCGCTAATCCTCACTTGTATAGTGTTACTAATCTGTTTACTTCATTTATTTTGCAAAAATAAGTTTAAGTTCCTTTGCGTTCGAAAAAAACAATACAAATTAAAGGACAATAAAACATTCATGTGATTTATGTTATACATTAATAAAGCTCATCCAATCAAATTCGTTTAACAAAACCAACTAATGCCATTTGTTTTCAATCCCATACAAACATGTGTTTCTGACATCCCCCACAAGATTAATTACCTCCCACCGGTCAATAGGGGAGGTTACGTGCGAGGAAACATGACAAGGTAAAACAAACACTGGGTGAATCGGCATAAGCAACAAATTAGCGATTCACCTGAGTCATGACTTACGACCTAGATCTTGGGAAACCTGGAAACCTGTGTGCGGATTCATTTATAAAATCGAAACTGCTTTTAAATCCCTGCCAATAATGTGAAATTAATGTTTCATTACTGAACGAAGACAGATGTATCATTGGGGGGGTTGTGTGCCGCTTTGACCATTGCTGATCTTTTGTGGCAGCCCTTTGTTAGAGCTCACTGCAAAAGCCCCTTGCGTCCAGGAATTTTCAGATGCTTTGGGCAGTGAGGATTTGTATCTCTTGTGGGTCCACGATATGTCGCTCTAGGTGGATGCTTCTGTTGCGGATTAGTGGTCCGCAAGAACAGAGGATGCAGGTGACATAGTATATTTATGTAACAATTTATTCTAGTCTTTAGATAGTAGTCTTGGGAATGAAATTGTCTTTAGATTATCTATCTTAATAACTATCAGATAGTCTGTGTGCTCGTTTGGGTTGTCTATACAAGAGTAATTATTTGCATCGATATAGTAAATGTACATAGGCGAACTCATCCTAACTATATGGCATTACTTCTATATACATAGTAAGGAGGGCAATACAAGGTTAGACAAATTAACAAAATAACTGACAAGAAGACTAAAAAGTGTATTTGCATTCCCCACAGTTATTCCGCTAACTAATAGCGTAGTAAACGCCAGCTAATGACAGTATTATTATTGAGGGGGGGTCGTGGTAGGTCTTGTGTGCCACTTCGACCATTACTGATCTTTTGTGGCAGCCCTTTGTTAAAGCTCACTGCAAAGGCCCGTTGCGTCCAGAAATTTCCAGATGCTTTGGGCAGTGAGGAGTTGCATCTCTTGTGGGTCCACGATATGTCGCCTTAGGTGGATACTTCTTTTGCGCATTAGTGGCCTGCAGGAACAGAGGATGCGCATTGCTGTCTCCTCTGTTTCCTGACGGAACCTCCACGTCACATCTTGTTTCATACCCATTAGAAACAGATGTCAGTTCTGTTTACAGTGGCCAGTTAGGATCCTAGTCACTACCTAAGTCTTTTCTCTTTTGAGTTGTAGAATCTCTTTGGAGAGCTTGCTTCTGAACCCTTTAATTAGTGATTTCGAGTGTTTTTGTCTTTTCGTGAACTTCCACAGCTCGGTCGCTCTACATCTATATAGGTCGCTTAGCAGGGAATAGGCTTTTGTTTTGTGATGCCACAAAACGGCTCCGGGTCAACCAGGGGGTCATCAGCACCGATCCTCGCCAGTTCGTCTGCTATTTCGTTTCCATCAATGCTAGAGTATCCTGGTACCTTAGTATTACTTTGTTGGAATCTCTTAGGGCATTTAGGTTTTCTTGACATACTACGAAGACTAAAAAAAACTTGTCAAAAACACCTACGGGGGCTAAGGCGCGTAAAACTGACAAGAACACAAAGGACGGTAAACAAAAGTTTAAATCAGTGTAACAGGGCGTCGATTACTTAATATTCCTTGCCATCTTGCTTCTATGTCGTAAGTATAATTATTATTGCACTTTGAAAGTAATTCATTTGCAACAGTAGAAGATTTTATAAACGATCGTTTTTGGCCTGACCTCATTCAAACCTAAGGTCCATTTGGCTTTCTTTGAGAAAATACATAAAGTATATCCTCAAAAAGTGTTCGTATATCGTTCGCACTTACGTAAAGTTAATATGAAATTTTATAAATTGAAATATAACAATCATAGTTCACTACTCCCAGCTTTATAATATCGTTCAGCTATTGCTATCACACTTACACTCGCCACTGGCAGTATGTTTGTCACCTAGTATTACATAGAAAAACAAACAATGCAGATAACTTTTAAGAAATTACCATAACACTTCAAAAGCAATATTTTTTTTACCCAGTAGAATAGAAACCCTGTACATACAGAGTATATCATTAAATATTATGTGTATGTATTAAAATTAAAATAAGCGTACAAACCGAAGGACAGACGGCAGAAAGCGACTATGTACGGATGTCTAAAACATCCGCAATAATTACTCTCCAAATATGTTAACCGGAACGTTCTGGAACACATTTAGATTTACAGAACAAATATGTCTAGTTAGGTACATACACACTCAGTATATCCCTTTCACATATCTAAATCGTCTACAGAGAGAGAGAGACAATGACAACGGCTCAGCTCATGTTAGCATATTCAAATTGGGTAAGCGGTAATTTGCAGCAAATGTGTCCGAGAGATATATGTTAGGACATTTAGACAAACCTGCTAGCATGAATTGTATTTACTCGTTTCTCGCTCAGTGCGTCTCTCTCGTTGTAGACTAGTTAGAAAGAGATCGAGTGAGAAACGGTTTGAAGTAATATGTGGTGGCCTCCCGGGTCGCCTGATTTCCATACGGAATGAAACTGTTATCGAATTTATAGCGAACGTATTTAAGCGACGCAAATGTGCAATATATTTGCCGCAATTCGTGGCGATCCGTCGAGAAAGTCGATGTTTGAGACTGCGATAATTCGTTCGATGCGATCTTCCACAACAGTGATTCAAACTAAACTTAACATACAATAGTTTGACTTATCGAAGGCAACATACGCAAATAATTAACTGGTAATGCTTGCGTTAGGAGTGGTAATATACAAAAATATATAGTTAAAGAGACAGTTGGGGTGCCCGGTGGAGTACAGTTGATCTCATCCTCGGTGTCTTCCATCTTAAATGATTATGGCATGGGCGGGGTATTCGGACAAGGAGGTAAAAAATCACACACTATATATTGTCACTACGTTCAATAAACACTGTAAAGTTAATTGCAAAAGACGTTCTGCACAACACGTGATGCATTGATGAGATTAAAATGGATCGTGTCCGCTATGGCGCTTGCTCACCAATGCATTGACAGCGCTCGGTCCTAATTTACACCAGCGTTCGGCATTACGTCAGAGCGTGCAAAAATCACACACAAACTTGTAAAAATCATCATAATATTTCGTCATATGTTTTTACAGCTTTCAATATATTGGCAGATAATCTTTATTGCATGACAAATATGCAACATTACTCGTATATGGAAAATAATAAATACAGGACCTCTATTCCCGACGGTAAAAAGCATTATCCTCTTTGACCTGTAATGGTATTGTTCTGACGTCAGCTGCCATTACTGACAAGTAAATAAGAGCTATCAAAACGGTGACCATACGATAACAGATCAAAAACGATATGGCTTTTGTCCTGCTTTTTGGTTCTTTAAAAGGTTTATGTCTCTTGATATTACTTGAGTTTCATTATCTTTTAGAAGTATGTGTGTCTTCGAGTGATTAGATGTGACACAACTCTGGTAATAACATTGAATTTCTCGTCACAATTCAAAATGTACCCTTTTTTACACGACTGCCGAAAAAAAGGAATGTACTGTTTTCGGGGTTCATGCATGTTTGTATGAACGATTCTTTATTCCGCCATAACTTCTAAATGCCTGAGCCGATTTAGATGTGTGTGGTATCGTTAGAATTCATTTACCATCCCGGCTGACATACAGTTCTTAAACTGTTAAAATTGAAATATTAACAATGCAAAAATATCAATTATTAACATAGGTATTGCTGAGTTTCTTGCGGCGTTTCTTCTCAGCAGTGGTCTCCTCTTGGGAAGCGCTGGTAGTATCTTGACGTGTAAAAGAGCCCGAGAAGATAAAAGAAATCTATTCAGTAAGTAGGCCTTACTGAATAAATTTCTTTTATCTTTTTTTATCTTTAGGTATATCGATAACAATATCAAAAATGTAGTCAGATTTTTCAAGCTTGCTTTTTATTTAGTTATTAACACCAGTTTTATAGTCATAGTCATAGTCATAGTCATATACTTTATTGCCTTATGTTGTGTTTACAAAGATGTTATAATAAGTTAAATGCTCTAACATAAACCCTGGGAGGGCACTGCAATGTCAAATACAATACACTTTCCTATATATTTAAATGTCAAGAATTATTATTACGAATTATTACATGCCATTACTATTAACTAGGTGTGTACGTATACTAATTATCAAAAAAATCTTTTAAGTCATAATAACATTTTAACATCAAATATTTTTTTAACTCATTACTTAACGTGGCCTCTTTTACAATATTTTTTATGTAGAGTGGTATCTTGTTGTATGTTTTAATCGCCATGTGATGGTTACCCGAGCTCACAATTTTTAATTTAGTAAAGGAACTAATTAATTTATTTCTCTTCCGTAGGTTACGTTTAATGATGTCGTCTCTTTCTTTTCCAAATATGTTCTTATGTCGTCTTACAAATTTACAGATTTCATAAATATATATTGATGTCAGGGTTAGAATACTTAAATTTTTAAAATGTGGTTTACAACTTTCTCTGTCTGTTATGTTTGCTAAAATTCTTACGCATTTTTTCTGTAATACAAACAATTTATTAATATGCGAACTATTGCCCCATAAGACGATACCATAGCTCAATCTCGAATGAGCATATGCATAGTATGCAGCAATAGCCGTTTTTAGGTTAGTACATCTTTTTAATTGGTATAGAGCATAGGTAAATCTGGCTATTTTGCCTGAAATTGTATCCACATGGGATTTCCAACTTACACTCGAATCAAATTCTACCCCTAACAAATTACATGATGTGACTGATTCTATCTTGTTGCTATTATATACGATGTTAGTTTCGATCGATGTTTTTTGTCGTGGTTTCATTTGTATTATTTTAGTTTTGTCCAGATTAAGTTTTAGATTATGTTCGTCCAACCAATTTGTTATTTGTAGTAGACTATCCTGTAATTATTGTTTTAAATGAGCACTATCGTTGCATTCGAAAATTACTGTTATGTCATCTGCGTATAGAACACTATGATTATTGATCATTTTTGGCAAGTCGTTAATATATAACAAAAACTATAGCAACGTTTAAGATTTAAAATGGTAGATTAAATTAGTTTTCCATGAATTTACTAATACAAGTTTATATAGATGTATCACTTGGCACAGGAGGCATAGAAATATATGTATCAGATTTGGGAGCGGAATTTTCACATAACTTTTTTGTTCATAATCATTCTGTATAATACTTACCGTCGCTGGAACCGTATATTTTTCAGGAGTTCTTAAACATTCAACGGGTAAGGCTAGGTTAGGTTAGGTTTGATTTATAAAAATCCTGAAAAAGTAACAGTTACTGAATAGGTATAATGCGTTACGAATTGTGATGGTTATGACCTAAGATATTTTATGAATAAATATAATTATGAGAGCCGATATGGACCAATCAGATTTCTATCTCTTATTCTTATATAATAGTAGCAAATCGCGTCGTGGCTCATTGTTACCTCAGTCATAACATTATACCATTATAATCCGCAGTAAATGTACGGTCTAAATCATAAACAGCTACGAGTCTGTACGTTAGCACCCTGTAGCTTTAATACTGGTAATAAATTCGTGTGGCAGGTCCAACCATGACACTAAAGTGACAAGGTACTAAAGTGTTGTTTATTATTTTACACAAATACGATAAATCTTAATCGACAGCCTGTTTCTACAAATAGCGGGTGGTAGGACCTTGTGCAGGGTCCGTCTGGATCGCTACCACCATCTTATCCATTAACCTACCGCCAAACAGCAGTGTTCGCATTGTTGTGTTCCGGTTTGGGGATAAGACAACCGGTGTAATGACTAGCATAGAGGCATTCCATCTAAGTCCTCAGGGTTGGCAACGCATTTGCAGTCTTAGGGTTGTAGTCTTGTGAATGCGAATGTCTATGGGTCACAGTTTCGACTTACCATCAGGTGGCCTGTGTGCTCGTTTGCCCTCTCTATGGCATAAAAAAAAAGAACTTTCGCCATTTAACATTGTTAATATAGATATCCCAACATTTATTTTATATTGACCTTGCTTCGTATATCACAGTATCTATCCAACTGACTTCATACATCATGCAACACACTGAAGCCCCAGGGTACCAACATACAAGTACCATACATAAATACCTATATAATACATACAGAGGTGGTCCAAAGACTCATCGATTGCTGGCGCAGCGCCAACTGATACCGTTCGCGGCTGGGTCATGTTTTTAAAGTGAGCTTGAATCCATTCCCAGTTAAATAGACTTATCCACAACCCAAGAGGCATAGCAAACTGAACCTTTTAGGTATATTAATAAAAAAGAACATGCAAAAAAGATGCAAGTTCTTATTGGAGAAGAATATCAGTCTATGTTTAATATTTCGTGTAGTTTAAACACTGCAGATTTGAGCTAAATTTAGGTGAAGCGTGAGAGATAGTTCGCCGATTCTTGGTTAAAGAGTCCTCAAATCATAGCCAGAGTCTAGTGAAATGAGAGAAGATGTCAATAAATTGACACATAATCTCAAGTGTTACCGATACGCGCTGTAACTAAAGTGTGCTTGAAATATGCACCGACCCTATATGTCATTATAACGTTTGAGTTTGACAGTAAGGGACAAAAAAATCTTTTACTTAAATAGATTTATAAATAACGGAGATGGGGTTTATGAATAACAATAAAAGATAAGATAACGGGCACTTTTACACGTCAAAAATCTACCAGCGCTTCGCAAGAGACCACTGCTGAGAAAAAACACCGCAAGAAACTCAACAGTCAGTCTTTTTTTTAAATACTACTTATGATATTATACAATTATAAAGCTTAACCTAGCATTATATATAACAATGAATCTAACATAAGATAAAAAAACAATATATTCAAGCTTAGCTTGAGTAGGAAAATGTCTCAGAACTCAGAATTTTCATAAGTAGTAGTAATAAAAAAAGTATACTTACCTATGACAGTACAAGACCACCACATACAAAGTTTAGATACATTCTCCTACAGAAACCGTATCCCCTAGACAATATACAATATTAACATATATTTTTTATGACTTTATTATTAAGTTATTTAGGTGTTTAGCTTAGTTTAGGCCAAGCATTTTTATCTCTTAGATAGTCCTGGACCCTATAGTAAGGTTTAGACATCAACGACTTTTTCAAGTAAGTTTTAAGTACTGAAAATGGTAACTTTAAAATATTTAACTTAATCGTATAATCATCAAAAATACCTCACTTGATCATAAAAACTATGAAGCTATGATAGTTAATGTTATAAACATTAACTATCATAGCTTCATATTTTTTATTTTGCTATTTATTTTTATTTTTTATTTTCAAATTTATTTCAGAACAAGTTCCATTGTTAGTAAATATATAAATTGACAAAACCTTTAAAAGTTTATATTCTAGACTACGGTTCTGTTCTACGCCGAATCACTTAATAGTTCGTTACGTGTTCTATATAATCTAGATCAATATCAAAAAGCTCCAGGTAAAGCTTTTAGTACACTTCAGCGATCAACGAGCTTTACGTCCGAAATGCGGGCTTTGTGTTGAAAGCTCAATTCACAATTTATCACCGTAATGGCGAAAGAACAATTAAACCTTTGTTTCGTTTGTAAGTTCGATAATGGCTCCTGAAATTACTTTTGAAAATATATAAATGTAATTTATTATAAATGTGACTATTATTTTATCTATAAATTTTCTGTGACGATTCGTGGACAAGACAGGGGCGGGAATTTATATGATTTTCCACCCCGAAGTTTAAAACACACTGACGCAACTTTAAGCAGTGACGCATTTTCTACGTACACTTTTTGAACGCATCTTTTTTGCGGACCGACGTCTAAAAGAACGCCATGTGATTACTCTTTGCGATTGTGACGCAGCTCAATTTACGCAACTTCATTGTATTTTTAACCCCCGACGCAAAAGGAGGAGTGTCATTGGTTTGACCACTATGTGTGAGCACCGTAGCTCTTAAATGGGTGAAACGATATTGGTTGGCTCTTTAAGATATATAAGGCTTGGAAAGAAAGGGTCACATAACATCGGGGGTGTTTACGATTATCTATCTAATAGTCATAAGCAAGGGTCGGAAAAAGTCCGTCGTTTTGAAATCATAACCCTGTTCCGTACAGCAGAGATTTACTTGTGTAGTTAATTTAATTTTTATTAGATGTTTTACATTTATTATTCCATAATTTATATGTATTCAGCGACAATATGGGAAATGGCGAATGGTTATGGGAAAAAACACTTGTTTTCACCAGTTTTCATCAAAAAAGTTGCTTCACAGCGTACGGACGTCATTGGGGCATATTAAATAGTTGACATTGGTAAACTGTTTGTGTGTGTGTGTGTTTATGTTTTCCCATTACCATTCGGATTCATTCATTATTAAAATCGTCACTGAAGACATGTCATATAAATCATTGTATTCATTAACATCGAGGAAGTCTCTGCTGTACGGAACAGGGTTATGTTTTCAAAATGACGGGCTTTTTTCTAATCTTTGATCATAAGCTTCGATATAGTCGATGCTTAAACAAACAAAGTTTAATGAAAGCTTTCCCTATTCCTTTAACTGTGAGGATTTTAGTCCCTCATCGGAACACCGCCAGCGTCCCCCGGGATCGAACCTGGAATATTCATTTATGGTTAATTAAAAATAATGATTTTTATGTTCCCCAAACTCTCGAACAAAACTGATTTCGTATCAAAGGGAATCTTCCGAAGAAATTTTATTACAAGTTTGTTTACGTCTTTATTTAGGGTTCTCGCAAATATTTGTTGTTTTTTTGTGACGGCCTCATTTGGTACTCCTTGGCACCTTTGATGTTGTTTGAGTTACTTATTTCTTATAATTAAAGAATTTTAGTAAAGCTGAAAATAATATCTAAGAAGGTTCTCATGGAGTACTTTTCACTTGTTTTACTTTCAATACCTAATTTCATTTCCATCTGACGAACGCAGTGAGCTGAAACTGAGTTGTGTTGTGGTGAAAACTATTTTTCGGATAAAAGTGGTAAAAATTAACAAAAAATTGTTTTTTTTTAGCAAAACAACAGAAAGTAGAAAAACACTTACAATTCGAAAAATGTACTTCACTTTCACTTAGTACATCGACATGTCGTTACTACTTTAGAAAAAACTCTTATCTGATATTTCGAGGTGCATGAGTTTTAACTTTAATAAAGTTAAAATCGTGCGTCACGAAATATGATATACGAGGTTTTTTCAAAGTAATGACGATATATGGAGACGGTCTCCAAAGTTTCGTGTTACCCATCACCCAATTATCTCAAAAACGAAACACGCTACAACACAATATTAAATCTGTAAAACATTTTTAAACATTCTTTCTGTTCGAGGAAAACTCTCCAAAAAATAATTCTTTATTAAGACGCGTACAATTACAATTGTCGTCAAGGAAAAACATTTCCGAACTTGTGGGGAGTCTTTTAATTTTATAAACTCTGTCTTTTAGGAGAAACATGAACACCACTTGAATAAAACCAGGTATATACATGGAGTAACTGAGAAGGTACAGACACCAGCAATAAAAGAAGGGTAGAAGTACCGGTTTTGGCAATGCCTACACCGTTTTTGGCCCATTTAAATTTGAACCAATAAGAATTATGATTATCTATATATTAATGTTCAGTCTTAACTGTTTATGAGTATTTTTTTAATTATACAGTATTTTTGATACTCATTTCGACCTAAAGTGGTCAAAAAGGGTACAGTAGCCACAAAGGGTACTTCTAACCTACAGGGATTCAGTATATTACTAGAACTAGTGTCAGATATTTTTGCGCCGAATGTTGGATAGTATATTATTGCTGGCCTAGTTGATAATGACCCTGTAATGCAGCGGCCCCGAGTTTGATTCCCAATCGGGTGATGGGGGCTCACGGTAGATAATGTTGAGACACTATAAAACCACATTGCAAAAAAACAATCAATCGGTTTCTGCGACAGGGTTCCATTGTTATTTTTCTCGTGGATTCAATACTGATTCTAAAATAGTTTTATGATGGCTGTGCAATGAAGAGGGTAATTGATACTAGGCTCTCGTAGTCGTAAATTGGTCTATTTTTTGATGAACGTTCAATTTGTGACTAATTTTTTTAATTGTTGCTACTTTTGAAGCTATAGATAAAATAAATAAATATCAGGGGACAATGTCACACCAATTGACCTAGTCCCAAACTAAGCTCTAGGCTTGTACTATGGGTATAAGTATACTAGACAACGATATAAATACTTATATAGAGAAATATTTACTTAAATGCATAGAAAACATCCATGACTCAGGAGCAGATATTCGCGCTCATCACTCAAACATCTGCACTTACCGGGATTTGACCCCAGGAGGTAGATATTTCAATGTGTTATCTTAATCTCATTGTAAATTTAAGAGCACTTGTTAGCAAGTAAATAAAAGCTGTCTTCAACGTTAATAATATCATTACGTTAAGAAGCAAGATGGCGCAAAGCAGCGCAATAAAAACCGCTATACTTGATAGCGACATCCGAACATCAACGCCATAGACAAAAAAACAACAAAATGAGGTTACGAAAGTTTGATTTCTGCGGTTGGCACTGTGGAAATTTTAAATTAAAATCAGCGACTCGAGAAAGTGTCTTGTAATATTTGGGAGATATAATTCTTACTTAGATTTAATTGGTTATTGAAACACGTCAAATGGAAAGACTGGCGTAATATTAAATTGTATCAAGAAAAAGTGATATTCTAGAATACCTTAAGTAAAAAATATTTTATCTTTGTACTAGTTATAAAGAATAAATTAAATCCGGCTTCGGAGATACTTTTTCACTAAAAATTGGACTGTTTTCACAAACAAGACTTAAAAGTAATTAGGAACAACTTAAACTATATTCAAGTAAAACATTAACTTAATTAAACAACTTAAATACTAAGTAACTTTTAACACATTCAAATAATATTTGCGGATATTATTTTATTGCAAATTCTTTTAATGTCATGTGTAGGTATATACGCTGAAACATGTTTGGGCAAATGTAACCCAACCTGCTTTTTATCTGTAACTGTAAATACTTATTTCAGGATTTTTATAAAAACTAACCTAACCTTTTTCTACACGATGGTACCGAAATAAATCCTGAAATATTTATAGTTACAGATAAAAAACTGGTTGGCAAATGAAACGGTTGGGAAGCGGTACATTTGGCCAAACACATTTTGACAATTCCGTTTCTTAAAATTAATAATAACTAATTAAAAAATTGCGTCTCTTTTCACACGGCATTATTATTAAGACCATTCTACACTTCTAATTAAGATGGGGTAACATAATTACCGGTTACCAGGAAAATTAAAAAGTGTAAAACGTAGCAGCCCGCCGGCCTGGAACTAGCTCGTTCAGAGACTAGTGACAAGCGCCGAAGGAGGCGAAATTAAAAAATCCCTCCTCGCAGAATGAATGGCCACACGAGTAGGGAGGGGCAAACCGGTTTTGACCGGTATCGGAAGGGAATAAACTTTTTTTTAAGTATCTTGATTTTGCGGGTGGTAGGACCTTGTGCAGGGTCCGTCCGGATCGCTACCACCATCTTATCCATTAACCTACCGCCAAACAGCAGTGTTCGCATTGTTGTGTTCCGGTTTGAGGATAAGACAGCCGGTGTAATGACTAGCATAGAGGCATTCCATCTTAGTCCTCAGGGTAGGCAACGCATTTGCAGTCTTAGGCTTGTAGTCTTGTGAATGCGAATGTCTATGGGTCACAGTTTCCACTAACCATCAGGTGGCCTGTGTGCTCGTTTGCCTTCTCTGTGCCATAAAAAAAACTAGGTAAATAGTTTTCGTTAACTGTGATAGGATAATTGACTTAACTCATTCATTGTCGACGACGTTGATCAGCGTTATGTTTTACCCCAACACGATGCTATGGACGCCGATCGGCTTCTTATTTTCACTAATGATTCCATGAAATATTATGTATCCTAATTTAATATCGTATTTTACAACTTTTTTTTTAATGTTTGGATACGTTACGTAATCTAAAGCATGGCAAGTTACGTAAGAACCACGTTAGTATTGTGTTTTGGTTATTAACTAAAATATTTCGTTTGTGATTTTCTAGTTCTAAATTTTAAGTTTTAAATCTAAGTTTTTTTTTTGCATATACATAATCATAAGTATACTGTTAGCGTGTCATTCTACTGGATTAATTACTTAAATTGGTTTTTAAAACTATATTGTTCGAAAACTCAAACGATATAGTTAAATTCAGGTCTAATTGCGGTAAAAATATACCTACAAAGTAGATAGGTACCTTCTTATATTCGACATGTTGCACCTATCAAGAGATTATCACACTTTAATGCAGTCATTACTACGTCAATCAAATAAGTCAAATACCATAAAAATATGCACAGAGAAGTTTTAGCAACTAAAATCTTTTTTTTATGAAACCGAAACTAAAACTAAGAACTTGGTAACAGCTCTAGCCAGCATTGCTTTATTAAATGTTGCCCGCCCTGCAGAAATTGGAATTAAAACGGGATTAAATCGTTAGACGCGACTCAGTTATCTCATATTTTAGTTCCGCGGTGTGGCAACGCCGGAATCTTTTGTAATTCGAAATGGCCGTTTAATTTCCTGAGCATTTTCACTTTCTTTTAAAACGAAATTGTCTTAATTCATTACAAGTTAACTATCACCTGGGTGTAGCAACGTTAATAAGCACTAGTGCCTCATTAGGATACCTGTCAATTTCTAATTCGCCAAGGCAGAAACTAACCGCGAGCGTCGTTTTAAGGACCTTTAATATCATGAACGCTTGTGCAGCTGGGCATAATTATACTTGCTCAAATTAACATTTATATATATATTTCATCATGTCAGCCGAAAGACGTCCACTGCTGGACATAGGCCTCCCCCAAGGCTTTCCACTCAGACCGGTCTTGTGCTTTTCGCTTCCACCGCGGTCCCGCGATCCTGACGAGGTCGTCACTCCATCTTGTTGGAGGCCTACCTACAGCTCGTCTTCCGGTCCGCGGACGCCACTCCAGAACCTTCTGACCCCATCGGCCATCAGTCCTGCGAGCAATGTGCCCCGCCCACTGCCGCTTCAGTTTAGCTATTCTTAGGGCTATATATGTATATACTCGTATATATATATATATATATACTATAATTTCTTAATAGTTACTTTAGTCACACTAGTGAAACCTGGTAAAGAGACCACTGCTGAGAAGAAATGCCGCAAGAAACTCAACAGTTAGTCGTTTTTTTAAATACTACTTATGATTTTATACAATTATAAAGCTTAACCTAGCATTATATTAAACAATGAATCTAACATAAAATAAAAAAAATATTCAAGCGTAGCTTGTATGCTTGGTATGTATGTAAACACTTCATGGTACAAAAGAAAAACCAGAACAATACAATTAATATAATTATCCCTTTAAGGGATCTCTTCGAGATAACCCTTGACAGATTGAGAAAAGTGAAAGGTCGTGCGTCGAGTAAGCAGGTGTATAAATTATTTTGAGTTTGAATCGGGTTTTCGAAACTTGCTGTTTATTCTACGGTTAATATAAATAATCCTATAAACAGGTTGCTAGTAAATCCTCGCTACAACCATATTTTAATTATATTAGAATAATATTTTCAATAAATTCATTTAATTGCTCTTCATAACTGCAGTACTGGCATGTACAGGTTGATGTGAAAAGGTACATGTGTGGTTTTTATATCATTAATTTTAAACACCTTTAGCGATGACACTCACATATTGTGTAGAATGTTCTAAGACTTAGGATTTTTATCCTTAAAAAAATTATAATCCATGGTTACCTTACAAAAAATTGTAATTAAAAAAATATATTAAGATGAATCACAGTTAATAATCGAGTTAGTAAAAGTGAATTGAGTACACCATTTTAAAAACATTAAAGATACTGAAAATGATCACGTTTAGAAGTTTCGCTCGCTGCCTTTCAAACAGTCAGTAACTTACTGTTTTATAAGAATAGGGTGAACAAGTGCAGCTCTAATATCTCCAGCCTGTGCGATATTAAACCGCGTCTAGATCAGGTCCCGGGTCGCTGGGCGCGAATATTAACAACCGATATTGAAGTGTTGAGTTCATTTCTCAAAAGATATTGTGAACGGTCAAAGTAAAAGATCACTATGTACATTGGAGGAAATATTGTTGCAAAAAAGTTACATTATTTTGGACTCTATATGCTTAGCCTAGTTGGTAGTGACTATGCCTACGAAGCTATATAGCGGTTCTGTTTTCGATTCCCGGTATAGGCAAATATTTGTATAATATGCACGAGTATTGATTTCTGAGTCTTGGATGTTCTGTAGTCGACCTAGTGTCAAGAAGTTGCAAGTGACTTGAATTAAAAAAAAACTTCGGTAATACTAAATTGGTAAAAAAGATAAAAGCGTTGCTCGTCAACTTTCAACTGATATGTTGGTCTATTGTGCATACCAACAAGCATTCAGTTCATGTCACTGTCAAAAATTAACAGCTGCACATTGAATCCGCCTGTATATCTCCGAATACCTACAGGACTTCGCAATAATCCAACAAAGACATCCTCAGGCCTTTCTTTATTAAGGACATTTTTGCTCCTTTGTCGCGCCACAATGGAGCATTGTCGCGATAAGAGATTGGGCCGAGGCTGAATTACCATGTTTACGGGTTTACGGTGTTTTGTTAACATTTTTGCGCGAGAATTAAGTGTGAGTATAACAGAGATGGCGATGCAGTTAACGTTTTGACCGGCCAATCGACTGCGAGATAGGATTTCTCGTAATCATTTCAAAAATGACTAAGTTACATAAACTTGATCAATTTGACTACACTTTCATTTCAAAAATGGCGATGAAGTCGGATAAAACATGTTTAAATATATTTAAAAAATGATTCACTCTCCAGGGTGTCCCAGAAAGAAGCGTCAACTAAAATTGTCTTTCAAGGGAAATCCGAATCACCTTTATGTTCCACGATTTTATTTTAGTTTAGGAGTTATGTGGTTATTTCACAATAGAATCAGATATCTCGTATTGGTATAGTGCAGGGTCTATCCGAATTGCTACCACCATCTTACCTACTACCCAGCTTCTAAGCAACAAACAATAAACAATTTGAATTTGAATTTGGATTTGAATTTAAGCTACAATGATGAAAAGAATACTTCAATCAAAACACTTTGCCACATATCAGCCCGGTAAGCTTCTGTCTGTGATAATGATCAAAAAACGGGATATTGCTCCGAAAATGGTGCGAAAGCAAATGTCAAAATGTCATCCGATCTGCCAATCAGAGCACGAAACTCAACGTTTGGAATGACGTGTCGCTGCTATGTTAGCCTAACGAATAATCGGGCTTAGTTCAATCATTTTAAAAGTGTGAACGAATTTCATGATCATGGTAATATATTCTCTCAACCAAGAGAATAATTATCTAATTGGTTTTTGAATGTCATGGAGAAGGCAAGCAAGCACACAGACAGGTGCTACCTGATAGTAAGTGGAATCTGAACCCCATAGATATTTGTAATCACAATACTGCAAGCTCAAGACTGCAATCTTAAAACAGCAAATGCCTTGCACACCCTGTAGACTAAGATGGAAAACGCGTGCCACCGCCAAAAACAAATTTATATCTTGTTACTGTAAACCAAAGTAGATCTTTTTTTTATTTAACCCTCTCTTGTTTTTTAACGTAATAAATCTCAAGAACTTAACCCTTGCAGTGCTATATCTTGCAAAAGCGGGAGTCAGCAATTTAATAAGCGTAAAAGATGCAATTACAAAAACACTGTAGTAAGTTAAGTTTATTTTGCTTGCAAATACAAAAGAGATTCAGTTCAGCATTCATAAAGTGTTTGTTTGTGATCGTAAATCATTGTGAGGTATCATCCGACCTACATCCACTTGAACTTTGGCGTGTGTCAAATCGCTGTACATTATTAAAGCTTTGAAAACTTTCACGTAAAGTTTTTGTTTGTGACTAATTTACGAGAAACCGGCATGGTGGCTTTGTATATGTTAAAAGTTAAATAAGTTATTGTATGTGTTGAAGTGACAAAACAAATCGTTCTACCTCGTAGTCTAAAACAGACTAAGTGAGTAACAGAAACCATCGTAGAGGCCAGTTTCCATAATATGTCAAGAGGTGAGGAATCTCTGTGAAAAAACTACTATATTTGGAACCTAGCGATTCAATTCATTCAGACTGTGGTAAGACGTTAAACCGTTAACATGTAAACATCATTTTTACTGTGGGCATTGTATAGCCATTCATTAATCATAGGCCTAAACCTAGGTAAGGTTAGGTTAAATCCAGTACTTAAAATTGTTAGATATTAATATGACGTTTTCATCAAATTATGCTTTGGTTTTTGAAATAAGTAGCACTTTAAGTGTTTTTAAACAAAACGACTTAATTAGGCACAAGTCATTGCAATGCAGAATGAAAGAAGTTAGTGTTTGAAAGTGGTCTGTGGGAGTTTAGGGGTAGTATGTTATAGAAAATTAGAATTCCGATCATACAGAGGCACTGTAGGGATAAGATCAAATAAATAAAATTAGGTTTAGCACAATATATCTTATGGCAGAGTCAAAGTACTCGTAACACACTGCACAAGAGCTGAAAAATAAAACTGATTATAAAATTACCTACTGGGAATGTGTACGCTTTCCTGTTTTGTTTACATCCGCCATTCCCCCGCTGAGGCATGGCAGAAAGTATTTTTTATTCCGTGGAACGCCTTTGATGCCAAATACCTGAAGGTGTTTTTCCGTTCAGAATTTCGAGGTATTTGCAGCACATTGATTAAAACGTAATTTATTTGACGCTCGTGATGCTTTTGAAATAATCGAGATGTTTTTGTATTTTAATAATAACGGGGCAGATTGCCTTGGGATTTTTGTTGCGAATAAAGATTGTATTTTGTATTTTTTAAGAGTTGTCGCCTTTTGTCATTTGATGTAGGTGTTTTAAATGTGAGGCAGTTTTGTGTACCAGTAAGAACTAAACAACTGTAGGACGCTATTATAGTTATTGAAGTAAAAATAAAATATGCTCTTTAGTTTTTTTTAAGTTAATATCTTCAACATTCAGAAATGTAGAAACGCAGAAATTTAATATTTCAAAAGATTACTGCTGCAGCAATGTAAAGATGCGCTTAAAAAAAAGGAAAAAGAAACAAAGGAGGACAATCGAAAGACAAGTTTAGAGTTATTCCAATTCCAAAAACAAAAACAAGACGATTTTTTGTTTTTTTTTTTTTTATTATTTATCAATGTAATGTTACATTATAGATTGCATTGCATGTCAAAAAATACGAAATTACATTGATATCGTCAACAAAACATTAATACAAATTGATAAAATAATATTAAAATAATACAATAATATAATAACACTCAAATAATCAAAAACAACAATGATAAACAAGTAATAAATGGTCAGTTTCCGATGTCAATACACAAAACTAATAAAGGTCAAATATCAATAATAATTTTACAATTTAAGTAGCATATATTCGTCGACAGAGTATAATGGATTATCCAATAAAAGGTTTCTCAGCTGATGTTTGAATGCTTCGTCGGATGTTACATTTTTAAGTTTACTTACTTACTCACTGTCCTTCTTGTAGTACTTGTCTCTATACTTTGAATTGCAATAAATAAAATAAACATTACTTTAAAAATCATAAAATTTATCACCACCTCACTTTAGCGATGACAGATGTTTGCTTGCCTTGATATGTCACACGCCAATTTATAAATATACGTGTTGCCAGCGAAATCACCTGACTTACTCATACAACCCGATTGAGAATTTCCGATATTGTTACCTTAAAACCAAATTACATTTAACAAGAGTAAAGGTCACATCTCCGAAATCACATGAAAATGTGTTGTGTAGATTTATAAGTTAACATATTATCACGGTGCAATACATGTTTTTTGGACATGCCGTGCACTCTGGTGTCGCCATTTTTATTTTTCATACCGCCATCTTAATTAGCCCCTGGGTTCAGGACAAACTATGTGGTTGTAATTTAAAGTTGTTACTTGCCTTGTTATACGGTTCCCGGTTATTCCACGGAGTATTTTATTTGGGTGCTTTTTTCAAAAGCAAGGCTGGCAAACGTATAATTTCACAAAGTTTCATTAAATAGCCGTAACGTAACACCAGGGCTCTATTATACTCGGCAAAACTTTGCTTTTAGCATGTAATATTGATTTTAACTCGGCTGAGATTAATGACCTAACAATAAGAGCTATCTTAACGTTGACCATACGTTAACATGTCAAAAGCGTTATGGTTTACGCATGCTTATTTCATAAGTAAGGTAAGGTTAGGTTCGTTACCACAAAATAAAATGCTCAGTAAGAAGCACTTTGTTAAAATGTTTGTAAAATGACAGTTCGGTAAATCATCCATATCCATACATAGTAATGTTGTAAATGTGGCAGTAACTCTGTCTGTCTGATCCGCTTTCAAACCTAAACCACTGAACCGGTTTCGACGTGGTATGGCGTTAGCTTGATAATTTAATATTACTGAGGAAATAGCGATACCCAACTCTACGCGGACGCAGCCATGGGAAACAGTTAGTATTTTGATAAAACATAATTAGATAGGCCATTTTAATTATTGGTTTTGATTAAAGATTTGTAACTTTCTTAATTATACGTTATTTAACAAAGGATATGACTATATGTAATTAGATCCGTTTTAATCTAAAAGCAATTAACTTCTTTAAATCACGTATTTAAATCCCCAAAAACCACAGCTCGGTCTCTAAAGCCTCTACAGCCAAAACCCTCTTAGTTTAAAAAAGTAATTGACGCACTAAGCGCCCGCACGTAGGTATTTGAGTTTTTCCGATCCGGGATATCCGGCGGGATGTACGGGATTACACGTGTCGGGTAGTTCGCGGAACTTCGGGAATTTACATTTAGGAGCGGCACCGTGGCAGGGGATGGGTTAAATACTTTAGGTTTCAATGTTCAAATAGACAATTAGTAACTATTTTGTAGATAAAATGCCAATATAATTGCTCAAAGGTTACACCTGGAAAGGGATCTCCCTTAGAGAGATAAGTTTACCGTTGTACATACCTTTTGAAAAAGAAATAAAAGAAAAGAAAATAAATTATTTATTCGTGACGTGTAAACATTAATTATACAAAACAATTAAAACACAAAATTATAATTTGTCACGAAATGGTCGCAACTCAGCGTGATGCTGGCAGAGTCAGCGCTTTGTGTTTCTGTATATTTTGTTGTTTATTAATACAATATTGTAGTTTACGTGACGGTTGCGTAGTGCCAATTACGCAGAGTTGCGCACAATACTTTATCTACACACATAGTATATAAGATAAGATAAGTACTATAAGATCGGTTCAGAAGCCGAAAAGCAAATGACCAGCATTACCTGTGCTGATTGCGATTCATTACGTTGTCGACTATTGTAAAGTAATGAAATCCAAATTAAGAACATCTTCCAAAATTAACAGCTGTCATCGCTGTCACCGACTACCACAGGTAATGCTGGTCATTGCCTACGGGTTTTGAACGCATAATAGAGGATTTGTGATATGTGTGTAGATAAGAGTATTTACATACATACATACATATGTAATGGCGACTACTTCTTTCAGAGCGATTATCTCTTAGGCCCGCTTGCATGTAAGTTCACCTTTTGGTTAGCCAGTTGCTTTAGGAGGGGGCTACGGGACCGCTACAGCAGCAAAACGTAGCCCCCCAATTGCGGATGCCTTTTGGACTCTCCTTCAGGCGGGGGCCTCTAAAAGGCTCCTCGCTTTCTCCACTGAGGGCACCCGGTAACGCAGCAGGGGCCTTCCAGCTCGAACTCGAAAAGAACGAACTTTATAATTCAGGTGCCTGGTGTTGGGATATTTTTATGTACTTATTTCACGCCGTGGCGAAGACAAACGTGTATACACACCAATGGATGGTAAGTGGCAAAGACCTATAGATATTTTCAATCTTAAGACTACAATCCTTATCTTATCTTATCTTTTTTTTGGTGGGGTCCTTACGCATACACTTCGACCCGACCGACAAAAGATCCCATTTTGTGTAATTACCCCTCTTTTAGCGCTTAATTCAACGTAGCGTCCACCCCTTCCAAAAAGCGGATAGTGGAGTGTAATGGCAGTGCCTTGAAATCGTTCGGTTCTGGGTATCCACAACCGAGGATTTTCATTCTTATTCCGGCGAGGGCATCACATTCACACAATAAGTGTTTCATCGTCTCAGCCTCTTCGCCGCACATTCTACAATCTGTGTTGTCATAAAGAGACTACAATCCTTGATACTATTGGTAATGAGATGGCAGGTTTTTTGAAATATCTAGCTGGTAAATGAGGCTACCGTGAAATACCTTTTCAGTAAAGACACTATGTCTTACTATGATTATATTAAATAACAATACATTTGGACTAGAAATTGTTATATGATCCGATCAATATAGACCCGAAAGAAATGCCCATCTCAAGACACGTAATCAGTAAAAACCTTTCGTTTTCTAACATTAGTTTCACTTAATTACTATTTTCAAAACGATTCCTGAGTTTCTCGCAACCACATCTCAATTCTCGTTCATTTAGCACACGAGTATTTTAAACTAATAACACCTAAGCTCAAATTTCCATCAAACTACCCAAAACTATTAATTAGAGTTCCGCAAAGTTTTTAAGAACTTGCCCGGCGTTTCGGGCTAAACCGGCTTCGATAATCTTTATTGCGTCGGCCAACTTTGTTGCTTCGTTAATTATTTATCGAGTTCCGAACAATGTCGGGTCGGTTCACTTTTGACTGATACTGGCGACCTTCAACACTTACCCGGGGCAAGTGTTTTGTTTTGGAGTCGGAGAAACGAGACGTATACCCACCCTATTGCACCTTATTTTACGGTGATATGGGGCAAAAGTGTTTATACAGGGTGGAGAAAAGTAATGCCCCATGGACGGCGTCTACCTAAATATTGGAAATGGCAAATTCTGCTCAAACGAGACTTTATTTGAAACAATAAATACTGCATTATTGTTTTTTTGAAAAAAAATCCTCATCTTTAACTGGGAATAGAACTGGTCAAAATATATCAAAACAATAAGGCCGTATTTTACGATATAGATCGACAGCGTCTTTGATAGCAATCATTTATACACATATAATTAAATAAAGACCGTACAAACCCTACTTTATTATTTTTTCTGTCATATTCAACCCGTCAGATTCTCGGTCAAGGCAGACAAATTTCCAAAACTCTATAAATGTAGTATTTAATGATTTTGATAATAAAAGTAAGTCTCCTTTGCGTAGAATTTTCTATTCCCAATATTTAAAGCTTTCACGGCTAAACTGCTGAACCAATCTCGATCCCTGACCCCTGGGTGGCAGACACCCTGAGGAACGACCTAGGGTACTGCCGTGGGACCATTCTCGATAAAATTTGGTTTGTAGAGTAGATAGCTAGAACCCTGAGGTAGGACAAACCGTGAGTAGAGATAAACGACATCTACGGGGTAATAGCTAGTGGTTATTATAAATATTTGCACTACTTTCTGATGCTAATTATTCAACTGTATCCCATTTTGTGTCAACGTTAGTGCCACGGCACCAACTCTTATGAAGCGATGTAATAAATATCACTGTCCTGTAAACGGTTCATTTACCCTCAAGGGTTTCATTTGCCCTTGTTCATCACTCAGTGTGACCCGGAAGTGAGACCGCCAGCTCATAGGTTGAAAACTGAATCATGTGTCTCTTAGACAAGTTAGTAGTGAGCCTACAAGACAGCGCCGGTGGTCTAGAGAGAGTGAACCCGTCACAGAAAATATTATGACGTAGGCATCCACGGAGACTCCTCAAAAATATTTTTGTTCCATCTTTGAATACTTGCAATTTGACATGCAGAGAACTACCTATTTGAATTTCAATTTGAAAAGTCACCGTGTGCCAATTATCCTTAGATACTAAGCTAAAAACTAAATTTAAAATGCGAAAGTGTGTTTATTGGTAGCGTCTTGTACAGTCAACGTCATAAATAAATGATCATTTATGTACCTTGTCACTTTAACGTCATGTTTGAAATGTCATACAAAATTGTGAAACGATTGAAAGCGACAAGGTACATAAATGATCACTTATTTGTGCCGTTGACTGTACCTCAGCGCCTCAACCAATCGATGTGAAATTTGATTCAGTGATAGTTTATACTTAGTCAAAAAACACAGGACGCTGTTTATCCCGGAAACTTGACAGAATAGTGAAAAACAACTTCAACGCAGAAAAAGTCACATCCAAAAGCTCAACCTTTAAATTCGTATTTATCGAACTTTGAAATATCTATTACTTACGTGTAACTTTGTTTGCCCTCTGCTTGGGCGGGCGCGGGTTCGATCCCGGCGATTGCCGCGCGATTGGATTGTCCCCTGGTAACCAGGTTACTTCCGCCGGGTCTCCAGACAACTCGGTTTGTATTTGAGATTTATGCCAATTTCACTGGGAATTCTATTTACTTGATATCGATCGGGAAATAGAAATCTTTGAAGAATTGTTTGATTGACAGTATTTTCTTTTTATCTGAGTGTATATAGGGTGATTGGTTTCTCTATACATTTCTTTATTCCTTGCCCTTGACGGAAAACAAATAAAATAAAATAAAGAGTTCTCTAAGAATATTCCATATCCCTGCACATTCATGTGCACTGCGCTTATTGTCAAGTGAATCACAAGTCCCATAATGTCAACAAAATGATTACAATTTTAAAGTAAGATGGCCTCAAACCAACTAGAATAGGCCTTGGTCGATTATTGACCGATTATTATGACCGGCTATTACATTCTTCAAGTTATAGAGTTACCGAGTTAGGAAGGATACTCGCTAGATCTCCTATTTGGGGCGAATGATATATCAAATTAAATTTCAACCTACAAGCAATAATTTCCAAAAAATCCTGGCAAGAGCATGTCGGACCATGCTCAGTGTATGGTTCCGAAGCCGTTACTACAAACAAATTAGACCTCGCTACAAACTTAACTTTGCCGTTGGAAAACTGTTGGCCCCATACATCGACATGAGTCGCGGTCAGTTTACCAACACCGCAAATAAGTTTTCGGTAGGTATAAACATTTAATCCTTTTGTAATTCAAGAATCAACGAAGTCTACTTAGTCGTGATAGTTTTTCTATTAAATTCATTATAATTATGTGCTTTCATTTAAGATATTTTTAGATTTTTAGTATTTGTAGTTTTGGCTGTAACAAAAATGAGTTGACTCTAACAAAAATTTGCGCTTTAAATCTTAATATTTGATAAACGGATTCCTTAATCGAAAAATTGTCTGAAATAACCCGCAATATTTTTGAAAGATCTATCTAAAAATAAAATACATCCCCACGTTAAGTGTGGGAGAGGTACACAAAAAATAATTTTATCAAGATTTTATTTAACCCCTTTGTTGGCGTGACTAATATGTAATATTCATGCCAAATTACAGCTTTCTAGTACCAAGAGTCTCTGAGCTAGGCTGCGGACGGACGGATGGACGGACGGACGACATACATGGTGAAACTATTAGGTTTCCTAGTTTGACTACGGAACCCTAAGATTCAAAGCTTACTTCCGTGGCGGATCGTTATATCCTAAGCAATATCCATAAATCAAGTTCCCAATCGTCGAGGCAATTCCTTGCAAATACCCTAAACGTAACGGCTGTTTAAAACGAAACGACTCCAGAAAACGATAACTGCTGGGATATCGCTGTCCTGTTCACGCTTTAATTGTTTCCTAGGATAAAAGGGAGATAGCGGCGGGTTTGATTCGAGTTTAAAATGGAATGTCATTGGTTTCGCTATCTGTTTTAAGGTTTAAAGTATCTTTAATGTTCCTTTGTGTAGTTCCGCGAGCTGACAAAAGGTTTGAAAGTGGAGATTACGGCTTAGCTTTGCAATTTGTAATTAAAAAATCATTTACGACCGCTATCAGGTTCACACTTACTAACTTGTCGGTGCATTATTTATAAGATTAACCACCTTAACCGCGTAGCCACAATAGAACTCTGTCGTAATGACTGCATCGATTTACAAACCAGAAATTACGACAAAATTAATTCGGCTGTTTAGCTCTCAAAGTTTGTATGGAACAACTGTATTTTTTTCGCGATTTGGATGTTGGTCCGATAATAAAAGTTGATGAGTATGACCTACAGAGTTATTCTCTGAAGTTTGACCAACCTTTTTCCTAACATCCTGTATAATGGCTTATTAATTAAACTTTTGCGGGTGATAAGACCTTGTGCAGGGTTCGCCCGGATCGCTACCATCATCTTATCCATTAACCTACCGCCAAACAGCAGTGTTTGCATTGTTGTGTTCCGGTTTGGGGATAAGACAGCCGGTGTAATGACTAGCATAGAGGCATTCCATCTTAGTCCTCAGGGTTGGCAACGCATTTGCAGTCTTAGGCTTGCAGTCTTGTGAATGCGAATTTCCACAGTTTCCACTTAACATCAGGTGGCCTGTGTACTCGTTTGCCTTATCAATGTTATAAAAAAAAAACTTCCTAGCTATGTTTAGCGTACGTTCTGTACCGGTTCGGTTCAGAATCTTTAGAAAACGCACGAGCTCTCCTTGACTTGCGTGCTTTTCAGGGATCAGAGTTAGTAAGTAGGGCTCCAGAAATATTGAATACAGATACGACTGTACCGACAACTTAGAAAGTGGGCTTAAAGCGGCATAGTCAGGTGATCGTCAGTGGCGGATTTCTCTTAAATAAAGACAAAGTCAAAGACATTTTATTGCCAGAACATAATAATTACACAGATCTTCGTGGTTCTACCTTAATCAGGCATGCAATGTTATAATTACAGATCGTTTTTCATCAACACACGAACGGAGTATAACCATTTTTCCAATAGCCACCTAGTGATTAAAGTAAGAATTAACTTTAAATATATTACATTTCGATCGAGGCAAGTACAGTTTATCCTTGTATATAGTGGATCTTGCAAAAATATCAACATGAGTACCAAACATACTAAGGTTTTTCTTGGTAATGGCTTGAAATAAAGATTTACATGGAGTTAGAAAATGAGCAGTGCATACAGGCTCTTACACACCTCTTTTATTAATAGTCAAACAAAAATCAAAAATCATCAAACAAATCACTATCATCATCATCATCATGTCAGCTGAAAGACGTCCACTGCTGGACATAGGCCTCCCCCAAGGTCTTGTGCTTTTCGCATCCAGCGCGGTCCCGCGATCCTGACGAGGTCGTCACTCCGTCTTGTTGAAGGCATACCTACAGCTCGTCTTCC
Organism: Acleris sparsana; assembly: GCA_923062465.1. Taxonomy (NCBI): domain Eukaryota; kingdom Metazoa; phylum Arthropoda; class Insecta; order Lepidoptera; family Tortricidae; genus Acleris; species Acleris sparsana. Next base: position 554,718 of record OV281307.1, read on the forward strand.
GGTCCGCGGACGACACTCCAGAACCTTCTGACCCCATCGGCCATCAGTCCTGCGAGCAATGTGCCCCGCCCACTGCCACTTCAGTTGAGCTATTCTTCGGGCTATGTCGGTAACCTTAGTTGTACTAACAAATCACTATGTTGCTTCAAAATGGGAATTAATAAATTACGCTACATAAATGTTTGCTGCTTAGTTTAAACTGGCTTGTAAACATTTTATTCCAATATTTGTCCCAATTCCCAAACATAATATTGCACGGTTTAGTTTTCGTTTAGTGTGCCGCGTAAAATGCGGGGAGGCGTAACGTTTACCGATATGTTATATCACGTCGTAAATTCGGCGCGAACTATCGACTCGCTGCGATAAATATCACCAGCACAGCGTCCATTCACGCTTTGGCGGCTAGATGGGGCAGCAGTTTTGTTCATGATATTTACGTAGGTAATTATGCATGCCATATAGTGTAACGAAATGCGGTATTATGCTACAAAATGAATTGAATAATAGTAATATATTTGGACATTTTTGGTTCGCGCAGACATTCACAGCAGCGTCGTCAGCATTAGCTAAATAGGTTTAACAAAATAAAGCGCAGACAACAATTAAACGAAAGATCGATGTTAAAGATCAGTTACAATGGTTCATAGAAAAATGGGGCCATCAATAAAAAAGCATTGGGATCTTTATTACAAAACGTGTTTTTTACGTCCCACAGTTTAATATAAAGAATGCATCCATTAGATTATTGTCATATTGGCCGTGACAGACGGAGAGACGGACAGAAACATAACAAGTAACACGAGTTCAGATTTTCATTTGGAAATGTCAAAAAATATGATCAAGTTTAGTTCAAAGAGATACGTAGTCGCTATGGTTAACGTTACCAATTTAACATTATGTTCGTATAATCCAACTACCACTAACGCCTCTCCCCCTCTTTTCGCTTCACGTGAAATATTTCAAATACAAGATAAACCGATCTATTTCCCGGGTGGCTGAGGACCGGCCGGATCATCGTGCCCGGGTATGGCTGATCCGGCTCTCGCCCAGCAACAACATTAAGTGTTCAGTCAGAGTATAATAAATAAATTGTTTACCCTGAATCACCGACGCTCATTTCATAAAATGTTTAAACTTGCCGAATTGTCATCGACAAATAAAAACAATCAGATTTAAGCAGAAATTATCTTTCGATCAAATGATACATTCGATCAAATGAGTGTTGATTCAAGTAGTTTTTTTTAAGTTTTTTTATGGCATAGAGAAGGCAACCGCGCACACAGGCCACCTGATGGTAAGTAGAAACTGTGACCCATAGACATTCGCATTCACAAGACTACAAATGCGATGCCAACCCTGAGGACCAAGATAGAATGCCTCTATGCTAGTCATTACACCGGCTGTCTTATCCCCAAACCGGAACACAACAATGCGAACACTGCTGTGTGGCGTTAGGTTAATGGATAAGATGTTGGTAGCGATCCGGACGGACCCTGCAAAAATACTTGTACTAAAAACCTGATAAAATTGAGATTAGTTTTGGAGCAGTTTATTTTTCAGGGAACTATCCGATGTCCGGATAGTTTCCTATAAAATGATTTCTTCATCTATTTCCAGGCTATAAACTATCTCTATACTTACCAAATTTACAATTGAGGCTTTGAACCATACCAACGTAACGAACCAACCAACAAACTAAACCTCAGAGGGCCCTGCCAACATGCACTACGCCAACTTGCGTTTCTATTTTTTTTTTTTTTATTATTTCAAAGCTTACATAACAAGTTATCACTACAAATTAACTCGCCAAACTGACAAGACAGTTTGTTGGCGAGACCGCGCTCTAATTAATTTTTTTTTTGCTATGCATGCCCCTAAATTACAAATCAATTAAGTAAGTACACAAGTATACATTTTTAACATTATTGAAAAGTGGAGGAAGGAAGGATACTTTTGGAAAGTTTGCCTACGGCAACCGTTCCAAAAGCATTCGTTTTAATGTATTTTTCACAACGTTTTTGCTACTTTTTGTGTCCGCTCTTAACCAATCAATTTCATTATATATTTTAGGATTCAGAAACAAATTCTTTCTCCTACTGTAATTGCTATTAGCATAATTTTGAACATATTTTCTTAATCTAACTTGTTTTGTAATTTGTTTCTTTTTTTAACCAATCGCGTCACTGGTAGATGACGCGATATAAAAAGTCACGTGATCTACCAGTGACGCGATGGGTAAAAATTAAACCAATAGAAACGCTAGTTAGCGCAGTACATCTTGGCAGGGCCCTCAGATGCCCTCAGGTGGAACGGCGTGCCTCTGCGTGATTTGTCAAAAGATGAAGACTTAATAAGTATTACTAAGATATTTTTTATGGCTCGTAGTAATTTCATTCCTACTTTGCTAAGATCAATTTATGTGAAAATGTTCTCAGAAAGTTTCTTTTTATTATTTATTATTTGCTCCCTTCTGCCTGCGTCACCGTCTGCGTAGAATTCGTAATTTTACCATCCCTCGGGAACCGAATATTTTTCGGGAAAAAAGGCCTAGATCTATCCCTGTGCGTTCTGGCGTGATTGAGTAACATCTGAACTTTAGCATTTATCATATTAATATTATTATAGTATCCTTTTTACGTCTGGCCTTAGTTAATTGGATTCGTCGCTATTTAATCCTCCATCCGGTTCTTTAATTTAATTAATTTAATCACATTTCCACATGGCAATATAATGTAATCAAGCCTGAGATTGCCAGCGTAATCGCGGTCAGTGTTGCCACACGCGAAATTAAATATCACCGGTTTCATTAATATTTTGCCTTTTAAGCTCGCTTGGTATAAGCTTTAAGGTTTTTAAGCTTTTGTTGTGTCAATTAAAAATTAATGTTGATAAGGAAATGTGTTTTCATTCGCTGATGAGTTTATGAGTAATATATTTTTGAATGAAACAAGTGGATTAACAATGTTAATTGAGCAAAAAAGGTTAATCTGTTTTCGCCTTTGTCTGTCTGTATGTCCACCAACTTGTCCTAAACAACACTACGGATTTTGATACGGGGATTTCGATTTTTTTTCACGGAGGGTTTTTTATAATAAATTGTAGTTTATGTTTGTCTATTACAGAAAACTCACGTAAACCGAAACGAGGACGGGCCGCTTATAATGTACATACACTCAGGAGCAAACATACCGGGTCAGAGTGCGAGACTATTTCGAAGCCTTCGTTCCTCGCCAGGGGTTGTTTTGAGGTGGTTTAATGGTGGATACTGCGAGGTTCAATAGAGGAGGTCAAAAGTTCTTACGATACCTAACTGATCGCACAACCAGTTAACACTACAGCGAGAGACCTTCGGTCAGCAATTGGATTTCCTTACATTTTATTGCCATTTTAGAGGTTTTTCTGAACATGCTTAATTCTGGCGTTAACCGCAGATTTATTCAGTTGGGTATCCTAGGCACTCTGGAAGTCCCGTATCGATGCTCGAGGTATTCATCATCAGATTTCACTAAAAGCATTCTCTGGCGAGGAACCAAGGCTTCGAAATAGCCTCTTTAGTATGAAAAACGCACTCTGACCCGTTATTTTTGCTCCTGAGTGTATTTGTAAGGCAACCCAATAACAGGCCGGAGAAGGCTGATGACGAAAGTAAAGTATTAGGTAACTTATTGTTATTTCTACTAACTTAGTAAAGTTCAAGTATTTCACAACCTTCTTTGAAGTTTTCGTCTTTTTATTTGAGTTCCCGCTTACTGTTACTAGGACCTAATATCCTAGTATGAGCTCCCGGTGTGACCGGGTTTACTCGATGACGTCACATATCTCGTGTCGCTCCTATTCATACAAACATATAGTAAGTAACAATTACAGTGGGTGAGCTTTTAGGAAAAGTAAATAAATATTATTCGACAAAAGTCAGCGCTTGTACTGTGGGAACTAAATAACTATAAACATACACGCGTGGACAAATAATAGGGGTCAGAGTGCGTTATTCATACAAACGAGGCTATTTCGAAGCCTTGGTTCCTCGCCAGGGGATGCTTTTAGCGAAATCTGATGATGGATACCCCGAGCATTGATACAGGAGTGCCGAGGATACCCAACTGATTGAATCTACGTTTAACGCCGGAATAGTGCATGTTGAGAAAATCATCTAAAATGGCAATAAAATGTTAGGAAATCCAAATGCTGACTCTCTGGCTGTGGTATTAACTGGTTGTGCGATAAGTTAGGTATCTTAAGAACTTTTGACCTCCGTTATTGAACCTCGGAGTATCCATCATTAAAACTCACTTAAATCAACCCCTGGCGAGGAACCAAGGCTTCGAAATAGCCTCGATTGTATGAAAAACGCACTCTGACCTGTATTATTTGACCACGAGTGTATTTATATTGAAAACAAAATTCTCTTTAAATACTTTAAAAGGTTCATAGAACACTCGCCTAATACTAAGAAACAAACGATTGTTTTTTTCTGAGTAGTATACATCATTAAACAAATATTAATTGTATTTACCGGGGATAGAACGTATTAAGAACTTTGTGATTTTCATTTCTTGTTACGTTGATTCAAGGTTTAGTTTTGTATTTTTACTGGTGGACACAAAGAATCATGAAAATACATATACATGCATTCGGAAACATTACATTCCAACGTGTAGAAGAACTCATTTATCGCTATTCCTTCGCGAACTGTCTCGATTTCCGGTATAAAAGTACTGAATATCCAAAACCGAGCTACCAACTATATCTTTACTTAATATCAAGTCCATCGATTATGGCACTGAAACAGAACAAACAAACATAAATAAAATAAAGTAAATATTATAACCTTTTAATGTCTGTTCGGATGTACAACTTTCTTTTTGTTCTGTTATTTTGTAAATTGGCCTATCTTCTTGCATTGTTCTTGCTTATTCTACTCCAAGGGTAACTGGAAGAGATCCCATATGGGATAAGTTCGCCTATGTACATTATCTAAAGTGATGCAAAGTGTTTTGTAATTGTTTATGTGCAATAAAGAGTTAACATATATACATCCTACAGTATAATTTACATATGTTTGTATGTATGTATTTCTTTCCAGAATACAGGATAGTGTATTTACCTATTCATCTATTGTCTGTTTGTCATAAGGGTGCCACTTTTATGCCACTGCGCTGTATTTATTTTGATTTATAATGATGGGTGGATGGATATTCGCCGTCCTACTGATTTTGAATGCTGTGCTACCCTTGAAGTGGATTTATCGCCCTCGCAACATTTGAGCGCGGCTCTGATATAATTCATAGCGTCATAGTTAATTATATAACATCATCGTCGTAATCTTGTCAGCGGAGACGACCTGGAGAACTATCAACTTACCGTACAGTACTACAGGGCTTCTATTACAGGCAGTAAAAACCATGTCGCCTTTCATATTGTTTTGAACTTGGCCGCCATTACTGTAAAGTAAATAAGTGCTATAAAAACTTTGACAATACGATACATAAATCATGCCGGCGTGCATGCCTACAGCTGTCGGATGGAGTGGGAGCGCGTGCGACTGCTGCGCGTCGCCACCCACCACTGTGCGAAATGATCGCCTCACTCAATGGGCTCCTGCGTACTGATCCAGGTTAATGTCTCAAAGTAGATGCGGTAAGAAGGTTCGTACGTGAACGTTAGTGAATAAATGTGTGTATAATGTGTGAGAAAGAGCGTGTGAATGTGGGTTAATTGTTTTATAATAAATACATGATGTAACTATAAAAGTCCACTATTACGAGTAGAATGTTGGCAAGTGTTATTGGTGTAAACCGTTATTTTTCAATAAATAAACAAGTCAAAACGGCATCTTGTTTGCCGCCTAGAATCTCGGAACAGGCCAGGAGTTTTTTAGAGTCGAGAAGAATTACTTAAAGACTAAATATTCGTTGTTCAGACACTACAGTTACTAAAATATTCGCTATGTGACTAAATTTATTTATTTATTTATTTATTTATATAAGGAAAACCAACAGCTTAAATAAATACACTAGAAATGTTCATATAGTCAGAAAGCCAATTACAGGTTCTCGCCGATAGAAACACAATATCAATAATAATTTACCTCGCATTAAGCCGATACAAGTGCATCGACTTGGGATTATTAATATTAACCAAATACATACATCACTTAGCTTAAATAATATCTAGATAATACCTACTACGCAGGAAGGGTAAAAGGGTGGGGAGGGTAGGGATTATCAACTAAAAAAAACTGAGAGAAGGTAAGGGGAGGGACACGCTCACTCGAAGTAACTGTTTATTAAAGCACGTCATAGAGTCTGGGTATTAGTATTGAAGACATCAATGTCGAACTTTTTTGACAGTTTGTTTATATTCTTACTCGCGCGAATAAGAAAACTGTTCTGACTGTAGTTAGATGATGCAAGGGGAACAGAAATGGGTGGGAAATATCTTTTTTGCCTATTAGGAGTGATGAATGAGAGACTACTGAGCAATTCAGGACAATCGATACTGCCGTTACAAATTTTTAACAAAAATATAGCGTCTGCGATTTCACGACGCTCAAATAATGGCACTAAATGGTGCTTTTTGCAAATATTTATATAGTTGGAAGAGTTGTAAGTGTTGTTTAATTTAAAAGAAAGAAATTTCATGAACCTTTTTTGAAATTGGTGATGAAGTCTGTATACCAGCCATCCCTATCACATTCGCACTTGTAATTGACATTATAGTGGTCACTTTTGTTTCATAGAAAAACGAAGATGTTTGATAGCTATTTATTGAAATTGATAGAACTGTACATGGATGATCTTTTGGTAGCATAAACAAATATCTTTAGGTTTTCAGATAAAAAATGTATATAAAAAGAATGCTTCTTATCAGGAGGCTGTAAATAGACAATTGATGGATAATTCATAAAACAATTCGGAACGAAGTTGACTTGAGGTTAAGTTAGTAACAGCGAGTTTGACTGATAACAAACAGCTCTGGAAAAAAAATATCTAGATCCTAAGTGATGTTTTGCGAATCCGAACCATTTTTCATCGTATTTCATAGTAATTTTACGAAAAACCAATTACGTTACTTTTGTAAGCCGTCCTTCTAAAGCTTTTCTCCACTGTGACCGCACGCCGCTTAGCTTGAAGTGGATTTATCGCCCGCAACTACGCGACGCGATTATGGCATTATTCATTCATCACGCCGGGAGCCTAATTACGTTGTAAGCAGGAATAGACAGACAAACAAATGCTAATTTAGCGAGAACTAGAGCAAACTCAACTAGGTTATTGTAACAATTCGTGCTTGAATTTGTGAAGGGTTCAGTTTAATTAACCGGTGTTCTAGATTTATTCTTCAGCGGCTTTTTTCCCAAATAAATTATGTTGCTATTTTTTTTTCTGTCCAAATACCATTCGTTACAGGAAATAGTAGCCTTTTTCTACCCTACGATTAACTAGTTTTTTACAGAATTAAGTATCAACAAGTTTTTAAAGTTGTAGGTAATTCGGTAGCTCGAAGGTAGGCGTGAAGGTATGTATATGTATACATTTTTATTAGGTGTGTTCAATTTAGTCTCGGGCGTTTCGGTGGAAGGGATGGGTCCCTTCTAGTTAATGTTTTTTTACCAATAAACGTGTAATATTATTTTCTTTCAAAATAAAAGCCATATCCACTTATTGTCAGCTTGTGAGTTTATTTATTGCGTTAGTTAGCCCTCGTCGTGCGATCGGCGGGACCTTTCGTTTCATTAACTCAGCCATGTTGAGTGGGTAATCAAATAGAAGATTTGTCTTTTATACTTCGCCATTATTTGCGTATTTTTTTATTTTAGTCACTTTAGTTATATTTTTCCGTCTCAATTTTGCCCGGGAATAAAAGATATAATTATGTTAATTTTATTTATTATCTGTAAAACCATGTCCATCCGAAATTAATGTACCTTTCAAATTACGAAATATTTTTTGAAATTCGAGTAGGCACAGTGGTTTGGAACTCAGCAGAAGACCACTTCGATACTTTATAGGAGTGTTTACCGGGCACTTTGGGGTTAAACATCTCCTAGCAAAGATGGGTCTTTATGACAACACAGATTGTAGAATGTGCGGCGAAGAGGCTGAGGCAGTAAAACAGCTATTGTGTGAATGTGATGCCCTCGCCGGAGTAAGAATGAAAATCCTCGGTTGTGGATACCCAGAACCGAACGATTTTAAGGCACTGCCATTACACTCCACTAGCCCCTTTTTGGAAGGGGTGGAGGCTGCATTGGATTAAGCGCTAAAAGAGGGGTTATTACATAAAAAATCCCACAGGGTCGAAGTGTATCCGCAAGGACCCCACCAAAAAGAAGATAAGATAAGATAAGGTACAGTGGTTCCGAAAATTACCCTTTACATACAAAAAAAAACTTAATTCGCACTATTTCTTCATAATCTCTTCTTCGTTGAGATGGTTTAATTTGATTAATTAAAAACGTAAGAATTAAAGTAATTTAATAAATAAACATACAAAGAAGTCAAGCTCAAGCTTAATAATGTTTCTGTAAAAAAGCTACAAATCTCTTATCAAAGCATTTCGTCAAATCTAGTAAACGAGTTTTTAATCACCTTAAACGACGGCCGTAATCCCGCTGAACTGTCTAAAGTAAATTGCATCCGCCTCCCGACTGCAGTTTATTTCACTGCAACGTAGACGTCCACGAAATGCACTCCTTTAGAGAACGGGATGGAACCCCTCCCCAAAAGAGGAGTGGTTTTTTGTCTACAAATTCTGGCTTGAGTTTTATTTTTACTATTGTTACTGTAACAGAGCTATGAAAAATTTATATGAACACTAGGTTTTGTTATCGACTTTGTCCACTTAAAAGTTTTTGATCGCTTTACCCTTCTAAAACTCTCAAAATTTTGAGATAGTAGTATCCAGTTCATCTTCAGACTGTAAACTGTCGCTGTTAAAAAATAACATCAATCGTTTTATTTTAAATCTATTATTATTGTAGTGATGAATCTCTGTGTTTTCAGGAGTTTGAAACAAATATCACCTTTGACTTTCTTCAGATTTGGGGGAAAAAAATCACGTTGGTTTGGATCATCATCATTCTGAACAAAAGAAATTAGTACCCCCGATATGTCCCCAAAAATATGCATGGAATTGTCCGTTTTGTTACCAAGAAATGTATTGGATTTTGATAAAAAAACGGAACAACAAAATGATGATCCCCACCAACGTGCAATTTTCAGTTAAATCTAAAGAAAAAGTGAAACTCCCCAATTATGTCTAAGATCCCACTTACTATCAGGTGGCGTGTGTGTTCGTTTGTCTTAAAAAATATGAATGTAATCAAATGGATAAGGTCAGAAAGCCAAGCCATAGCATCAGGCTTATGACAACATATAATCAACTTATTTCATTAATTAGTTAAATAAACTAACCCAAAATTACAACACGAATGATTTTCAAGAACTCTTAATAACCATCACATTCATCTCCTTAAAAGGCATATGCTCAAATCACCAGAAGAAAATAAACAACTTTAACATCAGAATGATCACTCCGACAAAATTCTTACTTCAAAGCTGAAATGTAATTATACTCGTATCTACACTTATAACTGAAAGTTAATTAGAAAAACTTAACAGCCGGAAAACCAGAAATCAACGTCGAATAGCCAATAAGACGTGCATTCACAGAGCCTGGAGACAATGGAATTATTAAGCGCCGGGTTGACAATCAAGTCATGCGTGGCGGCAGCGTGGCGGCGGCGTGGCGACGTGACCATTGTCTTGTCGCGTGGCATATTGCTCCTCTATGTTATTAGATCATGTGGCAAATTATGCTGCATTAGGGTAATAATATAGTACATAGTCAGGACAAAGGGCAGCAGACAAGGTATTATAATTCATCTCTTTTATTGAGTTAAACGTGAGTCTATTTTAGAGGTTCGTGTTATCGTCAGTAAAAACCATATCGTATTTGATCTGTTATCGTATCGTTACGTCAAAGACGATAAGTTTTTTAACGTCGGGAACAGAGGCCCAGAACACGTTTTCAAATAGTAAAAATGATTCTAAAACGTGACATATTATGGAAATGTTCGTGCATACAGGACTTCGTAAAATCATCGTCGTAGCTCGTAGAGCCACTACGAGATTTTAAGTTCGTAGAGCTTCTACGCCGTAGGGCCGAGATTCTAGGCGGCAAAAACCTTATCGTCTTTGACCTGTCATTGTATTCCCGACGGCAAAAAACATATCGTCATTAATCTGTAATGGTATTTTTATGACGTCAGTCGCCATTACTGTCAAGTAAATAAGAGCTATCAAAACGGTGACAATACGATGACAGCTCAAACACGATATGGTTTTTACCGTGTTGAATAGATGCCTTTATTTACTGGAGAGCAATAGCTGCTGAGATAAAACAGTACCATAACAGGTTAAAGACGAAATGGCTATTACGGCCTAGAATAGAGGCTCAGTATATTAACCAACACTTGACTAGTCTACTCGGCCTTTGAGTTTGACTTTGTGTGTGTTAGCTTGTTACTTCTTCACGCTGCAACGGTTGGAAAAATTTCAATTTAATTTGGAATGGAGATACCTTATACTCTGGATTAACACATAGGTTATTTTTATCCCGAAAAATTACGATAATCCAAATCAACGCGGATGATGTCGCGGGCAGAAGCTAGTATAGCATAAGAAAATTATTTATGTATGTATATATGTAAACACTTTATTGTAGAAACGTTGAACAACATACCTAATAATCTCGAACAAATTATTGTGTTTTGATCCTTGATGTTTTTCCTTTAGCGTTGTTTTGTGTTAAATGTGTCACTTTCCGTTTTTTCACCAAGCGGTTCCAACGGAAGACCAGTGCTGGCTTTACGGCTAGCGAATGCTGAGTTGGGACCGTTTCGTAACAATTTTTCTGTCTTGATATTGTTTTATCTGTGTAATGTGGTTTTGTTTTGTTGCGAATAAATGTCTCTTTATCTATATCTTATCTTAATGAAGATAAACAAAGAACATACGTACAAAGGCGAATCTATCCCTTTAAAGGATCTCTAGATAGATTAACCGAAGTGAAAGTGTGTGCATCGCCTACGCAATCTATTTGTGCATGTTTCCGATTGCGACGATCATCCGAAAACCCGACGGCTTCCTGTCAGATGAATGTCACCGGTAACTGCTGCGATTAGTGTCAGCTGTCCGCGACACTCCCATTGTCTCCGACACTATTGTCTGCTCTAGCTAGTGGATAGAATTATTACTATTGGATGGAAACAATATGGAGTCGTTACTGACTGGTATTATGATTGAAATTAACACAAAAAGAGAAGAAGATGCTGCACTTTATCATGTTGTCACTTCAACCTTCCACAGACTAAATAGTGTTAAGTATTGTTGTGTCCGAGATCCCCTTGGAACGCATATTTTTTTTAAGCTTATTAACTTTTCGCATATATTTTTTTAGACATTAAAGATAAAGATAAAGAGACATTAATTCGCAACAAAACAAAACCACATTACATAGATACAAAAATATCAAGACAGAAAAATTGTTGCGAAACGGTCCCAACTCAGCATTACGTTGCAGAATTGAATAAACATCTATAGTGTACATTAGGTAAGGTTATAGTTAGTTTCTTATAATAATTAAAATAAAACCATTTCTATTATAAAAACAATTTTAAGGTCAAACGATTTTATGCGTAAAGATACGTTATGCGTAAAAAAAATATGTAATCCAATAGGGAACCGTTGTGTTCCAGTGTGGGGATAAGAAAACCGGTGAAATTACTATAGCAAAGAGGCATTCCTTGTTTATCTTATCTTATCTTATCTTACAGAGGCCCTTTCGGATACAGTTCGACCCTTTAGGATCTTTTGTGCAATTACCTTCTTACACACTCAGCTGTTCGAATGTGCAGATTTCCTCACGATGTTTTTCCTTCACCGTAAAAACTCATTGGTACATGGTGTCCATGGGGGTTCGAACTCGGTACCTTACGATCACGAGTCGACCCCATAAGCCACTAGGCCACCGACGCTCTGGCATTCTGGGCATTCCTTGTTTAGTTCTTAGGGTTCGCAACGTATTTGTAGTCTTATAATTGCAGTCTTGAGATGGTAGTTCTGAGAATGCCAATGTCTACGTGTATGAATTTCAGATTCTGTTAAGTCTTCTCCTTGCCATGAAATAGTTTAGCTATGTTAAGTTCGAACTGTCGTTTCCTGTTTTTTTGCAATCTTTCATTACTTCAATTGTTAAAAACCGTTTGTCTTTCAGGATTTTTATAAATCGAATCTAACATAACGTCCTTTATATTTGGTATAGGTATATATTTTCTTTATATATTGACTTTTAAAGCGTCAGTTTCCGGCTAAAATTCTACTTAATCCAAAAAATAATCCAAGAGAAATATTGACATATATATTTATTTTTTTATGGCATAGAGAAGGCAAACGAGCGCACAGGCCACCTGATGGTAAGTGGAAACTGTGACCCATAGACATTCACATTCACAAGACTGCAAGCTTTAGACTGCAAATGCATTGCCAACCCCAAGGACTAAGATGAAATGTCTCTATGCTAGTCAATACACCGGCTGTCTTATCCCCAAACCGGAACACAATAATGCGAACACTGCTGTGTGGTGGTAGGTTCATGGATATGATGGTGGTAGCGATCCGGACAGACCCAGCACAAGGTCCTACCACCCGCAAAAAATTGCTACGACAAAGATTTAAAACTAACAATTACGAAGAAGCCCATCAAATTATTATATCATCAGTATAATAAATGTGAAAGCCTTAACACACAAACAAAGCCGCTCAAAATACACACAGATACTAGTATGTCGTTATAACAAAGCTCTTAATCCCGTAATCTCCGGCCTAAGCCACTTGCCGGCGATGCGCAGAGATTAATGATATTTGTCTTTATCTGAGTAATGGAATTGCTAAATAATTCACCGTCTAAACCACTTAATATACATCTACTAGAGAATGGATACAATTGAAGGCCTCCAAAACCACTTAGTCTCAAACTTTTGGTACTAGGCAACGGTATACATACGTACTTATACACATGCAGTCCGATATCTTTTATTAAGAGCGAGTGATAGGTACTTCTTTAAGTGCTCGCAGATTATACGTGTACATGCTTTGTAGGTATACATAGATATTTACTCAAATACATAGAAAATATTCAAACAATAGGGACTATATACCCATTCCAGTAACATGATCGAAGCTGTTTATATTTGTATAAATGTTATTTCAATATTTTAAATTGTGCAGATATTATATTCGTATCTTATTTTAAATTTATTTTTAGGTAGGTACTTCGATCCAACCTAAAAAGAACGAAAGAACTTACAAACTTACTTAAAACTACATACACTAAACTAAAAAACGAACATATTTTACATATTACGTTTCAACTTATTTAAGTAGATAATGCTCTGATTGTTTTACATCTTACTTATTTTTCTGTGTCAGCGTGGCCCGTACAAGATTAAACCTTTGAGAACTAACGTCAAAACTGAAACGTTATTGTGTTCTTGGAAGATTTTCTCAAAGGGACATTATTAAAGATCGTTCAATAAATAGGCAACCGTTGTTTTCGTCATCCCGTGTTTTGTTCCGGCGCCGTCGCTCAACGTCACCGTTTTAATGGAAATTGTATATTGTATTGAATCGGATCTCCTCTTTTGCCGGAAATATTTACAAAATAAACGGTAAAATACTTGTAATGTAGGTATGTAACGAAACCATTATAAATAAACGACGCGTTGGCCAAGTTGGTAGAGACCCTGCCTACGAACTTCGCAGTCCCGTGTTCGATTCCCAGTATGAGCAAATATTTGAATATCAGGGGACAAATCAGGGGACAATGTAACACCAATTGACCTTGTTCTAAACTAAGCTCTAGGCTTGTACTATGGGTACTAGACAACGCTACAAATACTCATATAGAGAAATATGTACTTAAATACATAGACAACATCTATGACTCAGAAACAAATATTCGCGCTCATCACACAAACATCTGCACTTACCGGGATTTGATCCCAGGACCGCTAGCTTCGTAGGCAGGGTCACTACCAACTAGGCCAGCGCGTCGTCGAATCATGGGTACGAGTACTTGTTTCTTCATCTTAGAAGTTTTTTATGTATTTAAGTATTTAATTCTGTATATAACTATTTATATCGTTGTCCAGGACCTATATTACAAGCCTTAGTTTAGGTCTAGGTAAATTGGTATGAAATTATCCCGTGATATTTATTTATTTACTAGCTTCTGCCCGCGACTTCGTCTGCGTATTAATTCTCTCGGGATATTTTAAATTTTCTGGAATAAAAAGTAGCCAATGTGTTAATGCAGTGTATAAGCTATCTTCATTCCAAATTTCATCCAAATTTGTCCAGCCTTTGCTGCGTGAAGGAGTAACAAACACACATACAAACTTTCGCATGTATAATATTAGTAGGATTTAAATCAATAAATATCAGACAAGGCCAGGCTTACACTCGGGGTTCTAGTCAAACGTATACAGAGCAATACAAACTTAAATGTGAAACCATATCGGAAATAGAATCGGTAAATGCTAGTGTCGCAGGCAGAGTCACCATCACTCACCACACCCCCTCGGCTAAGCGCGTGGTCGTTGTAATCCTTTTCTAGTTAACATTCTAAATGAAGATTGATTAATACAATAATGTATAATAAACTTGCATGCAAGTGCTATTACTGATACAATGTTTTTTTAAAGTGCTTCTCAGAATTTATAATGTTTAAATCCCCTGTCATATCACCGAATAAATCAGTTCCTTAACCGACGGCGGCAGGAACTGCGTCGTTACGCAAATATAAAGGCAAATGGGCTTGAGCTAGATAACGGAGCATTAAAATGATATCAGGTCGGGAGAGCGCGCGGGCCACAGAATGATAAGTTTGAGGAAGAGCTTCGAGAATACCCGGGAGACAACGGTACACGCATTTTAGACCATTTTAAAATAGTAGTATTTTTCTATTCAAGTGAATATGTTTATCGTGGTCCCCACAGTTGGGCTTCGTTTAGGCGTGAAATTGTTCCATGATATTTATTATTTTAAAAAGAAGGCAAAGGAGCACACAATCTGGTAGTAAATGGGATCTGAGACCCAGGATATTTGCAATAATTTGCATTCTCAAGAAAGCAATGCAATCCCAATGTTCCAAAAAAAAACCCTGCGAAATAAGACGCAATGCCTCTATGTTATTAATTTTACCGGTTGTCTTATCCCCACAACAGAACAAAACAATGCAAACACTACTGTTTTGCAGTAGGTTAAAAGGCAAGACTAAATTTAGTTTATTTACGTTTTCACGACATAAGCTCACTTGGCTTAATCCAGGTGGAGAAAGAGACAAAGTTATCATAGTTTTATAGCTGTCCGTTTGACCACTTGGCAGGTCATATAGGAGTTTATAATATGGCTTCCAGGGTTTAAAGCCTGACAACGAAAAGCTTGGCGTTAAGTGATCATCCCCGCGCACGTTTGTCTGCGACGTGACCACTCCGCCGACTCGGTGCGACATAACTTCCCGGAGCTACCTCTCTTATAATAGCTTCAGTGTGAGACTTCACTTATAGCAATAAAAACAGGTCACTCTACGTACAAATTTACTGATACTCTTCTCATCGGTGGATACTATTTGGACGAGCTGGAAATAGGCAGTGACTCCCTTATTTTTCTGTTATCCTGGTACGCTTTTGTAATATATTATTTAGTAGAATACTAGTTAAGATCACCTTACACTAAGGTTCAACAAATAAGTAATAAAACATACGGACAAAGAGACAGATTATTATCAACATCGTTTCGTTATTATATTTCAGGTCCTAGACCTAACCTTGCAAGGGCCGCGCCAATAAAGAAAGTACATAATACAGCCATTGGAATAAAGATCCATTGCAAAGGAAATAAAATGGATTATACTTTGTTTTTATGACTGACAAACGAATTTACACTGTGATATTACACAACAGCCTAATATTCCAATGTCGAGATTTTATGGTATGGTGGGACTGAAGACTAAATTTAAAGTGGTCTTCACATAAAAAAAGGGAAATGCTATAAATATTTTGGTTTTTTTTTTATTAGTACTGTTTATTACTCCCTTTGAAAATTCTGAGTTTTGACACATTTTCCTGCTCAAGCTACGCTTGAATATATTTATTTATTTTTTTACGATAGATTCATTGTTTTATATAATGCTAGGTTAAGCTTTATTATTGTATAATATCATAAGTAGTGTTTGAAAAAACGACTGACTGTTGAGTTTCTTGCGGCGTTTCTTCTCAGCAGTGGTCTCTTGCAAAGCGCTGGTAGATTTTTGACGTGTAAAAGTGCCCGTGCGGCCTACTTACGACACACATCTTCTTTTATCTTTTTTACCTTTTGAAAATTTTCTAGAATCCCTAACTTATCCATCTTGACTAGGCCTTTAGATTTCCTGCATTTTAAGGTACTTTAGAAGAAATAATGGTTTAATAACACTATTATTCCATGTGGTTGCCGGGTTAGAATAGTGCCACTCCATATCTTACCCTGGAAGTTGTAAGAGGCGACTAAGGATAAAGGCTGGTAGTACTGTTAGGCGATGGGCTTGCAACCTGTCACTAATACACTGGCAAACATCTTAGCCCAATTCTTCAAAATGTGGTCACAGAATTATCATACTAATTAGAGTTGTAGGTCTGTAGCTCTCACTACCTCACTCTGAAAATGAAGGCATGACTTCGATACATGGATAGATTATTTCAATAGCGCAAATAAAACTTTATCATTCCAACGTTGCATCCAACAAAATTTCGCAATAGAAACGTAAAGTTACCTCTGTGCTACAAAACGAACAATAATGTGAACGCCTATGCAATCTCACTAAAAACACTTTAGCAATGAATCCTCTCAAAATAACCTCGGCTCGAAAGAAAAACACAATATTTTACGGTGAAATATCGGCACAGGAAACCGCACCGCGGTCACACGACCGTCTCTATCTCACACATGCGTGCTACACAAGTTAGTGAAAGACAACAATAGTCATCAGAGAGAAATCAGAGATTGATTGTTCCAGGGCACCTGCCATTCAGATTGATGTCTTTTGAATAATATTTCCTTTTGTAAATGGTTTTGATGTCGGTAGAAAATAGATCTTGCGGTTTAAAGAAGAAAGTGTGTTTTGGATTGCGGCGGTATGTTTTCGCTATTTATCACGGGCTTTATCCGCGGATATCGGGGAAACGATTTAGTTTCCGAGCTATGTAACCGGAGGAAATGTTTCCCCGCCAATGTTGGAACGAGGGTAAATAAATGTATTTATACATCTTTAGGGATTTGTGAGAGTTTTACTCACTAAAAATAGACCGAGGGTTTGGAAAAATAACACGACTCTTTATTCACACGTCTTTATCAACCGCCATTCACTCACTCCTTTCTCATATCACTCTACGCACGATCCATCCAAC
Source organism: Acleris sparsana (assembly GCA_923062465.1). Classification (NCBI taxonomy): domain Eukaryota; kingdom Metazoa; phylum Arthropoda; class Insecta; order Lepidoptera; family Tortricidae; genus Acleris; species Acleris sparsana. The sequence goes on from OV281307.1 coordinate 572,227, forward strand.
CGTTAAAAAAACCGTTCAACTTTAAATAGGGCACGTCGTGTTTGTCAGCTGATTACTGTGCAATAGCCCTGAAAGAGTATGTCGGGACCATGTAAAGTCGGGTAAACTAGCACAGCAAGGCACGTAGGAAGTCTTTACTGGTAGTAGGAACTTGTGCACTCTCTCTATTGTTACCACCATCGTATCCTTTAGCTTTACCAAGCAGCGGTATTCGCATTATTGTGTGTTCTGTTTGAGGATAAGACAAACGGTGAAATGACTAGCATAGAGTCATTCTAGGCAAGTCCTCAGGGTTGGCAACACTTTTTCAGTATTAGAGTTTTAGTGTTAAAAATGCTAATGATGAGCCTCTCAGATCCCACTTACTATCAGGTGGCTTGTGTGCTCGTTTTACTTCTCCAAGATATTAAAAAGACCCTAAGTCCGAGCTGCGCGTGGCCATACCAAATACAGCGCTCTCCCTATCCCACCTGCACCACTATACTACGGTAGACGATGTGGCTCGACCACATCGTCTGTCAGAAGGTTGGATGCAGTCTGACAGTGTTTCAGCTGCGGGCCGGTCACTTCCGTTCGTTTTTAGTGCGCGTGCCGAGGTTTATGCTGGGAACCGTCGAGTTTCCTGACTTCTGGCTAAGTGATAACTTGTTCCAACCCTCTTTTGTCACCTCGGTGTTAGTTTGAGGTTTTATGTATGTTAGCCTATAGGTGTTTTTGATTATGGCCCCTGTTGCCCTGCGGCGACCTAGCGACATCTAGCGACCACTTGTAACATTCAGCTCGACAGTGCAACTAAATATGACAGTGTGCTACATTGCGCTAACGAAGTGTCCCCAGGCAGTTGAACTCTTCGATCCACAATACCATCGAGGGTTAAACTATATATCACTTCCAAGTTCATCCCAATCGACGTTATAACACGCCTGGAGAGAAATCTCTTCATCAACCTTTCCTTATACAGCTCGAAACCAAAACGCTGCAAGTCAATAACCCTAGTTTTGAGAAAAACGCGTTTTAAGGTTTATAAGTTTCACGCTAGAAATCACCTATTATTTTTGAGTCAGTTGCCGCGTGTTGATTGATGTTGATGTAGATTAAGCAAAACACTGCAAGTGGTCCGTTACTTGTACCGAGGTTCCGAGTTAGTACTTAAAGCGTTCTGCTGTGATCGGACTGCATTAACGGTATTGGTATAAAACATCATAATTGCAGTTATGATGTTTTGACAGTTTTCTACCGCCTAAACTAAAACATATTCTTAAAAGATCTTTTGTAGGTATGATAGAAGCATCATGAGGAATCGTTTGATGCAAGTAATCACAAAACGCTGTAACTCGAGTTGCAGCGTTCTGCCGTTGGACAGCAGAAATGTTCTTATTCAAATTCTTATTCTTATAAGTGTGTATAAAAGCCAGCTTGAAACAAGTAAGAATCCGAAGGTCGTTTAAATAGCTACCGTAATTTAGCTCTGTGTCTAAAAATTCGTATTCCTCACCAACCATCTCAGTTATATCCGACGATAAAACAAATCCTCTCAGATTCCTCCAAAAGTGGCCCAAATCATAATTCCAACAAGATCTGAATGAGATTCATAGCGTTTAGTTTACGACGCAGTAAAGTACGCGTGCTCACTTTACTGCTCGACGTAATGTGCCCGCGCTCCGGTACATGTGTGAAATACTGCGCGTGGGCATAAAGCAAATCTTCGCGGGAGACACATAAAATAAATAACAAAACAAATAAATCAGGGGAAAAACCGGGCAATCCGTGGCAGGATATTAATCAGCTAACATTTGACACCACCGCCATGCTAAGAACAAGGGGACAACCTCACATAGACTGAACAAGTCCCAAACCTAAAGCTCTAGTTGTGTATATACTATGGGTACAAGACAATGGTATAAAGATTTATACATATAGAGAAATAAAATGGTATTTAAATACATAGAAAACATCCAAAATCCTGTTTGATTGTAATTTCACACAGTGGAGTAGTTTTTCTAAATGTAGAACCAACAAAACATTTACCTTATTTCTACTAAGTCTACCATTTTTCTTCATAATTGTTAGTATTGTTACGTAACCTATTGTTTTTTTTACATTGACGTCATTGACTTAGCCTCCCATAGACTATAGTTTTTTTGTTTTTTGTTTCCTTGGTGTTGCCAGCAATAACTGGATGCAAATTTTTGTCTTATCTCAAACGAATGATTGTTTCTTAATTCATGTGGTTTTTCTTTTGACGTTGTTTTTGTTAAGTGTGTCACTTTCCGTCTCTTCACCTAGCGATTCCAACGGAAGATCAGTGCTGGCTTTACGGCTAGCGAATGCTGAGTTGGGACCGTTTCGCAAAAAAATCTCTGTCTTGTTCTTTTTGATTTTATGTGATGGAATTTTGTATTGTTGCGAATAGATGTATCTTTATCTTTATCAAAACTTATAAACAATACTCTCGCTCATTACACAATTACTTGTCTATATCCGGAACCGAACCCACCGCCGCAGGCTTCGTAGGCAAGGTCGCTAACAACTAGGCTAAATGTGTCAACATTCAGCAAGCAAGCGTGCGACTGCGTCTTTACCCCAATTGCAATCGTAATAGTTTACGACTCGGCCGCTTTTACTGTGAGAACAATAAGACCTATCATAATCTTCACAATATGATAGCAATAGGGGAAAATACAAAGTGGAACATGAGCCCACTATATGTGTAATTTGGGTTTTATGATAAATTGTCAGGCTTCTAGGAGCTTGTTATATGCATTGTAAATATTTAAGTGCCACTAAAATACAAGAACATTGTTGTTTTTCAAAGATGAATATTAAATGTCTGTAATTTGAATTAATTAACGTTGTCTTTCATTCAACACATGTACAACATATACAATATTCACAAATACTTTTTTTTTGGTTACAGGTAAAACTTTGAAGCAGAAGACGTTTGAAGACATTTCAATATTATTCTTTTGACAAATAAGTCTCAGGTACGCAGGTGGGTAAGCTACTTTTTGAGTTCCCACTAGGTTGAGTGGTAGAAAACGCTTGTAACATTAAGTCTGCCTTATGCAAATAAATCTGTAAGCCATTTAAGTAAGCAATTTAACACGCATAAATATCCCATTTCTAAACAACCTTACATTCCTAGTGAGGCAAAGAGTTAATCTAAATTTGTTTAACCCTTGTTTTTATATCGTTATCACATGTGTTCACCTTATAATAGCTCTTATTGTCATGTGAATAAGATCTGTCATAAAGTCATCAATATTATTATAACATCGTAGCAAGATGATTTATTACAACGTGGAATAGAAACATTGTCTTTATGCCTATTGTAATGGTATTGTCAACTTTATGACAGCGCTCATTAACTTGACTAACAGTAATGTAGGTCGAGTTAAAGTACAATAGTTATTTATGTGACTGGTGCATAATGAGAGGCATTAATACACGAGTGTGGTTTTATGAAACGAGCCGATAGGTGAGTTTCATAATAAGATCACACGAGTGTTTTAATGCCTAATTATGCGTACAGTCGCATACATAACTTTATCTACATGCACATCATAAGTTTTCTACAATATGTGAGAAAATTTTACCATGTTGCCTTGTATCTTAAAGAACCTTTAAACCGAAACTTTAAAGTGAACATTAAGATGCAACTACATCAATAACCGATACTTTAATGACATGTAATACTTTAAATGTTAACATTAAAGTGCAACCACAGATACAGGTTTCTTAATATAGGCTGTTTGCTTATCGTTTCTAAACATATAATAGGGAAGTTATGATATGGATGTAGATAAATACTTTTAAACACATTGAACATTATCTCCCTATTTTAATTTGAAGCAGTGGGTCCTGTATACCATTTTATTACAATCAATGGCCGTGTTTGTTAAGTTGCCTAACAAAATATTTTGAAAACTCAATAATTAACCTCGATGGCCGCCGGCAATGGATCCAGAACCCGTAATGTATTCAGCATCAACAGATTGTAATTCTGCCTCGGCCACTCAATCTAAATGGTAATGGGCTCTTATCAGCTGGTTTCCTGAAAGCTTCGGCAAAATATAAAGTTTAAAGACTGCATTTATTAGAAAGTCACGTCAACGGAAAAATATACTTGGAGCTAAGACTTAATAAAGGCCATATTCATTAACTTCTCTGGAGTGAAATGCGTATGCATCGTGGTAATAACAATAATACACAAAACTGTTAATTTTGACGTGTTTCAAGATTGGAATCTAAAGATAATTTTATTACTACGGCCTTAAGATAAAAGAAGACGCACTTTACAAAATATGTGTATTTGACGACGCGTTGGCAACAAGGAAAAGCACCCAACTGCCCGACTCCGATTTTGTTGATTTTGACCTCCAAGGTACTAAAAAATGACTAAACCTCTAACTTCTATAGATTTCTTTGCTTTTTAATTTCTAGTTCCCTACTGGTTTGATTATTATGTTTAAGAACATGAAAAAATAATGAGCGCGTCAGCACGTGTTTTGTTATATTGGCACTCATTAAAAAAAACCCTTCAAAGTTAGGTAGGTATATACTTCTCATCGAAGATACACTTGCTATGATATAATTTTTTTTATTTTGTGTTTTACCCGATATAAGAAAACACGCGCTCATTATTTTTTCATGTTCTTAAACATAATAATCAAACCAGTAGGAAACTAGCAAATTAAAAAAAAAAACTCCATAGAAGTTAGGGGGTTTAGTCACTTTTCAGTACTTTGGAGGTCAATTTCTCCCAACAGGTTGAGTTTGGGCATAAAAAAAAATACGTGTCTGTTATTTTAGACTACTCCCTAACATATATCAAAATCAACAAAATCGGAGTCGGACAGTTTGGTACCTTTCCTTGTTAGTTGGTAGTGACCCTGCTTACGGTTCGGGTTCGACCCACGATATTGGCAAATATTTTATGTGATGAGCGCAAGTATTTATTACTGAGTTATAGATGTTTTCTATACATATATTAAAGTATATATTTCTCATAAAAAATATTACGTTTATCATTCTCTAGTACCCACGGTATAAGCCTCGAGCTTAGTTAGTTTGGAACTAGGTCGTTTCTGTGGGATTGTTCCCCACCTTATAATGGCATACTCGAATGCACAATATACCCTTTAATTTAGCAACTTTGTCCGCTAAACCTCGCATAAGTGCTACATTTTTTCCTTCTTTCCCAAATAGAGCCATGAAATATTTCTATAAATTTCGATTTTAGAATGAAAATGCAATACTAATGCACTTCGGTTGTTCAGTTAGCATAACAAATAAAACAAACACACGAACCAAAATATCAGAAGCTGAGTCCTTCTCTAAAACTCGGCTAAGTGATTTAGAGCTCTAAGTTAGGTTTCCAAACTGCGACTTTTCATACTCTCCCGCGTCTTTATTTTCTCTGGGGAAGGAATTTTATAGTGCTTTTGTAGATTTAGATTCAAGTTTCCACGCGTGCAGAAATGAGAACGGAAGTAAATATACATAATATATTCAATTTTATGATTTCGTATGAAATGTTTATGGGCTTACTGCCTTCGCACTTATATAAGTACAGTCAAGGAATTAAATTTGTCACCCACCTTAGGTCCAAAATCAATCTGACATTCTGCAGCAATAAGGTTGTGTTTCATTTCAATTACAAATGACTTGGCATCTCTAATAACAATAACACCTTCGAGCAGATTTTCTTTGAAATGGGTACCAAGTTAACTTCCGTGACCGTAGGAGTGAAAAATATCTTTACAGAGTTACGAGTGTTCAAAATCAATATTTTCACTGTCTAGGTAAAACTAATTAGGTAAACTAAATTTGTTGTATTCAAAGCAACGAGAGTAACTAATAAATACTTAGGCTTACCGACTCTCGAACAATCCAGTATTTTTTAAATAATGATATATTCGACGAACTGCGATTTTGCGGGTGGTAGGACTCTGTGCAGAGTCCGTCCGGATCGCTACCACCATCTTATCCATTAACCTACCGCCAAACAGCAGTGTTCGCACTGTTGTGTTCCGGTTTGGGGATAAGACAGCCGGTGTAATGACTAGCATAGAGGCATTCCATCTTAGTCCTCAGGGTTGGCAACGCATTTGCAGTCTTAGTCTTGTAGTCTTGTGAATGCGAATGTCTATGGGTCACAGTTTCCGCTTACCATCAGGTGGCCTGTGTGCTCGTTTGCCTTCTCTGTCATAAAAAAAAAAAGAACTCTTTGAATTTTAAGGATTTCCAGCGGACAGATAAGGGACATCACCGTATCAGAACTTACCATTTTTAATAAGAAAAAAAATGTATTTTTACAACATGATATAATAAACAAATTTGCAGTCTTAACATTGTAATCTTAAGAATGCAAATCTCTATGAGAAATCTCACCTACCACCAGGTGCCTGATGTGCCTAATTTTTACCTGATAAAATGTACAATTTGAAACTCCGTCCATATCCACGTAGACAGGCATATTATTAAAACCTTAATTTCCATACTATTTCTTTCACTAATCTACTCATTATTGACATTCCGTGTGTAAAAGATATTATGATCATGTTTTGTACAAAATATTAAATTGAGCTAAACTTGAACCTCATAAGTTAAGAAGGTCAAACCTTTATGCCCTGGACCTTTATCGCAGTTTGGTCTGCGACCCTTGCCCGGCGTGCTCAATAACAAACCCTATACAGCAAAATACCCTTTCATTTCTGTAATCATATTTAAACCGCGGATAGACCAGCTTACTTCGGGTAAAAGAATTAGAAGTAAAAGAATTGTTCAGACACAAAAATGTATCTAATTTCAAATCTATTTACACTCAGGAGCAAAAATACCGGGTCAGAGTGCGTTTTTCATAATAAAGAGGCTATTTCGAAGCCTTGGTTCCTCGCCAGGGAATGCTTTTAGTGAAATCTGATGATGAATAACCCAAACTTCGATACAGGACTTCCAGAGTGCCTAGGATACCCCACTGAATGAATCTGCAGTTAACGCCGGAATTGTGCATGTTCAGAAAAACATCTAAAATGGAAATAAAATGTAAGTGCTGATCCAAACTCTCCCGCTGTTTTGTTAACTGATTGTGCGATCAGTTAGGTATCTTAACAAATTTTGACCTCCTCTAATGAACCTTGAAGTATCCACCATTAAACCTCACTCAAAACAACCCCTGGCGAGGAACCAAGGCTTCGAAATAGTCTCGTTTGTTTGAAAAACGCACTCTGACCCGGTATTTTTGCTCCTGAGTGTATATTATATAAAAGGCGAACCTGACTGCCAGCCGAAACTAATGTACTATCGAACCAACGGAACCCTGACCCACCATGGAACCTTGTCACAATGATTGACGTACGATTGTCGTATAGCTTCGTATGACAGTCCTAACGTCAATCACTGTGACAAGGTTCTATGGTGGGTCAGGGTTCCGTTGGTTCGATAGTACCTAGAAACTTGAAATTTGGTACAGGGGTTCCTTTCATGATGTAGGTAGCACTAAGAAAGGATTTTGGAAATTCACCCCCTAAGGGGTTAAAAATAGGAGGAGTAAACTAATTTTTGCGTACGAAGTCGCGGGCTAGAGGATAGTTGAAGTATAAAATCTATGCGCGGTTTAAATATTAGCCCCCTTACTAATAAACGTTGAGTAACGCTGGTATAGCTATACAATGTTTTGTCCTTATCTGTCATTGTGACATTTGAATTTGTCAGATAAGGACACAACATTGTATAGCTATACCACTGTTACTCAACGTTTATTAGTAAGGGGGTAGGAATGTACTTAAGAGTACTGTAGACTGCCGCAATGGGCAACCGACCTGCTGACAAATATGTCGGAACATAGAGGCTGCTCGAAAATATCAGAAATTGACTACTTCGTTAAAGGTTCGCAATTTTTGACCGCATCGTTTATAATTACGTACGAAGGAACTTGAGCTGGAGTTTCGCTAGCGCTATGGTTGTACTTGCAGGGTTGCCATCTTATTGATAAACGCGCTAGTGGGTTTTATCGATAAGACCGCTACCACCATCTTCTCCATTAAACTACAGCCAAACAGCAGTGTTCGCATTGTTGTGTTACGGTTTGGGGATAAGACAGCCGGTGTAATGACTAGCATAGAGGCATTCCATCTTAGTGCTCAGGGTTGGCAACACATTTGCAGTCTTAGGCTTGCAGTCTTGTGAATGCGAATGTCTATGGGTCACAGTTTCCACTTACCATCAGGTGGCCTGTGTGCTCGTTTGCCTTCTCTATGCTTTTTTTTTTAAATGCGCTGTCATCTTTCATTATGACATTTGAATTTAACAGAAAGAGACAAATAATACTTTAACTAAAATAGGTTTATAGTGAGTTATGAATAAGGAGGAGTATGATAATTACAATAACTATAAGTGTAATGTAGATGTAGATCTCGACTATATTTTATTATTTGTGTTATTATGATTTTAAATTTTAAACTAAAGATTTCACATGTACTTGGGTACTTATAATTAACACGACAATAAATATAGAAGTAAACCTGCCAAGTTCCAGGATCAAGTCGGCCAACGGTGGTTCAGCCAATTCCCCTTGTTATCGAACTTGCTCCGCTCACAGAACAAGTTTCTTGCCTCATCATTCAGGGCAAGAAAGAAAATTATTCCCCCAACTTTTAGCCTTTTGAAGTGGCGGGAACTTTAACTAGACTTGAAAATGCCGAGGAAAAAAGCAATGAAGCCTTGCTTTAATTTCTTATTAAAATGTGCTCAAGAGTATGTATATCGTTACTTATATTTGAATTGTTTTTTTGGAATTGTTTTTGAACTGTTCTTGGAAATTACGCAGTTTCCAAGAACAGTGTCAAACGAAAAATTTTTTTTCTGAAGTTTTGTTGAAGTTTCAATAACATAATTAACTCATCTATGTATGTATTAACATAATTTAATCATAGTTTACACCGTACTATTGCAAGATCTATAGATGGGTATTTTCGCTGATTTAGGAACATAATTACAACATATAATTGGGATTGTTCATACTTTTACAATTACTCTTATTCGAAAACCATTTCGAGGAATAGGATCTTAAAGCCGCTCTACATTATTAAGTTTTTGAAATATTTATCTATTTCGTATAGTTCGACAAAAGTATATTTAACCTTTGTTTGACTTTCGTTTTCGACCTGAAGCTCCCCTAGGTGTATCTTGCGGGTTAGGCGAAAATCGCTTGAATTAGCGTGTTTTTATACACTATTAAAATCACTTTTTATTATTAGATATGAATTAATTGTTGTAATTAATTAGGAAATGCCAACACAAATTTAAAATAATCATGTCATCCATAAAATGTCCGCTAAATAAATAAAAATATGAAAATGAAACTATTGGGCCAAATACAACATTAATGAAATTGGTCTCTTAAAATCACTTATTCTTTCGATTTAGAATGTAAAAACCGTGGTTTTTTTGTCCCAATTGGATTGTATTTATACATTTAATTGCCATAAGGTCATAAGTTTACTTTTTAATTGGGAAATAAATTTAAAAACTACACTGCACCGGAAAACTAAGTGTAAGTAGGGTAAAGTCACCAGTGGTCATCCAGAGACCAGAAGTCGACCTTATATGAGTGCAAAGAGTCGGAAATATATATTTCGTACTCTTCTCACTCATACAATACCTGTAGGCAGAGGCTGACTACAGGTCTCTGGCTGACCACTGGAGACTTTACCCTATCACAATTTATATGACATGTTCCTCAGTCTCGCGGTCCACTGTACATAGAGTGAGTGTGATATTCTGAGTAGTAGAGTGATCAAAAAGTCGGAATAACTATAAATTATTCTTAAAAGGACATACTCGTTACAAGTAAAATTGAAATGAGAACCTGTTTTTGTATTTTTAGCGTTAGAATAATAACCACAATAGTTTAAAGAAGTGTAAAGTACACTGTAGTACGTGTCCGCTTAAAGTTATGTTCCACTTTAACACGAATCTGTCACAGACGTTAAAGTGGCACGGTAATAAAATTTACAACTAGTTATGATGTTGCACGTCAATGTAAGCAGACTGTAAGTGCCTCTTCAACTTTGTAGCATGATACCTTGTATGACGTCATAATGAGGCAAGAAGGAGCAGAAGTATTCTAACTTGACGTACATAACTTTATACGATGCTTTGGCTGACGTTATATTCTAAAAACTTGAGAATTTATAACGAATAGTTATCATGAAGAAAAATAAGTGTACCCCGAGGTCTAATAAGATCGTATCTAAGGCCCATATTTATAAACAGATCTCAACTCTAATGCTCGTCTCGAGATGCGTCAAAAATGTCAGTGTTCTATGGTTTGGCGTTTACTTTGACGTATCTTGGGGCGGACCTCACGGTCAAGTTGAGTTTATTAATACGGCCCTCTCCTTACCGGTAAATAACCTTAGCTGAAAACCACTTTTAGAACACAACCATTCAAATGTTTTAACTAGTGAAAAGAAAAACAAACTGCCGCAGTGAGCGGTGAGCGGGGTGGATTTAGCAAGTCGGCATAAGATTCTGATTCAAATTATTTATTGCTTACGGTATAAATTGCCCAGCATGTCAAATTATTATAACTAGAGGACGCCGTATAATTAAATTCCCGCTACTCCCCCTATTTTAACCCCTTAGGGGAGAAATTAAAAAAATCCTTTCTTAGTGCTCATTTACATCATGAAAGGATCCCCTGTACCAAATTTAAAGTTTCTAGGTACAGTAGTTTCGGCTGTGCGTTGATAAGTCAGTCAGGTTTGCCTTTTATATATAGATTACATTAAGGTCGTCAGAATTAGAAGAAGGTAGTAGGTACGTGGGTACAAACAAGGTACTTAAGTTTTGAAAAATAAAATAATATCGATTTTAAGTTATTACAAACAATTACGTATTTTAAATCGCATCAAATGCCTAAAAATAAAAGCAATTGAAATTGGATAAAATATGTCAACCGCCGTTTATATATTCATATATCTGTTTTTTTTTTTTATGACATAGAGAAGGCAAACGAGCACACAGGCCACCTGATGGTAAGCGGAAACTGTGACCCATAGACATTCGCATTCACAAGACTACAAGACTAAGACTGCAAATGCGTTGCCAACCCTGAGGACTAAGATGGAATGCCTCTATGCTAGTCATTACACTGGCTGTCTTATCCCCAAACCGGAACACAACAGTGCGAACACTGCTGTTTGGCGGTAGGTTAATGGATAAGATGGTGGTAGCGATCCGGACGGACTCTGCACAGAGTCCTACCACCCGCAACACCCGTTACATTACAGTGATTGGGCAACCAATTTACTATCCAGTTGTTATGGGATAGAAGAATAACTTGAACTACCAACTAGCTTATTGTTCTCTCTCTTTATTTAGAAACTAAGCGGTTGTCGATGGATTAATCGGCAAACGCATCGATCTGTCAGCAAGATTATCAAAAAAAATTGAACACGTATTTATTGCATTTTTAAATCAATCAAAATTGACAAATATAACGCGCATCAAAGTTCGGGGGTGGGGGCTCGTGATGTCACAACGAGTTACAAAGTGTGCCACGGCGTGACGTCACGCGGAACTTCAACGCACTTTATCTTCGTCATTTTGTGTTTCTTTGACAAAAGAAAAAAATCGTCTTCAATATTTTTTGATAATGTAAAAGAAGGACTAATTCGATGTTTTTACGACGCTAGCCTATTGTTTGACTTTCTGGTACGACATGAACCTTCTCTTACATTTGCACGAAGTACTTTCTCTTTACCTGCCTCTTCTTTCTTTTATCTTTCTTAGCTTATATTTACTCTTCGAATATTAAACTATACTTATCATTGAAAAAATATAAGCATACATATAAAAATAAATACGGAAGCTACAAATGTTGAGTACATACCGTTACTACAACGGACGCATTATAAAGCAGTTTTGTAGAATCGTCGCATAAACCTTAGAATATTTTCTATAAACTTAACGTAACTAACGGGTGAAAGAACCAACTTTTCCAATGCGCCATTTATTACTAGATAGTGGTTAAATAACTTAATAAATTTCTTTCAAGCACATTACTTTCGGAGCAAATGGCGCGGGAAATGGAATTTCCTGTTGCTAAACAAAACTTGCTTACTTTATTATGGATTATTCTCGAGCCGCGAGAAGTTATTCGGTGAGTACCTTTCTAGTAGGTATAGAAGAGTCATTTATAATGCTATAAATCAAAAATGATCAAGGGACAGTCAGCCCTAAGCTCTAAGCGGTATCCCGCCTTTTGGCAGAAATATGTTTGGCCGAATGTATCGTTTCCCAACTGTTTCATTTGTTTTCATCACACTTGCTCGTAAATGGTGTTATTCCATGCCTGTATACAGAAGGACAATGGCCTAAATTGTTCCCGCGGGAATTATGGCGAGTTTGTCATCCCTAGGGAGTAATGACTTTCTTTTTAAAATTTGCAACTCTTTCGTACATCATTTCTGACTGAGGAGGTTTAATTTTCAGCCAAAAATTAAATCGGTTTCTAATTTCATCTTTAAAAATTAGCTATAGACTAACTTACATTACACAAAACCTATACGCTTCATTAAACTTCACTATTTTTATACCTATTTCAAGTTTATATCAACATTTATCATTAATTTTAGTAATTATAATTTTTTATCAAATTGGCTAAATCTGGCTCGAATCCAGGTCGAAACTAAACGCAGTTATTATCTGTGGTAGAGGTCACAAAAAAAATATCGTTTCCATTTACGTTCCCATTCGTCAAAAGTTATTTCTTTATATTTTGCAGAGTTAAAGTGTTTTTCCTCGCAAATGTGATGAAAACTATTGTGTGTATCACAGGCAGTAAGGGGATTACTAACTCGAGTCATTAAAAGCCCTCCGCCTTCGGCATCGGGCTTCTAACACTCACGTTTACAACCCTATAGGTTAGGTTAGGTAAGTTTTATAAAAAATATGAAATATTTAGACTTACAGAAAAAAAAGCCGGTTGGCAAATGAAACGGTTGGGAAACCATACATTCGGCCAAACATATTTCTACCAAAAGGCAGAGATCCGCTCTAAGCTAAACTATTGTAAGTATGTATTTCTAAACACACCTACATGTACTGTCACCCAATAAAAATGTTGAGCATACTTAGAACCTTGTCATTGTGGCTGCCATTATTATTGTTATACTTGTCATTTGATTTTCAGCTTGAAGTTTATTATAACAGTGCACTAAAATGCTTAAGATTTTCATTGTTACTGCACATGGTAAACATTCAACACCCACGCATAAGTAAATACTCGCGTATATCACTCACATATTTGCCCTACCCTTGAATGTGCACTCGGGGCCGCTAGCTTCGCAGGAAGGATCATACGGTCAAACACAGAAGTAGCTGTACATTTTAATACCTTGTCGCAGCTATTGATGTACTAAATTCAAAACACTCTTGCTTTAACACGTTACTGCGACATTGTTCTTAAATGTGCAGTTACGGTTTGACTGTAATAGAAACTTAGTTAACCAGCTAAATACTTTCTCAAAATATATATCACTTTCCCAAATAGCACTTGGTCAGGCCACAGGAACCTCGTTAGTTAGACAACTGTTAAATTTGGGTTTTTTTTTACGTACAATCGTGCAACCAAGGGCCATTGTAGAATTGCCAACTTTAATATTTTACGGTATTGGGCCACTGTTAATTAATGTCTAACAGGTCCAACGTTATAAACAATCATCATCATCATCATCATCAGCCCGGGGGCGTCCACTGCTGGACAAAGGCCTCCCCCAAAGAGCGCCACAAGTCACGGTCTTGAGCCGCTTGCTTCCAGCGGCTCCCCGCGATCCTAACCAGGTCGTCAGACCACCGGGTGGGAGGCCGTCCAACACTCCGTCCACCGGTGCGGGGCCGCCACTCGAGAACTTTTCTTCCCCAACAGTTATCAGTTCTCCGAGCTATGTGGCCTGCCCATTGCTACTTCAGCATGCTAACTCTCTGAGCTATGTCGGTGACCTTGGTTCTCTGGCGTATTACCGTATTATGGATCATAAACAATGCTCAATGCCAATTGCATTTTTAAACCGACGGTATGTGCGTAATCGCATCGGCCCAACGTTGATAATTGATTGAGCGGAGTTATTATTTTATTGTATTAGCCCAATATTACTTAATACCTATCTAATAAGGGTCAATATATAATACAGAAATGCTAACTGTTTTTATCCAATGGTAGGCGTTCGTATTCACATTGGCCCAGGGTTGTTAAATGGTTGGGCGAAATTATGAATTTTATTGTATTAGGCTATTGTTAGTTTTATGCGGGAAAACTAAGTAACTATACGCCCACGGATTCTTAGTTAGCGAGCTATTATAGTACATTGTTGTAGAGGTTAGAAATTAAGCAATAGATGGACGAGTTAGTCTATTGCACTTTCGGCCGAGGCTTAACACAGTGCTTTTCACGACTACTGCGAGGAAATAAAAAAAAAAACTCATAAGACATTTTCATATAATTAAAAGCAGACATATATGGCTGTATGGAATCTGATTCCTTTGCCTATCCGTGAAGGAATGAATATTATTAAAAAAATAAAACGACTTCTCATTGGCCAATTTAATTTCATATGCAGCACAAAGTGTGTTCTGATTGGTCGAATTAGTGATCAGCGGACCGATGTTATTGTTCAATGGAACAGACCAACAATGTTAACATAGTTGGTCTGTTTAAATTCATAGTAGGCCTGCTCATTCAATGTACAACTATCGATTGTTTTGGGGACCAAGAACAGACCATCTTTCGCCACATTTCCGAGCAGTGGCGTGAAAAATAATGTATAAGACATACCTTAGACACGGTCACGGTAAGAGTTATGAAGCCATAATCAAAATCACCCTGTAAACATTTTTATACCTCATTTTTCTTGCTCCATTGCTTTACATTTTTCAAATTAACTTTAATCGAATTATTTCTTTCTTTCCAACATCGGGGACTTTTGTCTATAAAGTGGTAACACCGAGGCTATTTAAATGCTAATGGAGCGACCTTTTTCGTTACGACTGCGGCGGGGAGGTCAGGGGTTGCCATGTTGGAAAAACACCCCAGTTTATTGGGGGTTTTATATGTTACATTAGGTTTATTGTAGTTGGTTAGAATATCTCGTGTTTTTGTCGTTCTGCCTCAGTGGTTAAACAACCTTTTTGCTAAAAACATTGTATATCTGTTTGCGTAGACTAAATTCAAATTCAAAGGTGCTTTTGGTTTCATAAAATTTAACTGTGACCTTTCATTAGGGTACCTAAGTATCATACCGTGTCTTCATTCATCGATTCATAGTCGATTTTTTTATACGTAGAGGCTTCAGTTTTAAAGTGTAAAAGCTTGATAAATGAATCGAATGTTTCTTTTAAATGTCTTAAAAGCTGTCTTTAGCAGGTATTTAATTGGGGAGCCTGCCGTTGGGCCAGAATACTTTTGGTCAAATATATATTTCTTAAAAAAAGGTTTTTTATTATTTTTGCTTTATATCCAGGATATCGAAACCGCTTGCTACGTCTATAAGGTTATGGTTACATTTGTGTCGAGATAAAAATAAATAATTTGCAACGGGGAATAACTTTTTGGGAAATTAATATTTGCGAACAAAATATTTTGACCAAACGGTAGAGACCCATTTAAATGATTAAAACTTTGAAGAAATTCTCTTAGAGTCCTTTTTCGCTTATTTTACCGACGAACCTAACTTGTCCCGTCATTACGTTACATCCCGTGGGCTACTATGGACCTTTTTGAAAGTGAATCAAAAGTCTTAGTAAAGTAAAGATTGATGCTCTCGCATCAATTAAAATTAATTTTAACTTGATATTAACCTTCTGCTGCATTGATAACTTAAAATACTCGTACATCTGCAATGCTACATTGTCATTTAAGTTGCTTTTACATTCTCAAAATAAACACGTTCATTCTCTTTGGAAATAGTAAAATAAATATTTTAACAAAAGTTTTAGACATGAATTTGTTAGTATGGGAAAACTATAGAAAAGCAAATAATGAAAAAGTGTTAAGTTTTTCATTTAACTGAAACAGAATAACTCCGACTCACGCTTGGCCAGTTTTTAATATTGCGTTTGGTCTACAGTGATAAATGGCTACGTTGATAAAAACATGTCCTCCAAACAGCTGTGCTCGAAAAACAAACATTATTTATACAACCGCGAAGCGCGGGTTTCGCCGTTTCCGAACATTAACACTTTGACCTATATTCGGGTAATATTTCACGCGTGGCTCATTTTTAAAGGTTTAATGTGCTTTTAACGCTGAATAATGCTTTGAGGCTTTAATATTTATTTGGAGAATGGGTTCCAGATTTTACCTTAATAATTTTGATAATCCTAATTTACAAATGGGAAAAGGTTTGGGTTTGGATTACTTAGGCCCGTATTAATAAACTGATCTCAAATTAAATGCTCGTCTCGAGATACGTCGAAAATGACTATGTTCTATCATCTATGGTTTGGCGTTTACTTTGACGTATCTTGTGACGGGCCTCACAGTCAAGATGAGTTTATTAATACAACCCTTAATACATACATTAAGACATATACCTAGGTTGTTTTGTATCGCAGAAAATCTTATTACTCGAAGGAAGTCATTCATGTAAAAAATATATTTAAGAGTGTAGTTAGAATGTATAAATAATTTATATTAATGGTAACTGACAAAATGTCACACTAGAGTGTAGCGCGTCAAACTATCTGTATTTAAAAATATTATAATTTTGTTTGAATAACGTTTGTCTATAACTTCGTAATTATCTTAAATACTACCGCTTTAGATATTCATCAGTCGGTAATAATTAATATAGAGATTTCTCTAATGTACAACTTACGCGCGGTATGACTTGAAAAATTAAAATACATAAAAGTTGATAAATCACTATTAGGTCTAACTGAAGTCGACGTGTCACAATAATTTAAATCAAAACCTGTCTTTGGTTTGTCCAAAGTAGTAAGATAAATATTGTTGTTTTTCCTTTACACATTCGGTTAACTTTACATTTTTGTCTAAACTAGGTGTTATCTGAATTGTACCAAAAACTTAACCCTAAAGACCAAATCCCTCGAGTAATTTACCAATAGTTTTTATTTGTCCTGAGACAGCGCAGTGTCACGTCCGCGCTGTGTTTTATAGTTTTTATACGTCCGAGCAGAACAATGCAGTAAAGATATACTTTCAAGTATTAAAGTAACCCGTCGAGCGCTTCTTTATCAGAATCCCGATTCTTCGCGATTTACGAGTTGTAGGTACTGGGAGGGTTAACTTTTACACAGGTTTAAGTTAGTATACGTAGTTTTCAAGTATAAAAGGTTTAATCGACTAGGGTCACGTCGTCAAAATAGATACAAGTAATATCATTCAAAGTATTGAAAAAAAAAACAGTCAATTGGTCACATGAGGCCTCTTTAAAACGTACCTATAGGTAATATTGGAGTGGATCTACTAGCGCTTCGGACAAGACCATAAAAAGATAAAGATAAAAGATAAAAGAAATTTATTTAGTAAGTAGGCCGCTCGGGCACTTTTACACATCAAGATACTACCAGCGCTTCCCAAGAGGAGACCACTGCTGAGAAGAAACGCCGCAAGAAACTCAGCAGTCAGTCATTTTTTAAACTTATTTCATATTGCATATTACAATGGTATGTACAACTTAATCTAGCATTATATAAAGCTACAAGTATTAAATTAAATATAATATCAAATAACAGTAGTTCAGCATCATTTCGGGGAACCGCCGCAAGAACTCCAGAATAAGTTAATTTTTTCATACACAAAATTAAATAAGTAATTATTAAAAGCAGCACAAATAATATTATTAAAAATGTATAGTCAGTTCAAATTGAATTAAAAATAATGAAATTTAGAAGAACACGATAAAATCTCTACGTTAAGAACAATAAATTAAAGTCCTTGCAAGCGTGAACAAGCCGGACCCCGGACCGCGGCCATTTTAATAGCAATAATAAACGTGAAATTATACCGGAACAATGTAATCGTAACTCAATATCCTGTGATGAACTTATAAACTTATCAAACCAAAAACTCCGTTCGCTTTAATATAGTTGAGTAATATCCGTAATTAAGTAAACTTTGGTTTCGAGCACACTTTGTGAAATAACCGCGGAATAATTACATTTGCTTTGTTCAGAGTGAGCCAGCAAATAATACTATTAAAGCACTATATAAACCCGTTCTGTGCCCGAAGACCCGATATGGCACCATTTTGTAGAACCAACTAGAAACCTTGGCACTGGAGTTGCATTACATTCATACGCGAGACATGTTCTGCAACAAAGTTGGACGCTTAAATTATAATTGAAATAGCTTCGTTTTAATTAGTTTTTAATACAATGTCATGTACTCGTAACTTACACGTAGGTAGTGCATGAGATGCAAATTCACTAGTAGGCACTTTTACAAGTCTGAGTCTACCAGCGCTTCCAAAGAGACCACTGTTGAGAAGATGCGCCGCAAGAAACTCAACAGTAAGCCGTTTTTTCCAAATAAATCACTTATTACAATACTAAACTTAAGCTACACAATTTAAATGTCACAGGGATGTACAGGTCCCAGTAGTAATAATAATTAAATATATCAAAATGTCGGATTAAAATAAATAATACAATTTCGGAGATGTAAACAGTATCCAAATGTCGAATTAAAATTAAGAATTAAATATATGCCACTTGTAGGTTGGACTTTAGCTTGTGAATAAGATGTTAGATTGAACGTGAAATCGGTCCAACGTTCGGTCTTAACAAGGCTTCTCAATCTGGCTTCTTTGAACCGTAGAAAAGTCTTGTCTGATTTCAAATATTAGTTGGGATTGTTATCTACGAGTATGCACCTGCTTACAGGGGCCTTATTTGACATTGGTTTTGTCTCTATTGTAATCGTATTGTCAACACGATTATCTGTTATTAATTTGACATTAATTCCATAAATTCGAATCGACTTCTCAATTATATATTCAAAAAAAATAACTCACGGCATTTACATTCTATTTCGAAGGAATAGGTAGTTTTAAGAGGCCAATTTCAATAATTTTGTGTTTGACCCAATAGTTTTGTTTTAATATAATATTAAAACAAAACTATTGGGTCTTTCTAGCAGACATTTTATGGATGACGTGATTATTTTAAATTTGGGGAGAGATTTGCTAATAAATTACAGCAGTTAAATGATACCTAATATTAAAAAGTGATTGTAATAGTGTATTAAAACATACTATTTCAAGCGGTTTCCGCCTAACCCGCAAGATGCACCTAGTAGGGCTTCACGCCGAAAACGAAAGTCAAACAAAGGTTAAATATACTTTTGTTAAAATATCCGAAATAGATAAATGTTTCAAAACCTTAATAATGCAGAACGGCTTTAAAACCCTGTTCCTCGATATGGTGTTCAAATTAGAGTAATTATAAAAAAAATACAATCCCAATTAACTCATCGATACTAAATCTGACTTAAGAGATAAGATAAATACGAACTTTTTCCATCAAATATGTCGCATTATTCGCTAAATCTAGTTCTCTATTCTACTCGGTAAAACAATATTGCTATTGACTTGCTATCGTATTGATTTTAACTCGGGCGCCATTACTGTCAAATAAATAAGAGCTCTCAAAACGTAGACAATACGGAAACACGTCCGTCTGCACTTTCGTGAATACAAAATGTCAAAACTTTTCGACATAAATAAAGATTGCAATCCCCTTATTTTATTTCCATAGAAAAGTTTTTACAAATGGTTACCCTATTTGTGTTTTAGATCCAAAGCTTCCGCAAAAATAGATAAATCTAAAAGCGAGGATAATACTCCGATAAATTTCCGGACTAGTGGCGAAGCAATACTAAGCGCACTCTGTAACATTCCATTTCGTATATTTACAAGCAAATATACAGTATTCTGTGGGAATAAATATACAAGATTGTATACATATAGTGGAACAGTTTGTGGGCAAGCGGCCGGCGTTCGTTTCGATTGAAAATAAATCTGAATGGATATGCAGCCATTCGGATTTACATGCGGAGTGGCTGTTACAGAGTTTGTTGGAATCATTCTTTTTTTGGATTTAAATTGTTCTTTTGTGACCGAAAAGTTACCATTTGTGTAGAAAATTCAACAACTGCTCTGGGTTTAAGTAGTTAACGACTTCTACTCGTGTAAACGTTTATGGACTGCTAATGGTGATGGTTTCTGCAACGGTGATGGTCCGAAGCGACGTTACGGTATTACGGAGTAGATTTAGTACTCCACATTACCGTGGTGTTAAAAACCCTGTAGGTACTAGTAAATTTCATTATTATAATAATTAAAATATAAAAATAATTTGGATAATATTTTTTTTAAATAAACGACATTTGGAGCATTAGGACTTATGAAATACTGTCAAGTGCATGTCGATCTCGCGCACTAAGGGTTTTGAATCGAATAAACCCATCTCACATTAGACAATTTTTAGTATTTTGTGTTTTTTTTCAGTGTTCGTACTACAATCATTAACGCATCATTTTACCGTTTTTACGATACAACAAATGGAAAATACGCTGAAAATAAACGTTTCTTGTATGAGGCGTATCTTTATTACTCCATATTCTTTAAAAAAAAGAAGGTAATTCGTCGTATTAACACATATTCTTAAAAAACCAACCCGGTAGCTATTACGGCCTAGAGGGTTCTTCGGGTACGGAACCTTAAAAAAAACAGTATACATACCCACTAAGTCCTCACATATTAAATGTGTAAAAGTATTTAAAAGTATTCATAGAACCTGTGACCGTGACCTTGAGCAAAAGGCTTCAACATCTGGGCCGGTCGTTAGCGACGCGGAACCGAGCTCGTTAAAACATCGTTAATGGATAGCACCCCCACTACCCGTCGGGGGAGGGCACGCGAAATGAAAGCGCCTGCAAACATTAAAATGCAGTTGAACCGTCACTTTTTACAAGCTTTTAAAAAAAAACGTTATTACTTTAGAGCCCTGCAAAACACAACTGTGGACCCTCTCAACCATTGTTATATTTTGTTAAATATAACTAAAATAAGATGTAGTTTAAGGTTGTCCAATATAGCGGCGTCGTTTATTGCAGAACTCTTTAAACAAAGATTAAAAAAAGATAAAATATACCAATGTATATTTATTGCTGAAGCGAATATGGAAATGCCACACATTCTAACTTTAGGGTTATTTCGACTGATTGTGAGAGGTAAATGTAACTACTTAATTCATACAAAAACGTTCTTCTTTTGAATTAGTATGAAAAGTAAGAGTTACCCCTCAGTTGAAATAACCTCAGCATTGGTTTAAGCGGACGAGCTTGCGAGTCCGTCTAAAAATACGAAGCCCGCAATTGCTGTTCCTGCCAAAGCAAATATAGTGCTTTTCTCAAAACTCGCAAGAAAAAAATTGTGTTGGAGTAAAATCTTCATCGCTTGAACTCATTTTTTTAATTGCATACAAACAGAAACTTCACGTGAAAAAACCTTCACTCTTTACCGCCTTTTTGTTTATGACAAGAAGAAACGCAAACTTTAAAAAAAAGGCCAATAGCTATTCCAGGCACAGATAAAAAAGTTATGTTTTGAATAAAGTATGGATGTATAAGAATTGTGCCCTGGCAAACTGGCTTAAACAGTTACAAACCAGATAGTAATGAAATTTGTATTCAACATGGCGGGCTTGTGTAGCGCTCACGCAATTATTATTTTTATTCGAGAACTGTCAGTAAACGATTTACTTTGCGTCTCAATATGTATGTATGATAGTAATATAAGATAGTAAATTCCGGTAATTTTTGAGAAAAATGGATTTTGGTCGAGATAATTATTTCCGTTTATACTTAGGGGATACCTAAACTGGTATTAGTGTAAATTAAGCTAGATTTGCGACTATATTTTTGATTGACAAATGAAATTTGATCAAACGGCAGACACACTAAATTGGGATTGTTCATCTTTTTATTACTCTTATTAGAAAACCATTTCGAGGAATAGGATTTTAAAGCCGTTCTGCATTATTCTGCATTGCAAGTCTATGAAATATTGATCTATTTTAGATATTTCGACAAAAGTATATTTAACCTTTGTTTGACTTTCGTTTTCGGCTTGAAGCCCTCCGAGGTGTATCTTACGGGTTAGGCGAAAGCCGCTTGAAATAGTTTGTTTTAATACTCTATTACAATCACTTTTTATCAATAGATATCATTTAATTGATATGTTGTAATTTATTAGAAAATGCCAAACCAAATATAAAATAATCATGTCATCCATAAATTTCCTCTAAATAAATAAAGATATTAAAACAAAACTATTGGGTCAAATACAAAATTAATGAAATTGGTCTCTTAAAATTACCTATTCTTTCGAATTAGAATGTACAAACCGTGAGTTATTTTTATTGGTCTATCCCAATTGGTGAAATTTAAAAGTATATTTCTCTATTTCTTATTAATTGTCAAATTGAGGAGTTTGGAATATAGCCTATTCCAAACTCCTATAAGTACAATATTAATAACCTACACGTCTAAAACCTTTTTACTCCCCAGTTCGATAAATTCCAACAGATAACAAAATGCCAGCGGCTCAACTTCGCGCAAATTATTTCACAACTTCAGCGCAGCCATTTCTCAATTCACAATGGAATTCGAACTTTAACTTTGATAAGTCGAATAGATTTTTCAGCGACAGTTTATTGGAAAGTTGGGAACTGGGAAAATAGTGGGAGATGTAAAGAAATTGAACGTCATCTACTATACAGGGCGTCCCAAACTTATGGGACATGAAGGGGAAGTACCTTAAAAACGTAAAATGATTTTTTTTAATTATTATTTTCTATTTATTTAAAATTTTATTTAAAAAAAATACCCTCTTAATTGACTACGGAAGTTTCATGTATGTTTTTAATTTGATTAAGATGATTAATTTTACGTTGTTCCTTTCTTTTAAAATACAATGTTACTTAAGCAGAGTTATTATTTTTTAGCTATTCTTTCGATTGGCATTATAAAAGTAGGATGATTTTTTTTTGACATTTAAGTCGGTTCGATTCCCAGACGAAGCAATTAATTTTTAGAAAATCTACGAATGCAGAATTACTAACTTTTAAAAATAACATAAAGTCTTCTTTCAGCAAAATACACTATCTACGATATTTAAGGTAAGTACTTCCCCTTCATGTCCCATAAGTTTGGGACGCTCTGTGTTCGCGCCATCTGACGGCGCTCCCACAAGACGCCTCGCCGGCTCGCGGATTTACAATTATGTTGATTCGCGCATGCGCGAGGCGCTAACCAATCGCGTGCGCCGCGCCGCGGACCAATAGCGAGGGCCTTCGGGAAGCTGGCTGCTGCGGGCGACCACCGCCATCTCTCTCTTCTTCTCTAACCACCACCAAGCACACACGTCGCGTGTCCTAATCTTAACACAAAAGCATCTAGATACCAAGCTGTTGTAATGGTATAATAAATTATTCTAAACATTTATTGTTTCCATTATTATCTCTTCTATGCGCAAACATAGAAAGTGGCGACCGTGACAGGACACGCGACCGTGCTCACTTCGCTTTCCAGAAGATAGAAGGAAGCCATCTTGTGTCGGCGCCGCGTTGGCACCGCCGACGCGACAAAAACGCCGAGCCGCAACTTCGGGGTCCAGCACGCCGTAGGCGCGCCTCGAAGCCACCGTGCGAGCCGCATAAGAAGCCCGGCCAGGGACGGCCGCCGCTGCGCGCCTCGTCGGCGACTCGCGCTATCGCCATAAACCAACAGGAAAGTGCCGTGAGCCCAGCCCAATTTACCCTTTTGCCCACAATAACCCTAACCGGTGGTCGAGTGCCGGCCTGGCTGCTTAATTTGCAGGTGCCTGCCGGTCTCCCACGTGCGTGGTGCGTCGCGGCCCCCTACACTTGAGGGACGCCGCTTTAACTAACCTGATTCAGCAGGCCTTGTGTTTTTTTTTTACCGTGTGCCACGCGCCACGTGTTTTTTTTGCTAACTTAACTTCATTACGTATGGTTTTTCACCACGTGTTCTTAGCATTGCACCATGCACCTCGTGTTTGACTAGTTTACTATAAATTTTAAAGTTTAAAATTTTATAACCTAACTTTTAATGCCTGCGCATGTAACGTTTAAATGCATCGTTTTACGTAATTAACCCCACATTTCAATTGTTTTGCGCATATCTGCGACTTCTATATAGAGCTTTATTCGTGTAACAGCACATTTCTTAAACTTGTAACTTAGGTATTTGCGAAATCTTTCTTTATTTTGCACTTTATTTCCCCTTCATTTCTTTTGTTTTGCCGCATATGCACCTTGTTGCTTACGCTATTTCAGCCACGCATTAATGCGTCGACGTGTCAACGTGTCAAGCGCGGCGTGCTAACACGTGTCTCTTCACCTACTTCGTGCCCTGCTGGGTGCTCCCGTGCCTGCCTCTGTCGTGCATCGGACGCTTCCGCGTGGCCAAGGAACCGAGGGGCGTGAGCTGTTTGCGAATTATAGCTTTAATTTTGTTTGCAAGTGGATAGCTTCAGTGTTTTATTTATCATTCTTGTACAACTAACAATAATTATTCAATATGGTTGATACAAAGGATGTTGTTGCTCAGCTTGCTGAGTTAAAAACTAAACGTAGTTCTATGAAAGGACAAGTAACTAGATTCACAAGATACTTAGATGCAATTGATGATACTGAAATATTAGATACTGTGAAATCTAACGATTTAACTTTAAGACTAAATAAAATCATTGAGCTATCTGCGCGCTTTGATGAGCTGCAAACTTCAATCGAGGTCATAAATAGTGATGAACTGGACAGTGAACTCGAACACCGAGAGCTGTTCGAGGATAATATTAACTTAGCTATTGCAATTGCACAGAGTATATTCGACAGGGCTCCTGCATCTAAAGAAAAGGCCCGTGCTCAGTCCCTACAAAATTGTGCTTCGAGCTGTCATCATGCTGATGAACTCGGTTTCAAGTTACCACAAATTAAAATCAATCGCTTTGATGGCTCGTGTCACAAATGGATGGAGTTCAGGGATTTATTTGAATCTTTAATTCATAATAATGATAAAATTCAGTCAATTCACAAGTTTCATTATTTGATTTCATATTTGGAGGGTGAGCCTGCTCGAGTAGTTTCCAATCTGGAAGTCTCGTCTATTAATTATACTGAAGCCTGGGAACTCTTGTGTGAAAGATATAGTAATAAAAGACAGTTGATCACTAACCACTTAAACTCTTTGTTTAACATTGATTCTTTGCAGCGGGAGTCTGACCGATCCTTACGTTTTCTAAGTGACCATGTTACAAAGAATCTCAGAGCGCTGAAAACTCTTGGTCAGCCTACTGAACATTGGGACACAATCTTAGTGCATTTGTTATCTGCAAAATTAGATCCAAGTACAAATATAAAGTGGGAAGAGTACAGGAGCACTCTTAAGGAGTGGCCTACTCTAAGTGATTTCAAAGATTTTTTGAAAAATCGCGCAGACATTTTAGAAAACTTATATAGGGCAAAAAGGGATAAACAATTAAACAACAAGCCAGAAATTGCAAATAATAAAACTTCATTTAAGCAAGATAAAAACATAAAAACATTTGTAATTTCAGCAAAACAAAGTGACAGCAGGGGTCGGCCGTGCGTCGTGTGCCGCGGCGACCACCGTGTCTACGACTGTCCTGTCTTCAGGCAGCTGCCTGTCAACGAGCGCTGGTCGCGGGTTTCCAGCCTCCAGCTGTGCTGTGTCTGTCTAAGACCAGACCATGAGTCGCGTCGGTGTAAACTGAGCGGCTGTCGCGTATGTAAGAGACGACATAACACATACCTACACACAACACAAACACAAAACTGTCCGTCTAGTGGTGCTAGCATGGATCGGAGCGTCCAGCCTACCAGTAGTGGTATGGTGGAGCCTGCGTCCTCCTCTACTATGACGGCTTCTAACAGTGCAGAGGTGCCACAGACCTCCACTGCTAACTCCTCACTGTCTAGCAGTGAGGTGCTGCTATCCACAGCTCTTATAGAAGTAATTAATCCTTGCAACAATAGGATAGAAACCGTCAAGTGTCTTCTGGACTGTGGAAGCCAGTCATCCTACATGAGTGAAGGACTGAGAGAACGCTTACAGCTTGTATCTCGGCCCGTAATTGCCACAACCATTTTAGGTATAGGTAACACTCCACTTAAGTGCATTCCAGGTCGTTGTGCGGCAAAGATAAAGTCAAAGGTTGATACTTTTAGTGCCAACGTTAATTTCCTGGTCTTAAACCAAATAACTGATAACTTACCTAAGAGATACTTTGATGTAAGTCAACTAAATATGCCTGCCTCTATAAAGCTTGCAGATCCAACATTTAATGTCCCGTCCCACATAGATATTTTGTTAGGAGCAGATATTTTTTGGCAAATAGTGGGCGGTGAACAAAAAACATTATCAAACAAACAAACCATGTTGATTCAGTCAAGACTTGGCTGGCTCTTGACAGGTCCAGTAGCCAGTACAAGTTACAATTTAAGTACTGTTACACGCAGTAACCTTTCATTATCTGATCTGTCTGCCCAAATGACAAGGTTTTGGGAGACAGAGGAGCTACCCATTGAGGTGAGCCTCCCAGGGGATACGTTTGAATCACACCCCATAGAAAAACATTTTACTGATAACACTTATCGTCAGCCAGATGGCAGGTTTGTAGTAAAATTACCTTTAATTGACACGCCTGATTGTTTAGGAAATTCATTTAATATTGCAAAAAGGCGTTTGTTTAATTTAGAGAGGCGATTTGCTAAGCAGCCTGAACTTAAATCAATGTATACAGATTTCATAGACGAATATAGATGCCTGGGTCATCTGACTGAATCAAAGTTCCAGTATCGAGCAAACTATCTCCCGCATCATGCTGTGATGAGGGAAGATAGTGAATCCACTCGACTTAGAACAGTTTTTGATGCCTCCTGCCCCACCTCGTCGGGATATTCTATTAATGATATTCAGATGGTAGGCCCTAACATCCAAGACTCTTTATTTAACATACTGCTTAGATTTCGTCATTACAGATATGTACTGTCAGGAGACATCGAAAAACAGTACAGGCAGATTTTAGTTGATGAGTCTGACAGGGACTTGCAGGTCATTTTGTGGCGCGAGGACGAACATTTACCTGTTCGCTCGCTCACTTTAAACACCGTAACGTACGGCTTTGCTTCTGCAAGTTTTCTGGCGGCTAGGTGTTTGTGGCAATTAGGGGCTGAGTGCAATGACCTTTCAGTTAAGACTGTCATACATAATGATTTTTACTGTGACGATTTATTAACGGGTGCAGATTCCGAATCAGACTTACTGTTTCTACAAACCAAGGTTTCCCAAGCTTTAGCTTCTGGTTGTTTTAACCTACGTAAATACCGTTCAAACTCGACTCAATTGTTGAACTTAGAGTCCATCACGTCACAAGGTAACTTGACCTTAAGTCAATCTTGCCAAACGCTTGGTCTAGGATGGGATCCTAGTCAAGACATGTTAAGTTTTTCTATTGATGTTGATGATGCTAGTAAAAATGTGACCAAAAGAACTATCTTATCTACAACATTTAAAATATTTGACCCATTGGGGCTTTTAAGTTTATGTACAGTCAAACCAAAAATTTTAATACAAAGACTATGGATAGCAAAGGCTGGGTGGGACGATCCTGTACCCCCAGAAATCCATCGTTGTTGGTCACGATTTATTAAAAACCTACATCATCTTAAATTATTAAAAATACCTAGGTATGTGCTTAGTGACGCACTATCTAGGATTGAACTTCATTGCTTTTCGGATGCATCCCAAAATGCTATAGCTGCATGTATTTATATAAAATCTTTTTCAAGCTCAGGTGAGCAATGTGTCAAACTACTGTGTGCAAAGGACAGAGTGGCGCCTATTAAGCCCACCACAATACCGCGTCTGGAACTCGCCGGAGCCCTGTTAGCTGTTAAAACGTATAGCGCTGTAGTGAAAGCTCTAAGAAAGCCTATATCACGTACTGTGTTCTGGACAGACTCCGCCGTAGTTCTAGCGTGGTTAAAAACTGATGTGTCAAAGTTGAAGGTCTTTGTGGCTAACAGAGTCGCTGCTATAGCAGAGCTTGCCCCATTGGCGGCCTTGAACTGTGACACACCTGACACCTTGCCTGAAGTAAAGCTTACCACTATGGTGGCTAATGTAGAGTCATCTCAATGTATTATAGATTTTGATAGATTTTCTAGACTTAAAACGTTACAACGTACTATGGTCTATGTGCGTCGTTTCATTAATAATTACTGTAAACGCAGTCAGCCTAAATTGAAAGGCACATTAACGACGCAAGAACTTACTGACTCGTTTTGTTCACTGGTGAAGCTTTCACAACAGCAATCATTTCCTGTTGAACTCGAGATTTTAAATAAAAATAAAAACTTAACTCCTAAGTCGCACATTGCGTCTTTGACACCTTTTATAGACTCTCAAGGCATCTTGAGAGTCGGGGGGAGGCTGGACGCTTCTGATTATAGCTATGATAAGAAGCATCCCATGTTATTAAGTGCGAAGCACCCACTCACCAAACTCATATTTAAACACGAACACACTCGTCTCTTACATGCGGGACCGCAGCTCCTTTTGTCCTCAGTCCGAGACACCGTATGGCCGGTTGGGGGCAGGAACCTCGCAAGGGGCACGGCTCGCACCTGCGTCACTTGTAGGCGCGCCGCTGGTCAAACTTTAAAAAATATAATGGGAAATTTGCCAGCGCAGCGCTTAACAGCTGATTTTCCATTCGCGGCTACAGCAGTAGACATGGCTGGTCCTTTTTTAATTACCGATCGCCGTGGCCGCGGATGTAAAATCACAAAATGCTACTTGTGTCTATTTATTTGCCTAAGGTATAAGTGTGTTCATTTGGAAGCCGTAAGCGAATTATCTAAAGATGCATTCATTTTGGCTCTCCGAAGGTTTATCGCTCGCCGCGGCAAGCCTGCGGAGCTCCTTTGTGATAACGGTCGTAACTTCACCGCTGCTGCAAAGGAAATGAATGACTTCATTAAGCTGCGCAAGGATGACATTTCTGAGTTTGCAGCTGATCAAATGATTAAATTTGTATTCGCACCGGCTTACGCCCCAAATTTCAATGGCTACGTGGAGGCTGGCATTAAAAGTTCCAAATTTCATCTTAAACGGATTCTCGGTAATACGCACCTCACGTTCGAGGAGCTGGCCTCCCTGTTCAGCCAGGTCGAAGCTATTTTAAATAGCAGACCACTTTGTCCTCTCTCCCCCTCCCCCAACGATTTTTCCCCGCTCACGCCAGGGCACTTTCTGGTTGGCAGGTCGCTGACGTCGCCGCCAACCGCGTCGCTACTAGAAGACAACTCGAGCCGCTTAGACCGATACCAGAAACTGGAACAGCTGCGGCAACATTTTTGGAAGCGCTGGTCTTCAGAGTACGTCTCCGAGCTACAGCAACGCGGCAAATGGCGCACGCGGCAGCGTGACCTACAACTAGGAGAACTCGTGCTGATCAAGGACGAAGGCTTGCAGCCACTGAACTGGCGTATGGGCCGCGTCACCAAATTATATCCCGGCAAGGACGGCGTACCTCGCGTGGCAGATGTCACCACATCCAGAGGACTCATAAGACGGGCACTCAACCGAATATGCCCCCTTCCGGTTAAAGAAAATTCCTGAAAGCTAGCTTTCAGCGGCCCCGAGTATGTTCGCGCCATCTGACGGCGCTCCCACAAGACGCCTCGCCGGCTCGCGGATTTACAATTATGTTGATTCGCGCATGCGCGAGGCGCTAACCAATCGCGTGCGCCGCGCCGCGGACCAATAGCGAGGGCCTTCGGGAAGCTGGCTGCTGCGGGCGACCACCGCCATCTCTCTCTTCTTCTCTAACCACCACCAAGCACACACGTCGCGTGTCCTAATCTTAACACAAAAGCATCTAGATACCAAGCTGTTGTAATGGTATAATAAATTATTCTAAACATTTATTGTTTCCATTATTATCTCTTCTATGCGCAAACACTCTGTATATAGTAGATTTATCCTCCTTCCCTTCTGGGATAAAAGTAACCTAAATCAATCTCTGTGCCTAATTTCGCGTCGACTGGAGCGTTAATCGTCGGATGGAACTAACAAACAAACACACTATAGATATTTCATTATTAGTGCGTAAACATAGGGATTTAATATCGTTGCAATACCACTAATGCCACTAGTAGTAGTTATTAATTATTATAAATGCAATAGTTTGTGTGTGTGTGTGTGCTAGTTTGTTACTCCCTCACGCTACAAAGGCTGGACCAATTTATATGAAATTTGGTACTGAGATAGCTTATATCCTAGGTGACAATACAAGGTACATTACTTTCCGAATTTTTTAAAAGTTCCCGAGAGAATAACGATAACTGTAATCTACGCGGATGAAGTGAAGAAAAATATTTTTAAATAGCGATAACACTTTATCATGAAATGTATCAACATATTTTTTTATAATAAGGTAATCTTTTGAATAAAAAGTAAAACTAAAGTAGTTTGTAAGATTATTCCAATTCTGTTCCGGAATACCAATTTAAACATTGCGAACACTCGACGCTTGTAAACGTTTATAAAACTCAAATGGAGAATGTTTTTTACGCTCCAAAAGCCCATTCCCACGTACTTTAATTGGAAAGGAATCCGGCGGGATTGTTCACAACAATGTGCCGAGTTTTACGAGCTCGAACAACCTGCCTATTAAACTTAACACAAGTTTATTTTGACGTTTCCATCTGCATTCCTTTGTACCTAAGTTTGCACGTTTCCTTTTTTAATCACTGGAAACAAAACCAAATTTCAAAAAAATACCGTAACGAAAAAATCATGAACCCGCGTTGCTATGGTAACCGCGTCCCTCTAAGAACGCCGCGCTAACGCCATCTCTGGCTATGTCATTAAACTTCGAGCAACTTCTTGCGGTCTGGTAGTTTCAAATCAAAGTTATAGATGGCGCTCGAGATATTGTTATGTAACGAAACTGTTACAACTATGCATTTTTGAAATGTGTGTTATATTGATGTTGTGTTAATATATAAACGTTGAGCCTTCATCGTTGTAAAACGTATTAGGTAGCTGAGTGAATGTATAATCGATAGGAACACATTTTTTTCAATGTATTTTTTTTCTGGATTTTTTTTAAAACTGATTGTCTCCTTTGTATGAAGGTTGCAGTTAAAGACTAATAAATTTGGGACCCACCTTGGGTCCAAAGTCAATCTGACATTCTACACCAATAAGGTTCAGTTTCCTGTCAGTTACAAATGACCTCGCATCTATTTTAATAAGTTACATTGACGACTTCCAACATATTTTTTGAAATGAGTCGTGAATTAATGTTCATTGCTGTATTTATGATGTAACCACTATACTCGTACAAAACGCAAATACAATGTGTACAAAACAGGAAAGTAAAAAAACTAATTTATTTATTAAGTGATCTCTTCCTAACTGGAAGGTCTTTGGGGTGAATGAGAAGATGTTAAGAGCATTATTTGACGACGCGTTGGCCTAGTCGGTAGTGACTCTGCCTACGAAGCTAGCGGTCCTGGGTTCAAATCCCTGTAAGGGCAGATATTTGTGTGATGACTGCGAACATTTGCTCCCGAGTAATGGATGTTTTCTATGTATTTAAGTATATATTTCTCTATATAAGTATTTATATCGTTGTACCCATAGTACAAGCCTAAAGCTTGGAAGTAGGTCAATTGGTGTGACATTGTCCCTTGATATTTATTTATTTATTTATGTATAATATTATCGACACATAATGACAAAAGATTTAATTAATCTTAAAATTTTAGACTTAAATACTCTCTTAAAGTTTATCTTCAGCTTAACAATTCCAAATCCCATAAAAACACATTTCCGTTAAAGCGTTTCATCCCCAACTTTGCCTTGGATTATAACATTCTTAAATTTCATAAATAAATTTCGCGTTGTAAAAAGTTGTGCTTCCGAACTGTAAGATTTATTGGAGAAATAAATAAAAACTTTTTCAGCTGAAGTTTAAGGAAATAAAGAATACGGAGGTAATACCGCCTCGGCCGAGATTCTAGGCTGTTAGTACCACATCGTCTTTGATCTGTATTCGTATTGTCATCGTTATGACAGCTCTTATTTACTTTACTGTAATCGGGGCTACTGAGTAAATAACAATACCATAACAGGTCAAATACGATATGGTCTAGAATATAAGCCCTAGAGCTGTTTTGTGTATTTATTTATTTATTTATTTGTTTTAGGTAGACTAACAGACTAATACAGGAAAGTAAGAATTAGGTATATATATGACAATCTATAAATTGCTGACGACAACTCTCCGCATATTACAAGCTATGTTACAAAGATATATTCACTCAAGATGGTTCGAAAACTACTTATATATAACTAAAAGATATTTAACAACATTATTATTTAGAGTTAGCATGCTGAAGTGGCAATGGACAGGCCACATAGCTCGGAGAACTGATAACCGTTGGGGAAGAAAAGTTCTCGAGTGGCGGCCCCGCACCGGTGGACGGAGTGTTGGACGGCCTCCCACCCGGTGACTTGTGGCGCTCTTTGGGGGAGGCCTTTGTCCAGCAGTGGACGCCCCCGGGCTGATGATGATGATGATTATTTAAACTAATTGAAGAAAGCAGTACTTAATTTTCTGGTAGCAACATGAGCACTAGTGCAAAACAAGTCAATGTCCGTCACCGAAGACACCTCGTTAAAATACTTGGCACCACGCAGTAAAAATGAGTTTTTCCTATAATTGGTATAAGCAAAGGGTATTATCTATACTGTTATTCGCAACTTTAATTAAGAGGCAGTCGTCATTAATATTACGTCTACACACCAACTAGTCTAGTATTGACGTACTAATACGGGGAGTCCGAGAGATATAGAAAAAAGGACTTACTTACTTTGGAAACACGTAGTAGTAATACAGGTAGTAGAATTATAGCAACAAGTTCGTTAATGAAGCGAATACTGAGTTACTGAGATAGGGACGTTTGGAAGCAAAAGACTGCGCCGCCCCTAAATTATTAGGATAATATCATGGCCATATTATGGTAGACTTAATGTTAATTTAATTTTGATTTAAATGATTGTTGTGTTGATTTAACTAGGTACACACTACTTGTAATACGAGTATTATTAAGAGATAAAAATATGTAAATAGGAAGTAATAATACTCTTTATTTGAATAGTCACGTAACTGTTAGAATATTTCCAGTCAACAGTTTGTTTTGACCTTTTAGAGTTAAATAAATAATAATATATATTTGTCAACAATCTCAAACAAACTGACCTAGTCCAAAACTAAGCTTTAAGCTCGTACTATAAGGTAATAGACAACGAAATAAATACTTGAAATTATAAGAATACATAGACAACAACCAAGACTCAGAAACATCTAATTTTCGTTACGTTTTCTTTTAGATTTGCGCTGTCGGGTGAAAACCCGTCGATATAGAAATTGATTGGCATTTAAATATCGAAATTATCCTCCTTTCGGGCTTCGTAAAATAAAAAAATGGGAAACCACCGAACAAATCCCGCACCGATTTTAAATCAAATTCTGTAGGTTTAATAATAGCCGATCGGCTTTGTCTTAAGGGCTAAGCTGTCTTAACCAGGTCGTATTGTGGCTCGATCAATTATTAATCGCTCAGTTCTTAAGACATTGCCTTTCGGATTTAAATTTACTACTAAAATAAGAGTAATTGGTTGTATATCAAGTGATTACCTCTCATTTGCTTTTGGTGAATAAAGTCAGCAACTTTGTACGCCTATAAATTGCTTTGGTTAGCCGTAGCTACCAGCAGAGTTTATCCGGTTTATAATGTTTTATCCTGCCCAAGGCTTCATATATGTATATGGTATAAATTGTCTTCAAAGCACAGGCTACCAACATGACAACATAAAAAAAAAGTTACAGTCAACTTGAGAAACCAAAACAATTTTTTATTTATTTTATTTTGCAAGGTGTCGGAATTACACACGGTTACGGTACATTACGGTTTATTTACAATGAAATTGTGTGTTAATCATATTTATTTCCTTATTATGCTATTATTATTGTGAAGTGTGTTATAGTCTGTTTAAATTACGTGTTATTTTGGTATTAAATTGTTTCTCCTATTGGTGATCGGTTTTAAAAAAAACATCTACATTTAGTAGGTACTTAGACCGTTGTTTTGCTTTTTTATTTTAATTGCGGTGGTAAATGCTAAAATAATCATGTTATTAATTTATCAATTTCTTTAGCTTTACAATGTAAAAAATATCTTCGCAAATACTTTAGTAGAAGCAAAGTTATCGATTCACATGTAAAGCAAATACCGCGCCGACTTGTTTGCGGAATGTCCAAGCGATTTAGGCCGGTTTTTGAAGTCGCAAGCAAGTGAGTGGTTAGTTAGCTTTAAAAGTAATGTTAGTTATAAAATAATAGCCACAGTCGACGTCCCAAACTACCATTACGTAAGCTGCCTACCTCATCCACCTTGCAAAAATAACATTATTTATTATGTTACTAGGTTCTGCCCGCGACTTTCGGATCTCAATCCGTCCAGCCGTTGCAGCGTGAAGGAGTCACAAACTAACACACACAAGTGGGATTACAACGACAATAAATCCGTATATTTACGTACTGATAATATAATAGCCAAAGTGTGTTCGTTTGTTACTTTCGTCTTTTAAATTTGTTAGTTAACGGATAAGGAACAAATCTTTGAATATAATATTTTGAACTTTTTTGGGATACTTATATAATATTTTTGTAATAGTTTTTCCTATTTTTTAAGATGTTTTTTTTTTATTAAAATAGTTATTCTGTAACATTTTTCGTATTTGTTACAGTTGCCGGGCAGTAAAACAAAATGGCGGCGTTCGTAGCCAAGCAAATGGTGGGGAACAAGCTAAGCGCCGTTAAAGGTAAGAATTATTGATGTAATGACCATTGTATCTTTTAAATTATTTGATATTATCCATTTTAAATGCTTACGGGAAAGATAAAACTTCATTTAGGTACCTTATTTTATTTATACGAGATCCAATGGTTTCACCGTGAATGACTGTGCAATAACTCTTAAAATGCTCTTTAGGTTTGTATTCCTCTCTCATACGCTCTTATGTTAACACCAACTAACGACTTTAACTGGGTCATTTTAGGAATTTCACTTCATCGACTGTATCATTTCATATGGAATTTCACTTCATCGACTGTATCATTTCATATGGAATTTCACTTCATCGACTGTATCATTTCATATGGAATTTCACTTCATCGACTGTATCATTTCATATGGAATTTCACTTCATCGACTGTATCATTTCATATAGAATTTCACTTCATCGACTGTATCATTTCATATGGAAAGTCGGAAAAAAAACCACCGGGAATGTCGGAAATTTGCAGCGGGGCGAAGCCGCTGGCGGGCCGCTAGTTTCATATAGAATTTCATTTGATCGAATGCTATTTTCTGCTGAAACCATAATGTTTTCCCGATATCTTGAAACATTATTTAGGTGCATAGGTTAGGTTATAGTAGGGGACCCCACGACACTAAACCTAGTTCGATCAGACTACCGTATGATATATGCACATAACACGACATGGCAATGCTGTAATGCGAAATACCTGGCACAATTATATTTTTTTAGTTTTAATTTTTATGTCTAAAATGCAGCAGTGATTATTATTACACAGAAATTGATGATCCTTCAGATGAGCTTTGGTTTTTTGAGGAGATCGATCATAAAATATACTTAAGAACGAGTCATCCGTCGCTTATCATGGGGCTCGCAGCACTGCATTGTCGTATATTCTTTTTACTTACCCCTCCCCTGTTCCGAAGATTAAACGTAACTTGGGAGTTTTATTATCATACTAGACATCGGAGTTACATCTAACAATATAGCTAAGCCATGTTTTTTGAATTGCAGCATCACCATTTCGTGTTCTCCCATTAATGACCAGACTAAATCTATATATATAAAAATGAATTGCTGTTCGTTAGTCTCACTAAAACTGGAGAACGGCTGAACCTATTTGGCTGATTCCTTTTCGGTTGTATTCGCTATTGTCAGGGCAAGGTTTGTATGAAAGAAAAAAAAACCACCGGGAATGTCGGAAATTTGCAGCGGGCGAAGCCACTGACGGGTCACTAGTATATATATATATATATATATATATATCATCCGGTAGTCTTATCGAACTGGGTTTAGTGTCGTGGGCTCAGAATATTAGGTTAGATATGTGTGTGCCAAAAAAATAACTAACGCGGCGAGAAATGCCTTTGATATAATGAAAATTATGCGTGATCTTAAAATCATATGTTCGTCTAAATAATAGCTACCCGGAAAACAAAGCATTGTTGATGCAAGGCTACTTCTTAGGAACCATCAGGTTTATTATGTGAAAACAATGTTGGCAATATGTAAATTTCTTAGTCTAACTTAACAAATAACAAATTTTATAATACAATAAAATTATAGTAATGAAAAACACACACCTATTGAAAAAACCCATCGGCCCTTACAATTTAGGGTTGCCAACTTAATAGATGAAGTTCCTTAAAAACTCTTTTAGTATTTCTTAGAAGGCGCCGCGGCGTGCCGTCCCGCCGATTTGGCCAATGATTCGGCGTGATTTAAGATCGCCGGATAACTTGCGGATAAGTTTATCTTTCCCATTGTTATTTTGCGGAATTTAATATCGTATTTCTCACTTTTTTATAGGAAATGATATCTAGCGATAAAAATGATAAACGAGACGAAACTGCGGTGTTTTGCAGATATAAAACGAGAGCTTAACGTAGCAACTTTACGAAATAGAGTGGTGTATTTAGTTCTACGTTGGAACTAAGGTATTGTATGTTGGGAATCCGTTATCATTCACCGTAGCTTAAAAGTTGAGCCTTTGCGCCAGAGAATTGGGAACAGTATAAAGGTGGTCTAAAAAAAAAATTTATAAAAGTTTGTCTCAAAATACAATTATTTTTCACACACAAAAATTAAACACATTTTCTCAAAAATGACAGGAAAAGTTGACATTACTATCTATATATTGGGATGCGAAGTACATAGTTTACTGACAGATCTCAAATTAAAAAAAAAAAAATTGCGTGCTCGCTACACAAGCACGCAATGTTGCATACAAATTTCATTACCATCTAGTATCTAACTTTTTAAAAAGTGAAAACGGCCTTAATAAAATGAGGGCACAAGTCTTATTACATCCAAATTTTGTTCGGAATATAACTTTTTTATCTGTATCTCGAATAGCTTGAGTAGTTTTAAAAAAAAAGCTTGCGTTTCTCCTTGTCATAAACAAAAGACGGTAAAGAGTAGGTAATAATATTGTCTGTATAGATTGTGTGGTATTTCTTTCCTTAATAAAGTACTTTACTCCAACATAATTTTATTCTTGCGATTTTTGAGAAAAGCACTATATATGCCTCGGCAGGAACGGCAATTGCGGGCCTCGTATTTTTAAACGGACTCGCAAGCTCGTCCGTTTAAACCAATCCTCGCCCCGCAATTGCCTACTTCCGTGCCTAGGCAATAATGTACTATTCTGTTAATGGCTTAAGAGCTTAAACGCTTCATATTCTTGTATGCGTCTCGAACAGTGCTATACTTACAAAAACAGAACGCAGTTAGAAACAAAATGAGCGGGCGTAGCAAACACTGTTTTTTATTATTCTCATTAAATAATAATGAAAAATTAATTGAAAATTGATTTGAGTCAAACCTGTTATAGCATGATTAAAAAAAACACCTTTTCAAAAAAACCTATTGTCAAATAAAAAAACAGATATCATAATATTATAATTCTAAAAAAACACATTCGTTGTACGTTTATCTCAAACCATTATAGTAATCAAAACGATCATGCCCCGCGTCGAATACTAAGCGGCCATAAACTCTTTACGACAGCCGGCAGTCGACGCGATCGCTTCGGTTTATGCCGACGCATATTTCATTATTACCGCATTCTTAGCTATTCTCTTGAACCAAGTCACTTGTTAATTCGTCGACGAGGTACTTGCCGGTAAAGTAAAGCTGCCACGCGCGCTTGATAACACAACACAACTTGATACAGAACGCAAAATTCTAATTTAAAAAATCTTAACCTCTACGGGCGCACATTCGCTGAGACTACTGCATTTTCCAAAACTTACCCTAGTATTACTGGTTATAATTATGAATTCTCATTTATGGTTTATGGAATTATTTATTTGGCAGGCATAATGCCTTAGGGCATTCTGTACCAGTCAACCACTAGGCCAAACAGAATAGTTGAATAAAGCTAAACCAAAAAACTGAATCATCAAGATGAGAACTGTCAGATTTTATTCTTAAATTTTCGAGTTTACTTTCGGAAATAGAATACAGTCAAGAACTTAAATGCGGGACCCACCTTAGGTCCAAATTCAATCTGACAATCTACAACAATAAGGTTAAGTTTCCTATAAGTTACAAATGATTTGGCATTTGATGACTTCAAGCCTATTTTTTGAATTGGGTCACAAATTTAACGTTCGTGACCGTGCAAGCCCGGAGCTACCCCGTATCAGGATGGAAGTGGGAGTTTGGTAACTGCAGTGACTAGCCGCCTTGGACACCTACAGCATGAGATAGAAACAGACAACGGGCGCATATGCATTCGTCATCTCGATCAGCTACTTTCGGCACTTCTGATTCCTGGGAATCACGCCGGCTTAGTGTCATTAACGTGACTTAGATGCCCAACACCTGTTTTGTTACCTATCT
The DNA here is from genome assembly GCA_923062465.1 of Acleris sparsana. Classification (NCBI taxonomy): domain Eukaryota; kingdom Metazoa; phylum Arthropoda; class Insecta; order Lepidoptera; family Tortricidae; genus Acleris; species Acleris sparsana. The sequence goes on from OV281307.1 coordinate 611,105, forward strand.
TGTTGAAGTGAAGCTCCATTCTTCCCCGATTCGGATTTTCCTTTGTCAGCATACTCCTCCCAAATTATTAGAGATATCAGGATCAAATTTATCCCGTAATACGACATCTACCCATAGATGGTTTAAAAAATAAAATAAAAATAGCACATACCACGGAATAATCACCGAAAATCTGTTTCCATAGTTTTTCAATGGGAAAAATGGGGAAATTGTCGAAACTTCTATGTTAACTTAGACTTGGCCGGGATCGGCGAGAGCACCTCACTAGCTGTCATAGAAATATTCTATTATGAAAATATAGTGCATTTATTATAATACAAAAAAACATAAATGGATACGTCTATCAATAAAATACCATTTAAATTCAATGGCATTCAATTCCGACATCGAGTTTATGAGACAGCTAGTTTGGCTCGCTTGATAGCCACTATACGACAGTATACATTATTTAAAGGCCAGCATGGTAAAGATCTAAAATGATTTGAAACCAACCCAACAAGGAAATATTAACATACATACTCTCACTCTAAACTTGTCTAATAAACTGTTTCAACCCAACGACAAGTCGTCAGAACCTCTCGAGGGAAACTTTGGAATAATGAAAAAGCTGCTTTTGTCTGTTAACAAAGCTTTGAAGCTTTGGAAAAGCTCAAATGGTGAAAATCGCGTGTTCCAGTATCTCCAGATTTCCCGAGGGATAGGTTGGAAGGAGGGAGCGGGACGATTCAAAGCGCTCCTCCCGCTAATCATTCGCTGATTGATCAATTAGAAATATGGATTTGGATTGACCATAATGTACCCTTATTGAAACATTTCGAGGATTAGGGGCTTCAGTCGTTATATCTAATTGCCTTTTGGAAATGCTCATCTAATGCGGACGCTGAAAAATGTAAGATTAATCTTTGTTTAAGATCGAGCGGACGCCGGATGTAGTCCAGTGGCGCCCTAGTTAGTAATATTGTATTTTCTAATAAACCAAGGTCTTAAAATAGAAGAGTTGCTTTTGTCATACGATTGAAGATTTGTTAAATGACTTTCCCAAACGGACTTTACCTTTGAAGATAATATTCTTTTCCCGGCAGTTTATTTTCACATTTGTGTTTTTCCCCTTGCGAGTTCTATCTAGACGCTTCTTTTCCTAGCATCATATTTTCACTGTGGTGTTTTTCCCATTCTAGGAATCAAAGTTGACAGAGTCGACGGAGCTACGCTGTCGCGGAGCTCCTATTTCTGTATTATTTGGCCCTCCGGGCCTGCTCTAAAACTGACATAACCTAAACCTACCTACATAACGATGTAATTACTTTTGAGAAAAAGTGAGACTGGGATAGAAATCGATCGGGAAAAATGCACGTCGGAAAACAAACGCACGAGCGAACAAAAGCGATGGTAATAATATCACCCGGAGATAAATGAAATTGGGTAAAATTAAGAATGGCAAAAAATGCGAAAATAAATATACTTTCACAGAAATAATAATTTGAGAAAGTTATCTAACAAGTCCGAAATTAACTATGTATAGGGAAATTTAACGAAGGTTAAAGGTTATATTAAACTTTGTCATATATGGCACTTTCGGTAGGACAAGGGCACATATATATGACAATACTTTAGTTTACTAGACCGATTTTAAATAAATTACGAGTATTTTAAGGTATTTCTTTATTTTATGTTTCACAATTTATCAGTTTCATTCATAGCCATAATAATATATCTAATCATATTTATATAATACTACAATAAAACTTAAAAGTACCTACATACCTACATTAAAGCTCACGTAATAATAAAATAGAAGTACTAAGTTAAGGGCACGCCAATTATGTATAGTTCGATTTTTTTGGAAGCTTGCGAAACAGACACGTTTATTGCAATAAAAAAATAACGACCATAGTAATTAATGTAAATATAATATTAATAAAAAAAGATCATTTCATTTCCTTTGCGTTCTGATTATTAATAATACTTACGTCTCCAAAATAATATAAAGGAATAACAAATTACAAAAGTTGATACTTAGCATAGTAAAGAATGCCGAAATATAAAAATAAAACGTAAATGAACAAAAAACCCAAAGAATAGGATACACAGATTATAAATAAATTAAAACAAAAAAGACACGAAAACAGACGGTAAAATAAAATAATTTTAAATTCGGAACTATACACCCAAATCCATAGAATACTCCTTATTATGAAACAAGCTGATCAACACCCTCTTTCTCATTCCTCCGAACGCATCCTGTGTATATCCGTCCCCGTCGCTCTCGATGTATGCTCTCTTGAACCGTTCGCTCGCATCCGGCACTAAGAACTGTTTTCTCTTCCTAGTCCTTCTGGAGCGCTCTTCATGGCCCGTAGTGGAATGCATTAAAAGTCGGTCATTGGTGGATTGCGTGTCGACGGACTCAGCCATTGGTGAATGGAAAAGCTTCTTGCTGACTGGTTGGAGGTTTTTGCTGCGAACTGGCGAGTCCGTTTCCATCTGAAATTATAATAGAGGGTAAAATTAGTAAAACTAAAAAAAAAACGTTTTGTTTAAGTAGGTACAATCACAATATAAACTAACTTTAATGATATTCTTAACGGCTTTTATAACTATGTATTCATACATTGAAATATTGTGTGGTTGTTGGAACTATGTCTCTAACCTTCTTTCAAATCGATCGGTTAAGCCCGATTTACATTGGTCATTGACAGTAGCAAATATGGAGACAAAGACAGTGGAGTGAAAAAATACAAAGCCATTCACAGTGAACCAGTACAGTAGTACCCACATATCCACCACATCCCACACCCACGTACCACGTAGCCCGAAGAATAGCTAAACTGAAGTGGCAGTGGGCGGGGCACATTGCTCGCAGGACTGATGGCCGATGGGGTCAGAAGGTTCTGGAGTGGCGTCCGTGAACCGGAAGACGAGCTGTAGGTCTCCAACATGATGAAGTGACAACCTCGTCAGGATCGTGGGACCGCGGTGAATGTGAAAAGCACAATACCGGTCTGAGTGGGAAGCCTTGGAGGAGGCCTATGTCCAGCAGTGGACGTCTTTCGGCTGACATGATGATGAGTACAGTAGTGTAAACCGATCGGACAGTGGCGAGTCAAGTTGCCTTGCCTTGATCTTGACTGTCCTTGCCACTGTACTTGACCGATATAATTCGGGCTTTAAGGTAGGTACTACATCGACAAACGGATCAAACAAACACAGAAAGGCACTTTCGCATTTATAATTATTAGATATCAAGGGACAATACCTATTACACAAATAAACCTACTTCCAAACAACGCTATAGTCGTTGTACTTGGGTACATTAAGAATAGGATCAGGCTAAGGAGCTTACCATTTCACAATCCGACCCAAACTCCTCGGAGTTATCCAAAATGTTGTTCCTTATCAACACGGTCAGGTTATCTCTCGAGATCGTGTTCACGGGGGTCGATAAAGTGCTGGCGGCCATTTTATAAATGTTCTTCAAATGTTTACAAATTGAGGCAACAGAACTCTTCTCTTGTTAAAAGCTGTGGCGATTACAGGCAGTACCGGGCATCAACTTTTTTCTAAAACATACAGGTCTCCGAGCAGGCCGGTATCATACGTGTGGATCTGCTCGACGGTTTCGTTTTTTTTATCATGATAACAACACTATCTTGAGATATGTACTTGGGTAGTTGGGTACCTGGGTTACGCTTGCTTCTACCAAACTTTGTTAAACTGTAGTTTTTTAAACAAGTCCATTCAGTTATATTCTTTCCGCTGTCGTAGTTTCTTGAAACTAAAATCTTTTCCATAGAATCATTATCATGAGCACTTTTTGTTTCGTGTTATAATTTATAAAGATACCCTTCTAGATTAAAAATAAATAAATTCATGTATTACCTTCCAAGTTAGGTATATCTTTTTGGATATTAAAAATTTACCACAGCACTTGTCACTAAGTTCTATATTAATAGCACTGACTTATATAAAGTCCTTGAACAGGTTCGAAACATGTTTGAGTGGCGGCGGGTGCGCAGGTACTGGCGACCGGCAGCGGGTAGGGATGCGCAGGAGTTGATAGTAATAGCATATCGATAAGCGTGGTGAATAGTATTAATAACTAATGAAGGGTTAGATAACGTGTTACGATAAGGTCTATGCTAATCCTAAGTAACTTAGTTTACCGATATTTGATAAACCTGGTACATAATGCAGCATATATTAATAAAAAAGCTATACCACTTGAGAAAAAAAATCCGTCGTATTAGTACTTCCGTCAATTTATATATTTAGTTTAAGTATTTTTGCTGACCTGTTTTTAGATGTCATAAGAACTTACTGAAAGAACAATAATATTTCTCTGCTAATAAAAACTTTAATATTTTGATTACCGTTTAAATGCTAGCGTATAAGTATTTGTGTATTACAATTTACCTTTCATTTATTTTGCTAATTAAACATAAGGACTAAGAACTGGGTTGAGCAGATCAAAGTTTCGGACTTTTCGACCGTGAAGTAAAACTTGAAAATAAATGTGCTTCTCTTCACCTTTATCGATAAAGTGAATATCGACATTATCGACTAGGTCTCCGCATTAGTGCCGGGGTTGAAGCAAAAAACATACCGTTAACATTTTTCTGAGTATTTCGACCAAAAATGCATTCTGCTGCATAGTTGACTATTTTTAAATACAATAAATAAAATGTGTTCGTGGGTAAAGTTGTTACCTTTGTTAGTGAATAAATAAGCAAATAAAAGACACAACAATATTTTTCATAATTGTATTTGAGTATTTCACTGGTTCATATTAAGTACAAAAAGTTATAGTTTTTTTTAAACAGTTATATCCTTCACTAGATCCTATAAAATGTACACGTTTTCTTATACTAAAAACATTATTACTTTTTGTAACTTAAATAATATATAAAAAATGTCCAAGATGTATATCACAAAGTAGAAAATCTACGGTCAAACTAAATCTTCCTAAACCTAAATAAAATAATATCTAAATTATTAAAATATTGTTTAGTTTCATCTTCGTTTTTTAAACTTTTCCCTTGCTTTGAGACTTAGGATTTAGAAATTATTTATTAATTATATCTCGTAAAACATTCAAATATGTTTATTATATTATTATTATTACGGATTAAGGTTGTTCCCTTTTTTACAACATTTGAATTCAAAGTCAGAATTATTAATAAATACAAAATATAAATCCTAATTAAGAGACATTGTGTTGGACACCATTCGAAGCGTTTTATTGTTGGTATTTTGTATACAAACGATAATCAACATTATAATAGACTTATACCACACTTAGTACAACACGTCACACATACTCGGATATATAAAAATATAACCTTGTACCTACGGCTTGCCCATAAAGATACGTATTTCTTTTACACATCTCGCGTCTCAATTAGACAACCAATTATTAACCAGCGAGTTTAAGTTGTCCCATCAGCGTGTATTTATAAAATTTTAGTTCGTGCTCTTGATTTTGGTCTAAGATTTCGTCGACGAAGCAGATGGCTCAAGTAACCAAACAACCAACTTTCGCTCGTAAGTTAATAATTTGGTGACAAGTTGAGATGCAAGTTATTTAAAATAATAAAATCCAAGATAGTTTGCGGTAGCTCGTCCATAAATAAAATTGTAAAATAAATTGTTTATCATGGTTCTCAATCAAACTAGCCCCTTGCTTGCCTAGTCTCGAGTGAACCAAGTTTGCAGACACGGTTTGCTGAAGAATTACATCGCACGCACAGGTCAAGTGGTGTGGTTTAATAGAGCGAGCTGGCAGAATACTACGTAAGAATAAAACATCCTATGAGCCCACGGGAAACTGTTTCATTGCTCTGCTATATTGATACATCATTTTATACTATATACAAGCAGAAACAAGATGGTTTCATAGAGCTCCAGGGCCTCTATTCAAGGTGGTAAAAATCATATCGTCTTTAACCTGTTGTTGTTGTTGCTAACTCGGCTGCCTTTACTGTCAAGTACATTCATAAGAGTTTTTAAAACGTTGACAATTCGATATCAGGTCAAAGATGACATGGTTTCTCCCGTCATGAATCTCAGCCCAGTACATAGCAGACAGCAAGTTGAACTCTTAGCATAATATTTAAGTCTTAAAATAAATTTGTCGTGTACATTATGAAACTACAAGCTCATTTTTATACTTCTGTTTCAATCCGTTTACATAATCCGTTAACATTATGACTTCACTTGTCTGCTGGATGTACTTTTGCGGCGTGTTCATAAACGCATCCTTTGCTTTCAGAACTTTGGTGATAACCATATCGTTGCACCAAATAGCAAAGTCATTGGTGATAATAGTTGGAGATAATACTTTAATATTATCCAAAATTCTTCTTTTACTGTTAAGAGAATTACAGGAATTTTCGTCAGCTTTGGAGCTCAGGCTTTCTCCAAGAAAATTGAAAGTTTTAGGGCAGTTTGAAATCAGCGTGAGCTCTTCCTTTAACGTGATCATTTTAACGAATCTCGCAACGTTCTGGACGCTGGTCTTCAACTTGCATCTTGCTGCATAATCTTTGAATTGGTTCAAAAACTTCCTCAGCGAGACAGAGTGGCTCAAACAGTAATTTCTGATAAGTTGACTGGTTTCTAGGATCTCTTGCTTGGTGACGCCGTATTTTGGTCCGATTTCATCGAAACCCTCGAGTTTGAACACGCATTTCTCGTTTCTGATGGCTTCGAGTTTTGTGACGTAGTATTTTTCGAGCTGCGTGGGAGTGTAGAGCTTCGGATGGTGGGCGGTTAGGTAGGTTGAGGTGGGAGGAGGGTTGGCGAAGAGGTCGAACTCGTGGCGACGGCTGGTGGCCCGCTTTTCGACGGAGAGCCGTTCCTCCTGAAAATAAGAGGATGATAAGAGAGTTTAATCAGATACAATAAAACGTTACAAATCATGTACATTATACTCGTAAGTTTACACACGCGGCGACTGATAGTGAATTATGCGGATAAAAAATACTTTTACTCAGCTTAATGTATGCAAATATATATTTTTTTAGTCAGCCTGTTGAGTGTCCCACTGCTGGGCAAAGGCCTCCCCCCTTAATTTCCACAAATCCCTATCAGTGGCAACGTCCGGCCAGTTGTCAAGAAAAGCATCCAGGTCGTCCCGCCATCTCCGCCTGGGCCTGCCTCGTCTTCGCCACCCGTCTTGCGGCATCCATTTGGTGACAACGGTAGCCCACCTATCCGGGTGCATGCGGCTGATGTGGCCAGCACAGTCCCATTTAATTCTGGCACTTGTTTTACCAACATCCGTTTTCCCGGTTCTGGAGCGAAGCGTAGTATTCCGAACGCGATCCGTTCTTCTAAAACCTAAAATGCTTCGCTCCATAGCCCGTTGGCCGTTGGCTTCAGTTTGAGCTTCTGATTTTTTATGCAAATATTATTGTTCAAAAAAATTAATTAAAATGATATCTTGTTCTTGAAAAGACAATGTGAAAGTTGAAAGGAGAAATTAATAATGTCAATTTGGTTTCTCACGGGAAATGCGTTTTTGCCGCTTAAAACAAATTGCCTTACTAAACTTATGTGGTCCATCTCTGAACTCCCTAAGGGAAAGTAGTTTCAGATGTCCTTGAAATTTTTGGTCTGCCCGCAGTGGAGCCACACTATGAAGGTGCGGCAGACAGTCACGATGTGTAGTCTAATTCTGACGCAGACAACTCACCAGTCTCTCCAGGTAGTGGAAGTAGTAGCAGACGTTCTTGAACTTGTAGATCTGCCCGCAGTGGAGCCACACTATGAAGGTGCGGCAGACAGTCACGATGTGTAGTCTAATGCTGATGCCGACAACTCACCAGACCCTCCAGGTAATGGAAGTAGTTGCAGACGTCCTTGAACTTGTTGGTCTGCCCGCAGTGCAGCCACACTATGAAGGCTCGGCGGACGGTCACGTTGGTGTAGGCTGGAGAGGGCGGCTCCAGCAGGGCGTGCTCGGAAATTCGGCTCATGACTCTGGAAAGGAAGAATGGACTGAAAACGAAGAGTGATTTGAATTTTCAATATAAATACAGTTCGTTCGTTAAAATAGTTTGCATGCTTTGATGTGCAATTACAATTGCTACAAAGAAGCCGCCGCGGCGCGCACAAACAGATGTCGGCGACTTCAAAGGGTTGTACTGCACACTATTTGAACGGACGAACTGTAAATAAATATCAAGGGACAATTTCAGAGACTGCGATACACATTTTTATATATATATAGAAAATTAAATACGGTATGTTACACAAAAAAAAACATCCAAAACTCAGAAACAAATACTCGCGCTCTTCTCACAAATTATTTGCCCATACCGGGCATGAACCCAGGACCGCTAGCTTAATAGGCAGGGTCTGTACCAACTAGACTAACGCGTCGTCACCACTGTACCATATAACATTTTCCCATTCACACTTGCTGTGTTACCACAAACACTTAACACTATATAACACATTGAAGCCTTTCCTATTTAAAGTAATGTCATCATCATGTCAGCCGAAAGACTCCCACTGCTGGGCATAGGCTTCCCCCAAGGAAACCGTGGGGGGGGGGGGGGGGAATTCCGTAGTCGCCACGCTTGGCAGGCGGGTTGGCACAGTTATACCATGTATCCGCGGAGGACGCTGATGCCCATCCCCCGATTTATCCCTTAGTCGCCTCTTACGACACCCACGGGAAGAGATGGGGTGGTGCTATTCTCGGCCAGCACCAACACAGCAATGTCATAGAAAACTGTAATTTTAGACGTGTATATGTGTATGTGCTCGTAGAGATTTTTTACTCGACTACCATAGAGTTAAGAAATGTTTTAGCGGTCAAAATCATATGATGAGTACATTATGGTACAAAGGTGTATAATTATTTTCCTTCGTATTTTCACGGAAACGTACGAACGTGTCTTGCTATTTCAGTCGGTCACAGTACAAAAAGTACTGAGGTTGACTGAAGTAGCATGACACGTTTCCGTGAAAATACGAAGGAAAACAATTATGCACTACATTTGACGCGATATTCGTGTTGTTCATGACTTAAAACAACAGATTTTCCATGAAGCAGTTTAGACTTTTGTCGTCAGTTATACAGCGAACCCCAATGAGTGCACTTGAAACTTATACACTTAAGTTAAAGTTTTAAATGTAACAACATTTTGATCTAACTTGTAACGTTCAGATATTCAATGAAAACAACGCTACGTGGTATTATTTCGCCCGCCGAGCATTTTACCTGCGATACGGTTAGGTTTTGTCTTAATGTAGTTGTTAAAAAACGTTTTTGGGTATGTGCGCTTTGTTTTCTCTAGGTATGGTTTTTTTAAGGTTTATTTCTAAAGAATTATGATAAAGAAATGACGACGCGCTGGCCTAGTTGGTAGTGACCCGGCCTACAAAGCTAGCGGTCCGGGTTCGAATCCCGGTTCGGGCAAATATTTGTGTAATGAGCGCGAATATTTGTTCCAGAGTCATGGGTGTTTTCTATGTATTTAAATATATATTTCTCTATATAAGTGTTTATCGTTGTCTAGCCTAGAGCTTAGTTTGGGACTAGGTCAATTGGTGTGACATTGTCCTCTGATATTTATTTATTTATATTAAATAACGGTTAATGTAAATAAAATTCGAGCATTCCATTATTCTGTTGGTTCAATATACAGAGGTATTCTTTACAGCTCGTTTCTGTTGCTAGCCCGTCTAGGTGCTAACTTATGCCATATAATTATGTATTATATGAATTGTACGCCCAAAATGTAAAACCTGTTGAGACTTGTTTCTAGTTGTCACCTTTATATGTGGACAGACATACAATAAATTATATTTCCGTTTTTATTTATGTCGTACCTACTGAAGAGTCTTCTGATGTTTTTATGTACGGACCTACCATTAAAAACTTGTTTACTATTAAGTAGATTTTTTCAATAAAGGCAAATAATGTATCTGTAGTATGTAAAATAGATACTTTATTTTACAAGCAGAAACACCAAAATCTAATAATAAAACTTATGCTAAGTTGTTAGTATTTGCCGGTCTTGATCTCAATATAGCCGTTACAAATTTTGATTTGTGTCAGTTCTATAGATTTTTTTCTTAAAGTCCTAAAATGTCAGCTTGTTCGACTGTTTTTTGGTTTTATGTACGATCTATATAACCGACGGATCTGTACTATCGAGTTTATTTCACTTAATATGTAATTGACCTGCCTACAACAACGTTTCAATTCCTTTTTGGATAAATGTTTTAAGCGTATGCAAAATGTGTTTGCACAATTAGTTACCTATCAACAAGTTGTTAGAGTTGTTGGTAATCCTGTGGCTCTGCCTACCCCGCTCTAGGGGATGAAGGCGTGCGGGTGGTAGGACCTTGTGCGGGGTCCGTCCGGATCGCTACCACCATCTTATCCATTAACCTACCGCCAAACAGCAGTGTTCGCATTGTTGTGTTCCGGTATGGGGATAAGACAGCCGGTGTAATGACTAGCATAGAGGCATTCCATCTTAGTCCTCTGGGTTGGCAGCGCATATGAAGTCTTAGGCTTGCAGTCTTGTGAATGCGAATGTCTATGGGTCACAGTTTCCACTTACCATCAGGTGCCCTGTGTGCTCGTCAGCCTTCCCTATGCCATAAAATAAATAAATAAGTAAATAAATAAATACTTTTTTCATCATACTCAAACTCAAACATTTATTGCGTTCCACTGTTCCACAATGTGTTGGCAGTTGACAGGCTAAAACTTAAGCTATCACAGTAATAAATATATAACTTAATTATGGACCCTGTTGGGCACAGCAACATTAAGAGAGGGCTTTAGCTTAATAATCTTACATTGTATTTACTTAATAATTATTATTGCACATAAGGTGTATAACATCTCACGTTCTTTTCGCAGAACCATACGTAAAAAGCTATGCTTTCAGAGGTGTGCCGGTTGGTTTCTGTGGCTTGACGCAACTTTTTAGTTTTAATACTAAACGTACACTATCTTATATTTTATGTTTATTGACCGGAACCCAAACCACTATCAGGTCAGTTGGAGTCCCCAGCGATTCTTAAACAATGCCTCCTTTACGACCGCCGTCTTGCAAAATCTTAAAACCTACAATCTGTTTTACAACTTCTGTGAAAGCTTTTAACAATAGCCAGTGTACCTGGACCCCTGGCGTGATACGAGTCGGTGGGCTCTAGAGCTCGGGTTATGGCGGTTTCTACTTTTTACATACTTTCTCGTAGTTCAACGAAAGGGTCTAAAAGGGTCCCGTAAAACGGATTATATCCAATATTTCCGTTGAAATTAGATAATATTAAAAGGAAAGGTTTAAGTTTGTTCAAGGTCTCTTAGAGAAGCAATAAAGTTTATTGTTATACTTAAAATATCGGCTATTATAAATTATAACCCAACGTGGTTGCTTAAAAAAAAGTAGAACTCTAAAATTTTATGTTTGACTTTATGTACGTATGTATGTATGTAAACTCTTTATTGCACATAAACAATTACAAAACAATTTGCATCACTATAGATAATGTACATAGGCGAACTTATCCCACATGGGATCTCTTCCAGTTAACCTTGGAGTAGAATAAGCCAGGATAATGCAAGAGGATAGGCAAATTAACAAAATATCAGATAAAAGAAAAAAGAAAAACGGTACATACATCTGAAAGACAGACATTAAAAAGTAATAATATCTGCTTCAATAAAATAAATACATAGGTAATAAAATATACTAATATATACTACCACATATGTAAACAGCAATTAAAACCTACAACAGGGCAAAGGACCAACACTCACGAGTCACGACAAACAGCTTAAAAGATTTTAATGATGTTTGGCAAACAAATGTCTTGTCTCATCTACCAAAATATAATGCGACAGTTAGTTTGTTACTCCTTCCCGCTGCATCGGCTGTACAGATTTTTATTAAATTTGAAATGGAGATAGCTTATATCGTGGATTAAGACATACACTACTTTTCACCCCAGAAATTTGAAAGCTCTATATACATAATCGAAATCCCCCGCAACTAGGGGTGGCCGAATACCTACTGACGAAGTCGCGGGCAGAAGCTAATAAAGGATACTTTTACTTAAGCAAATTAAAAGATCCCGAAAGACCTATAGCATTTCTACGAAGGCTTAAATTACAGGTAATTAAAAAAAAAATTGTCGAAGTGGTATAACAGTTTAACTTAGCGAGTACTTATCAAATTGAGAAGATAATTTATAGTGATATGACGATGACAACGTTTCCTCCTTTTTTATTGCGTATAAAACAAAAATATGTGTATGTTCATGGTTATGTTAAAACAATGTCTTTCGTTTACTTAAATTATGCAAGCTCGTCACAGCATTTAAAAATAATGAGACTGACTATATTAACTAACAATAAATCTAACTTAAACCATTAAACCTGCACCTTTTTATTCTGTACCTTTATTGAGTTGACTTTACGAGCTACATATTATACACACAAAAACACTGGATTCGATCTAACTTAGGCAGTTGGTAACAGTACTTCTAAAAGTAAGTGTTAAAAAATAATAATTGAGTGGTTTGCTCTAAACCCACCTCGATTTGTATTTACCTAACTTACTAAAACATTATTTAAGATATCTTACCTTGTTATAATATACGGCACTTTTGAACAACACTGCGTCTAATTACTCGTATTACTCGTGTCTACGTCAAAGGTAACAACTAATTAAACTGTCAAATTATTTATTTTTCTCATTTAGTTTTGTATAATGTCGGCCGCTACGCGGTGAAGCGAGCGTTGTCCGTTGTCAACTGCAAACGGAATTTATTTGAAGTATCAAATAAAATTTAGAACTACCCACATGAAGAATAAAAACGAGTTCAGCCATTCTCACTACTTACATCTGTAGATGTAATGATACACTCGCGGACAAATAATACGGGTCAGAGTGCGTTTTTCATACAAACGAGACTATTTCGAAGCCTTGGTTCCTCGCCAGGGGTTGTTTTGAGTGAGGTTTAATGGTGGATACTCCATGGTTCAATAGAGGAGGTCGAAATTGGTTAAGATACCTAACTGATCGCATAATCAGTTAACAAAACAGCGGGAGAGTTTGGATCAGCACTTACATTTTATTTCCATTTTAGATGTTTTTCTGAACATGCACTATTCCGGCGTTAACCGCAGATTCATTCAGTTGGGTATCCTAGGCACTCTGGAAGTCTTGTATCGATGCTCGAGGTATTCATCATCACATTTCATTAAAAGCATTCCCTGGCGAGGAACCAAGGCTTCGAAATAACCTCTTTAGTATGAAAAACGCACTCTGACCCGTTTTATTAGTCCGCGAGTGTAGATCTGGCACACTGGATGCTTGCTGCGGTGTGCGGTCAGGGCCTGTATTCAGCACGGTAAAAACCATATCGTGTTTGATCTGTTATCGTCTTGTCGAAGTTTTGGTAGCTCTTATTTACTTGACAGTAAGGATAGAATAGAGGCGCCGGACAAGTATCTTTTACCTCTGTCATAATGTAGTAAACGGAAAGAGGCAAAAGATGCTTGATCGGACCGCAGACCGCAAAACGCGTCCAGTGTGGCCAATCCGTAGTCCAATAATAGTTAGTTCCAAACTAAGCAACAGGCTTTTATGTACGCCTTATAGGGTTTGGGTAATACACAACGATGAACACACTTTACTTAAATGAATAGATAATATCAAAGATGCAGGAACAAATACTCGCGCAACAAGTATTTGCCTATACCGGGAATTGAACCCGGGATCGCTAGCTTCGTAGGCAGGGTCACTACAATTAGGCTAAACTCGTCGTGGTTTCTCGACTTGTTAAGGTATAAAAAATTAACTTAAACAATACTGTGTAACATACTTAATGAAAACAATTGGGATTGTTCATATTGTTAAAATTACTCTTATTCGAAAACCATTTCGAGGAATAGGGTGTTAAAGCCGTTGTGCATTATTAAGTTTTCAAAATATTTATTTATTTCGGATATTTCGACATAACTATATATAACCTTTGTTTGACTTTCGTTTTCGGCTTGAAGCCCTCCTAGGTGTATCTTACGGGTTAAGCGAAAACCGCTTGAAATAGTATGTTTTAATACACTATTACAATCGCTTTTTATCATTAGATATCATTTGATTGTTGTAATTTATTAGAAAATGCTAACACAAATTTAAAATAATCATGTCGTCTATAAAATGTCTGCTATGTAAAAAAAAATATTTAAAAAAAACTATTGGGTCATATTGATTTCCCTAATGAGCTTATAATTTGCGCTGATAATATGTGTACGATTGAGAAACATAAGACGATCCTGGATGCTTTATATCAACAAATTATATCTGTTTTACAGCAAGCTGCTGAGATTAGCCACAGAGGCACTAGTCATAAAAGACACAAACACGTTATTGGCTGGAATAAGTTTGTTAGCGGCGCGCATCGGGAGGCGCGTTTTGGTACCAGTGGTGGTTCAGCTACGGTAAACCATCCTCAGGATATGTCTATGATAAAATGTATGAATCTAGAAAAGTATTCAAATCCAAGCTAAAGTATTGTCAAGATCATGAGCATCAAATAAAAATGGATATTATCGCAAATAATTACTCAAATAGAAATTTCAGTCAATTTTGGAAAAATACTAATAAAATGAATCCTAAAGCGAGTGTTCCGATGTGCGTAGCAGGCGTTAGTCAGCCGTCTGACATCGCGAATGCGTTCAAACAGCATTTTATGGTGGAGGCTCCGCCCCTTCAGGCGTTTGATACTGAGCAGGAGGACGGTCCCGAAGTACCTTGCGTTAGCTTTTCAGTAAAACAAGTCGCTTCGATAATTAGACAAATGGAGAGGGGGAAGTCTCCGGGCCACGACGGCCTCAGTATCGAACATCTGAAGCACGCCGGAGTACATCTCCCCAGGGTGTTAACGATGTTCTTTAATATACGCATGGTTATTTGCCTAAGGATCTTATGTAGGTATACAATAGTAGTACCGATTGTGAAAAACAAAACTGGAGATGTCTCTGACTTGTCCAATTATAGGCCTATATCGCTAGCCACGGTTGTGGCTAAGGTGCTTGACAGTCTGCTTGACGATATTCTGGGTAAGTGCATTGACCTTCATGACATGCAATTCGGTTTCAGGCCGGGCTTATCCACAGATAGCGCGATTCTTTGCCTCAAGCAGACTGTACAGTATTATACAGAACGAGAAACACCGGTGTATGCCTGTTTTTTGGACCTGTCGAAGGCGTTTGATAGAGTGTCCTATGACGTAATGTGGCAAAATTACAAAATGAGACGAAAGTGCCGCATGCTATAACATCATTGCTTAGGTACTGGTACGGTAAACAAATGAACAGTGTTAAATGGGCGGGAGCCTCCTCGGACGTGTATAGGATGGAGTGCGGGGTGAGGCAAGGGGGGTTAACCTCACCAAAGCTCTTCAACCTATACATGAACCAACTGATTGGGGAACTCGGCAGCAGCAGAGTCGGCTGTCACGTGGGTGGTACTTGTGTCAACAATATCAGTTACGCTGACGACATGGTGCTGCTGAGTCCCTCTATCGGCGCCCTGCTTAAACTCCTGCGCATTTGTGAGTCGTATGTGGAGGCCCACGGGCTCAGGTACAATGTGGCAAAGAGTGAGATCTTGCAGTTTAAGGCTGGCAGCAAGTTATATAGGATGCCACCCGTCAGTCTCTGTGGGATCCCTCTAAAGAGGGTGAATAAATTTAAGTACCTGGGTCATTGGGTGACGGATACGATGTCTGATGATGAGGATATTGAAAGGGAACGCAGGGCGTTGTGTGTGCGGTACAATATGCTGGCTCGCAGATTTCGACATTGTAGTGGGGAAGTCAAAATAGCATTATTTAAATCATTTTGCCAGACCTTCTACACTTGCAGTCTGTGGGTTAAGTATACGCGGCGTGCATACAGCGCTCTGCGCGTTCAGTATAGCGATGCGTTTCGGTTGCTGTTCGGGCTGCCGCGGTGGTGCAGCGCTTCCGCTATGTTCGCCGAGGCGCAGGTTGATAGCTTCCACTCAATTATCAGGAAGCGATGTGCTTCCCTTTTAAATAGGGTTCGCTCCAGCCCGAATAGCGTCCTGAGCACTCTGGCCCAGCGCTGGGACTCGCCGCTGCTGCAGCACTGGGTAAGCCTGCACGTTCCAGTAGCGGCGATGCCCCGTCGCTTTTGATGTGAGGGTTTTTTTTGTTGTTTTTTGTGTTTTGTTTTACCTAACCTTAGAATTAAGTTTTTATTTTTGTATGTGTTGCCTACTAACAAACTATGGATTATGTCCGAAATAAATGTTTTTGATATTGATTTTGATTTTGATATACAAAATTAATGAAATTGGTCTCTTAAAATTACCTATTCTTTCAATTTAGAATGTAAAAACCGTGAGTTATATTTATTGGTCTATCCCAATTGTATTAACGCTGGTGGTGAATATAACGTTTTACCCGACCGCGTGTAATAGAAGGCTAATGTTATTTGACCTGTTCGTTGCATGCACCTACGTAAGATAATGAATGTATAGATTGTTCAGTAAGCCCACGGAATTGTTTATTACTTTAGTGCCTTGTCATAATAAAGTTGTAAGTCAAGATCAATCGGACTATGAACCCGATGTTAAAAAGTTAAGTTAGTTATTTTCTAACCGCAATAATGACACTATTCCAATAGTTTCTTTCGTCATTTAGTGTCACTGTTGGATTTAATTTGCGAAATGACAAGTGACAATGACAACTGCGCTGACAAGTTTCTAAGTATGCTCAATGCATGACTCCATGTAATAATGTGGGGCCATTTGCAACGTTAAAAGATGGCGGATGTGTAATCTGTTTTATTTTTGTATTTTTGTCTATTTAGGTGTTCAAAATTCTTTTCTGGTAGTGATTTGTGTATTTTATGCCTTTGTGTTGCACACCAATAGAAGACTTGGACTTATTTCGTGTATCTGGCATCTTACTTCTCGTTTCAAGTAGACTCGCAGTGGTACAGAAGTTAAAACTATCTTGGCCTCTGTCCTACATATCACCGTCCAAAATTGCCCCCAATCTTCCTGGAGAATTGGAGTTGGTTGGATTGCTATATTGATTTATACTTATATATACTTGACACTGGCGAAATCACTTCATTGTGGAAACGCCATATCCCCGCGGTAGTAGCTGTTGAAGTCGCCGCGGGGCAAAGAAGAATAAGGTGGAAAGAACTGGTCTCTGTCTACCCCCCTGGGAAACAGACGTGGTACTTGACTGTAAAACTACTATAACGTCAACAATATGATTGTGATATAGAAACAAGATGAGCTAGACGTAGTAACCGAGGTCCAGTAACCTCAACCATTACAATAAAACAACAAAATCTTTTCAAATGTCCTTTTTAATAAATGTTAGTTCACACCACGTGACGCGACTCAGCGCGCGAAGGTCCGTGAGCAAAATACACCTACAACTCAGCTTGGTTTATTTTTCTTTTTAAATGTAGGTGTTTTAGAACAATATACAGAAACAATAAGAGTAATTTGACTCTTTCTTATAACTAAATACATTTATTAAATTTAAAGCATTTATTTGAAACCAAACCTTATGGCAACGGGCGCTTACGCCGTTCTTATTTTTATTAATAAATATAAAAGGCAGTATTATTTACAAACAGCTATACACTTTATACACTGTCGCCTTAACATCATGTTTGAGGCACTATAACGACAAGGTTCTTACTAAATCTTAAAGCTATGATGGTGACAAGGAAATGAGATGAACAGCGTAGCCACGTACCGTCGAAAGATCTGTTTCAGTTATAAATATATAACAGCTATAATTACTTAGAATACACCATGTTTTTACAAAAAAATACTCATATAAATAGGTATTTCGAATGTTTATTATTGGATTTTGTAATAAGGATATTTGTTATAGTTAATTAAATAATTATCAAATATTATTTAATGGAAATCTAAATAGAGATGTCACTCATAGCAAGAAATATTTTATTTATAAGTTATTAGTTTTTTTTAGTAATCGATAAAACAATTTAAACACCTGCCTAACTCACTTTCCATCATAAATTTCATTACTTTATTGAATTTATTAGTAATTTAATTAAATTTGCAAATTTACATTTGAATTAGTGATCTCGCTCATTCATAAAATGCAAAAGTAAATTAATCCAAAATACAACTTCGTCATAATATTTTATATGAAACTTAAAAAACCCTTACTCATACGTTAGGTACAAGAAAATGTATTCTTATTTTATCGAAACATTTTTTATATATATACATATAAAGATATTTTGTAATTTTTCATGGTGTATTCCAATTTTACGTTACATATTGCCTAAAATCAATTTGGGTAATTTATTGGTAATCAAACACCACCGTCATGGGCAACTCTATAAATAGGTTCCTTAAAAATAAAAATATTAACTAAGTATTTTCGTCTAGCTCTCGACCCGGGATAAAATAGACACGTGTTTTGTCCCCGTTAAATTATAATGTACAAATAAAGACATAATTATACTGAAGAAATTATCGCCGCCCACGCCGACTGCCCATTCTCACTCGGTTGCGGTGGC
Organism: Acleris sparsana; assembly: GCA_923062465.1. Classification (NCBI taxonomy): domain Eukaryota; kingdom Metazoa; phylum Arthropoda; class Insecta; order Lepidoptera; family Tortricidae; genus Acleris; species Acleris sparsana. The sequence goes on from OV281307.1 coordinate 629,688, forward strand.
ATTGGGGCGTAACGTGTTCATTAAATTTTAATGTATTTTAATGAAATTGACATGACTGTAAATTGAATTTTTATCGTTTAATTTTGATTTATTAATTTACCTACTAATATAGTCTAAGAACAACTGTAATGTAACTAACGAACTATGGAATTTTAAATGTGAAATAAATATTATTATTATTATAAAGACACACACCTCATTTTTATTATTTTACAAGAGTATATTTTTGTATTATTTTATATTTTTTATTATTTATTTCAAATGTGACACAAATTATTTATAAAGTAATAAAAATACTAAAAGTAAGCTTATTTTTATATCTTTTATAGCGTTACATGAACACCTTTTTATATTTTTTTGTCTTTTTTTTAAATATTTTTCACTTTATACTTAATTATTAAAAATTAAAAATCATAAGCTAAGTCCGGAAATCAAATCTGATCGGAGCTACACGATTCATATCCAGGGCACATTTTAGCATTATTTGTCTAAAATCAAGTTTTAGCAGTGTCTTACATATCTAACGAATGTAAAATGTCAAATACTTTGATGAAACGCGCATTTTTTTAAATCGGCTCAGTCGAAGGATATGCCTTATGAGCCTCTGCTGGGCCATATTTTCGTAAAAATAATCTAAATCCCAGCCCATTTTATACAAAAATAATAAAAAAGAAGGAAAGACTCTTTGCAACGCGTCCGAACTTGTAAAAAATAAAGTCGAAGTAGCTGTAATCCAAATACGAAATACGCGACTCGTATTTTTTGAATTCGAATTCGGTGCAATTATAAATTAAATACAAAATGACGATAAAAACTGGATAAAACAACGAATACCCGTCCGAGTACAAGGTTATGAGCAATAACCAAGGATATAATATTTATGAGCAATGCCAAGGATTTTAGCAAAAAAAGGATTGATACAAGCATTCAACGGTCTGTGGTTAAACTGACATAGAAAAAGATACCTATTAATAGTTTTGTACAATTTTTTTTTATAGCAAGCTTTCACTTACTATAGGTATGTATATGGATGAAACACATTCTAGAATTTTCTTTATGACCTCATAGCCTACTGTAATCCTTTTTATATTCCTGGCATGGTTCACACACAGCGCACACGTTTTATAAGTAAAATAAAATCCTATTATTGATTTAGATATTAACTTAAATCAAGGTCATAAATAATTAACATGGTCATTTTAAACAAAATTAAATACAACGCATCTTATTCCTCACAACGTTTTCTTATTGGAATTTTAAGAGAATTACTTTTGAATTTTTTGAACAAGTATGCTGCGTGTAGTGATTGACTGAGACCAAAATTTCGTAACAGCTGGTACTTGTTAGTCATTTTTCTCTGTAATGTAGATTCGAGATGATCGAAAAGATCTAACATTTCCATTTTAACACCAATAAAACTAACTTCCTGGACAAAATTGTTACAATTAATTCTACCCAAGAAAACACAGATACACCAACACAAACAAAACATATCAAATGTACCTCAATATTTAAACATTAAAATTAAACTTACATCCCACGAATCTGGTCACTATCATCACTTCAGAAATAAGAGTATTCCGCAGACATGTTAGCTATATTTCTCAGCTTCTGCATCAGAAGACGATTTTGAGCCAACGCAGGACCATTGCAGACATTCAGGCTAAAAGACCTGAAGAACTCCTCAACATTATCCGCCTGGCTGATCGTCCCCATGTTAATCTCCGGCTTATTTATCTTGATTTTGTAATCATTCCAAACTGACTTAGGAGTTGGTGGCCATGAGAAATCATAAGGTTCTAAAGGCCATCGTTTGCTACCTGGAGACAAGGTTTTATTGGGATCTGGAGTAGAAGCCCGAACCCAGCACTCGACGTTGATCAGCTCGAGTTCTTCCTCGCTGCTTGACTCGAATTCTGGACGAGGGAGGTCTGTCGCTGGTGGTGGTGGGGGAGACTTGTCTTCGGAGTCTTTGGAGTCCTTTCCGCTGTCGGAGAGCAGGTCTCGTTTCTTGGAGAAATCGCAGAGGCACTTGAGGCTGGTGCAGTGCCAGCAGTCTTCGCGCTCGAAGTCCTCGATCAGCTGGAGGAGCGCCCGGCGGGCGGACTGGAGGTTCAGCTCCTGGAAGGAGGAGGTAGTTTTACTTGAGGATGCTAGTGTCTAATGCTTACTGGTTGGAGCAGGATTGAAGTTCGATAAAAGAAAGAAAGATCAGATGTTATGGCTAAAGTTTAAGTTATGGATTAGATTCTCAATTAATTGTTTCAAAGATAAAATTGTCTTAATAAATTTGTTGGTAAATGTAGAATAAAAAACCAGCCAACACGAAAGGTCCCTTTAACTTTAGACTTTATTTTATTCTTATATTTTTTTATTATACCAGCCATAATATAGATAAAGATAAAAGATATTTAATCAGTAGGCCGCCCTTTTACACGTCTAAAATCTACCAGCGCTTCCCAAGATAAGACCGCTGCTGCTAACACGGAGCAAATCTGTAGCTAATACGGTTCACAAGATACAGTCCGCTGACAGACAGATGGATAGCGGAGGCTCAATAATAGTCTCCCGTTGGCTCACTTACAGAGTGTCACTTTACTAGTGTCGTAGGTCATTTTGTTTTTAAAAACACGAATCTTTTAGTTTAAACTAAATGAAAAACATATTACCTAAAATGGTGTAGAATTTTAGCTTTACTTTAAATATTTCAAGTGTTCCTAATCTTATCGGTAATGCTGATAATACATGTCCTGGTGGCATTAATTTCTATAATATATAATAATATTAAGACAGCTGTCAGACACAAACAAGAAAACTTCGTAAAAAAAATAGATTTACAAAATTTTAAATCGTTTACCCGAGTTGGTTTTTTGCTCTGACTAATATTGCTAATTAAAACATTTATTGGTATTAAAATGCCAAATGAATCATGGTGAAAATTACCAAAATCACTACTAATAAACGAATTTTTTACCAGAATGTAACGTTAAAACTACTATTAGTTTTGATTGAAATTAGTAGGAGTAGTACAATTATTTACATATACATATTTCTTAAGTTGGCCCAACCGAAGAATCACATCCAATTCCATTTTAAAAATTACACCTCGGCGCAGTGTTGACATTCAGTTTTGATCACCCGCATAGGTTTTATCAGAACTAAACCTAATGAACTTTGGCAACACTGGCGCGAAGAATAATAGTTTCACATAATGTTAATCACAACGTATTCTCATTAGAAATAACAAAATAAAAAGCTAGCATTGAGGCATTCCATCCTAGTCCTCAGGGTTGGCAACGCATTCGCAGTCTTAGGCTTGCAGTCTTGTGAATGCGAATGTCTATGGGTCACAGTTTCCACTTACCATCGGGTGGCCTGTGCGCTCGTTTGCCTTCTCGATGCCATAAAAAAAAGCAAGCTTTAAAACCCGCGGCGTTTTTTTTACATTGTTATTAAACCCGTTTATTAATGCTTCTATATTCGTATATATTTGAGATGGTCACATTAAGACCTTTCAAATGATACCCATATTGTAATAATTAGAAGACTCTTTTTTTTGTTTTTGTTGTAAATAAAATAACTGACATTTTGCCATTGTTGTTATTTCAATTTTAACAGTTTAGGTATCATATGTGTCCTGGGGCGGTGAAAGGGTTCTAACGATATCACACGCATTTAAATCGGCTCAGGTGTTCCGAAGTTATGGTGGAATGAAGAATCGTAGATACATACATGAACCCTGAAAACATTACTCTTTTTTTGGGCAGTCGTGTAAAAAGGGCGTATGTCCTATAGAACCGCGTATGTATAAGTGACCTTATTTCTTAAGAGATGGTTTCGAGGTTTAATTTATCTTGACTGACAAATTGCGCGCATTCCTTCCTTTTTATTTAGAAGTGCAGTATTCATTAGATAGATTATGGCATCTCCTACTTTAAATACATTGATAGGTACTGTATTTATATTTGTTTACAAAAACGCTTTGGGAGATACGATGCCTCAGACAAACACACAGAAGGACATGACCCCACTACACGATAGCCCATCATGGGCGAGCGTAAGAGACACATTTACACCCTAGAGCAAGCAACATATTCTTGTAACTCACTCTTACTCATTACTCCGTCCCTATGTTGGCGTCGTGTAGAGCAGCCAGATACACAGAATGAAAGATATTAAAACACACATGCCTATTATAACATCGTTTAACACTCGAGTAAATAGTATAACAACTTAATAAAAAACTTACCAGCTGCAAAGAACTGTCCAGATAATAGTACTTCTGATCCCACACTTTGACCATTTTGTAACACAATTTGAAACCCTAGATGTGTCTTCTCCGACTGAACGACTTCGAATGGTGAGGAGTGCACAAAATGATCCATTACCTGAACTAGTAATAATACCTAGAAGTAATAAGTGTATTGTTTAGGCCCGTGGGCCCTAAAGTAGACGTTCCAGGTAGTGAAAGTATCCTCATTAGCTTTATTAGCGGATTAAAAATATATTATTTAGCTTAGGCAAATATGCATTTAAATAATGTTCATTTATTAATTAGTTGATAGTGGTTCGATTCCCGGCTAAGGGCAAATTATCATCAATCAATTTATTTTTATTTTTATTATTATCAATCAATTTTTTTCTGAGTCTTGGAGGTTTTCTAGGTATGTATATTAGTTTTTATTTGTACGTGTAATTAGAAGTTTGTGCGGGTGGTAGGACCTTGTGCAGGGTCCGTCCGGATCGCCAAACAACCGCCAAACAGCAGTGTTCGCATATCTATGTTCCAATTTGGGGATAGGACTACCGGTGTAATGACTAGCATAGAGGCCTACCATCTTAGTCCTCAGGGTTGGTAATGCATTTGCAGTAGGATTGTATTTCTGAGATTTCAAATGTCTATGGGTGCTCGCATGTTTTCTCCTAGCCATAAAAAAAAAAGTTTATCGTTGTCTAGTACCTATAAACTAAGCTGATGTTTTGTTTATGTTCCTGTTCCACCAACACCAACCACAAGAAAAACTGAAACTTTTAACTTCTTTACTGGGCCGTCTGTCCCGGCTGTCTGTGTGGGCTGTATGCCTGCTTACATCTTTTAAAATATTCAACGGATTTTGACCCGGTGTTCATCAAAAGGAATAGTGATTCAAGCGGAAGGCTTTTATGCATAAAAGATTCTGGATTATCTATCGGTTGTTACAAAAAACTCAAGAACTGAAGCGAAGCGAGGGCGGGTCGCTAGTGTGATTATAATTTAAAATACATGAAAGGTGTTTATTCATTATTTACATGGGAGCTATTGGATTCTAACAAGAAATTTGTATTAATTTTAATATACCTAATTTTCCAAATTTATGTTTTTTTTTACTTTTTAAATGGGTGGATCATCTTTTTGTTGTTGTTATTCTGTCCCGTGAGCCAGGAGACAAAAGTGATAGTTTCTTAGAAAAAAAAGTTATAATATTATACTTCTAGCACACTCATGAGTAAGGCCATAAAATAATCGGTTTGTAATTGCCAATAAAACCAATTTTTAGTGGACTTATATCCTTATAAACCATAGTTTTTAAAGAGTGACCCAGGAGACGTCACCATGGCAACGAGCTACAAAGAGAAGTAGGTCGATCTAAATATACCTTATGTCTAATCAGTGTCGTAAGAAAAGACGATTAAGTAATAGTTTGCATTAAATTATTATGTTAATTCAATTAGGCCTTCGCCTTCCCCATAAGAGACAAGTTTATACCAACTTAGAATGAAAGGTATCTTGTATCTCACTCTAACGCTTAATTATGTCGTCTACACAATACGTGGAATGAGTGTAGGGTCATTAATAATAACCTTCTATTAGTTTATTGACTGTTAAGGGCCGGCGCTGACTGCCGGCATGGCACGGCGTGTCATGGCAAAGGATTTCGGTACTGATATAACCATTTTTAATCTTATTACCATGAGTATAGAATTCATGTTACTTTATTTTGACACAACGATGCCGAGGGAGGCCGCGGTAGGACAGAACGTGCCTAAGCATTCCACGGGATGCCGCGGAAGGCCGTAGCGGCCTTCGGGATGCCACAGCATAATTTGCCGTGTCATGCCAGCAGGATGCCACGGCATGCCGCGGAAGGCCGTGTTATCCTTCGGAATGCTGCAGCACAACTTACCGTGCCATCCTGTGCCGTGCCGGCAGTCAGCGCCGGCCCTAAGTGAAGAACGTGCAACACACCAACAAAGATGTTTAAAATAATTAGCAATTAGCGTTAATGATAATTCAAAGAAGGGTGTCTTTTGGCTGATACGATGATGATTATTGTTGATTTGTTCACTTTCCACCAAGCAGCAGTGTTCGCATTGTTGTGTTCCGGTGTGCGGATGAGACGACCAGTGGAATGATTAGCATAACGGTATTTTTTCTTAAGGTTGGCAACGCATTTGCTGTCTCAGTTCGGACGTTGTTTAAGTTTTTGATACCTTAAACGAAGCAGGAAGCAGGAGACCTACATTACGTCCAGCAGTCCATGATTTCCAGTTAATTTTATAATGATGATAATCATAATACATATTTAATAAGTGTATTTATCCTAGCAGAATTCTAATCGCTGGGTTTAAAGATTTAAATCACGAATAACTATTTAAAATAATATTTTTCGTTGATCCACCGCCCGCTGCAAAATAATTACATTTAATATTTAACGACCACGCCAAACTAACTGAAGAACAATAGTAATTACAAAAGACAATTCACAGAACCTTCGGAATTAGGGGTAAACCGGCTTAACCGGCTTAAGCCATAAATGACTACCTGCTTTAACTCAACGATCAGCTCTGCAGCTGGTGTAAAGATATTGCTTGTAGTAACTGCAATGGTTGATGACGCGATTAGTTTCTTGCGGCGTTTCTTCTTAGCAGTGGTCTCTTGCGAAGCGCTGGTAGATTGTTGACGTGTAAAAGTGCCCGTGCGGCCTACTTACTGAATAAACATCTTTTATCTTTATCTTTTAGCTTTTAGTTTGTAGTGGACCATGAAGGTAGCGGTCTGAGTTTCATTCCCAGTTAGGAGAAAACATATTTTGTGCAATGAACGCGAATATTTGTTTTTGGCTCTTGGACTATTTCTAGACTCCGACCGTGAAGAAGTCGTTTATTACTCTTCCCTCGGAAACCGTAAATTTTTCCAGTGTAAATCATCATCTTTCGTTGTGCACGTTTTAATCAAGATCCGTTCAGCCGCTCTGGCGTGATGCAGTAACAAATATCTATCCATACAAACTTTCGCATTTATGCATGCATTTAAACACCTTACTGTACAAAACACAGAAATTAATATACAATATTTATAGAAAAGTACTGTAAAAAGGCAAATTTATCCCTTTAAGGCATTTCTTCCAGCTAACCTTTGGGTGATCGAGGAAAATAATAAAAGCAAAAAAAGGGGCAATGAGTAGACAGTAAACAGCTTGAACTAAATTTATATTAGTAAGCAAGATCTACACACGCGCGCGTGTAACATACATACACACAGTATAAGTAACACCAAGTACAAACTAATTCACAGTAGGTCATTAGAAAACATCTTAATGCTTATCAACTACACTTGAAAGTGATACCAAAAACAACTTTAAAAACTTCCAACACCGATTACAATAATGCCCCCAAATCACCACGTTTCACTCCCGCTATCTCTGGCCATCAAGTAAATAAATACCCACATTCCTATTACTATAAGCTGGGTTAGCCCTAATTCTTCCGCCATGTTGTTCCGTAGAATTCCTTTTGTTCTAATTTGTTTTGTTCTGGTTCTCGTAGTTTACATTATTAAGTTGTAAACTGCACATACTGTACTCGTAGGACCGTGGGAGTAACTCAAATTTAATCAATATGATTTATTCTTTGTTTTAAATGGCGGTCAGTTAAAGGATTTTGAAGCTAGAAAAATTGACAGCCGATTGACAGATTGATTTAAATTGTTTTTTTATATCGATCACTATCCAATTGTTATTTAAATGATACTCGTATATAGAAAGCAAAAGAGCTTATTCAACATTGAACTGCCTAATAAAATTTAGGGAATTTCATATCATTCATTGTTGCTTTGTTCACAGAGTTAACTAAATTTACTGTGTAATTGTAGGTATCAAATAATACTCCTCATTTCACATTACTAATATCAAAATACAAGTTTGTTGGGAGGTTCACTAATGTTTTACCAAATCATCATTTAACAAACTTTCATTTCACAAAGAGATACTTCCCGCCGTATTATTTTTAAGGTTTTTGTGGTCGATATTGTGACCTAACCTAACTTATTTAATAAGTTCATTTAGCCTATTCAATATGTAATGTTTTAAGCACAAACACGTTTTTGCGAAATGAAAGTTTGTAAAATGAACGGACCCCGGGTTTGGAAATCAATGATGTTGTTAAAAATATAACCTACTATATTCATTCGTACGTTCAACAACTTTATGTTGAATCTGTAGAACCCTGTCGCAAAACGTCTATGAGTTATTTTAACGTATTTTTTTCTCTTAATTTGACACTATCATTATTTTTAGGTGGCAACAAAAACTAAAAATATATATTTGACAGAAACCTATTTGTTTTTTTATTCATTATTGAACGTAAAATGCCTTTGCCACAAACATAGTGATATACAAACCTATGCCTTACCGATTAAATAATGATACAATTCTATGTAAAAACAATTTTACCTAAACCCTTTTAGAATGGAATTTTAAATTTCCATAATGTCACCAATCAAGCGTCGTCGTGTGGAGAAACGGTTTGAAATACTTGGAATAATATAATATAGAGCGGGAGCTCGGTCAGGATATCCTACTTAATATTATAAATGCGAATGTTTGTGCGTGAATGTGTGTTAGTTTGTTACTACTTCACGCTGTTACGGCTGTAAGGATTTGGATGAAATTTGAAATGGAGATATCTCCATGCTACTTTTCATGCCGGAAAATATAAATGTTCCCCAGGGAATAACGATAAAATAAATTTACGCGGACGAAGTTGCGGGCAGAAACTAATAGTTTATAATTGTCTATAACAATTTTGTTTTAAACGTCGTACGTGTTTTAGTGTCTACTTATTATTTGACAAAAATCTATATAAAACAAATGAATTTTCATTAAGTAATAACCTTAAAAAATGAGATGGGACAATAATTTTGCTTTTCACAAATTACAAAATAAGCATTATGATAAAAAAATATTATTCATTTAACGTCGAAAAATTTTAATCATTAACATAAACAGCGTTTTCGCAAATCTTTTTTTTAATTAAAAAATGGTTATGATGACTTAGCACTAAGCAAAGTCAAAAAAGTCAAAGTCAAAGTTCTTTATTCTTCAATTTAGGCATAATATAATGCACCTATGAATGTCAAAAAGCATTACCACCGGTTCGAAAAATAAAACCTTTGCCCCGAGAAGAACCGGCGTAAGAAACTCGGCAAGGTATATTTTTTTCAAGAAAAAGGTTTACATCATTACATTATAATTATAAATAGTTTACAATATCACGGTATTTTTGTACAGTAGGTGCACCTTTTTTTAGCGTAGATTACTCATGCAGGACGGACGACTCACTGCCAAACATCCCTATCCATGATATAATCGTTTAAGCAGATAAGTAACTTATAAGTTACTTATCTGTATTACCAAGATTTCCTTTCTATATCACATGTCAAAAAAACCTGTCAGTAAATAGTTTAGTCTATAGTTTATTTGTAAACCACAATACCTTACAAAATGCATTATTAAATATAATAAATTTGATTGTGATAGTCAACAATACATGGTATAAATACAACCAGCTCCCGGTCCATAAAATAAATAAGTGAACTGTGCGTTGCGAGGCTGCAGTCAACTGGCAAATGGAGATGGCACGTAGGGATGGGCGAGTATTGATTTATAAAAAATAGTTTTATCTTGAGTGATGTACTTTGTGATCGTGATAAAATTGTCTTTAGCGTAACGTCTTTCAGTTAAAAAAATTGCATTGTTACTAAGTGAAATTGAATAAAACTTAAAAGTTATAAATCAACTTTAGTAATTGCCTGTGTGTACAAAAAATATTTTTGTACATAGTCTATCACAAACTAATTGTACACAAAATCTCTTTTATTAAATCTTGAATTGTGTTTAAGGCTAGATTTACAAGTAAGTTATCGCTAATAATATTTAAAACGTTATATTGAATGTTTTTATAAAAAATTTATGTTCCTTTAAACTGATATCTAAATTAGTAACAACATAATTTTGTTTATATTGTATGTATGTATTTAAATTGTAATAACACAAAAATATAAATATAGTGTCAATTGGTTGCGATTGAAAGTCCAACTAAATCGTTTCAACGCAAAAGTATTTCAAACGCCAAATGACGCTACCTGTCAACAAACCCGAAAAATACCGCCGCCCCAATTTCTAAATTCCCTAACCCTTACTAAGTCCGCATTGTTCTAAATATCGGCCGGAGATATGCCAATATGGCGCGTTATATAGTATGTTGTCGGGTAGATATGCCAATATACCGGGAATGCGGGCGTGCGGTCGCACGCTGCTGATGGGCATTTTTAAGATGCGTCGGCTCTAGTTCGGTGGAGGCTATCGATGTCGATCTTTAATTGTTCTTGGGACACATCAATTAAATATCAAAAAGATGGTGTTCGTAAAGCAACTAGCTATTAAAAGTATTTCTATAAAGACTTATAGCCGAAAGCGGACCATGAATATATAATTTTTTATTTTTACAAATTAATAGGTAAGTTTTCGTTAGATATTTTTAAAAACATCAGTAGATTGTTCATGTTCAAGTGCGTCACAGAATATGAGAAGTGTTTCTTTTTTACAGCTAATTGGAAATTAAAAATCACGAAAGATGACTTTTTTTAAAGGTTTTAAAGGCAAATTGCATATAGACTTAGGAGGCAAAGCCAACTTGATAGTAAAATTAAGTAAAGTCCGAATATAAAGTTGGTATAACTGTTGTGGATTAGTAATGGCTGTAGGAAGGTAATAGGAGCTCGTAATAACGCAGAAAAAAATAAGAAATGTAAATAATCCTAATCAGTATTTTAATGTACTTGCAACCGATTATTTGCTTACTATTAATGTATGTATGTAAGTAAACACTCTATTGTACAAACAAAACAAATAAAAATTATAAAATAGACAAGAAAATAACAGAGATGTATAGTCCAATGGAGGATGTTATAAAATTAAATACAAAAACGTTGACTTGTAATAACATCTTAAAAACGGTATAGGTATATAAATTATCAATTCATTTTATCGACATCATGTAATCGATATATGTCCCACCCCTACTCCATAACGAGCGACGTGCCGTTGCCCGGCGACGGAATGAGGCGCGAACGTGCGATCCTGATGTCGCGCCAAATGGGAATTTTATTATTTTATTTTATTTTATTCCGCTGTCGATGGTTATGGGGGCTGCACTAGTCTTTGATCGGGACCGGGTTGTCTTTGGTTTAGATTACGTGATGTTGGGTTCAAAGTGGTTTTCTGTACAGTGAAGGATTTTTTTTCACAACCTTTGTCTTGTCGTTATCTGGGCAATTTAAGTTGAGATCGCGACTCGTGGTCGTAAGGTACCGTGGTTTTAAGCTGTAGTTTGGCAGAAAAATAATTAGGAACAAAAGTAAAAGTGCTGTTCGGAGAGAAATAAGTAACATCGTTCAATTATTTCGTAAAAAGAATATGATAGCGGTTACTTGAGAATATTGCCGTTCCACCTGCATCACCCGACAACAAACTCTTTTTACCAAGTTATACTAGGATTTTATTTTTGATATTTAAAATATTATGAGTCAAAATAATAATACATACCGAGACCCTCGGTCCGTGGGGTCCTAGCGCTCATAGAAATTTCGAAGAGGCCCATTGACGTCACGGGAGACCGAAGAGCTGGCATCCTCGCTCAACGCGTAAGTTTAACTATAAAGCGTGGAAATGCTGCCAGCATCTTCGGGACAATGCCAATTAAGATTAAAAAATGTAATTTTAGTTTTGTAATTATCATCCCATGTAATTTATTAAATATAAAATACACTATACCAAAGACTATCTTTGAACACCAAACACAGCTAGAACAGGAAATATTAAAATTATATATTATTACCATTAATAATGTCTTAATTATGTCTTATCTTATTTTATCTTATTTAGCCAACTGGTGAATTGTCGCAAAATGACGGATTTTTCGAGATAACCTGACAGAGAAGATAATAATTAAGAATACAATTATTGAGTTTTATTTAGTTTCTTTTTCTGAACAGTTCAAAGTTTTTACAATCGAGCTAATATTTTCACTGTTAACTGACGTACCGTTCGGAAGCCTGTGCCTACTTTATTTTTTTTATTCACTGCAACCAACCCCCGCATGCCGGGGATGACTGGGGAAGATCCCTTAAGAAGCGTAGGCTCTGTAAAACAATTTATTTTTATGCAAGTATTAAGTTTAATTACATTTCTACTTACAAAGTCTTACGAGAGAAAGCAGCATTTAAGTACCAACACAAGAAACGTACAAAAGGGCTCCAGCCAAGATGCAAACGCAACTAACGTTCTTATTCACACGCACACACACGCATACGCACACACACGCACACGCACACGCACACACACGCATACGCACACACACGCACACGCACACACACGCACACACACGCAAATCAAACCATAGAAATTAGACCACATAATGTTTGAATGTGTACCTATAGCTCGTATTTCATGTACCTATATCTAGAAATCTCGTAGTTTCTTGAGATAAAGATCATGAAATTTTGTAATATTAACTATTTTGTAAACCGCACTCGCAGACGGCCAAGATACAGGCTCAGCCTAGTTTGGTCTCTGACGGACCCTTATGTATAATGTTGTTTTTTCGTCAAATAAATTATTTTGTATATTGTATATTTTTTTTGTATTTTCTCTCTTTAGTTAGCCAACGTGTCTGTTTTCTATCGACTCAAAATGTATGTAGTTGACATTAGTGGTCGATTCATTCCGATATCTGTTATTTCATCGATTTTCGAAAATAGCTACTTATCAAATTTTTATTTTTTAATACCTTTCTCAAGTACATGCAACCAAATCGCATCATTTTCGCTCAAAGATATTCGTAAGTTGTGTAAGTTGTTGGTTATTTGTCCGTAAGCATTTATGGACGTAAAGTGACACGAACTAGTGCCATATTGACGTATAATTTCCAAGACGCTTCCTTTCACCCTGCCCCCATTTTCCAATTCCCAACAAATCTGGCAAATCTCTGAATAAGGCCGAACAGTCTCCAATAGACAACCCTGATCCGACCTTATAAACATTTATACAGCAGCGATCCGAAGGTCATAAAATGGGCTTATCCGGGTATTGGGGCATAATTCACAGTTTGCGAGAATTCAATATAGTGATGCTATATTGTTTTTAAAGCTAAGGTAAGGTCACGTTTGGATCCGAGGAAACATTGTGTGTTAATGTTGCGCGGCGGGTATAATCGTCTATACTATACGCGTAAGTACCTTAAAAGTGACAGTTTTGCTTCGTCACTTTAACGTTACGCACTGCTGCACTAATACGACAAGGTACTAATGCGTGCACATTCTTGCAAGGCCGACTGTAGTGTAATAAAGTTGAATGTTATTGTTTTATGGTGTGCAATATGCAGACAACATCTTTGAACTATTCGACACGTTCTTTTTGCTTTTGACTTTTATGAAACGTTTAGATTCTTTTAAAGCAAGGCTAAACATTCCGAAACTTCTAAAAAAATACAAATGGATAAATAAAGTGGTTTAAAACGGTATATTTTCAAAAAACAACGTGAAACGCTGGAGATATTTTTCATGCTATCCAAATACACACCGACTTAAAATGACTATGAGTACGGATAGAAAAACAAAGCAACACTTAACCCTTGAAATATTATATTATCTGTGCCTTTACTTTACGTCGTTATTGCAGTAAACATACCATAACATTAACATATTTGTGTAGGTAACCATTGTTCTATGCTATTTAAAATCGATAGAGCGGTTTGATGTAATATTTTTTATCAAATACAGGGTGTGCCTTTTTTGACTACAGAACCTTAAAAGAGTTAAAATTGTCACTTGTATGTTTATGGTACATAATAACAATGCGTCTGGCGCCCAGCCGGGCGGGAGGCTGCGCGCCGCGATAGCACGCTCGGGCGCCCGCGGCGCCCCTGGAGCCCTACGATAACACTACTTTATACCCAACGGTAGAGTAGCCGCGGAAACAGGAAACTTAAGAGTATGGAGAAATAAAACGGGATAAATGTGGTGTAATTAATTTAATTTGTTGTAACAGCGAATATTTCACAAAGATGTCAAAAGTGACCTTTGAAATATCACCATCGCCAGAATACTATTTGTTCTCAAGCTATGATATTGTGCACTTGCAGGGCGTCACACTCCAAAATATTTCTGAGGAAGAAAAACGGAAACGTACAAAAATCGTGATAATCGAACTTAATTCAGGGGGGAAACGTTATCGCCCGGTGCTAAGGTATGATTTTTTTGATAGCTTCGTCATTTAAATGTCGCCTCTTTTATGCTTCTAATATTCCATCTACTTATTGAAATATTGTGATATGCAATAAAGGTTTTTTTTAACATTACAAGATTTATTTACCTAAGATAAATACGGCAAGGAATTTATACAATTATGCCAAATTTAGAGTGGATAGCCTTATAGCCTATGTATTTGCATACAGCAGTGACATACAGACAGACACTGAAGTGTCACCATAATAGTTCCAACACAACAATCATTATTATCTCTCATTACTCCACCGATAAGAAAACCTGTCACTCGCGCAGCAACCCAACCAACGAAACGAACACGCCAATAACAAAAATCCCATCACTTTGAAAACAATCGCGAATCAATATTCTCCCACAATAAAAACACTCTGTATTCCCACTTAAGGGGGCTCGCGACCCGTCGCCGAGTGACGCACCAACCAATTACGCCGCAAGACGCGCGCGTCAACTGCACGCCCGCAAAGTGCGAGCCGGAAATTGCCCGCCATCTTGCCTGGACCGGAACCGCCCAAATTATCGGGCTGTAGGGCCCTTAACTGATGTGGTTTTTTGTTAGATAAGGGGTGTTCTTTGAATGTTTAAAATGGTATCCGGAAAAGTATCTAGTATGAAGTATTCATGTGGTAAAGTTTGGTACAAGTGCAGATATTTTCCTTTGTAAAACAGAGATTTGAGATGGAAATGAGTATTGAATTTTTAGTACAAAGGAAAGTTTTAACGAAATATTTATTTATAAGAAGGCAACAATTTATAAATTGCTTTATGACATGATCTGTTTTTTAAATACGTTATACTAACAATTACGTATTTAAAAAACAGACTCGTACCTACACATACCGTAATACCTATGTGACTCGATTGGCCTTATTTAAAACATCATGTTGGGGGATTATGCATCTTATATGTACATAAGATGCGTAATCCCCCAATTTTTGAAATGAAGAAGTTCGTTTCTTTTTAAACAAAACCGAAAACAACACCCCTGTTAATTTAATGCCGGAGCTTAAGCAAACGCTCTAAAAACTCAATTTAAATAATAAATCTTCTTTTGTTTAATTCGATAATCTACTATTATGTGCATATTTAAATGCCTCGCCGGGAAGCGAACCCGGTATTATTTTAAACGCGTCCACTTGTCGCGACGCGGACAACGGAGGCGGCAATCGGATTACTCGCTCTTTGATAACGCAAATCAGGGCTTCTTAAGGCGGGCGGGTGCGGCTAATTTCGTTATTTGGAGGGTCAGGTTACCTATAAGGGGAGGGGCCATGAGGGCAGTGAGGCAGCTCAGGCCTTCTCGGATTTCTTCTCGAGTGTTTTCCTGCCTTGTAAACCATTTCTTGACCATGAGAAGGTTATTCGCGAAGATAGGACTTGTTCTGCAAATTATGTACAGATCAATCAAATATCACTCCAAGATATAGAAACAGGTATAAGTCATCTCAAGCCCCAAAGCTCCCCTGGTCCGGACAATTTTCCTACGTATATTTTAAAGGGATGTAAAGAATGGCTGAAAACGCCGTTGCTTCACATATTTAACTTAGCCCTACGTACTGGGGAGTACCCAAACAAGTGGAAGGTTACACGGGTGCGGCCCATTCCCAAATCAAACGACACGGTCAGGGTAGAGAATTATCGCCCTATAGCTATTCTCTGTTCAAGTGCCAAGCTATTCGAATCCATCTTAAATAAGCTAGTGATCCCCCAAATAAAGCCCTACCTTTGCGATTCGCAACACGGTTTTAGGCCGAAACGTTCGGTCGAAACAAACCTCTTGACCCTGGTTGATTCCATTTCAGAACATTTGGATAAGGGAATGCAGGTGGATGTGTTGTACTTCGATTTTAAAAAAGCTTTTGATCGCGTGGACAATGATGTTCTGTTGAGTAAGTTGTGTAACATCGGGTTTTCGCCCAAACTGCTCCGGTTCTTTGCCAGTTATCTGCGCGACAGACAGCAGTATGTGCAACACGGATGCTTTGTTTCGGAAACTTACCAAACCCGTTCTGGAGTCAGCCAGGGTTCAATATTAGGCCCTTTACTTTTTGGCATCATGATAAATGACCTGGCCTCTGTCACTCAGTTCGCCAGATGCTTGCTCTACGCCGACGACCTAAAACTCATTTACGGGGTGCAACAGTTATCAGATTGTGAGTCACTTCAAGAGGACATAGATCGTGTTTACCAGTGGAGCATAAATAACAGGCTTATCTTTAATACGGAAAAATGTTCGGTTATGACTTATTCTCGGGCCCATAATCCTTTTTATGCAAAGTATCATTTAGGTACCGAAAACATCGCCCGCGTAAACTCAGTCAGGGATTTAGGTGTCTCTTTCGATGCGCATCTTACGTTTCATGAGCATATGAAGGCGATATCGGTCAGTTGCTATCGGGCCTTGGGTTTCGTTATTCGGAATGTTCGTGACTTTCATGATCCTAGGGCCATCAAAGTTCTCTACACCGCTCTAGTCAGGAGTAAACTTGAGGCAGCATCAGTTGTATGGAACCCACACGAAGTCACTTACTCCTTGCTTCTGGAGAAGATCCAAAAAGCTTTCTTGCGGTTCTTGTACAAGAAAATGTATGGGTACTATCCATTTTTATATCCTACCAAATTCCTGCTTGGTGTCTTGGGTTTTAACTCTCTGGAGGTGAGGCGACACTACGTGCTACTGACTGGTGCTGGTAGAATCTTAAGGGGAGAGTCTGATTGTCCTGAGTTGGTGGCGCAACTGGTACGCCTGTTTGTCCCATCTTTGACGAAGTTCAACTTCCGGCCTCGTCACCACCATCTTCTAGCATTGCCAAAGGCGCGCACTGTGTCTCACAGTAATTCACCACTTGTTCGCGCTCTGAAGCTTCTTAATACGCTTCTCGCATCGGTACCAGACTGCGATGTTTTTGCTTGTAGGTGGGTGGTTTTGAGTGATGAATGTTTGAGGTTCTGCGAGATGATGGATGTACGTCTGTCGTCTAGTAGGTAAATATTTATGTATGGATAAAAAAAAAAAAAAAACTTTTTTTTTTGTAATTATGCTGGAAAGTGTAAACTCATATTTTTTGATATTATGTAATTTTAAGTATTTCACAGTGCCTTAGTACCTGTTACTGTTATACTGTGTTAATTTTTTGAAATAAATAAATAAATAAATTTAGCGACCGTGCTGCCTTTAGAGCAGGCGAGTTGCTCACGCGAGTACTTAATTGGTTGGTTGGTCGAGTGAAGTACGCAAATTTTAGCTTTACAATAATAATGACATGACACCTAGTGGCTGCTGTGACATAAATTTAGAAGTTGAAGACTTTTACGGCTATATTTTAGTCATCTCAGTACCCAAAAGAGTATAATTATGCTGTTAATGGAAATTTACATCGACACCGTTAAGAATATTGAAAAGGCGGCAGAGTAAAGCAAAAAAATGACCACTCAAAAATCTTAAACGTAATTTGGAAGTAAAAGTATAGCTTAAATAACTTCCACATTATTTTTTAATTCGTAACTTGATTTAAGTTTCGTCCACCTCATACTTATTTTTTCATAGCACGGTATTAAAAAAATTAACTTAAGTAATACAACTCTTGCTTCTACAACTAGCATTTACTTTTCAAAGAAAGCAACTTCCTTTATTTTGTTCAACTGTTTCCTTAAATAGTTGGGCCTTGAATGAGCCACTTGGCTTAAGACCAACTCCAATAAGCAAGATAAATTCCAAACGTTTAAGTTTTAAGCACTCCTAATTTTATACAGAATAACTACTATGTCTCTTGTAAATGCAGTAGTTACACTGCTCGTAACTTGAATAAAGTTAAAATATTTTAGTAGTAACATATTATTTCTTGATGATTGTGCTTTTAGTAAGAATATATAATGATGTCAATTTAGGGACGTGATAAACATTAATGACTTGTTCTCATGCACTTTCACTTAACATTTGTTTATTTTTCAGGTACGACTATAATTTCGGGCAGTCTAATGTTGATGCGACATGGGCAAGTAATTTAACTCGTTTGTTTGTTGGCATTATTATTATAAGTCAAATTACATATAAATGCTTATGCAAAAAAAATGCTGTAGAGAAACACACACGTTATTCCTATGCTACTAGCATCAAGTAACTCGCACGCCTACTAAATTATGCTAAAGACAGCATGAAACTACTAGCTCCAAAGTAGATTTATTGGAGTTAATGAAAACGAAAACCGAACCTTTGTCCGCTTCCAAACGTTTGATTCACTTACAGCGCAGGATCGAACAAGTTGCCGGCTTTAACAAGTTGTATTCAGCTACAACAGTTCCACTTAATTAGACTAAGCGGGACTTGAAAAGGGTTAAGATTTCGCTTCACAAATATATTTCTTAAACTGTACTTATGAGTAAAGAATACACGCCACTGTTCGCACAAATATTTTATTATCATTAATATTTAGCTAAAATTAATGTAAAATAAAAATGACAAAAAAATACCACTGACAACCCTAGTCAATTATCGCGAACCTATCGACCAATCGGCGCGTGGTATTTTTCGAAAACAATTGAGAATCAATCGGCGCCCCGCCCACATCGTCCAGGGCTGGTGCTACCCGTCGGCTGTCTCCCGTAATAAATTACTGTAATTAATGAGGTCTAAGACGGGTTATAATTGGGGTCTTGACATTAGACCGGTTTTAGCTAAGTGCTGGTTTGATTGATGTGTGATTTAGGTTTACATTTACATTTCGGACATTATAGCTTTAGGACCTTAACTGTATAAATTTACTTGAGTAAGTATGGCCAAAATTTTCATGAACAGTGAGATAATATTTTTGCACTGTTTTTACCGTAACTTTTTTCTTGTCTAGATCACAAATACTACCAGGTCAGGTAGCCTACACATACACTTACCTTCTCCATCACTTAAAAAAATTTTCATGCTTAAAATATACCCCGGGATGCAACTGGAAAACCTGCCGACTGAAACATTGATAATCTGACTACTCTTTGACAATGCTAATCAGATTAACGGCACTTTGTGGCTTACGTTGCTACACTAGCTTTTAGCAGCCGGTTTCCCTTCGGGAAAGTACTTTTTTGTTGTGTTCTTTTGGATATATTTGCAAGTCAAACAAGAAAAAGGAAGATTTTTTTAATTTTTTTTTTAGTATTATTGTATCAATCAATCAATCGTTTATTTCAGCATGAGTAGCCTAGTTTACATTAATGTATCACTAAGATATAACTAAGTACAAGTATAGGAAGAATAGTAAATAAGTAATACGTTTCTGTAGTGTAGTTATCTAGTACTAGACCAACCTCCTGTTCCCCAAACTAGGTAAACCTGTCTTATAAGGAAAAAAATATTTGTTATTTAGCGTGTAGATGCGTAGAACCTAGTCTGAGTGTCTCAGCGACCCACTTTTTTTTTTTTTTATGGCATAGAGAAGGCAACCGAGCACACAGGCAAGTGATGGCAAGTGGAAACTGTGACCCATAGACATTAGCATAAGACTGCAAATGCGTTGCCAACCCTGAGGACTAAGATGGAATGCCTCTATGCTAGTCATTACACCGGCTGTCTTATCCCCAAACCGGAACACAACAATGCGAACACTGCTGTTTGGCGGTAGGTTAATGGATAAGATGGTGGTAGCGATCCGGACGGACCCTGCACAGGGTCCTACCACCCGCACATCAATAAGACCGCAACAGCAAGCGACAAGGTTCTACGTTAGTTCGAATAGGTTTGGGTTTGAATTATGAACTAGAAACTATGAATCGTGGCACTTTACTTGACAGTAATTACATACCTAATAAAAGAGATGCATCGAACATATTTGACTAGCAATGAAGTGAAGTTTCCAGGAATTTCCAGATGCTTTGAGCAGTGAAGACTTGTATCCCTTGGACGTCCATGGTATGTCACCCTAGGTAGATACTTCTGTTGCGCATTAGTGGTCCGCATGAGCAGACGATGTGCATCGCTTTCTCCTGTCCCTGACAGAACCTGTCTGTACTGTCAAGAAAATAAGAGGTATCAAATTAATCCCTGTAGAATCAGATTTGAGCAGTAGTTGAACCAAATCGTTAAAAAACCGTAACTAATGGCTATATCTCGACGAAATGTGTCAAACTTTCGATCCCTTTTTCGATTTTAAAAATTAGTTAAGTTCATTCTTACCATGCCAGCTCTTGTCAATACTTGTCACCACAAGGACAATATTGAATTGCTTTGGGAAATAAGAGAACTCCACAATTATGATGAGAGTAGTATGGAATAAGTTGGTGATGATGTGGCAGTTAAACACGAGCCAAGGGCCATGAGTTTGAATCCCGCTGTATAAGCCGTTATACACTCGCCGACACACTCGTTTGTTTAGAATATAATAGAATAGAATAGAAATGCTTTATTCGGTGCTAAAAATAAAATGAACATAAACAATAAGTACCAAAAAAGAAAAAAACAATAAAAGTAGAAATACAAACTTAGAGTACTTAATCTAAAATTAACACCGAAAAGGTTGCCACTCAGCATGGTGTCAGGCTTGCTAGCCTTGACGCTGGCTTTCAGGGCCACCCGATTGAAGAGAGAGGAGGGCACTCCCAATCCACTACCCAGGGCACTACTATTTATTAAAAATAATGCTTAAAGCAAATTATTAACAACTTAAACTAAATTATTAACAATTGTTCATTCCAGACTTCTGAATTATTGCGTGTATGTGTGTGTGTGTGTGTGTGTGTGTGTGTGTGTTTATGTGTGAGTGTGTTAATCTTTTCGAGTGTAAGATGTTAGTGTGTTTAGTGGAGGTAGGACCTTGTGCAGGGCGGACGGCCGACGCAAGGGTCGCTACCACCATCTTATCCAGGCTGCCAGCAGCATTCGCAATGTTGTGTTCCAATGTGTGGATAAGACAACCAGTGAACTTACTAGCGTAGAGGCATTCCATGATAGTCCTCGGGGTTAGCAAAGAATTTTCAGACTTAGGATTGCAGTCTTGAAATTATAGTTTTGATAAAAATAAAGATAAAGATGTAATATTGTATTATTCGCAACAATACAATATTTCATCACATAAATACAAAAAGAACAAGACAGAGAAATTGTTGCGAATTGGTCCCAACTCAGCATTCGCTAGCCGTAAAGCCAGCACTGGTCTTCCGTTGGAACCGCTAGGTGAAGAGACGGAAAGGGACACAGTTAATAAAAAACAACATGAATTAAGAAACAATCATTCGTTCTGGCAACACCAAGAAAACAAAAAAAAAAACTATAGTCTATGGCTAAGTCAAGTCTTGGAATGCAAATGTCTATGGGTCACAGATCCCCTATGCATCAAGTAGCCTGTGCTCAAAAATATCTAAATATACTCTAATACCGTTAACAACAGAGTCCAATCCAGTTCGAAATTATGACTTTGTTATGTGACAATTGAAATGTGGCTCATAATTTTACTTTTTCGTGCTACAACACAACTGTATTGTAATGTAATAGTAGTATTAGAGCCGAAACGCTCCACTTTCCGCCCGCTGTATCGGCGGAGATTGTCGCAGCGGCACGTACGGTGCTGTCTACCCTTTCACGTTGCATTACGCGAACGTGGGTTCAGGGCCGGCGCGAGCCATAAGTGGAGGCGTGTGGGTGGGAGCATAAGCGGAGGCGTGGGCGGGGGCATAAACGGAGGCGGTCAAGTGAAGAGTTAGACAGCAAATTGAATGTTCACGCTTAGTCTGTCAGGTCAGATCGGAAAAATATTTAAGATTTAACTATAATGTGAATGTGTGTATATTACATGATAAGAACCCAATGTTATGGAACGTCTCGTTTGATGTCCAATACCGCGTATGGTCTTTATGTGACTAAATCTTTATCTGAATAAAGCAGAAGCTGAATTAAAAGAGGTTAAAATGTATATAATCGTAAAATGGATAAAGCTTATTAATGTAACACTTTTTTTCTGTTTCTTTCTAACATGTTCATAACAACTTTCTTTTTTAATTAAACTACCTAATGATCCGCTAAAACAACTTAAACGGCACCTCGATCATCGTCAAATCCGAAGAACCTTACAAGGAAATACAGAATCATGCATACAGATAGTAAAAAACCCTCCTTTTTGAAAAGTCGTCATAATTCTTAACATGCTTTTATCTCATGCAAACATCGTGTCTTTATTTTTGGTATCAAAGTTTGAGTCTGTTTATCTCTGTAACGAACAGCTTTTAATCATGTTTTTAAATTTTCCCAACTCTCGTCACTTGCACCAAACCCCCAAGTCAACTAAAAGCAGTCGCATTGAGGCAATAAGTCAGAATTTTCCTAATAATAGTGAGCAGCGGGCTGGAGCGGGAAATGGGCTCTTTATTTCCGCGACATAGTGCGGATAATGCGCGGGGCAAGTGTTTCAGGGCGGAGCGGATTCACTTACTTCTGGCATTATCAAGGAATAAAAGAAATTATAAGCTGAATAAATATTTAATTTATGGTATATTTTCGGTGATCATTTTTATTGGAGTATCTGCTATAAGCTACCTTTAAAGTTTTTTATAGGTACCTGTCATTATCAAAAGTATTTTTAAATAGTTCAATGATTCTTATCAAATTTAATACGAATTCAAATCTTATTATTAACCAGCGGGTTATAATGAGATTCAATACTATATTATAACCCGCCGGGTCATAATATGGTACTGAATCTCATTTTAACCCGCTGGTTAGCCGATGGCTATAATTACTTACTTTAGGTGAGGTTTGCATGATATATAATTGGGTAATTTCAAGCATGTGGTGTGAAAAGCTTATTTATTGACCCGTGGTAAATTATAATTAGCAATCAATTTGGTCACGTACTGTTAGACTGGTACTCGAATCCGATTAGTCATATTTGTCTTTTTAATGACGTTGCCACCTACGATACGTACCTACGTTATCATAGCTGGATAATATATTATTGCCTTTGACCTGTCAAGAAAATAAAAGCTATCAAAACGTTGACGATACGATAACAGGCAAGTTGTTACCGAGTAGAACAGGCCCTGTATGCTATCGTTGACATATACTCGTACAGCGTGCGCGTGAGTGTCGCGTTAATTAGACGTCCGTGCGACTCTTGACCTGGATTAACGGGGAACTGCCACCGGGAACACGTTCTGTTAGCTTTCGTTATTTGTTCCACTCACCCTGTAGAATTCACTCTGGATTTTAGTGAAAGAAAGAGAGTTTAACAGGGTATTTATTTGAAACAGCGAAATTAAGTAAATTGTAAATTTATTTGTTATTCGGCGGCTGTCATAATATTGGTTTTATTTAAACATTTAAATATGCGCCATGTCTTAAGCTAATAAGTAACCTTTTTTTATGGCATAGAGAAGGCAAACGAGCACACAGGCCACCTGATGGTAAGTGTAAACTGTGACTGTGACTCATAGACATTCGCATTCACAAGACTGGAAGCCTCAGACTAAGATGGAATGCCTCTATGCTAGCCATTGCACCGGCAAACAATTATTATTACAAACGAAAAAAACATTTGACGACGCGTTTATACTTGGTAGTGAGCAAGTTTTCAAAGCTAGCGCTCAGAGGTTTGATTCTCGTTATCGGTAAATATTTGTGCGATGTTTTGTTCCTGAGTCTTGGATGTAAATATTATTGTAATCCCCCCCATGAGTGGCGGTAGGACCGTGTGCAGGCTCCGTCGGATTGCAATCGCCATCTTGTCCTTTAATCTAAGACCACGTAGCAGCGTTTGCATTTTCATGTTCCGGTGTGGGCATAAGACAACCGGTGAAATATTTACCATCTTTGTCATCAAGATTCGCAGCGCATTTGCAATGTTCAGATTGCAATCATGGCAAATAATTATGGGCAGGGGGGCTGTTTGTTCTCTCTGTAAATACGGTTAAAAAAAAGAAATACAACTGCTTGTTAACCTAATATAGTTACGACATGGTTCCAAAAAACATATTGATATAGTGTTAGTTAGTATTGTTTTTGTAGTTTAATTTTAACTTAATTAACTGGAAATGAAATAAATGTCTAGTATAATAATAACCAATCAGAGAAAAGTCTCACACAACTTACCTAGTTCCAAACTAAGCTCTAAACTTGTACCACGTGCACTAGACAACAATGTACATACTCATAAACGTCCCGTTTGGCTCCACCCTGTATATTGTCCCGATTATTCTCTACTGTAATCTCCAAGAGTACTCACTAACGCCACCGGCCCAACCCAACAATGACGGGCAACAAGATACCGCCTCCATATGTATGAGCCTTCGATTAATATGTATGGAACCGCAAATGCGCCGCTTCTTATTAGATAAAAACGACCCGAGGGAAACAAAGGAAGTATGTAAAACCTTTAAGTGCTGCTTTTGAGATTGTTAATTATATTAAAACTAGCGATCCGTCCTCATACGCTTGGGTTAATGTAAAGCGATACATAGAAAGATGGTGAACACCGCATCGAAATCCGTTGCGTGCTTTAGGTTGTATACAGACAGACAGACGCGGAAAATTACTTCAATTTACACTATGAAAAAAACAATACTTAAAGAAATATCACGAGACAATTTACACAAATTGACCTAGTCTAAACGAACACCAATTAACTCCTAAGAATACTACTGTATTTTTAGATCTTTAAGCAGGGTCCGTCCAGATCACTAGCACCGTCTTATCCTTTTACCTACTCCCAAGAAGCAGTGTTCGCGTTTTTGTGTTGCGGTGTGGGGATAAGACAACCGGAAAAATTTCTAGCATAGAGGCATTCCAGCTCTGATAGTTTTGTGATTGTAGACTTAAGAATTCAAATATGTTACGTCTCAGATCCCATTACAACCAGGTGGCCTGTGTGCTCGTTTGCTTCTCCTTTATTGTCGATCGATACTAGAAATCATGTTCTTTTTTTGTGGTCGAGTATATAAATATATGTCGTATTAATCAAGATTCGCGCCATTTGGTTCTTCCGGTTGGAACGCCAGCGCCCTCTAGGGCGTTCGACGGAGTCTACTTAAGGGCGAGCTGGGGCGGCGGAGGCTTCTTACCTGCTGAGCCGTCGCATAGACCACATCCAGCTGTAGAAACCGTCCCGCGTTCCTACCTTGTGCATTTACTTGATTGTAGTACCTACCTACGTTATTATACGAGTTCTCTGCAAAACCTTTTTATATTCTCCAACACTACCCACGTAGCGCCCACAGTATGTCAGAGGGATCTGAGCCCCCTGATCTTCACCCGTCATCAGAAGTGGGATCGGTGTTGGTTAATACGACGCAACATGAAGATCATTGGCGTACCCTATTTGAAGCACAGAACGCCAACATGCGAGCGCTTATTGAAGCCCTTCAAGCACCGAAGACATCTTTTCAAGTTGAGTTGCCCGAGTTCGACCCTGAGAAGACTGATACTGATGCCAGATCATGGTGTGCGACTGCCGATTTATGTCTCGCCGAAAAACCTCTTCACGGCGGACAACTTGTTGTGGCAATTAGCAAGGCGTTAAAAGGTATCGCTTCGACCTGGTTGGCGCAAGTGGCATACCAGGGTATGACATGGCCCGAGTTTAAAACCCTATTTACGACCAGATTTGTTTCCACGGAGACTTTGGCAGGTACCCTCATAAACCTGAATAGTGACAAACCAAACGAAAAAGAAACTTTGGTGGCATACGCGTGTCGTTTGATGACGTCACTATCTAATCGCTGGAAGGACGCGAGCAAGGAACAATTGACTGTTGCGCTCGTTCTGTCACACATATCACAGTTTGACACGAGGCTGCAACGGTTGGCTTTTACTACCGACATCACAACAAGGGATAAACTACAGCAAGAATTACACGCCTTTACACATCTAAAACGCAAATCGAGTGCATTAGGCGAATCCCCGAGTGCCAGTGACAGCAAGCGACCCAGGATTGCAACTACCGTCAAGTGCTTTTTGTGTGGCAAGCCGGGTCACAAACGTTCTGAATGTAAAAGCAAGTATAAAGACATCCGCGGTCCATCTGCGTTCTCATCATCATCAAGCGAAGCTCGACAGTCTGCGGCGAGGCCCCTGCAATGCTTCAAGTGTGGGAAGCCTGGCCACATCGCGAAACACTGCATGACCGGTGTTGCCCGAGCGAACGGCGCGGGTAGCACGGGCGCAGCGCATACCGAGCGGCGAGTGGACATCTGCGTCGTGCAACCTCCTACGGGGACCTTGGAGCATAACGGTGAGCTGTATTGTTTTTATTACGATTCTGGTGCCGAATGCTCGTTGGTTAAAGAGAAACTAGCTGCTAAATTAAGTGGTAAACGATTTCATAATGTTGTGTCTATGGTAGGAATAGGACAGACGCGAGTATTTAGTACAGAACAGATTGTATGTAATGTGATGATTAACAACTACCCTCTTGAAATTTTATTTCATGTGTTACCGGATAATTGTTTACAAAACGAGATTATGATAGGCCGAGAGATTTTAAATAAAGGCTTTTCGGTTAACATGACAGCGACTGATTTCTCTTTAGCCAAGAATGTTGCAGTCAATAATGTAAATACAGTGTGCAACTTTAATAAACCTGATTTAAATTCTGTCAATACGGACGCAGTGGGTACAAATAAAGACGAACTTTTACGTGTTTTAGAGCCGTTTTCGGATTTTTTTATTACGGGTATGCCCACTTCACGTGTAACCACCGGTGAGTTAAAAATAAGGTTAATTGATCCTAATCACACGGTGCAAAGGCGACCGTATAGAGTGTCGGCCGAGGAACGTGGGGTGATTCGCGATCGAGTACAAGAGTTATTAGACGCAAACATTATAAGGCCTAGTTGTTCCCCATTTGCAAGCCCCGCGCTGTTAGTGAAGAAACAGGATGGATCGGACCGAATGTGCATTGACTACCGCGAGCTCAATAGCAACACACTCCCCGACCGCTACCCGCTCCCTCTTATTTCTGACCAAATTGCTCGTCTCAATGGCGCTAATTACTTCACAAAGCTGGACTGCGCAAGCGGATTCCATTTGATCCCGGTGCACGAGTCTTCAATAGAGAGTACCGCTTTTGTCACTCCAGAGGGTCAGTACGAGTTTTTGACAATGCCTTTTGGACTACGAAACGCTATTTCAGTTTTTCAGCGAGCTATAATTAACGCTTTAGGCTCCTTGGCTAATGATTACGTCATAGTGTATGTCGACGACATACTCATTGTCTCCCCCGATGTAGATTCTGGATTGGAAAGGCTTAGAACTGTGCTAGACACTTTGACGAAGGCTGGTTTTTCTTTGAATCTCAAGAAATGTTCTTTCCTTAAAACCAAGGTTGAGTTTCTGGGATTTGAGGTAGAAGCTGGCCAGATCAGGCCTAATCGTAAAAAGATTGAGGCTTTAACAGCATTGCCCCCTCCACAGACAGTGTCTCAATTGCGCCAATTTATTGGCTTGGCTTCATATTTTCGCCAATTTGTGAAAGATTTCTCTCGCATTATGGCCCCCCTGTATCGACTGACATCACTTAAAGGTGATTTATCCTGGACGGCTGAACATGAAACGATTCGTCAGACCATTATAAGTACTTTGACTAGCGACCCCATTTTGACCATATTCGATCCAAAATACCCAGTAGAACTCCACGCTGACGCAAGCAGTCTGGGCTATGGGTCAATCCTTTTCCAGCTGATCAATGGCAAACGTCATGTCGTAGCGTACTATAGTAAGCGCACTTCCCCTGCAGAGAGTAAGTACCACTCCTACGAGTTGGAGACACTAGCCGTAGTGAACTCGGTACGACATTTTCGACAATACCTTCACGGTAGACATTTCACTGTGTACACAGATTGCAATTCACTCAAGTCATCCAAAACCAAGGTAGAATTGACTCCAAGAGCGTATAGGTGGTGGGCTTACTTACAGTCATTCGACTTTGACATTACATACAGAGAAGGCAAACGTATGGCCCACGTAGATTTCCTGTCCCGCAATCCAGCTCCATCTGAGTGTAAACTTCCCTCCCCGAATGTCGAACACAAGCGCGTCGATGTCACGACACTTGCCGCCAACTGGC
The DNA here is from genome assembly GCA_923062465.1 of Acleris sparsana. NCBI lineage: Eukaryota > Metazoa > Arthropoda > Insecta > Lepidoptera > Tortricidae > Acleris > Acleris sparsana. Next base: position 658,320 of record OV281307.1, read on the forward strand.
TTCAAGCCGAGCAGCAACGCGACGAAGAAGTGACAAAGATTATTTCAGACCTACAAAATGACCAAATGACTGAGCAAATGGCTAAGACATACGTGTTGCGTTCCGGTATTTTACATCGTAAAATCCAACGCAACGGCCGGTCCAAATCCTTACCCTATTTACCTCGCGCTTTAAGATGGTCCGTAATTAATAACTTTCACGACTCTCTAGTGCATCTCGGAGCTGACAAAACACGCGAAAAATTGTTTGATTATTATTGGTTTCCTAGGCTGTCTCAATACGTAAAGAAATTTGTAGACAATTGCGTAACGTGTAAGGTAGCTAAGTCACACTCGGGAAAAATTCAAGCCGAATTGCACCCGATACCAAAAGTCAACATACCATGGCACACTGTGCATATAGACGCGACGGGTAAATTAAGCGGCAAAAATGATCACAAAGAGTACGTGTTTGTTTTGATAGACGCGTTTACTAAATATGTGTTACTGTTTCATACACAAAATATTGACTCAAAAAATAGTATTCGTGCTGTAACTCAGAGCGTAGCGCTTTTTGGGGCTCCCACGCGCATCATTGCCGACCAGGGTAGGTGTTTTGCGAGTAAAGAGTTTCGTAGTTTTTGTGACAGTAAAAATATAAACTTGCACCTGATAGCAACCGGCTCCTCACGTGCGAATGGACAAGTCGAACGTATAATGAGTGTTTTAAAATCCATGTTGACGGCTGTCGAGGTCAGTGACAATAAATCGTGGCAGGACGGTTTAGGTGAGGTTCAGCTCGCAATTAATTGCACAATGAATCGCATTACTAAAGCGTCACCACTTGAGCTTTTAATAGGCAGAGTAGCTAGACCGTTGTCTTTAATGTGTAACGATAATGACGATACCCAGGTAAATCTGGAGGAAGTGCGAGAAATAGCGTCTAGCAGTATTCAAAACGCGGCAGCATATGATAAAGCACGGTTTGACAGCACTAAGGCGGCAATTAAACGGTTTTCGGTCGGTGATTTCGTGTTATTACAGAATGAGGAACGTAATCAGACTAAATTAGACCCGAAGTATAAGGGCCCCTTTAAAGTGACCGAGGTCTTAGATGGCGACCGTTATACATTAAAAGCATTAAATTGCAATAGATCGTACAAGTATGCACACGATAGGCTAAGGCTTATGCCAGTAGGTCATGTACCACTTGAAATTGATGTGTTAAACGATGTAAGCGGTATTGACGAGTAATCTTGTGTGAGGTAGTTGAGTAAACAACCTATTGGCCGTACTGAAGTTCGACCGTACCAGTAGTTGTTTCATAGCCGTAGCCCAGTGGAAATCGGTGTCTCTTGGGGAAACTCAAGTAGTCCGTGGGTGCGCGGTGCGTGATTAGCTCTGGCGGAGGTCGTGGCCTGTGAGGCCGTACTTAGTGTGAATCACGACATTGTGTGGCGGTTATCCATGGGTAGGATAGACTGTTCAGCCAGTGGTGGTTGTGGCAATAGTGTATTTACTCAAGTGTTTTAATCATCTAAAATAATTGATAAACAATGATGGTGGTACATGGCTCTGGTTGTAGTTTAGTATTGTTGTTTATTTTTATGAATTAGAATGTACAAAAGTTTAGTTTTACTTAGTTAGTAAGGTACATTCTGCTGGTTGTAAAATAATAATAATAATAAACAAGATTTAATGTGAAATATTTATTTTAAAAAAAAAATGGACTGTCCATCAGTAGTTGGTCAGAACGGCCGAGTCGGAGTTGATGCTTTAGATGGTTAATGCTATTGTTTCAGAGTAACACACCAGGAGGTGTGCCAGCAGGATGGCCGTGTCGTATTAATCAAGATTCGCGCCATTTGGTTCTTCCGGTTGGAACGCCAGCGCCCTCTAGGGCGTTCGACGGAGTCTACTTAAGGGCGAGCTGGGGCGGCGGAGGCTTCTTACCTGCTGAGCCGTCGCATAGACCACATCCAGCTGTAGAAACCGTCCCGCGTTCCTACCTTGTGCATTTACTTGATTGTAGTACCTACCTACGTTATTATACGAGTTCTCTGCAAAACCTTTTTATATTCTCCAACACTACCCACGTAGCGCCCACAGTATGTCAGAGGGATCTGAGCCCCCTGATCTTCACCCGTCATATATTTTATTGTGTCAATTAAAGACGAATATAAATAAGTAGAAACCTACATTGCACATCATTTTCCATTAGCTTCTACGTATGGAAATGAAAAGTTTAATAACTCAACAATACAATTCCTCGAAGGAAATCGCATATACATACTTATAAGACCCTTAACTACAAAGGTATCAGGCGCCGATTCTCGCTTCCGGTCAGAACCAAGATGGCGGCGGTGACAATTTCCGGAAAATGGCCGCCGTTATTAACACGCCTCGAGCTTAAAGCTGTACTTCTTGAAAGCTGAGCTTTTTAATATATCGTCGAGTTATCCGTCGGTCGGTCCGTAAACTTCTTATACAATACAAGTTCAATTCATTACAAGATAAAAGCTCTTTATCGAATACCATAGAAGGGACCGCAGTAGACGTACAGTCGTACAACATTATTAGAGCACTGAAGTAATTCTTTTTATGGCATGCAGAAGGCAACACGCCTAATTTTACCTAATTTTAACTAACTCGGTCTTTTTTAATCAAACTTGGAACCCTTATAGTTTCGCCAAGTCCGCCTGTCGGGTTACTAATGTCTTGAACAAAATTGTTTGGCATAATTCATCATTTCGCACAATTATCATTTGGCATAAAGTCTTTTTTTCTGAAACCGTGTACTTTTCAGGATTGACATAAAATAAACCTAACCTAACCTATTGGGTTCTATGCAATGGTATTTTAAATAATCCTGAAAAGTACACGGTTTCAGAAAAAAAGACTTTATGCCAAATGATGATTGTGCGAAATGATGAATTATGCCAAAAAAAGTAATGCCAGATGAAGGGAACCCCCGTCTGTCCGCAGTTAAACTCACAGCTGTAGTTAGTTTTTTACATTGTGATAATGTATTTGGTGGACCATTTCGTGTAATTTGTACTAGAGTTACGTGTGTCCAGTATTTCGAGTTTTTTTGTGTTTCGGCATCACCACCTTACTCTGAGCACGGTCCCACATGCTCTTACCCATTTTTCCAATCGTAGGTATTAAAATAGTCACTAAAAACGCCTTCAAAACTGGCTCTGAATGCAGCATTCCACCGGTTTCACTTTTTTTTTTTGTTTATTATTTCAAAGCTTCCATAACAAGTTATAATTACAAATTAACTCGCCAAACTGACACGACAGTTTGTTGGCGAGATCGCGCTCTAATTACATTTTTTTTGCTATGCATGCACCTAAATTACAAATCAATTAAGTAAGTACACAAGTATACTTACATTTTAATATTATTGAAAAGAGGAGGAAGGAAGGATAGTTTTGGAAAGTTTGCCTACGGCAACCGTTCCGAAAGCATTCGTTTTAATGTATTTTTCACAACGTTTTTGCTTCTTTTTGTGTCCGCTCTCAATCAATTTCATTATATATTTTAGGAACCAGAAACAAATTGGTTCTCCTACCGTAATTGTTATTAGCGTAATTTTTAACATATTTTTTTAATCTAACTTGCTTTGTATTATATTTATTCTGCTTAAAAACCTTAAATTCACTTTGTTGTTGTTTTTTTTTTTTTTAAAGACCTAGTCCCAAACTAAGCTCTAGGCTTGTACTATGGGTACTAGACAACGATATAAATACTTATATAGAGAAATATATACTTAAATACATAGAAAACATCCATGACTCAGGAACAAATATTTGCGCTCATCACACAAACATCTGCCCTTACCGGGATTTGAACCCAGGACCGCTAGCTTCGTAGGCAGGGTCACTACCAACTAGGCCAGCGCGTCGTCAAAGGCCAGCGCGTCGTCGCGTCATGTTTGAGTTGCCACACGAATGTTTCAATGCATTGAAGCGACAAGGTACTGTGCATAGTTATTTTTGACGACGACCTATGTGGTCGAAGTCGCGAGTTAAATCAATTTTACTGTACGGTTAAAATAATTATGATGACACATGATAATTATATGACGAGTAGATTACTCAAAAAAAATACACATAATGTTTCAAAAGGCAATTTAACCGAAGCAAAACTAACAGAGAAGACTCCAAGCAACTTGAATAACGAAACAATGCAATGCCCATGTCATTGATAAATGTCTTGCATGATATGCATTAAGTTTACTTCAGCTAACGAACCGCAAAATGGATCTGTTGCACATCTACGTCTTGAATCGCGACTGCCATGTAATAAATTTATGGTTTCCACACAATGAGTTATCATACACCCTGTTTGAATTAGATTCATCTTCATAGATATCTTTAATGATTTATTATCAATTATCTTTTTGTTTGTAAAACCGTTAAAAGCAAAAAAAAACAGCCTTAGAACTTCTAATGTGTAATTCATCTTTAGATATTATAGTCATAAAAAAAGTAGTTGTTATTAAATTAGTTTTTAAACTTTTTACTCTTTGACTACTTATGTGAATATCTGTATTTTCGTGGATCTATTTTTCAGTTTCGATGTATTTTTTTTAACAAATATAAAGCAAGCGGAAACACTACAGGAATAAACTTCCAGACAAACTAATTTAAGAGAGAAAAGGCGCCAATACGAAATCAATCTCGTTCAATGATAAATGGAGTAACGAGCCTTAACTATGAATGACCGTCCATTACCGGCCGTCTTCTCCTGTCTATTGCACACATTAGAGCGACACGAGAAATGGACGCTGCTGCATTACAATCAATTAGTAGCTTCTTATTTTATTGGTCTAAATAAGATTCCGTTAAAAGTTAAAATACCCGTATAGATCTCTAAAGTATTATTAACATTGTGTTTCTTTATTTCTTTTGACTTTTTTTACTGGCTTTTGCCCTGAACTCCTTTTACGTAGTTATCGCTATTCCTTCGAGTTTGTCAAATTTTTCAGAATAAACAGTACAGGCAAACTCATAAATATTTACACGGCGTAAGGCGAAGGCACGACATTTTGTATAAGCGGACTGTGCCAATCTTGCTAACACAAGACGTCGCAAGTTAGCCTTACGACACTTGGGTGTAATTTAGGCCTAAGACATCAAAAATATCTTACTTTTGAAGGAAATAGTTGTTAAGATATTATTGTTTTCGACTGTGTCCGGCCGTCACCAGGCTAAAAATTACCTCCGTAGGAAATTTCACGTCCATCAGTTCAGGCCTTTAACCACAAAGATGACACAAACAAACAAACACAGTACTAAGGCATTTATACTATTCATAGAGACGTTACGAGAAACAAAAAACCTTAACCATTCAAAAATATTTATCTAACCTGACTAAACTACAAAAACAAAATACCGGCCAAGGAAGTGAATAACAACAAAAATATAATAAATGAAGGGAAACCGCGTCGTTCCCGGATAACCGGGCGATGGGTTATAATTAATAACCGGTTATTAAGACGCATGAGGCGATCAATCTCGGCTATCGCTCAACCCTTCTCTCGCTGCGTCCCTTGATGCTTTTTATTTACTCTTGTAATAGATTTATTTTGTTTTATTTACTTTGATATTTCCTTAAATAGAGTCACGACAATACAGTTGATTCGTTGTGACACTTCTTAAATATATTATAATTATAATAAATTCTAGTAAGAATGAGAATAGTTTGGAAGTAAATGTGACTATTAAACATAGTCTTTGATTTATAGCACCTTTCTTTATTCTTTATTACCTTTTTTTTTCAATATATTATTTTCTATTTATGTATACATAAATAATCATTATTAGACTTCTTCACAAACACTATTTTTTCTATTTTCCACCAATGTTTTTATCTCAACAAACATCACAAAGGAACAGAACCGGAAACATCCGGTATTAGGTTTCCCGGGTATCCATCACCGGACATTAGCATAGACGTTCGATTTCTCCGGATAACCGGGCGCGACCCGGGCGGACTAGTGATTTACGCTCGCACGTATTTCACTAAAACACGCTGTATTTTAAAAAGCTTTTAAATTTAGTGCTGCGTTAGGGATGGAACGGAGTGATGTTTGTTGCGTAGCTCAGGTAAACAACAAGGAATAATAAGACTGTTCAAAGGATGAAGGTTGTAAATAAAATAATAAAAGACTTTATTAAATGATAAGAATCGTTAATTTTACTGTGCGTTTGTTAGTTTCTTAGCGGGACTAACAACATTGATATGCCCAGTAATAAAGTTATTCAAATCAATATCAGGCCGTTTGCACTCATTTTTTACTTCGGATTAAAAACTAAAAGTAGTCAATGTTGCTGCCCAAAAATTACATGAACCATACTAAATCATTGGATTCAAGCCAGAGCTAACTTAAAATTGTGATATGTTTAAAAAGAAGAATAGAAAAAGTGCAAAAAACCTAGAATTATGAGACGTGATAATATATTTGAGTTGTGTCGTGGTTATCCCTCAGGATGTTTTCTTTAATAAAAATATTTTAATATGCTTAAGAGATTAATCTTGTGCTTTGAGTTATTTACATTTTTTGTCGGACTGCAGCGTCCATAAAATCTTGAGAAATGAGACATCTTAATTTAGCAGAATTTATTTTATTGAAATTTACCGTTTTTATTATTATGTTTTTGAAATCCACTCCATTCTTTTATTGTGAGATTTAAGGTGATATATTGCAAAAATATAAGATAAATAAAATTAACCTAAAAAATAGCTATAGTTCGTCTTACAGTAGAAGTAAAACTTTTTCCTTTTATCGAGTAAGTAACGTAAACGTATCGTCATCGAGAAAATTGGTATAGCGATTGGAACAGCGCCCTGTGTCCGTATTTAGTACTAAAACTTCCTAGCACGAACTTTGAAGTCGTCAAAACATGAAAATTTGAGTTTATTTCAAGGGGTTTGTTCGTGCCACGAATAAATTCCGAACCTACATGTTTTCTAATAGTAAAGGCTTATTAAAAACGTGATACAAGTTACTGTTCTGTTTCTGATTTAGTACCTATTTTATTTTATATAGAAATAGATTTTTAATAAATCCCAAAAGCAAAACATTTTTTTTTACAGCAAGTAAATGCTATTTTTACCATCTCCCTTTACCATAAAGAAAAAAGGCCAAACCACAAAAAAGTCAAATAAGCATCAGAAAAACAATACTCAATTTAAAAATAAGTTCCCACGCGAAAACAATGTCACTGACACCCGTCCCAAACAACCTGTATAGGTATTTTTCCAACACAAATATCCTTTTTAACCCCCTCTCGATCGGCCCGGATAACTCGGCCGCGTGACGGATATCAGGTACGTACCGCCGGTTGATTTATCCCTTGTTTTCGGCCTAAACATATGACTTGATTAAGCTTTTTGACCGGGTTTGAACCGGGTGTTTCGGTGTCGAGGATGCTTGACGTTTTATCAACGATTCCGGTTTAAATTTTGTTTGTGATAGACAGGCCCACTCACGGATCAGACATCAAACGTTTTTATGGTTGAGGTAGTTTTATTCGTCACGTGAATCATATTTGAATTTTCTTTTTTTATGAACCTATACATAAAAAGTAATGAGTGTAGGTTAATGTTTTCAATTAAATAAAGAATTAACAGCATTATACACGGATTAACAATTAGAAACAAATTATACCAATTTAGCGTAACATGGTAATTAACAGACGTTATTATCGCTTCACTGAAAAAGATAGGTATAAGAACTATAGTCAAAAGCAATGACAACGAGTCACTTTGTATAGAATTTCCATAGAAAGTGACCCGTTTTCATCGCTCTTGAGTATATTATGCTTTAGGACAAAGTGGAATGAAGGACCTTGTCTCACAAATTAAACGTATTTTGGTGTTTTTCAAATTGTGTTGTATTGCGGCGGGACTTCGTGGATTGAAAACACTGTTCTTTTATTATATTAATAAAAATAGCATTTTCCAACATACACACGTGTTTTCAATCTTCTATAAAAATATATATACTTATACATAAAAGTGAAACCTGACTCACTGACTTAGATATCAACGCAGAGCCGAAACTACTGTAGCTAGAAACTTGACATTTGGCACAGAGCAGCAGAGAGAAAGGGTTTTCCGAAAATCGACCCCCAACGGGAAGAAATAGCGGGAAGCTAATTGTACGCGTATGAAGTGGCGGGCGTACACTAGTCTCATATAATTCCCAATAAATATAACGTAGCAGTTAATACCATACCGTGTTATCAGCTGTCGCGGCCACGAGCGCCCGCGGCCCCTTTGAGCCGCGGCTAGTGATAATGCGACGAGAATGTTTAGAACGGAAATTTAAACACCCGCCCTGTTCTACTCGGTAAAGCTGTATTGCTCTTGACATGTTATCGTATTGTATTTAACTCATCCGCTGGACAAGTATATTTACTTAGAAATATCTTAACGTCGACAATAATGAAATGTGAAAAGCAATATTGTTTACCAAGTAGAATTATTAGAGCTGTAGTTTTTTTTTATGTGGTTGATTTTTTTAGGGACAAAAACTTCAAGTTTTACATGTTGAACTGACATTTTGACTGAAACTTTATTCCCTTATCATAATATTTTGATCTTACAAATTAATTTTTAATTTTAAGTGTTTAGGGTAGACTAACTCATTACTTGACACGATTACGGATGACATCTCAAACTACTCACTTTATTCCACAGTGTTATTATTATTATTATTATTTACCATATTCTTAATTATATGTAAGTTTACAGTATAAAGACCAAAACACTTTAATCTGCAAATTACAGCACAATTTTTTTATTAAAAAAAATATAGTTTACACACTAAGCAAACCTTAAATTTGCTTTGGCAAAATCCATCTACCATCAGGTCGCCTGTATGCTCACTTGCCTTTTGCCTACCATAAAAATGTGCAACCAACCCCAAATAAAGGTTCAATATAATCAATAATTTTCTTTCTACGGATTGTAACTAGGTAACCAATTTTTTTACAATATAATTGTGAAAAACTGATAATAATTGTGTATTTTTTTTTACTATTGTCACAATAATAGGGTACACTTTGTGGTTTTAAATCAATCAGCCTAATTGTGTGAAAAGTGGTTACAGAATTATCAACAAGTTTCTAGAGTTGTAGGTAAATCTGTAGATCTGCCTAAGAGCCTAGTTGGTACTGAAATAGCAATTTCGTCGTACTTTTTAGGGTTATCTAATACTCAGCCTCCGCTGTCTGTCCGTCCATCCGTCTGTTAGTCAACGGACTGGATCTCATAATTCATAATTGATAGATGATTAAAACTTTCACATCTCGCATTTTTATTGCCACTATAACAACAAATAATAAAACGGTGGTAATTCAATAAAAAATGAAAGGGGACCCTAATGCAAGAACCACGTTAAATATTATACGGTGGTACGGGAACCCTTCGTTTGCAAGTCCGACTGGCTCCTGGCCGTTTTTTTAATAGATAACCTGTGCTGCTGCACTGCAAAGCTCATGCAATCAAAGCTAATCAGTTGTATTGACAGCGATGAGATCCAATTAAGTTATTTATCCTCTATTTTGCGAATCAGGATAAAAAAAAAGCACTATTAACGCATGTTTTCTTATTTAAAAGTTCAATTTTGAAGTATATTTTATGAAAATCAAATCAGTATGAAGTATACTTGTGAACACAGTCTGTTTTTTAATTCAAGACTGAATATATTTATGAAACGTCTAGAAAAACTCAATATTTGAAAGAAATAACAACTCTTCAGACAATTCAATAGTTTGTTTAAACTGACAAACAACAACATTTTTCTCAGTTTATCAATCACTTAGTTTACTCTAAGTTTAAATTCTTAAAGCATAAAACATCAAACTTATCTTAATGAAAAAAATATGCTGAAGAGCATTTTGATCTATGCTTGATATAGGCTTCCGCATCCGCGGCTCGTTTCTGTAGTTTTTCTCTTAACATTTCGCTGATAAATAACAAATTAGAAAATGAACTTAAGACACATGTACAAGGGGAAGTTAATAAAATATCTTCTCATTAGGATCATGTTATTTCAAAATCAATTTTAGTATAAGTGACTTTGCTTTATTTTCTTTATCAAATCGCGTTCTACATATATTCCCAACACAAACAAAATAATGTAACTCTAGAGCTCTCCCCGCCCTAAGACCGTGGGTTGGCTAATGCCACGCGGCACGCACTTGATGCGTTCCATTGTTTACTTGAGAAATGCAAGCGCATTCGCCTTGCTTGGTTTAACAGTAGGTAGTCTACAAAATGGATGTATGAATCAACAACGACATCATCGACCGATCTTGTATTCAATGTCACCACAGAGTAACCTGCAGTCCCAAGCCTGTCAGCCCTGACAGTCTTATTTTTTTTTAAATACTGTAAATAGAGACCATGAACTGAAAGATCAATATCATTTGATTCCTTTTAGAATCGATTGGGACAGAGTAGTCATAGTCAAAGTCATATACTATATTACCTAATGTTGTACAAAAGGTCTTAAAAACAATTACATCCACCAAAACTCCAAATCTAACCTTGTAAGGGGGCATCCATACGTTGTGGGTTATAAATAATATACAAATATTATAAGTATGATTATGTGCTATTTTTTATGGAAATCTGTTAGGCTGTTGGACGGTGCAAATAAAACAAACAAATTTAATTTCACATTCATAATATTATGACAGGGATTTATGAAATTTAATGAACCAGATCAACAGCATTAACAATCCTTATAATTAAAATGGAGTTGACCAATTGTCCTTACACAATGAAGTGTAATTATAAACTCACACACGCGCGCGTTACGACCAGTGGGGGGAGGGGAGGGGGGAATAAGAAACGTATTGCTCCTCAAGTGGGGTAACTTTATACCGGCACCTAAATGCTAGGGCTGGGGCAAAGTTGATCTAATATGTTTTTTTTTAGATGTTATTGTAGTTAGAATTATTTGAATAGGGTTTATTTTGACATTAGAAATAATAATTTGAGCTTTACCCTAAAATGAACTTTTTTTTTACTTTGGTTAACGTGTTAACTAGCGAGTGTTACAGGCTAAGTACAATTAGACACAGGCATTTTCCAAAAAAAATGCTTAAAATGCTGAGCATTTTCTATATAGTTACTAATTTTCCGACTGATCAATTTTATTATAATTTTCATATTAATTATCAACTATATCTTGACCAAATCTATACAGAAATACTTCACGTGACACGTTTTCGTTTAATTTATAGGTGAACATAATAACTTGAATGTAATAAGATTAGAAAAATATAAGTGTTTAATTTTAGTGTAATCCTCTTAAGCAATAGTATTTACATTATTGTGTCTCAGTTAAAACAACCCATTAACTGACTATCATAGAGGCATTGTATCATAATCCACAGAGCTTTCAACTTTAGTATTAAGATGCATTTTGCATTGGTCTCAGAGCCCACATCAAGTGGCCTGCACGCTCACCTGACTTCTTACTCTCAGTACAATAAAAGAAAACGCGGTCAGTAGCAGCCCTATTGTCTATCAAAAGCCCGGCTAAGTATATGAAATGAATTGTAAATGAAATCAGCGGCGAGTGCCGCTTTAACGCGGAGCCTTAACGCACGGGTTTATGTTACGGGGAATTTAAGTTGCACGATTTTTTCTTTTTAATAAAAAAAAACTTAAAGTGTGGCAACTTCCAGGGCCTCTATTTGTTGTCTTTAAGGTTATTGTTACCGTTTTTATGTTTTTATGACAGCCATTTTTAATTTAATATTGAACTTTTTTGTTATCTTGTTATTAAACAAGTAGGCATGAAATTAAACCTTTTAATTATGTTGAAAAATCGCATCGTGAATGATAATAAAATTGGACAGTTATCGTAAGTTTTACCAACCCTACACGGAATATGAAAGATAGTGGTATTATCTGTAAGAATATGAAAAAATGTTTTTTTGTCTGGATGCATTTTGAAATGCCTGTTTTCTTTTGATTTCTAATGAAGTGGTACAGTTTCTTATAGTGAGCATAAAATATGATGACGTTAACCTTATTTGATACTCCTAATTTAAATATTGAAAGAAAAATCACTTAAATTATTTAATGCTCGATATTTGAAGTCATCTCGCTGCACAATTTTTACGGCGTCGACTTAAACTGCTACGTGTCGTAGCGGATGCTACACGTCGTAGCCCGTCTACGAACGTGTCTTTCTGGCGATATCTCTCGCTCAATCTCGTTTTAGAGTTTACGAATAAAATAAAATGTTTTAGTAAGAATTTAAAAAATACAAGACGTTTTTAAATATCTCACGTTTAGTAATATATATTTTTATCTTTAGCACGTATGCACTGTAAAATGTCTTAGATAAATATGCCGGTGCCTCGTTATAAAATTTCAGTACTTTATTTTAGTAATATTGTTTTTTGTTCACAGGTAAAAAATAATCACACGCTGAAGTTGTAAGGACTTAAAACACACGATAAAGCTAAAATAATTTCATAAATATTACAAATTTGTAAAAAAATCTTTAGGCCTCGATTTGTTGTTGCTTATCTTGCCGCCAAGCATTGGTGTTCGCACCGTTGTATTTTGACGTGGAGGATAATTTTGCTGGTAAAATGACTAAAATTCCATAACTTCAATAAAAAAGGAATTTGGCACCAAAATGAAGTGACCAATTTTAATAAAATAAAACTATTGCTCCGGAAGTGTTATTCGCTGTAATGCCTTACTGCCCTATTTAAGGGAAAAAGAGAAAAACTATCCCTTCATTTAACATTACAGTCACGTTTCAAAATCCTTTCACTTCTTACATTCTGACGCTACTGCATGATACTAGCAACAGAAACAACTGATACGAATCTGCCCTAGTGAGAAAGAGATGGTTAGAGGGAGCTGTGTTTAGGCTTGAAGCGTTTCCGTAAAAGTACGGTCGGCGTAAAAGGTTTCCGGTTTTATTTTTATTGTAATGTGTGGAGAATTATAGCGGATATCAAATGTTAAGGATTTAGTATGAATATTGCGGCGCCGGGAGAATTCATTCAAAGTTTTTTATTGGAGGGGTAACTGTAAAGTTACAAATTATGGTTAAGAATAATGTAGAAATAAAAAGGGACTAGTGATTCAATAAAATTCAAGAAATTTGGTATTTAGCACATTTGGCTCTATGCCAAGCGCCATTTTCACGTCATATTCAAACCATTTTTTATCCTTAAAATAGAACTCTTAATTAGATGAAGATCCAATTCAATCCAGGCTGGAAATAATGGCTACATCCAGGGCTATCAGAAATGGTATTTAATGTAATTACTGTCTTGTAATTTTGTGAATGTCAAAATGAAACTCGTTTGGTTCAGATACATAAAAAAAAAAAAAAAATATCTTGAAAAATAACACAATTTAACCAAAAGGCGTAGTTATAAACAATATATACAGAAATACCTCAAGTTGTCCTTTGTTTTATTTGTAGGTGAACAAATAAGTTAGATCTATTGAGATTGGACAAGTATTTGTGTTTAATTTATGTGTAATCTTCTTAAGCAATAGTGTTTACTTCATTGTGTCTAAGTTATAAAGTAATACATCCCATAAAATGAATATCATAGAAACATTCTATCTTAATCCGCTGAACTTTGGTATGAAAATTACAAATTTGCATTGACCTCAGAGCCCACATTAAGTAGCCTGCTCGCTCACCTGACTTCTCCATTTCAGTAAATATCTACATTGAAATAAAACGCGGTCAGTGGCAGCCCTATTGTCTATCTTGAACAATAACACCAACACCCACAAATAATACCTTCATATTTCAAACCTTCAAACCTCATTGACAAACCAAACTTTCTCTTACTCGATCATTTCCGGTTTTGAATCCACTTCCTTGTCTCGGAAAACTCCGAGCTACCGCCTTCAGAATTAATATCCATGTCATGCCATAATTAAAACGGGCATCGAACCCGGGACGCGTCGGCATCCATCCTCTGCGCCACCAGAATATTACATCAGCACCATCTGCTTAAGTCAAAAGGCGTATCTGTTAATATTTGTATTGCATAAGAGACATTATTCATAACTGCAAAGAGTTGAATTTCCTATGGTTATGGATTACACATATGGCCTTTTAGATTAATAGAGTACCAACGTTTACAAATTAAAATGATTACAACCAAATTTACACCCGAAGGAGGTTAAACCTTATCAGATATTAATACGGTGGAATTTGTTATGAATTTCTGTGATGGATGCGTCATTTTGATATAAGTGTTGGAATGTATGTGCTTAATGCAAAAGATATGTATGAGGCCATCGCTCAATAGTGCCTTATGTGTTTTATATAAGTATGTTAAGTTAGAGTTGATAAGAAAATCCACTTCTAGTATCTAAGCGAGCGTGTGAATGACACCCGACAGTGGCGCTAGTATCTATGTAAAAATGTCAAAATAGTATAGAAAATTAGTTTCATTTGGAACCACGGAGTGTCTTTTTTTGTCATCGCACTATACTTCTGAAACCACAAAATTGTTTCGGCTTATGATGATACTCTAGACATAGGGCTCTATCATCACTATACGTACGTAAATAATATATAGTATTATGAAAATTAAATGTTAATAAAAAACACACTTTACCAGAAAACACAGCCGTTGATCCAATCATTGTGTCTTATACGCTACTGTTAACTCGTGAAGCAAGACAACCGAACAAGGGCTTTATTCTAATCTGTAAAACTATATTGCTTTTGATATGTCATCGTATGGTTTTAAGAGCCCTTGTTCTTGCCTACCTATACAAAAAAAGCGAACTGCACTTACTTACTTTTTTCCAAATTCTTAAAGTCAACACAAAACTTTCAAAAATATTTACCACCAACTGTGTGGTTAGAAACAAAACCTTGAAATTTATTTTTGCTAAACTAAACTTTTCAAGGTTAACCAGGCGTATTAGCGACAATAATTATGAAAAAATAAACTCTAAATAAATAAAAAATCTTGTGTTTTGTTTCATGTAATCATAATTTAAATACTATTGCCATCGATTGCTGAGTAACAATGAAACGGTAATATTATTTTTAGGGTGCATAAACTATCCATCATCATTAACATGTCATCGGAAAGTGTTCTGGGTGTGGCCTCCGTTAGTAACGCTTCAAAAACTACAAATGATGCTGAGCTAGTGGCAGCCGTTGGACACTCGTCGGCCTCATCGGTCACATCCCAAGAGCAAAGTGTAGCCCAGTGCGCTATTATAGATAAATATAAACTGAGTAATCCACAACTTTAATTGTTTAGCTATTAAACAACCGTGTCGTAATGACACCGTCAAGTTATTTGAAATAAATGAGGTTAAGATTAATCATTTGTCATCGCGACAGAGTTCTATATGGTTTTATGTTGTTAACTGTACAGGAACTACTTTGCAAAAAAAATCTCTTTCGACAAAAATGATACACCAATTTCAAGTCATACTAAAAACCTATCCCTTTTAATGTTTCTAACGCAAACGTGTGTTGGTTTGCTTCTTCAGTCTTTAAGTTACAACGCCTTAACTAATTGACAAGAAAAGTGGAGACAAATACTTGGGAGCAAAGACTCTCGAATTATGTGCTCCCAAGTGTATTTTAATCTAGAAATGGACACGGTCAATTTTATCCCGAAAATTAACCAGTTCCCAAGGGAATAACAAAGTATTCCCGCGTTCAATGACAGACAAAAACTTAGTTTAAAATTGTATCATCATCATCATCATGTCAGCCGAAAGACGTCCACTGCTGGACATAGGCTTTCCACTCAGACCGGTCTTGTGCTTTTCGCATCCGGAAAACGCCGCGTTTAATTTTAAATTTGTATGAGTCTTTTAAACTAACAACTTATATTTATTTATTTATTTAAATACTTTATTGCACAAAAATAAAATAGTGTACAAAAGGCGAACTTAATGCTACAAGCATTCTCTACCAGTCAACCTTAAGGTGAAACAGAAATCAAAAAAGTAGGTAGGTGCAATAAAAAGACAATACTTTCCCTTTACTTAATTAAATTTAGAAGAATACCTTACCTTTATAAAGAAAATTAAGTGAGCAGTAAAAACACTTCTAAAGTTGGTAATGAGTGTATTCCGCGAGCGGAGTCAGATGCAAGGTATTATAGTAAATTACTTAACGCATCGACCTATAAAAGATTTAACACACGCACACACGCGCGCGGCCCCGCCCCCTATCGGCGGCCTCTTTGTTCCTACACACACACACGCGCGCGTGTGTGCGTTAAGGGGGAGTGAAATATTTCCGCAATTTTTCTTACTTACATTTTATTGTCCTTTTGTAATGGCGATTGAATTCCTGATTTTGTTCGGTCTATTGAAGTTTAAAATGAAGTCTAGTTTTATACGTTTAATATTCATATTTTTGTTTTAAAGTTATTGTCTACATTGCTTAAGAGCCATTTAAAATATTAATGGTAAACCACTTTTTTTTTTTTTTAAAGGAATAGTAAGACAGAGATACAAAATAGCTGGAAATCAATTGGTTGTTGTGGTGACTTGAATAAACTCTTTGTGTTGGCTTAGTACAGTCAACGTCATCAGTGATCAGTTTTACATACCTACTTATTTTTAATACCATGGTTTGTAAATTGCCAAACACAGAAACGCAACAGAGTAAAAAGTGATGATCAACATTAATGATATCGACTAAGTTTTTTTTTTCAAACAAAAAAATCCTACAGAATCCAAAATGAGTAAAATCGCACAATTTCTCCCCAATATCTATAATTACAGCGATCATTATTAAAAGCACAATTTGACGACTTTTCCATCGCCATTACCCACTGACAATACCATTCCGCGCCCTCTTAAGCTGCGCGGGTGTGTGTGCGTGTACCACGGGGGCGCGCGGGTGTGTGGGTGGGGAGGGAGCCCATAAATAGCCGCGCGGTTCTCTCCCCGCAGCATTTGCCGCTCGCAGCCGCCGCGGCAACACTTCGCCATGTCATAGGCTCTCTCTTCTTGCTTAGCAACACATACGTATCATGTCTCTATAGTAATTTTGGTGCTCAAAATAAAATATTTTTTATACGGGATTGTTATGGTTGATAGATTGTAGGGTTAGTTATAGGAAAGTGTGATAGCCGCCAAGATGAATTTCATTGGTAAGTAATTGTTTTTTTCATTTGCTTCTTTTTTTTTGCTTCGCCTGTTTTTGCAACTTTACATTTCCTATAAAGCTTTATTTTATAACCACGGAGAAACAGCAGTAATAAAAACTTAAATAACTTGTCATAAAACTCAGGCGTAGCTGCCGCATAGGGCTCTACGCCGTAGCCTCTACAGCCTGCTACGACGCGTAGCCGAAATGAAATTAAGGCTTTGGCAAGTAACTAAGTTGATTGAATTGGTTTGAGTTACTCGGCCGAGCACTCGAGTACTCAAACGTTTGAATTGAAACTTGAGTTTCAAACTTAATATGAAAGTTAGTGTTACTATGTTCTTTGGTAATGCAACCATTCTCTGAGTTGTGGCCTCTTACTTTGACGCAACTGCAAAATAAAGTTGAAAGAAACATTACATTCTTTTTAAATCAACGTCTATAAAGAAAAAAGTTTCACAGTTTCCTTGGCTTTTACTCTTTCTTTTTCCAGTAGCTATCCTGAAGGCGATGTATTAGTTAACTTTACTAAAATTCGTGTAACGAGAATTAAAAAAGAACAAAGAGAGGATCATTCAATTTAAAAATCGTTAACGATGTATACAACAATATTTATCTTAATAAGAAAATTGACTTTGACTTCCCTTTCCGCTCCATCAACATTACCAATTAACAAATCGTTCAAATCCTAATTATTTTTCTTCAAACCATTTTTACAGCGGCTTAAATACTGCACCTATTCCCGCATCACTCGCATCGCAGCACAATTCCAACAAGATTAAAATTAAGGCATACAATGGTCTCAGAATGACCAAGAAACCAAACGCTAAATTTAATTTTATGGTGACGATTATATCCCCGTGGTTTAAACAAATCCAAAGAAAAAACAAATTCAATCTGTTCTATAATCTAAACCAGAATCTAAAGTGCTCGGACACAGCAAAAAGGATTTCTAAAATAAATTTCTAATTGAAATCTGATCCAAATACAAACTGAAGCAAAAAATAAATTGTGGATCTCGGGATAAACTTGGACCTGTATCTACTACCATCCGAGCCGACACGCCATATTTTAACCACGATTTTGCTGCTTTTGACTAACGTTAGAGCGGATTTTGTCAACGTTTTTGTTTCCCCTGGGAGCCCGGAGTATCCCGAAAAGGCTTCGCGGGTACCGGGCGATGTCAAGGCTGCTGGCCGCGGGCCAACTAGGTTGGACGCAAATATATATAGGCTCTATAGCACGGGCTATTTCGGAACCTGAATGTGGAAAGGTTAGAGGCTTTCTAGGGTTCTATTCTTGGTTGGTTTAAATATCAACGTTTATTGATTTAGCTTTAAAAGGGCGCATAGAAATACTTATGTGCAGTGAAAAAGGTTTAGATAGGAAAAGTTTCTCCAATATAATTTCATCAGAAAATCTTAACAGCGTCGACTTTTCCACGATCCTGCACTAAAGTTCTTCTCTAGTTAAAGCAGTTTTTGGAAACGTATTTGTAACAAAATGAAAAATAAAGGAAACTCCTAACACTATAATTTCACATGATATTACAAGTAGTCTGCCAAAAAAGTCGTAACATTATTTACCTCTTTTTGAAATAATAACCTTTTTGAAATACAATTAGTAATTATTAATTGCACAACTAACTGAAGTTCCTTAGGTACAAAATACTAACACAGCGTTTGAGTTATCTGTAGTTTAACGTAATTAAACTGCAATGAGAACTAAATACCCAGCGTTAGTCCCCGCGAGCGAAACATAATTCCAAGCACGAATTCCCTGCGACAGAATTTACCGCACAATATTTCGGCCCGCGCGCCATAATCTAACGTCTGGACCCGAGCCAAGAGCGGGATGTAAAAATTAAAGATTTGAAAAAGATATGATTCGTTTGAAGTTCGAACGTCGTTAAGAACTTCTAGATTTCCATTTAGTAAAGTTTTTATGCACGGTCATACGTTAATAACGGTTTGTTAAGTTTTGCGGACTAAGTTCGGAGCGGATTTCTTTGTGATGAATTAAAAGTATTTGGATAAGATTTTGAACTGTAATATTTGTAATAGAACTATAATATTAGCGGCATTATTAATTTAATTACCAGCAGTAATCTATATATATGAAAGGCAAACCTGACTCACTGACTTAGATATCAACGCACAGCTGAAACTACTGTACCTAGAAACTTGAAATTTGGTCCAGGGATTCCTTTTATGATGTAAATGAGCTAAGAGAGGATTTTTGGAAATTCACCCCCTAAGCAGTTAAAATAGGTAAAAAACGGGAGTAGCGGGAAACTAATTCTACGCGTACGAAGTCGCGGACGACCTCTAGTGTATGTATATTATTTCTCTTTGGGGACCTTCAAGAGATGACCATACTCAGTTTTCAAAGGTCGGCAGACATCTTTGATTCCTTTCCTGGTGTCTGGTTCTCCTTATGTTGCAAGTATCCATGGGTGGCAGTGACCACCTTACATCAGGTGCCCCGCTAACTCGTTTTTCTCCTATAACATAAAAAATGCTTTTATTAGTATTTCCAGCGACATTCTCCTTATATTCACAACCCTAACGTAACCTTATGAACAATAACAGCGCGTTTAAAACAAAGCCATTTAACAACAATAAAAAGGTTTATAGCAAATCTAAAGTGGCGTTTTAAGTCCTTGGTCCACCTTGTGGGAGATTTACCCATCGTTGATACCGATGTATGCAAGCGGCGCAGTCCGGCCCTTGTGCAAACCTTGGGGGAGGTCCAGCAATGGACGTCTTTCAGCTAAAAATATATACGATGTATAAATTTCACCCTAGCAACAGACTTCTGCGTTTCCCAACTAGTTATTTTCCAAATCATAGTTCGTATTTTTAATCAACTGAACCACGGTTTAAATTAATAGTACTTCAAAGGGCATCGCGCTTTACAAAAATAGGGGGGGAATGTAATCAAGCTTGTAAGGCTTTGTTAGATTCCTTCTGAAGTCGCGGAGTATATTTGTTTGAAGCCTACAAAGGTTGAATCAACATTTCAAATTGATACCATTAAGTTTCCTGTAGCTTCGTTATACTTACGTCACTGATATGCATGTGGTTCTATTATCCATTAAGTATTTTTATAATATTAAAACAATATTTTTTTTCAACTTTAACGTTCACTCTGATAACCATTAAGCATTAAAATTACATTTTATTGAAATAAAATGTACTAAAATAAAGTAAGTACAACCAAAGCTCTGAGAATAAAATGAACAGTACGAACGCACGTAGAGCTTATGTTTTAATTAATGAAGGGCATAGGCCGTCAATTCCAAAACTAATCATCTTAAAATGATTCATATACCGACCATAAAACGCAGTGTAATTTTATTTCTTTAAAATAAAAACTAAAATGAAAAAAACGGCCTAAAAGTAAAAGCAAGACGAAAAAACTTTCCAATTCGTCTCTCAAGTTTCACGGAAAAAAGCCAAATACATCTTGAGCAACTTTTAACGACCGTTCCATCCCTGTCCTATAGCGTAGTGTGAGAACGGGATAGGAAGACACTCCACCCGAGAGCTGGTCAAACAGGACATCGGATTGCTTTTAGCGGCCGGCGGGAGGTGCGGATTATTAAGTTGTGTAATGTGCAGGGATGGGACATCGCCGAATTTCTCGGCCTTTTTTTTCGGTCTTGACTTTCGGCTTTTTTGACAAAAGCAGATTTCACAAAATAGCATGTGAAAAATAATTATAATATTACTAAAAAGAAATTAATAATTTCGGCGGCAGGAATATGTTTAGTAAAATAAATTACATTATCATTCCCGATAAGTAAAATAACTAAAGACGTAAGTCACGTAAACTGAAATGTACTAATACTTGGTGCGAAATTTCCGTTTATAGAAAGGCGTAAAATGTGCTATGAACCATTTAATTATTCAGGTTTACGACTTTGCGTACTAAATACCAACAAATCTCGAACAGTTAAAGTAGCTTCAAAAACTAGGTCACATTTTTACTCATATGTTCCCCTGCCGCCGTCTATCAAGTTTTATCTCAAAACTATTTATTACGAAGTGGCGCGACTCGCTCGCGCGGGCACACTAACTGAGATCTATTGGCTACATGAATTGGTGCCGGCTTCATTTTGAGTTTAAATTGAAACTGGATACGTTTAAAACGAGAGAAGAGGAATTATTTCCGTAATACAAACTTTTATTGCTTCCTTGTTAATACAACCTTAATATTAGTCCATAATGATTACTCAAATCGGAACACTGTTTGACGTGGTCATCTTTATACCAGGTTTTGTATTTTACTTCTTCTCCCATCCTTTGTAAAGCTAAAGTAGGACCAAACATAGCAATACAACAAACAAACCAAATTAATAATATTTTACCAAATAATAAATAACCTCTAAAATCTAAACGTCATTTAAATTCAAATTCAGAATAAATAGATAAAAAGCCGCTGTTTTATTTGGATCGGTAAAGTGGCAGAACCTTATCATTGTTGCCTTTATAGATCGAAACCATCAAAACAGTGGTTTGTGGACATCTTTTACGATGGCCATATAAGTTTCAGTGGAAGCGATGTAGTTCTAAATTGACAGAGAACTTAAGTGCTAGGGCAATAGAGCTGGTTATGTGCATGGCTTTTAATGATGCCGCTCCGATATCTTTACAGATCTTGTGATCTGTAATCATAACCCTCTTTAATAAGAAACAACGCGACATGCGAACAATATGTTTATGATAAAGCAAAATATGTCATAAGTTCTGAAACAATTGTCCATTTTTACCTGCGTATCACCAAGTCGCAATGTTCCCGCAGTTAAATTCCCTTTCTCAATACCAACAACATCATCAGCCCACTTCAGTTTACCGTCGGACATTGCCATCCCCTGAGATGTTCTCCTTCACTCACTGCGTATATCGCTTCACCTAAACACAAAGCATCTTACACTGCGTCTAGCGATTTTTCTCGGCTATTTTTTTCGGCAATTCGCAAACTGCAAAGTTGTCGGCCTATCGACACATCCCTAGCGCTCTATGCGAGTTAAGCCGGACATTAGAGAGGTTATTTTTTGCGGACGTCGCTTTTTACTTAGAAATCTTCGCAGCACGTAGCGGAGATTTACTGCGGTGCTGTGTTACGTCGGAGCGGAATGCTCGCGGACTCGCTCGAGCTGAGACACTTGTGGTCGTGAGTGTATTAGATAATTACAGTTAATGCAAAGAGTGTTCTGTTTTAAATATAACAAGTTCATTTTAACAAAAGTTGGAGTTTCAGTAAAGTTGGGTCTTCATTTTAGTTATTTATGTATATGTTACAGGAAAAAAAAACAAGTTTCATAATATAAAAACTTTCCATTGTTCTACTCTGACTAATACAAAATGTGTTTATTTATCTGCAAAGCAATGAAATGACTCCAAATTATCAAGGAGTTCCGTTGACCTACCATGAATCCCATGTCCAAGTCTTAAAAAAATTAAAATGGGACCAACTTTGAGATATACCTTAATCATCAAAAAATAACCATAAAAATTAGTTTACAGTTACGGAGAAATTAGGGGTAACAACATACACAAAAAACCCGACGAATTGAGAACCTCGTTCTTTTTGAAATTGGTTGAAAATAACAATTATTATTTTTTATTATCTTTTTTGCGGGTGATAGGACCTTGTGCAGGGTCCGTACGGATCGCTACCACCATCTTATCCATTAAACCTACCGCCAAACAGTTTTGTTCGCATTGTTGTGTTCCGGTTTGGGGATAAGACAGCCGGTGTAATGACTAGCATAGAGGCATTCCATCTTAGTCCTCAGGGTTGGCAACGCATTTGAAGTCTTAGGCTTGCAGTCTTGTGAATAGGAATGTCTATGGGTCACAGTTTCCACTTACCATCAGGTGGCCTGTGTGCTAAACCGAATTTCACATCGATCAGTTGAGGCGTTGAGCGGAACGATACGAAACAATAAAAAACGCTTATAAAAAAAATGTGTCCCTTTTTGAGTAAAAATATGCTCATGGCATTAATACGTACATTGTGCATCAAGGGTAGTGTGAAGGGAATTACTAACGAGAGTGTTAGAAGCCCGACGCCGAAGGCGGAGGGCTTTTAATGACTCGAGTTAGTAATCCCCTTACTGCCTGTGATACACACAATGGTTTTCATCACATTTGCGAGGAAAAAAACAAAGAGAAAACACTTTAACTCTGCGAAATATAAAGAAATAACTTTTGACGAACGGGAACGTAAATGGAAACGATATTTTTTTTGTGACCTCTACCACAGATAATAACTGCGTTTAGTTTCGACCTGGATTCGAGCCAGATTTAGCCAATTTGATAAAAATGTATAATTACTAAAATTAATGATAAATGTTGATATAAACTTGAAATAGGTATAAAAATAATGAAGTTTAATGAAGCGTATAGGTTTTGTGTAATGTAAGTTAGTCTATAGCTAATTTTTAAAGATGAAATTAGAAACCGATTTAATTTTTGGCTGAAAATTAAACCTCCTTAGTCAGAAATGATGTACGAAAGAGTTGCAAATTTTAAAAAGAAAGTCATTACTCCCTAGGGATGACAAACTCGCCATAATTCCCGCGGGAACAATTTAGGCCATTGTCCTTCTGTATACAGGCATGGAATAACACCATTTACGAGCAAGTGTGATGAAAAAAAATTACCATAGTAGTACAAAATCACAACCAAGTAATTAAACCATCCAAAATTAACTTTTTCACCGACCAATTCAGCAATTTAAATATTTCTGTGTTTCAATAACTAGTTCTCTTAGCACTAAAACCCGTATCGATGCATATCCAATTGAATTTAAAAGCGGTTGTAAACCGTAGCTCTCGCGCCATAAACGCAGTAACTACCAATCTCATTCTTAATTGAGCTCGATTTTAACTGAAATAATAAATCGATTTAACTGCATTAATTACTTAGTTCGGGTAGTTAGCAATTAAGTACAATTTAAGTGAGGAAAACTTCATCACAAGGGTGTTATTTATTTAAGAAACATCACAGGGAAATATCACAAATATATCATCATTATCATCATCATGTCAGCCGAAAGACGTCCACTGCTAGACAAAGGCCTCCCCCAAGGCTTTCCACTCAGACCGGTCTTGTGCTTTTCGCATCCACCGCGGTCCCGCGATCCTGACGATGGCGATGGGCCTCATAAGGAAGCTCAAAGTCACTCAGAGGGCTATGGAGAGGGCTATGCTCGGGGTTTCTCTGCGTGATAGAATCAGAAATGATGATATCCGCAGTAGAACTAAGGTTATCGACATAGCCCTAAGAATAGCTAAACTGAAGTGTCAGTGGGCGGGGCACATTGCTCGAAGGACTGATGGCCGATGGGGTCAGAAGGTTCTGGAGTGGCGTCCGCGGACCGGAAGACGAGCTGTAGGTAGGCCTCCAACAAGATGGAGTGACGACCTCGTCACAAATATATTGGATAAATTAAATTAAATAAAAATAAAGTTTATTTTATGAAAAAATAACTTTTTATCACAACGCACAATGCACAGCGTTTTTTGAGATGAAATGGAGAAACGACGTTTGAATTCGTTAGTTTGACATCAAAAGAACTTGAAAAATACATGACGCATTATGTCCAAGTCCTCTAAATAATGTTATCCTTGATTACTGATAAGGTCCAGAAATATAATAAATATTTGAAACTTTACCTTCACAAGGTGTATTCAACTGTATGAACTAGATCAAAAGACATAAAAGAAAATACAATATCACAGGGTGCTCTAAACTAATACCATTTGGCGTTATAAGGAGGCTTATCCTACCTTTCCGCGCATTGTCGTTGTGATGTCCATTTTATTAGCGGGGGAAAATTGGCAAAATCGGTTTGTATACTTTCAGATTTTCTTGAGAGCTTTTTTTTTCATTAATATCGGCCGGAGTAAGGCTAGTTATAGTCGGCGTATTTATTTGTTGGAGGTCTTTTCACGATAAAGAAGCTAAAAAAATAAAAAAGTAGTTTCAGCCTAATATCTCGAACACTGCCTAATTTACCTAGATAAAAGTACTGTTCTCGGGGCTTAAAAAATATCAGTTTCAAATTGTAAATCTACCAGCTCAAGCGATGACCTGTTAAAACGAAAAAGTAAATAAATAAATAAATTCGTTAGGTGTAACATAGATAGTTTTCCTACTAGAACACTGACCCGCACGCGACTAGGATCCACAAATCCCCTACTAATCGCACGCTCCAGACTGACCAAGTCGACCAAAACTATGCACATTTTAGGACCGAAGGTCTACAACAGGCTACCTTCACACATTAAAAACTTAGAAAGCAATGCAGCATTTTGTAATAAGTTAAGGAAATGGCTAATTGACAATTCCTTCTACGATTTTAATGAATTCATCTTAGACTATTTAATTATAAAATGACCTTTTAATTTCTAATTGAGTAATCTATAACTTATTTTGAATACTATCTAAAGTACCTACTACGAGTATAATGCGACTAACTATGACATAACCAAAGTTTTGTAATTATTTTGACTTGTAATATTTTATAATATTATAAATAAATGAGTATCAGTATGAGTATGTAAACACATTCGCATTTTTAATATTAGCACGTATCACACTCGCATGCAGTTTAAACTTTCGATAGAACTTTCGCTTGCGTCAGTTTAAAGCGAAAGTTAAATCGAAAGCTGCTGATATGATTAGCGTTAGCCTAAATCACTGCATTGTTTATCGCCGAGCCAGGCCGCGCGCTGAATAAGCTGGACTCGCTCGCCCCGGCCTTTATTTGAGCGATCGATCGATGCGACGCGGGTTGACTTGTCGCTTTTACGAAGTTAAAATTGCATATTATTAAAACGGCGGTTAATTTATTAGTTCCTTGTTCAAGGAAGGGAGCGTAAGGTTGAAGACTTGCACTTTATTATTTTAATCTTTAGTTGAATTGTTTAAAAAAATTAAGTAATTAAAAGTGTTTTTTTTTTTCAATTTTAGTTTTATTCATTGAATCTTTATGTGTTGACAAAATAACATTGTCCCTATAAATTAACAAAGAACGATATGGTGGGTAAGTAAAAAAGCTGCATAACTACAAATCCAATAATTACTGGAAAATCTATAAATAAAATAACTTAACAGGTGAGAAATCATCCTATATATTGAATGTTGCCAATCTTGAACATTACAAAATTTATTAAATTTATTAAATTGGTTTTTTAAATTATCTTTGTGACTCCATTCGCGTATAATTTTTCAAATTAAAAAGTATTTTTTTCCTTTTTTTTTATCTCCGGGCCATGAAAACCGGAACTGTTAGTAAATTACTTAATTACTAAATTCGTAGAACAAAGAACCAAAAAAATACACTATTTAAAAAAAACAGGTTGATGTCCGTGCGTGGCAGCGAAATATAAAAGCTGTCTTTAACATGATTTGTAAATATATCGTAACCCTTCCTTCGACAGTAAAATAAATATTAAAGTCAATGTCCTTTGTTACAACCATTCTCAATAGTAACTGCATCAGGTCACGTCATTTCATAACTAATCCAACCCACACAGCACAGTTCGGTTACAACTTCCATGTATAAGGACTATGTACCAATACTCTACAATCGGATTGCCACCCTATTCCATACCATTAAGACTCCATTCTGTAACATTACATGTATGTTGTTATCACAAACTTGTAAGTCCACATGGTCGCGGATATTCAAAACCGATTTGTAATATCAAAGTTTTTTTACTTAATACTATGCACCCTTTTCCACGTCATATAAGGCTTGATTTTCCAACATTAAATGTATGGAGTTATGTAACACAGTATTATTACGTTGGCATGCCGATTAAAACTCATTGCATATTCGCGGAGCTTAAAAAGGCACTTTAATTTAAATTACTTGAATTAATTAACGTAGGCGCGTTTTTTGCATGCTTTACTTTATTTTATAACATGCGTTTCCCCGCGACTAAACTCGTTTTATAACTGACTTTTAATAAAAAAAATGCGATATAGCTTGAGTTTTATATTTTTTATCGCGTGTTTTATCAACGAAACTATCTATGTATTTAATTAAACCTACTTCTAGTAGTCAGAATGACGTAATTTTTGTTCACTTTAAATCATAAGAAAATGTGCGGTTCCTGAGGAAACGAAGAGACGAAATCGCGGGCAACTGCTTATTACATAATTATTTAATAAAACAGCAATAGCACGCTCTCATTTTCCCCAGCCGTTGATAACGAAGCCGAGCTAAACCATTAGTCAAGGCGAAGCTTTAAGTATTTGACATTTCGGTTATTTGTCTCTGGGTCTCCTTAGGGACGTATTTACAGTTTATCGTCGGTCCGGTTAATTGCGGTTTGGACCTCTATTCCGCATTCTATTAACCCGTCTTGCTTTGATATTGCCATTATGTTGTTGACGTTAAGACTGCACTTGTTCACTTGACAGTAAGGGCCGTATTCTAAACGAATCTAACCTACCTACTTTTAAATTAACAATTATCATTGGAAGGTCGAATCTGGGTGGTTATAGTAGGACAAAACAGAGTGACCACGATTCATCATCATCATCATGTCAGCCCAAACATGTCCACTGCTGGACATATGCCTCCCCCAAGGCTTTCCACTCAGTCCGGTCTTGTGCTTTTCGCATCCACCACGCTCCCGCGATCCTGACGAGGTTGTCACTCCATCTTGTTGGAGGCCTACCTACAGCTCGTCTTCCGGTCCGCGAACGCCACTCCAGAACCTTCTAATCCCATCGGCCCCGAGTCACTGATATGTAAATAAACTCATCTTGACCGTGAGCCCCGTCACAAGAAACGTCAAAGTGAACGCCAAACCATAGAACACTGTCATTTTTGACGCATTTCGAGACGAGCATAAGAGTTCATTAATACGGGCCTGACCTGTTTGTAAAGTATCGGTATATACAAGGGAAATGGCCAAATCTAGTTGACTACGGCCCGGATCACTGTAATCAGCCGCGGCTTCTTGTACTTTTGAAACGTTATGGCTATTGAACAATACGGTATCAAATATAACGATTCGGTTCAAATCAGCCCATCATATCATATAGGTATCAACCCATAAGCATTTTCTCTTGGAATACTTTTGCTATTCCCTTTTGGATACATTTTACACTATTTTTTTATGAATAACGGTATAGATCGTCGTTGATTGGATGGTTGAAGTTTTTTGTTTTATTTCTAAATAATGAGGTTGATTTCTCACCCTAGTAATTTGACTACCATAAACCTATAGTTAACAAAACAACTAACTTTATAAATGTCGTTAGATTTATTTGATCTACGACATAAAACAAACAGCAATCACAATGTTAAAATCTAGATTACAGTCCAAAACAATATGCACACAGCTGTTCAGTTACAGTCGTATACATACAGGATGGGAAAGAGTATACCGACAGATTGAAACCAAAGATTCTAGTGCTCATTTGGACAAAAAAAATAATTACAAATATGGCTCGGTAAAGCCTAACTTAATTAAATATAATGTACTTATAGAATTTATGAGATATTTTGTGTTGTATTCAAATAAAATATTTTATTACTTTCGAGATGTTAAATTATTAGTAATTCACAAGTTGAAAAATCTCAAGGGTAACGCGCCTTTATTGTATTTTATCGGAGTCCTTCGTGAAGAGTGAAATTTTATTTTTCTTTCTTTTGACTAAGGCTTTGTTCACAACAAAGTACTATCGATATTATTTTTTTGCTCCAGAAATTAAGTAAGGCAGTTTTGGACCCATGTTGATGTAACATTATTTACTCGTTACACCACCAGGATTCCATGGTTAAAATCTGTCGGTACCTATACTCCTTCCTATCCTGTATATTAAAAAGAACTGAAACTAATTGAAAACATCCCACTTACATAATTGAAGCTGACTGTTCTGCTTAGCAATCGAATTAACAAACATCTAACATAATTAACTATAATTATTAAATACCTAAGCTGAGATGTGCGACGAATATGCTCCGCGTACGAACTTCGAGCTAACCACAAAATCCTCGGGCACTGAATAATAAAACTGTTAAAAACCGTCCGCAGAAGCGATTCGGCTATGAAACTGGAAGAGGCCGCAGCTGCGCGCTCCAACTTTAATTAACTAAAAAGCGTCGTGGATTTATAACGCTGGATATGTCTTGGGATATTTTCAACTTGTTTTTTTGACGGTTAATTTAGACTAGATAGTAATGGCCGTGCTTGCAAAACTAGCGGTCGTAAGTTCGTCTCCCGGTGTGTGCAAATATTGTGATAAGCGTGAGTATTTTTTTCTGATTCTTGGACGTTTTCTATGTACAGAATCAAAAATATCTACGCGCCCTTGTGCCACTAACAATAAGGGTTATGTATACATAATATTATTTCATGAGATGGCTGTGTAAATAGTAATGCTTGCGTCCGTACACACATCAAAAGTGTGCAAGGAACAGATACATCCTTACAATATTTTTGATACTTGGATATTTTTAAAGTGTATTGAAGTTTGTATTTCTCTATATAAGTATGTTTATCGTTGTCTTTTACCATAGTGAAAGGTAAGAGCTTAGTTTGGGACTCGGTCAATATTTGTGAAATTGACTTAGGATATTTATTTATTAAATTCATTGTATCAAGGTTGAAGACGGATATCTCGTCGACATTCAACGTGGCCATTTGCAATCTCTTGATTACTAAGTTAGGCTTAACTGTAGTGTTAATAAAGCTACAGTATTGTTAACAATATGATAGCGATATAGTTCATGAGAAAGTGAATTAGAGGCTTAAGAGCGTTGTTAACTTTACGTGTGTTAAAATAGGCATAACTTAAGTAACAATCCATAAAATCCAAAATCCAAAAACTTAACTAAACACCTAAATAACTGACTAATAAAATAGGCATAAAAAATATGTAAATATTGTACATTGTCTAGGGGACACGGTTTCTGTAGGAGAACGTATCGAAACTTTGTATGTGGTGGTTGTCTTGCACTGTCATAGGAAAGTATATATATATATATATATATTTTAATATATATACATATTTTATATAAATATTTTTTTATTACTACTACTTAACTCTCTATGAAAATTCTTAGTTTTGACACATTTTCTTGCACAAGCTACGCTTGAATGTTTTTTTATTTTATGTTAAATTCATTTTTTTATATCATGCTAGGTTAAGCTTTATAATTGTATAATATCATAAGTAGTACCTATTTTAAAAAACGACTGACTGTTGAGTTTCTTGCGGCGTTTCTTCTCAGCAGTGGTCTCTTGCGAAGCGCTGGTAGATTTTGTCGTGTAAAAGTGCCCGTGCGGCCTACTTACTGAATAAACATTTTTTATCTTTATCTTTTTTTTATCATAGAAATTTATCAGAGATACGATTATAAAGTTACCGAATAATAAAAAATAATGATAATATACATAAAACAATATAAAACAACGCATACCCCAAACCGCTGTTCCTAATATATCCCTTGCAAGTATTCATAGGGCCGCACTAAGATAGGATTCTACGGAAATTGACCCCCAAAGGGAAGAATTAGGGGGAGTAGTAGGAAACTAATTCTACGCATTCGAAGTCGCGGGCGTCCGATAAATAAAAGTGCAAAAACCTAAAAGTTAAACCTAAAAGTTGCTATGAAAAACGTCACCCTATTAAAAAAAATGGTTGCAGAAAATTAAAAATGCAGTCGCACATGCCTTGCGGCAAATTAGGTCCTGAGCAGGCTGCACAAAAATGCATTCGTTAAAAATCAAAGGACGGAATATACTCGGTTTTAAACTTTGGTAACCGCATGTTAGGGTTGATATTTGAAGGTGTATTTCATATTTAGTTTGTTTTCACTTTACGCTATTTTATTTTAAAAATCTTTTCTTGGTCGCGGTAAAATTATAATAACAATGCATTATGTTTTATAATTAAATTCAGTCAGCGCAAAAGTATATAAAGTGAAGTGATTTTGCACGTGCTGTTTTATTTTTCTAATTGAGTTCAGTCTTCGTTTTTACAAACACGTCTATTTTATTTAATTTCACAGATAAAGTTATGAGTGTTAGTTGATATTTAAAATAAATACCACAAAAGTATCGTTGATAAGAAACTCATTGAAACAAATCAATTTAGAATAAACATTTTTAATTTGTTCGAGGGCTTCCTCGTCGTACGTCGTCCTGATACTTCGACGATTAATCGTAGTGAGAGATTTTTATAGAAGCCTTTTTAGTTACTAAAAACTTATTGGAAACATAAAATAGTTTTTTCTTGAGAAATTCCCTGACGACGATTAAAACGAACTTCAAACTAAAAGGAAACTTATTCTCCCCTTTTACCAAGTAATTAAAACCAATATTTTAATCAATTGAAGCCTTGCAAAATGACCGATATTTCACCAAATATTTACAAAAGATTGAATTCTACTATATTATGTATAATATTCCTCTTTTAATCATTACTAACATTAAAAATGCGACAGTGTGTCTGTCTGTATGTTCATTGGTTCCGTCTTTACAGTTTAACGCCTCAACCGATCAACGTACAGATAAACAGATGTACTTTATTTTCTTTTATTTTTTGGAAAAGATCCCTTAAAGGGATAGATTTGCCTTTGTACATATTTTTATATTAATTGTATTGTTCTGGTATTTTTTTTGTACAATAAAGTGTTAACATACGGGTTACCTTTGTTTCGGTGAAATATGTTTGCCAAATGTATCGTTTCCCAACTTTTCTTAACCTTAACCATAAATTTTATATAAAGTACATATGGTACTGAAAAAAAACCAGAAAAAAAACAAACATTGGGTTGGCAAATGAAATGATACATCTGGTAAACATATTTTTGCCAAACGGCAGGGTCATGCATACATACATACTTTCAAGCTTGGAAATGAACATACACACAAAAGCAAATGAAAACGAGTCACTTTTTATGGAAATTCAATACAAGTGACCGACTTTAATTTATCTTGACTATAGAGTACTTTTTAATCTGATAAAGACAGTTCACGAGGGTATAGCGATAATCGTTTTCTACACGGACAGAGTCGCGGAAAAGCTATTACCTAAAACATATAAAACTTGATATCAAAGTAACATTTAATAACATGTTTTTTTTTTAGACTCGTTCTACGTCGTTTAGAAATTTATTTATTAAACTCGTTGTAGCACTCTACGGCGTAGCAGCGTAGACCCCCGTCTGAACTAACGTACAATTTGGGGTCTTGTTACAAAGGGCAAGTTGGAGCTTTTGCAAGCTCTCAAAGCTCATTATGATAATTGTGTGAACTTCAACCATTCCGGTTTAAATTTATTGTACTTTCAATGAGTTTTAAAGTTAAGCGACTCAAAATCACTTTTACATGGTTAGGAACAAAATATTAATATGTGTCGTTTATATCCGGCCAAGAGCGAGTCGGACTCGCGCACGAAGGGTTCCGTACTATTATCTATACAAACTTTGTATCGAAACTTTGTATGTGGTGGTTGTCTTGCACTGTCATAGGAAAGTATATATATATTTTTTAATATATATACATATTTTATATAAATATATATATACATATATATATGTGCATATATATATATATATATATATATATATATATATATATATATATATATATTTTTATTACTACTACTTATTACTCCCTATGAAAATTCTTAGTTTTGACACATTTTCTTGCACAAGCTACGCTTGAATGTTTTTTATTTTTATTTTTATTTTATGTTAAATTCATTGTTTTATATCATGCTAGGTTAAGCTTTATAATTGTAAAATATAAGTTTTAAAAAACGACTG
Organism: Acleris sparsana; assembly: GCA_923062465.1. Classification (NCBI taxonomy): domain Eukaryota; kingdom Metazoa; phylum Arthropoda; class Insecta; order Lepidoptera; family Tortricidae; genus Acleris; species Acleris sparsana. The sequence goes on from OV281307.1 coordinate 691,266, forward strand.
ACTGTTGAGTTTCTTGCGGCGTTTCTTCTCAGCAGTGGTCTCTTGCGAAGCGCTAGTAGATTTTGACGTGTAAAAGTGCCCGTGCGGCCTAATTACTGAATAAACATCTTTTTTATCTTTTTTTTTTTTTTTTGCCAAAAAACGGCAAATAAACACGTTTAAAGTTTTTTTATTTTTATTGAATATACAAATATATTTTCCGTGAATATTTCAAGCGTCTACCTGTTGCTGTTATTAATTCTGTTTTGAGTATTTGTTGTTATAGCGGCAACAGTCAAACATCACCTGTGAACATTTCAACTGTCTAGCTATCATGGTTCATGAGATACCGCCTGGTGACAGACAGACGGATAGTGACGTCTTAGTAATATGATCCCGTTTTTACCCTTTGGGTGAACCCTAAAAAGGAACACAAAAAGGTCTAAATATATATCTAGGCCGATGGTCGAGGAGTACCAGCTCGCTCACCGACCGCGTGTAAAACTATCGACCGGCGAGCCGCGGAGCACGTGGTGGCTAATAATAGCGCGGTCGATACGGCACTTCGGCTAACTCGCTTAGTGTAGTTGCTTCGTTGTTGTGCTGTTTGTTCGCGTCAAAAGCTCCCCCCCCCCTCCCCTGTGATTACTACATTGTTTATTTATTTGCTGGCTGTTGCCCGCGATTCTGCCCGCATAAAAAGTACACCATAATATACTTTTTTGAGGCCTAATCTCCATACCATATTTCGTCCACGGTTTAGCCGTGAAAGCGTTACAAAGTCATTTCCTCAATTATAATCTGCTGCCGTTCTAGATAAAAACGACGCATGCGCATTTGATACTCAAAGCAAAATTAACCCCCTGTCTTAAGAAATAAGGTCACCGCCGGTCGCGGTTCGATGAGACATGCGCCCTTTTTTGTAAGGTGGGCAGTATTAGTATGGATGGAATTGGGAATCTCGAACATTCAACACACAGTTAAGCAAGTCTAACAAAAAGCAAGCTTTAAAAAAGCTGAGCAACTTGAAATCGTTATAAATCATAAATAGAGATAGGACTTTTGGTGGCAAATCGTGGTTCTAGAATCCATGAAGTCGCTATTTTCTATTTATTAAAATATATACCACTTTGATTTTGACCTTAAGTATTTAAGTTTTTCAAAATTCATTTATTCACTAAACCGCTAAACCGATTTAAATGAATTTTGGTATGAGGGATATCTCTGCTGCGAAAGCGTTACAAACAAGCAAATATTTGTAAGTATGGAATAACCGAACTAAAAATGTAGGTATTTATTTAATTTAGAAATATGACCATATTGAAGGTCAATATCAAAGTGGCATATATAATAATAATTTGGAAATAGCGACTCCATGGATTCTAGAACCTCGATATGCCACGAAAAGTACTAACCATAATCATAAATAATTATTCAAAATGGAAAATGATGAAAACAAGAAAATAATATCTATTCAATGTTACCGCGCTTGTCATAGTTCGTCGACTTTATTTTTTAGAATATGGTGTCTAGCTGCCGCCATATTGAATTTTGGTTACTGCCATATCTTTAGTGACACTCACAAGATTAAAACATATCAATTGACATAAGAATCATCAAAATCAGTCCACGTGTTTGGTTTCGAGAGAGCGCCGCAACGGAATAAGCATACTCGTATGTACATAAAATATATAAGCTGATAAACATAAACCCTCCTCCTTCGGCCGTAGGGTAAAAACCGGCTTTGAAAAAACTGTGGCCTTAATAACAGACGAGCACAGCATGCATGTCACGAGTAGCTTGTTTAGGTCAAGTCGTGCGCTTTGAACCAATTCCCTTTAATGAAATGGGATGGTATTTGCTCCACGAACGGAACCCAACGGCAATGCAAATTCATCTGATCTGATAATGGAGTCGGAAGATGGCAATGGCGCTGTGCTTAACGTAGATCCATGGTGTAGGGACTAGGGACTCATTAGTTTTGCATTGACAAGCAGATGATAATTTACGCCAAATAGCAGCAATTTTTTGTCAGAAAATCTTTTAACATTTATACACCGTGTTTTTTTTGATTTACGATAACTTTAAGGGAACGTTCTTTAGGTCAAACAAAGTTAATTTCCCGAAGACAGACAAATGATAAGTCTAACGGTTTCAAAGATATTTAATTTTTAAATTTAATCAGTTAATCACGTTAAACTAATGTAAAAGGCTCTTAATTGATAACAACATTTTTCTTTAAATACTTATGAGTAAAGAGTTTCCGACTATGTATACCTAGGACAAAAAATCCAGTTAGGTAAGTCCAACTTCGAAAAAGAGGTCAATCGTCGAATCCAACTCGGATGGGCAGCGTTCGGTAAGCTACGCACTATCTTCTCGTCCCAAATACCACAGTGCCTCAAGACAAAAGTCTTTGATCAGTGTGTGTTGCCAGTGATGTCGTATGGATCCGAGACATGGTCGCTTACAATGGGCCTCATAAGAAGGCTCAAGGTCACTCAAAGGGCGATGGAAAGAGCTATGCTGGGTGTCTCCTTGCGAGATCGAATCAGGAATGAGATTCGCAGGAGAACTAAAGTAACCGATATAGCTCACCGGATTGCAAACCTTAAGTGGCAGTGGGCGGGGCACATTGCTCGTAGAACTGATGGCCGTTGGAGCGGAAAGGTTCTAGAGTGGCGACCGCGAACCGGGAGACGAAGTGTTGGCAGACCTTCCACAAGGTGGACTGACGATCTGATAAAGGTCGCGGGAAACCGCTGGATGACAGCAGCAGAGGACCGATCGTTGTGGAAAACCTTGGGGAAGGCCTTTGTCCAGCAGTGGACGTCTTGCGGCTGATAATGATGAAAGAGTTTCCAATTGTTAGGTTTGTATACGCGTCAATCTAAAGTGACAATCTTGTACCTGTCAAGTGTTATCTTTACTTGTGTGTGTATGTCACGCCAACATAGACGTATTTGACACTGTTTATTAGTTAACTCTAAAGGCCCTTTTAGAATGACCAAAGATAAAAGATTTCATTATTTTGTTCTAAACTGTTTTTTTTTTGCAATATTTAAAAATCTAATCTACCAATTAGTTTCTATGGATATACCTAGTAATATGCCGAAGTTATCGTAAATCAAAAAAAAACACGGTGTATACTAAAACAAAAAAAAACAATATATTATATTATAAAATTCTCAACATAATAATCTGTAAGCTTATTTGTGAAACATGTATTACTTGTATTTTTTATAAGAATGACTTTCTAATTAGTAAAATTTTAATTTAATTCCATAAACGTCAACTCATATGATATTTGATGAACTTTTGTGCAACCTTTTGACCTTACAACGTCCAATAAAACTAGACTCAACATAACTACATAAAAAATATATTTAAAACAACTAAAAAAGAGATAAAGTAGCTGTGACGTCTCTGTGTCGTGTAGAGATACACGAAGAAACAACGAAGTTTCCTAATTTGGTTCATTCACATCAAATTAGTGTTGAGCCACTTGCTAACGATCTGAATTCGGCTGTCTTCGACTAACGACCGAGGCGCGACGGTTCTCAATGCAAAGGGGTGAACAACACACAAGAGTATAACTCAAATAAATTGACAAAAGGATCTGTTTTGCAAAAACCATGCTTAAAAAGGTTTGTAGGTATACTAAAAAAAATGTCATCATGTAATGAAATTCTAAATTCTAAATTCTAAATATTTATTCAGTAAATTGGCCACATGAGGGCTCTTTTACACGTCGGTAATATAGAGTGAATCTACTAGCGCTTCGGACAAGACCATCATTGCGGAGAAGAAGCGCCGCAAGAAACTCCAGCAGAAGGCCATTTTTTCAAACAAAATACAATAATACTTAAAAGTAACATTACAAAGTAATTAAGTAACAAATAATTATTTTAAAACTAATTAATTAAAATCATTACAAATGTAAGCTCAATAACCTTTAATTTAAAAATAGTGACTAGGAGAACAACATGACGAGGTCTCTAGATCAGGAATCGTGTATGAATTTATTTTTTTAACTTATCTGCTCTTACCGGGATTTGAACCCAGGGACGATAGCTTCGTAGGCAGGGCCACTACCCACTAGGCCAGCGCGGCGTCAAAAAGTAAAGTAATCATAAAAAATAAAAATAAACTTTCGAGACGAACCTCTTTAATTATTTTTTTATCACAACACCTTTTCAAAAAAAAATATTTGTTAATTAAGATTATCAGATACCTGCCATTTAGTTTGACTGTACGTCACGTTCCGTCGTCAATATTATCTGTCATTTACTTCATATAATAATAACCAATCACCCCGTGCCCGTTAGATCATAATGCTTTCAGCAAACATTTGCAAGCGTTCCTTATTAGACCAGCATATATCATCATACTTATATATCCTTTCAGAGCCACAATTCAAGTCCATTGAATATAACAAGCGATCATAGCACCATATGCTACGGTGTAAGTTCTAGAATTGCGTAAGCATAGCTGTGACATGGGCTATTTGGGTAGATATTTCTGTTGATCGGAGGGGACCGAGCCCTTCGGTAGATATAGGTAGGATGTCTGTTTGCCGGCCTAGTCTAGGGCATTGACCTAGGCTTCCAGCCGAGCGAGTGCTGGATGCACGGGGGACGCTTCTAACTACAGAATGCAATTCCATGGTGGTTTTAATGCATTCGCTGCCGTTGGTTGATTAAAATAAGCAAAAAATAAGTAGATTGAAGCTTGATTTTAAAAATGAATATTTTCTCACTACCTTTTGCCCAGGATTTTGTCCGTGTAGAATTTACATAAATCTATGTTGTTAATGTATTAGTATGGGTTTATTGATACTTTCGTATTGATACGATAAAATATTTACTTTAGGTTTATTATTTATCCTTCGTAAAAAAAACGAAATTTAGTCTACGTTAAAAAAATCTCAACGTTAAAGTTTTTAATTAATTGTTTAAGTCAAAATAAAATAGTGATAATTATCACACATTTCTTAAAAAAATCTAGCTTGAAATTTACTAAAAATTAATAAACGGTTTTCGTTGGTAAGCGCATCTTTTTTTTTTAAATGTTTACGTAAAGATTTTTTTCCGATATGTCTTTTGGGTCAGTGGGATAAAATAAAATACAGACATATCTTGGCTCATTCAGAGGCTTGATTCGCCGTGTTATTTAGAAATTCATTTTAATTCTATTCTATAAGTAGTTTATGTGACTGGTGCCTAATGAGAGGCATTATACACGAGTGTGGTTTTATAAAACAAGCCGAAAAGCGAGTGTCATAATAAGATCATACGAGTGTTATAATGCCTAATTATGTTTAGTTTTCTAAAATATGTGAGCCTGTATCTGCTGTTGCGCTGTATCTTAATGTTCATACCTTTATCGTAATGTTTACATTAAAATAGAACTTCAGATACAGCTTTCTTAATAAAGGCCATGTGCTTATCGTTTCTGAACACATTGTAGGGAAGTTTTATGATATGGATGTAGATAAATATATTTTAAGTCCTTTTATAATCTGTAAGATTACGTTGTAGTTATCGAAGCAGTAATAAGTCGTAAGGTACAGCGTCGACCGGCGGGCGGGCGGCGGCGGCGGCTAGTAAACAAGATCATAAAACTAATTGGGCGGTCGTTGTCGACGGTCGATACCGGGTAATGCGGTCTTTAGGACGTGGCTGAGAAACGTGTGTTATGGATAAACGAGGCTTAGCTTTAACATATGTGCAACCACAGCTCTCCAACTTTGTGTAGTTATATTTATTTATTTTTACTTTAAATTTGCATTTTCAAGACTACAATCTTAAGACTGCAATCCTAAGATCGCCAATCTTGCACCTTGTGCTCCTAACACCAAACTCCAAAAACTTCGTCTTAATTCGCAGCTGAAAATTGTAGCTGAATATTAAATCCGTAATTTAAGAGCTTGCAAATATGCAGTTATAACTGTTTTATTATATTTTTACAGCTCGTAACAACGTGACGATTATTGCCGCTGTTTATTGTTTGTTTGTTTATCCCGGGACTATTGCTCACGCCCGGATTACGCAAAATCCCGGGAAAAATACGACTGTTAAGGTCATAGTTGTTGATAAGCCTTTAAGGTGCGCGCAATAACTCTTGCTTTTTCAGCGTAACTGAAACGTGTCATGCATTTGTAGATTTTTGTATTCGATTTATTACATTAATAAATACAGAATGTGTGTGCATTCTTTTCATTTGACCATGCATAGATGATATTAGCCAATATTTTATTTAAAAAAAAGACGGTTTTTTTTTATCAAAACGCCATTTCAAAAATAACTAACCACAATTGTTTTCAATTACAGTGAAATAAAGATTGTATAAAGCGCACAAGCATATTGCAATGCTTCTGCTCAAACAGCCCACAGAGCTACCGTCAAAACAATCTAGACCCGACCCGGCTTAAACGCAATATTGCGAGTTACTGTAATTTCGCCCAATTTTCGAGTCGGAGCGGCAATCTAATTACCAGAGCCGCTGCGCGCGAGTCGACTGTAGGCGGAATACGCCGCGGGAGTTATGTTCTAGTGAAAATATCGCTAACACTCCAGCCTCGCTTTCTCTAAACACTATAACATAGTACAATATTTCCCAATGCAAGGTGCATTCCAGTGTAATAAGAACTTCCTAACATATTTATGAGACGTTTCTTTCGATAGATATCTTTGCACTTGACTGTACAGGGGTCTATTCAACAAAAAATAAATACAAATAATTAAATATCAGAAGAAAATCTTACACCAATTAATATAGATTTATTTAATACAACTATAAATACGGACTTTACATTAAAATTTAAAAGTTAAAGTTAAAACTAAACTTATTTAAAATAAAATAAAATAAAACTAAGCTACTCAAATATTAAAAATTAAACATAAACACCACTATAAAAAGAACACCCCCTCTAGCAGGTCCGCTCGCGGCATGGTCCCTAAGACACTGGCTGCATTACCTCTCTGGATGGCTAGCCCAATCCTTTGGGAAAGGTAAGCGCCAGCTCTAGGGTCTCCGGAGGTGTCGACGATTAATATAGTCTCCAACTAAGCTCTAGGTTTGTATGTACGGGTAGGAACGCCGCGGTCGGCCAAGAAAGTGGTGTACCAGTTTTGATAAAAGTTTCTGTGAGATCTAATTATCGTTAATTCAATTCAATTCAATTCAAATATTTTAATTCAGATAATAAATCCATAATGGAAAGAATGGAATGAATGTTAAGTGTCGCTGTTCACTGTCTTAATATTATTACAAGGGAAAATTGAACTTGTTGTATCATCACGTGCAAATTAACTTCAACCGTAGGGTGGTAGACCACATTTTTCAATGACTGTACAAGGCAACGATAAACTTAGTTATGTAAAGAAATAAATATTTAATTAGATAAAAACATCTAAGACTCAGAAACAAGTATTAACGCTCGTTACACAAATATTTGTCCAAAGCGGGAATCGAACCCGGGACCGCTAGTTTCGTAGGCGCGGTCACTACCATACCAACTAGGCCAACACGTCGTCAAATTATAAGTTTTTACGTCGGCCACCCTTACCGTCAAGTAAATAAGAGCTAACGTAACGTTGACGATACGATAACAAGTCAAAAGCAATATGGGTTTACCGAGTTGACTAGAGGACTAGATGTAGACAAATCAAACGACATCGTATTTTGACATATTTTATCGATGGGCACAGTCAAGGAATTTAATTCCTATACCACTTTGGGCTATGTCAAAGTGACACTGTAAATAAAATCATGAGAAGTCTCGTACGTTTTGATCGATTACGTCACTTTGACATAGTCCAAAGTGGTATAGGAATTAAATTCCTTGACTGTGCTAGTAAGAGAGCACAATAATTACCAACATATCCTGCAAAATACCTATCTTTTCACTGTTACAACTGTTTTAACCTAAAAATTGTAGACATTTACTGTTTTACTTTTGAGCTAAACCATAATCCCCAATTATGATGTTTTAAACTATAAAGTTAGAGTCGATGGCAGTCAACTTTGCATTTTTATTACTCGTATAATTTGTGCTTTAAATGTGTACAAGTTCTATCACTAAACCTTACACAAGTAGATATTGTGAGTTGGTGACGTCTGCGAGTCAATGTCGTTCTGAATTACTTAAATAATTTTTGTGTTGACCTCTACTCACAAATACCATTTAGGTATGCCTTAAATTTCCTTTAACCTTATTTCATATTGTGTATTTTAACTCAAGCATCAGAAAACATTTTTTTTAAACTACAAACGTCTATCGTCTACATGCTTATCTCTAAAAAAAAACTGCAAGCTTTAGTAAACTTGTAAAATAAATTCAACCGTTAAATCCTACATGTGCGCACATATTTTATACATATGTAAATAGAAACGTCTTTTAGTCGTAACTTTTCTTTTTACTCGTGTTTTATTGTGTACGTGCATCGCCTATGTAACACATTACTAAAATCAAAACGTGAAAGCTTAAAAAAAGTTATCATGTTTGTAAGTATACTTTTTACCGCAGCTATTTATTTTTATTTCACACAAACATCTGTCAACTTGAAAAAATTCACCACGCAAGATATTTAATTTGGAAAAATTCACGCGAAGACGACGCGAAGAATTATTATTCTGCCAACGGCAAGGCCTGATCAATTAATAATTGAATTGGCGGGAGTGCCTTTTCTTAATAGCGTGGGTTATTGAGCTATCCCACAATAAATTGAATTGCTTCACACTCGAGGAATTCGTTTAATCCGAACGCCCTGTTGTCCATGGAAATGAGGGCGGCGGATGAGAATAAATTCAATAATAGTGCCGGGGAGTGAGCATTGGTTGGAATGATTAAAATATTTGTGGCGTTAACTGTTCGGAATACTAAACGGCGATGTACGTTCATAACACAGTGATGTCATACATGAGCAATAACTCGAGGATAAGTTTTTTTTGTGGGATAGTTAATTGAGCGTTGTTTTGCACACGTTTTAGGAATTAATAACAATTCGCTCTCCCATAAATAGCTGATAATAAGAAATATAATATTTGCTAAAACAATTTTCAAGTAGGTAAACTTTACGTATCATCATCATGTTGACATTGATGTTGACGTAGTGCAGGTAAAGAATACGTAACTTAATGTGGTTGAGTCTGTCGGGGGTTTGTGTGGGGGATCATGGGCCAACGTAAGAGACACAATTAGGCTTTAGAGTGAGCAACATATTCTTGCATCTCTCTCTTACGTATTTCTCCGTTCCTTACGCTGGCCCGTGATCCGCCAACGTGTAGAGGGGCCATAACAGTTCGTTTTAGAACCCGTTTTCAAATAGTAAAAGAGACTTAAGTACGTGACGTATGATTGAGTTTTTTCTCTTGACGTGCACGTCTCAATGTACTTGAAAAGTGTTTGCATTTCAATTTTAATTCTATTTGTTTCGTATTCTGAATTGTCAAAGAAACGTGAAAATATTTCAGTATTTTGTTTCTTTTACAAGTTTGTCGAGTAAAAGTAGTTCTTGGAAAAGTAATCGACTACAAATGCTGTGTTGACATTCAATCAAAATTGAAACATCTATTTGCATACAAATAGTTTATGTGAGACAAGATTTGACAGTATCTGCTTTTGAATATATTTAACTGTTTGTTACTTGTTAACTGCATTTTAGCTACAATGTTAGGTTAAAAACAACATAAAGAGAATTAATTTCTTCTTTGCGACTCCAAAAATGTACATATAAGGCGTTCACGCATGCGCCTTGCAATCTGTTACAACATACATTTAGTCATAATTCTACACATTTATATTGCGCGGTGGATGCGAAAAGCACAAGACCGGTCTGAGTGGAAAGCCTTGGGGGAGGCCTATGTCCAGCAGTGGACGTCTTTCGGCTGACATGATGATGATGATGAAATTGGGCAGAAAGCATCTTGTCAAGTATTTTTGATAAGTCTGGGTCACTACATCAGACCTTTATCCCTTGAAGTTGCATAATTAAAAATAAACTGGGACTTTACACAAATCTCTACCTACGTAGTATAAAACAAACTGGCTTTCCTCCGTCTGTCTGTATGTATGTTTAGATCGTTCAAACTACGCAACGGGTTTTATTGCAGTTTTCGTCAATACATACCTAGAGTGATTGAAGAGGAAGATTTTTATGCAGTGTTACAGAACACATAAACTGAAGTGAAGCGCGGGCGGGTCGCTAAGAAAATAATATACAGTCAGGAGCAAAAATACCGGGTCAGAGTGCGTTTTTCATACAAACGAGGCTATTTCGAAGCCTTGGTTCCTCGCCATGGGTTGTTTTGAGTGAGGTTTAATGGTGGAAACTCCGAGTTTCAATAGAGGAGGTCAAAAGTTCTTAAGATACCTAACTGATCGCACAATCAGTTAACACCACAGCGGGAGAGTTTGGGTCAGCACTTGGATTTCCTTACATTTTATTGCCATTTTAGATGTTTTTCTGAACATGCGCTATTCCGGCGTTAGCCGCAGATTCATTCAGTTGGGTATCCTAGGCATTCTGGGAGTCCAGTATCGATGCTCGGGGTATTCATCATCAGATTTCACTAAAAGCATTCCGTGGCGAGGAACCAAGGCTTCGAAATAGCCTCTTTAGTATGAAAAACGAACTCAAAATAAATGTCTAAGTAACTTAATAAAAAAGGTTACCTAAGAAATGTCATACATTATTTACAAAGTTAATAAAGACTGCATTATCAGTTGTCACTCCCTGAAGTTAATTTCTGTGCAAAACGGAGCCCCGATCGGCGTTTGGCGCTCAATGCCTTAACAGAAGGGACGCGGTGGTATGAACGGCGCACTTAAGAATTCGTTTAAGCCGCGTTGTCTGAGTATTCACGATCCCACGGCCGCACGTGCTCACCAACCGCATGCCTCGACAATGACTGTCTTTTCTTTTATTATCGACTAGCCTATGCCCGCGTATTTCACTCAAAAAATGATAGCCAATGAGAGATTTTATCTTAGTTGACCAATAATGAATACAATAGTTATGATATTAGTTAATAACTACGAAAAAATAAATATGTAAAAATATATCCACCTAAGCTGGTAGTAGTCAACAACATAAACATCTTTAGTGATTCAAATAGGAAACATGTTAGATGATGTGTCAACGTCTTGTTAGGCTCGTATGTATTCAAGATCCTTAGGTATGCACAATAATCAAAATCTTGTCGGAAGCGACCAAGTTTTTTTAGTGTTGTTAGTAAAAAACTCGTGTATCGTCATTCGCTATGAAACTGTAAAGGATCCAGGAGAAAATTATGCTTTGTATTACTTTAAGATATGTTATATCCGTGTGATTTTTAAAGAACTGAACTAAAATTATTGAACTTAACGTCGACACTACTAAAACTATTTTTTCTTGATTTTTTTTAATGCGTACCTTTTATAAAATTATCTCGTGATACTTATGTGGCAAATCTTGTATTATCTTCAATTAGTCAATTATCAAGAAAACATACATACTAACAAAAGTCTATCGACTCTATTTATGTGAGCATGAAATGAACGTTTAACTTGCGCTACGCCGCTTCTCTTCCGGCTCGCTTCCGTGCGGCTGGTGTGAGCGTGTCTAATGAGAATGGCAATTCCGCCGGGACAAAACCCTCCACAGATGCGAAATAAATTTAATAAGCGAATTCGAATTTTGAAAAAGCGTCGGTTTTTTAAATGACGTCGGCGTTTGAAATAAGAACACTGAAGATGAATTAAATATCCGGTATTATTTGGCGGTAGTTATAAGAGGACCGCCTTTCTCTATCTAGTATTTATCAACAATAATAATAATAATTAACATTATTTATTTGCTTAAACACGGTAGGTACATTTGGTCATATTGAAACAATAATTTACTATAACATGTTTAGCCTATAGGTACTGGCAAGCAAATCTTGATTTTACATGAAGAATATTAGAATAAAATGTTTGCAATTGTTACTCACGCACAGTATAAAAACGTTTATTTACTAGACATTTTCGTAACTTTGTCATAAAGCTGCAGTTTTGTAATTGCCGAAGTTCAATCCGAATTTTATTATACCCATACACACACACACACAGACACATTATATCAAAATATGTTTAAATAAAGAAGGTGAACATGGTGGCATTAGCAACTTGAATTCATCCTTTTCTCGTAATCGTTACTTAAATTTTGGTTTTTAAAAATATGTCGGAAAATTGCGAACGAAACAAGCCAAGTCGAGGATATAGGTACTGACCAGTACATGTAAGTAAACCTAGTTTTCGGAACAATGTATTTGATCAATTTTATTAAAGTGCACATGACTACTACATTTTATACTAATTTAATAATTCATTTCGATTATGGTTACTCGATTTATACTAAAACAATCTCAAATATACAATGTTGCTTTAGGTCCCACTTTTAGGTATTGACAAACCTTTTCATAAAACACCTACATTATCGCAGCCAATCATAATTTCCCTATTTGCGAATCACATTTTCCATCTAAAAAACATCGAAAAACCCTTAATTAAACTCCATTCTTGTCCCCTATCCCGTACAATTAGATTAGAAAACACATTTGCACCCGTTCGCGGCTCTAACCGGATCCGGATCCATCCAGTCGAGTGGCCCGATCCAACATGGCGGTCGCTCAAAAATCCATTTCACGTCAATCTGAGCATTTGTCACGTCGGGTTTTGTTCCTGGAGCCATTGTGTGCTGCGGTAGTTTTTGATAGGTTTTCGTTAGCCAATATATATAGCATAAGCTATATATATATCGGTACAGGATTGTGAATTAGTATTCTCTTTGACAGGCATTTTAACTAGAGAAGACGAGTCAAAACGCGTCATTTGAATAGGGCTATATAGATGGGTCAATCAACTTTTTGTGGTAGCTCTTAGCCATGGTGACGTCTCCTGGTTCACTCATTAAAACTATGATTTCAAAGGATATAATTCCACTAAAAATCAGATTTTTAACTTTTATTAATGATAATAGTCACAGTGAATTACATAATAAACTAACGATGTTTCTAATTGTTGCAGGTGCGGTAGGAGGAGATGGCGATGACAGCGACGATAAAGAGAAGGAAGAGGAGGCAGAACGCGAGCGGCAGGAGGCCATCCGCGAAGCCGAGGAGCGGCGTAAGGAGAAACATCGCAAGATGGAGGAGGAGCGGGAGAAGATGCGCCAGGAGATTCGTGACAAGGTAAGAGATAGACAAGGATTGATGCAGTTTAAGGAGAAACATCGCAAGGTCTTGGAGGAAAATAATGAAAATAGGCCAGGAGATCCGTGACAAGGTAAGATACAGACAGAAGGATAGATGCAGTTCAAGGAGAAACATCGCAAGATGGAGGAGAAGCGGGAGAAAATAAGCCAGGAGATTCGCGACAGGGTAAGAGATGAGGAAAGAAAGTGGCAGTTCAAAAAGAAACATCATAAGATGGCCGTATGCGTGAAGATATTGCACGCGGTCACGAGGTTGACGGAATAGAAAAAGTATAGAATTATTTAATAAGTATGTTCAGAGAAAAGAGTGAAATAGCACGACCAAGAAAAAAAAATGAGTCGAACTTAACTGAAACTGTGTAACAAGTCAAATAGCAAAATAGGCAGGCTAAGAACGAAAAGTGAGTAACATTTTTGACAGCAACTAAATAAGATTTTTATTGTAAAAAGACTGACTTTAGTTTTTTTTAATAAAACTGTTTTAATACAACAAAATCCTTTCTGATTAGGTACTATATCTCTCTAGTATACCTCTAGTAAAAGTAAATAATTTCAATCAACTCATACCTCAACATGTCAGCCGCCAGCAGCCTCCCCCAAGGCTCTCCACTCCGACCGGTCTTGTGCTTTTCGCATCCACCGCGCTCCCGCGATCCTTACAAGGTCGTCACTCCATCTTGTTGGCGGCCTACCTACAGCTCATCTTCCGGTCCGCGGACGCCACTCCAGATCCTTCTGGCCCCATCGGCCGTCAGTCCTGCGATCAATGTGCCCCGCCCACTGCCACTTCAGTTTAGTTGTTCTTCGGGCTATGTCGGTAACCTTAGTTCTACTGCGGATATCATCATTTTTGATTCTATCACGCAGAGAAACCCCGAGCATAGCCCTCTCCATAGCCCTCTGAGTGAATTTGAGCTTCCTTATGAGGCTCATTGTTAGCGCCCGCGTCAAACCTAGCTCATACCCAGCTTGGCTTTAAATTGTATTCATTTTGAAACTTCGAAATCATTGAGCGTCCATTTTAACAAAATTTCCATTTCATTTTTATTCAAATATCGTGCTGTCCGAGCGCGTCTGACATACATTTAATTTCACACCTTCCAGCGCGCAAAACTTGACAGTCTGACATGGAAATTATTCGAAATGACAGACTACGCGTCGGCTTAATAAATGGTTTCCAGCGTTGTCGATTTCTATTGATAAAATAGAAGGCTGCAGTGGTAGATAAGTACATACGCGGAATGTATTATGTTTTGTTAAATAGTTTGAAAATGGATGGAACACGGTACAAATCACACGGCACGACACGGTACTCTTTATAACAGACACATGAAATAAATAAATAACAATATATTTACGAAACTTCATAGCTTAAGTACTTACTGGCAGATGAGCCAGTAGAACATGCAATACAATACCCATAAAAACACGTATCTTTTCCTCTTTTGAATGGAAAAGCTGACATCTTGATAACTTTAAAAACTTACTAAGACTTATAACACTACATATAAAGATTTATAACATGCTATTTGTGTTCCTGAAAAATGTGAAATTATCCCTTTCGCCAAATTAACATCGCAGTCGTAGAAGCCGTACAAGTCTTACGACGACGTGTAAAAACAATCAACGACCTGCAAGCTAGTTAACGAACATGAAAAACGCCCCAACGTTTTCCGCATTGCATTTCAACTCTTTCATTTATTTCTCGACGAACAGCCGCCAATTGCTTTTAAACACGAACTGCAAAGGAGAAATGGGTCAAGCGCCCTCTGGCGGCCCTCGACGGTAATTCGGTGCAGTCGATTTGACGCGAGAACGCGTGGCCACTCGTGTGAGGCTGGCTTAACGGGTTGTGTGAAGCGGGCCTTATAATGAAAATCTGTTTGAGGAAGAGTGGACGTAAGGGTCACAGGCTTCTACTAAAATTTTAGAATTTTTATTCGGCAATTATTAAAGGTGTCGTAGTAAGGTAAGGTAAGGGTGACATCCTTTCAAATTAATATTCGTATTCCAAATCTGGTAAAGGCGTCTCTCTCCTAAATCTCCATGAGACATGTAAGTTGATAAAGCATGCGTGAGAGTCGTCTGTTTATAAGTATTTTTTGTCAGTGTTGAAAGCCGATATAGAAATAAAACGAAAAATATATTTTTCATTTACTCTACCAGTTGCTAACATGAAGAGAAAAATACAAAAAAATAACAATATACAAAGCTTACTCGTAAAACTACCTTACTTAGTAAGACATTACTCTTCTAATAAGAAAAGCAAATACATAAAAAATACCTCACACAAACCTGAAAGGCTAAAGTAATACTAAGTAAAATAAAGCGGCCGTTCTGAGCCTCATTTATCTTAGTACATTTAAAAGATAAAATGATAGGAATCATTCCTTTTCAAAGAAAAAAAAACAATTGACTTCACAATCGTAAAACCACTTCGCAAAGGAGTTTTTCAAACGTTAAATACCAAAACGTGTCGACTAAACAAAAGCACGGTTTTAATTAAAACGGAAAAACATCTTAATAATCTGCCCTTTAAACATCCGAGCGTTTTTTGTCGGCATTTTTAAGCATTTTTGGGATAGTTAGCGCGGCGGAGTCTGTTGAAATTAAATATTTCCTTTTTTAAAAGCCCTGATGAAATTTGAAATTACGATGTTGTAACGGTTTTAAATACGCTAATAATTGTAAAAAGGACATGAACATTAAACAAAATTAACATTTTATTTTCAATTAAACGTTTACTTATTAGTTATTTCAATTTATTAAAACTTTATGGCACAACAAAAAAAGTACAAATGGCGGACTTTTTGGTTAAAATTATCTCCTTGTAATTTTTTATTTACTTTTGACATTGTTTGCCTAATTTATGCAATTAATGTATTACTAATACTCTAAATAAATATATTGAATTGTGATTGAATTGCAAAATTTACGCATTCTTTTTTCGAATATTCATTTGTCCTCATTTTAATTTTTTGTAAACCTATTTTATCCTGAAATTATTTTAGATTGAATGCATAATTTAATTGCAATACGTTTGGTTAGTGTTGATTTATCAGCGGCATCAAAAAATAAAGTCTAATATTAAATATAACATTAGGAAATATGAAAATTCAGAAATTTCATCAATTTAAAATTACCTTTATTTTCCAGTAACAAATTCAAACTCTTACCACGGTAACTGTACAAGTAAAATGTCCAAATTATCAACTGCCTTAAATGTCTTGAGTACCAAGGTGGCGGCAGGCGCCCTGCTGACTCTTAGTGCTCCTGGCGCGGTAAATTGCTCCTAATTGGGGCTAGTTAGTCGCGGGCCTTTGTGCCTCCGCGGCCGAGGAGCGCCTCGGGGAGTAGGAGACGTAAGATGCAATTTGGACGAACATTGTTAGAATTCATTCTTGTAGGTACAAAGGAGTAAGTGTAACTGTAGAAGGAAATGGTCTCGAATGGACTACAACTGTTAAATTATTTTTTATGGCATCGAGAAGGCAAACGAGCACACAGGCCACCAGATGGTAAGTGAAAACTGTAACCCATAGACATTCGCATTCACTGCATGCCTAAGACTATAAATGCGTTGCCAACCCTGAGGACTAAGATGGAGTGCCTCTATGCTAGTCATTACACCGGCTATCTTATCTCCAAACCGGAACACAACAATGCGAACACTGCTAGGTTAATGGATAAGATGGTTGTAGCGATCCGGACGGACCCTGCAAAAGGTCCCACCACCCGCAATACGGATACGCGTGTTTCATAGAAACACCTTTCAATGTAGAATTTTCATTTCATCGATGGGTATTTCTTTCCTGATCGGTTGAAAACGGATACTGATAATAAATACATAGTGGTATCCTAATATACATCGATTACCCAATCAGCTGTTTAACTCGGTCGTAGTAAAGCTTTCAACCCAAGGTCAACAAACGAGGATTTTCCGTGAGTAGAAACCATAAAGAGTGTATCAAGATACCTTCAATAAAGACGAAGAATATACTGTTAGCAATGTTTTTGCTGAATAATAATGAGGTATACTTTAGTACAATAAGCTTTATCTCTACACATCATGAAACCAAGCCGCTTCCCGCGTCTGTCTGTTTGTCCGCTAACTCCTTCTAAACCACGCAACTAATTTCGATACGGTTTTCACTGATAATTGCCCTAGTTGGTAGTGACCTTGCCTACGAATCTAGCGGTCTTGGGTTCAAATCCCGGTAAGGGCAGACATTTGTGTGAGCGTGAATATTTGTTTCCGAGCCTTAATAAAAATAATAATAATAAATATCAGGGGACAATGTCACACCAATTGACCTAGTCCCAAACTAAGCTCTAGGCTTGTACTATGGTTACTAGACAACGATATAAGTACTTATATAGAGAAATATATACTTAAATACATAGAAAACATCCATGAGTCAGGAACAAATATTCGCGCTCATCACACAAACATCTGCACTTACCGGGATTTGAACCCAGGACCGCTAGCTTCGTAGGCAGGGTCACTACCAACTAGGCCAGCGTGTCGTCACCGGCGAGGTTGTCTATGTATTTAAGTATATATTTCTCTATATAAGTATTTATATCGTTGTCCAGTACCCATAGTACATACAAGCCTAGAGCTTAGTTTGGGACTAGGTCGACTGGAGTGACATGGTCCCGCGATAAAAATAAAATAAATAAATAAAAAACTACAAACTGGCACCAAAAGTCGTTTGCATAAATAAAATGCTTCCCACCCAAGATGTTTTCATATTGATGTAAAAGCTGTATTTACAACGTGAATGCAAATTACTTCAAGCTCACGCTTATTTTGCATAATCTAATGTGACTTGGGACGTCGTAGGTGACGTCGACTTTGTATGACGCATTCTGCATGAATTATCAACGATGCATTGTATGTCGTTAGCGGAGTGTCTTATGTTCCACATAATTATTTGCAGTCCGAATATTTTTATTAGTTCTAATTTAGTTTAATGTATTTCTTATTATCTTACTTGTTAATCAACTACTATTTATTATAATCTTTTCTCAAACATGCTCGGAAAAAACGGTTTTCCGATTGAAAGACAAGGACAGAAAGAGCCTTATTTTACTCCTAGGAGTAAAAAAGCCATATGAAAACACTTTCCGTCCATGTCTATATTTTTCTTAAAAATGCTGTCAATTTGCATACAAAATCAAAAGGACCAAGACAAAAATTCCAAACAGCCAAGGTAACTGCTCGCTTTTTTAGCACAGTGCGTGTGTTTCTTTTTGAATTTGCATTCCAATTTCTATGGTTAGTATTTAAAAACAATTGACAGTTAGTCGATAACATTCGTTCATTCTGCATAATTAAATTACTTGCTTTTTAAAAATGTATTTGTATTATTTCCCCACATGTTTGAGAAAAGCATTATGTATGCCTCGGCGGAAACGAGGATTTCCTGACTCGTATTTTAGCAGGCCTGCTAACCACCTCGTCAGGAAAACCCTTACTTTCCGCGCCTAGGCAACAATGTACTATTAATTAAACGCCGTCTCTTCGTTCGTGTGTCACGTTGGCGCCACTGAAAACCAGCGTCGCGGTCTATGCCGTGACATAGTGCTGAGTGGTGTCAATTTCGACGTCTCAGAATCACCCGTGGCAACATTATCCTCCTTTTTTTTCTGTGTTGCCATCCTTTGTCCATGATGTTTTTCTCTGTTATATTTTTTATTTTTTATTTTTCTGTCTTCGTCAAATAAATGTTTATATTTCTATTTCTATTTCTATAATATATTGTTATTCATAATCATCAATCAGACTAGGACGGACGGACGTTGCCGGAAGAAGCAGCTACCATTAAAACATTATAACATAACTTTACTGTAATAAAATTACTTCTAAAGATCAACTTTTGCAGTTAAACTTACATATGTTTTGACGCAACATTTCCTATCCCTCCCGAATCAATAGCGCCCTCTCCCTCCAACAGTGAGCAAAGTTGATTTTTGATCTCGTTACGAGTCGACACGATCTATCCGGTAAAGGTGCGGCGGCAGTGCCAGCGATACAGCCGTAAAGATCGGAGGATAACGTGAATCATTATTTTATAATTATTGCATGAGGATTAGGTTTAAATAACGCCTTATTTTCTGTTGAAGACAATCCATGCAAACTTTGCAGTTTTTAAGGCATTTAACGTATTTCTCATGTTTATTCGCTTTGCTGGGATCTTTATCTGGCATATAAAGTATAAAAAATAATGATATTAACTGGCTCCACAATTCTGGGCTAATGTGACAAAAAGTCTTGTTTATATCTACAACGCATACAACTTTAAACTAAATTATAAAGACCGTAAAAGTTATGACTTTACAGATTTGTCATATTTGACCAGTTCAAAAAATTATGAATGCAATATTTATTGTTTTCAAAAATGAAGTAAGTCACCTTTACGTAGAATTTGCTATAACCAAAGTTAGTTGCCGTCCTTGTGGCGTAAGTTTTTTCCACCAACCTATTCCGTATCCAGTAAAAATGTAAGTAAAAGATAATGTACTTTAAGAATATTACAGTTAAAACAACTCTTAAATTCTCTAAATACTCTGCACGCTGGAAGTGGCTGGCGCTTACTGCAGTTCCCCAAAGACCAATTGTTTAACTAAGTAACTTGGCTCGGTTACTTCCGTGCACGAGTTGTTCCCGGAGCGCTTATTACGTTTCGTTGAAGTTTTTAAGATAAAAATATGAATAAATTTGAATTTTTATTTTCCTTTTATACAGTGGTTTTCTGTTTCTAAACCAGATCAAGTTGCAGATGCACTCATTTTCAGTATTGCTAAAGGCATGAAACTTTTAAAAGAAGTTATCGTTTTTTGAATGAATTTATTTTCCATATCACTACATTCATGGTTCGCATGCTCTTGCCCGGTTCTATTTGAATGTAGGTATGTATAGAAAGCTTTTTTTTATATAAGCTCCAAATCAGTGATATAAACACTTTTGCACTTAAAATTAAGCATATATACATAAGTATAGTTGGAGATCTTAAAAGGCGGCGTGTCATATAGTAATGATGCGATGAGATCTAACTATTATCACCATTACTTAGTAGATAAGTACATCTTTGTACATCCAAATTTCAAATTGGTAATTGTATTGATTCTCTTTTTAATACAATGAAGTAGTTACATACATCTTAACATATTTCTGATTAAATTAAATTGTTTAATATTAGTTTTTGTGCAATATATGTATAGCGTATCAAGAAAAATACGAAATGATTTTTAGTACTATTATATGAGACTAGGCAACAAAACAATACTATTTTATATACATGCATAAATATACAAATATTGAAAAAGTATACACTAATATACAGAGAAGACATAAAGGTACAAGACTCGGAAACAAATTACTCGCATGCATCACACAAAATAATTGTCCTGACCGCTAGATTTGCAGGCGGAATCACTATCAACCTAGTCGTGATGAATGTTAAAAAATCCACTACTTTGATCTCATAATATATTTTATCTACATCCATATCATAACTTCCCTATTATATGTTTAGAAACGATGAGCAAACAGCCTATATTAAGAAACCTGTATCTGTGGTTGCACTTTAATGTTAACATTAAAGTATAACATGTCATTAAAGTATCGGTTATTGATGTAGTTGCATCTTAATGTTCACTTTAAAGTTTCGGTGACCGAAACTTTAAAGTGAACATTAAGATGCAGGTTCTTTAAGATACAAGGCAACATGGTACAATTTTCTCACATATTGTAGAAAACTTATGATATGCATGTAGATAAAGTTATGTATGCGACTGTACGCATAATTAGGCATTAAAACACTCGTGTGATCTTATTATGAAACTCACCTATCGGCTCGTTTCATAAAACCACACTCGTGTATTAATGCCTCTCATTATGCACCAGTCACATAAATAACTATTAAACTTAGTGACGACTGTCGCTACAAGTGCGGCCCCACCCGGCCTCCACACAATTAAAACTTGCACTCTGCCGCGACACAACTCCGCGCGTAAATGTCATCTTTATCACCTGTCCAACGCACAGGTTGAAGCGGTAGCGATTTGGGAAAACCCAGTAAGGTGTAATTTCTGGGATTATTGCATCTATAGAGCTATTAAAACTAACATTATATATTCGTCCTCGTCTTTGTGGACGCACTTATATCCTGGTAAAAGACCTCAACATTATGTGTACAAAACCATTTCAGACCGTTTGATGTTTTGATATATTCTTCACAAAATAACGCTAATTAATTTAGTATAATATAACTACTCGACTTTTTCTTATTATTAGTAAAACTTCCCGCGTTAGTGTCCCAAATGTTTGCAATATAAACAGTTTTACAAATAACAAACCGTTCGTCAAAAAAAAACTATTATATCTAAAGTACGGCCAATGAGACGAGATAAAGAATGTTAACAAACTGACCGTTACTGATTTATATTGAGATAGCGAGCGATTATTATATCTGTCCTTATTTCTCGTACGCAATAATATCTTGAGTTGAGGATGACGGCTGTCGTTGCGTGATTCGTGGTACAGGAAAACTGTCAGAACAGAAGTTGTCAACATTGGGGCCGCCATTTTGTTAAGTTCATTCCTGTTTGAAAGTTACATTTTATCTTGTCTCGTTACCCTTACTTTATTGAGAACTAGCTTCTGCGCTCGACTTCTTCCGCGTAGATTTCGAATATCGTTATTCCCTCGGGAACTTTTAACTTTTCCGGGATAAAATGTAGCCTATGTATTAATCCAGGGTATAAGCTATGTTCATTTCAAATTTCATCCAAATCCGTCCAGCCGTTGCAGCGTGAAAGACTAACAAACATCAATCCATACATACAAACATTCGCGTTCGCCCCGCTGCAAATTTCCGACATCCCCGTTGGTTTTT
The DNA here is from genome assembly GCA_923062465.1 of Acleris sparsana. NCBI lineage: Eukaryota > Metazoa > Arthropoda > Insecta > Lepidoptera > Tortricidae > Acleris > Acleris sparsana. Next base: position 713,386 of record OV281307.1, read on the forward strand.
CACATACAATAACGAATATAACAAAAAAGAAATCATCCAAATCGGTTCAGCCGTTCTGGAGTTTTCCGCTTAGCAACACGTTTAGCGATTCATTTTTATTATATAGATAGATTGTAAGCAGGGAGCGAAACTTTGATGCCGGTGACGTAATTATGACGCAAATTGACATAGGCTGTTTGTATAAAATAAACATGACATATTAAAATAGTGACATAGATGATATCAGAAAAGTTCTTATTTTGAAATTGTTTCCAAGGTATATTTGAAGCTATCATGAAATTTGTTAAATCCATATTAAAATCATGTTGTGTCATTTTTGATCCTTCTCGTTCAATGTGCTTTTTGGTTTTTAAATGTGTTTCTATATTACTTGCTTTAGCTGTTAAATTTTGCTGACAGCAGGAGCAAAACATTTTTTCATCTTTAACAACTAAAAAAGGATACGTCTTCAAATACGGATGCATAAATTCCATGGCGACTATGGTCAAGCGATGCCTGTAATGTGCTAGTAATAACAATTCGCAGTTCTTAAATTCACGAATAAAAAATACTATTTAAACGGATATACATTATTATTGTTTCCGTCAATTTTCTGATTAATATGACAAAGACAGTTAGGTGTCACTTTTTATAAATACTGGCCGTCTCAAGTGTCAATAAAATATCCGTAAACTAAAGAGGCCAATAAGTTGTTAGTGATTATCTATAATGTAGATAAAAACACTCTGTATGAAGCTTGACGTCATACGGCTTTCACCGGCATCAAAGTTTCGCTCCCTGATTGTAAGTAAGTAATTTAAATACTACCCGCCAATACGTCTAAATTAAGCCAGCATCTTTGAGGAAATCCGCCTCGGCACCAGACCCGCGGAGATTTGTTTTGGAACCCCTATGAGGGTGCAGTTAATTGCTCGAGTAATTCGTCTCTTAACTCGGTTCATTGGAAAAGTTTGATTGATTGAAGACCGTTGTTCTGCGAAATGTTGACGAGGAGTCGGGATCTAAACGAAAAGTAATTAAGAAAATTTATAGCATGATTTTTTCGCGAAAATGTGTACGGTCGGCCTAGAAAGTGGTCTGCCAGTTTTGAGAAGTTTCTGTGGGATCTAATTACCGCTAAGGGTGACAGTTGTCACTGTCATAATATTATTGCAAGAGAAAATCGAGCTTCTTGTACAATGACCAGTGCTCGGGGAAAACGGTGCAAAACTTTAACAGAACTTGTAAAGCTGACATAAAGGAGAACTTGCAACCAAGAAAAACAACAATATTATTAAAAAAATAAGAATAATATTGGCAGATTAGTGTTCAATTTAACTCCATATCTGAGTCTCTGATTTGGTATAAGGATTAATAATAGTTTCATGGCTGTAATGTAAGATTTGCTTTGTTAAAGTTTTGCATCGTTTTCCCCGATCACTGATAATGACGTGCAAATCAACTTCAACCGTAGGGTAGTAGACCACATTTTTCGCCGACTGTACCTATAGTCGATAGAATAGTTTATGATATGATAAAGTTTACGAATTCGAAAAAGGGTACCTTTTTTTTATTAGTATTATATTAACGCAATGAGATATATTTAATTTAAATAAGTGACTAACTGTGGCCCGCCTTCATCGCTCTTCCCTTTGGAAACGGACAATTTTTTCGTGATGAAGGAAATATATATCCTTTTCTAGGGTTAAAACTATCTATAATTCTATATAGAAAATTACATCGTAAATGGTTCAACGGTTTAGCCTTGAAAGTATCACAAACAGGGAAAGTGACTGTTGATTGAATTATGAAATTAATATCTTTCATAATTTTTAGGGTTCCGTATTTCTAGTACCAGTCTAGGCCAGCTTGAGTATTTTATACATTTTCTTTATCAAAGACTTGTTTTTAATCTTGTAAAGCAGTTAATTGGTCGGATAATTCGCCTTTTAACTCGGCGTTAACTTTGAATGTTGTTTGATTGGCTTCCTCGCTGCGAAGTGTTTCGGAGTTGAAATTACGAGATTAAAATTAATCGGTGAGAATAAAAAAGCTGGCAATACACCAAATAAAAATAGAAATAAAGTATGTACCTAAATGTTTTTGAAAATAAACTATTAAATACCTTTTTACCTTTCTAGTCTGTCATCTAAAAAAGTAAAATAAACCAAGGAGAACTTTGATCGCACCACTATTCGGAGTTTTTCTAATCCAAACGTAGTTTAAAAAAAAAAAAAATATTTTCTAATTTTATTTCGGCCACATTTGGACAGTAATTTTTGTGTTAAATTTTGCGTTAGCCTGGACTGACGAACTTCCCGTTACAGCTTTCCCGAGGTTGTCGGAAAATATATATTGTATACGGTGTCCCCGTGTTTCACCGACACTCATTTTATATAACATATCGCTTCGCAGAATTTACATTTTATAGAAAGCACGCGGGTTCAGCAGAAAAAAGCAATAGGCTTTTTTCAGCTCAGATAGTTGCCCCAATAGCAGGCAGAATGTTGGTAAGTAGTAAATATTGTGCATTATACATATTGAATATATACACTTTTTAAGAAGTTTTTCTTCCAGGTACAGTCAGCTGCAGAGAAAAGTAACCCCCCATGCATACAAGTTTCCTTACAAACGGGATTACATTTCTCTGCAGCTGACTGTACTATATTTTCTATCTGTGTACTATATTTTTATACCTTGGGCTGGAAAATACTATATTTGCCCATGTAATAGTTGGCAACCCTAATACTGGGTGAACGTTTTAAGTATTCTGTACAATATCGATTTACACAAACTGCCGATGGCATAAACCTCCATTACTACCACTTTACTAGACTAAAGAAAGAGTCAAGTACCAACCTATTTTAATCTGTTTGCAACATTCGGAAACGAATTAGCTTCTCCTGCAACTATGTCGTTTTAAAGTGTCGACTGCCCGAGCCCGAGTATTTGTTCGCGTTAATAGTGTTTGTCCGTCTGTCTATTTGTGTCTCCTCCAGGGCCCTGAACAAACAACTCCTAATCGCGCTTTTCTCGCCAATTGCTAAAGGGTAGTTCAAGTTACGATCTTTTAAGTTTCATTTCCTAACATAAAATACGTTTTTGTAAGTATTTTTTTAAGGATTCCACGTTTTTTGGTATTCAGTAGTAGCTTTAATATACAACTCAGCTCATAGTTGAATGGATTTCTTTAAACGTACACTATACTTTTTTTTTCCCGCGGCGACTTCAACAGCTACTACCGCGGGGATATGGCGTTTCCACAATGAAGTGATTTGGCCAGTGTCAAGCATATACAAGTATAAATCTATATAGCAATAAAACACAACCAATCTTCTCTAGGAAGATTGGGGGCAACGTTGTACCGTGATATGTAGGACAGAGGCCAATATAGTTCTAACCTCTGCAACACTGCGAGTCGACTTGAAACGAGAAGTAAGATGCCAGATACACGAAATAAATCAAAATCTTCTATCACTGTGCAACACAAAGGCATAAAAAGTACAAATCACTAACAGAAAAGAAATTTGAACACCTAAATAAATACACAAAAATACAAAACTAAAACAAATTACACATCCGCCATCTTTTGTCGTTGCAAATGGCCTCTACACTATACTTAAATGAACCTTTTTGTTTGTTCTAGTGAAATATACTTCATTGTGCTGTAATAATAACCTTTTTATGGACTTACTAAAGTCGGTGGCCACGTAAAGTATACTGCCTAAGAGGCATAGAAAATAAAAGTCGTTTATTCAGAAAGCCCACACGGGTATCTACTTCTGAAACATGTCAAAAATCTACCTATACATATATGAAGGCGAACCTTGAAGTTTTTCCAGTTATTAACTAGTTCAGTAAGTTATAATTATTACAACCCTATTGAAATGGTGCTAAGGGTAGATATACGTCTATATTCGTGTCGTAATGGCGTCCATCGCACGTCATCTGACGTATTTATGGTATGACTTACATCGGCAAGCGTTACTATGACTTGTCACTGAGAACTCACTCGACTCTGTCTCTTTGGCTTTGATCTACACAAGCAAATTAATAAAATATCTTAAAAACTTAAATATTTCAACATCCATAAATACGCATAGTTAAACTACAGCTTTCAAATAACATTTTACACAAGTTTCTTGCGGCACTTTTTCTCTGCATGGGCTGGGCTTGCCCGAAGCACAAGGAGGTTCACTGCATGTTACCAACGTTTAAAACCACCGCATGTTTACCTTCCAAAAAAATGGTCTGATTGGGTCTATTTGCGCTTAATTAAAAGCCATCATAATAAACACAGAAGACTGTGTTACAAAGAAAAGGAAAAGTACTATGACGCCGGAAAAGGGGCAGGACTCAGCATTTTGCTCCAGATCGTACACACTGCAGCGCTCGTTTTTATCCAACTTCTACGTTCTTACTAGATGACTATTAAAAAAACAAAAAACTTAGCGGCTCGGAACAGGCGTGGGAATTTTTATGACATTTTTGGAACATACTGATTTAGAGCTTATGAACACTGCCTTGAACTCACCATGCGTGGCACGTCGATTTAGAAATAAAATCATCCGGGTTTAAACTGCGTGTCCATAGTAACGCCGCTGAAAGTACAATCGGATCGAGAACGCGAAGAGTCACGACACCGTCATTACGGCCGATATCCGCTTACATATTTCATTAGGCAGCTGCCGGTTCCCAAAGCCTGAAATAATAACAACTGTATCTTTATCTATACCAACAAATAAAGTTACAGTGTCTGTATGAGATTTAGATATAAATGCCAACGTTTAAATTAAAACTGCCATTTATACGATGCCTAATTATTAAATGAATTAAGTATTTAAGATGTTTTTATGTATCGATCTATCTAAAGATTTGTCTTGACAAGATTCCGAAACGGCTCAACAGATTTAAATTAAAAATTTAGGAACTACACAGGCATTCTAACTTTAATATTCTTGTTGTTATGTCACCTATTCTGCTGTCCGACATAGCCCGAAGAATAGCTAGACTGAAGTGGCGGTGGGCGGGGCGCATTGCTCGCAGGACTGACGGCCGATGGGGTCAGAAGGATCTGGAGTGGCGTCCGCGGACCGGGAGACGAGCTGTAGGTAGGCCTCCAACAGGATGGAGTGACAAACTTGTCAGGATCGCGGGACCGCGGTGAATGCGAAAAGCACAAGACCGGTTTGAGTGGAAAGCCTTGGGGGATATGTCCAGCAGTGGACGTCTTTCGGCTGACATGATGTTATGTCAGAGCTAAAATGAGTGGAAGGGCCGGAGAGGGCCGACCTAGGCGTACGCTTTCGAATCAAATCGGAGAAATACTCGAAAACGGCCGAATCAAAAACCCTAAACCGATGTGAGTGCATGACTTGAAGAATGTGCAAGGAACGAAAGAGATTTGTTAGGAGCGTAGCAGGAGGAAAGAAGTGGTCTCTGCCTACCTCTCTGGGAAACAGGTATGATTCAATGTATGTATGTATGTATTATGTTAAAGATATGACTGAGGCTCTATTCTACTCGGTAAAAAAGTATCGTGTTTGACATCGTATTGTCAATGTTATGATAGCTCTTATTTACTTGACAGTAATGGCAGCTCAGTTATAAACAGTACGTTTCTAGGGGTGCGTCACACGAGATATAACTACATAATAACTATTTTCATGTTACTAACGTTTACGAGATATAATGAACGTTAGCTATAATAACAAAATCAATATTTTTATAAGGAATAACGGTCAAGTCATATAATATTCATTTTATATAATATTTTTAATATAACACTCACAATGACTAATTTCAGTTCGTATAACATACATGACATATAGCGATCATAATACATATTATCTTTTAGTATAAGTGTTACAAGATATAATATCGTATGATATAAATGTGAGCTAGCGAAGCGAGCGAGCAAGACCTCTCTGGGGCAGAACCGACTCGGATAGGTTAGGTTAGAAGGCTAAGGCGGGAGCGAAGCGTAGCGAAGCGTAGCGAGCTCCCGCCTTAGCCTTCGAGGTTATTTTTTTACATCCCTTGAAAAAACTATGCGAAACAATTTGATTGTAAAATTAAAAAGGCCACGTAATACTGAAAATAGTTATAGGCGTTTATATTATACGTGCATTATATTTTTTGATGTTAGATTTATTGATTTATATATGTTTTATATCTTAGGTGTCATGTACATTATACACTTTAATTGTTATATCAATTGATATTATATATTAATAACGTTATACTTTATGGAAATAGTTATTTTGACATTATACCTTTCGTTCATTATCTCAAGTGTACGTTATATTAAACATATTTATACAAAGTGAGCGTATATATTGTGACTGTTATATGATAAGTTCTTATATCTCGTATTACTTACCCGTTTCTAGCCCCTGTTTTATTATAGTGGCACAATACTAACCCACGAACTATTACATTCTTTATTACTTAAGTCATTTCTTAAATATTTGTTTAAACAGAGTACACTCACCAGCAATAATATATTATCCAACGTTTTTATTGCTAGAGACAAAACAGCGTGTCAATTGGATAGTATATAATAATAGTAATACTCGTAGTATGGTGACTGTACCTGAGGAATTGCATTATTCTGAGGAACTTGGTACATCGTTCGGAGCACGGAGAGGAAGTAATAGGGAACAAGAACAGGAAATTAATCCTGCGCTTGCTCAACGTTCAAAGAACGTTTCTTACGAGAACAATACAATATAATGGCGACATTAATATACATCACTGCTTTCATTAACCAATACTTTATTGCAATTCATAATGTATACAGGTTGGAATACCTTTCTATAAACGTATAATTACGCAGAATTTTTAATTCATTGAAAGGTATTTAGTGGTGGTACGACCTTGTGCAGGGTCCGTCCGGATCGCTCCCACAATCTTATCCATTAACCCACCGCCAAGCAGCTGTGTTTGCATTGCTGTGTTCCGGTGTTGAAATAAGACAACCGGAGAAATTACTATCATAGAGGCATTCCATCTCAGTCCTCAGGGTTGGCAACGCATTTGAAGTCTTAGAATTGCAGTCTTGAGAATGTAGTCTTGAGATTTCAAATGTCTTTGGGTCTCAGATCCCACTTACCATCAGGTGGCAAAAAGGCATCTCTCGCCCCATGAGTTTTTTTTTGGTAGTCACTAGTGTTTAACTTACGTTAACATCACGATTTTAGCAAATATAGCGTTCAATGTAATGAAATTCTATGAAATTATACAATAGATGAAGTTCGATAAAATGATGGGTTACCCTATTTGGGACCTAGTTAAAACTGTTTGAAAAGTTGGAAGAGGTCTCCTGATATGGGTAAAAAAAACTAATAGAAGGACTTAACCGTACTGAAATAGCACTTGTACAAAATAATCGTTTCTTCATATTATTATATTTTATAACACGCTCATCGAATCTTTCCATTCTGCTAATAAGTAATTAACTGATCATTAGCATGCAGCGCGCCTCCAGAGGGCACCTTGGGAGCCCTAGCCCTCTCCCCAAAAAACAAATGCTTCTCGAGGCCGCGGACAGCAGCTATCAGATCATAAAGAAATAATCTATTTCAAAGCTGTTTTACAAAGGAGTTCTATTTCAGGGGAGTGTAATATACATACAATTAAGTGCCCCTAACAAGTATGCAAGCTATAATTGCATTTTCCGTCTAAAATACTATAAACTAGGGACAATTATATTCAATTATAGTTTGCGTGACTGCCGCCATTTAATAGTGAACGTAAGTATCGTGGTTCGGACGGACGGACGTTTCATTAATATTTCAGTGCGTAGCACGTCGGTTAAATTGATGGAGTTTACATGAGGCTGTCCAAATGAAAAGCGAATTTGCTGCTGTCAGAGGTTTGGTTTGATAATTTTGATATAAACGAATATTTGAGTGCTGGTCAAAGAATACATTTGTTGAGGGTTCATATTAGCTCACCTAACATTGTACTTCCTTATGTAATGAAACGTTTATTTCTCAGAAACCTACAGGTCCTTGGAGTTTCGAATAATTTTTGGTTTTTAATTCACGAAGTCCCGCTCCACTTCTTGATTTTACGTACATTGATGCGCAATATACTATGCGTAATGGTAGATAACGAAATAAAAAAATGCGAAGCTCGGTGAACCCTTCTAAGGACGTTTAACAATGTTTAAACGTCAGGTACTGCGTAGCTTCTCTTTCTCTAAACGGCACCTATAGAACATATTCGACATACGTGCGAATCGTATAATCGTATTTGACTATTAGATAACTTTCGCGAAATTATTATTTCTGTGAAGCGATATTTCTTTTCGCATTTTCTCCCATTCTTATTTTTACCCAATTTCATTTTTCCCGGTTGATTTAATTGCCATCGTTTTTGTTCTCGTGCGACTTTGTTCCGAGTCGCATTTTTCCCGATCTATTTCTATCCCAGTCTCACTTTTTCTCAAAAGTAATTACATCGTTATGTAGGTAGGTTTAGGTTATGTTAGTTTTGCAGCAGGCCCGGAGGGCCAAATAATACAGAAATAGGAGCTCCGCGACAGCGTAGCCCCGTCGACTCTGTCAAATTTTGATTCAAGGAATGGGAAAAACCCCACAGTGAAAATATGATGCTCGCAAGGGGAAAAACACGAATGTGTAAATAAACTGCCGGGAAAAAGGCGACTGGTAATATTACGTTCGGGAAAAAACGCAAAAACTATCTCCAAAGAAAAAAATGCGTTTGGGAAAGTCATCTAAAAAATCATATATTTCGCCACTTACTTCTTCTAAGTATAATTTACAGAATTTATTTCAGAAGAATACATTCTAGTTTATTTACGTGTATCGGAGAAAGACTCGTTAAAACCTAACCAAAGAGGGTCGCTAGTAGAAAATAACATATGTAATAGTATTATGCTCTTTATTCTAACAAATACAGGCTCTCAATCTCACAGCGGTTTATCAACCTCTCAGATTGTTCGCAGTACGGTGCGCAAAACACTTAGTACAGTCGGCAGCGTTTACTGGCCATAAATAAACATGAGGTGGGGTCCGACGTGTTATGGTGAATTTATACGACATTACATTAAAATAGCGAGGGTGTTGGGATGACGTGAAATTATAAACCTTAAGGAATTGGTATTAAAAGTTAAACGAATGAGGAAATAAAATTCAATGCTATAACCGTACTTTTATTTGTTATTTACTGAGAAAATAAATACGTAATCAAAGATCTGCTTATGATTTTTTCGACCAATAAGTCCAAAGTAGCAAACACTGATAATATTCAATATTTAGTTTCTCAGTTAATATGTATGTATGCTTGTACCCACTTTATTGTGTGTACAAATACAATATTTACAGAATTGGAATGTACAAAGGCGAACTCGGTAAGCGAAGAGGATTTAAAAAACTACTTTTATTTTGACTAGCATCGTTTTGCTATTTGCCGCGCTACACACTTGAATAGCAGTGCGAACACTGCTGCGTGGTTGCAAATTAGCAAGTAAGATGGTGGTAGTGATCTGGACGAACCCTGCACATGGTCCTTATCCTCCAAATGTCTAGGTTCAGTTTATTAACCGCCTTTATGCATGGAGAAGAAAAACAAGGACAGAGAACACCGATCGAAAGTGTGGTTCAAGACTCATAGGCAATCTTAAGACTGCAATCCTAAGGTTCAAAGGCAAGGCTTTCATGGTAAAAATATCACCGGTTGCCGATACAAATATTAACGTTTTTGTGTTAAGTTACCTTTCTACTATTTTATATTACCAATATCTGCAAAACTTTTTTGAATGCCATTTTAATGTACTTTTCTTGCCAACCATATCAAAAATATTGAAAATCACTTAAGCATGTTTTGCTAACGGTACTTCCGATACATTAGCGCTCCACACGGGGTGTACCGTCCGCATGTTTATGTGCCAATACGGGCTAATGCATTCTGAACCTTATTCTTAATGGGTTACGGCTTTATGTCGCCTAATGGTATAGCTTTGATGTGTTTTTATTAAGGAAAACATTAGAAGTAAAACTTAATGTGTTTTGTTCTAATAATGTACAGTCCAGAAAGTTTGTATTGTTAAATCATAACACCTATATTATACGAGGTCTTTGAAAAATTTACTTTTGGCATAAGAAGTTTTCCCGTATTGGCACTAACCTAAGTTATAAAAATGTCGCTCGTTTTGACTGGTCTTATATCGTCGCTCGTAGGATCAATTAATGTAACCGCCAAAAAGAAAATATTTTTGGCAACCCTTACGTTAACTATCAAAAACTAAGATAATAAAAAACAAAAGTCATTTACTCAGTAAGTAGGCACGGGCACTTTTACACGTCAAGAATTTACCAGTGCTTCCCAAGAGGAGACGACTGCTGAGGAGAAACGCCGCAAGAAACTCAGCAGTCAAGCTAGTAAGCTATAGATGAATGTTAATTACTCTAACATTTCATCCAAATATCCAAAGTTTATCTCTGATTTCTGTCAATGTAACTCACCTTTTTTTCAAAAAAAATGCTGTCGAACTGTATATATATATATATAACTCAAATTCGTAAATTTGGCGGTTACGTTAATTGATCCTATAGGTGACGTTATGATCTGGCGAAGACACATTTTATTTAATGTAACATTTTAAAGCTCTACAGCAACACAAAGAATAGCTTATTCGTTCGTTCGGTTTGTGATATCGTAGCCCTTAAACTGACAAACAGCTTCGAACGCAGTACATAAATAAAACTATTTTACTACAGTAGTTCTTAGCTACGTTTGATGAAAATCTTTTATATTATAATAAATATTATAGCGGTTTGAGGTTTAGACTCGTGACTTTGCGTAGAACTCGTTTGTCATTAGGGGACCCGTCCAATTTCCTTTCCATTTTCGTCTTAATATGTCCATCTCCGCGCTATAAGACAAGCTCCAAATGTCACGTCTATTGGTTAAAGCATTTAACCATGTAAATAAACCTATCGCATGTATAATACTATTACAAAGATTACGATATTTTTCAACGCCACTCTTTAAAATCCACTTTATTTTTTTCTAGCTTTAAATGACAATAAATCACAATTAAAATTCCTATTTGCCCAAGAATGTCTAGCTTTATCCAACACTGCAACACGAAAAATACTGTTTTTTCGCTACAATGTATCACAAACAGCCAAATCTGTCCCATCGCCACCATTTTGTGCCTGTCACTGCTCGATAGCAATTTTCCAGTGAGCGCGCTCGAGCGAGCATTACACACGTCGCCACGCTCGTTCGTGAACCGATGGTAACGCGAGTGTCATGTTGTAGAGAATGTAGGGTGTAGGGTGTAGGGGGAGAGTTTTCCACAACTCAACCAATAAATATGCACCCTGTTTTGCGTGAAATGTCATTGTTTTCATTATTTAAAAAAGAATTAGCCATATTCCGCTGATTTAGCTCTCGTTTATGAAGAGGCGGTAATACACGTTGGTTCATCATTGTACAAGTTAGTTCTACGTCAAATGGATAGTTATATGATGCTAAATAGACTTTAAACAGGACATTATTTGTTAACTCTAAAATGCAGGTTTAATTTTAAAAACCCTAATTTACATATAAAATATATACATTTATCCTATCCTGTCCAAGGAATAAAAAAAAAACTTAAAGATTCGATACCGTTTGTTGCATGAATATACTATATGTATTTACTAACAAAACAACTTATTTGATTGATGACACAAATAAAAAACCATTAGAAACACGCGGAACTCTAATTTTCTGAAATTGTTTTTTAAAATATACTATGTGTTACTGTCTTGATAAGAAGGGATTAATATCTTGATGTTGTAACTTTAGACCACGAGATGGCATCTCTGTCACAAGTGACTTTAATGCCCGATCGAGTTCCCCTCGTACCGCCGCTATCGTGTAAACTCGTTTTTACTAAACAAAGGCCATATTTCAGGAGTCGAGTATTTGCCTTCCTTATCATCCCGGCGGACAGGGATTATGGGTCCCGTTTGTTTTTCTTTTGTGAGGTTCCGTATTTTTAACGGATATAAAATCGTGAAGCAATGAAAAGTTTTATTGGAGTTTTAGAATTGATGGCTGAAAAGTTGTAGTAAACTTTTTGATTGGTTGGTAGGTAATGCCAGAAAGGAATAATTGAAATGTTCTTGCTTTGGCTACTTATAAAAAATTTGCCCCACGTAGTATTTGTTATGCATAAGTGTACAGTTGGAATTAAAAACTTGTCTCAAAAACTGTTGTTATTTTATCAAAGCGATAATTTATAGATATTCACAAATGGCAGTCCCCGAACTGAAATTAGCCTAAACGTAGCGTTATTTCTACAGCTGCGAGGTTTTCTAAAGAGAATAATTAATTCCTCTTGTATTGTCCTCCTCTCCTAATGAGAAGCGTACCCTCGGGAGTGCTGGATTTAATTATGTTCGTTTCCTGGTTTCAAAACTAGGGCACAAGAGCTTCCTCCGCGAAAAAGGGAGGAATCTCACTAGGAAGGGAGGTAAACCACTGGGGATAAAGCAGAAAGATAAATAAATAATTTTGTCATATCTAACAAGAAACCAAAACCCAGACATGTCTTCCAAATATTACGAGACATGTTTGGAAATTAATCAATTATTGCATAGTTTTAAGCAGCCTATCAAAAGTACCGGCCGTTTTTTAAAGTCACCAGACAAATTTTGATCCTTTTTTAATAAAGCTCCTTTAACAAGCTCGCCCAGGGGCCGCCGTTCGAAAGTTTCCCAACCATCAGCTACCAGTACGTAGCTTTGAAGCGCACAAAATTAATTTCAAAATGACATGCTTTTTGAAAATAAGCTCAACTGTTATTAGTCTCTTGCTTACGCGCCCTTACCCAAGATATTAAAAGGTTGAATTTCCTACGACTAGCAAGTGTACATGTGCCCTTTTAATGTGGCAGCGTGGACCGGAGTGTTCCTGAACTAACCCTTCGCTCGTCAATTTCCGCACTGATGAGTTCCTAACTGAGTTAGCGGACGGTCCCCGCGTTCCGCAGCAGAGATAGTGTTAACTGGATACTTTATGTATATTTATCGATAGTGTGTTACACGTTGTTAAAACAATAAGTAGTACTTAGTTTAGGTGTAGGAATGTGGCATTTGTGTATTAGAATACTGGTCAAATCAAAGCAACGGATACCCGCAGGCTGCATTTTAGTCGTTTAAATATCCTTATACTGGTGTCTATGTACACTCAGGAGCAAAAATAACGGGTCAGAGTGCGTTTTTCATACTAAAGAGGCTATTTCGAAGCCTTGGTTCCTCGCCAGGGAATGCTTTTAGTAAAATCTGATGATGAATACCTCGAGTATCGATACAGGACTTCCAGAGTGCCTAGGATACCCAACTGAATAAATCTGCGGTTAACGCCGGAATTGAGCATGTTCAGAAAAACATCTAAAATGGCAATAAAATGTAAGGAAATCCAAGTGCTGATCCAAACTCTCCCGCTGTGGTGTTAAATGATTGTGCGATCAGTTAAGTATCTTAAGAACTTTTGACCTCCTCTATTGAACCTCGCAGTATCCAACATTAAACCTCACTCGAAACCACCCCTGGCGAGGAACGAAGGCTTCGAAATAGTCTCGTTTGTATGAAAAACGCACTCTGACCCGGTACTTTTGCTCCTGAGTGTATATTTACGAAATATGTAGACGTGTAGCAAATCACAAAGCCCTATTTGCACAAAGAAGAGATAATAAATGACAAATTAAACTCAGGAAGAGAAATAATTTAATAAGCTTTAACCAATTTGAAAATTGTTAGCTCTGGAACACACCACATGGCTGTGAAAATCTATAATAAAATACCTCTTACAGTTAAGAATATAACAACAGAGTCAATATTTTGTGGATAACGAGTATTTTTTTGCGTTACAAGAATGAATAAATCTGTTAGCCTTTTACTATTAAATTTCATCTATTATATTATAATGTAAAAATGTGCTTTTCTAAACAGACATGTAAGTGTATTATTGTGTCCTGTTGCAGTGCCCTTGCCGGGTTTATGTTGAAGCTACCTACTGTATTCTTAAGATCTCATTGTACAACATAAAACAATAAATGAATATTACTATGACTATGTAGGAAACAGAGAATTCCTACATACATTAGATACTTGTACGTTTATACTGATAGTCACAAAGGCTGGTTACTGACTTTTACGTATTTCTTTTCTCGGGATTATAACTGTTGTATAATAATCTTCGGCAAGACCTGTGTGAGTGCACTAAACACTAAAATAAGCGACAAAAAAATCTTATTAATTCTTACAGCCTGGTTTCGGTTTAAAGTAAACTTAAACGAAACCAGTTTGATCTGCTTTTTCCAGCCACCTCGGTGTTAGGAGCCTGATGGGCTGATGGCTTTGTAACACGGTTAGTGCCGCAATCTTTGCGACGGCAGCTGGAGGGTTAAGTGCATTGACCTGCTCTACCGACTACCGGGCTAAAGTGAATCCACTGCTTTGCCATGCCTTGAGGTCCTAGAATGCTGGACTTAAATATAGTATGGTGAAAATGATATCAAGTTTTTTTTAACGTCTTTGCCAATGGGCCACACAAAAACAATTTAAGGTGTCTGTTCTTGGAACTTTTCTACATATGTTAGTATGAAGGAAAGTCAACAAATTATTGGATTCTTGTATTACCTTAGAGCCCTGTCGTAAAGAGGTAACGTATTAAATGTCACCAGAACATTAAATGCGACAGGGTTTTTACGGTGTTGCAAGAATGCATGATTTTATATCACTGTCAAGTACCATCCCTAAGTGCAGTCGAGATCATAATGATGTATGCACTTACCTTGCCACTGTAATCGCTGTTACAATTAATATATGGCAGTTTAAACATGACAATAGACAAGGTACTCAAGTATACACTTTTTTATGAATCGACTGTACAAGCTTACCGTCGTATTTAGAGACATTTTAGACATAATTAATTCGTTCCTTATTCAAACTTGTTTAGGAAAAAAACGACTTAATCGACATTACTTGACTCTCAGTGATGCCGTTAGAGTTCAGTTAGCAAGAAGGTGGATTTGTATAAGATTGTCTCTTGATGAGTATATCCAAAAAATAGGTGATTTCTAGCGTGTAACTTAAAAAAACTTTAAACGCGTTTGTCTTAAAATTGGGTTTTTGACTTGCAGCGTTTTGCCGTTCGACGGCAGAAGGGCGAACCTTACGAAAAAAGATTCTGTCAAAAATATTTTTTTTGGGACATTGTTTTGTTGCCGACTGTACTTTTTTTTGCACAGTCGCCATCTACTTGTCATGACGATTCTTACGAGCCCTAACACGACGGGTTTATCATGTGTAAGTTAGGAGTTCCTATGACCACCCTGAGCCTCCATCATCAGACCAGCTCGATGGTGCTATATTATTGTATTGTCATCAGAACTAAAAGTGTATGCAAATTTTGAGCTTCATCGGAAACCGGGATGTGGGTCAAATTTAACTTGCAAGATTTGACCCATACATACATACATACATACATACATACTCGTACATACATACATTGCAAGTTAAATAAAAACTTGTAAAAACGTAGCGGTTATTTATTAAAACTTTAAAAATACATTGTGTAGTTTAATTGTATATGGATTTTTTTAAATGAAGCCAAGATGAAGTACCAGGAAGACAGAAGAGAAGAGAAGATACAAGCCCATGGATGTGAAATTGACTCTAGTAGGGAGTCCGTTTCCACGTGACTCCCTAATCGAGTCAGGTTGACTTCCGTGAGGCTCCGCCTCTAGACATCAAGATCTCAGAAGATATCCTGAAAGCTAAACAAAGATTTACTTCACCTAATGGTTAGTTTCGGTGAGTCATGGACAATTTTTGGTTGGACAAAATTGGAACAATTAATAGGCTATTTGACAACATTGAAATTGAAAATATACTACAAATTGTGGTCATCCTATCTGATACTAGCGTAAAATAACGTATTTCACTTTATTTCACATTAAACTATGTCTATTTTTTTGGAAATTACACGAAATAATAAAGATTATTTTTTTTTAAATTTAATCTGTGGCAAAAACGCTATGTGATGTTAGAAATACTTTATAATCTGTGATGTGAAGTCACATGCAAGTAAACAAAACAAACCCCAAATTCACTTCATATGCTAAGCTGTCAAATGAACTTGTTCGTTTACTTGCGTGTGACGTCACACTAGTCCGCAATAGATAGAAACAGCGTTTGTCGCGTTGTTTTGAAAATTTAAACTTTAACTTACATTTTTATTGATAATACAGTAGAATCTCAAGGAAATATCAATGTAGTGTGCTTGTTATGTGATAAAGAATCATTTAAAAACGTTTTCTAAAATTAGTCAAATAGCCTATTACATTGGATTGTTTGTGTTTAATGTTTGCAGGCGAAAAAGGTGTTAACGGTATAAAAATGATGTACATACCCAGAACAATGTTCATGTACGTGGTAGAAAGATTACACATAACACTTAGGTACTGACTAATAGGGTATTGGGTTGGTAACCAGTACACACCTATCTTGACTATGAAATCATTTTTTTTTCAATACGATCGTTTTCAATAAAGCTATCATAAAGTTAACAAAAATTACGTGAACGTGAAAAAATGCTAATATAATTATCGGACCAAGTCACAGACATAATATGTATAAGGTACATCTTGAGTGTTCTATAAAGTTTATTAGGCATTTAATTTGAGAGATCTGGGGCAGGTCTTGGGTATTAGCGCAAATATCTTTTCAACAATAGCTTTCCTGAAATGGGCCCTAGATAGAATCTATATACGAATTAAAAAATAAATGATATTATGACAAAGAAATTAAGTATAAAATATCATTCGCTTTCTGTAACATGGTTCTATTTTAAAGTAATTAACCGTACAAGCTGAGTCGACGTGTACAGGGACCATTATAGGCAGAGTAATGTCTCTTCAGTCCTCCCTCCGTTACACCTGAAAAGGGCTCAAAGACGGAACTTTTTCTAAACTCTAATAAATCCGTGCAGACATTTGACAAATTGCACGATATATCGTTCCGTGTGTAGCGGCTTATTACAGGAGTCGTTACTTTTTAGAGATCTCTAAACAAACCACGGCGTTTAGAACAAGATATAAATTATACGAAACTTTTATCATAATTAGAATTTATGTAAAGCTAATAAATTAGCAATATTCGGAGGGTTCACTCTAGGGATCATTGTAACGAAAATTTGTGTTCCAAATTGAATCATATCTTATTTATATACGGTTGACTTTACACTGTCTGGCTTCGTTTAATTTTCTGAGTAACCAATATAAAACGGTAATTTAAAGCGATATGGTTGCTTTTCGATTGGTTGGATATTATTTATGTAAAGGTAATTTGGGCGGTTGTTGGATTATCGCATGAATCAAATTAAATTAAAAATTCTAATATGAATGTGGATTAATGTCAGATTATTCAATTATTTTTTTGCTGTTTTGTTTTATACATTGCCAACGATATTATTTCAGTTAATCTTATATTTTACCTTTGATAAAATTATCCATTAAAGGAATCAATCTACAATAATAGAACTAAAAGGTACTAGTATATTTTATAGATTTTCTTAATAAGATTCGTTAAATGTTTTTACTGATTAAATAACCCTACATATAGGTATACTATAGGTTGTGTTTTTTGTTTATTTTGCATCAGCGATGTAGGCAATAGTTTAGTATACTATGATTTTAGCTAAAGTTAGTAAACAAACAAACAAAATATTCATGGGGATGATATAGGATTTCATCATCATCATCATCATGTCAGCCGGAAGACGTCCACTGCTGGACATAGGCCTCCCCCAAGGCTTTCTACTCAGACCGATCTTGTGCTTTTCGCATCGCAGGATTTAGGTCGTGAAATATTAACCTTCTTTTGTGTAACACTACCAAATCCTTTTCTTTATCATACCTTAACCACATTGTGATTTAATAATACGGGACTTCCCCCGGGATAGCGGGGAATCATGATATCCTTATAAATGGAAGTGTACCACTCGGAAAATAAGGCGCTTGGATCAACCAGAAATGAACCTTGTAACGCTGCAATAAGATCTTTGATGTGCGATTTTGATAGTGGTTTTTGTCTGTATGAGGATATTGTTTTTAGGTTATATATTTGGGATGAAGATTTTCTTGTGTGCTTTTTTTGCTCTAGGGGGTTCACTGTTATACGTTTTGTATGTCTTATAGAGCTCTATATTACTTTAGTTTAGTTTTATTCAATTTATTTTTATAATCATTTTAAATAAACTTTTTCTGGCTCTAGATGTGTGATATATTTGGTTTTGTATATTTTAATCATTTATTTTAGATGCGATGTGATGATAAGTGGGGTTTCACATAATTGGCAGTTTTTACAGATCCCAAAATGAATTTTTATTTTGAACTAGGATAAAACTTTATGCCTTTCCCCATATATCCCAAGATTGCAAGGAGAATAATCAAAATTATTCACTATTGTTTGTGGTAAGATAAAATAACTGTTTTGGCGAGGCAAAATGTTAATAAACACGGGGTCCCCTCAGTACGCGAGTCTGACCCATACCTGGTTTTTGCAGTTTAACAAAACTACATTGTTATAATTATAAAAATGTCTAGCTAGCAGAGTTTTCTTTCGTATTCTTTCCTATTTCAAGAAACAATATCTCAGTGTCAACACTAAACAAATCTAGTCCTTCCCATTTCGATCTATTCACAAAAAACATTGGTGTTTCCTTTGGAAATAAATATATGCGAGTAATACTCACAGACCGCCGCTAGCTGAACAATAGAATCGTGTCCTTATCCTGGCTGTTTGTCCCTGTTTTAAGGAAACAGAGAGGAACTGCCAGGCGTATGACCAGACCAGCGGCAACCCAGGCCCCAGCGAATAACATCTGCACTGCACTGCATTGCACTGCACTGGCTGAATGTGGAATATAATCGTTCGAGCAAAGTGCAATGCTGGTACAATACTATCATTTATGTAACAGCTATTTGCTGTCTTCGGGTTTTCATGCGGTGCAACTGTGACAGTGATTGAAGGCCGATTGCAACACCTATTAAGGACATGGTATCATTGTACCTTATATCGTATTTTAATAAACATTTATTTGCTTTTATATAGACTGCTATCGTTTTAAAGTCATAATTTTTGTATTGTTTATGTATTTGTTTAAGCAACCGATCCTTTTCGGCTCGCTTTCAAACGAGGGACTCAAATTACTAGCGCCCTTGCCTACTGCACTAAAAAATGTTTACTGTTCCAGTGATATAACAATTATAACTCCATAATTAAATTAAGGTAGTAGTATGTAGGAATTGATCTGTAATATCCGCAAATGAAATGCCTGTTGTGTGTTCTATACCCAAGATACAGACTCAGCCTAGTTCAGGATCCGCCGGAAACTGATGTTTTTGTATACAGAGTGATTTTATAAAAAATAAATTGAAAAAATAATCATGTCAAAATAGAATAAGATTTAAAAATTTAACTATGGTTTTGTAATTATCATCCCATGTCAATTATTTATGCATGTGCTCCCTTATTTAAAAATCCTTCACGACTATAAAAAGGCTTGATATCTTTCAATTATGTAAACATAGACATGATAACCAAAAATAAAGGAAACCATTTGGCTCCTATTATTTTCATAATTTACACACAGCTTCTTAGGTTGTAATCTGCTGATACCTACTCTATTAGGTAACGACGATGACCTCAGGTTTGTGTATTGCTATTTTGTAACATGTCGTTTTAAACATGCAATGTGGTATTTGGCATAAGTTTTTTCGCATATGGCATTGCCTAGAGATCAAAGAAAATTGAAATATTATTCCAGAGAAGCCCTGTTTAACGTGTCATACGAAAATGATTGTCCGAGTTAAAGTGACATGGTAGAGAAATAATGCGGACAAGATTTGGAATATAATACTAGTACATGTAAGGTAGTAAGAACAGTACATCTCCATCGATGCAGTTGGCGTATTAGTCTCGGTCCTGATTTCCCTCAGGGCGTGTCGTATCGTCAACCGCTATTTGTTTTACGGCTCAAAAGCACATAAATATATCGATAGATTCTATCGCAAGTTTATCTATCTGCTTTAAAAATTTACGTTTTATTTATCCTGGCTAATGTTATTTCATGACTAAGCGGTTTTGCCTTATAATTATGGACTTTATTGTGATGTTATAAAAGCAAATGCGTTTCACGAAAAAAAATGGAAATTAATACAATTTTGGTTTGGTTTTCGTTTCGAATACAAGCAGAAAGTCAGGTGTTGCAAGTTATTAAGTGTTGGGAATTTCTACCAGCTCTCCTGATTGCAGTCTTCAGAACGCAAATGTCTAGAGATCTCACTTAGCATCATCCGGTGGCCTGTGTGTTAATTTGTCTTCTCCGTACTAAATAAAAAATGATTTGTATAGGATGTGGTTGGATTATTTGTCGGAAATTTATGTTAGCTATTGTTTATCCACAAGTGGTACAGTTCCCTACTAATAATTATCCTCGGATTCTGTGAAAAAAGTTGCTAAATACAATAATTATAATGTTAATGTTCAAAAGAAAACAGCCAAGTAAATTAAAAACTATGATGAATCAATTTTACTTAAGCTTATAAGCTACAAAAAATGAAAATCTCGTAAATTTCAAAAGCTAAATAGCTTTATAAAAATCTTATTGCATTTTATAAGTAGCTTTGCCTTTCTGCTTGATTAATCTTGATAATCCGCCATTTTGCGATCTAGAACAAGAAAATTCTCAATCTCCAATTGGTTTGCTTTTTAATTCTCCTCTCTAGGGACCTCATTACTCCTGACAAGCTTTAGGTCCGCTCCCGGAGATAAATTTAATTGTGATAGGGCTTTACTGGTTCATTTTTATTCAATTTTATAAAAGAAAATTGTGTGTCTAGAATATCGGCAGCAGACTTAAGTAAGTAAAGTAAGAGTTTTAACTTTAGTATCGCTGCATCATTGTATGTTTTACAATGCGCTCATTAAAATTAAAGAGAGACTCACTACCAACATGAGATTATGAAATCATTTAGGGTTGTTGAGCAGGTAGGTTTAAATAGTTTTTTTTTTCCATTATTGTAACAAAACATGATAAATTTGGTACACATTGAAACAAGAGTAATTGCCTTTTTCAAAATGGAAAAATAATTTGAAATCTGATTGAGAATCATTAATTCACAATCTACCTAACTCCTCGCGAATCAAAACACCTCTCTCACATAAACATTATTTTAAATCTGTTCTTTGGAACTGTGTCCCAAACTCTCTTTGTTAATTTTTGTTATTGTTACGTAACCTATGTGCTTGCTTTGTTTGCATCACCATAGACTATAGTTGTCTTTGTTTTTATTTTATTGATTCTGTTTCCTTTGTGTTGCCAACTTTACCAGGCTATAAATTTTATGGTTGTTTGAGACGTTCGAGATAATCTCGAACAAATTATTGTATTTAATCCTTGGTGTTTTTCTTTTAGTGTTGTTTTGTGTTAAGTGTATCACTTTCCGTCTTTTCACCAAGCGCTTCCAACGGAAGACCAGTGCTGGCTTTACGGCTAGCGAATGCTGAGTTGGGACCGTTTCCCAAATTTTTTTCTGTGTTGACATTTTTGTATCTATGTAATGTGGTTTTGTTGCGAATAAATGTCTCTTTATCTTTATCTTTATCTTTTAAAATCAAAATGTCACTGCGACATACTCATAAAAACAGAAGTACCTCCTCCCATATTTCCACAGTTCGCAGACGGTACGTTAAAAGTATTGATATAAAAGGGAGCCTTAAAATTAAAAGGTGTCACTTTGTTCTAATTATTCGGGGAAGCTTTAACTCGGTTAGCCCGCGACGCCGGAGTCTGTTTCACGAGGCTGTCACTTTGCAGGAAAATCGGGAGACTCGGAGCAAAATTTGAAGCCTTTAAAAGGTACGGTTGGCTTTAACTACAACCGTACATTCTAGTGCTGTTTGAGATTGAAATTTTGAATTTGAATTTGAATTTGAACTGTTGCTCTAATCTGTCAAAGGCGTTAAACAGTTTTTTTTTTAAAGTGCTCTGCTGACAATGCTAACTTTTCCATCACGTCACAACCTAACGGTGGTGGTTTGCTATAAGTCAAATATAGGTAGTTGCATCTCAGACAAAACTCCCGTGGCAAATGCAGCCATTTTATTTACGAGTGAAGATTGAAACTGCTTCGGTTATTGAATGTGAGAGCTCGCCTTTTGGCGTGTGAGGGCGGACTGCCCTCCTACGGAGAAAAGGCATAAGTGCAATTAATTCATTGAAGCATATTAAACTCTCAATGGTTATAATAAGGTTGGAAGTGCAATACAATTCATATAGTAGATACGCCTTTTTTTCCGTAAGAGGACAGAGAGGGTAATTATGTATAGGTATATAGTTATGACTAGTTGTTGTGAAGTAATTGAAAACTTACCCAACTGTACTACATAATAACCTTTAACGAATAAATTTTATTCATAGGCCACTTATGGACTATGTTAAAGTGACGTTGATAACCAATTTTAGTTTACAAAAAAGTCAATAGTAGCCTAGAAATCAAACTGGTTGCCTGTAGGCATATGTCTTATAGTGTGAGAGAGAGATAGTTGGTTCACAATTCTACGTTTGATAATGTTAAATTTTTGGTCCATTTGGCGCTCAATGCTCTTTTGGATCAATTTATATGATATATTATTGAATTGGCATGCTCCAATTATAAACATAATGGACTTTCTTTCATGAAATTTTAATTACTTAATCATATATTATCATATTGGTTAATCAATTATATTGGTAAAAAAAGTATACCGTTTATCAATTAGTTGATTAACCTTAGTACTAAGGTTAATCGCATTATACCAAATGTTTATAATACTTATTGTACGAGTAATACCTACTTTATAATAATTTAATAATAAAATTACATTTTGCAATTGGTGTTATGCAACAAGAACATCACAAAATTAAATTTGTTGATATGCAAGTAGTATGTCGTGGTGATAGAACCATCCGGTTCACTACCTCCATCTTATCTTGTAACCTGCAACCACAAGCAGTGTTCGCATTGTTGTGATGTGGTGTAGGGTTAAGACAGCCTATAAAATTACTATCATAGAGGCGTTCCATCTTAGCCCTTAACAAGATTGTAGTCTTGACAATGCAAATATCTGAGTCTCCAATCCAAGTACAATCAAAAACTTATGGGATGCACCTTAGGTTCAAAGTCAATCTGACATTCTACTACAATACGGTTAAGTTTCCTGTAACTTACAAGTGACTTGCGTATATAATGACATTGACGACTTAACGCTTTTTATTTATTTATTTGGGTCACAAATCAACGATCGTGACCGTACTATCAAGTGGCCTGTGTGCGTTGTCTTCTCCTCACCATAAAAAAACTGTCACCTTCTAACATCTTGCTTCTCCGGTTCCAGTATAAAATCCCGAAGAAAGAAGAGGTGGTGGAGCAGCAACAGGAGCCCGACAACCCTCTGATGAGGAAGAAGAAGACGCCCGAGGAGCTGGCGGCAGAGGCTGAGCTGGAAGACCAGGACGAGTTTACCAGTGAGTCCAATACCATCATCATTTAAGCCGAAAGATGTCCACTGCCGGACATAGGCTCAAAGACTGGTCCTGCGCCATCATCCATCAGTTTCCCTCAACCTTAGACACGGTGTCAGCTCACCTCATTGGAGGTCTACCCATGTGTCAACCACTATTGAATTCTTGCTCCCTATCGGCCATCGTGCATGGGGTATCCAATTTAGTACGTTACCCGTATTGCTGCTAGTAGACTTTGTGCAAGTGTTTTGTTTTTATTTCCATTCTCATTCTCATTTTCTTTTTCATTTCTGTTTTCATTGCATTCATTATTTTAGATAACATTCTCATTTAAATTATCGTTTTTATTGGGTGCAATAATATTATTATTTGTTGTCTAATGTCTCAAACGTAACGCGACACGCTCTGGCCTCTAGTTATGAGGACGTTACATGTTTTTGAGTTCAAGGTTGGCCCAATGTTCAAATGTATGTGGTTCACCCCCCACGCTTTACTGCAACATTTTTTACTTAATTTAGAGAAATCGACCTTAAAGATATTTTAAACAGTTACCATCACTAGAGGTTATCTCAAGGTCATTTTTTTCGCGAACAAAATGCAACCAATATTGCCATCGCCTTCCTAAATTATTAACCATAGAATGACCCTAAATTTAATATAGCCAAAGAACAACCATCTAATTTAAAATTGTAACTTTGCAGAATTGAAAAACACCATCGAAACGCAAGTGAACGAACTCAAGTCGCAGATCGAGAGTAAGTGCGTGCTGCAGTGAGCCGCCAGCGCCCTCTATGTTTAGTACCCGAATACATGATGTAGTTGCTGAGGCCATTGTTACGACGTTTCACACCCGACCCCTCCCCCCCCCAAACGACGACACATTTCGTTCGGACGTTTTACGCGCTCACCATACTGTAGGAGAGATTCGAATTCTAAATTTTCGGAATGTAGTTGGCTAGTCGCGCGTTGGTGCTTGATAATAAGCAATAATATTTTTATACATTCATAAAGGTTATTGAGGCCTCTATACCGTACGAGCGCGTTCCGCAAGGTCAAAAAGTCACCGCCGCGCGCCGCCCGAGCGCCGCGCGTGAACCGCGCGCGAGCCGCGCGGGAGGCGCGCGTGTACCGCACGACGGCTCGTGTGAAATGTGAAAAATACCAGTTTTATATGTTGACGCTTGTGATATATTGTTATTTAAGTGTAAAGAGGAAATAATATAAATACAACTTAAACGGAACATTGTATTATTAAAGAGGGGAATATGTATTATAGGAACTAGCACGCGTGTAGTTTTCAATACTCGACTGTGTTTGCGGTACTTCTCTCTCTTTCTGACAGCGAACTTACATTGAAATAACAATGTATTGGGTCTTCGAAGTTTGTTTTCATCCAAATTCCGCGTCTCTCGCGTCTTCGTCTCTCGCCTCAAAATCTTTTGCATGCGTGCTTGCAACTCAATGTTGTGTCAATGTGTTTTGTTCCTAGGTGTACGTACCAGTAATCGACCTAGCCTTAATACCCACATCGAACGTAAGATAGGAGCGTTGTTAACAGGCTAACGCCGTACCGTGTCCATTTTGTTCTGCATGCTAATATAAGTCAATGTTTGTTTAGAATAATGTAAGTAGGTATCCGCCACAATTTGTTTACCGTGACCGTACGTCGGTTTTTAAATCTAATGTTTTATCGATGTTCTAATGCTTAGGGGTAATTATAAACAAGTTGTGGGAGCGAATTCTTCGAGCGATATCGCGCCCTCTGGTGTGTGCGTGGAACAGACCGCGGGGAGAGGCTCGTCGTGAGTTAGAGCAGGACAGGTAGCGTCACGCTTTATAGCTCACTAGCGACATCTAGTTTAAAGGGATAAAGGTAAAATGAATGGTCGTGTTTTACCCTACTCTAACGTATGACGAGTAAGAGAGCGCAAGCTCGGGTTGGCTATTGACGTAATGACGGAGCCGGTTGTTCGAACGATTAACTCCACGAATAAAGCTGCAAATGCAAAAGATTTGTTATCGTCAAAAGCTGTGATATATAAATAAATAAACTAACGCCGCGCCGGCAACGCCGCGCTTTCACCTTCTGGTTAGCTTCTTCAACTTCTGTCTCTTGGGCACCAGCTCTCAGACGTGCAATGGACTCTGTCGTTCTTCCCATCGGCACATCATGTATTTCCACTTACTTCAGAACAGCGACTCATTAGTTCAACATAGCGATCACACGCTTCCTAGAACTATAATTATAGTTTCTATTCTATCAATAATTTCTGCGTTTACGTTACCTATACTATATTCTGGTCAATTAAACTTACCTTCATTCTGCGGAATCAGATCTATTCAATATACACACATGTAAATATCAAAGTACAACAATAATTTCTGATTATTTATCAAATGCTACTCTATTTTCTGATAAGATTCAATATTTTCTCGCACTCTACTGCACATATGTATATTTTAATAGCTTGTTTCGATAGAACCTAATTTCGAGCACGCGTAGCTGTCACAGGTGCATGTACCGTTGCACCAGAAAGCACTGCACCAGAACTCTTTCGTCGCGGACGACGGGCTTCACCGCCGCGCCGTCCCTCGCCATCGTCTTCGTCTTTCATCTCACCTAACGTAACTGTAATACTTACTTCACTGTGTATGTGTGACTAGCTTAGGTTTATCATGACAAGAGATAGTAATGTGCATGGCATTCATAGTTTGGAGGTTGTTCGTAGCTATTCGAAATAAACAATAATAGTGTTAAGATTCATTCGGACCTGTCGATTATGATATAATTTTGACACGACCAATATTTCCTTCACTCTTAGCATCTCGTCTATCTGTATGTTAGTTGCCACTTCTATATCAAGAAGCTATCGTGAATATGTATAATTCCCTCGTCTGTACGTCTATCTTCGATCTAATAGTAGGTAGTACGTTCTAGTCTTGCTCTTCGTTGTTGGCTCCCGTTACTGTAGTGTTAGAGTTAGCAGGAGGATTATTTTGGTATGTAGCTCACTTTGGGTATGCGCTACTGTCACTAATGTTAAGAAGGGCCTGCATGCCGCGGCTATGTTATAAGTACCAGCTCTTGAGTGTGTATCAATGTCGTCATCTCTTTAATTCGTCTTTGTTTCAATATATTTAACGCTGCGTCTATCTGTAAGCTTTCGATGTTCAATGTATAGTTTAAATGGTATTAATTAGAGTAATGCTTGACTGCGCAAATCTAAAGGAATTTGGGTGATATCAAATGGTTGTTGCTGAAACTTCAACCACCGGCCTATAGCGCACGCTGTGGCGGATACAAATGCGTTCGGAACCCTGAACCGTGTGTTGAACTGTGTACAAGATAACTCCTTCCTCAGTCTCTCAACTCTTAGCTTGTAATATACTTAACATATACTAACTCCTGCACACTTACAGTATCAATCTTATACCGATTTCATTTCATTTATATAAAATATAGTGCATTTATAAAGAGGTTTATACAAGGTAGATGTGTAGTTTAGGAATAATTGTACGTTATTTATAAAAAGATACAAATTAATTTTCATGCAATTAGAATACTTTAAGCCCCGCGATTTCGACCAACTATTTTTCCGTGCTCCGTTGAAGGTTGATTGTTCTTATGATGACTTTCATGCTCAGGGTAACATATATATTTACTATGAATTATTGTTGTCTATTTATATATGTTTTCTTAGATCATTTAGGTGATATGACTTTTTGGCCTGTCAAGGCTTTATTCTGTCCTTGAAGTGATAATTTGTCTTGAATTTATCCATGTTCCTGTGCAATATTCACTGTTATTCTATTAGAAGAGTTATGAAATGGTAGACTTATACAAATTAACATACCTTGTTAAAGATTTATTGTAAATGACCTATGATAGTTGGACTAGAGACCTAGTTGGTAGGGTTTGTAGAGACACATTATTAACATTATATTGTTGTTGTTTCCACTTTATACTTCATCCCGATCCAGCTTACACTTAATTAGTATCGTTAACTCTGTTATTAATGACGCTACAACATTTAATTTGTCATTGTTATTTTATCCATTTATCTTTTTGACCATAACCTAAAGTAAAGCTTTGAAAAGTTTGATTAATATACATAATAAAATGGATTCCATTACATTATAATGTAGATTGGTTTGGAATGTAGTATAACTCCACAATCCTTAAAAATTATTCATCATGACTATCTTGTACTGTCAAATACTCTGATGTTTCTCCACCAACGATGTTACTAATGTGTCTCCTCCTGTAAGAACTAACGGGCAACCGATTGTCTAATCATTTGAAAAGCACACATCCACGACAGACCAAACAACAGTTTCAAATGAAGATACAATCGGCATCTGTGACTATTTAAAAAATGGTCAACAGAAAGGGATGCTACCGTAGAGAAATAGAATAGATGGAATTAGAGACAACGACACTTGAACACACACACAAGAGCTTCTAACACTGACGCCACTTATCATAGATATCTATATATATTATATTTATATGTTCAGAGTATCTCGCAACATAGAGAGTACTTAGCAGCAAAGAACTGATTGTAAAGTGCCACATACATTTTGCGCTTGTATATTTTTGTGTTCTATATTGTTGTTATTTTTTCAGGAATCTTAAAGAATTGTAATACGTTACGTACATCCAGGGAAACGGGTATTTTTAAAAACTGCCTCAGACTCCTGAATGTTACGTGTTTCGCTCGTTTCCCTGCCTGCACTCGATTGTTCTAGGATAGATACTGGCCAATAAGATCATCTTGTATAGAACGTTAGTTTTTAATATTAGTGACATTTAGTGTTAAACGCAAGTTAACCGTATGAACAAAAAAAGTAAAACTAAAAAAAAAAGGGGAATGACCACTGTCGATGAATATCGATCAGCGGCTGTTGCATTGTTATTAAAGGAGGTTACTTAGTAGTTCCACGAGTACGTTTAACTAGAGTTATGATAAAAACGAAAAAGGGGTTAATATTGTTGAAAAATGTTTTAGGTAATAATTAAATTGAGCTTTTGTGAGACCGCGTTGTTGACGATACGTTACGTTTCTGTTGCTGTACAAAGCGCGTCGGCGTCTGTTGAGGGTTTTGGGTTTCTGCGATCACTTAGTGGTAGGCTTCGCTACACGTTCCGAGTTCGAGTTTAGTTCAGAGGTCCCTATTTATTAGTTCTGTATAAAGTTTAGAGGTGGCCATTCTCATGCCGCCGCGGGCGCGCGTGAAAATGTTCGACCTACCATGTTGTTAAATAATAAATAACTACATTGTACCACCGCCTGTTGTTTTATTAACCCATCCACCATTACCCATGGCTATCGAATGAAAACGTATATTGGTAAAAAAAACTACAAGTGCCAAAGCGGTAAGTAGAGTATCTATTGCAATTTTTGATGTATGTCGTAGCGCACATCGAGGATATGATTCCTCCTGTAATTTCGTCAAGAATGGACTGATCCTGATGGACGGAATATCTTTACATCAGAATTGATTTAGAGATGTTTCACCGAAGCGTATAGTTAATAACGTAGAAATAAGAGGAAAAATGTTTATCAAAGGAAGCAAACCCAGTCAACAAATACTTTAAGATAAGATTTAAACCTTGAAAATTTTGAGAACAATATTTACCATAAGCCAAGAAAAAAATGATTATAGAAAACCAAGTGCCATACCATAAATTAAGAGTAAAATTAATTAAACTCAGACTAATACAAGCAATTTTGCAATCAGTTTATTTATAAAAGTATAAAAATCAATAAATTATTAATTAAAAGTAACATGTCTACTTATTTTTTAACAAAACTTAATTCTAGTTCAACTCCTATTTAGTTTCACCAAAAAGGCGTATTGTGATTTTTTATCTGTGTCTGTTGTCTTTGTTATACACGTACTTATTGCAAAAAGGAAAGCGCATTCCAAAGTTTACTTAAATTATTGTTTAGTTCTTCCAGTAGTGATAAAACATTTTCAAAAGTGTTCTTTAATAATCCGTGGTCAGCATTTTCGGTTATTTTAAGCACAGCGTCATCATCTGTTATTTTAGTCTTTATCTCAATTGTATCAGGAACCTCTTCTCCATTTGATTGATCTTCATTCGACTGATCATGTGATTGGTCGTTTTCATCATGTTTTTCTATCATCTCTTTAATTTTCTCTTGTCTACCCAGAAATTTGCCATATTTAAGATATTTCTTATCATCTGTGTCAATTTCATTTTTTGAAGTTTGCATAAAAACGCTTCTTTTTCGTCGTGATAAAAATTCATCCTTAACAGATTCTTCTGAATCTTCAACGTTATTTCTATAATTTCTTGAATGTCTTTTAGACAATTTATTCTTAGTCAGCCTTAATGGTTTCATTAGCTTCAGATCCTTTAAATTTCTAGTCAAATTCAGGTTTGGAATATTATTTTTTATATTGTTTCTAATTCTTTCTATAATTCCTGAGCCTAACGATTCGTGTTCTTGCTTGAATTTCTTCAAATTTAGTTTCCTTAATTTCTTTCTACCATCCGAATCTTCATCAAAAATTTGACGTTTTACTCTACGCCCTAAAGATTTCTGATTTCTACCAGCCAACCCTTGAATATCTCTTAACCCTCTATTCATGCTATCAATTCTGTTTTTTAAAGATTCATCGTTATCAATATAATTTAACCCAGTAACATCAAAATCACTTTCAAATTCTACATAACGTTTAACTCTTTCTTTTTCTTTACTAGCATCATCTATGCTTTCTGTTTTGTTTTGTTCGTTTACTTCAGTATCATCAACTGGTTTAGCTTCAACTAACTTAATATCACCTTCGTCTTTGTAATCGAAGCAGGCGTTGACCTTGGTGTTGGCAAGGACCCAAAAGCCGAAGGTCTTGGGGGGTAGGTTGAGCAGCAAGGTCTTGAAGGGACGGACCCTCTTCACGACTGGTCGGATATCTCCTTCGTCGAACATGGGGCGACCGTTTACAGCGATATTCCTGGAAAAATGTTAGAACAATGTTTTAGATTGTTTCTGGGAGGTTTTTTCTACGAAACGCATATCACAAAAAAATAATATAAAGCAGGAAAGGGACTATAAACGAATTTAAATTAGAGAAAAGCACCTTCTACACTGATTTGCTCTAAAAACTGGACAGAGTTGCAAATTTGATACAGGTTTACAGAAATAGTTGAGAATCCAAGGATCAAGTAAGAAAAGTAAGTAAAAAGGGCTTCTTATTATTAATATCAAGTTAGGTTAGGTTAGAAAATAAGATTTGAAGAATATAATAATAGATTTTGAATTCAAAGAGAGTTGGAAGGGTTATTCCAATTTATTACTTAATCCGGACGCTTTGTCTGCCTTATCACTGATGAATAAGGTTCAAAATGGCAACAAATGTGTGGGATGGTAAAAGGTGGGAATAGCCCATGAAAAAAAATATAACCAATAAATTGGTAGATCATTTCACAGAAGAAAACTTGCATTCAATATTACGAGATGTAAATCGTAAAATAGCAAAGAACAGGAAGGAACCAAACACTCACCCGTTATGATCGTGCCCTACAATAAACTGCATGATATCTCCCCCGTCCTCCCTCTTGGTGAGCTTCACCGAGAATCTAGCTGCTTCACTGTCCATGTTCACTCCATATAGGGTCACTGCTCCGGGCACCGCCGTGTGACGCAGCGATGTACAGTGCGCAAAGAGGGCGGCGTTGTTCTCAGAAGATTCGGAGGATTCCGTGGTAAGGTCGAGAACTCGTTCACCGACTAGGTTCTTGAAAAGCAGAGCCATATAGAAACTCTGGGAAAGATAAAAGTGTAATATTAATAACTGAACACTGATTGGGATTCCGACCCACAATACTAAGTAATTGTGTTTACACGATTAGATAAATAAAAGCTTATCTACACATTGTATCAGGATAAAGTCCATCTCGCCTCGATATCGTGAATATATTGTTAGAGGACCTATAGGTTCCTAGCTCTTATTTATTTGACACTATAAGAGTATGAGCTGAGTTTCTTGCGGCGTTTCTTCTCAGCAGTGGTCTCGTCTTGGGAAGCGCTGGTAGTATCTTGACGTGTAAAAGTGCCCGTGCGGCCTACTTACTGAATAAATTTCTTTCTTATTTTTTTTTTATCTAAAACGTCAACAATATGATTCGATTGTGGATGTAAGATGAGCTTAAACAAAGCGGAATAGATCCCCGGTAGTATTGTATTATTCTTGAGTATCTTTGTACTTTGGCCTGAATCTCATCCACTTGATAGTTCAGGCCTCAGAGATACCATAGTATCCTAGACATGTGATTAGTAAAATAACTAACCATAAAATTCAAAGTTGAAAGACCTACCTATTTATAATACATATTATGGACTGTCAAGTAAGGGGCATGAATGCAATAGTGACGTAGCAAAATTTTTAAATGGGAAAAAATAATATCGATATTTATTCCATGTCGGGCGGTTGTAAAGATTGTCGTTTTGATGAAAATAAACATTTTAAATTACGGTTAGATTAGTAGGTAACTAAATACTTATATTAGAAGAGGATTTGAAATAGGTATACTCTGTGTAAATATCGATATGAAATCACTAGAACGTGCCCCGAGCATTCCCAGTCTCATGGATGAGGGAGAGTGGAACTTACCAGCGTAGGTTCATACAGCTCGCTCTCCAACAACTCCCTAAAGTGTACATCGAAGCCGTTCCTCGCGGAGTAGCCCAGGCTGGTGAGCCAGTCAGCCGCGCGTGCCAGCTCGCTAAGCGGCTGGGAGGCCTCCGTCAGCCAGAGGGGGGTGGAACTGCTGCTGAGGGTCCGGAGGAGGGAGAGCCGCGCGTTGGGAGACATGAGGGAGAGCGCGCGGGAAGACGAGTTGCTGGGAACAATAGTTGCAGATTAAGAAATATCTTTTTGTATGCCATAGAGAAGGTAAAACACGCCATCTGATGGTAAGTAGGATCTGTGACCCATGGACTTTAGCATTATCCATACTACAATAATGAGGCTGAAAATGTGTTGCCAACCCTTAACACTAAGGGTCGGTATAGACGGTGCAGCTGCGTTGCAGTCAAATGCTGTCCGTCTGTACCGGCCCTAAGATGGAATGCCTCTATGCTAGTAATTTCACTGGTTGTTTTGTCCCCATACTGAAGCAATATGAACCGATGCTTGGCATAAGGTTAAAATAAAACCGGCCAAGTGCGAGTCGGACTCGCGCACGAAGGGTTCCGTACCATATGATACGAAAAGTTAGGTGATCTACCCGTGACGCGATTGGTTTAATAACGGAATAAATAGAAACTCTAGTTAGCGTAATCTTATGGGTAAACTCGCTTCAAGGGCAAGAGTTAGTCAAGAGCAAACCCATTTTCTATTTTTTTAAAGCCCTCACCCATTCAGCAGCACAGCATCCATCATCTCACTGGACAGCGTCACGTAGTCCTTGAAGTCGCTCTTGGACCCCTCCTGCAGACAGCCGCTCACGTCTCCCCCCACCACCCTCCACTGGCGTTCGCCAAACGAGTCCACCATGAACCGGAGGGTTTGGAGGTCGTTCAAGTAATCCTCGATGGTTTGGTTGGTGCAACCTGGTTTTTAAATCCGACAAAAATTGGGGTGTTATAATAAGTTAAGTTTGTTATAAGTTTATCCTACGAATAATCAAGAACTTAAATTTGGGACCCACCTTAGGTCCAAAGTCAATATGACATTTTACAACAATAAGGTTGAGTTTCCTATAATTTACAAATGATTTGGCATCTTTAATGACATTGACGAATTCAAACCTGTTTTCTTTAATAGGGCATGTATTAACGTTCGTTACCGTATCTGTATGTGTGTATATACACCGTGTTTTTTTTGATTTACGATAGCTTCGGCATATTACTAGGTATATCCATAGAAACTAATTGGTACATTAGATTTTTAAATATTGCAAAAAAAAATATTTTCTCACTCTAGAACAAAATAATGAAATCTTTTATCTTTGGTCATTCTAAAAGGGCCTTTAGAGTTAACTAATAATCAGTGTTAAATACGACTATGTTGGCGTGACATACACACACAAGTAAAGATTCCGTGACATTGTCACTTTAGATTGACGCGTATACAAACCTAACAATTGGAAACTCTTTACTCATAAGTATTAAAAGAAAATTGTTGTTATGAATTAAGAGCCCTTTACACTAGTTTAACGTGATTAACGTGATTAAATTTAAAAATTAAATATCTTTAAAACCGTTAGACTTATCATTTGTCTGTCTTCGGGAAATTAACTTTGTTTGACCTAAAGAACGTTCCCTTAAAGTTATCGTAAATCAAAAAAAACACGGTGTAGATGAACCGATTAAGACTTTTGTTAAAGAAAGACTGTTTAGTCAGGACGGTTCATTGCTAGGTTTTATGGAAATCCGTTCAGCCGTGTAAGTGACATCAGCATTGAAACTAGGGGTCACCATCATATCGGTATCGATGCGATATGAAAAGAACTTGGGTTAGACAAGTCAATTGAAACCAATGGTTGAACCGCAAAAAAGTCTTAAAAGTCTCACTCAAAGTCTCAAAATATAAACTCTTGGCCTCGTGAGCATTATTTAATAATTTGTATTTCGGAAGACCATGCTAATGTACGTGGTCAGAATAAAATCATTCTTACTAAAATATCCAATTTAGTACCAATTTCACCAAAAGATGTTAAATTCAATGTTAATCGACTGTTAATTCATACATTTTGACAGCTGTAAACGCTTTAACCGTCTGTTAAGTGGTTAACACCGTTTGGTAAAATTGGTACTTTAGAGGGTATGATGGTGATGCGAAATGCGGCTTTCGAAAGTTAAGTAATTGTGGAAATGATTCTAAGAGTAATATTTATTACCTGCAAGTAATCTCAATTTAAACGTGAATCGTTTTCGTTACATACGTGACATGTCAAATGATAGTAATTTTCAGCAGTTTTTTTTTTGAAATTTTCAAAAAATTGAGTAGTATTTAAGTGAAACTTTCACTTTTGAAACTTACAAGCCGCCCATCACTACACCGGTTACAGAGACGACAGTTTTTTCTCAAAATCAGTGTTTTAATCCAGTCCTAGATTTTTAAGTCATGCGGTTCACACTGGCTTGGATCGGTTAAAGTTCCGTCTATAACCCAGAAAAACCCACAAGTTCAAATTTACCATATCCTAACTGCCAGAAGATGCCATCCACTCCATCCTGATCAGCCACCGTCAGCATGTTTAGCGCTGGGTTGGGATCCCACATCCCGTTCTCGGTCTTTTCCCCATTGTTCACGGCGAAGACCAGGTCGAAGCCGGTGTCATTGGCCCACTTCACGAACCTCGTCCATTGCCGGTGGCTTACTTCCAAGTTGTCTTGCACTTTGCGCCTCCGTCGGTTTCTAGAGTCTGTAGGATAAATTAAGTCTGTAGTTTTTTTTGGTTATTTTTGCAAACAATATGTGTGACGCATAGTCAGCTTTTGATGTATGTTTTAGGTCCTAATGGAGTCTAATAGAAATCCAAGTTTTTGACCTTGGCCAGCATTTATTCATTTTTAGGGAAATAGACAGGGGGTCCCCAGAATTATTTTATTTTTATTATTTATTAAAAACGGTAATATGTACAAGCGCCAAATTTGGTGCGGTTATACAACCATACCTGAAGAAAAACAATAAATACTAAAAATTAGTCAAGGGTGAGGTGGGCCCGCACGGAGTCGATTCGAAAAAAAAAAAGCCTGTATATTATACGAAATATGAATTGGCTTTCTTTAATCTTCACTAAGATCTTTTTGTTAATATCAAACAAAATATACCTAATCTTAAAACTGCCCTCGTTCATCAAACAGCACATTGGGTTGAAAGGTTAAGGTTAGTTCCGGTAAGTCTTAACGCGGAAAAAGAATGCAAAGTAGGTAGATAACAAACGGACAAGTCATATTTCCAACTATACATTGTCTATCATTTTACGCTAACTCCAATTACGGTCAATGACCCGCTAACTGCACGACTTATGGATGAATAGGTATAATAAGAAGCAAAGTTAGTCATTTTTTTTACTTATTTACCGCCAAACAGGCTTTGCCAGCCTCGAAGAAATTTTATGACATCCTTTTAAAAGCCCAGATTGTACCTACTCTGCTGGGAGTTCATACCGAATTCATGTAGCACCGTCCCCGCCAAAAAAGTTCAAATAAACGGCGAGTAGTTCAGCGCAGTGACTCAAGGAAATGGGAATGAACATCCTGCCGAACGAGAAGTGCGATGGTAGAATGAAACCGTTGGCACCAGTCTAAAAATTTCCGCGAAACATTCCCAATTATACAGACGATAGAAAACGCAGAGATGCAAAGTCTCTCGCATAAGGTCCAGTACAAACGCTGGACCTAATGCCTAATGACAATCTCTACCAGTCAATCAATAAACCAATCAGAAATTTATTTAGTAGGTCTGTGATAACTCATCAACATAAGCAGATTACCGACATTGTGGTGCTTTTAGTTACGGCATTTTTTTACAAATGTCATTGGGCAATCTCACTCCAATTGACCCAGTACCAAACCAAGGTCTAGGCTTGTAATATGGGTACTAGAAAACGATATTAATACTCATCTAAAGAAATAAATACATAGAACAAACATCTAAAACTCGGAAAAAATACTCAAGCTCATCACACACTTATCGAACCCGGAACCGCTAGCTTCGTAGGCAGATTCTTTACGCACTAAGCCAACGCCTCGTCAAATTACGCATGGGCAAACAAGCACACAGGCAACCTGACCCTACGTAGATTTAAAAGTCTATATACAGGTGTAATCATTAAGTGTGTCCAGAAGATTATTCCGTCAATATAGCAGATATCTGAAACCTTTAAACTGATATCGAAAGTACACCTTTTTTTTAATATTACCAGAAATATCCAAACTATTAACTTCAAACCCTCCCACAGTTACTACGCCGTTCGTTAAGAGACTTCAAACTCAAATTGTTGCAGATCTCATTTCAGAATCACAGGCGGGAATACAGGTAGACCTTGACTAGTTAAAAGGCCCATGACTATGCCTTTTAAACTAAACACCACAATTACACACACTAAACAAACAATCACCATTATCATACGATTCACGAGTTATTTTATTTTTTACGCGACAACTTAACTAAGCCGTTGGAAAACTGTTATCCCCATACATCGACATAGGTTGCGGTCTGTTTAACAACACCGCAAATAAGGTTTCGCTAGATAAACATTTAAACCGTTTGTAATTCAAGAACCAATGAAGTCTACTTAGTCGTGATAGTTTTCCTATTACATTCGTTATATGTGCTTTCATTTAAGATATTTTTCAGATTTTTAGTATTTGTAGTTTTGGCTGTAGGGGACACTTGACTCTAACCTAAATGAGCTATTTATAGCTTAATATTTCATAAATGGATCCCTTAGTCGAAAAAATCGTTTCACGAACCCGCAATATTTTTGAAAGACTTATCCAACAAAATCCCACACTATGGGGTAGACGAGAAAAAAAAAAAACGATACGTGTAGGGGAGGTACTGTACAAAAAAAAACAACATTTTATTTTACCACTTTTTTGGCGTAACTTATAAGTATAATCGTGCCTGATTAGCTTTCTAGTGCTAAGGGTCTCTGAGCTTGCCGGCGGACGGACGGAAATGGCGAAACGATAAGGGTTCCTAGTTTGACTACGGAACCCTAAAAAAAATGTCAAAGTTTTATGATATTTGACACACTTAACGATTAAACCTTGCAGACACTTTCATGCTCCAAGATCTAGATGACAGATGAGATTGATGACACTGAATATTCCCTTATAACTATATTAGTTCGTGGGTAAGCGTGGACGACCTTCGACCACGTCCTCAATCAACATCAGGTGGGACGGAGATCAAACGCAAACCCATTATTGATAAGAAAAATAGTTAACTGCAGTACAGTCACAACACGGGATTGTTGAGTTGACACTTGCCACTGTTCGTATTTTGGCCGTGTAATACAAATCTACACTCAGGAGCAAAAATACCAGGTCAGAGTGCGTTTTTCATACAAACGAGACTATTTCGAAGCCTTGGTTCCTTGCCAGGGGTTGTTTCGAGTGAGGTTTAATGGTGGATATTCCGAGGTTCAATAGAGGAGAACAAAAGTTCTTAAGATACCTAACTGATCGCACAATCAGTTAACAAAAAAGCCTGACAGTTTGGGTCAGCATTTGGATTTCCTTACATTTTATTGCCATTTTAGATGTTTTTCTGAACACGCACTATTCCGACTTTAACCGCAGATTCATTCAGTTGGGTATCCTAGGCACTCTGGAAGTCCTGTATCGATGCTCGGGGTATTCATCATCAGAATTCACTACAAGCATTCCCTGGCGAGGAACCAAGGCTTCGAAATAGCGTCTTTAGTATGAAAAACGCACTCTGACCCGTTATTTTTGCTCATGAGTGTAGTTCGTCGGGTCTACTCGTATTATGCAGTATGTGTTATTCGGCTAAATTAAGAAGGGTAGCAAGTACAAAGTATTATCCGGGTGCGCCAAAGTTGAACTAAATTTTTAATGTCGATTATCGGAAATCCGAAAATGTTGTTCCTAATAATTTACATCCTAATAATCACTACTCATAACTACTTTGTTCCTAACGCTCTGAATTCCTAATCATTCAACTTCATAATGTCCGTTGCAATAAACATCGATCATACTACTATTTGTTTTCCTATATTTTCTCAACATAACCATCTTTTACACTATTGTTCATTGTTATATTTGTTTTATGTAGAATGGTTTTTATTCCTAAAATTGCACATTATTAAAATAAGCACATTTTACTTGAAAAACTTTTCTCTAAAGTTAATAGTGACTGAGATCCTAAGGGTCCGTCATTACGTAGGCAGTAGGGAATAGGGACTTAGTGGCAAAACCGACTCGGATCGCGGATAGGTTAGAAGACGAAAGCGGGAGCTTCGCTCCCGCTCTCGTCTTCGAGGTTATTTTTTTTTATAAAAGAGCAGATCATCTTTAACTTTAAAATAATCCTGCGTAAAGTCCTGTACTCGGAAAGTAGGTTACACTAAAAATGTAACGAACTAAAAATGCATTCGGAGTAAATTTTTTTAGGTGAGCCAATATAGACCCAAAAAAAATATGATTAAGAATGTTATTTAAAAAAAAAATAGGAGTTTACAAAAAGTTACATCAGTGACATTAGCACTTAAAATTTTAAGAGATATGAGTTTTATGAGCTACGTTAATAGTAAAATAAATTGTAGGAACGAAATTTTTAGGAAAACATTTTTTAGGAGCAGTGATCATTAGGAGTACAAATCGTTAGGAAAATCAATTTCGGGTGATAAACTTTAGCGAAGCCAATATGGACCCGTATTATCCATTGAAGTTACATACCTTCTCTCTCATCCTTAGAGCGTTTCAATTTCGCCTTCAGCTTCGAAAGTATACTCTCATGTCTCTCAATGGACCCCTCCAACCCATGTTGTTCATCCGGACTCCCTTCCTCCTTGGACTCTCTATCAACAGACGCTTTGAGGTGCCTCTTCTGCTTGTTGGGCTCTGGCAGCTCGGTCTCCAGGTCGTCTAAGGACATGCTGGTGTTGTGGAAGGTCAGGTGGGAGGTGGAAGGACCAGCGATCCTGATGAACGCTGGGGCTAGAGCCGCTGCCATGCAGACTGACTGTTTCCTGAAAAGAAAAATAAGATGTCAAACGTGTACCTAAAACTAAAAGATGTGGAACATCGTGAATAGAAACATTTTGACATGCAGAAGGCAAACGAACACACAGGCCACCTGATGATAAGTGGGATCTCAAGATTGCAATCCGAAGACTGTAGATGCATTGGCAACCATGAGGACCGGTTAATTGTGGTCTTATAGTGTGTTGTATGAATAAAGTTTTATCTATCTATCTATCTCCACACCGGAACTCAATAATGAAAACACTGCAGCTTGGCGGTAGGTTTAAGGATAAAAACGTGGTAGCTATCCGGATGAACCCCGCACAACTCCCACCACCACTAATGGTTTACCGTATAGCAGTACTACTTGAGCTATGTAAATTTGAACACTATTTATATGCCTACCTATAATAAAATAAATAAGAGATGAATACCATTGCACAATATCACACAAATAGATTTACTTAGTCCCAAAATAAGTGATAAATACACTTACGTATGTACATAGTGAAATACAAACTTAAATATATGTAAAAAACATCAAATACTATATACAAATATAGGGCAAACGCGGGTAGAAGTTCATATAAAAATCATTAACTCACCCCTTCGACTTATCATCACTCGAAAACAAATACTCCGGATCCAAGGTGAAGCTGACGAATTTAGTGTCGACCTGATTGACGTGGGACTCCGTAGCTATCCTTACAGTGAATGTGTCTGCCGCAGCCAGCCTCAGCAGGATCAGGACCCCGGCGGAAACCACCAGACACCGCGCCAAGCGGTCCATTGTGAGTTAGAGTTGACACAAACAACTTGTGACAAGATCCAGAGGGTTTTATTTGCAATTGAAGGTTATGAACAAGCATGAGGTTGCGGCGAAATTGTTAATTAGGTAAAATGAAAAAATACCTAAAGTATACCTCGTGTTTTTCATGATAGAATAAAAACTTTCACACGCGTTATCTTTAATAACGTAAATCATTCTTGAAAATATTATGTCTAACTAAGCATTCTAATTCTTGTTATTTATTTATTTATAAAAACGTTTACATGACATTACAGTATAACCAATGCGTCACTAAACTTAAATGAACAATTAAAAGATAAAATTTCACAATAATAGGTAACAAATCATATTGGAATAGTTGAGCATCTAGCATCCATCGCCTCACAGAATCTTAAGCATTCACTACACACTGCCTTCCATCGCCACGCAAACAAGTCGCACTCGGGTGCCGATGCCAGGAGCGCATTGAGCTGTGCGCAGGCGCGGGGCAGTGGCGAGTTCCTGCACGACACGGTGCGCGCCGGCAGCACGGCCAACAGGTCGTGACGTCGTGGTCTGAGGGCGATCCTCAGGACATCCGGGACAAGCAGACGCACGAGGCGCTCTACAAGTTCGGGGCAATCCGACTCACCACGCAACGCACGACATGCCGTGATCGTGATATTTGTAAGTAGATTATTACAGTTATAATTATAAGTCGATTATTTAACCAGAAATATAACGGTTATTTATTCTAATCTAAAAAAAAAAAGTATTAATACGTATTAAGTGTTACTGACTTATTTATTACTCGTATTTATCTTCTTTGAAAGGTTGTCTGGAAGAGTCGCTACGTAGAGATAAGACCGCCTGTTAACTTTTGGTAACATTTATTTTATTTTTTATTTCTGTGCTGTTTTTGTTTGTGGTGGTTAATAAAGAATATTAGTATTGTATTACATCGTAGTTAAAAGTCCCCGGTTCTATTCCGATGTTATCAATATTTATACACAGACAGCATCTAGAACAGGAACACGCTCATGATACAAATATTTCACTGCACAGTCAAGGACTTTAAATGTTAAGTCACTATGGAACCCTGTCACTAGACAGCGTCACGCCACATGAAAGAAATAACGCTAAAATTAATAACTAACGTTATGCGACAGGGTTCCATAGTGACTCAACAATTAGAGTCTTTAAGTGTACCGGGAATAGTAGCTGCGGCGGCTAGTTTCGTAAGCAGGGTTTCTGCCGACTAGGCTAACGAAGTGAACGTATCTCATTAATACTAATAATAATGTTTTTTATATATAAAAGGCAAACCTGACTGACTTATATATCAACGCACAGACGGAACTACTGTACCTAGAAACTCGAAATTTGGTACAGGGGTTCCTTTCATGATGTAAGTGAGCACTAACAAAGGATTTTGGGAAATTCACCCCGTAAGGGGTTAAAATAGGGGAGTACTAATTCTACACGTACGAAGTCGCGACTCGCGACATTTACATAAAGAAATAATTTTAAGCATCTACTACTAGTATCTTTAGAAAAAGTGTTTATGAGTACTTTTAAAATTTACTCGTTAAAAGTCTTTTGTAAATGTACTATCGAACCAACGGAACCCTGACCCACCATAGAACCTTGTCACAGTGATTGACGTTAGGACTGTCATACGAAGCTATACGACATACGAGTACATACATTGAATCACGCCTGTTTCCCTGCTAGCGTAATTCAGATAATGCATAGATTGATTGCTTTACTTAGGTCTCCATATAAAAATATAATTATGAAAATAGATTATGTTAAGACCTCGGAATTATGTAACTAATACTTATCTATACGTACTAGAAAATTTAATTAAAGACCAAAATCTGACAGTTACCATTTTGATTATTTAGTTATTTTAACATTATTTCATAAAAACATGAATTAAAACTCGTGTAACCAGTAATATTAGGGTAAGATTTATTAATAATAATACCTACACTGAAACCAATTGAGGCTAACCTCAAGATTTTGGTGTTTAATTAGATGTTTGAGTTATAGTGTACCCCTTAATCAGGTTTTTGTTTGAGATAGTTACACACTTGTGCGAACGCAAGGGCGAAGCGAGTTAGCTGAACGGCTTTAGGGTAGTGACATTGAGCGGAACCCGGGTAATGGTCGGCGTTACGTCACCACCCGCAATGCGGAAACGGAACCAAGGCTTAGGTACATTTACACCGGTCCTGCAACAAACTGACAATTCAAAAATACTGTCCAGTTTCGGTGGTTCGTCATACTAATCGTCATAAGTCTGGGGTCCTACTGAAAAAGGGTACAAGTCGACTAAGCTCGTAATGATACATGGTATATTATACATGAACGGAGTATACCCTTTTTAACTTGATCTACAGACATGCCTTTTTCACTAGGACTACAGAATTGTGGTTAAGAGCTCAGTTATCATTGTCATAAGCAATATTGAAAAAAAACCGGCAAGAGCATGTCGGACCGTTCTCAGTGTAGGGTTCCGAAGCCGCTACTACAAACAAAATAGACCTCGCGACAAACTTAACTTTGCCGTTATAACTGTTATCCCCGTACATCGACATAGGTCACGGTCAGTTTACCAACACTGCAAATTAGATTTCATTAGGTATAAACATTTAACTGTTTGAAACTCATTTATTATAATGTGCTTTCATATAAGATATTTTTTAGATTTTTAGTATTTGTAGATTAGGCTGTAGGGGGCTTGACTCTTACAAAAAATAGCGCTTTAAGAACGGATCCCTTCATCGAAAAATTGTTTTCTTAACCCGCAATATCCAACGACACCCCACACTATGGGGTACACGAGGAAAAAAAAACATTCCCACGTTACCTGTAGGGGAGGCACACTAAAAAAGGCTGCGGACGGACGGACGACATGGCGAAACTATAAGGTTAGTTTGACTACAGGACCCTAATAAAAACAACTGACTGTTGAGTTGAACAAGTTGACGAATAAAGCTCTTGCGACTTACTGAAAACATTTTTTATCTTTAATCTTTTTTTGCATTTTTCATTAAAATAAACCCAGCCACTTACGAAAAAAACATAAAAAACCATTCTATAACAATAACAGCAACACGAATTTGCAGTGCGAGTGCATTCCGAGTCGCATGACGTGATGCGCCAAAACGTCACGTCGCTTCGTTTGACGACGAAGCACTATTTCGCATGATGTATGTTGACGATAATTCGTGGTGTAGCCAAAGACCAAACAAATTATACATATGGTAATTTGACAACGTTGCGATTTTTACGATTTTAGGGATCCTTATCCGACGTGAACCCAACGGGGCCCTTTTAATATGGCTATGCTATCCGTCTATCTGCCCGTCCGTCGTAACGTCAAAGACCTGAGGACCCTGTTTAAATACAACTACCTGATGAATACAAAAACACTATACGAAAAGACTAAACTTTACAACATTAAGCAATTGTACACTTATACGACATGTATCCTCATTACGAAAATTTTAACTAAGAAAATACACTCTCAAATTGCATTCACAAAACGAACTTTTAAACATTTACTAAGGAACGCAGACAAAATTAAACTATTCAAACACAGAACTGGATACGGGAAAGAACATCACGTGCGAGGGAGCACAGTTGTACAATGAACTACCAAATGAAGTGAAAAAGTGCAG
Source organism: Acleris sparsana (assembly GCA_923062465.1). Lineage (NCBI taxonomy): Eukaryota > Metazoa > Arthropoda > Insecta > Lepidoptera > Tortricidae > Acleris > Acleris sparsana. Next base: position 757,116 of record OV281307.1, read on the forward strand.
CTCTTTAGGTATGTTTAAAACTAAATCAAAACAATTTGTTAGTGATAATTGTTTCGATTAGCTAGAGTACATTAATTCTAAGGCATTGTATAGTTTTAAGCTCATTATAAGTGAACTTTTGTTCTTTATGAGTAATAAAAAAAATTATAAACCTAAACCTAAAAAAAAAGTCAAGTTTGACTTGGGATTGCGTTGATTCGATTCGAAATGGAAATATGATAAAGTAGCGACCCGCCCTCGCTTCGTTTCGGTTTATGTGAGTTTTTTGTAACACCCATTCAAAACCCAGAACTTATTATACTTATAAACCTTCCTCGACGATGGACTCGGAAGCTGTTAGGACTCAATACTCTCGGGGCAAAGGTTTTATTTTTCGAACCGGTGGTAATGCTTTTTGACATTCATAGGTGCATTATACAGGGTGTTAGGCAGAAGGTTGGACAAACTTCAGGGACTAACTCTGTAGGTCATACTCATCAACTTTTATTATGGGACCAACATCCAAAATTGCGAAAAAAAAACAGCTTTTCCAAACAAACTTTGAGATCTAAACAGCCGAAATGTATGGAACAGGTGTTTTTTTTTTCGCAATTTGGATGTTGGTCCCATAATAAAAGTTGATGAGTATGACCTACAGAGTTAGTCCCTGAAGTTTGTCCAACCTTCTGCCTAACACCCTGTATTATGCCTAAATTGAAGAATAAAGAACTTTGACTTTGACTTTGACTTTGACTTTTTAATAGTTTGGTCTTGATAACAGACAGACAGAAGTAGCAACAAAAGTTTGCCCCAAAAATGTAATTTTGGACAGAAACTTATTGATAAACAACATTTATCATTATTAATATAACTAGTTTGGTAGTGGCCCTGCCTACGAAACTAGCGATCCCGAGTTCAATTCCCGTACCTATGGACAAATATTTTATTTTTATTTATGTATTTATTTTAAAAAGTTTTGTAAGTAGGCACTTTTACAAGTCTGAGTCTACCAGCGCTTCCAAAGAGACCACTGTTGAGAAGAAGCGCCGCAAGAAACTCAACAGTAAGCCGTTACTAATACTTCTGTGATAAGCACGAGCACAAGTCTCGAATGTTTTGTATGTGTTACACCGTGGTATTACACACTAAAATTACACATAAGCCAAAATAATGTGTGCGTTGCAGAACCTTGCAGAACAAAAGAAGCGGCTCAGCGTACGGTCATGGACTTTAATTGATATACCACTTTAGAACCTTGTCGTATAAAACCTTCGATTAATTCCCATGTAATTTATATATCGTCATTTGACGATGTCATTATGACAGGGTTCCATAGTGGCATAGCAATTAAAGTCCGTGATTGTGCCTAAAGCTTTGCATATCATGAGCAAAATACTGGCATTCTGCTACTCCGAGGAATAACAGGGCAACAACAAGCAAAAACCCAAGCGTCATGCGTTTGTGTGCTTGTGCCTGGAATATCGATATTAATATATTTATACACCTATATGTATTTTTGCGGGTGGTAGGACCTTGTGCAGGGTCCGTCCGGATCGCTACCTCCATCTTATCTATTAACCTACCGCCAAACAGTAGTGCTCGCATTGTTGTGTTCCGGTTTGGGAATAAAACAGCCGGTGTAATGACTAGCATAGAGGCATTCCATCTTAGTCCTCAGGGTTGGCAACGCATTTGCAGTCTTGTGAATGCGAATGTCTATGGGTCACAGTTTCCACTTACCATCAGGTGGCCTGTGTGCTCGTTTGCTTCTCTAAGCCATAAAAAACACTTTTATAATGCATCGTTAAATACAATCTTAACGGCACATCTATAGTATAGCTAGGATACTTAAAAAAATGAATTTACCAAGTCAAGGTATTACTCGTACCTAGTTGTGTCTAATTTATTTTATCTCTCAGACATGAAGCAGGCGGTGCACAAGCCTGCTGCGGCGCTGCTGCTGGCAAGCCACTGCGAGTCAGCCTTTGTGTCATCGGCGGTGATACAAAGTGGTGCCCTCTAAAGTGCCCACTGGGTTTTGTAAGAGTTTATGGAAGTCTGTGTCAACTATTACGAGTATACCTGCCACCCATCCCACTTCCTGTAAAATTGCTAAGGAAAAAAATAAGACAAAGAAGATGGACCGTTTGTCAACTTTTAGTACCAACACGAGGGTAATCAGACTTTTTTTGTAAAATAAATGAAGTATCTTACAATATGATTTGTATTCTTATTTACTATTCCTGTATACTCGTATCTTATACTGTTGAATTAAACGAGAAATGGTTCGGTTCTTTTGACAAATTGTAAATGGGATCCTATTACTAATATAAGCCTACACTGTCAGTCCGTGCGTCTGTTTAACCTTTAAATAACTGTATTTTTTACACGTTAATAGATAGTAGGTTTGTTTAGGGCTCCGTATACTAAATAACAGAACCGTTATAAAATGACTTTGATTTCCGTCTGGTCCGATCGACTCCGATTAAAAACCAAATAAATGCCTCCCCGTGCGGCGCATCTACCTTCCTACTTTACAGTAATATCTCTGCGCCTATGCATCCGGCGCACCCCCGGCAGGCTGATCCAGTTCCCAGCCTAGCAAATGTTTCACCTAGGCCTCTCTACGGCCCTTCTCAGAGCCACCAAATCTATTGGTCAGTTCACACTTAACATGCCGTTGACACGCTAAGAAGAAGAAGCGTCATCTGGAAAACCGCTGTTCGGTATAAAACCGAGTACCTACCTGTTCCCGAAGATGAAAACGCAAAAAACGAATTTACGAGGTATCCATTGAATTATTTAAGTCATTTAAAATAGCGCGGATACACAGAAAGCAAATAAATGTTAATAGGTTAAGTCCGGTTTGAAGATAGGTACAGTCACGAACCGGGATTGTTGAGCCACCATAGAACCCTGTCATAATGACAGCGTTGTCAAGTCATACAAAGGAAATTACGTCAAAATTTTCTGTTGACTTTCTGTGAGAGGGTTCTATAGTGGCTCAACAATCCCGGTTCGTGACTGTACTAAATTTAGAAAAGCCCTTTATGAATGGTTGTTGAATAAAATGTTTTACAATATATCTGACTTTTTAAATAATAAAGGAAAAATATAAATATTAAATCGTTATGTTTTAAAGATAATGGATGGCTATAGATTTAGGAATTTGTCATTATTACTTAACATCTTATCTTTGTACCTATAGTCATGCAATAAAGAATTTGACTTTGACTTTGACTTTGAAGAGGTATACTTATTGAAGCAAACAGCAGAGGCCCTAGCTACTTTGATAATCAAAGTTCGAAGTTTCGTTAGCTCCATCTCTTTCTCTTGATTTAGTCTCGAATGACAAATGGCGGGGTTCGAGCTAACGTAACTTAGAACGTCGATTTTCGAAGTTTAACTCAGGCCTGGATCAAAAATGGGCCGACACACCCTGGGTGTCCGTTACCTTGTGGAATTACCAGTTTGCCAATCTTTAGACGATCCGCCATCTTTAGGTGAGTTTGTAAAAGCAGTCAAGCGTGTCAATGTCAACTCAAAGACACCCGATATAGACCAGCTTCCTGCTGAAGTGTATAAATGTAGTGGAATGGACATTATACAATTGCTAGAGCCGTCAAAATCCTCCCACTTTTTCCACGTTTTCCCCACTTCTCAACTATCATAAATATGAGGTAAGTTTAGGTTATGTTAGTTTTGCGGCAGGCCCGGAGGGCCAAAACCACCCGGAAATAGGAGCTCCGCTCAAGCGGAGCTACGTCGACTCTGTTAAATTTAATTTCGATATAAAAAACATTGGTCAGTTGAGTTGGTTGAGCAGTTCAGTAAGTTGAGCAGTGGGGAAGAAGGAGAAAAAAAATATAGTGGGAAAATATGTGAATGGTTAGAAAACCCTTCGGGAAAAATAGCTATTGAGAAAAAATAAAGTGGTAAAATATGCGAATGATATTAATCACCACTCGAAAAAAACGATTTTTGGAATGTACAGTACACTCTCAGCAAATTTTGGACGACTCACTGATTGAGTCTGGAGGTCCCATGATCTTAAGCTCGAGACTAAAATTGGCGTTTACAAGGCGCTAATCCTACCAGTCCTTCTATATGGCACTGAGACATGGTGACTGTACAAAACAGACACAAAAAGGTTCGACACATACCACCTTATTTGTCTAATATCTATTTAATTCTGAAGACTAAGTGGCAAGACGGGGTTTCTAATTCTGAGTTCCTGCGTTGCTCTGGTATGGACGGCATGGAAGCCCTTCTCATGCAGCGCCAGCTCAGGTGGTGTGGGCACGTATTCCGTATGGATGACCACCGGTTACCCAAAGTTGTCTTCTATTCTAAGATCGCAGAGGGTAAACGAAGGCACGGCGGCCTGCATATGCGCTACAAAGACGTGCTCAAAAGACACCTAAACACTTGCGCTATTGATACGTTAGGTTGGGAGGAGCTCGCTTCAAAGAGGTCTTCGTGGCGATCTACCATCTTTAAATCTATGAGAACTTATGAAGAAAACCGGCTGAAAACGCTTGAGCTAAAACGCCAAACTCGATAAGATAGACCCAAGCCCTCTTATACCTACACTTACAAATGGCAGGGTCAGCTCTATTGCATAACTTGCGATAGAATATTTAAAACTAAGTAAGTTTGGTTTAGCGAGCCACATTAGAGCTCACGATAGAAAATAAATTGTATAAGTAGTTATTTATTTACTTAAAAAAAAAAGTCATATTCGCCGTCATCGAAATCGATGAGGTGGACTATACAGTGTGTAAATGGTATACGGGCGTTCCTTTTAACTGTGGTTAGTATAACCCCTACTGAGCACATTTAGGCAGCTTTTGTTAAAATTAAATTTTAAAAAAATAACCATACAAAATAATTTAACACGTAATGTATAACGAAAAATGCAATTAATTAAACATTACGTACTTACCTGAGTACCTGACAGATGGACTTCGATGTACATTGCGGGTCGATAGTATGTTTAAAAATTAATAACGGTGTATACGTTAGCGTAATCAAAATAATTCTTTCTGTTAATGATTAGTAGAGTCTTAATCTATGTCCAGTTTTAATAAACGCCCGTATACCATTTACACACTGTATATTCGTTACCTACGTGAATTATTTCAAAACCCTATGCCAGTAGTGTGTGATCCTATGTTTCTCAGTTGGCTTTAAGACAATCGAAAATAATTTTGTTTTCCTAAAATACATGAAATTACGTCTTTTAAAACCCAGTAAGTTTCGGCAAACCCTTGCCTTTGAAACTAACTTGAAAAAAAAAGAAAAACAAATCTGACAGCTGCTGACACCTGACGTACTTTAGTTCACAGATAGTATTTACACATGATTTACACCGATTGAAATATTTATTCATGAGAATTTTGACAAGAAAAAAGTTACCTTATAATATGGTACTAAAGTCTTTTGTCATTTAAATTCAATAATTGTTTGTGTTGACGCAAACTGACATCAGGATGAACTTAAAACGAGTCATGCGATTAAGATTCTGTGATCTAGTAATTGTTTTTATCAAACATTAGCAACTTATCGTCTTATCATCTATTAACAATACTTGCCATCCTCATATCGCAATAAGCATCGTGTCATACGACTTAGGCGTGTGCAAACTAAGTCCGTACTGCAATGAAATCAAATATCATGTCGTTCGTTGTCTTCTAGATACTTATTGTCAAATCATAGAATGTTTGTCGTTATTGGTGTCGAAGTGAAGTGGTTTTTTATACAAAATGGATAGTAGCAGTGAAATAAGTGATAAAAAAGAGGAAGAGGAGCAAAAGAAAGAGCTAACGCCCCAGCAAAAGATCTGTCTAGTTTGCGGGGACAAAGCGCTGGGGTACAATTTCAACGCGATTTCTTGCGAGAGTTGCAAAGCTTTCTTTCGTCGGAATGCTCTAACTGGTAAAGAATTCAAATGCCCATTCACAAACAACTGTGATATAACGGTGATAACACGCCGGTTTTGCCAAAAATGCCGCTTGGAAAAATGTCTAGCCATTGGTATGGTCAAAGAATTTATAATGTCTGACGAAGATAAGGCGGAGAAACGACGGAAAATAGAAGAGAACAGGGCTAAGAAACGGTCAGGGCAAAGGGATCTTGAGGAAGATGTATCAAGCTCGAAAATTAAAAAGAGGGATGATGATTCTGGAATAAACAGCTCTCCGCAAGTGCAAGAACCTGTAATACAGTATGATGTCTTAAATAGTACAACTTGCAGTCCAAATAGTACAGTGCGGTCACCTTCATGCAACGAAATGGAAAATTCAATTAGTTCCCCGCATATGTACAGTCCGTATGTACCTGTGCAGAGTACAGAGCACCCTTATACCATGAAAGTGTACCCGATGGATGAGAAGAGTCAATACGAGCATGTGGTGGAGTCGTACAACATGTGTGATAGCATGCTGTCGATAGATAGTAATATATATGATCCACCAAAGCCGAGTAGTATAAGGTAAGAAAATTCTGATACTCCAAAATTTATTTATGTATGGTGTAATAGCTCTTAGATGGTGCTTCGGGTTTGTACTTGTCTCTCACTCACTCACATACGCTCTTATTAAGAGCGAGTGAGAGAGAAGTAAAAGCCCGAAACATCTTTTAAGTGCTCACAGACTGCAGCATGGTCTTTTAGAATGTTCTATATCCTCCTGAGGCCCTTTTACTAAAATAGTTTACAAAATATGGCTATTGAAATAAAGATCTAGTGCAATAAAGTAACGTGGAATTACTTTGGTTTTTATGACTAGTGATCAAATTAGAAAATTGAGTATTAGATTCATATTCAAGTGACAAATTTTATTGTATGATGGGTGATTTCATTATTTATAAGGCTTGTTCATCCTATTAGATAATCTGTTAGTCTCTACCAAGTATCCAGTGATGTAGCTACTAGATGCCCTACACCAGGCCCAAGCTCTCGGAGCCTGACGAGCAAACCTCAAATTGAACTAGCGGAAATAATATTAAGAATTGGAAAACCTAAACAGTTTAGTTAGCGCCCCAGATTTCTGCACCAAGGCCTTTGGTACTACGCAAGCATTACTATTGTGTTTATCAGACCACGGGCACGTTTTATAAAGCTACAAGTTACAATTTTACATGTCTTAACTGGCAAACTGCTCAAAAAAAAAAAAAAAAACGTAAACCAAACATTATTATACATAAAATTCCATGCAAAATTATCTAACTGCTGGTGAAAACCACAGGAAAATCCATTAATATTTTTTTTGGGATTATCCAAAATATAAGCTTATGAAGTAACTAACTTTTCCCACCCTTTATTTTGACGTTGCTTGTTGTAAATATTATCTATCTTAGAATTGACCTATAAACTATGTGACTCACAACAAAAATGATAAGGGATCACTTTTATCACCACAACAGTGCAGCGAGCCTTTTATGCTCGTATTTATCGATGCGGATAGATGCGGATAGATTTGGCTTATTGTTTTTTCCAATGTTCGAAATAATCTGACTAAGAGGAAAAAAAAACAAGGAAAGTGGCCTGGAAAAAATAATTTTCCTCAGTCGGATCAGTTAGTATAATAATAATGTACATAAAGTTGAAATTACATTGTCTGCAATATTATCATTCAGTGAGTCACTAATCACTAATCACTAGCCATGTGCTTTGAAGCATGTGAGTATTACATTCACTTGCTATTATTATTATAAAACTGCTAAATATGTTGAATTAATTAGGATCAGCAAAAATGTTTTATTCTGTCATAATTAAAATGTTGCAGTCATGCTATTTACTATAGGTATTTGACTGTCCAAAAAGGAGAGTGAAGTTTTATAATAACAATGTGGTTTTGTGGAATAAAAAAGTATTTTTAATTATACTGGTTTCTTTAAAAAAGTAATTCTTAGTTAGCTGATTAGCTCCTAAGCAGTATATGTACATTTGGTCTGATAATAGTATATGTTTTTGATAGAAGTGAACGCTATTAGTCAGTCAATATTTATATTGTTATAAGACCCATCACAAAATAAGTTTGTTCAAAAAGACGGACATGTGCAAGTCGGGCTCGCACACAAAGGGTTCCGTACCATTATGGGCTTGAACACAAAACGGCGATGCGACGTCGCATCGTAAAAATCTGCGAGCTCGCACGACACACAATCACAGCATCACATCACAGCATCAGCAATTCGTGTCGTAATTTTCTGCGTTGCGAATTTGCATCGCGTCGCATCGCAGTTTTGTGTTCTCCCTATTGTTTGGGGGTCCCCTAATTTTTAATTCAGGCTAGTCAAAATGGACCTTATTGCATAGAAAATAAAGTTCATAACAAAATGAATATTTTTTCGAACTTAATTCTACTTCGTTATCATAACGAAACTTGCTTAGTCCCAATAATTATCTTCTAGATAGATGGTGCTATCCTCATTATGTTTAATTAATTATGTATTAATACATACATACATATATACCGAGACGCCTTCATTCCAGAGTGGGGTAGGCAGAGCTACAGAATTACCAACAACTCTTAACAACTTTGTGTTAATTATATAACCACATTTTGCACAGGCTGAGATGTTTACCAGTGTATATTAGTGACAGGTTGCAAGCCCATCGCCTAACATTTTTGTTATGTATTAATTCAGGGTGAAATCACGGGTGCAGTACCCCAACGGAAATGTGAAGCACTTTAGCGCACTGTCATAATAGACCTCAAACTGAACATCAAATGACAAGTATGACAGTAACTATGGCAATCACAATGACAAGGTTCTAAATATACTCAAAAAAATTATTCAGTGACAGTACTTAACATTTTAACAATCTATGTTAGATTTGCGTTTTCCAACAATATTATGTTAAATACGGAACCCTCGGTGTCCGAGTGCGACTCGCACTTGGGGGCGAACTTTTGGCGCCGATAACCTCATAAAAGTTTAATAAGGGTTTATTCAACAATGTAATTAATTTATCTATGAGTCTATTATACTCGTATCTAGAACCGGAGACCAAATTCAACCTTTCATTACTAAGTCTTTCATTTTTAACCTATATGCAAATAGACATAATCGGCACCAAAACTTCAACTCCTAAAAATCCCAATCCTAATACGTAAAAAGGTGATTGTAAATTCATCATGTCAGCCGAAAGACGTCCACTGCTGGACATAGGCCTCCCCCAAGACTCCACTCAGACCGGTCTTGTGCTTTTCGCATCCACCGCGCTCCCGCGATCCTGACGAAGTCGTCACTCCATCTTGTTGGAGGCCTACCTACAGCTCGTCTCCCGGTCCGCGGATGCCACTCCAGAACCTTCTGACCCCATCGGCCATCAGTCCTGCGAGCAATGTGCCCCGCCCACTGCCACTTCAGTTTAGCTATTCTTCAGGCTATGTCGGTAACCTTAGTTCTACTGCGGATATGATCCGATATGATCAGAGAAACCCCGAGCATAGTCCTCTCCATAGCCCTCTGAGTGACTTTGAGCTTCCTTATGAGGCCCATTGTAAATTACTTTCAAACTAATACTGATAGCAATGATTGATAATGTTTGATGGGTCCAGGTCAATACTGACGAACGACGACGCCCTGAGCCGGGAAGCGAAGCCGCTGCACATGTGCGAGGAGCTGCCGTCCACCAGCACCGACCCCGACATTAACAAGGCTAGGGATATACTACAAGACGTCGAAAGGTAAAACTTCGTATTTTTGCAACTCATAGAAATTCCGTCCGCGGACCGCAAGACGAGCTGTAGGTAGGCCTCCAACAAGATGGAGTGACGGCCTCGTCAGGATCGCGGGACCGCGGTGGATGCGAAAAGCACAAGACCGGTCTGAGTGGAAAGCCTTGGGGGAGGCCTATGTCCAGCAGTGGACGTCTTTCGGCTGACATGATGATGATGATAATTGAAATTGTTACAATTAATATTAGGAACTTTTATATGCTTATTAATTCAGGTAAAGTAAATAGGACAGTTTGGCGGCAATGAAAATGTGTTGACCGGAAATATTGTGTCACCATCTCCCGGTCTATATGTAAAATGTCAAATATTTAAAAAGTCCAAAACGCAAATACCTAATATGTACACAATGTTCTATTCCTCGTATCAGCTTTTTTATCATTGTGTAATTTGGACGTTATGCTACACTGGCCTATTGTTATTTTGATGTTCTGCGTTATGGAAGTTATATTAAATTGGCAAAATGCTAATGTGACGCCTGATATTTCGCTTCTTGGTCAATTTTCATCACTGGACATTTTGCCAACAGCTCCGCTCGTCTCCGCCTCAGTGGAGCCGCACCCTAAAGCGCAATGAGTATTTTTTTAGGTTTTTGGTATCTCCACGATACCTAGTGGTTAACGTTTTATGTTTTATCTGTTCCAGGATAGAGCCCAACTCGATGGAGTCGATCCTGTGCGAGGCGATCAAGCTGGAGTTCGAGGCGTACACGTCCGTGGGCAACTGCAGTGGGTCTTCCAGGGAACTGAACGAGGTAAACCTGCAGCCCGAGCGCGGATGGCCTAGCACGAGGCTCAGTTTCATTGGTCGATAACTCGCATGCTTGTAGCAATCTATTGACGGGTGGTTTTAACATTTTTGAGACGAGAGCTATTGCAGGGGCGCAATGTATCACGAAGTCTTTAGGGTCTCGACTCTTGGTCGTGAAAGAACGGGATCACCATCATATCAGGGTTTTTATCTAATAGTTAAAAGTGACAGCGATAGTGAACGCGCGACTGCATCTCCACAAAAAGTCGCCGTGCCGTGGAGGTAGCTCCCTTAGCTGGAATGACGTAGAAAAGAACATTGACCCGTAGTTTCTTTCAATATGGCGTCGAATGAAGTCGTGCGTCTTGGAATAAGTTTTGTGATGAACCCGAGTGTACGTCATCATCATCATCATGTCAGCCGAAAGACGTCCACTGCTAGACATAGGCCTCCCCCAAGGTTTTCCACTCAGACCGGTCTTGTGCTTTTCGCATCCACCGCGGTCCCGCGGTCCTGACGAGGTCGTCACGTCGTCGTCGAGTGTACGTGCTCTCCGTTAATTGTTCATACGGAGTGTGGGGAATGATGCCAAACGAAAATATCCAACATCGTATGATCGATTCACTCATTTATTCGGCACTTTTGTTTCACTTTGCGTTCAGATGTGAGTGAAAGATACAAAATGAAACACGAAAATAAACCGTCTGAATATCACCTTAACGGTATTTAGTCTTAGTTGTTATGGTGAATTTTCAGGCATTTTGTGATGGAAGCAAGCCGCTTTCCACAGTGTTAGTCTAGTAGAGATTTTATCAGTAGTAGCAAAACATTCACGCTTTAGGAACACAGATGGCACCACTTCCATTTTTACTATTAAAAAAATTCTACAAGCATAACGGCTGCACCGATTTTACTAATTAGGGCGTCAATCGAAAGAAAATTAAAAATGTATTATAAAAAATATATACATTGAAATAAAATACATAATTGCTACCGAAAACCCCGCTATTTACCCGTATAGCAACTATGACTAATTGAGGTTTTGGTTTGGCGTACATTTAAGGAAAAAAATATATTGTGGGGAAGGACATTAGAAGTTAACCCACGGCGACTTTTTGCAGCGATTCAGTAGGTATGCAATCGCAAAATGTCTTGATAAAATCGCGATGCTGTCGCTGGCCGTATGCAGTCGCACACGTTAACGCGATTCTGCATCAATAAAGCATAATACAGCATCGATGCAGCCAAGTAAAGTCACACGTCAACTCCCTATAGAACCTTTGAAGGCCTAGCCCTTGTCTATTTAACAGAGGTAGTACTAGAAAACAAAGAATGCACGTAATTGGTCAGCGATAAGGCCTGTCAAAGTTTAGTCAACATCTGTCGCTCGTACGGTGCGGCTTTCAAGTGCTTATCTTTTGGTTACAATTTTTTACCTGGCTCGTTTATTGGACTGTTTCCCATTTAACCTGTGACTCGGCTCGTTTGTTGGACTGTTTCCTATTTAAGCTGTGACTCGGCTTGTTTATCGAACTGTTTTCTGCTTTGTTAGGATTTATAGATAAATAACCATGACATGACAATGTGATGTTATCAATAAGTTAATTATTTGAGGTGCCTCTAACTATAAACAAAAATCACGAGAAATATTACGAATATTCCAACAAGCGGCATGTAAGCCGAGCCCGCCATCGACGTGCGATTTGTTGACGCCCACTGGCAGTTTCTTGTCCCTTTCATTTTCATACAAAAGTGCAACAGGGTGAACGCTTTGCTAACTCTGTTAAATAGACAGGGTATAGTCCTGCAGTGGATTTATCAACACAAAGCGGCTGTATCGCGACTGTATCGCTACTGCATCCCTTCTGTCGCGCCACCAACCAGCGCAATGAGCGAATTCCCTATGCTGCCCTCCTTAGAAAAAAGGGCGCTTGTCTCATAGAACCGCATATGTATAAGTGGCCTTATTTCTTAAGATAGAGGGTTATATTTGCGTTGACTATCAAACTACGCATGCGTCCTTTTTACTAAGAAGGGCAGTATGGACCTATGAAGGCTTAGTTCTGTAGTCACCGTGTTTCGGCTGCTCCAGTGATGATGATGTCTGAAGGTGGTGTGTGCCCGCAGGTGGAGCGCGCGAAGCTGAACGAGCTGATCGTGGCCAACAAGGCGCTGCACGCGCCCATCGACGACGACATCTCGCAGCTCGTCGACGACAACTGCGCGTCCGGACTCAAGGTACACTCACGACAATGTCGAGTATATTTAGAACCTTGGCATTGTGATCTATATTATGATAGTCATGTTTATCATTTTTAACAACCGACAAAAAATATTTTGTAGTGTGCATTACCAATAGTACCCAGCTTTCTATTGATGGCTCAGGGCGACTTCATTCACAGTCTTAATTCGTCACGTTCTTAACCCGTCCACAATGCCATATGGCCCACTATTCCAATTCGTCGGCATTCCTATATTGTCACCTTCCTAACTCGTCCACATTCCTGTATAGTCCATAGTGCTAACTCGTCTACATTTGTATTGTGTGGTCAACTTCTTCAATATTGTGTGGCTAAGTTCAGTTAGCACTGGACGACATAGGAATGTGGACAAGATAGGAAGGTGACAATTTAGGAATTACATGCTGACGACATGGCGTTGTGGACGAGTCAGGAAGGTGACGAAATAGGACTGTAGACAAAGTCTGTAGAGCCCTTATATAAAAGATCTGCTTTACAAGGAAAATGAATTAACAAATATTTTTTGCTTTACTATGGAAATATATGTATAATTTATTTTTTGTTTAAGGATGGAGGGGGCATGCACGATCCGCGTCTAGTGACAATAGTGAACCTTACCGCCATAGCAATAAGGCGGTTCATCAAGATGGCTAAGAAGATCAACGCATTCAAAAACATGTGCGAGGAAGATCAGGTACGTCTAACACTGCCAGCAGCCTGCGTATATCCCCACTTAGCTAAATACCGCTCAGGGGACGGGGTCGAACAGTTACTGAGAACTCGGAAGAGTTCAAACTAAAGTGGCAATGGGGTGGTCATATATTTTTTTGTAATTTAAAAAATAAGGTTTATCGGTATCCTGTCGGAAGTCCGCAGTTGTGGTGTCCAACTAGGAATTTCATTTTTCCGAATTTTCATATGTAGGAAATTAATAGTTAATTTGAATAGATAACCTTTATTGGTTAGGTTTGTTTTATAATAATCCTCTGAAACAGTGTCTGAAAAAAAAGGATGTATCATCGCTCCACGGAACCTCTCGCCACGCCAGAGCTTTTTTGTGATACATTGCGTCGCTGCCATAGCTCTCGGCTCAAAAACGTTACGTCAACCGGTCAATGAATTGTTACAAGTAAGCGGGCTATCGCCCAATGAAACTGGGCCTTTAAAGTGAATGTGTCCAGGTGGCGCTGCTGAAGGGCGGCTGCATCGAGATGATGGTGCTGCGCAGCACCATGACCTACGACGGCCAGGGGAACCAGTGGAAGGTCAGTGCTTGCTGGATTACACACATTCTACAATACGAGTATCGACGGTTCTGTGACTCAACCTCGTATATAGAATTATGTCCAGTATAAACTGACACTCACTAAGTACGTGAGTGCATACTTAGTACGTGTCAGTTTATCCTGGACATTATTCAATATACGAGGTTGAGTCACAGTACCGTCGGTATGTTGTCTTTTTAAAATATGTTTTATTTAAGTAAAAAACTGAGTATAACTTGATTATTCTTACACATAATTAAGATATCCAAAAGTGTGTTTATCTATTTGTTCCATTTTCACAGTTAATGTCTGCATCAAATCAAAACATATCAAAGATGTGTTCGCTACGGGGATAAATCCCTTGGTGTCCCGGAAAATTGGCAGTTGCCTAAGAAAAAGCGATAGACTAAGGTTGCATTTGACCAATCTTGAATAAGATCTTATACCTAGATTAAAGCCCGATTTTTTATAGACCGAAGTAGTTTGGTGAAATGCGGCCTAAAGCAGTAAGTGTCAATAAAACCTATATACTCTCGACTTACATTTCCACCCTCGCCTTTGGTTCAAGCTACGGATAAAACTACTCATTTTATGTCTTTGTTGTAAACTTATCAATGTTGTCCCCAGCTACCCCACTCCCAGGAGCAGTTCGGGTGCATCCGCACCGACGTGCTGAAGCTGGCCAAGGGCAACATCTACCGCTCCCACGACTCCTTCATCCGCTCCTTCGACCCGCGCTGGCGCACCGACGAGAACATCATCCTCATCACCTCCGCCATCCTGCTGTTCACCACCGACCGGCCCAAGGTCGTGCACAAGGACGTCATCAAGCTGGAACAGGTAACTACAACTATATTGTATTCGTAACGTCATCCTCATCGCCTCCGTAATTTTGCTGTTCACCAGCGACCGGCCCAAGGTCATGCACCAGGACGTCATGTTCATCCCCTAAACTTGATTTATTTTTAATTTTCTTTCCAGAATTCGTATTACTACCTCCTCCGGCGCTACCTAGAGAGTGTCTACCCGGGTTGCGAGGCGAAGTCCACCTTCCTCAAGCTCATCCAGAAGATTCTAGAACTCCGCAAACTGGCCGAAGAGGTCACCGGGGTCTACCTCGACGTCAACCCCATCGAGCCGCTGCTGATGGAGATCTTCGACTTGAAGCACCACGCTGGGTGAAACCTGAAAACGTGCAAGGTATCATTTCCTTGTTTACTTAGGAGGTATATAAGAGAATGTATATAAATAAAAAGGACGCTTGAGCAATTTGACAGTCAAAGAAAATTGAACTCCCTTTCTTAAGAAATAAGGTCCCTCATACATACGCGGTTCTATGAGACATGCGCCGTTTTTCTAAGGAGGGCAGAACTAGCGACCCGCCTTGACATTGCTTCGCTTTATGTTTAACAACTATTATAATTTATAATGTCCGCCATGTTCATTGGCTTTAGAGCCTTCGTCAACAGGTGCTCTCCATACTATAAAAAAGGTTGATTGATATTTCTGCAAAAAAGATTCTAACCTATTTAGTCATAAAACTCTAAATTTTAGACAAAATTTAAGTAAGATAAATTATTACTAATGTTTTTTTTATAAATGTACACTTTTTATCTCATTGTTAATTTACCGTTATGGTATCATATTTGTATAGTTAAAATTTAAATTTAAAAATATATTTTAATACATTTGTAAAGGCGACATTTTTAAAATTATAAGGAATATGTTAATATATGATCAACCAACAACTTTAAAACCAAATTAAAATAATTGTTATTTTGGTTTCATATTATCCTAAATGATTATTTTATGTCCTATTCAGCCAAAATATATTTACGTGAAAAGCCTAAAGTAATGGTAATCTAAACTTTAACCAAACCAAATATCAAACGTACATGCTAGATGGTATTTACATACACTTTGATGGTTTCATACAGTTATTTTTTTAGACTACGCGTGCAATATATAACTTCGTTTCTTTTATTCTTTAAGTTTGCAATGTTTTACTATTATTATAAAATGAAATATCTTGAAAGTCGTGTATCGTGCAATGTAAATATAGTGCTACTATTTTAAATTTATGTTACTTATGCTAATACCGCCTAGAGTTAGTTATTTTCTAATTTTGTGTATCCTTGATGGATATAGATGTTGATAGGGATATGTGCATATAATAATCAATTTTTCCTTAAGATACTGGGGGTCAATTCGACTTGGTCTAAGTAATATAAAATACAGTATTTTAGCGAGACAAACAACATCGCTATAAATGCTTGAAGCTTAACTTTGTTTTATAATTGAATGTAGGCTTTATTTCTCTGTACATATAAGTAAGTTTATCTTTATTTAAGTTTTTCTAGTACCCATAGTAGAAGCATAGGGCTTAGTTTGGAACTACGTCAATTTGTGCAAGACTGCGTCCTGATATTTATTTAAATTGATGTCAATGCAACATTGACGACTCGGATAGCCTGATCGATATCAAATTTAAACGATGAGTATTTTACATGATTGTCATCATATCATATATCATATCAGATATATAATCCCTTAGGCTGCGGCTCCACTGAGGCGGAGCGGAGCTGTGCCAATATTGACCAATAGAAGGCGCGTGCGGTCACGTTAGCTTAGATTCTATTGGTTAATATTAGCACAGCTCCGCCCCACTCCGCTCGAGTCTAGTCTCCCAAGTCAATAGAATATGAATCTATTGTGAATGAAATAAAGTCAATTCTCTAATTTGATCATTAGCCATAAAAACAAAATAAAAACACTTTACTTCCGTTGCACCAGATCTTTATTCGAATGGCCGTATTATGTACTATTTTTAGTACAAGAGACATCGGAGGCTAGAGTATTGTCCATGGTACCGGAAAGACCAATTATACAAAAATTACTGAAGTGTCAAATTTACCAATTGGGTGGGTCAACTTTGTTGTTGTAATTCTGTCCCGTAAGCCAGGAGACAAAGGTGATAGAGTTTCTTAGAAAAAATGCTATAATGTATAATTCTAGCACACTCATGAGAAACGCCATCAAAGAATGGGTTTGTAATTGCCAATAGAACTGATTTTTAGTTAACTTATATCCTTTAAAATGATAGTTTTAAAGAGTGACCCAGGAGACGTCACCATGGCAACGAGCTACAAGGAAAAGTTGACTGACCTATTACACTAAATGAACAGTTTATCTATATTAGACTTACATCATCAGAATGATCAAATATGTTTACATTGCTTTGGTAGTTATCAACAGAGCCCGGATTTTTCATGGCAAAACAAAACACTATCGTAATCTGGCTAGTGATAGAAACATCATTTTATCGATATCGATAATTGTGTAATAGAATAAAAACCGTGACCAAATAAAATAACATACCTATACAACATAAAAAAACATACATAGGTTGTATGAAGTTATATAGAAACATATTCAATTTCTTCGTCGTAATTCACGTTAGTACACACAGCAGCACATGGCGTTTTATTCGTGTAATGGTGATAGGAGTAGATAATCATTAGTTTTTCAACATTCTCTGGGAGCAAACAGATTCGTTTATCACTATAACGCCATTTATATATATACTAAATGTACGTTCAACTTCACTTGACGTCAAGGGAGCAAATTTATAAAGTTCATTGTAATTGGTATAATTTTCAGTTTGAGTACAATTTTCAAATATATCTCGTAAACTTTCATATTCAGGATTTCGTTCGAGCACATCTTTTATAAATAATACTCGATATCGATAAAATGATGTTTCTATCACTAGCCAGATTACGATAGTGTTTTGTTTTGCCATGAATAATCCGGGCTCTGGTTATCAATGTAGTGCACCGCAGAACATCAAAATCATTTAGTATAAAGTAATGAATCTGAATGAATCCACAAAAATAACTTTGTATATTTTATGCTACCATAACGTGGATTAGTAGGAAGTAGTAATGTTTGTATAATATCTAATCCGCACTGTCGAGTTAGGTCAACCTTTAAGTATAGTTGTGTGTAAATAAATAAATAAATAATTAGCCATTTCGGTTTGTTTGTCCGCTTAGTTCTTTTAAACTGTGAATAAGATTTTAATGCAGTTTTTAACACCAATTAGAGAATGTGATCTGAAATGCTTAGCCAGGCAAAGCCAGGGCGGGTTGCTAGTAGGCTAGAAAGGTGGTGGGTTGCCGTCTGTGACACTAGTATTTTCCTCTTGGTTTTGCCGCCACAACCTTAGAACAGAATCCTTATTTTCTTTTGTGTAAACTTAAGCAATGTCGAATTAAGGCCCGGGCCAGAGTTTAGAGTTTTTTTATATAACTTTAGCATCACACTAATAACTTTTAATTTCGCGTTAAACTATGAAAAAATGCCAAAACATAATTTTCAATGGAGGTTTATTATACACGAGGACGATTTTATATTATATTATTCGTTTCGTTTCGCCTAATAGGCTATTTGACTAATTTAGAAAATCTTTATTAATTATTTTTTTCGTACATAACAAGCACATACATTGATATTTCCTTGAGATTCTACTGTATTATCAATAAAGTTTAAATTTTTAAAACCGCGCTTCAAACGCTGTTTCTATCATGGCTCTGGCCATATGCCATGTGTGACGTCACACGCAAGTAAACAATAAACAATTATTTGAAGAGATATGCCTTTATGATCCGTAGTTACTTGCGTCTGACGTCACACATCACATAGCGTTTCTGCCACAGATAAAATTTGAAAAATATATCTTTTTTTTTCCTGCAAATTCCCGAAAAATATACATAATTTAGTTTTAATTAAAGTGAAATATATTGTTTTAAGCTATTATCTGATAGGGTGACCACTATATACCAGTATATTTTCAATGTTGTCAAATAGCCTATTAGTGACCTTGCCTACGAAGCAAGCGTTCCTGGTTCGATTCCAGGTAAAGCCAAATATTTGTGCGGTGAGCGTGAGTATTTGTTCCTAGTTCTTGTATGTTTCCTAGGTGCATATTTAAGTATGTATTATTATCAGTGATCGGGGAATACGATGCAAAACTTTAACAAAACTTAACAAAACTTACGTTACAGCCATGAAACTATTAATAATCCTTATACCAAATCAGAGACTCTGATATGGAGTTAAATTGAACACTAATCTACCAATATTATTCTTATTTTTTAATAATATTGTTGTTTCTCTTGGTTGCAAGTTCTCCTTTATGTCAGCTTTACAAGTTTTGTTAAAGTTTTGCACCGTTTTCCCCGATCACTGATTATTATAAGAATGTGCGTCGAGGACCCGTAGAACAAGCTCAGAGCGTAGTTTGGGGCTAGGGCTTGATGCTTTGCGTTGCGTTGATTGTTCATACTTATCTCAGACTAGATGTAAGTAATAAGCAAGGATCGTTAACTGCGAGCGAAATCCATTGCAGTACTAGGGTTGCTACCCAGTCAAGTCAAGTCAAAGGCAAAAATTATTTATTGAGTAGGCTTAGAAACAAGCACTTTCGAATCGTCAGTTATGCTACTTATTCATATGTATGGAGGAATGTGTTGTTGTTGTTGTTTTCGATCTCCATAAAAACTTTAGATTTGTGGGATTACAAGCAATTAAGTCTTTTTTTTTCAGGTAACTGCAAGGCTGATTGTATTATTTATTTGTGTTGTTTCGCCATCGTATCTGCGAAAATTATTATTCACTGTCCCAAGTGAAAAATTTGGAGAGTTTTGGATAAAAATTGTAAATACAATACAAAAATTTACCATTTAACTGTAATAATAACATTACACTGAGATTCAGATTCTGTTCAGTTATATTTATTTGTATTATTTTAGTACATAATATTTTAGTTCATCAATTTAGAACCATCGCCATCCCTAACTGGTTGTCATACGTCATTTCAATGGATTTCGCTCGCAGTTAACGATCCTTGGTAATAAGCCACAATTTGTTTTGTGTAAAACACCTATATAAACTATTGTAAATGTACTGTCCATTACTAATATAAGTAAGTACATAGGTACAGTCAGGCAATTTGATTCGTAGGCCACTATGGAACTATTTCAAAGTGACGTAATTACTGAATTAAAACGTCACTTTGACATAGTTCCATAGTGGCATATGAATCAAATTGGTTGACTACATGAAATTGTAGATAGACCAAATAAATCGGATATCATATTATTCGTCTTAGTTTACGCACTTAGGTCTTAATGTGTTTATTTATTATTTTAATTTAATGTTACGAAGTGTACAGTTGATTGTCAGGGTAAAATAACTCTTATTTACAAGTAAATAAGATTACACATGTCAATAGTTGTCGAGTTTATTACTATTAAGGTTGGAATGTAAGACATTAGTCCAAATTGAAGTTATTTCAAGAGTTTAGTGTTCGTGAGGCGAAAGAGAGTTCATAAGAGTTAATTTTGCATGGATTTTATTCTTTCATATTTAAACGGCAGTAAGATACTTTTTGTAACTGTAAATGTATCCCATGAATTTCCCTATATTGAGTAATTCCCTCCTCTCAGCTTCTAAACAGCGTCCGACTCGCTATTGCTGTCCTCCTTGCTCTCGCAAGTGACAGTATGTTTGTCGCTCGTGATTCATAAAAAAAAGTCGGACTCGCACATCTTCTTCTTCATCGTTCCCTCAATGCTGAGGATCGCGACCACATGTTAGGGTTTTCCACTCAGCGCGGTCGTCACAATGGCGCCGAGCGTCAGTCGGATCGCAAGACATCATAGTTCCATCTTGACGACTCAAATCCATATCCATGTGGTTTTCTTGGGATGGATAGTGCAGTAGTCTCCCGTAACATGAAGGGTTCAATATCATGCAAGTTTCCTGTACGGAGGCTCCCTTTAAGTTTAATTATTTTAGATTTGTTATTGCTTGTTATAGCGGAAATAGTAAAACACACTGAAAATTTCGAGTGTGTAGCTATTAAGGTTCATGAGATACATTCACTGACAGAAGGACGGACAGCGGGGCCTTAGTAACAGGGTCCCGCAGGACTATTCGTAGAGCTATTCAATAACTGGTAGTGCTTACTGTAATACATTCTCCCTGACACGTGCCACGGATACATAACCGCCACTCCAGAGTATAACTGGGCATTTCTTTAAAAGTTAGTACCTAAAGGATTAAAATTAAGAAACGTTAACTTTTCCGCTGAGTTACAAAAATTAGTCGTACATTTATATACTACCTCTCTAAGCCAAGCAGTAACTCAAATTCAATATATGAAGCAAATTCAATCCTCACCCGTTAGTAATAGGCTTGCACTTGCTACAGGAGTTTTGTCTGAGATATTACCATTTGTCTTTATAAAAGCTTAACTAATTTTCGTAACTCAGTCTTAGCTAGGTACAAACTTTTAAAGAAACGCCCAACTGACACTTGTATCCGTGATCAGGGCCGAGATTATACACGGTAAAAATCATTTGGCCTCTTGAAGTATTATTAACGTTTTTATGCCTCTTATTTGCTTGACAGTAAAGCCGAGTTCAAAACAATACCATAACAGATCACAGGGGTCTATATCGGGATGCATAATGATTTTTGTACAGTCGCCATCAGATATATCGGAGCGGCCGAGGTACTCAAATATTTCTGAGCAGCAATAAATTTCAATAAATTCTTTACGGTAAATAAGGTCAATAACATCTGAACATCCAATTCGCCACAAATATATGAGCAGTGGTTTTTCAATTAATTCTGAACACACAACGAGACAATAATATCTGAAGGCACAACTCGTCAAAGTTATCTGCACAGTACGAGTAAGATAAGGACGCCATTAGTATCACGATGACGTCACGCTCTATCTCAGGCAGTGTATACACCCTACATCGAGCAGAAAACTCTTTTTAGTTTTGACATTGATAAAACCGAATGGTGGTTGTGTAGAAAATGTATTCCAGCGTAGTACGTTAAAGAATTTTTAACTTTATGCTAATTGATTTAAGGTATATTCCCTAAATGTTCAGATATTTATGATCACCCTGTCTATGCAGATAACTTTGACGAGTTGTGCTTTCAGATATTATTGTCTCGTTGTGTGTTCAGATTTAATTGAAAAACCACTGCTCATATATATATGGCGAATTGGATGTTCAGATGTTATTGACCTTATTTACCGTAAATAATTTATTGAAATTTATTGCTGCTCAGAAATATTTGAGTACCTCGGCCGCTCCGATATATCTGATGGCGACTGTACTATATTTGAATTCCATAATATCGTTAGTCTTAATGATTGTTTGTCCTAACGCACGTTAGCTCAAAAAGATAGAAAAAGATAAAATAAATTTAGTCAGTAAGTAGGCCGCTCGGGCAGTTTTACAAGTCACGAATCTACCAGCAGTTCCCAAGAGGAGACCACTGCTGAGAAGAAACGCCGCAAGAAACTCAGCACTCTAATGCGATCTAACATTGTTTGGTCTAATATTGTTTGCCCTAACGCTGCTGATATATACTAATGTTGTATGTACTATACTAATATACGAAAAGCATAATATTCAATAGCCCTAATAGAGTTCATCATAATGTCATCGACCTAACCTAACCTGACCTACTAGGAGAGGAGCACCTGTCAGCAAATTGACGAAGCTCCGCTGAGTGGGGCTTCTACTCTCGGTTTTTAAATGTGGGAGGCTTGCCCCCAACTCTTTACTGCTCTGACTATTTATTTATTTTATTATAATAAACGTGCATTATGACTAATATTAAGGGCAAATAAGATTAGGTATTTATACACTTAGGTTATGTAAAATTATGGTTAATAATGTTTAGGACAAAATAACGTTATGCCAAAATTGTTATTAGGGCAAATGTATATTATGCCAAACATTACTTAGGGAAAACTTACTATGCGATATAACTTTAGGACAAACGATATTATTGATCGCGAATGGCACCCTGATCAAAGACGACATGGTTTTTACTGTCCAGAATAGAGGCACCGGCAATTCAATTAATTTTGACCGTAAATCCGACGGTGAACTACCACTTCTACAGTCACCAGGATAAATAACTCATAAAGGGATAAGTAAGTCACATAATTATAAGAGATTTCGTGTCTAGTTACATATTAAAACTGATGCGAGATCTCATTCCGCGAATCTTTCAGTTTTACTATTGTTATACACCGTGGGCCCGAATAACCCGACCAATTTTAACAATCGATACTAGAGCCTATTTGTAGAATATAATGGGTATAATATGTAGTCCAATAACGCATAATTTCCGAGATTTTCATTATTTAAAAAACAATTCCATAGTTAATTTAATTTGAACTCTGTCACCTTAACCTAAAGCATTATTTAATAAGAAATTGATTAATTAATTTATGTTGTATGTGGATGATATTGCTACTTACAACATGAATCTTTCTTAGTAAATAATGCTTTAGGTTAAGGTGACAGAGTTCAAATTTAATTAACTATGGAATTGATTTTTAAATAATAAAAATCTCGGAAATTATGCGTTATTGGACTACATATTATACCCATTATATTCTACAAATAGGCTCAAGTATCGATTGTTAAAATTGGTCGGGTTATTCGGGCCCACGGTGTATAAATGGTATTGATATTGGTGTAACCTACCAAAAGTTATAAATACATTTACCAGATAAGAAATTATTGTTGTAAAGCCTAAAATTCCTGAGTGTCGCCGGCCACATAGTTTTTAGAGTTATTATTAAGTATTGAAAGATGCTTTAAATGCCCTATTTAACTAACAGTAGTCACTCTGAGAATTCTTATAGGTCGTGAGGTTGACTGTTTGAGAATATTGAACGCTGATTGTATCATTTCTCGTCATAAGTTGTGAATAAGTTAGCGTTTAAATACTAACCAATCAGGTAAGCGATAGTGATAACACTGATAACATTCAACCAATCAACGTGCAGTATTCTTAATATTTTCAAAAACAAAAAATTGAGAAGTAGCTACACGACCGTCCGAAAAACGGTGTGTAATGTTTTATTTACTGTTGGAGCCTAGGTGTTGACAGATAATTATTTTTGTATGTTTATTGGGTATTATATAAGTGCAATATCTACATATTTAAAAAAAATCGAAATATATATATTTTAGATTTGAAACGTCGTATTTTCTTTCTTCTCCATCTTGTTGGAGGCCTACCTACAGCTCGTCTCCCGGTCCGTGGACGCCACTCCAGAACCTTCTGACCCCATCGGCCAACAGTCCTTCGAGCAATGTGGCGCCCACTTCAGTTTAGCTATTCTTCGGGCTATGTCGGTAACCTTAGTGACGACCTCGTCAGGATCGCGGGACCGCGGTGGATGCGAAAAGCACAAGACCGGTTTCAGTGGAAAGCCTTGGGGGAGGCCTATGTCCAGCAGTGGACATCTTTCGGCTGAAATGATGATGATTTTCTTTCTTATTAAATGATTCTCTTTAAGACTTTCTACTCTCTCTACTTTCTACGTCGTCACAAAGTTGCCACTTGATTAACCACTACCCAAAAATATGGACAAATGTGATCTTATATTAGTGTACGATTTATTTCAAAAATCATCTATATCGAATAATATATATACATGTCACGAGCATAATTTACATATTTACTTTAATTTAATGTTTTACTTTAATATTGTTAATGCATTTATGCATGAAAATAACAAACAATTTCGCATCCACATCTATTGTACGTGTAGCCTTATTCTCGTAATATTCTAAGAGCCCACGACACTAAACCTGATGATATATATATATATATATGGTGTGGTGGTGTCAAGCAGCCGGTCTGCTCCTCTTATTTCAAGCTTATATATAATATATATATATATATATATATATATATATATATATATATATATTATATATATATATATATATATATATATATATATATTATATATAAGCTTGAAATAAGAGGAGCAGACCGGCTGCTTGACACCAACCGATCCGTAGTCACACGAACACATAAATAGAAGGAAGGTTTAGGTTAGGTTCGTTTTTATATCAGGCCCGGAGGGCCAGAACAACCCAGAAATAGGAGCTCCGCGTTAGCGGAGCTCCGTTGACTCTGTTGAGTTTGATCTCAACGGTGTATTGCCCGTGGTCCTACCGCGGTGTACTACTGACCAAGATGAGTATCATAAATATGAGGTAGGTTTAGGTTACGTCAGTTTTGCAGCAGGCCCGGAGGGCCAAACCACCCAGAAATAGGAGCTCCGCGCTAGTAGAATTCTTTCGACCCTGTTAATTTGATATTCAAATAGAAACCATTGGTCGGTAGTGCCACGGGAAAAAAATAAGGCCAATTCCAAGCGTATACGAGCCGGTCTGTGTGAAAAGAAGAACGTGGGCCGATGCTCTCCAAGCCGGTCTGTGTAAAGACAATGGTCTAGAAAGATTTGTAATTAGTAACCAAAACTAAAAAGGCGTATACGTTCAAAAGCAAGTTTTGTTTAGCAAGTTCCGCCCCGTGTCTCAAATAATCGTAGCCCGGTTGCGTTGCGTCAATATACGTAAAATGTAGTATTAGGGCGCGACACCGTACATTAAAAAAGTATTTGGGAGAAATAATTTATTTAAAACATAAAATGCTAACTATATCCAAACTAAAAGTACAACAAAATCATATTCTTTAAATAAAGTAAAATAAATAAATTAAATTGAACTTCATATTAATATAAACATTAATCATCGTGAATATGGATTTTACGAACGACGAAGACATGGTCGAATGTCAAAAAAAGCAGTCATACGAAAATACTTACACTAATAAACCATTTTATTAAATAAGCATTTATATTAATAATTAAAAAATAATAAAATAAAATTTAACTGATTGATCAATCAATCATACTGGTGGGAGTCTGCCCAAGATAGGGAAACGTGGAAAGAAGGGAGGGCGGGAGGGCGGCCTTTGCCCAGCTGTGGGACATAGGCTGATGAATAAACTGAGGGAACTCGCACAAATAGGCTTTAATTAGAGTGACATCTAATATAAACTAGTAGTGAAGACCACTAAAAAGGTCGGTCGTTTTACCACACGTGCACCAAGGCCAGCGCACGCTGATTCCAGTGAATACAAAACACGGCTTAACCACATCCACGCGGATTGGAAAATGTAGCGCGTGGTATCTTATTAAAACGCTAAACGCTAACGCTAGTCTGTAATCAATCCAAAAACCAACGATTTGAACTAGTCGGGCTATGTAATGTAATAACTAATATCTAATCGTGATTGTTCAGTGCATGAGCGAAACCCCTATTAACATTCAAGTCACCAAAACGTTATTTTAACTTCGTCACCATCTATTCCGACTTCTCAACTCCTAAAGCAATCTTCATTTCCAGAGACATATTCTCATCAACCCGCTCGAAATCATCCTCAAGAACGGTCCGATCAATACAGTCCTCGAAAACCTCCTCATCACCAGACAAGTAAACCGGCACTGTATCATTTTCTTCTTTGAGCTCATCTTCGTCATGAAAAGATTTATATTCCGCATTGGAATCGTTAATCTCTGCTATTCCTGAATCATCTTGTTCCCTAATGATGTCCATGGGAGGGTTTCCGTCTGTGAGGGTGTCTTCTAGGTCCAAAGAGGAATCGCTTGGGAGAAGAGTGTGATCGTTGTCATCTGCGAGGGATTCGGGAGGGCTGGCCTGTATGTAGGAGGGCACGAAGTTGCCAATTCGCCAGGTTTGCTCCGCTGCGTCAATGTGGGCAGATAGGATGTGGGATACCTCTGGCAGCTAAAAATGAAAATGTAATATTAGTTAACATCATTACAAATTGCCACAATATAAAGCAATTGAGGAACCCATGCAGTAAAGTGCCGAAAGCGCAACCTCGATCACCGTTTTTACTACTGCCTACCCATTTCTACCCTGAACAGCCTACTCACTGTGTATCGTTCGTCTAGTTCGTCCGTCATATGTTCCAGCAGCGTGTTGGTCTGGTTGTCCAACTTCCCCGCATGGCTGGAGAGTACATCCAGCTGGCGGAACATCTCTTTCTCCTCGTAGTGTAACGTCCTCTCGAGGATCTCTGAGGCGACGTTCTGCTCAATCCGCGAGTTCTCCGTCATGTCAGAGTAGTTTACACCTGTGGAATTATAAAATTACATTTTGCTGCTGCCTTGGTGCAAATTTTTCGGGTTTATACATAGTAGCTCACACCTACGTACTGTACCTACTATAAAAATACTTAGGCCACACTGAAAGTTTTGCACTTCTGGCCACTCGTAAACATTTGAATTTCGAACTATGTAATTTAAAAAAATATGGATTATCGTTTATGGAATTAAATAGTTGTTGGCGGGAAACTGATTGTCATTTGTCTTTACTAGCGATTTGAAGTGAACAATTTGCACTGAAAATGGATTTGACGCGTAAAGATTTTAGAGCAATGATATTTTACGATTTTAAAAGTTCTCTTTCTCCGCAAGAATGTAGTGCTCGCCTTCAAAATGCTTTTGGGCTTGAAGCACCACATTTGAGCACTGTGAGACGGTGGTACGCTGAATTCAATAGGGGCCGAGTTTCTCTCCATGACGATCCTCGTGAAGGTCGGCCGTCTACCGCAGTCACTGAAGAAAACGTAGCTGCTGTCAGGCGACTAATAGAAGAAAACCGACGAATCACCTATGACGAAATTCGTGAACAATTAGGGATAGGTATGAGCCAAATACAAAAGATTTTACAAGATCATTTACAAGTCACGAAGCTTTGTTGTCGGTGGATTCCCCATGAACTGACATCAGCTCAGAAACAGGCCCGTGTTCATTGGTGCCAAGAAATGCTGCGAAAGTATAACCACGGGCGTTCAAATGCGGTCTATAATATAGTGACAGGAGACGAAACATGGATATATTGTTACGATCCGGAAAAAAAACAACAGTCTAGAGAATGGGTCTTTGAAGGTGAACGAAAGCCAACAAAAGTTCACCAAGCGAAAAACGTTGGCAAACAAATGATCGCTTGTTTTTTTTCAAAAACAGGTCCTATTTGTACTGTACCGCTAGATAATAAGAGAACGGTTAATGCTGGGTACACAACCATTTGCCTGCCCAGTGTCTTTGAAAAGTTCCGCGAGAGACGACCTAGAAGCCGCATTCTCTTGCATCATGACAATGCGTCTCCTCACACTGCTAAGAAGACAAAGGCATACTTGCAATCGGAAAAGGTGGAGATTGTTACTCATCCTGCTTATAGCCCAGACCTTGCACCCTGCGATTTTTACCTTTTCCCTAAAATTAAAGATTTGATGAGGGGTTTGACATTTAAGACCCCCGAAGAAGCGGTGACGACGTTCAACCAACACGTTGAAAACATGGTCTCTAGTGATTGGGCCGCATGCTTCGAAAAATGGTTTGAGCGTATGAATAAATTTACAAGTTACGCAAAACTTTCAGTGTGGCCCTCGTACTAACAGATTTATTCGTTTCCGGCTTCAAATGTTTTAAAAACCTGAGACTCGGACTCTCGCACGAGGGGTGACGTGACATAAAAACATCTATACAAAATTGGACACTTAACGACAAAAAAAGAACCCTAAAAGTCACGTTTGTAGTATAGGACTTAAATATTAATTTGATTTTGTTGTTGTTTTAGTGGCAACAGAAATACATCATCTGTGAAACTTTGATTTCAACTGTCTAGCTATCACGTTTCATGAAATACAGCCTGGTGACAAACAGACAGTGGAGTCTTATGATGTGTGAAGTAATACGGTCCCGTTTTTACCCTTTGGGTACGGAACCGTAAAAGCAACGCCACAACTTTTCCATTACTATAGAGGGACATAATTGAAAATAAATCAATATTTTCCGTGTGATTCGTACATTAGAGATTCAACATGCTCATCGAATCACAACATGAAATGGCAGTAGGCGAAGCACATTGCTTTTAGAACTGATTGCCGTTGGGGCTGTAAACTCTGGAGTACCGCCAACTGGATGGCGAAGTGCTGGCTTCCCGCAAGGTCGACCTACGATCTGGTGAAGATCGCGAGAAACCTTTTGATGCGAGTAAAACAAAACCGACCGTCGAGAAGTCGAGGTCTTTTGGTTAATATGATGATGGTGATGTAAAATAACTGCTAACGTTGAATTTAGTACGGTCGCAGAGTTCAAGTGGTAAAGCCAGTATAAACCGTGTCGTAGAATACGTAGAAGTAGAATTTAAAAAATTAAACCGCTTCTTTATACTTTCTGTACAGTCAACGTCATATAGTTGGTAGCATCCAAAGTAGCCAAATAGTACGTTACACGTCATTATTACCGTAGTAACAAGGGCGTGTAACGAACTATTTGGCTACTTTGGATGCTACCAACTATATGACGCTGACTGTACCAATGTTTGTTGACTAGAATGCATTTGTTTTACTTAAACAGAATACTGGGTCGGTATCAAAACGACTGGATTCTCAAAACGACCAGAACCACATAAAGACTTGATCGCAAAACGACCACATCTGCAAAAAGCCTTTATCTCGTAATGACTTTCTAGTAAAACGACCACATAGCATAAAGTCTGAATATCAGAACGGCTTGCTATCAAAATTACTTGTTCGCAAAAAGACCACCTCGCAGAAGGTATACATCTTAAAATGCCCTAATAGCAAAATAACTAGATCGCAAATGAACTTAATCTCAGAATGGCATGGTAGCAATTAGTCTTGTTAGTAAAATAGCATGAAATCATTCCATCGGCATCATACCATCGTAATACGTCGTCGTACATACGTACGTACCTACGTCTCGTTTTTCCATTATAAAAGAGCCTGGAATCCTGGAATGAAAGTGACTGCTGTTTACCATCATTTCAAAAACTTAAAAAAATGTGAATGTGTGTGTGTGTGTGTGTGTGTGTGTGTGTGTGTGTGTGTGTGTGTGTGTGTGTGTGTGTGTGTGTAATGTGTATGCGTGTGTGTATGTGTGTGTGTGTGTGTGTGTATGTGTGTGTGTAAATGTGTATAAGTCCAATAATATTTTACGTTCAGGAAGTACTACAGTTTTATTTTAGTTAGTATGCATATTTCCCTGTTATATGCAATTTAAGTTATAATAAAGTTTTTTTTTCTATCTGAAATAAATGTGTTTTATTGTCTAAGTTTAGAAAAACCAGCAATTGAGAAAAAAGAACTTGTTTAGAACGCCATTTTCATTCATAGTTTACTTAGTTATAGGTACATAGTTCCCAAAGCCTAGAGCTCTGCTAGAGGTAGTGACCCTGCTCACGAAGCACGATATTTATAATAAATGAATAAATCAATAAATAAAATATTTATTTAATAATATTCTATGGATGGGTATTGTTGCTATTCTGATAACTAGTCGTTTTGCTACCATAAATTGTAGTCGTTTCACTAGGAAGTTGTTTTAAGATCTAGTTAATTTGCTATTAGGGCATTTTAAGATGTGCGAGGTGGTCTTTTTGCGAACAAGTAATTTTGATAGCAAGCCGTTCTGATATTCAGACTTTATGCTATGTGGTCGTTTTACTAGAAAGTCATTACGAGATAAAGGCTTTTTGCAGATGTGGTCGTTTCGCGATCAAGTCTTTATGTGGTTCTGGTCGTTTTGAGAATCCAGTCGTTTTGATACCGACCCAGAATACTCGTAGCGTTGGAACTCCATAGTCTAGTTCAAACGCCCTATTACGAACTTAATAGGGCATAGAATACAGACATATACACACACGTTTATTACGTAAAAAATATGAAGTTGAGAACCTTGAGAAGGAAACCTGTCATCTTCATAGGAATTGATGGTGCTGATTATAGACCTCTTCGCTTCGCCGCTATCAACGAACATCATGCTTTCGTACGACGTCGACGCCGTTTCTGTAAGCTTAGGATTACCCTGAACTGCCTTTCCATCTTCATTTGCATCACCTGTTATAATAAAATGCAAATAATCAGTATCATTTTCTACAGAATTATGTTTTTCAATAGAATTATTAAACTTCTTACCTGATTCATCTACATATTCTTGTTTTATATTTCCAGACGTGTCCAGGACTTCTTGTTTTTCTACAGTTCCGGTTATTTCTGGCTCTTTAACAGAGACAATATCAGGAGTTTGTTGATTTTCATGTACCTTTGTTTCGCCACGCGGAGATTCAAATTTACGCACAGGTTTTGGTATTATGCCTTCGTTTTCCATATTTTTATTAATTCCAGGTTCTCGTTGACTTTCCTTCGGAATTTTCAATTTTTCCTCCTTGGTTGTAGTTTTAATTAATCCAGGTTCTCGTGGACTTTCCTTCAGAGTTTTCAATTTTTCCTCTTTGGCTGTAGTTTTAATTATTCCAGGTTCTCGTGGACTTTCCTCTGGAGTTTTAATTTTTTGCTCCGTGGTTGTAGTTTTATTAATTCCAGGTTCCCGTGGACTTTCCTTTGGAGTTTTAATTTTTTCCTCATCGGTTGGAGTTAGAGTTTTTTTAACATTCTTGTTTATAACATTTTTACCTATGTTCTCGGGTCGTATCCTGACGTTCCTTTCTGTTACTGATTTGGCTTTTTCAATCTTTTTAACTGGTTCGATTTTTTTGGTAGGCTCCTTCTTTACTGATTTTTTTACATCGACAGGTTTGCTAACACACATCGCAGCCATGGACTGTCTTCTGGG
Organism: Acleris sparsana; assembly: GCA_923062465.1. NCBI lineage: Eukaryota > Metazoa > Arthropoda > Insecta > Lepidoptera > Tortricidae > Acleris > Acleris sparsana. Next base: position 788,695 of record OV281307.1, read on the forward strand.
TGCAGCAGCTTTAGTAGCAGCATCTTTTTCCACAACACTTATAGATTTTCGTGATTTGAATTTATCTTCCTTCTTAGTTTTGTCTTCACCTAACCTAGGAGTAAGACTAACTCTTCCTTTGATGGGTTTATCAGTAGCAATGGTTTTGGAAGTAGTCGCAGCGGTTTTAGGCCTTCCCACTTTCTTTCTATCTTCCGGTTTAATTTCTTTTAGCTTCTCCTCGTCGGTTGAGCTTGCAGCATTATTGCTCGGAATATTTGCTGAGTCAGTATCCGGAGATGATGCTGCAAAATAATTGACTATCGTTATCTTTATGCTATAATCCATGTTACTCAATACTCAATATTTTATTGCAATTTACAATGTAATAGGATGGAATACAGTATTGCCATGTGCATAACTGCATTATTATGAACCCTGCTGGGCACAACAACGAGGGCGAGGGACTTATATGATTAGGTATTTATTATTAGATTTACAATGTCATGCTATTTTTCTTTTACCGACAACTGTCATAGTTTTACAAACGCTTTATTATGTTTTCTTTGCTTTCAGTGGTATTTCCTCCACCACACTAAGTTTAGAGTTTAACAGCGTTTAAGCTTGAATAATTTGATATATACTTAGCCATGAGAAAAGGTATTTATAAATTACTCATATTTGCATAAAATATCATACGTTCAGAATCGATCTTCTCCTCCCCAATCTCGTACTCCAAAGGAGTCGGGCGAGTGTCAATCTGTTCGTACAGCACTGCTCCGGGAATATAAGTCAGCTTCGCCTTCGTTTCATCTGTAACCAATCATTGATTTTTATGCCGTCAGCATTATAACTTTGTCTAATTAAAACTGTTTCCAATCACTTGCTAAACAATATTTCACAAACTGATTCATTTCACATAAATATCAAATCAAATCAAATCAAATCAAATCAAAATCTTTATTTTACATAGATCATGGTGTACAGAAAGGTCTTATAAAATTACATTGGCAACACATAATCTGCCGCTAAGCAGCACGTAAAATATACATAAGTGTGAATTTACTAAATTTAAAAATAATGAAGTCAGTGAATATGGAAATCATGAGAATAAGTTATGTCAATAATATCAGGTTATTACATTATTACAATTTAGTCAGAATTATTAAAATACTCGTCCATAGAATATATACATTTTTGTATGAGCCAGCTCTTTAGTCCCCGCTTGAACTTAATTAAAGATAAGTTTTTTAATACGTTGGGTAGGTTATTATAAATACTTATGGACATACAGTAAGTATTTCTACTGTATAGTTTGGTTCTCTTGGCGGGCACTACAAGGTGGTCTGGATATCTGGTTCGAAAACCGCAGGTATCTTTATTCTTTTTAAAGAAGTCCGGATGGCTCCTAACGAACAATGAGGCTTCGTATATATACATGGAAGGCACAGTTAGCAAATGTAAGTCCTTGTATAGGGGACGGCACGAGGTCATAGCATCTACATCACATATTGCTCTAATGCACTGCTTTTGTGCCAAGAGGACTCTTTTGACATGGTGAGAATTTCCCCAAAGGAGAATGCCATACTTAATTACGGATGACACATAACCATGATACGCTTGGATAGCAGTTTGCCTGTTACAAGTTTTAGTGAGTCGCCATAATGCATAGGCAAAAGAATTAGTTTTACTGCACACCCTGTCTATGTGGCTTTCCCAGGAGCACTTATCATCTAAAGTAATGCCAAGAAATGTGGTATGGGATGATTCTTTTATTTCCTGATCCCTTAATGTCACCCTCAAAGTACGTTTTTTACCATTCCTGTTTATAAATTGTATGAAAGTTGTTTTATTTACATTGATGCTTAAATTATTCATCTGCAACCAAGAGTCTATATTATAAATTGCATTATTTATATCTAAATTATAGGAATTACTATTTTGAGACGGTATAATAACCGATAAGTCGTCTGCAAATAATACACAGTTAAATTTTGTTACGTCAGAGAGGTCATTGATGTAGACCAAAAACAGTAACGGGCCAAGGATACTTCCTTGTGGCACTCCTAAACCATTTACTTTGGATGCAGATTTATGTTTAGTAATTTTATTTCCCGAATCAATTTTTGTTATTTCTACAAATTGTATTCGTTTACTTAAATACCCTCTAAGCCAATCACTTACTAAACCTCTCAAACCATAAAGTTCACATTTGGCCAGAAGTATATCGTGAGACACAAAGTCAAAGGCCCTGGTCATGTCAAAAAATACTGCTGTGACTGGTGTGCTCTTATCCAACCATTTCAGGACATCATTAATTAAGGAAAAGGCGGCTAAGGAGGTAGATTTCCCTTTCAGAAATCCGTGCTGTTCTGGTTTAATGAGTTTAAACTTATCAAGAAAGTTTGTAATGCGCTCACACATCGCCTTTTCAAAGATTTTTGAAAGAACCGGTATTAGAGAGATCGGTCTATAGTTTTCAAGAAGATTTTTATTACCTTTTTTATAAACAGGTTTAACTAATGTTATCTTTAAAGGTTCTGGAAAACTACCATTTGCAAATGAAAGATTTATGAGATAACTTAAAACGTCTGAAATTTGCGTTTTACAAAGTTTTAGTATTTGAGTTTGAATGTCATCATGTCCAGTTGATTTAGTCGATTTTAGTGAGTTTATTATTCTAACTATTTCATATTTATCTGTAGGGACCAAAAACAGACTAGCAATGTTAGATTTTACTAGCGATGTATCAGGCAGAAAATTGTTACCATTACTTGTGTTATTGATATCTGTGTAATACTGATTAAAGGCATTAGCAATTTCATTAGGGTTATTCAAATTTTTATTAATAGTAACTATTTTATCGATATTTGTGTTAATAGGATTTGTTTTATGTAGATTTTTAATCACATCCCATGTAGCTTTGCATTTATTTTTTGCCTGGGCTAGGTATTTACAGTTCGCTATTTTTTGAGCCTGGTTTATACATTTTTTAAGGAGTTTAGAGTACGATTGATATTGAGTTTTATTAATTGTTTTACATTTTGAGTTTTTATAATATTTAAAACGTAAGCACCTTTTCGTTTTTACAGATTTTTTAATACCTTTTGTAAACCAGTTTGAAGTTTTTGGTCTAACTACATGTTTAATTTTGTTTATCGGGAAACATAAATAATAAAATAACTTAAAGTCGCCATAAAAAAAATTAAACGCCGTTTCCATGTCTTTTTCTTGGTACACACTGGTCCATGACAACTCATTAAGGCAATTAAGGAATTTTGAAACATTTTTTTGACTGTAGTCTCTTTTATAATGGTACCAAAACAAGGTGGGTTTAGGTTTATTTATGCAAGTAAAAGAAATACTTTGTGCAGTCTCATGATCTGACAAGCCAAGGTTGTGAATTTCACTTTGGCAGTTAGGGATGTTAGATATTATTTGATCAATACATGAGTTTCTACGAGTAGGAGAAGCAATGTGCAAAATAAAGTTATTTACTGTTGCAATTCTTGTGAACTCGATTGAGCTTTTTGTGTTTTTTAGGATATCCAAATTAAAATCACCGGCAATAATGGTTTTGTATTTAATTTTTTGTTTTAACCTATCCATAAGGCATTCCAATTTTCGTAGAAAATAATAAACATTTGCCGCAGGCGTCCTGTAAATACATATTATAATACATTTCATCCATGTTATTTCTACGCCACAACATTCAAACGTATAATTCTCCGAGTAATCACTTATGAATGGCAAAACCCGCACTTGAAGTGCATCCGAGCAAAAAATGCAGCTACCACCTCTTTTTTGTTGCGACCTTGAGTACGATGCTACCAAGCGATACCCTGGTATATGAATATTTCCTTCATTTCCAGCCTTTATAAATGTTTCAGTGAAGCATAATATATCAAAACGTTTATTTTTCCCTCGCAGTTCACTTAAAGTTAGTTCTATTAAATCCTTTTTACAAAGTAAACCGGCTATGTTTTGATGAAATACACTAAAGGATTCGTCACTCGCCACGAAAAAGCTCACCAAGGGGGGATCGAATTTTTTCGCGCACACAGGTGCTTGGGAAATATTCGGTGATGCATTTTTGAGTACATTTTTTTAAAACCTTTAGGCTGTCCTTTGTTGTATTCTGTAGCTTACAATTATCAAAGTAATATGGTATTGTTCCCTTTTTAGGAATTTGCGTTTGCTTGAATGACTTATGGCCGGTTTTATAAAGGCCCGCTCGTAAACATGTCGGATCAAATTTTAGTAACTTCATACAACTTTTGACATTCCTGACCGAGATTAGATCTAACGGATCTTTATAAAACCCAGCCTTAGGGTCATTACAGTTGTAAACTGTTGACTTTATTTTAAAGCGGTTAAGGTATTTTTTCTCATAGTACATCGAATCTATATTAAAATTGATTTTCATACATAATTTACTTGCGAAGCTTAAGTCAAAATAGTCTAAGTCATCCAAGGGTAGAAATGTACAATTATAGAAATTTTTACAATAGATATTAAGAGTGTCATTTAGTTTCCATTCATTTAGACAAATACTATTCTTTACACCTGTTACAATTATGAACGGCTTAGTATGGGTTTTTAAGAAAAAACTAAGCTCAGTGACAAGTTTCGTTGGATTACAGTCATAATCACCTACGTTAATGATAATCACGTCGTCCACGGTGGCGTTCTGCGTTTCCGTCGACTTTAGTATATCTTCGGCGCGAGCCCCTGGTTTTATGACGGAGATAATTTTGTATTGTCCGTATGGAGTTTTTCCTCTTGAACGGATCAATCCTGCAGCAAGTCCTCTGCATTGGTCCCCTCCAAGTATATATATGAATTTATTATTTTCTATGCAGGTTTTTTTTTCTTGTTTTTTATCTTGTTTTTCCTCTTTAGAGCATAAAATAGATTCAGTTTCCGGCTTGGTATGTACAGGTTCAATATGACTTTCCATTAATCGTTTGGAGTCACGAAAATTACCCCTTTCCGACGAGGGCAGAAACTCGGATTTATCCAACTGCAAACGCTTCGACTGTTTGTTTAGTGTAGGCTTTTCCTTACATATAACTTTTAATTGCTGGATCTGACGAGTAAGACCATTAATTTGATCCATGAGGTCCTTGTTTTCCAGAAGCAACTTAGTATTATAGTTATCAGAAACAGCAAGCTTTTCTTCCAAGTTACCTATTTTGTTTTTGAATCCTCGGCCTTCTTTCCTAATCCTTTTGTATTTTTTTTACCAGTGACCCCTCCTTTTGATGTATTTGGTGTGCTTGTCTTGCCTTTTGCCAGCATTTTATTTTGATGGCATTTAGTACAGGCCCACGTCGCTTTACGCTCCTGGGTCATTAGATAGAACAATTTTTCTTTGTTCGAACATTGCAAGTCATAGGGATCTTTGCAGAGCGAGCATATGAGGTATCGGTTACTTAGTATATCCTTATTGCATCGCGCACATGCCAATTTCGACTCCATTATAAATAAATGTGCGACATAAAGAAACGAAAGAAATCAAAATCATAAATAGCATTCGAAACATAGGTCAAATTTAAGGATTTAATTAATTAGCGCAGTTGTTTATGTCCATAAAGATCCTAGGCCTATTTTTACGGCATTTGTACTGATAAGAAGGCGGGGCATAAGGTGCATTAAGTTGTGTTTATACCGCTGCAGTCGTCAAAACTATAGCTAACACTTTCACACGCGCTAATTACGTATTGACGTTTTATTGTCTCGGTCTCGATCCGTCGATATCTCCGCTCTCGTCTAGATGGCGTTGTTGTCAATCATTAATAGTATAAACAAATTTTAGACTTCTTAAGATGATTATTAACTATTCAATACACACAGAGTCACTACTGAAAACAATTATATATGAAGTTACGATTATTCTTCCGCATACTTATCTTCTTGGTCCGTTTTCGAAAAAGTTTGCACTGGGTGACCGTTAAGTTGCACTTAGATATTTTGACTCACTTGTAACATCATTATCGCGCACTGGGTTTTCTTGAAAACACTATCACATGGAGTCAGTGTAATTGTGCAACAGTTTCACCAATAATTATCTTAGTTCTTGCTCGAAAAACAATTAAAAAACAAAACGATAACTCAGAGTCAGTTTAGCTTGCAGCGCCCTCTTGCGAGATCATTCATTATCATTCATCATTTCGCAATACTGTAAATATTTCATTCGGTTAAGTACGTTCGTTTTGTAAACATCAGCGATTGTATTCCAGGTACGTTGTGTACGATATCGTAACTGACCTGTTAAGTTAAATAATTGTTTCTATCTCAGCCGCTATACTGGCAGTTTAATAATATATAGAATACCGGACCAGAAATATTTACAGTTTCGGAAAAAAGCGTTTTGCAAAATGATGTTTGTGAAATGAATCAGTTTGGGAAACGTTTTTTAGCAAATGGTGGTAAACCAATTAAAACGCTGCCGTCGGCGTGATACTCATACGACCGTCGTATTCAATTAAAAACCCCGAAGTAATTGGAAACGATATTCATCAAACCCTTATAAGAACCACCAAAGTTCATCTAGCTTTCTATTCTATTCTATATTCCTACGTTCTCTATACTATTCTAAATTCATCTCCCAGTACGTCTCCTCTGCCACTTTCATCATCCTGACACACATCCTCACACGTGACAGTTGATATTTTAGTGTACATTGCGCAGCTTCTATGAATCCCATTGATGTTGGAACTTGCTAACTTCGCCATAGGAATCATCTGAAAATCAGCGTTATAGCACGCTGAGTGGTCCCCTAGTTGTATGAAGGGTGCAGCACCACCAACGATTGTGTTTTGTTAGGTTTCTTATGTATAGGCAATTATTTTTATCTATTAAGGTAACGGCACCTATTACCGTGGGAGTTAAGGTAGTTTTCAAATCAGAGCCAAAAATTAAGGGAATCAAGACACCCTAACGACCAAAAGGATTTTTTTTATAAAAGTGTGTTGATTGAACTTTTTAATTTGCACCTCTATGACCTCATTTTAGGTGATTATTTGGGATAAAATAAATATTAAACCCAAAAAGTCGGATTCTCCTATTACCGTGGTATTGGACGGGCTTTGACCCTATTACCGCGGATGAGGCTCCTATTACCGTGGGTAGAGGATTAATGTATTTTTGGTTCCGTACATTTAATATTTAACATTTTGTTTTTTTTTAGTATGTCTACTTATATACAACATTTAAAAGTGGATGAAGTTTATTTTTAATTAAAACTGCGTATTAAATCAACATTATTATTTATTATATATTTTTACAAAATAAACATACACTTAATACTATTATTCCAGTTTTCGACAGACTAATATAAAAATCCAGTCTACCAAATAAGCGTTGTACCATCAGTTAATACAACACTTTCCAAGAGGGTAAGCTTTACTATCAAAAACATCTTAATTTCATTAAGGAATCCGGACTACGGTACCCTAAAATTGATATTTCATTTACTGTCACACGGTAATAGGAGATAGTATGGGATCCTAACTCCGACCCATAAAAAATCTAAATACCTCGGAACTAGGTTCCCATACATCCTATTACCGAGGGTTATCTTTTCTTACCCTCGGTAATAGGATAAATTCACGGTACTATAAAACCTCATTCCGACCCATAAAAAAATTAAGTTATCGTGACGTTTATTAAACAAATAAAAACGTAACATTTTAATCATCTAATAAAACAAAACTCATAAAACTAAAATTATATCTTTAAATTATATCTTTATATATAAACGACTCAAACATTTAAGGGTTTCTATGAAAACAAGTATTATAGTGCACAAGTTTATAGTAAAAAATAAGGCCTTTATTAGAATTTTTCATACCACGGAAATTGCTCTTTAACTGCTTAGATATATAAAGGTTTTTATAGCACTAAAAAAATAAATAACCAACAGCAGATATAAATAATAAAGGCCATTGAAACTAAAGTACCATTTTTGCTATTACCGTGGTATACCTCGGATTAAGGAGCCATAGCAAAAAACGAAACCGATTACCGCGGTATTTAATATTCTAATTTTAACGTATTTCCAGACAAAAACACACAAAAATAGTACTTGGAAGTCGCAAAGAAAACAATAAACAATCATTTAAAAATCTTAGCATTAGGATAGTCATTACAACTATTACGCAAATCACTAAATAAAATGTGGGTTTACTTACGTGTGGCGTCTCGCGTTTGTATGGCACAACCTGCTCTTGCGCCGGCGTCGCGGATACGGGCGGTTTGCAAGTTGTTTATTTGATGCATAAACACTAGCGCTAAAAAAACCGGTAGTCTACAAACTACGCTTTGCTCGTGCAAAATAAGTTTCTTAGTGAGAAAATCGACTTGTTCATAAAACGCATTTTTTAAAATACCGCGTTAATTGGTGTCGATTTTGGGGGGAGCGGTAATAGGTGCCCTTACCTTAGAGTTGTTTCATCTCGCGAAAGCAGTTGCAGCACGTACGCTTTTACGCTTAGCGACGACAGCTACGCCCTCAGAGATAACGTGCACATGCATCTACGCACACACAAGTATGGCCCACGCGCTTTCGAGAGTCAAAACTACTGTACCCATACTGCCCTACTACGGAGAAAAGGCACAAGTGCAATTAATTTATAGAAGCATATTAAACTTTCATTGGTTATAATAAATAAGGTTAGAAGTACAATACAATTCATAACAGTAGATGTGCCTTTTTTCCGTAGGACACGAAGATGACGATAGGTTAACGGCGTGTTTGAAATGTCATAAAAATTGTGAAACAATTGAAAGCGACAAGGTGCATAAATGATCACTTATTTATGCTGTTGACTGTGTACAGTGGACTTGTAAGTCCAGAGCTTACTTAGTTTAAACCCCTTAAAAAAAGTTTAAAGGTGCTCTTTTGATTCCAATATAAAAAAAACAATGTATTCTTATTTTCCACCCGTCCCTGCGGGCTGGTGTTACCCGGCTTGTCCCCGCCGGTGAGCTGGCTGAGCGCGACGCGGTCGAAGCCGTTGTCGTGGCGGTACACGGTGGGGCGGCGCGCGCGCGGCTTCTCGTGCACGGGGGGCAGCTCCTCGCGCGCGGCCTCCTCCAGCATGTCCTTGTGGTACAGCTTCTGTGGAACAACACTTCCAGATTGTACGAACACCATCATTATTAACCGACCAATAATGAGCCTTATTGTAAGGTGACAAGATATTAAACATAATAGTTGTTCCGAGTCTTGGTTATTTCTATCTATATACTCGTATGTATAAGTATGTATATATTATTAGGTATGTCTAGTACTCATAAGTCAAGTTTCGAGGTTAATTTGGGGCTAGGTCAATTCGTGTGCAATAATATTGTGCCCCGATATTTATTTGTTTATTTACAAGAATCATAAATAGTCAGTCAACTGTGTTGCTGGTGGTACGCTGGTCATTTACGGAATCGCTCACGACTGGTACTGATACATGATGGGAAAAATATTTTGAGATCCCTTTGGAACGCTTCATTTTTTGACGCATATTTAACTTTTCGCATAACTTCCCTTTAGTTTGACATTGCAGAATTTAATGAACGTCTATTTTGTAGATTAGGTTAGGTTAAGCTAGTTAGTTTAATTATGATAAAAAACTAATTTGACCTAAGTTTAGTTTTTTATAATAATTAAAATCAAATCTTTTCTATTGTAAAAACCGTTTTCTGTGAAACGATTTTAGGCATAAAAAATTATGCGATGCAACAGTGAACCAAGTTTCCTGTTATAAAGGAATTATTGATTTTCTTAACACATACGAGTAGGTAGTGAAACTTTTTGTCAGTTTATTTACCTATGAGTATGTACTTTTTTAATACAGTTGCTCAAAAAGTGATACTTTTCGTAGCTGTATATCGTGCGGAAAGTTGGGTTTTTTCGAACTAGTGCTTTTTACTTGTCCTACTAAATAAACAAGGCCACTACTAGGCTCTATACTAAATAAACTAGGCCGTGCATCCAACAAATGGTTTGCATGTTTAAATAAAGTACCAGGAGCGCAGAGGTAATTAGGAGGGTAGCGCGGTGCAGCGCAGCGGCGCGCGGCCCGGGCGGTCGCGCCCGACACAACGCGGATTGTAAGTAAGGTAGGTACTTCTAATGTTTATGCTTTCCTAGTATTTGATTTTTAGGTAATTTCGGACAGAGTGTGTGCATACGTTAAGCTCACTTCAAAAGTCCGGGGGAAGAGCAGCGATACAGATACCCGACATACACATATACATAGATACACATTTTTTCGCAACTGTATTAAAAAACGTCGTTCGATTCACGTGCGGTATGTCATTACTTCACTCGTACCGAGTCTTGCAAGATATCTCGGTACTCGTGAAGTAATGACATACTTTCCGCACTAGCATCGAAATGTACTATTTCAATTTAAGACATCGTGATAAGTATCTTTCTTTTGTTATTAGTATTTTCCAATAATGATCGCGAACTCTTCGATTATTGTTTAAAAAATAAGTTCAAACCTTGCGAGATATTGAAAAAGGTAAGCCCTTGAGTATCAATCATATCATATTCTTATCAGGTTCATATCGCGAACTAAGTTATTAAAGGAAGCAAAATCGACTCGTCACAACAACCAACGGCAAACCTAGTCGAAAACTATTGTACCTATGCTAGTATTTTTTGACGTCGTCATAGACTACTGAAACCATACCAACAATCATGTGTACGCGAACTGTAGGTACCCTATGTTTATCTTGTTTATACTCCTAGCCACTTTTAGAAGTCTTGGATGATTATGAAGGACCATGCCTATACATCCGTCGAAAAAAATCTATGCTCCACCTTTTTGTAAAGCATAAATTCCCACAAACTTGCCTATAACTGCTCATTTGCCTTCTCCATTATAAATAAAAAAGAGGTAGATACCATAGGATCGACGGCCGGCTCCCCGCGCGCAATCCTGGCCTCCCTCTCCAGCTGATCTCGCTCGATTTCGGCAAATATCTCCAAGTCCTCGGCGCTGGGCTGCATGTCTTCATCATCCTGGGTGTTGTCGTTCACACTCCTCATGTAGCTCATGAGGGAGACGCCGTCTCCGCTCGCTTGTGCTGTCAAGTTCACAGTCAAATTAAATATTTAGTTAATCGAAAAGGGTATGCTGGTTCGGTCATTTAAAAAGGATGGATAAAAGAAGAGTTGCGACATAGGTATGGCGAGCGAGAGTGAGTGGAGATGTCGGTAGGGGACGCCTTAGACGCACATACAGTGATCAGATTCTCGATGTAATAATATGGGCCATATCAAAAACACCTGACATCGACATACGAACATGGAGAGGTTGATGAATTATTATTTAGACCGGTGCGCCTGGCGTTCTATAGTCTCTGCCTACTTCATTGGGAGAAACGCGTGACAGGTGTATGCATGTAAACACATTCACTGCCAAGAGCTCAGATTTTCATACAAAATGGACTCACCTGTAGGGTTCTTGGCAGTTAATGTGTGCAAATTACACACCGGTCTACTAGCACTTTGAATAAAATAAAAATCCATCGGGAACTCTAGGTGATAAGTAATAAATAACAGAATTACCTGAGTTAGAATGTGGGTGGGTGAGCCAAACCCTAGCCTATAAATATGCTATAGAACTTATCGACTTTTTAACCCCTGACAGAAAAAGAGGGTGTTATAGACGGTGTGTATCTGTGAATGTGTGTGGCATTGTTGCTGCCAAACGAATAGACCGACTTGGACTTTTTGTTTTTAATTATGCTAGTATAATCGTGGCGGCTCTTGGCTAGGTTTTGTGTTCATCATTTATGCCGCATGAAGGAGCCGCTACTATATCGGATGTTTAATCTATTTATCTATACATATAAAATGCTTTGTCCTGAATGGCTTACTGACTGAGTGACGCATCAACGCACAGCCTAAACCGCTGATTGTAGAGACCTGAAACTTAGAGTGTTTTCTATGACGAAGTCATTCGGTAAGAAAGGGTGAAAAAGAGCAAGGGGGCAAAGTTTGAATGGGACAACGTGATTCCTCGGTCCAATCTACTTCAAATCTTGCATCACCATTCTTTAACAGAATTGATGGAAGACGTGTTTGGTATTTTATTGAAATTCATCCACTAAGGGGGTGAAAAAGGGGTAGAAAGTTATTTTAGGGGGTGTTATGCTTCGAAGTTGATATCAATACTCCTTAGTGCTTTTGATTTACATTACATTTTATTTCGACACATGTTTAAAAATGAATCTGATTTTATTCAAATAAGGTTGAACTCGCATAATAGCTTGGTGCAATGCAAATACCCAAAAGAAAGATACTCTAAAGATTCCAAATTTGGTACATAGGCTCCTTATGAGGTCTAGGGGTGCGGTAAGAAAGGATTTCCCGAAAATCGACCCCCAACGGGAAGAAGTAAGAAGAGTAGCGCGAAACGAATTCTACGAGTATGAAGTCGCGGGCGTCCTCTAGTCAGTTATATATCTACTCACCAATGTTACTTTTACCATCAGGTTTCGGTTCTGAATTCACTTCACCAGATTCTTCTTTACTTGCATTACTTTGTTCACTTTGCTTATTTGTCTCTTCTTTATTTTTACCTTCACTTGTTTCTACGTCATCACTTTCTAGTACTTCTTGTGTAATCTCTACGTATGGTTCGGTTTTAATATCATTTACTTTATTGTCCGTTTCTGTTTCAGTGTGTAGTATTTCTCCTTGTATTAAGTCCTTTTTATCCTCAGGTTTAATTTCAGTTATCCTAATCTTTCTCATAGGTTTCTTATTTGTATCAGTTTGTTTTTCATCAACTTCGTGAGATTTGTTGCTAACGTCTTTATTCTCGGGAACTTTTTCATAGATTTTCTTTCTGTCATGATCAATGATTAAATTAGCTTCTTCTACTATACCCGTTAAAGGTATCACTTCGGATACTGCTTCCTTTTCCTCAGGAGCTGGTGGTTCAGGAGTTTCTATAATTTCAATCAATGGTTTCTGCTGAGCAACATTCTCTTTTACCTTCTCATCGTGAACTTCTTCTACTTTTACTTGGCTCTTCTTTTCTGAAATGAATAATTTACTTATGAAACAATTTGTCACATTTAGCAACAAAAAAATTAAAATATTTGTGACTTACTTACCGGCATTTTTTTTATTATGTGGTTCTTGATTGTAAAGCAAGTTGCTTATGCTTTCGAAATCCGACGCAAAACTCCTGGAAAAATACAAGGAACAGTAAAAGATAAGGGGAATTATGAGAAAGCAAACCATTATGCCTTATGAAATCGAGATTTCTATCATGTATGACTTATGGGAGAATATATATATATATTACGTTTAAAATAACTAAACACAATTTTAATAAGTATGCGTATGTTGTTTCAATGTTTACAATTCTAGTTTTGTATTTCCTAACGGTTTGATGACATTGATGTTCAGGAGCTTTAAAATGGACATATTTACATAAATATATAATCTGCGATGATAAGTATAGAACGACCTTAGCAGATGATATATTTCTTCCTGTTGCGTCTCGAAGTGCTTCAGCAGACCCTGGCCGCTACCTCTACCTAGTTATCCACAATAGACACTGCTAGTTACGGCGGCTGCTACGCCTACACAATCATCCTTCCCTTCCCTTCCCCCCCCCCTCCCGAATTCACCACGTTTTTCCCAGAAGAGAGAGTTAACACAAATCACGCTGGGTGCCCACCCATGACCAATACCGGCTCCTAGTCTTAATGCATGCTGCAATGCTGGACCCGATGATAGAGTCTCGTGATTGAGTCGATAATACAGACCTCAGGTTTATGGATACCTTTTTTCCGTACCAGGAGTACTCACGACTGCAGCGGCCGCTTCTTCCCCTTCCTATGCCCTCCCGATTCACCATGTTTTTACCCAGAAGCAATGGCAGCATTGGCATGGCTAGCGATGGATCGACTCTGGCTCTTGGTGTAAAGACGTGCGCGCCGCGCCCAAGAAGAGTTGCGGCGGCGGTGTATTAATAAACACCGGCGTCACACGTCATCTTTGCTTTTATGGTTAAAACCCAATATTAATAATTTACAATTATACCTCTTTAACTCATAATTTTCATATACGAAAATGATCTCGTTTTTTGTTTAAATCTCGTAATTACACCCACCACGGTGCAAAAATTTACGCGCAGCAGCGTGGCGTCTACGGAGCGGCGCACACGTCTCACACAATTACAGTGAGACCCTCACACATCTATAGATACCTTTCCCCCAGACTAGTCTGGGTTTTCTTCTGGGGAGGGCCTCGGTAGCCGTACCAGTAGTCGTCCGCGGGCTCCGCCTGCCGGGGCGGTGGCTGTTCCGCCTTAAGCTCCTGCACGTAGTGGGCTCCCCGCATCAGCGGTGACCATTGGATGTTGCTGGTAGCTGCAGCTGCCAAACATTCAAGTAACCGAGCTAAGTTAGCAAGTTCGCTGTCGTTGTGGTTTTATGCGGTGGTTTTGTCGTCGCGTTAGCAAATTTTACGTACATCTAATGCATAAACCTTCAAGACAGGCGGCAATTCAGCAGTGGCGTAGCTACTGGAGGGCCAGACGGTGCAGTGCACTGGAGCGACCACGCTCAGGGGGCACTCGGTCCTTGACCAGCAAACCTCAAATTCTCCTTACCCTTGAACCACCGACACTCATTTCATAGAATGTTATTGTGGTCCCAGGTCTAACCTTACCTAACCTACTAACCTAAAAATGATCATGACGTGGTACATTCGATCAAATGGGTGTTGGTAAAACAAGGGGATCCCAAATAAGCTAGGTTGAAGTAGACCTCCGGATTTTTGCACCAGGCCCTTGGTCACCTAGCTAAGCCTCTGTCCCTCAGACCGCGACCGAGAAGCCGTTGGCGGTCGCCCACGTTGCCCACGCATTACGACACCTGCCGCAGTAAACTGGCGGGAGCATCTAAACATTGATGATGATGAAACAGCAACTTAATAGCATTTTTATAAATGGTATCGAGAAAGAAAAATACCAGCCTATCAAGTTTCGGGACAGTTTGGTATAGACCCCTAAAGCGGGGCTCAATAGTCAAATTTACCATCTTTCTTTTCTTCTTCGCTGTCGCTGCTCTCCTCGCTGGTGGAATCCTCCGCTTCAGACCCGCTCAGCATGTCCACAGGTATTTTATCTTTGACCTTCACTTCTTCAGGCCCGAACTTCACATCTCCACTTGAAGGTTCTTGTTTTACTTCTTCTTTTTCCTCAATTGGTTCTTCTTCCTGAAAAAATATTTTTTTAGTGTATTTCAATAAGAATGATTAATCAAGGACCGTTGTAATTAATGAGTGTCACTATAGTCGCGTCGTTCCAAATGACTCGATTTGACAGCTTATAACTCAGAGGCCGTACTTTAAAAACCGAAATTCGAAGTTACGTTAGCTCCATCCCTTACTCTTGATTAAGTTTCGAATGACGAGTGACACGGACGGAGCTAACGAAAACTTGAACTTATATTTTCAAAGTAAGACCTTAGTAAAAAATATGCGTTTGAGGTTATATTCTGTAAGATTATATTGCCTTGACAACTATCAAATCGGGCCTCTTAGAACGGTGCGACTACAGTGACAATCATTTAGTAACTAACACATTAGTTATACATTTGCATTTTACATTTTGTTGATGCCGGCGACTGCTATGGTGGGCGTCCTGGTGAGAAGTGAGCCTAATGGAATTAGTACATACACGCCGCGCTTTCCTTAGCTCAAAGTCCACAGCCCACTTTCAAAGTGTGGTGTACACCACACTGCCGACAACCACTTCAGCGGTCTCCTTGGCGCATCTTTCCCCCGCGCGCCCCGAGGCCTGCCCGCGGCAAGACCTCTATAAGGCCACTAGCAATGCAGTTTGCGGTTCTGCATATTGGTCAGCCTATTCTACTTTGTCCTTCTACATCTTTGTACTTACTTTAGGGGGTAGTCCGAGCCTCTCCCTTTCTTCTTTCTCTTTAGCATCCCTCTCGGCTCTCTTTTCGTCGCGCATGCGTATCAAGTAGCGCACGTTCTCCATCGTCTTCTCCTGATCTTTTGCAATCCAGCTGCAATAAATCAATTCATTGAGAAAAATACGGTCCTCGCTTTCACTTTCAGGTTCAGGATCAGTTTCAAGACGAATTCTCCGAATCCTCTCGATGGGCGAGACGAATGCTCTCTCTGCGACTATAATCCCGAGAACCGTATATAACCTTGGTGTTTCCAAGGCAAGAGTTGATAGGTTTTTTTTCTGGGCAAGCGTGTACCACCTCGTCATTACATAACAACTGGTGAGACTGACAAGGAAAGGTACCCAACTGTCCGGCTACAAAATCAACAAAATCGGTTGTTGATTTTGATATATGTTAGAGAGTAGTTTAAAATAACAGACACGTATCATTTATTGCGGCCAAAACTCAACCTGTTGGGAGAAATGGACCTCCAAAATACTGAAAAGTGACTAACTAAACTGACCTATATACACTGACTTATAGTTTCTTTTTATTGCATGGTTCATAGTTTGTTATATCCGCTAAAACTCATATAAACTCACACTTTCATGCAAAAGCGTGCCTTACGCACGTTAGCTGGGGTGAAACCTAGGCACTCTTGCAGGGGCCTTTTCGTAACGTACCGCATATTGACGCACTACTCAGTTTACATTTACCAAATAATAATGTTTGTAAGAAACAATATTTCCTCCTTTGCACGCGTGAATATTCCTGGCAAGGAGCTCCGCCACACCGGGCGTTTGAGAACAGTTCCCCGTCGCATGGCACTTGCGGCTAAGAACCCACGTGTCATCGGTCCCACGTACTACGAGCGTCTACCTGCCAAACTTAAAAATTTACAATCCGACGAAGCATTTAAACATCAGCTGAGAAACCTTTTATTGAATAATCCGTTATACTCCGTGGATGAATATATGAAAATGGAAATGTAAATTTATTATTTTGTTGACATTTATTACTCATTGTACATATTTTGACATCGGACGAATGACCATTATTAGATGTTTAACTTTTATTGTTTTAATTTATGAATTATTATTGTATTCTATTCTTTGATTATTAATATTTATGTTTTGACGATCTCAATGTAATTTCGTATTTTTTGACATGCAATGCAACTAATATTGTAATATTACATTGACAAATAAATAAACTAAACTAAACTAAACTAAACTTTCTTTGGAATTTTTCAAAAAGATTAGTTTTAGCCGATATAACAAAACACGTCCTCGTCCTCATTATTTTTTCATCTTCTTAAACATTTATTCACTTTTCAGTACTTTGGAGGTCAGTTTCTCCCAACAGGTTGAGTTTATGCCGCTAAAAAAAATATACGTGTCTGTTATTTTAATCTACTCTCTAACATAGATCAAAATGAACAAAATCGGAGCCGGACAGTTGGGTACCTTTCCTTGTGAGGTCAAACGCGAACCTATTTTGGATACATAAAAAATACAATGACATATGAATAATCACTACATAGGTAGGTAATAGTCTCACTAGGTACGGAACCCTGCTATTCTCACCGTCTCCTCTCAGCAATCTCCTCGTCCACCCCCCCGCGCTTCCAAGCCTCCGCGCAGGCGCGGTCCCGCGGGAACACGGGCCGGTTGTCCAGGTTCAGCAGCTCCAGCAGCCGCAGGGTTAAGGTCTTGCGGTACGCCGGGATGGCGCGGATGACCGGGTTGCCCGTTAACACTAGCACTGGAACCAGGAGAGATGTCCTTGGTGAATTCACAATTACAATAGCACTTTTCAAGGCTATTCTACGAACATCTGGCCAGGCATTCTAGGAGGTAAATCCATATCGTTTTTGATCTGTTATCGTATTGTCAACGTTGTGATAGCTCTCATTAACTTGATCGTAATGGGAGCCGAGTTAAAAAAAGATTCCATAACGAACCAAATACGATATCGTTTCGCCCACAGGCCCTTGCCAAGGTACAACCAATCGCGTCACTGGTAGATGACGTGATACGAAAAGTCACGTGATCTACCAGTGACGCGATTGGTTTAAAAACGAAACGAATAGAAACGCTAGTTAGCGTAGTGCATCTTGCCAATGGCCTTAGGTTGGTTACCACAAAGCGCTCAATTCGAAACTTCAGTTGCCCCATCTCTTTCACTCGTCATTCGAGTCTAAATCGAGAGAAAGGAACGGAATGGAGCAAACGTTACTCCCGATTTTCAATTTTCAAAGTACCTTACCTTATCCAAGATGCAAACGTTACTAACGTTTTCCTTTTCTATCGCTAAAATGTACGGGGTGACAGTTGACCACGTGGGTAAAAAAAAAAGATAAAAGATTTTTATTCAGTAAGTAGGCCGCACGGGCACTTTTACACGTCAAAATCTACCAGCGCTTCGCAAGAGACCACAGCTGAGAAGAAACGCCGCAAGAAACTCTCGTTATCGTAACGCAAGAGAATGTCTTTACAAACATTTTGAGAGATAGAAAAGAAACACGTTAGTAGCGTTTACATCTTGGCCAGGGCTCGTGCCCTCCCCAGGATGCCATCTCCAGACCTTCAATTCGCAACCTGCAGATGAATATAAAAGGATCATCACCAGACAGGACACCAGGAGGCAAAATTTTAGGACAGGGAGTTCCTATATCGATAAACTCTATTATCTTAGGTCTAGTTGAAATCCGGCTTTCGTGCGGTTTCACGATCTAGTTAGATTTTCATCAAACATAGCCAAGAACCACCCGATTAAAATTTGTTCACCCGTTAGGGAGTTACGATGCCACAGACAGATACACCCTAAATTCATAACACGACACACTTATGTCACGTCAACTGTTAAAAATAAACTAAATTCCAGTGTATATACCTTTTAAAATAACCATCTCAGCAAGTATGTCGACGATCAGCGGATCCTCGATGCGGTTGTACGACAGATCCACGACGGAGAGGTTCCTGCAGTACTTCAGCTGTTCTATGTCACCTGGGGAGACATAAGATTTACATACACTTTGGCAAAAATGGTGGGCAGACACCACTGACCTCTACTAAGTAATACCTACGCTGAACAGGCCGTGGCACAGAAAATGACGCTCGGTCATAATTTTGAGTCGTCGCTAACATAGTTTTGAGTACACACTGCTGCTTACTGCGGCAGCAGCATCAGATTGTTTTAACCTTTTGAACACCAAGCCGCGAAGTAAAACGTGCCTCAGTCTTGTGGAGTATAAAGTTTGACGGCAGATGCCGACGTTTCGCCTCAGTGCTCCGAATTTCCGATGACGTGATGTGCCGCCTTTTGCACACAAAAGGTTAATATCGCATCGTTATAAACTAGTCCATGGCGGTTGGTGTGGCCAACTCCTACCCAACTCCTGTGTTTTGAAAGTCGTTACCACTTTGCCGTAACTGCATGTAAAGTTAATGCGACGAGGTGGGTAACGACTGATCACAGTGATCACTCATGATATAAGGGTCAGCAAAACAACACCACTGCTAGTCCTATCTTCGCCACAGAAAACGGTTGAATGTGATTAATTTGTCCGCGCACCTACAAGTTAGTGACGAGTTTTTTCTACCAGTAGGTATTCTTTTCGATATCTTTGTAGCTAAATTCGCATGCGAGAGCTTGTCCTATTACCTCAATGCAGGCCGGATTAACCATGTGCCCCTCGGCAATGCGATTCGCGGGACCCCTGTATCTTTTTCTAACTTCCTAAGATAATTTTTTTTTCATTGTACGGGGCGGGGCTCCTACCCAATGCCCAGGATATTCCACAACCGATCCGTAGTCACACCAATGTGGCAAATGGTTCATTTTATTTACCCGTAGTCACACCAAGACCGAATTTGCGTCTGTTTCTCTTTCAAAATCAAACTCAACAGAGTTAGAACGAGAACGGAGCTACGCTAACGCGGAGCTCTTATTTCTGGGTTGTTCTGGCCCTCCGGGCCTGATATAAAAACGAACCTAACCTAAACCTTCCTCCTATTTATGTGTTCGTGTGACTACGGATAAATAAAATGACCCATAGTCACACCAGTGCGGCCAATTGGTGTGACTACGGATCGGTTGGTGGATACTCAACATGATATAATGTCGCAAAACGCATTCGTTTTATAAAAGTCCTGAATTATTTACAGTTTCGGAAAATAAAACGTTTTGCAGAAAGATGTTTCTAAAATGAATCAGTTTGTGAAAGGTTTTTTTGCATTATTTTTATCAATAATGGGTTTGCGTCTGTCGCGTCCTGATGCACCACCTCCTCGCACCTGATGTTAAGTGGCGACAAGGTCGAAGGTGGTTCACGCTTACCCAGAAAATGCCTTCACTCTTGCCTTGCAAACATCAAGGTTATAAGATTACGGGAATACAGACGCAGGGAGATAATGGTAATCCAGACCTCAACACTACAAGAGCGCAGTTATCTCTCAGTTCTCACATTCAAATTAACCTAATATCAGACCTTTCCAGTTATCATGTTACTCCCCATGATAATTTACAAAATTATAATCATAGTGCTCAAACTTACTGCAAGAAGCCAACATGTTGTGAGCAAGACTCAGGGTATGCAGAGCCGGCACAACGTCGAGGTTCTCTATCATAGGAACAAAATTGTGGTCCAAATTCAAAGTGTCCAAGTTTGGACACCCCTGAAGATTCTCAATCTTCCTGATGACGTTGTAGTGGAGATACAGACACTTGAGGTCGATCAGTGTGTCTAAACCTTCGATGCGATTTATTCCGTTGTTTTCAAGGAAGATACATTTGAGACCTGTGTATTCTTCAAGGTTTTCTATCTTGGAGAAGCCCTGAAATTATGTCGTTTGTAATACAAAAGCATTTTCAGCTTACACAAATGCTAGCTTATTGCTAAAATAAGCTTCTGTCTGCAGCCTTTAGGTAATGAAGGCAGTGGGTTGTCAAGTCGACAAACTTGCCAAAGTTGGGCCAAAAATTACATGAAACAACACCGCCGCTATTGGAACAAATATATTATTTAATAGAAACGGTTTATAGGATAAAAGTATCTTACCTTGAAATGTAAATATAGAATGTCGTTTAGATACGGAGTCGAGTACAATCTATGCTCCTTGCAATGTTGTTTAATAAACGCTTTAGTCATCTGCGGCCCTCGTTTCGCATCCTCTATCTCTTTGTCTCGTTTCTCCCTCCACAACCTCTGCCGCTCTTTCTCCTTTTCTTCTTCTTCTAGCTTTCTCTTGGCCGCTGCTTTCATACGATTCTCCCGATCAATCTCAAATTGTGCTGTATATATTAATTAAGGTTTATCGCTTAGTTAACTTCTACTTGTAAGCCTTCCAAATAAAAATATATTTGGCAATGATCTTTTACTTTATAAACATAGTAGTAGGTACAGTCGCCATCAGATATATCGGAGCGGCCGAGGTACTCAAATATTTCTGAGCAGCAATAAATTTCAATAAATTCTTTACGGTAAATAAGGTCAATAGATCACCCTGTCTGTGCAGATAACTTTGACGAGTTGTGCTTTCAGATATTATTGTCTCGTTGTGTGTTCAGATTTAATTGAAAAACCACTGCTCATATATTTGTGGCGAATTGGATGTTCAGATGTTATTGACCTTATTTACCGTAAATAAATTTATTGAAATTTATTGCTGCTCAGAAATATTTGAGTACCTCGGCCGCTCCGATATATCTGATGGCGACTGTACAAACCAAAAAATACGATGAAAATTTTTGAGTAGGTGAAATATTCTTGATGATAACAATATCCTTAAAACTTGTAGTTACTGTTTTTGAAAGTTACTTATCGTTTTATATAAAAACTATAAAATGAAACCAGGGGGGGCCATACTGCCAAACGCACTCGCAATGGTATCGCTTCCATTTTGAAAGTCGAAGGCGAATCTGCATACAAAATGAAATCAATTGTTCCACTTTCAAGTCGACCGCGATTGCGAGTGGGTTAGGCAATAGGCTAGCTGGTTCTGATATATTGACACCAAATGGGAAAAACCGATGTCCTAAAATTTAAAAGGTTAGAAAGACCCATTATAGCCGACCGATGCCATTTGGAATTAAATGCATACAATAAAACTCAAAATAAATTTCAATCTTTGGGCTATAATGTGTTAAAAATGGATATAACTCACATTTAGCGTCCCCAATTGCAGGATCAGCGGCAATGTTAATTTTGTTCTCCACTTGGTCCCCCACAACATGATCGCCCTGTGCCTTTGTGTCGATTTCTGCAGGAATTTCCTGAATTATACAGCCACTCTTTCTTTCGTCTCGCCTTAGTAAATTATTAGCTAATCTTAAAACATCTTTATTATCTTTCATTTTGTCTTTTATGTCATGTAGTAGACTATCGATTCTTTTGCTTCTTTCATTCTCTCTTTGCTGAAATTCTGAAAGATTTTTATTTTGTTCATCTTCAGATACTTCATTCCGAACTGGTTTGTCATCACTACCTATACTATCTTTGGCACTGAAAACGCTCACTTCATTTTTAATTTCTGTAGTCCTGTTTTGTTTTATTTGGTCATCTTGGTTTGATAGGTCTAAATTAGCAGAACTTTGCGTTGGGTGAAGAATTGAGTGAGACTTCTGTAATACGTCATTAACTTCTTTGATAAAGTTCTTACATTCTTTGTTTCGCATTTCATATCTAGCTTTACTTTTATTTACTCTATCTTCATGGCACTTTATTTCACTATTTAACTTTCCAATAGCGCTAAATATATCACCTATGTCTGAATCTGTTACAGTACTTGTAGGTTTTTGTTCTTCAGTTGTAGTAACTTCATTAGCATCATCCGGTGCATCTGTTAAGTCTATATTTTCGTTGCTTGATGATACTTCTGCGATTTGTCTCGGTTTGTTAACACCTACATCTTTAAGCTTTTGATAAACAATATTTGATTTTCGAGATTTTTCTAAAGCTTGGGTAACATCGTTAAGTAATTCATTCATACTATTGAGCTTGTTCGTGATGTCTTCTCGGATTAAAGTGCCAAGATTTTCAGCTCCTTCCATAATGTTTCTTGCAAGATTTTTCATCTCCTTGTATTCCATTTCCTTATTCTCTCGATTTTCTTCATTGCTGACTTCAAATAAGTCATCAATAGCATTTTCGAGAGTTAGTTCCATATTTTCGTCTAAATGTCGAGATTCTGGAACTTGTGGACGTGGATTTTCAATAATGGCATCGGTATTCAATGTATCTTCTAGGTATGTATCCTCCGTTTTTACTTCTACATTTACTGTGATCTCACCTTTATTTTCATCAGGCTTGGTCTGACCCAAAATCATACCTTCCTTTTCTTTTGGTATGATTTCGTCCACTGATTTGCACTCCTTATCTTCAAATTTCATTTGAGCTTGAGTATTAAATTGATTTTCTTCCGGTTTTAATTCACCCAGGGTACCTCCTATATTCCCTTCAGACTTTATTTTATCCTGGGCCCCATAATCCATTGCATCAAGCTCTATTTTAGACAGATTCACAACTTCTTGTTCTTTAGCTGTTGTATCCAGTGCCCCGCATTTCATCTCCTCAGGCTCTATATCGCTTATGGTTTTAACTGCTGCTGCATTAGCTTCATTGTTAGCCAATTCGCTGTTTTTCAACATACTATTAATCAAAGCCATTACAGCCTGAGTTTCCTGTAGCTTTGCTTCAAAATGACTTATTTTTTCATTCATAACTTTTGGGAAGTTCTCACCCGTATTGCTAGCTTCAAGATTACTTGTTGTTGTTATTTCATTCATGTCTTTTGGGGCATTCCCTTCAACACTGAACAAATCGCGCATAATACTTATATCACTTTTTAAACGGTCCGATATATTTGGTGTTATAACTTCATCATCAGTTAGATGAGGTACTTCCGGGTTTTTTAATGATTCATTAATAGCATATTGCTCTTTAATTTCTTCAAATGCAGTTTTTCTAAATTTACCTTTTATTAACTGACATGAAGATTCTCTTAAAATAGGATCAGATTTAATTTCAGTATTTCTTTTATCAGCAGGTTTGATATTTGGATCTTCATAATTGTCAGCCATTTTACTGAGCATGTCTTTAGTCTCTTGAAACCTTGTTTCAAAGGATTTATCGGTGAACTGACAAACCATTTTCTCGATAGCATCGAATTCTTTTTTCTCGTTATCTTCAACCTTGATTTCTTCTTCAGTCTTTTTAACTTCAACTGTTTCTTTTTTATTTTTGTAATCAGTCACCGATTGAAACAGGGCTTGCATATTCTTATACTTGATATTATTCATTTTAACTGAGTCACCTTTGGCGTCATTAAGTTCTTTAGTCATGTCGCTGTAACTGGCTATATTGATTTCTCCAATCGGAATAGATGATTCTCTCCTCTTATCTGCGTTAGTCACTATTTGTATTTGGCGCGCCTTTTCCGCAATCAATGGATTGTTATTGATAATTTTTCGTGCCTCTTGTCCTGTTAGAGGCTTAGTGCGGTCCTCGACGTTGGTGAACGGTTGCCCAGTCATCACTTCGTATTCAGACTTAACCTCGCCAGGACAAGACGTTGCGATATAAGGTCTACCTTGAAACTCTTTCAAAGGAGCTAATTCATTTTCTATAGTTCTGTCGATAACTTCTTTCGGTAACTTTGCATTTCTGAAAAATATCCGTAATTCTTCTCTTTTTTTCTCAATATGGGCATCACTTACCGACTTTTCTGAATTTTCCGGCTCATCCATTTTAACTAAAAAAAGGATTAAAATATGAATAAAGATTACTTTTGCGTTTCTATTGACAATTTGTAGTCATGGGTTTTAGTTACTATTTACCAAGGTAACCGATTAATGTTTTTTGTTTGGTCGAAATTTGAAATTGGTTAGAAAAAAGCGGTTGCCAAGGATGTAAATTTGTAGGGTTATAACAACTTTGCAGGTTGTAGTTAACTTCGTGGAACGAAACGTTATTTTAAGGTCAATCGTAGGAATGGCTGTGAATTATTACTGGGTTTTACATTGAACAAAATATTAAGATCACTTATATTTAACAGTAATTGTAAATTAGTTATTGTATTCGATTAAACCATCTTACTGTATAAATGGCCTATCAACTATAAATAAGACTAGATTTGAGTATGAGCGAATGTGGAAATAATAGCGTAGAAATAACTCCCATATGACACCGTCAGCTGTCAGAGTGACACTTCATATATTACCTCCCATATTAGTGTTGAGTGCCGGACTTACGATGAATTCACCAAAATAAAATAATAATGCCTGAAGATTCCGTGTTAAGATTAAAGATGGCAGACGAACGGAATTTCCGTTCGTCTTATTACGAGAAGGTCGGATGCCGGGGTGTAGAAGAGAAGAAATCGCTTGAGATTCTCATGAAAGAAAAGCCTTGGGATAAGTTGAAATTAAAACAGTTTTGCTTACGGTTCACCGTGCCGGCGGCTTATAGAAACTTAGTTTGGAAGGTACTGCTAGGTAAGGAAACGATTCCCATCGGCATATTGTAGTAGCTACATAGAATAAGCTAATCATTGTGATCTATACTTCTCAAAAAAAAAACAATAAGATTCCTTTGTTTAAAAAGTTCTGAGCTGTGTTAAAAACACCTAAAAGGTAAAATGTTTTGTTTTTCTCAGTATCACACAATGTAATACTTTACATTATAACAAATTTAAATTCTACAGTAAAACAAATAAATCAATCCTTATTTTGAATGTTAAGTGTGGGATACCGTTATAATCAGAATAAAATTGTAGTAGGTCGGGAATAATTATTAAATTGATTAGTTGTTATTATATTCGTTAAGTATTATAATTGTATTCTTATTCAAGTTGTATGTATGTGATAAAGTAAGCAATTTGTATCAATATTCTATCCCTCACAAAACACCAGCTGTAATTTTTAATTAATCTTGTTTATTTTTGTAGGTCTTTCCTCTAAATATACTATTGTGGTCCAATTCTTAAATCAGTACTATGTCAATTTGTGTAAAATAATTATTTTTTGTCTTGAACATTTATCAGCTAGGGTCCTAGTGTTGTATGTCTGCGGTTGAAGTGATAAACAATACATATTTTTTGTCATACTCAGCATAATTGTGATGATTAATAATAGGATAATTAACACTACTTCTTTCTTTTTTTTTTGCTCAGACAATTTATGCCTTATATCACTAGGACCACATGGAAATTCAGTAAAATATATATAAACAAACCTAGCCCGAAACTAAGCTCTAGGCTAGGCTTGTACAATGGGTTGGGTACTAGACAACAATATAAATACTTAAAAATATATATAAAACATCCAGGACTCGGAAATTAATACTCATACCTATCTCAAAAATATTTGCTGGAATCGAACCCGGGATGGCTAGCTTCATAGGCAGGCTAATGCGTCATCAACTTACAACATAGTGATCTTTCAATTAAAATATCCCATGATATTTATTACAATGTCATTATATATTCCAGACATCCTGCCAGTCTACCCGGACTCCCATGCCTTTGTGAGTCAACAGCGTACAGAGCAGTACAATGACCTGCTTTACGCAGCTAAAGCCTTAGAGTTAGTGGACCCTGAAGGGCCGAGGAGCCAGGTGCTACAGCACATGTGGCTGCTGGAGACCGAGCAGACCAGCCCACCAGTGTTTCCGGAGACAAACTTCTGTGTACGTTCACATATTAGTAGTTTCTTTGGCCTTTTACAAATTAACAGAATGAGTACTTTATTTACTTACTCACTACTCACTTTTATCTGCATATAAGTGATTATTTCCTTAGTAATAAAAGCAAATCCTGCATTACTTTGCTGTAAAGTAACGGGACTATGATGACTATGAGTCCGACTTAATAGTGTGATAAAATAAACATTTACCTCAACTTCGACTGTGTTATGAGTCTTCTTGTGAACATGGCTGTTGTAACACAGTCGATTAAGTCCTCGATTCATAGTTTTAGTAAATCCTGCATTTTCAGAATTCAGTACCCGAAGGAAGCCCATTGGTCCACTATCCATCCATCTTTCCTAATTTTAAACAGATCTTATATATTTTGATCTATAGCAGGTTCATGTTTTCTTCAGCATGTTATGGCGGCGGAATTAATATTAATTTTTGTTGTATCGTAAAACAAACAACCATTATGTTTGTTATGAGTATAGTACAAACCCTAAACAAAAATCTTAAAACACTAAACAAATTACAAGACTGAGTTGGGTTCGCGCTGATTAGAAATCAAATTCAAATATCATAATACCTAGTATACGGCGGTAGGGAACCCTCGGTGCGCGAGTCCGGCTCGCACTTAACCGGTTTTTAATATGACTATTTTCACTTATCTAATCCTATGTCTTCAGTCTTCCGACACGTTCGTCCCGCTGGTCTCAACTCTCTCCGAGCTATACGCAGACGAAGCGGACGTGTACTGGCTGTGCAAGGGGCTGACGGGCGTCGTGGCCTCCATGCAGCGCGACCTGGCGCGGCTCGAAGAGGCCTTCCGGACCATGCTGGAGAAGGAGGACCAGGAACTCTTCAAGTTAGTACTTCTTTTTTTATGCCAAGGAAAAAAGCACCCGTGAGCTCAGGCCACTAGATGGTAAGTGGGATCTGAGGTCCATGGACATTTTAATTCTTAAGACTACAATATTAAGATTTCAAATGCATTGCCAATACTCAAGACTATGGGTCTCCCCTGACCTATTGACGCGGAATCGGCTTAAGCCGGTAAGAAAAAGTTTCATGTCCAAGCAATAAGAGCGAAAACGACGTCGCTCCGTTCGCAACACCGAATCGAGCCGACCCGCCTTTTTTTCACTCTTACTGCATGGACATAAAACTTTTTTTTACCGGCTCAAACCGATCCCGCGTCGATAGGTCTGAGGAGACCTTAAGACGGTGGTAGCGATCCGCACGGATCCGGCACAAGGTCCAACTAGCACTAAAACTAACACTAAAACTAACCTAACCTAACCTAACCTAACTTAACCCCTGGGGACTCGGATACCTCAGTTTGAAAAACCCTGGAGTAGGTCCTCGTCCCATTTCATTAATGTTATAAATGCGAAAATTTGTGTGTGTGTGTGTGTTGCACCCAAACTATCGCATTTTCCATAAGGTGCTCCTCTCCTTGGGGGACCCCAAGGACCGACAATTTACTACCCATAATTTATTTCCCAGCAGTGGGACACTCATACAGGCTAGAAAAATGTAATTATACTTATAATTCGCTTTCTTTACTTTCTAAAAGGGCCCCAAATTCTTATGTGTTTGTGTATGATTGTGTAAGAGAGTAAGTTGGAATGTTTGTTACTCCTTCACGCTAAAACGGGTCAAGAGCCATCGCGGACAAAGACGAGGGCAGAAGCTAAATAACAAGGGCGAATCTAGCACAAATTGACTGATTGTGAGTCCCAAAACCTAACTCTAACTTGTACTAATTGTACAGTATGTAGGCAGTTTAAACATGACATTTAAACAGACAAACTGTACTATGGGTTGACAACGATAAACATACAATTCAATGTTCAATCAATCGCGCTCATCGAACAGATATTCGCCTTAATCGAACCCAGGATCGCTAGTGCCTTAGTTTGTAAATATTTAATGTTTGTTTTTCCAGTCACCTCGCCGACATCTACGCCCTGGAAGCGCTCCCTCTGACGAAGTGGTTCAACTGCTGCTTTGCCGGCGTTCTCGACGACACTTCGCTTGCTAAGTAAGTTCAAAGCTGGTAATACACTCGTGGACAAATAGGTAATACGGGTCAGAGTGCGTTTTTCATACAGACGAGGCTATTTCGTAGCCTTGGTGCCTCGCCAGGGGATGGTTTTAGCGAAATCTGACCGGGTCGCCACCTTCCCGAACACATGGTTGAGGGAGGCGATGGCTGAGATACGCGTCATACTCGTGAACGGGTGCTGTCTGTGGGGTCCGTTCTGTTTACGCTTGCAAGGACCTGTTTTTCGGTTAGTTATTTCAATTATCGTTCCTGACGTAGAGACCTCGTCATGTTGTTCTCCTAGTCACTATTTTTAATTTAATGATATTGAGCTTACATTTGTAATGGTTTTATTGGTGTTAGTTTTAAAATGATTATTTATTACTTTGTTACCTTGTAATGTTACTTTTAAGTATTATTGTATTTTATTATGGGAAAAAATTACCTTCTGCTGGAGTTTCTTGCGGCGCTTCTTCTCCGCAATGATGGTCTTGTCCGAAGCGCTAGTAGATTCACTCTACAGGGTGTCCCAAAAGTACCACGCCACACAGTAAGATAACATGTGTTATACCATTTCTGAATCTGCATAATGTATCTAATTTATTGGCATTACTTGTTTGTTTCGTTTCTAATTGTTTTTTTTTGTGGCAGATGATCAAAGTTGAAATTAATGTTTTTGTGACAATTTAAATCGAGATAAATCGAACTTTTTTTAGATTCTTGTAGTAGTTATTGACAAAATAACACTTCAGACTTCTAAATTAGCTATTCGTGATTTGATACACATAAAAAACTGTTATTAAAAGCTGTCCAAGTCGATACTGGTACTAAAAATGTAAAAGCAAAGGGGAAAATTCTTAAAAATCTTCATTTCGCTAATAACTCGAAAACCGTGCAACTTTTACTGAGGTCATGTTAGGCTGGTTAGGTTCCTCTTGAGCTGACCTACCTCCAGTGTCACTGTGGCGTGGTACTTTTGGGACACCCTGTATATTACCGACGTGTAAAAGAACCCTCATGTGGTTGTGTGGAATAGTGCATGTCCAGAAAAACATCTAAAATGGCAATAAAATGTACAGAAATCCAAATGCTCCAAACTCTCTCGCTGTGGTGCTAACTGATTGTGCGGTAAGTTAGGTATCTTAAGAACTTTTGACCTCCTTTATTGAACCTCGGAGTATCCACCATTACACCTCACAAAACAACCCAGGTGAGGAACCAAGGGTTTGAAATAGCCTCGTTTGTTTGAAAAACGCACTCTGACCTGTATTATTTTACCACGAGTGTAGAATAAATAGAAACCCGAAACCGAATCTTAAGTACTCAAGACGAACGGGTATGCATGACTCGAAGTATGAATGTGGAAGAAGCGAAAGAGATTTGGCAGGATCGTAGCAAGTGGAAAGAAGTGGTCTGTGCCTACCCTGTGGAAAAAAAGCGTTTTTTAATGTATGTATGTAATTATTTATATACCATAAACATTCAAGGAGTACCATTTACAATTTATCAGTGGCCTTTATCATTTCTTGTAAGGATATGTAGGATGCCGATCACACTGGGGTAGGGGATGCAATCCCGCAAGAGGAAATGCATCCCATTATTCGGCGGGACTGACAGTACTTCGTCCCGTGGGGTAATCGAACATAATCAACACCAAGTGCGTTCCTTATGCGTTATCTAGGTACCGTAAGGTAAGACTAATGGTTGAAAATCGTATAGAAGGTATTTTTTATTTAGCGATTATTTTAACTATACCACGACATTCAAAGTTGCTACATTTTTTTTTTTTAGGTTTTGCTGACTTTGCTTCATATGTCAGATTAAATTTTAGTAACTTCGTATAAGTTTTGACATGCCTGACCGAAATTTGATCTACCTAGACTACTTAACTAATACCAAAGGTATTAATTACCCCATGACCAGCTATGAAACCAAAGTTGAATTTAAGCCCATGAGTCAAAAAGTTGGAAGACCCCCCTGCCTTAGTCGACCACACAGACAACTGGTACACGCGTTAGACAAAATTATTTTGTACATATAAATATTGAGTAGTTATGCAATTTTTCATGCTGTATATTTTTTACAGGATATGGGACAAAGTTTGCAGCGGCGCGCCGAAGATATTGTCGTTTGTTGCTGTCATGTTAGTAATAACACTGCGGCGAAATATTCTGAAGGCAAAGAATGCAGATGAAGTTTTAAATTGTGTTTCCGAGGTAATTTATTTATAAGTGGTAAATCGAATTCCAGTTTCAATCTCTAATGGAGTTAAAGTGGCTGAATTGTTAAAATGCCTATGCCTATCTATGACATTTAAAAACTTATATGTGTTGCTATACATGAAAAATAGGGTTAACCGTAGTAGATTTTCATATCTCACTTTAGCGCTTAATTAAATGAAGTTCTTTTTTTTTCAGATTCAAGAACAATGTGAAGAGGTAGTAGCTAACAAAGCAATAGAGCTTTGGCAATATTATGGTGCTCAGCCGCAAAGCGATCAACTAGCGAAGAAATGATGTATGACCTTCTAATGAGTTTAACTCATTAGAAGTAAAACGGAAAGAATTTTGTACTGGGGATACTACTCCATTTGAAACTAAAGAAGGAGCTAAATTATTAATAAGGTATTAGGTGCAGCTTTGAAACGTAGTATGTGCTTTTATGAATTCTCACTGTTTTGGTCTAAGTGATAATACCTAATCGTTGTTTAATAAAGAGTTTTAAATAAATATTAATATAATTATGACGTATTTTATTTAAAGAATAGAATAGGCACTTCAGTTTCATGGGATTATTAGGAGTACATTTTGGTCCTATACTTAGAATTATTATTTGTACCTGAAGGAGATTCTCCTCTATTTTTATCATTCATCATTCATCATTATCATCACATCAGCCGACAGACTTCTGCTGGACATAGGCCTTCCCTAAAGATCTCGACGACATTAAATTCAACGTTACGCCCTGTTGACACTTTGTTAAGTGTAAGTGTGAAGTTTATAAATTGGCTACTTGCCACTTGACAGCGAATGTATAAACTTCACACTTGCACTTAACAAAGTGTAAACAGGGCCTAAGAAAAGAAAGAATACATTTTATTTGTTAAACTGCGAAGCGATGGGAGATACATAGTTTAAAAGATGCTAAGTGCAGACTAAGAAAAGGAATAGAGTTTCCGACATTCTGAAAATAACAGAAGTCTAGTGTTTGGAAATGTTATACTTATTTGCTTAAATATATACCTACTTTGTGGTCTGCCGTTCCAACATGGACTTTCGTTTTAATTTTGAATTTAGCGCGCGATAAGGTAGCAATTATTTTACGATCCTATTTATAGCAATTAGCATCAAAATGGAAACTTCACGCGTGAAGCACGATTTACCATGTTTTGTTTGTCACTTGGCTACTGGAAACAAAGCCCCGAAACGTTACATAATTTAAATTGTTATCACAATTTGGCGTGATTCTTGCGACACGACGCGATAAATATCATTGCTTCCTTCAAGCTTTATAGCAGGGTTAGATAGTTCTGATTGTTCGAAACGGCGGCACTCGTGATTATAGATTTATACTACGTTATCGCGCGTAAATATAGGTACATTGGGAATCTTGCCGCTGTTGCCGCTATAACAACAATAATACTAAAAACAGAATAAAATAAATATACAGGGTGTTAGGCAGAAGGTTGGACAAACTTCAGGGACTAACTCTGTAGGTCATACTCATCAACTTTTATTATGGGACCAACATCCAAAATTGCGAAAAAAAAACAGCTTTTCCAAACAAACTTTGAGATCTAAACAGCCGAAATGTATGGAACAGGTGTTTTTTTTTTCGCAATTTGGATGTTGGTCCCATAATAAAAGTTGATGAGTATGAACCTCAGAGTTAGTCCCTAAAATCTCCAACACCGATGACATAACACACTGTATAAGGGGGGCTCTCATTCAACAAACGTGATTTTTTGGTGCGAAGCTTCGTTCTTCCCCGATTCTGATTTTCGATTGTCCGCATATTCCTCCCAAACTATTAAAGATATCAGAGGCACGTTTTATAAAGCTACAAGTTAAAATTTTACAGGTCTAAACTGGCAACCCTGCTCAAATGGCTGGTCGTCATTGGTCGAGGTTGTGTCAAATGGAAACATGTAACCTGTAAATTTTAATTTATAGCTTTATAAAACATCCCAGGAACACAATTGACCCGTAATACATCTAGCCATAGATGGTTTAGAAAAAATAAAATTGGAAATCGAACATACTACGGATGACTAATCACCGAAAATTGGATCTGATTTGAATGAGATTTGATCGAAATCAACAATACAATAACGGGTCAGAGAACTAAACACGGCCCAACGATTATATACTCACTTTAAATTGAGTGCTCACTTGAATTTAGTTCGTTGTCAACTACGCCAACAGTGACATGTGTCACAATTCCTCAATGCGTTTTTAGAAACAGCAAAAATAATCACCTAACAAAAAAAAATCTTATTCGTAAAATTACTGAATAAATAACTAAGTATTTCTAATAAAACATTTTATTTTAGTTTCCGACCAACAATTGTCAATATTTGGTTGTTGCAGAACAGTGCGTCTAGGGAGTACTTTAATACTTTTTTTTTTTTTTGCAGTCATAAATTTAATATTAATTTGTAGATTTCCTTCTGATCCATTTCAATGTACGATATGGAATTCTATCGTCGCGAGTGATTGGCATAAGAGTTTTTTTAGATCCGGAAAAGTGAGATCCTTTTGGCATAAAAGTAAATGTTTTGGGCGACCAGTAAAAGACCTCTTAACAAGTGTAAATTTTACACATAAGTAACTTATTTATCGTATACAAAAATAAGTTATGTGGAGGAATGATTTGACATAATTTATTTTTTGACCACCCTTTTATCCACTCAGAATCTAATGATGGGATCCATGACGAATCAAAGAAACCCTTCAAAAGTTATAAGCACACTCAGCGGTTATGTTATTTCCTGTAACACATTATGGATTTGCATTCTAAAAACACCTCTCGGTAAAGACAAAACTGATGAGTGATGATGAAGACCAAAACTGATCACCGAAAATCTTTAATCGTAATTATTTAACGGGCAGTGATGAGATTTCACTATTAAGAATATGAAGCTACTTTTATTTATCACCTATTTGTATGGAACCCGGCGTCTATTGGTTGATATGTCGATGGTTCCCATAGACATTCAATGCGAAAAATGGGAAAATTGATTTGCACCATTTAGACTTGCCCGGGGACGGCAAGTGCACCCAGTATAGATAATGCTACGGAACCCTTCGTGCGCGAGTCCGACTCGCACTTGGCAATTTTTTGAAAAATGGGGTGCGGTCTGTCATGGATCTGTCAGACGAATTTTATTTACCTCGGACATGACATGACTTTTATATTGTAATAATAGTAGAAAATATTAATTGCATATAGCAACACCAAATCCCTCGCCATTTTGCGAGAATGTCAGCCAAATCATCAGCTTGCATTTTTCGTTAATTTTATGTGGTTTTACTTTACGATTGCAGTGATTTTAATTTAAAAACGTTATTGTGCAGTTAACTTGTCAAGATGGACCGTTTTATTAGCATGTGGAAAGTGCGGGAGCTGGCGGACAAAGTGTAAGCTGTTTTACGTTTTGCTTAGCTTTATGCAAATTATAGCCATCTGTGTTACAAATATAGTAGGATAATGAACCTATTTGCCTAATTAAAGACTAATTCACATTAATTTCGCCGTGTATAGTTCTTTGAATGGTTCAAAATCGGGGTTTCTTCTAATTTTTTTTCGTCCAACTGGTCTTCCCTAAAAGTCGTAGTGAAGGCTAATTTGTTGTTTAAAGCCTTTCTGATAATTCGATTTCGGCAAGAATAATTGATTGGCGACCGGTTAAGCGTTGTCGCGGCGTATAATATCTCTCGGCGGCTCAATAACTGCTGAAGTGTAAGTTTCGTGTTACAAAGCGCGACTAGAGTGTCGAAATAATTCTAGTCATTGAAGGCAGTTTTGTTGCATCTTGAAATACACTTATTTTCCTTTTAATGAGATTAATGACTAATGTTATGTTATCTGGAAGAAATCCCATAGAGGGATAGTGCGCCTTTGTACATGTTTTTTTGTTACATTGCCCGTTTTGTATTTCTTTTTTTATTCTTGTTCAATTAAGAGTGTACACACATACATGCTATAACTACATACATTAAATCACGCCTGTTTCCCAGAAGGGTAGGCAGAGACTACTTCTCCATCTATACAATTACTAGAGAAACTTAATTTCTGTTTGAAATTATAATGCAAATCCAGTTACAGTTATACTTCTACAACTTTAACCAGATAACTGATATACTCCTTTATTTGCACAGTTTAGGTCTTTCACAGTTTGTAATCTTACTGTAAAGTCAGCTTCTAATTATTGAATGGCAAGGCTCTTTTTTTTTAAATTAACTAGGTATAACTTTTTTGTTTACAGTCATATTATTTTTATAAAATTGTTATTTATAATTTTTAGTATTGCTGGAACTGTAAACTTTTCAGAAGTTCTTAAACATTCAATGTGTAGATAAGGTTAGGTTAGGTTTGATTTATTAAAATCCTGAAAAAGTAACAGTTACTGAATAAAATGTGTATTGTGGTATGGTAACCAGAAGACTCTCGACTCTTATTTTATCCAGCATGACCTCCTAACAAGGCAAAACATCATATTTTTAGGACAGATAATTGCCTAATTTAATCTAGTCTTAAATTTAGGTTAGCACAGAGTTCATTCAGAGTAATGTGAGTTGTGGTTCAAATTCTGTTCAAGGTCTCTCAATGTAATTGCAAGTTTCACCTGGTAATTATTACTTCCTTTAATTAACAGGAATGTTATCAAAACTGTGACAAACATACATGTGGTTAATTCAATTCAGGGTTGCTAATGTGGCAAATCAAACATGTGAATATTTCTAAATTAAGACTGAATGGCAATTGCTACTGCACACTGCAACAGCTCTGTGGACGAAGTCACTCTGAGCCATAATAATTATGGGCTCAGGGCGACTTTGTCCACAGTCCTAATTCATCATGTTCTTAACCCGTCCACTATGCCATATGGCCCACTATTCTAATTTGTTGGTATTCCTATATTGTCACCTTCCTAAGTTGTCTACTTTCCTATATTGTCACCTTCCTAACTCTGTGGTCAACTTCTTCAATATTGTGTGGCTAACTTGAGTTTGCGCTGTGAACAATATAGGAATGTGGCCGACTTAGTACTATGGACAATATAGGAAATTGATGATATAAATATGTGGCCGAGTTAGGAAGGTGACAATTTAGGAATTACATGCTGAAGACATGGCATTGTGGACGAGTTAGGAAGGTGGCGAAATAGGACTGTAGACAAAGTCGCCCTGAGCCATGATTACCCCAAAATTAAAGTGAATGTTAGTTGTAAATGTTGTAATTGTCTTCTGCATGTGTAGAGTTAATATTTTAGCCTATGTTATGCTCAAAATCTTACTCCTATCCCTCTAGTGAAGTCTAGTTATAGAAACCTATCCGGTATTTTAGCTAGGAATGCTGGCTAAGATGTTACTGCTAGTGATTTACATACCTAAATAAATAATAAATAAATAATAATAAATAATAGGCCTCCAACAAGATGGAGTGACGACCTCGTCAGGATCGCGGGACCGCGGTGGACGCGAAAAGCACAAGACCGGTCTGAGTGGAAAGCCTTGGGGGAGGCCTATGTCCAGCAGTGGACGTCTTTCGGCTGACATGATGCTGATGAAATAAATAATAAATAATACCTATATGGTTATGCTGGGTTAAAATGTTGTATTTTGTTCACTTAGTTTGCAAGCAGTTAGTATAGTGGATACTGATATAGTATGTGTTAATTTATATTTAATTGGTTAACTTAATGGATTTTTGATATGTTTTTACCGTGACCAAGGTATAAATTATTAGTAGTATTTAATGATTTCCTGCTAGATAAACAGTGTTCAGTGTTCGTCTGGCCAGCTCAAGTTGTCCACAACTTATTTGCTTGGATCTTCCTTTCTAACAAATTTGTAACAATAAAGATGCACTAAGCAACAAGTGAGAAAATACAAAATTGTTGTTCCTCTGGTTTTAAGAATTAGAGGATGCCCTCAACTTTGTAACATCTTAGTGCATCCCTATGGTACCCAAGGAATATTTTCTAGAATATATTTCCCTACATTTTTAAATGTATATAGAATTTTGAATTTATGAAAGTTAATATATTAAAAACTAATTTGGACGTAGTAAAAGTCATTGACTAGTATTCACGTGTAAACCTAAATCTCATTCCGGTTCAAGCTGTCTCCACATTTCTGAATTTTATTAAAATTGGTTTAGCGGTTTAGGTGAAAAAGCATAACAACCATACCGGGCTGCTTTCGCATTTGTAATATTATTATCAAATGCTAAGCAAAATCAGTCCAAACATAAGATTACAAGTCCAAATAGAATCTTGTAATATGTATGCACAAGGGTGCTGCGTCACAATTTTCCTTTCTGAACTTGGCTTTGACATGCTGCCATGCTGCCATGTGTAAATGTATGGCCAAGTGCGGGTGCGGGTTGCGGGTGGTAGGACCCTGTGCAGGGTCCGTCCGGATCGCTACCACCATCTTATCCATTAACCTACCGCCAAACAGCAGTGTTCGCATTGTTGTGTTCCGGTTTGGGGATAAGACAGCCGGTGTAATGACTAGCATAGAGGCATTCCATCTTACTCCTCAGGGTTGGCAACGCATTTGCAGTCTTATGCTAATGTCTATAGGTCACAGTTTCCACTTACCATCAGGTGGCCTGTGTGAAAAGTTTACCTTATATCTAAATCTCATTAGTCATTACATCATATTAATTAAATGTTCAGATAACTATGTATTGATAATAACAGTAAAAAAACAGTACAAAAACATATTTAATTTAATCTTATCAATGTTGAGACTAGTGATAGTGCATTCCCAAAAATCCTCATGATAAGCTAGGTATATATTTATCTCTAAATCACTTGTCATTGTTGCTCTGTATTTGTCCAAGTTTTTGTCTTTCTATAAGCTCTTATTTAACTTTTTATGTAGGTGTTTCAGTCAGTATGCTGAGTTAGAAGTTTGTTATATATAAGTCCTAAACTAAGATTTTGGCCTACAATATGGGGACTAGACAACAATACTCTTACACTCAGGGGCTTTAGTTAAATCTGATGGTGGATACCCCAGAGTATCGATACAGGACTTCCAGAGTGCCAAGGATACCCAACTGATTGAATCTGCGGCTTACTCCTGAATTGTACATGTTCAGAAAAACATCTAAAATGGCAATAAAATGTAAGCAAATCCAAATGCTGACCTAAACTCTCTCGCTGTGGTGTTAACTGGTTGTGCGATAAGTTAGGT
Source organism: Acleris sparsana (assembly GCA_923062465.1). NCBI lineage: Eukaryota > Metazoa > Arthropoda > Insecta > Lepidoptera > Tortricidae > Acleris > Acleris sparsana. The sequence goes on from OV281307.1 coordinate 826,787, forward strand.
ACCTTAAGAACCTTAAGATCTCTATTAAAGCTCGGAGTATCCACCATTAAACCTCACTCAAAACAACCCGGGCAAGGAACCAAGGCTTCTTAGTAGTCTCTTTTGTATGAAATTTTTGCCCCTAAGTGAGATATAGAGAAATACCTACATAGAATGCGTCCAAGGCTTATTAAGAACAAATACCTACTTAAAATTATAATACAAATATTTGCAAGGGCAAAGATGAAGGTCGAGGGGAAAGTAAGCACTTTATGGAACCTAGGGCTCTCGTTTCGTAGACAGCGCCACTACTAAATAGGTTAACCCCACGAAATTCTCGCGCCTTCAAGATGGAAAATCTTTATTTGATCTGATATACGATTTGATTATATTACCAGCGAGCCGCCCTCGGTCTATGTTTCTGTAACACCCTTAAATAATACAGTATTTTTATACATAAAAACCATCTTGAATTACTGTATCTATTGATGAAAATCACATTATAAGTCTACGCGTACATACAGAGGGACAGACGGCGGGATGCGACTTTGTTCTATACTAGGTACTTATGTAAAGGTTAGCCGATGTTTACTACCAACAGAGATGATGTTATGAATACATTACATACAATGTTTCAGGCATTCTATTATAATCGGAAAAACCATATTACTTTGACATATTATGGTATTTTTATAACTCCGCAGCTATTGCTGTCAAGTAAATAAAAGCTATAATAAAGCACTATTTCAACCGAACGCAACGGCCCGCAACTGATCGGAACGGAAAGAATACGAACGGATGCGGCGACAACCGATCGTATCAGACAGCATGTCGACACGAAAAGTGGTATGGGAGGAAGCTGGGACAGCACGACGCGCTAAACCAAGCCAAAATGGCGTCGTCGTGAATGCGTCCTCTGGCTGCCATTTCTAATAAAGACTAGAACGTGACGAAGCAGATACTAAATAGCGTGGCGCGCCCGTGAATGTGGTCAAAATATTACCCCCATCCAGCCGAGACAAACGGTGCGTCCACCAATACCCAGCTTTACCTAGGTAGTTTAACTTGGGAATCTTGGGATGGATTCTTGGCTAGGTTGGATGATAATGAAATGAGCCGTTTAAGAGTAATCTGCTCTGAAAGAAGGGGTCGCAATTATTAAGCTGGACGTCCCGATAGACCGAATAAATAATCTTGAATGGCTCGTTTACCGAGACGCGGAGCGTCGCGCGTGGCGTGCGGCTTGGCGACGCGCGGCGCGGCGCGTGCAGCTGACCGCGTCATCAAACGCGCAAACACAAACATACGGCAAGTAACGCTGCATTTGAAGCAAACGCGTGTAAAATCGCTTCTCTGTAAACGCTTTTATACAATGCCATATGTTTGAATTTAGTGCAGACTGCGCCGCCCAACGACACGCGCGACGCTCCGCGTCACCGTAAACAAGCCATTAAGGCTGATTTGCCAGTGCATGTATAACATAACATACATTATACATTGACGAGTGGGTTTTCAAGTTTGAGGCGAGAGTTATTGCAACGACGCAATGTACTTCTACTGGGATGGTTTTGCTGCACCAATGTAAATCAGCTACAACTTCAGTGTAGCTTGCCCTAGGCGCGACACACGCCTGAACATGGAATTTATATGCATTTGCATTGTTTAGTATACCAGTGTGATTCGCCGATTTCGCCAGCGAGTTTATGAGATGAAAATGCTAGTTTTCATTGCTCTCGGTGTATTTTTCTGTCATAGTACTAAAATAGAGCTCGGTTGAAACTGGTTTATGTACGGCCAATTGCTTTTATAACAAAAAAATGTGCTCGTTACATATCCAATGTAGCTTGAGCTCACACAGTATTCAATGTGTTCATCGTAGCGTATCTATTTATAGTGGTCCCATTAGCGTATCTCAACGATCTTTTTCAAATTGAATGCTAGCTCATCTAGCCATCCAATTTGTTTAGAGCTCGCGTGTCAGATAAATTGGTCTTTATTGAAAGTTCTTTACATTTTGGACTTGTTGTGACCATCGCAATTATTCGAGCGACCTTGAAATCCTTTCTCCGTTGCATAATACTACATTAACTCGGGGAATGTAAACGAATTGCTTAATTTCGTTTTTTACATGGTTAAGTAATAAATCTGTAACAGTAACAGTAGGAATTGTAACTAAAGAGGACAATCTCACACCAATTTACCTAGTCCCAAACTAAGCCCTAGGCTTTTACTGTGGGTACTAGAAAACGTTATAAACACCTATGTAGAGAAATACATACTTAAATACAAAGAAAACATCCAATACTGAGGAACAAATACTCGCTCTCATCACTCAAATATTTGCTCATACCGGGATTTGAACCCGAAACCGGTAGCTTCGTAGGCAAGGTCACTGCCAACTAGGCGAACGTGTCGTCAAACTTAATGACAATTATTTGTTTCGACTGTGTTATCTTAGTAAGGTAAGGTGATTGCTTGCGGTTCCAGGTTCGAGTAGGCATAGATTTTTAAAGATCAATCAACAAGAGAGCTGCGACGAAAGGACAGAGTAAATGTGAATGTTAAAAGGAAAGACGAACGTTCCACGATCAGATCGGGGATGTATTAAAAAAGGGCCAGGTCAGGAGACTCTAAACCGTCGCACGTGTAGACTCGAGGCCGCGAGGGAAGTGTGTCTAGCATTTGGAAGGAAGTGGTCTCTTCCTACCCCACCCCTACGGGAAATAGGCGTGTTAGTACATATAGCAAGCGAAGATTGGATTGAATGGGTGAATGAAAGTGATCATGTTTGTAAAGTAAATACAGGTTTAAGCTGAAATATAGTACCTAATAGATAAAACTGCATATGCATAAATGAAAATGACCTTGCCGGTTTGTGCTAAATTGTTTTTACATATTATAGTAGAGAATGCGGGTCATAATCTAGTGTACAAATATGTTTATTAAATGATCCCACTCCACTGATAACGGGCGAGAAAACTGCTTGACCTACTCGTGATATACGACTGATACTTGCCAATTACTGGCTTTAGTGTCATAGAAATATATATGAAGATATAATTTCAATGTTTAAATCACATACGTGTGTATCACTTCTTAGTAAAAATATCTAATGCGATATTTCATAATTATTTGTTTAACCAACAAAAGAGTTATATTTTGCCTGACTTAAATTTGGCTGAATTGTGTCACTATTGCTTTGGTAATGTTAAATTTTCCGGGATATACTATGTCCGTTTCATGACTAAATTATCTCTAAACTCAATTTCACATCGAACTGTTGGCGTTGTTGCGTGAGGACGGAACAAGGAAACACACTTATATGCATTTATACTTTTAGCAAAGATAAATTATGCATTAACCACTGTCAAAGTATAAAAGAAAAGAAAAAAGAAAAATACATTTATTCACTACACACACAAGACACACAGAAAAATAAATAATTGAAAACAGTAACAACAATAAACAAGTAGTGAGTGTGTCTTCGCGGCAGTGAATCGGACACTGGCTCAGCATAATGCTGAGGTGTTAAACACCTGCAGCGCTGATTTTCAGCCAGCTCCGAGTGTGACAGGCGGACAGTACGCTAAACGAATAAAGTGTAATTGAAAGGAAATATATAGTATATATATATACATACATAAAGATACCATTAAACAAATACTTACAGTTGGTGGCAAAATATATACAAAATCTACATGCAAATACCTTACATAAACATATTTAAAGTAGAAATACGAGTACGTACTTAGCAAGTATACAGCATCGACAATTTGGCACAAATAACAAAAACAAAAGAAAACTAAAATCTGATTTACAAAGTGCTGGTTGGGAAATAGGATTTTTGGAGCGTCAACAAATAACCCTTAAGCTTACGCTTAAAGGTGTACTTACTAGGCGCTCCTTGGATGGGAGGGGGTAGATCATTCCAGCACTTGGACGCCGCGAACTTGAAACTACCCCGAAACGCTGCGGTTCGGTGCAGCGGCACAATCGCCCTAGGTTTAAACCTGCGTATATTACTGGACCACTGGATCTTTTTAAAGAGGTACGACGGGATCATGTGTTGCACCACACCGAACATAAGGGACGCGAGGTGCATGCGCCTCCGCGCAGCCATGTTTAGCAGGTTAGCGGCGTTCAAATACGGAGTGATGTGGGAGCGGGGAGGGACTCTAAAACAAAAACGAGCACACGCGTTCTGGACTCGTTGTATTAGCCTCTTGGACCGACCAAGTATACGACCATCATAAACGACATCGCAATAGTTTAATCTAGATAATATAAGTGATTCACACAGGTGGACCCGCATATCAACACTAAGGTAATCACGAATATTATAAAGAACCTTGAGGCGGTAAAAGCAATTACTGACGACTTTGGCTACATGGCTCTGAAAGCGCAGCTCGCTGTCCATTAGCAGGCCAAGGTTACTTGCTTCCACCACCCTTTCTATCGGTTCGCCCATGATAGCAATATCCCCGGACGCCAGGCTATCTAAAGTTCTACGGGTTTGATGCTTCGATCCAAATACCAAATATTTGGACTTTTTGGGATTGAGGACCAGGCAATTTCTGTCCGACCAGGAAGCAACACGATCGAGGTCAGCATTTATGTTCTCTACGGCGTTGACTGTATCTGAGAACGTGCTAGAAGTGTAAAGTTGCAAGTCATCGGCGTAGAGATGGTACTTACTACTCCTTATACTGGTGACAATGTCAGCACTGTACAATATAAAGAGTAGAGGACCCAGTATCGAACCCTGCGGCACTCCCCTAGTCACAGGACTAAGAGAGGACAGCAAAGAACTTCCTGATGCTTTCCGAAGCCTGACCGCCTGCGCACGACCGGACAGGTAACTGTCAAACCATCTTAGCGCAGCGACATCAAACCCGTAAAAGGACATCTTAGATAATAACAAGGGCAAACTAATGCAATCGAACGCCCTAGAGAAATCTAAAAGAACTAAAATAGTACTTTTACCAGCATCCCGAGCCTGTAAGATGTTATCGACTACATCGAGCAACGCAGTAGCAGTCGACCGACCCTTACGAAAACCCGACTGTAGTTCAGGTAGGATGCTGTTTTTCTCTAGGTATTCCGACAGTTGATCACAAATTACCCTTTCTATTATCTTAGATGCGCAGGGAAGAATGCTAATAGGACGGAGGTCAGACAGGTTCACTGGGTAAGGTATCTTGGGTAAAGGGGTCACTTGAGCGATTTTCCAGTCAGTCGGGAAAGTCATAGTTAAAATACTCGTGTTAATTATGTGTGTCAGGATTTCAGCGGTCCTCGAAAGAGTCAAATGCAGCATGTCAATAGAAATCGAGTCAAGGCCTTTTGCAGTCGTTTTAATGGACGTTATAATTTTACTGACAGCTGTCGAAGTCGTGGGCATAAGAGTAAATGTCGTGTCTCCGTGTCTACTAAATTCATAAAATGTTGTAAAGTATGTAAATAGAGACAATTGCGATGCAGTCATGCGTCGCATGCATCATTGCATAAACTTTCTTTAATAGGGCACATATGTAATGCTTATGTCTGTAGTGTTTCGCGATCTGGATCTCAATAACCGTAACGCCGATGTATCTGATCTTTGGAGATATTAAAGAATGATGGGCAAAAATGTTTGGAACCCAGCCCAATCGTCAATATAATTATAACTTATGTAGGTTTATTGATCCCACTATTTGCTGTAATTGTTGTAAATAGTAAAATCGGTCAAGCGTGAGTCGGATATACGGCTAATAGCATTACGCATGCGGGCAACAGCTAGTGTAGTAATAAACGTTGTGTGTGTGTGAACATTTGAAGGCTGATAACTCTCTTCTCCGGGGTTTTTGTCGTTTGTCCCCGTATTAGAAGATGATGCTTATGTAACTAGCTTTCACGTCGTATACATGAGATTTGTATTAGTTATATGGGCCAAATTGCCCATCATTCTTTGATCATATTTCTTGAAACTGACAAAATTAGAAACACGATTAGAAACCAAATCTTCGATTAAAAACCAAGTTTTCAAACTTGACACCTTTTTCGCATGTTGTTAGTTTAATCTTTGAAACACCGTATTTATCGATGGTTTTTATTTGCTACCAAGCGCATAATCTGTTTTCATCTCATGTTGTTTTGCGGGCATGCACATAAAGGCATCTCTTTTGATTGGTATGTGTACTGTGGACATGACAGCATATGTGGCCGCTTAAAATCTAGATGAAATAGAAATAGAAATAGAAATAGTCTTTATTGTATAACTGTGTACAAGGGTGATAACAAAAAAAATAGTCTCAACAGCTTATCCATCTCGGACGTACAATAGAACAATATAAAATAAAATATATCTTAAATGATTAGCATGTTATCATATCTTCAGCAGGGTAAATGGCAATATCCCTCATTGGGCAAAGAATTCCTTTACGTCATAGAACGCTTTTCCAATTAGCCATTTTTTTATCGAAGTTTTAAAGTTGTTGTTTCGCAGGCAGTGATAATCCAAATCATAAATGAAATCTAACCATAATCATATCACCTTCCAGCACAAACGTGGTGATGAACTACACAGAAGTAGAAGGCAAGGTCCGCGAAGCCACGTCGGACGAGGCCTGGGGCCCCACGGGCCAGCAGATGCAGGAGCTGGCGCTCGCCACCTTCACGTACGAGCACTTCCCCGAGGTCATGTCCATGCTGTGGCGGCGCATGCTGCACGACAACCGCTCGCACTGGCGGCGCACGTACAAGGTAAGAAGAAATCGTCAATATGTTATTATTTATGGTATGGAGAAAGCAGACGAGCTCAACAGTGTTCGCAGTTCAGCTGTGTTTTGGTTTGTACCAGTGTCATCACTATAGTTGAATTCCATCTTAGTACTTAGGGTTGGCAACGCATTTTCAATCTTAAGATTACATGTCTATGCTGACAAGCTGACTATTTCTTCTGGACTGCAGCATGTGTCTCAGGGCCCACTTACTATCATGAGTTGCAATTACCGTACTCGCTAGCGAGGCGAGTGGTTTATCCCTCGCACTCATAAGAATACTGTTAGGGAATGACGTTCGACTCGCTAGCGAGGGAGGACTAAGATGGAATTCAACTATGCTAGTTCACCGGTTACCTTATACCCGCACTGAAACACAGCTGACGGCGAACTGGTGGTGGGACAGGGGACTTGTGCAGGGTCTCCATCTCCATCTTATCCATTAACCCACCGCCAAGCAGCAGTATTCGCATTGCTGTGTTCTTGCATTGAGGCATTCCATCTTAGTCCTCAGGATTGGCAACGCATTTAAAGTCTTAAGATTGCAGTTTTGAGATTGTAGTCTTCAGATTTCAAATGTCTATGGGTCTCAGATCCCACTTACCATCAGGTGACCTGAGTGCTCGCGTGCCTTATCATTGCCTTAAAAAAAAGAACATTTTTGAGCTCGTCTTGCTTTCTCTATACCATAAATAATAGCAAGAGTTCAGGTGGTAATAGTGGTCTCCGTTTCTTTAAAAAAAAAAAACCGGTTTTGAAAAATGCAAAAAATAGCTTCTTAATAAATGGTAGGTAGGTCAGTCCAACTGTATTTGGCTATTGGTTTAAAATATTGTAGGACGCCGACTTTAGTTGGACTGACTTACCTACCACGAGTAACAGTGAACTATACCGAAATCGCTATAGGTGTGCCTATAATATTTGAGGAGTTCCCTTGATTTCTTCAAGATCCCATCATCAGATAACAACAATGGGACCAACTAGAAAGTATACCTACCCATTCAAACAACGATTTTTTTCAAATTAGTCCATTGGTCTTCCGAGTAATCGGGGAATATTCATAAAAAAAACCCGACGAATTGAGAACCTGCTCTTTTTTTTTCAAGTCGGTTAAAAACCAAGCTATAGATATGAATGGTAGTGACGTGTACGGTTGGTCGCAGTGCCTGCTGCTGCTGAGCTACCTGGTGCGCAACGGGTCGGAGCGCGTGGTCACGTCGGCGCGCGAGCACATCTACGACCTGCGCTCGCTCGAGAACTTCTCCTACGTCGACGACGTCGGCAAGGACCAGGTCTGTACCATCCTCATCCACCCCCGGAGTAGACTGACCTCATTTCCGTAAAATTGGGTCAATAATTGACGTAAACTTTTTCAAATTCAAATTCAAATTCAAAAACTTTATTGCATGTCACATTAACATAAATATAGGTGGTACATAGTGGGAGGTTTGCATGTGACGCCCTGCAAGGGCACAGCAACATAGGACAGAGAGCAGCTATACAATACTATATGTATAATATAATCTATATATATAAAAATGAATTGCTGTTCGTTAGTCTCACTAAAACTCGAGAACGGCTGAACCGATTTGGCTGATTCCTTTTCGGTTGTATTCGTTATTGTCAGGGCAAGGTTTGTATGAAAGAAAAAAAAACCACCGGGAAAGTCGGAAATTTGCAGCGGGCGAAGCCGCTGGCGGGTCACTAGTAATTATCTAATTATCTATTTTATAAAACTACTTAAACTAATTGGGGTCGTGTTGGATTATAATTAAGTGTACGTAATGTCAAAGAATTCTTTCAAATTATAAAAACATTTGTTTATTAGAAATTGCTTTAAGGTTATATTAAAGATCCTGGTATTTTCTATGCATTTAATAGAGTTTGGTAAGTGGTTGTAAATTTTGATTAACATGTGATGGGGACTGGACGAGACTAATTTTAATTTGGAAAAGGGAAGTGTGAGTTTAAATAAATACCGGTCATTTCTTTTGATACTTAAATTTGGTGAGTATAATTTTTCATGTTTTCTGGCAAATTTGCTTGTTTCTAATATGTTAATAGAGGTAAGGGTAAGAAGTTGAAATTTAATGAAGTATGGTTTTTTTTAAAGGAGTTCTGGAAAAAAAACATGCTTATAGAGGGTAATCTTCAATAACTGGCCACTTTGAGGATTGTCAGCTAAAAATTTTATAGAAAATGCGATAACGTTTCTCTCACCTTGAACAAAGTCCAATATCATGTCATGAAAAAACTGTACGTTTTCCTACTCAAGAAAATATTTTTGAGAAAAGAACAAGTTTAAAAATTGAAAACAGAAACGTAAATACCTAGTTCTTTATAATAACTACAACATATTCAAAAATCGTGGATATCGGACTTGATTTAGCCCCTTGGCTACACAAGCAGGATAAAGCTTTTGCATTAAAACTTGTTTTCTGCTGAGTCAGATATTTTTTTATGTTATCTTACAATACCTGCTTTTAAATAAATAAAATAAATAAATAAATATCAGGGGACAATGTTACACCAATTGATCTGGTCCCAAACTAAGCTCTAGGCTTGTACTATGGGTACTAGACAACGATATAAATACTTATATAGAGAAATGTATACTTAAATACATAGAAAACATCCATGACTCAGGAACAAATATTCGCGCTCATCACACAAATATCTGCCCTTACCGGGATTTGAACCCAGGACCGCTAGCTTCGTAGGCAGAGTCACTACCAACTAGGCCAGCACGTCGTCAAAAGGTTAAGGAAGGTTAAGGTTTAGGTTCAGTTATAGCTTTAAAACTCGAGCGAAATTTGATTTAGGATAAACGAAAATTCGGACATACAAAGCGTTAGATCAAATAACGATTAGGGATTCCAATATAGACAATTAGACACTATATAGGGTTTTTTTGTTATATACATGGTTATATTTGTTCGCAGGGTATCAACGTGCGACACAAGGTGCGCGAGTTGATCGACTTCATCCAGGACGACGAAAAACTGCGCGAGGAGCGTAAGAAGGCCAAGAAGAATAAGGACAAATATATCGGTGAGTCTCCAAACTTTATTCATCAAACATCGTTATAGAATTTCACGTTTATCACTTCCTGACAAAAATAACATTTTTGGGGCTAGCTTTAGTTTTTTTGCAAAGTCATTATTTGCTTATGAAGACCAAACTAATGAGTTCCAACATGATGGGTTTACATTAAATGTAGCAGAGATCCTATCTATGTCCTAGCCACCTTCCGACTCCATCAGATCAGTGTTGGATACCACAATATTGCAATGTCATTGGGTTTACATACGTTCCTTTAACGGGAATTTGGTCAAATTTAGTCTGCAAGATTGACCCGTACATATGTACAACCTTAGAATAATAACACATAGAAACCTAGTCCGCGAACCAAAACCGTCAGACTTAAACTACACCATTCTGGTGTACTCGGCGATCGCCGCCTGTCAGTCGCAATCACGTCACACAGCGTCAACAGCTCCCGGATTTTTATTGATTATGACGATTTGTATTGTTAATGGGTGCCACAACACTTCAGACCAAGAAAATAAACACTATAAAATAACATTCCACGTGTAAGTAATATGTTTTGACTTGTTGTTTTACGTAAAACATTCACTAAAATATTAAATTATTTTCTAACGACATTACATGAAAATGTTGCCATTATAACGAATTTTTTCCCCCTAAATTGTTATAGTAAGTACTTGTTCTATTTTGTGATATTCTGTGCTACGAATTGAATTACTTGTTTTTCTCGTTCAAGATTTCCTTCTAATCCGATTATTGCCGCACGTTGGATTGAAAAAATTAGGCTTAATCGAAATGAAAGCTGGTGGAAGCCGTCTAGGAGGACAAAAATATGTTCTGTACATTTTAATGACACAGACAAATATCTTACTAAAGGTGGCTTGTGCAGACTACGTCGGGACGTGGTTCCTACTAAGGTGATTGCGAGTATATACTGGGTGTCCCTGGATAAATTGAATTTTAGTCCGCCAAAAAACCACCGGCCAAAAAAGTACCTTAGAACATTTAAACTACCTACTTAAAATATGATATTGTATGCGAATTAGAAAGAGACAAAACATTTTCTTATTACATAAGTGTTAATAAACGTTTGTATTATTACTAAGTAACTACAAAAAATGATCGAATTTAATAAAAATGATTATAATTATGAAAAAATCCCCTAGTTTAGGGGGAAATGTAATCCGCTAGCAACATTATTTGTTTACTTGTGTGCGTGTTGTCGTGTGTTAGTACGCGTTGATTACGCCCACATTTGCAAGTGTTGCAAGTGTTGCAACAGATCAGATTTACTAGTCAGTTTGATTACCAGTGAGTAGTGATGGATTGAGGTCACACGAACACACTTTACGTGTGTATTCAAAATTAAGTTATGTAATAACTACAATGTTTCAATGTTTAGTTTGACTTACTTTTTGCATTTATATAACCCAAGCAAAGTTAAGAATTTCTTAATACTGACAAATGTCAGAATTGTTCCAACGAGAAAAGTTAGGCCTAGCTATATCTCTGACGGTTAAAAATGTTAATTTTTATTTATAAGTCACACAATAATCATCTCTGGAGCGAGCTATGTGTCTACGACTTTTTCGCCCGTGTTTACCTTTAGAAATTCGCGTATTTAGGGTGACACACGGGCGAGTAAGGTCGCCGAGCCATAAGTACGGCGATGCAACACGCGCGTGGCCGGGGCGTCGACGCTGTGATTTCAAAATACAGCGACGCAAGTGTTTCAACGCATCGAATGGCATGTCTTTCTAATCTATTCGTAGAAAAATGCAGCCTGAAAGCATTCCTCTATCATATTTCCGCCGTACGTAAAGAAGAAGAAATGTTTTTAATAAGTATATATGATTACTTTGTTATATCCAGGCATGTCGTCGGAGGCGGGCGCGCCGGGCGCGCGCGGCGCGGGCGGCTGGGGCGAGTACAGCGACCGCGCCGGCGCCGGGAACTGGGGTGACGTAGCCTCCAACACACACGCACACGCGCACACACACACACACACACACACACACACACACACACACACACACACACACACACACACACACACACACACACACAATCTTCGTCATATTTTGTATAACCCTTTATAAGGCAGAGCGAGTATATTTCCCACCATAATAATTTAACTGATGGGTTCTATTTGCGAACACTATGACAGTTGTCTATAACCGGTAAATTGTTAATTGACAAAAGAAACAATATATGTTCAATATGTTTTATTAATGTAAATGACGAACTAATTAGATTTGTTCAGGACACTAGCCTATTACATTAAAACATTATTGTACAATACAATATCGGCTGTTATTATTAGCAGAGCATGCATGGATTTGCATGTGTTGTGACGCAAGAGCATAACGCTATTATTCTGACAGCACCATCAAAACCCAGGCAGTGAAATATTTAGAATCAGAACACATGCATAACTAATGTGTCGGATCATAATAAAATATGCACTACTCCACGACAATATCACGACCCTTTCTTTCAGAGCTAATAACTCTTTCAACAGCCCCACTTAGTTAGGAACCTACCCAGCTGCACTAGCTTCCCATTCTAAAGAGACTGCAGACGAATACTATACAAGCACAGACAGCCAACGTCAAAGCACAGCTAGCCGGAAGAGTACACGCACTCACACAGACGCACACCTCTACAAGTCCCCTAAGCAGACATGGCAGTGCTGTCAGTCGCGGGTTACGCTTTGCGATTCTAATGTTTTCATCTTTCTTTATAGAGATGCTACGAGTGTATTGCGTTATAGAAGCCATCTTGAACTTTTTAATTATTCAACCGATTGATTCCAACTTCGATATGAATGAGGATATTTGTGGTGTCCGACAATGAATACGTTGAACTCATAGAGGCTGTTTTTTCTCAATCTAAGGAGATTCTTTGTCTGATTAATATTTGTGATTAGGTTTGCTTTTCTGTCAACCACTTTTGTTACTTTCTATATGATTATATGGTTGACTAGTATAGAATGCCATTTGGCATTAAGGCCGCCATTTGTGTTTTTTTCTGCTTTTTAAATTAATAATATTAAATAAATAATAAAACATATAATTTACGTTTGCATATTAGATATGCTTAAAGTATCAGATCACAACGAATTACTTACTCAAATAAATAAAGTCGAAAAACGCTTAACATGTACACACAATAATATAATATGTCTGAGTCTCACGAAAGTTTCATGTTTAAAATATGCTTATAGTGTATGTTTGTCCTTAGACGAGCCGAAGGAGCGCAACGAGGAGGAGGACTACGAGCGCGCCGACGACTCGGACGGCGACTACAGCCACGGGCCGGCGCACGCGCAGGCGCGCAAGCCCAACAAGTCAGTACGCGCCCGGTCTCATACCCGCGGAATACTAACAACAGTGGAAGTGGCTTGAGCTTCGCTTAGTGTCGGCCCTGTTGACGCCAATACAAACTATCCCAACAACACATTCAAAAATAGCACAATGACATGCTTCTCGATTTATTTCCTATATTAGAAATATTATTCGCACAAGCGATCGCGGCAAAACTAAGGTGGGTTGCGCGGAACTCCGCATAATTATGCCACATGTTACACGCCCACTGAACACTTCTACTGTTTTTTCTGTTCTGTGCTCATCACACGTCATATTTTATAGGGATTCGTGCCCAAAGGGAGCACATCAACGCTTGCACGTAATTTTTAACCTCGGGTGAACCCCAAGTTAGCAGGTTAATTCGTTAAAATTTACAGGTCTCATATGAAGCTGTCGTTTTTGAATAATTTAACCTGGGGTTAACCTAGGGTTAAATTTACCTGCTTACGGGCCTAATATGCCTTCACTGTTGCGGCTCCACTGAGGCGGAGACGAGTGGAGTGGGGCGGAGCTGTGCCAATATTAACCAATAGAATCTAAGCTAACGTGCGCAAGGCGCGCTCGACGTGACCGCACGCGCCTTCTATTGGTTAATATTGGCACAGCTCCGCTCCTGTCCGCCTCACTGGAGCTGCACCCTAAGAGATAGCAGGTTGATTTTTTTCCTCCAGAATATGTGTTGTAAGACGGATTTACAAAAAAGGAAGGTAAAATAATAAGACACTATTACCCTTGGACCCACTTCTTTGTCCCACCGCAGAAAAATTGGCACCCAGCTTTTGGCATACAATTTTAATTGTGATACCAAAACTGGATAGGTTAGGTTCGTTAGGTATCTATAAATGCCCGAAGGGCAAACAGGCCTGGAATAGGAGCCCTGCTGTGAAGCAGGGCTCCGTCGAAAAGAGCAGTGGGACGAAGTAGTGGGACCACGGGTAAGCGTCCATAATAAGGGGTCCTCGTACAAGTTTTTTTTTTCCTTGTATCGTAAAAATGGTAGAACATATAAGGGTCGAATTTGATATGATTATATTTAAATCCTTAAGACAAACAACAAATACTTAAAAATGATCAAGTGTGAATTGGGCTCACGCCGAATCATTCGACATCGATTTCAAATTGAAATATAATCAACATAAGAATACCTACTGCGCGGAGGTACGGAACCCCCAGTGGGCGAGTCCGACTTGCACATGACCGGTTTTTTGGAGATTTAAATCTAGTAGATATAAATCTTTATAACTATTATTTATTTATCCCGTGTGGTTGCCGGGTTAGAACAGTGCCACTCCATGTCTTTCCGTGGATGTCGTAAGAGGCGACTGGGTGATTATTCGGCGTTTTAACCGCCGTCATTATTGTCTTCGCATATTATTCAAGATACACTTTTTAATTGTCTTATGATTTTAAATGGAATTAATACTACCCCCGGGCCCGTTGACTTTGACATCAAAAGTTGCTGGTAATTATGATTGTTTTCGTCAACATATTGAACACAACAATGACGGCGGTTGAAACGCCCAAATATTCACCCGACTAAGGGATAGAGGCTTGTAGTACAGATAGCGGACGGGCTTGCAACCTGTCTCTAATACACTGGTACGCCCAATTTGTGTAAAATTTGGTTAGAGAATTATCATATTTTTTGTTAGTAATTCTGTAGTTCTGCCTACCCCACTCTGGGATTAAAGGCGTGAGTTTATGTAAGTAACTATTATTTCTACTGTTTCAAAAATACTATACTAAATTACATGGTCCCTAACTCTCAAATTGCGATATTTCAAAAAGTTACCAAGTGACATTTTCTTTCCGTGTACCCTTCCAAAACAGCGGCAACTTTTTTAATAGATATTCTGAAAAATCATGGTTAGAGGTTTGTCTTAAAACCATACTTTTCTTATAAACGCGGTAACAGAAAATTACGTCATTCCGACCACTTCTCCCCGTTTGATCGAGTTACCTTTTAAACATGGTTTTTATCAAAAAATCTTTTCAAAAAATCCTCTCGTCAATTACTACTTCTGATCATAGACAAATGTTAACGGGCAACCCAAACTAACAGCCCGCCAGCCGTTAAACAGTTTGCAGGGTAGTGTGGAGCGCGCGGCGATTCGGCTTGACTGATTTTAGACTGTCAGTCCGCAGACTGCAGTTAATCTGTTTGTTTATGGTATCGTTGAGATTCTAAACAATACTGTTAATGGGATCATATGTATATAATATTTAATATACTGTTAATATCACTTATTTTAGTGACCTTAATTTGGACAAAAAAAGGAATATTATTTTATAATCAATACTTTAATGAATCAAACACAAACGAAATATAAACAAACCACAAAACAACTTATTCACTATCTTCCTCCGAATCCTCATTTTCCTCTTCCTCTTCCTCCTCAAAATCATCTTCATCTTCCTCCAAACTATCCTCTTCTTCATTCTCCAAACCCTGTTCCTCAGTTAAAGAGTCAGAATCTACCGCAGTCGTATCCACGTCATCTGTCAAATCGTCGATGACGTCATCAATCTTGTAATAGAAGTCTTCCATCTCGCTCTTAACCAGCTCCACGCAAACTTGCCATTCCTCAGAAGAAAAGTTCTCAATCTCTTCTTGAAGCTGTTGCTTTAAATCTTCAAGCGTTGAGGGCGATTTTCTTTTGATGTTAGTTTTGATCTCATCCCAAACATACTCAATAGCACTCAGCTCTGTATGAAAAGGTGGTAATCTTAGAACATCTACACTATATTTATTGGCAATTTCCTCCACAGCATACTTCTTATATTTATTCTTAACTTCCTTAATTTTCATCAACAATTCTGCTCTGAACTCGTCTTCTGTAAATGGTATATTCTTGCTACTCAACCATTTTTGTAGATCAGCTTTCAACCAGAATGAAGTGGGTAGTTTTTCACTCAGTCGGCAATGCCACGGAGAGTCGTCCATAACAACCACAGCCTTCTCTCCAAGTTTAGTAACAATTTTCTCAAACCACTGTTCGAAATGGTAGAAGTTCATATAATTTTCATAGTTATTGGTCTTTGATTCAAAGATTTCTCCTGCCCCCTTTACAAAGCCATTTTCATTCCCAATGTGCAATAGGATGAGTCTTGTAAAGTCCATTGATGGAGTTTCGGATTCTTGGTTGTCCGATATATTTGGGAGGAGGTCTTCTGAAATAGAAAAGATTCAATAAATAGTGTAATTAATAAATATTACTCTTTGAAACAATACTATATTTAATTTATCACAATTAAATATTAATTTGATGTGATACACTGTTAATAAAATAACCGATCAAAATTCGAGAACGAATCTGACAGTTCCCATCTTGATTATTTAGTTATTATAACATTATTTTATAAAAACAGAACGAGAACTCATGTAACCAGTAATTTTAGGTTAAGTTTTATTGATAAAAATACCTACACTTAAACCAAAATGTAGTAATCAAAGCAAATGTGCGCCCGTTGAGGTTAGGATTTTCATCTCTAATTCGATCACCGACTGTGGTTATAAAACCCATACTGGCTAGCAACAATCTCTATGCTTAGGCAAATCTAATAACACTTTGTTCCTCGAATTCTAGCGATTTATTCAATTCCTACAAGGGAATTTAGAAACTGATAGACATATGCCTACATGAATCCTGAAAACAAGTCTCCCTTTTGTTTGTAAATCCTCTAAATTTGTTATAAATTATAATCTATTTACAAAAACAATACCAACCTGCATTTATACACATCTCATCCAAATAAAATATAGGTCGCTCCTCTTTCCTATACTGTATGATTTTGTTCAAGTAATGTCTCCTCCGCAAGACGAGTTTACTTCTATCCATCAATTTATGCTGTCCTTCGTCTTTTATATACTTGAATTTGAGATGTTTCACTATCTTGTGAAATGTTGTTTGTCTTAAATTAGGAAGATTATCATCCGCATTCACCGCTTCTAAGACCTTCTTACCTAAAGAAGAAAAGAAACATTGATTTGCTATACAGAGATCAAACCACTTAATCTTAGTTCTAGTTTCACCAAAACAGCTGTAGGTATGTATGAATTAGCAGTCGATAAACATTGATTAACATAATTTGGTGAAATTGCCTGTATTCTATGTGGGTAAACAATATTGTCTTTGACATTTTATTGTATTGTAAGATTTGTAAGGTCATCATGTTTAGTCTATTAACTACAGTTATAAAGTTATAAACAACTTGCTTGGAGGGATTTCTCTTTTCATATAAAAATAGTACACTTTTCTTCTTATAGCGCTCTTTTCCTTTTCATTTATTTGTTGAGAATAAACGGGTAGTTTCTTTGTCATGTTCAGTGGTGAGACAGGCACTGTGATCCCGTGTTCTTTCAATATGCCATAAATAGAAGTGAGCCCAATACCGAGAACTTTGGAAGTGGCTTCATGTAGGGTAGTCTGGGATGGATGCCCCGCTGCTTTCTCTTGTAGGTGCTTATAAGCATTTACTACCATTTGCTTTTCTAATACTGAGAATGTCTTTTTCTGTAAAATAAAAACCGTGATCCTATGAATTAAAAAAAAAGTGTTTTCAATTCTTTCCGACAGGGGTAGAATTTGATTTTATTGTCAATAAAAGTTGGAAAATTACCCTATTTTTTGGAAATTAACACGCTTATGTTTGTATCACTGCTGTCCAAATTATGCAAATCATTTTGTTTCATTCTGATTGGTTTATAACAATAACTATAACCTTCAAATTAATAAAAACAAACAAAAAACAGTATTTGTACAAGTACCTTTGGAAGTTTAATTGCAGGTGTAATTATATCTAAAGGATCCAGTTTAGGGCTTTTGATTTTGTCCATTTTCACTTATATTAAACACGTAACAACAAAGTGACCGGCCGGGCGGCGAATTTGAGAACTGCTTTTGAGGTTGTAATTTAAAATGGCGACCGAACAAACGAAGATTTCCGAAGGCCAGTGAATTGAGATACAATACGAAACTTGATAGGTTACTCCTTAACCTTGTTAGCTCGATCGGTACATCTATCCTTTTCTCTCGCACGAGGAGCGAGCGAGACTAGGACTAGCCCTGCCAATCTTTTTACCGCCGAACATTACCGGACCGTGCCGTGTGTAAAAAAAGGATGGCCAACTTTCAAATTTGAATTTGACAAGTCAACGAATATTTATGGCGCGGTTTGGTTTTAATTTCGAACTAAAAGATAGGAGTTGGAAAAATAAAAACAAATATTGATTCGGAAAAGGTTGGATTAATTTATTCGCGTATTCTTACTGTGGACGAAATTTTTAATTTCTTAAACGTTTTATTTAATTTCATATTTTTGTTTGTTGGTTTATTAATTTATTATCATTCAATTCATTATCATTATGTTTAGTTCAAGTGCATCTTAGTTTAGAACCAGTTCCCGTCTTTGGAATGAACTGAAATTTGGAATACAGATGTGAACCCGATGTCTGTTTCATGGTTGCTATGAGCTGATCTGATGATGGAGTAGGACAGGATCTCCGCTATACTTAACACCGACCCACCGAGTTTGGACTCGTTAGATTTGTCTAAAGGGCAGCTGATAACTGTTTAGTGAGTCAGCAAAAAAATCCACTGAGAGTTTCAAATGTCTAGATAATTTCATGTAAGATTGTTTTTCACTCGCGACACAAAGAGAGAGGTGTTATAAGTTGGACCGCTGCCGTGCGTGTGCGTGCGAGTATGCATGCGCGTGTGCGTGTGTGTGTGTCCGTTGCACCGTAGCTCTTAAACGGGTGAACCGATTTGAATGCGGTTTTTTTTTTCATTTGAAGGTATATATCTATCTATATCTATATCTATAGGTTATCACCATCACCATCTATAGGTTTCATGATAATCGGTTGGGCCTTTTAAAAGATAGCTCTGAAAGAAGGGGTCACCATTACATGTGTAGGGGTTTTTTATTAGGGTTCCGTAGCCAAATGGCAAAAAATGGAACCCTTATAGATTCGTCATGTCTGTCCGTCCGTCTGTCCGTCCGTATGTCACAGCCACTTTATTCCGTAACTATAAGAGCTATACTATGGAAACTTTGTAAGTAGATGTATACGGTGAACCGCATTAAGATTTTCATACAAAAATAGAAAAAAAACAATAAATTTTTGGGGTTCCCCATACTTAGAACTGAAAATCAATTATTTTTTTCATCAAACCCGGGGTATCTATGGATAGGTCTTCAAAAATGATATTGAGGTTTCTAATTATTATTTTTTCTAAACTGAATAGTTTGCGAGAGAGATGCTTCCATAGTGGAAAAATGTGTGTCCCCCCCCGTAACTTCTAAAATAAGAGAATGACAAATGTAAAAATAATATATGATGTACATTACCCTGCAAACTTCCACCGAAAATTGGTTTGAACGAGATCACATAATAATACATAATTTACATAATTAGTTAGTTATTATTATTATATTATTATTATTAGTTATTAGCTGTACATAATTAGTTTTTTTTAATACGTTATAAATCGTAAACCGCATTTTACCTTTCATTTAATGAACTCCAATATAATAAAGAATAAAGAAAAACATTTATTTAGATGTATAGTGGTACGGAACCCTACGTGCGCGAGTCTGACTCGCACTTTTACGGTTTTTATCTGTCTAATAGTTTTATAAGTATTTTAATTTAGTACCTGTGATATTCCAGAGAGAACATATACCGCGATGACTCCGGCGCCGGCAGCCCGCCGCCCCGCGGGCGCGACTCGCGCGACTCACGCGACCTACGCGATTCGCGCGAACCGCGCGACTCTGACTACGCGACCGCCGGGAACAACACCACGCTCAATATCAGTCTCAAGAGCCCTGCCAAGACTAAGAGTAGCACTCCTTCTAAGAAGATCGACTTGGGTAAGGGGTTTTATTTTCTTATCTTATCCGATGCCTTTTCGGATGCACTTCGACTCCCTTATGATCTTTTGTGCAATTACCGGGCAGGTTTCCTTTGATGTTTCTCCTTCGCCGTAATGTACATAAGTTAGAAAAACTCATTGGTACACAAGGTGACCGCGGGGGTTCGAACTCTGTACATTATGACCATGGTTCATGTTGCGTAATATTTGTGTAGGCGACGTCGATTGCCCAGAACTCCTGTCAAGAATTAATCTCCGTGATCCTCTTAGATCAACGAGGTCTAAACACCTTTTCAGTCTTCCCAAAACCAGGACTAACGCCGGGAAACGTGCACCCATACATAGACTGTGTGGCCATCACAATACATTTCTTAGCGACATAGACCTATTCTCACAATCCCGCGCCCAGTTTAAAGCTTCTGTTGTAAATTTATACAAGCATTAATATTTTTCTGTGTTTCTGTTGTTTAATGTTATTTTTATCATTAAGTCTTAATTAAGTACATTGCATGCTGTAATTTTAACTTAGTATTTCTTGTGTTCATAGTGAGATACATTCAGGGAAGCATCTGTATTTATAGTACCAATTTACAAATTATGTTACACTCTATGTATGTTTCTGTGTTCTCTCCTAAATAAATAAATAAATAAATAAATGGGTAAGGGATTCTATATTAACACTAGCGGTCCGTCCAGACTATATTTGTTTTAAATATTATACATAGCTGTTCATGCCTGGAGTAGTCTGGGTGTTTTTTTTTCCTTATCGGTACAGTTGCTCCCAAATTTCACAAGATTACCCGCTGGGTTAATCTGATGATTTCCGAAAATTTCATTGAAATCGTTCCAGCCTTTTTGTACTCATGTAGCATTAAATTAATCCGTATCGTTGACAAGCAGAGAAGACTTAAAAGTACAGTCGGCGACAAAAGCTTGTTACACAACTTTTTTTTCTGAGAATGTTTTTTTTTGCAGGTGCAGCAGCCTCGTACGGTAAACCCGCCGCGCCCGTGGCTGCCGCCAACGCGACGCAACAGTCGCAGGAGCTGCTCGACGACCTGTTCAAGACCTGCGCGCCCTCGCCCGTGCCCGCGCCCGCCTCCGCCTCCGCGCCCGCTTCTGCTGTGGCTGCGCTGCTTGAAGACGACTTTGACCCTAGGTCAGTACTAACTAAACAACTCATATTCTAATTCGAGTGTTTTAAACTATAATCAACACAAGTCTAATTTTTTTTCAAGAATTCGTTTTTTATCTCAAATAAGATCAGGTTGAACATATCTTAACGGTTCCAGTAATATTATGTGCAGGAAATCAAAGCTATATTGAAAGTATACATTTTAACCTTGAGTTCGAATTTCACCAAACGATGTTAAATTGGAATCAATGTTGATAAACTGTTATACAATTTGACAACTTTATTTTTAATTAAAAAATTAAAACATTAAGATCACAAAAATATTAAATTTTATTTCTACACGGAAATTGTAAATTATTCGAAATCAGTGTTTTATTAATTTTTAGTAACATAAAAATACAAAAAGTAATTCCGATACCGGGAATCGAACCCGAGCCTCCTGGGTGAGAGCCAGGTATCCTAGCCACTAGACCATATCGGATGTTGAGGGTGGCGACGAAATTAGCGTTCTTTATACAAAAAATATATTATTATAATCAAAGTCAAAGTCAAAGTCAAAGTTCTTTATTCTTCAATTTAGGCATAATATAATGCACCTATGAATGTCAAAAAGCATTACCACCGGTTCGAAAAATAAAACCTTTGCCCCGAGAAGAACCGGCGTAAGAAACTCGGCAAGGTATATTTTTTTCAAGAAAAAGGTTTACATCATTACATTATAATTATAAATAGTTTACAATATCACGGTATTTTTGTACAGTAGGTGCACCTTTTTTTAGCGTAGATTACTCATGCAGGACGGACGACTCACTGCCAAACATCCCTATCCATGATATAATCGTTTACTTTATAATATGCTCGGGAAATTAGTTTTTGTTTTACGACAGATTTAAATTTAGAGTCAGTAAGTTCAGTAATACTTTTTGGAATTTTATTGTAGAATTTTACACAATTTCCCAAGAATGATTTTGAAGTTTTGGCCAGTCTATAAAAAGTGGTTTTGAGCTTTCCTGTGCTCCTGGTTGCTTTTGGCTTATCAATGTTCGTTGGGAAATTATGTAGATTCTTCCTAACAAAGATGATTATTTCAAATACATATAGTCAAATTCAAATTCAAAATATTTATTCAGTAAATTGGCCACATGAGGGCTCTTTTACACGTCGGTAATATAGAGTGAATCTACCAGCGCTTCAGAAAAAAACTCTAGCAGAAGGTCATTTTTTCCTATAATTAAATACAATAATACTTAAAAGTGACATTTACAAGTAATAAATAATTATTTTAAAACTAAAACCATGAAAACCATTACAAATGTAAGCTCATCATCATTAAATTAAAATTAGTGACTAGGAAAACAACATTACGAGATCTCTACAATTAAAATATAGACTAAATTATTTATTACGTTTAATCTGAATGGTATTTAGTAAATTATAAGGTCGCTCAAGCAGAAAATTAGTTTTTTGGTCGATTTTTAATCAAACCTACGTCAATCAAAAGAATATGATTGACAAAGTTGTGCTGATGCTTTTAGGTTTTGAGTGGTTTTTTTTAATAACATTATTATGTAGATATAGTTGAACAACAAAAGATTATATATTTCAGAGCGGAAGAGCCCCGACCGCCAGCGGAGCCGGAGTTTGGCGACTTCACGAACGCGTTCGGCGCCGCGTCCGCTCTCGCTCCCGCTCCCGCGCCCGCGCCCGCGCCCGCGCCCGTCCACGATGCCTTCGCCGACTTCACGAGTGCTTTCACCGGACCCACCACGCCCAACAACAATATACGTGAGTCACTCTCACTCTTATCATTTCATCAACATCGTCTTGATACTTCGAAACCATGCATTTTGTGAGAGCCCTTTTGCCCTGCACCTTATCTATGTGTATGTGCAAGCCTAGAGTTTAGTTCGGGATTAAGTCTCGGCTTTGGGGCCTTAAAAAAACGAGTCTTCTCTTTTCTTAAATAATGGCAGTGCACTTGAGATTTCTCCAGTGTTTAGCGTGTTTATATGTTGAGATGATCATTTACTGGTTGAGATGATCTTGCGGGTGGTAGGACCTTGTGCAGGGTTCGTCCGGATCGCTACCACCATCTTATCCATTAACCTACCGCCAAACAGCAGTGTTCGCATTGTTGTTCCGGTTTGGGGATAAGACAGCCGGTGTAATGACTAGCATAGAGGCATTCCATATTAGTCCTCAGTCAGGCTTGCAGTCTTGTGAATGCGAATGTCTATGGATCACAGTTTCCACTTACCATCAGGTGGCCTGTGTGCTGGTTTGCCATCTCTATGACATAAAAAAAAAAAATACTATGTGACTTGTTTTTTTGTTGGCTACCCGTTACACATAAAAAAATGGTCTAATTTTACTATACAAGGTGGAAAAAAGAAGCCACATGGACGGCTATTACCTTAGATATTAAAAATAGCAAGTTTTACGTAAAGATTTATTTTTATTTTTTAAAAATTCTGCATTTATAGATCTTTGGGTACCCTAGAGATGTACTAAAAAAAATATATTTTAAAGGAAGGTGGTGCTGTTTGGGATTTTCAACTAAGTTCAATTGATGAAAATCAGTTAAATCATTCAATTGATATCCAGCTTTAAAAGATGGGGTCGCGATGATATAATAGACTTAGATAGTATTCAAAATAATAATTAAAATGAATTATAAATGTCCAATGAAATACACTGAATGAAGGTAATTGTATAGTTCCAGCGCCGCCCTCCAACGTGGACCTGCTGAGCGCGCTGGCGCCGCCCGCGCCGCTGGCCGCCGCGCTGCAGCCCGCAGGTACCCCGCGCACAACGATAACCCCTCCCACACACCACTGCTCACTCTGGTCAGGGCCATCCGGATTGCTCCCACCTCATAACTCTCGACATACCAAGCAGCATTCGCGCTGTGGGATGAGACTAACGGCCCAATTATTGACACACAAACACCTCACCTCACCGCACCTCACTCCTCAACCCTGGTAACGCTTTACAGTCCAAGGATTATAGTCTTTACAATTTGTTTGAAACTTTCGCACTTCTTAAAAAGTGACGGATGTTTTATCTATATTTATACACAGCAATATACGCGATCTCAATCGGCAGGGGTGTTAAAGCTATTCATACCCCAGTGCCGCTAAATAACTCAAGTAATCGACAAACAAATGTTAGAGTAAGAGTTCGTACCGTAACTTTTATGTAACAACCCCCAGTGCCGCTAAATAACTCAAGTAATCGACAAACAAATGTTAGAGTAAGGGTTCGTACCGTAACTTTTATGTAACAACATTTATTTATCAAACAAATTTGTACATTAACAGCTAAGGCTAAAACATCACAAAATTACAAGTACTTAGTGTAAGCAATGTAACATGATTGTATCGTGGTCTTGGGCATATCCCGTTCGGCCCGGCGCGGACGTGTTCGTGACACACGACTAAACAAACTGATTGTGTACAAAATGACCAGCATTGCAAATTACATTTTGTCCAACTATCAAAACATACTAGTACATTTTATCAAAGTAGCATTATGTCCAAATCACTAAATTTACAGACCATTTATCCAGTTGTTTTCTTTTAAAAGCACTTCACTTCAGTTAACCCGAGTAGTAGTCAGTTAATAAAATAGACAAGTCTTACAATAAATATATTGTCAAAAACAAACAGTTACATCATGATAACTAACTGCTTTGCAATTATAATAATACGTGTAAAGCAAGAGATATGCTGATATTTCTGTAATAACACTAAACAAAATATATAAATCCACAAATATTATCCGGAGTACTGTTAAAATATATTTAAATTGATGAGTAGTAGACACATAATAAAGCTAAAAGAACTGTTGTTACCCTGGCAACGCTCATTATCGAACTGATACCAATAACGATATCAATATTAGCGGTTTATAATAGCTAACCGAATAAAAAAAACCCATTTGATAGGGCTAGCCGGTTGATGCGAGCTTCGTTGGCCCTCTGTAGACTCGTTTAAAGTTGCAACATAAAATGTTTCGGTACTAACCCTTAGTAAATGTTCCTCATTAAAAACTATCATTAATCATACATCTCACAAAGTTAAGGTTTTTAGGAACACTACATATTGCTCTACTGTTATTGCGATATCTAGTAATACATTTGAAATTACCTCGAGGTTCAACTTTACAGTGGCTGATTAAGCCTATTTCTAATTTTAATCTTATTTGCATTTGTCTACACCGGTAAAAAAACATGGGAAATTGTGAACGTATGTAAAATGAGTAATTCGCGTCTTTGTGGAATGATTTAGTCCCATTTTATTACCGTTGAAGAAGATACAAACTGGTGTTTTTTTTATTATGAATATTTGCTAACATTATTGTATGAATTTTCTGACATTCTTATAGTATGATGTTATTGGATTGGGTTATTTATTATTTCTATAGATATTTACACAATCAATATTATATTTAATATCTCACTAATAACGTGATGGTTTATTTGAACTGTCAGATAATTGAAATTGACTGTGATTAAGCAACACAATTTTAAGTTTCCTTGATTGAAATTGTTTTGCATAACACGGTCCAAACCTAACAAAACTTATTTATAAAATGCTTGCGATTTTTGATTGCAAAATACACGTGACTCCCGTTTGCATGGACCGTTAAATGTTCTAGTGTAAATACAGTTTTGGGCACATTCAGGTGTTTTTCATTTCCAGAATGTGAAAAAACGAGCCTCCCACAAGAGTTGAGAGTCTTCGTAGATGCGCTACACGGTATAGCTCGCGTTAGGAGCGAAACTGACGCCTCTGCCGTCAACAAGCGATTCCAAGCTCTGCGGAACACTCTCCCCGGACCCATCACAGTACAAAGACTTTGCAAAATCGACACAGAAATGATCAACAGTGAAGTGATTGAAGTGTTTGTACAATTATTAAGTAGTGTTGTGCGTGTGCTCCTGCCTTCCTGGCCTAACTTCAAGACGGACATCCAGTATTTGTTCACCGTTGAAGACAGCTTTCAAGTCAGTCAAGAAACACTTGCAGTGTTGTGCGGACATTTAAGGAATGAAACAGATGAAGCTACTTTAACAGGTTTGGCTTCCATTTTAACTGAGCATGTCAAAAGTGATGCGATACTGATTGCTATTGTTAGAGGTAGTAACATGAAATTTGATGATGTTAATGAACAGTACAGACATCAAAATGAATGGGAGAGCTATGTCCAGCTTTTAGTGTCGCTGCCTGAAAGAGTTGCCAATAAATTAGAGAAAAAAACCCCCAAGAATCTGTCACATGAGAACTATTCTTATATCTTAATCTTTCACATAATACGAAGCATGGATTTCATGGCAGGATCCAGTTATTCGCAAAATATGGAATACAATATCTCATATTTGTCGTTTTTAGTGTCGAAGGTGATAATAAACTACAACATGAGTGGAAATTCGGACGCCATTTTTAAATTCATTGACATTCTTAATGCATGGTCGAAAGAAGAAAAGGAGTCCCTTTTTCCAAGACGGAAAATGATACAGAAAATGTTTTATCATTTAAACCGGCAAGCCATAGATTGTATCGCTCTAACTTTGCTTAACAGAGCGCATATAGACTACAAAAAGTCAGACCAATCTATTTTGTACTTGCTTGGTGATAATTTCGACCGTAATAAAGATTGGAAGGAGATTCTTTCATTCAGAATACCTTTTTTAATACAACCAAGAGATTACAAAAACACTACAATTCCAGAGAATCTCATATACTATCTAGCAACTTCGAAAGAAGATGTACTAACTGACTTAGTGCTGAAGCTGAGCCGGGTGTGGTCTGACGTGAAACATGGCAACATCTCAAATATTACACATCACATGTATATTTCGCAGTTGTTGGTTCTTGCTGTGAAATATTCTGTTGTAAAGAATATTAAAGGAAAAAAACATTGGCAATTGAATGAACTTAAAACTATTCTGTTCAAAGGTATGTCCAAACATCTGGACGTATTTTCTCAAGAGTTCCGATGTATAGGCATGGCTACTATTGAAATTGTGCTAAAACTATTTGCTATAATAGATGTAAAAGACAAAGCTGCTGAAAATCTCTCCTTCGACTTCAAGGAGATGGGGCAGAATTGTGAAGATATGTACAATCAGCTTAGAGAATTAAGCTTCAGGTGTCTAATAGATCCTTATATTAAGATACCCAAAGATTTCAAACTCAAACCTTTCGATTTGAATGGTGTTCTTGACCTGATAGCTTTGAAAGTAGTTGACGCGAATCTCATGTTTGTACACAATACGATAGTCACTTGCGCTGTCAAGAGCCCAGAGCAGACAAAAGAGATTGTCAAGACTATTATCTCTGTGAAACTTGATGCTTTAGATAAAGGCAAGCAACTGCAAGAGGATTTGGACTCTGATGACGATTTACAACCATACGACATGGCTAATGACATCGCGATTGCTGATAAGAAAAGACCCGCTTATGTAAGAGATCTAATCGAGCTCATAACCGAAGCTAAGGACGCTGAAATCTTTGCGACCGCCGTTGAAACAGCTGAAGAGTTAGTGTCAAAACAATTGAAAAAGGAAGATGCAAAATTGGCCAAAGAATTGCTGGATTTATTCATACATTTAGACGATAGATTTTGTGTTGATCATTTTAGTATTATCAAGTTTAACACGTGTATTGCCATTCTGTGCAGTCAGCCGAAAGTTTGCGCTGAACATATTTGCAAAGAGATCCATACGGATGTCGGCAGATATTCCATTGCTACTAAAATATTTATGCTGGACGTTTTGTCTGAAGCTGCGAATAGGATCGCTGACGTGAAGCCCCCGAGCGAACCGCAGCTCGTCCAACCTGACGTCACAGCACCGGAAGAAAAACCACCACCTGAAGAAATCATCAGACTTAGGCTTATAAACAAGACCAGATATTTCCACTCGAGGAAACCGCATCCGTTCTCGAAAGCCAAGAAAAACCAATTCGCTGCCGTGTCTGATAGCTTCTTCTACCCTTTAGTAAATGGTTTCGGCGTCAGACAATTCACTTTAAGCCATCACAACATGAAACAGGATGTCGACAACGTTCTATTGTACAAATATTTACAAGTCGTCGGGAATATAATTCTAGTGTCCAAGAACTGTCCGAAATGCGCTACGTATTGCTGGGATGTGGTCCGCATGACCTTGTATCTCAGATATAGTCCAGACCCGAAGATCCAATCGTGTGTGATCGCTATGCTAGCCAGCGTAGTTTTAGCTTTACCGCCAACTATAATGCGTAGTGAATTTCTAGAGACTATGGTAGAAATGCGCGCCTGGCTTGCAGATTTGTACAATAATGGCGATGCTTCTGCCAACATAGCTAATGTAAAGTCTGATACAGATGTTTATGCTGCCATAGTGATGTCCATGATTGATAATAGTATAGAGGACGTTCAGGAAGACTAGAATTTGTGTACAGCTTGGCCTGAGTCGGTGGAGGACATGTGCGAAACCTGCTCCAAAATCGTGAGCACTGACGTGTTCTGGGGCAACGCCCTTACGCTATCTGAGTACAAGAGGAAACTTCGTAAGTAAAATACTCCAAAGTGATTTTGTTTTGAGATTAGCGAGATGATTCCTTTTTGTTTTTATGTTAGAGTTGATTTTAAACTTTTTTCCTTCCTTTCCTTCTAAGTCAGGTTGTGATGTAATGAAATGAAATCACGATTTTTTGGTAATTCCCATTTTCTCGGACAATAATGGTTTTATTATTACAAATGAATTCATGTGTGTATTATTTTGATGTGTAAGCATTACATGCATTTGTTAAAGTTAGTTTTAGTGTTGTTTCACTCGATCTCGGACAAAATCCCTAGAATGCTTTCTCCACTGTTGACCGAGCTGTACACAATTGTTGCTGCAGCAACCCGGCATGACGCCACCGCTTGGATGGCTTAGCTTGGCTTAGCCTTGCCCAAGTGTAGGTATAAGAAAAACGTATTTTGTGTGCTTATACAAAAGTGTCTGTAGTCATTTAGATGTAAAAATAGGGCATAGAAACTGTAAAAATGGTGTCTTTCTTACGCTATTGAAATGACGGATACTTCTGCACAAAATTTTAGTGTCGAATGTCATCATCACGACGCAAACGATGTACATATCGTTAAGCTGAAGAGTAACCACTTTTGTATTTCATCTCGAATAATATTTGGTACCTACATCTATTGCACAAAAATGGGCAGGTCGTCCTAAATTATGTCCAGTATTCGTAATTATTTGTTGACTTAGCACTTGATGCGAAATGTGATTTTTTTGTACGCATAGAATTATATTTGCGCTACACCCGTCTAGATTCAGATTGGGGGTCGATTTTCAACAAAAAAAAATGCACTTAGGGTACCCACGAAATATTCCTTGTAAATTTGAAGTCCCTAGATCCAGCGGCTCAGGGTGGGCGTTTTCTAAGTAACGGAAGAGTTTATACAGTCCCAGATCTTGACGTCAATATTAAGGGACACGAAAGCCCTTTCCTTACCGATCCAAAATATAGTTTTAACTTTTCAATCTGTTAAATATTTTAGGAGTGGTTTAGTTTACGCGTATTAGTCTAATTTTATACTTCAAGCATTTTGGAACGGGTTCGAAATTAGGTCGCTTGGAAGAAAAGCAGCTGTAATAATTTTTTTTGCAAGATTTCAAAATCTTGATTAACTGCGCCTATTTTTGAGACTGCATGCCACCTTTGTTTGACGCAAACGTTTTTCAGTACGAACGTTCGAAAGGAATTACGGTGTACCTAATTTATATTTATTTAGCTTTAGAATTACAAATTATAGCTATTTTTAGACAGGGGAGGCAATGGTGTGCCGCAAGGAAGCGTTCTTTACTTAAATAATTATAATTACCTAGGAAAGTTGACACTAGAATCTGGACCGGTAAAAAAAAGGGCTTTGTTATTCCTTTATATTAACGTCAAGTTCTGAGATACCTGTTTATATAGAATAGAACAAAACTCGACGCTGTCACATTTGAAATTGGACAAGAGAATACCAAAGAGTACTAAGAGAATGTTTTTGTGAATATTGTACTGCACAAACTAATATAAAAATTGTGATATGGGGAGTAAGTAGTAAATGTGGCAGAGAGAGTACCATAATTATATTTAAGAAAATTTAACCTTCGTCGGAAAACTCTTTAATTCAGGTTAAAAGTTCAAATGAGGATAGCTAAAAACTAGGTTAAAATCCTAAAAGCGCACTGAACTCGTTTGAAATATGTATCGAGCCAACAAATCTCCGACCAGGGTTGGGATGGCATATAGCATACATATATGTTTTTGTGTATTTAATAGTAATCTATATTAAGAATGCCCAGTGATGTAGAAGATTAAATTAAGGTCGTCCTAATATTAAATATGAATCAGTCTGTATTATGTTAAATCTGGCTGTCTAAAGTCACAAAGTGAAATGCAAGTTTGGTTATACACATTTTCACATTAAAGCATCGATATTAATTGATTTAGTGATATTAATATTAAAGTATTTTGCCATCTCTGTGTCTTGTGCAACATGGTGCATTAATAAGATTTTCAGAAAAGCGGTCTGCGGTCTTTAAAAATTCAAAATATAGGTAGCACTTGCTGATGATGTTAGCGTTAGAACTTTCGATTGACAAATCAGCTGATCTCATTTTTATGTCCATCCGGTCGATTTGGTAAGACACTCAGAAAGTATGCGACTATAGACTAAAAATGCAGTTAGTAGTAGAGTAAGTTTAAAAAAAATGGTTTCTGATCGGACAAGCTCGATGTTAGTCGTAAGTTTATGTAAGACTGTAAGATAGATGTAAGACTGTAGTTAATAATATTGATGTCAGGGTCGATATATATTTAAAATCTGAATTTAATTTGGAGTTTTACTATCACGGTTAAATAAGGGATGTAAAAATTACGTGATTGTTTTGGTTTTTAATCTTTATTCGACAAAATTGTGTTGTTATTGGTTATTACATTTTTATCTTCAAATAAATGTGAAAAATATATGTAATAGTTGTAAACCCACCGTGTGGAATATAAATAATAAAAAAAATCGGAATAAATGACTACCATTTATTTTTTACCATTCATTATAACTTTAATATCTATGTCTTACGAGACATTTCGGGAGCCACGTGTATTTTAATTTTTAATATTTTGTCAATAACCTCAGTCTCTGCACCACATGTATCCGAAAACGGGTTAAAATAATTTACTTAAAATAATGCTTTTAACCTTTTGACCGCCTTTTAAAAATTAACAGTAGGCATTTTACTTTCTCATACGTTTGGTGCAGGCCTGCGATGACCTAATTTAATGTGTGAAAGATCCACTAATACATAAATATGCTGTTAAAATGCGAATTATCTTCTAAAATCCTAAATTTTTTGCTTACGCACTAGAAAAATAATTGGCCACTTAACGCCAAAAACAGCCTATTTATTTACTGTCTCCTAAACAGGTATCCAACCGACGCCCGTGGACTTCCTCCAGCCTATCACAACTACAAACAACCAAACGGCTAACGCCAAGCCCACGACCAAACTGGGGGCCACGTGGGCTGACACTACTGGTGCTATTAACATAGACGTTGACAACCTTTTAGGCCCTAGGTCCCCTAAAGCGGGCCCGGCACCTTCGATCAATCAACTAAAGTCCAGCCCTAATAGTCCAGCGAAACCGCCTCTCATGCCTATGTCCTTTCAGTACCAGCCACCTCTAAATAACAACTTCAATAGGCCCCAGTTCAACCAGAACTTCCTGCAATGATATTGGGCGCTGGCAGATTCATGCCAGAACGGTTAAGGATGTGGTTTGGAGCAATGAATTTATATTTTGAGTATTCTAACCTTTTGACCTTTTGGTTGTGACGCTTTAAATATATGTATTTTTGAATCTAGTGCAATGTTCAAGACACTATTTACCAAATGTTGTCACATAAAGCGGTCAAAAAGGTGTGTTCAGTATTCTTTTATTTACTTTAACTTCAAACTTAATTTTATTACGTAATCTCGAGTCTAGTTTTCTAGTCACCGAGGACCGCTAACCAGCAGCAGTTTATAAAAATAAAAGCCCAAGTTTTATATAGGTCAGTCAAACCTGATGTTAGAGAGGTAATGAAAATAAAATAATTAGAGAGTTATGTTAGATACAACATAAAACTAATTTTAGATTGATATAGTAAACTGTGGTGCTATGGCGCCACTAGAAAAGTGCCTAGCCAATCAAAGAAAACTTGAATATTTTTAACCTATGGTGCCATTTGTCTGGACTTCGGCAATTATCTTCATTGCTCCAAAATCGCTGCACATTTAAAACCTAATATTATTGGAATGGGTGAGACGCTGAAGTTTTATACGGTTTTGATATTAATACTTGATTCGGGTCCGCGTCAGGCAGATTATTTAATATGTAGAAGGATGTTCAATCTGATCTTGTTTCCGTAATTATGAAATATACTTTACGCGTTTTAGACGTGGCAATTGAATTTTAAACGGAACAAAAATAGTTCTCCGCGCTATCTGCCGGGCGATTGGATCTTGAAAAGTATGTTTGGGTGAGTAAAGTGCTTTCAATCGTTTAAAGAAACGAAATTATTAACAGCAGAAAATTCTCATAAGAAAATTACATAACTTGGAATTATGTCGGAAGTGTTTTGTCTTACAAAGGTCAAGCTAGACAACATATTTACTTTTAGCTTGACAGTGGTGCATATCAACGTATATCAAATGATATTATGTATGAATATACATAAAGAGTTTACGTAGATTATTTAGGACCGCGACGCGTGTCGTGTGAAGAAATTATTTGCAATATCTAAATTATAAAAATATGAATAATATAGTTTTCAATAATAACTACACCGTGTTTTTTTTGATTTACGATAACTTTAAGGGAACGTTCTTTAGGTCAAACAAAGTTAATTTCCCGAAGACAGACAAATGATAAGTCTAACGGTTTTAAAGATATATAATTTTTAAATTTAATCAGTTAATCACGTTAAACTAGTGTAAAAGGCTCTTAATTGATAACAACAATTTTCTTTTAATACTTATGAGTAAAGAGTTTCCAATTGTTAGGTTTGTATACGCGTCAATCTAAAGTGACAATCTTGTACCTGTCAAGT
The DNA here is from genome assembly GCA_923062465.1 of Acleris sparsana. NCBI lineage: Eukaryota > Metazoa > Arthropoda > Insecta > Lepidoptera > Tortricidae > Acleris > Acleris sparsana. The sequence continues at coordinate 860,085 of OV281307.1, forward strand.
GTTATCTTTACTTGTGGGTGTATGTCACGCCAACATAGACGTATTTGACACTGATTATTAGTTTACTCTAAAGGCCCTTTTAGAATGACCAAAGATAAAAGATTTCATTATTTTGTACTAAACTGAAAAAATTTTTTTTTTTGCAATATTTAAATATCTAATCTACCAATTAGTTTCTATGGATATACCTAGTAATATGCCGAAGTTATCGTAAATCAAAAAAAACACGGTGTATAGGTGCTTAGTCAGATTCGGAAATTCTAAATCATTCCTTCAGTTTTTTTAAATTAAAATAACGATCAGTTCGGTCGAAAAAGGGTAAGTCTGTGTATGTTATCGATTGTTAAAATGTAATTAAAACGTCTGTACAACTGCTACAAAGCTATGTAAAACGCTCATTAACATTCCTCCTTAAAGTAGGGACAACGAGTGATGGCACTTGACACATCTGACAATAGTGTTGTGAAACACTCCATTTAACTATCGTAAAAATTCTGTCAAGTGCGAGTAGTGGTTTACCATTGAATTGCCGACAGACTTTTAATCGAATATTATTTCAAAGACAACGTTTCAAGTATTTTCATTTCATCGACAAGTCATTGCGTCGTGGACTCGATACTAGGTAATTTGAACCGAGGTCTTTTAATTAGTAGTTGACATAATTATTTCAATAAAATTCATGTCATGACTAATCATTTATTTTATTTGTTTGACTGTTTAAAACAGTACTTTTCGTATTTATTTATTTATTTATTTATTTATTAAGGACATCAACAGCACAATACAGAAAATATAAAACCGATAACACCAAATAGCAAACAAAGCCAATTATAGATATCCACAGATTAACCAGGTAACATATTTAACAACACTGAAGCGATTAAAAACTAAAAAGAGCTGCCTGTGCTCATGCAAACCACAAGTCAAGTAATAGAACAAACTTAAGTTAACTAACAACGAAGAATATTTCAAAAGAAAAGGTAAAAAAGCCACGCTTGTAAGTACATGTGCGTGTGTGCGTGTTTGAAAAAGTATGTATGAGTGTATGTGTTGTGTGCGCGTTTGTGAGTATGTGTTTGTGTGTGTGTGCGTAGTACCCGAAAATAATTTATGAAGTGCAACATTTTATTACTGCTGTTTTAAAGGCAGATTTTGTTAAAGAAAATGGGTCCAAATGACTAAATATTTTATTATATGTGTTAGCCACGCGTAGCAATGGTGAGTTCAGGGCATATTTAGTGTGAGCAAAGGGGACGTGAAACAGTACTCGTTTAGCGTGACGCGAGCGGAATGTTGGCGTGCTATAAGACAGCTCCGCAGTGAGCTCAGGGCTGTCCAGTCGGCCGTTGACGATATCATGCAGCAGGCACATGTCCATTAATTGACGGCGCTTTTGCAAGCAGAGGAAACCATGCCGCTTGCAAGCAGATTCATATGCTAGATTTAAATGTCCTATTCCAAGCCTAAAATTTAGATGGCGGATAAAAATACGTTGAATACGTTCAATTCGTTCAATGTGAACAATATATTGAGGAGACCAGACGGTGCTCGCATATTCCAAGATGCTACGGACATAAGCAGCATAAACGGCCTTTAGGCAACCTAGGTCTTTAAAAGGCGAGCAAATACGCATAACAAATCCCAAATTCTTATATGCCCGATCAGCCACAGTGTCAACGTGTTTTTCGAATGTCAATTTAGAATCTAGGGTTAGACCTAGGTCACATATTGAATCAACTCGTGACAAAGGATGTCCGTCAATATTATAAACAAAACTTATTGGACGAGGACTACGTGTAAAAGATATCTGGACGCATTTTGCAAGATTAACGGCAATTCTGTTTAGTTTATAATATTGCGCAAGTCTATCAAGATCGTATTGAATTGCTAAGCAATCCTCTGTAGTGGATATATGTGAATATATTTTTTTATCGTCAGCGTATAAGAGGAACCTGCTACTAAGAAAGACCGTATATATATCATAAAGGTAAACTCCATACAAAAGAGGTCCCAGAATTGACCCCTGGGGGACACCTGAAGGGATGGATGTAAAGTTCGATCTATGACCTCCGACGACAACAGCTTGTTGTCTCCTGGAGATGTAAGAGGTTATCCATCTGTACAAGTTCCCTCTTAGACCCAGTCTGTACAACTTTCGGAGAAGGATGACGTGATCGACCCTGTCAAAAGCTTTTTCAAAATCAGTGTAGATCACGTCAACCTGCTTTCGCTTGTCCATCCGACGTAGAACATAATTTAAAAATTCAACTAGGTTCGTCGAGGTAGAACGACCCTTATAAAAGCCATGTTGTTGAGGAGGAATTCCTCGAGATAAAACAGGATAAATCACCTCATTAACTGATCTTTCGAATACTTTTGCAAACACATTCAAAATGGAAATTGGACGGTAGTTCTGGATCTTAACTTTGCTACCCTTCTTATGGATTGGCAAAATGTGTGCCTCTTTCCACTTCGAAGGAAAAATACCCTCAGAAACAGATTTGCTAAATAGTATACTCAGTGGAAAACAGAGGTGCTTAGCGCAATTTACGACAAAATACGAAGAGATACCGTCACTGCCAGCACCACCGTTTACATTTACGCACTTAAGGTGCTTCAAAACAGTGTCCGGACTAATCACAGCACAACTAATTATGCTACCATCGTCGCAAAATGGAGGTGCCAGCGAGTGCACCGGATATGAGGAGGCAGGGGACTGAAAAACGGAGTTGAAATAGTTATTGAAGCCATCACAAATGTCAGGCCCATCGGCATAACTGTTACCGTCAAGCTCTAAAGACCGGGGGTACGAGGAGCCCTTGCGTCTAGCTTTTACAAAAGCCCAGAAGCGTTTTGGATCTGTTTTTATGCCAGACTGTACCTTATCCACATAATGAAGGTAACAATCGTTTTCAATTTGTTTATGTCTTTTGCGTAATAAGGAGAACTCTTCGTAATCACGTGGATTTCGATAGCGTTTCCACCTAGAATGTGCTTTGGCCTTCTCTTTGATTATGTTAATTAGCGCCCTACTAAACCATGCAGGAAATGATTGGTTTTTTGTGTGTCGCTGAGGAACAAATTTTATTATGGCTTCATTAATTATTTTATAAAAAAGTTTGCAATGTATGTTTGGGCATAGTGACGAGATCCACATCAGAAGCGTAAACGGAGTCCAAATAGAAAAGCAATGGTCAACAATTAAGGGCAGTATGGGTGTCCAAAATTTAACGCCAGGTAAAACAGATTCGGATCACATGTACGCAATACGTAGTAATGTTAAGACAAAACTGACAGCGAATGAGTGACAATTTAATAAAAGAGGATACAAAAAAGGATTTATTTAAAGTACTTATATAAATAAAAAAAGCGTATTAAAAGCGTGAAGGGTAAAGTATGGAGGTGAGTTCAGGGCGTGGGTTAAATATGGAGACGTTTTATTGTATGCCAATAGAGTTTTTAGATCAAACTCTGGAAATAAACTGTTTGGCTCGAAGAAGACGACATTGTCAGAAATTTGAAATATTGTGTCAAAATATACAAACTAAAAAAAACATAACAATATATATGTGGTTACCTATATAAAACTTCATAGGCTTACATGTAAATTGCGGTGGAAGGGGCGTCATTTTAACTTAGACGAGCTCTACGTTTCAGTACCTTGTTTATTTAATCATGTTAAAACTGCCATATATATAAATCTCACAGCGATTAAAGTGACAGGGTATACTAAAGTGTACACATGTTTGTGACTTTGAGTGTACCAGTCAGCGATCCTTTGTTATCATCACGCGAATTGTTTTTTTGAGATGTTTTTTATTAGTTATGATTAAAACGATGAACGCAACGAAAAGCAAATAAAAACGATCTCAAGATGAAGCTAGTTACGATAAATGCGTTTCGGTAAATTACAGCCCCAGCGGTACATCACTATTCCGGTGCCTGCAACAATGAAGTTTGACATCTGTTCCTTTATACTTGCTGTCAATATTTAGGGAACTTCATGAGCGAGCAAACGTCAAGTCAAACGTCAAGTGCCATCACTCGGTGTCCCTACTTTAGTACATATATATTTTTTCACCTTTTGACAACCAGCGACGCTCAAGTGTTTCGCGAAGAACAGGTTGCTATGAATTGAACGCCCTATCGGCTATCGACCGTGGCGGTTGAAAGGTCAGACTCCTGTGACAACTTTTTTACTACGTTTTTTCTTTTTTATTTACATTATAGGATTACTCTGAAATTTTGATCAATATATTGATTAACTATTATCTACTTAACATTTAGTTCTAAATTTGAGTTGCAAGAAGGTGTCGACTCGATGGTATGGTGTTATCAACTAAACTTGAATGAAAATACTTGGTCAGTAGAACCACGTAGAAATCCAATACCCCATGTGTCTTGCTCGTCTAGCAGCGTAATATGCCTGTCGTTTTTTCCTATCGTCTATAATACGTTAAATTTGGGAGCCAGAAGGCATGTTTTTCTCTCTTGAAGATAAATCTTAAAATAAGCTTTCGTTCTATATATAGATCGTTGCATGTTAGTTCAGATATAGCGTCTACTGCCATATGCAATATCAATTTTTCAATACATTCCTACCTGATCCAGTAAAATTATAATCGAAAACGTGTCGATATCTGAACGCATGTATAACTTAATAATTCAGATCTTAGCGGACGTAGTTATGTATGTATGTCTTGATAGCTCAACCACGATTATACCTAGATAGAAGAATAAAATATACATTTTGAGCGGGTAAAATAAAGCTCAATAGCAAACGTAAAATATATCTCAATCAGGACATTTCCTGTTCAGTTGTACTGGTAAGTAAACGCGAAAAGACCAAAAGAGAAAGTGGGAAATGGTCCAGTTTTCTTATTTTATGGGAGAAATCTGGCCGTTTTTGCTACAGGATGTTATTATGTACTTTTTGACCGCCTGCCCATACTATTTCGCGAAATACAATAACACGCCCTGTCGAATATGGTGCCGGTCAAAAGGTTAAACTTTATAATTGAGTTTCCCCACGAAGTGTAGTAATTGTAAAACGTTATCGATAGTCAAAAAAGTACCTTTCGCAGGTTGTAGCCTCGACTAGTTGTTATTCGGTGTTACTATAGAATATTTTTATACCCGCTTCAATAAAAAATAAACTTAGTAGTGTCAAAAACTAGCGTTAAAGTTACTCTTAAGTGTTATCAATAAGTGATCGCGTTGTAAATTATGTGAGACGACGGTGTGACTTGTATACTGTTAATAACGTACTTATTTAGATAAATTTGTTTATATTTATGAATAAAATGTGACAGAACGTGCTACATTAGAATATACTTTTTTTATTACATTCAAATTGATAGTTTCTATTATAATTTTACATAAATGAAATTAGTATGCCCGATGTAAATTCTATGATTTCACGTACAGAAATGTATTTATTATTCAATTAATTATGTTTTACTAATTTTTAAAATATGTTTAAACATTGAAGCATTTTACACAATTTTAAGCATTTAATATCATTCCAGATGTAGGTTTCTCTGTAGACCAACTTTGTGTTGTGTATACGGCAGCTAGATTATTACTATAAACATTTGTTACCTAATAATGCATGCAAAGGTAAATAATACAATTTACGTAAAAATGTAACCTAACATTGCTCACCTGGCAAGTTTTTGCCATGCAGTCTTTAAAAAAAACTTCAACATTCGGTGTCTTTTTAGTCAGCAATGGCGGATATGTATAATTTAACATTTAATTTACTTAAAAAATATAAAACCTTGATTTTTTTTTACCTTTTGACCACTTAGCTTTTGCTGAACACTCACTCAAATTGTACCAAATGATTTTAAACTTTAATTATGTGCACATCACATACTGAAAACAGCGGTCAAAAGGTTAAAAGATTTTTATTTATTCATCACAAGTAATGAGCTTGAGTCTTGTAGGAATCACGATTGGGACCAAAGCTCGAAATTGATAGAATTATTTCCAGGAACGTAGCGACCTAGCTCATTACCACTACTAGATCAAATGCGTGTAGTTTGTACCAGAAGTACTCTTGTCTATTGTTATAAAAAGGATCTGATATGAACAGAACATACTAATGTTACGGAAAAAATAAACTAACAGTTCAAAATTAACGGAAAATGTAAGCAAAGCTGTATATAACCCTGTTGCGATACACAAGTCAACATGTTTTTGTAAAGCACGGCCATTTTTAAAACGTGAATTATCAGATTATTTTATCTGTAAAAAAATAGGGTAGGCACTCTAAGACAACCTTTATAACAGTAGTCAGTGGTGCACGTTGTACTTGTGACACGGACACGCCATCTACGTCAGTGTGCTTGTAATTTTTGGTGCAGTTTTTTTAGAATGTAAGGTTTTCATCACTATGATAGGTTTTTTCCTTAATCATCTGGTTAATCATTAACCGTTAATGTGGCAAGTAGATCTACTACTGAGCATATTTAGCTCTAAAAGTATCATTTGAAATCATATTAGTAGCTAATTGAGTTTTGAGTTTACATCAAATTAGAAAAGGGCACTACGGAGCGGAGTCAACGGATCAATCAGATTTTAATCAATTTGATTGGTAGTGAAGCACTTAATGAAAGCGGAAATGTTGTGTAACACACGCGAGAGAAGGACGCCCTTATATGCTTAGTTTCAGTTGGCATGCTAAGCTAACTCTTGCATTGTGAAACAACGTACATTATTTGTAAATATCTACATCAGCGTAAGCTGAAAGCCTGCATGGTATTTTCTACGTAGGTATTTGTTTTATTTTGTATTTCCGTATTATTGTAATGTATATAATTTATAATGAATAATTTCAATAGCTCTTCCACTTATTTTCAATGTAAAGGATATTTAAAAGCAATAATTACAATTAATAGTACATTGTGCATCAAGGGTAGTATGAAGGGAATTACTAACGAGAGTGTTAGAAGCCCGACGCCGAAGGCGGAGGGCTTTTAATGACTCGAGTTAGTAATCCCCTTACTGCCTGTGATACACACAATGGTTTTCATCACATTTGCGAGGAAAAAAACAAAGAGAAAACACTTTAACTCTGCAAAATATAAAGAAATAACTTTTGACGGACGGGAACGTCAATGGAAACGATTTTTTTTTTGTGACCACAGACACTGCGTTTAGTTTCGACCTGGATTCGAGCCAGATTTAGCCAATTTGATAAAAATGTATAATTACTAAAATTAATGATAAATGTTGATATAAACTTGAAATAGGTATAAAAATAATGAAGTTTAATGAAGCATATAGGTTTTGTGTAATGTAAGTTAGTCTATAGCTAATTTTTAAAGATGAAATTAGAAACCGATTTAATTTTTGGCTGAAAATTAAACCTCCTTAGTCAGAAATTATGTACGAAAGAGTTGCAAATTTTAAAAAGAAAGTCATTACTCCCTAGGGATGACAAACTCGCCATAATTCCCGCGGGAACAATTTAGGCCATTGTCCTTCTGTATACAGACATGGAATAACACCATTTACGAGCAAGTGTGATGAAAAATTTATTTCTAGTTGATTATTATAGATATTTTATTTTGGTTTAGTTTAGTTTTGTCAATGTTAAACGTTATGCAGTGTGTTCGCACAAAATATCACGAACTGTTTATTGAAATGAGTAGGTTGTTTGGAGATTATCATGAAGATTTACGAATTTTTAGTATAACTATAGTGTCATCATGTTGGTTTATTCGTTGTGGGCAGGCAGAGTTATTCGATGTGCGGTGTCGGTGATTGTAAATTCGAGGACAAGATTATATTAAATATACAATAAATAATATAATATTCACGAGAGCAGTTTCATTTTAACCCTTTATAAATTGTGTTGACCTTGATGCCTTGAGGGCAGTTTTAACCTTTTGAACGCCACAGGCTCTGGCTGACGACTGAGTCACGCCACCATCGGCCACAGCCGCCACAAGTTGACACAAAAATAAATGCTTGTGATTCCGAGATGAATAAATTTGAGGTGTTTTGCTTGAGACTGGAATCTTAGCTAAGATTAGTTACTTATGGTTCTATTTTAGTTTAGAGTCCTTAGAATCCTGAACGTTCTTCGGTTCGACGAAATCATGCTCGATAGATGGCGTTAGCAGTCACCGTGTTAGCGCGCTTACCTAAGCTTACCTTTTAAACATGGGTGGAATTTTCCAGCAAAAACCTTTTATACCTATTATTTCAGCATGAATATTTTAACCCTTTTCCAGGCATAGTACATTTCATACACAATTGAAAATAATGTTTCTAGAGAATATTTATTTATTCTAAATATTTGTGTAGCTTTTATTATGAGCTTAACTTTAGGTGTTTAAAGTAAGTATAGGTGGAGAACTTAAGTAAATGACATGTAGGTAGTTTTAAAACATCTGTATAGACCATTTGACATTATATATTTGAAAATTAACGTAAATTCCATATTATTTTTGTGCGCAACTACATGCAACAGGTGATTTACTTAAGGTTTTCACCTGTTTGTGGTCATTCAATGCCCTGCGCCTGAGTGAGAAGCAGAGAAGATATGGGAACTGTTTCTTATTCAAGGCTCCATTAGTACAGGTATCAATAGTATAAAGAAAGTGCAATCATATGGCTCTATTTTACTCTGTAAAACCAAACTTTGGACCTGTTACCGCATAGTTTCAACCTCGGCCGCCGTTACTGTCAAGTAAATAAGAGCTATCCTAACGTTAACAACATGTTAAAGCGATATTTTTTACCGAGATAGCCCCTGGTATCTTTTGGAGTTTTATTTGGGTAAGACATTACACACAACAGTTTTTCCTTTTTGCCTGCTTATACAGTTTGCCCGCCTACCTTCGGTGACTTAAGGATGATTTCCACCAAACGGCTCGCATCGCATCGGATCGGAAAGGATACGTACGGATGCCGCGGCAGCCGTACGGCTCTATTGAAATTATTATTGTCTACTTATGACGGAGCCGATCGCGCGTCGCGGCATACTTACGGCGACGTACGCGTGTCGCGGAAGACGCCCGCGGTCGAGCTGTTGTGCGCAACTTGCTAATGTAGACTTAAAAACAGTACACATATGATTCAGTATCGTTTAAAGACTATAAAATTCTTTCCGATCCGATCCGATGCGGGCCGTTTACTTTAACATTAACTCAATATTCAAATTTAAAAACTAACTTTAGTTTTCTTGCCACGAGAAGGGATAAGCATCCTGCTAACTTTCCCCGAGTGACTTGAACGCCTGTGCGTTCTTACGGGGCCTCTATTCTACTCGGTAAACCCATATTGCTATTGACATGTTATCGTATTGTCAACGTTACGATAGCTCTTGAGCCCCAGTGTGAAACTCTCAAGGAAACATGACGCACTTAGCGAAAGTTTGAAAAAACTACCGGCTGTGGATGCGGTAAGGGAAAGAGGAAAGAAAAATAAAAACAAAACTTCATTTCATTAAAGCCATTTATTTGAGAAAAATTGAGCGCATAAAACTAAGCCTAACACAAATCTTAAAATTATCTACGAACTAAAATTATAATTTAATCGATAAAATTGTTCATTGTCATTGTGATCACTTAACCGACGTTATTGAGATAATTCATTAATTCACTTAAATATTGTAAAAAAATATTGTTCGTCGACACGATATTAACATAATAATCGATATTCAGTCTTCTAAAAATTAAAATTAGAGAGGAATCGATAAAACAACTGGAATGACTCATCAAACCTTTTAAAATATAATAAAAATCGGCATTATTGAATAATACAATTAAATAATTCTTATCATTAGTATCATTCACTGGCGCGGAGATTCCTAGTGGAATGAACATCATTCGACAAACATCCTGGATGGAACAACAATACTGATTTCGTAATACACTAAAATCGGGCTATTCCCACATCCCACCTTGGATCCCACCCAACAGGGCATATCATGGAAATAGAAGCCCATTATGTTCCCACACCACGAATAGCTGGTATCTAAGGACGGGCATGTGGGAATAGCTCCTACACTTCATTCCAGATAGCTTTAGACATTACGGTCGATATCGGTACTTCTAAATCGAAAAATACAAGATCTCAACTCAAAAGAGGCGTATTAGTAAGCTGATATTGGCTGAGATACTGTCGTAAAATATGTCAAAACGTCAAGCCATAGAAAACAATCATTTTTGACGTACATTTCAAAAATACCTGAATCATAAAATTTCGTATTTGCAAAATGCTGGAGTTCACGCTGGATGTAACGGGTATTATGTGCTTATAATGTTTACCCAATATTTTGGATACCATGGCGCTCACCGGGATACCATCGCGGGCTACCAGTCGCCGCCACCAACACTTTATGAAAGTTAGCAATTTTCGAAAATCGACAAAATGTAGGATTGACCGCTTATATCAACTGCAGACATTTGAAGTCGATAGAAAATCGAAAACTAAAGCAGTGACTGCATCTTGTTAAGCCTACTGGAGTGCGCTGAGTTGCGAATCGCGTCATGTATTTCGTTAGTTGCGCCGCCATGTTGTCTGAGTGAGACGCCTAACTGATGAACGGAGGGCTCTGTATATATATATTTTTGTAATAACTACTAAACATAAGTACTTTAACTTGTATCGACATTTTAATCAAAAGGTGTAAAAATAGTTATTCAAGTCTATCTGGAATAAAGACACATTAAAATAACACAATCAATACAATCACATAAAACGTTACCTCGTCTACATCGAGTGCGGGCGCGGCGCCCGAAAATGCGTGTAAATTTTTATTTTGTGTAAATGTGCTAGCTCCCTATCTAAGATTAAATAAGCAAATAGTTAAAATGTAATAATAATGCTATTATACTAGAAAAGAAAAATATTTCGAATCATCTTTGATCAGTTTTTAGTAAGCTGCCATTAAATTATCACTTGATCGTTGTACCTGTATTCATAATTGCTCATTTTTATCAGCTTTTTTCACTTATCTATAAGTATGGATTAAAACTAACAAGTAACATATACCGGAGATAACTCGACAGATCATTATTAATTTAGATTTATTTTAAATAAGAATCAATGGAAGTTTATCAGCTAAACTGAGCATCCAAAAATAAAAAAATAAAAATTAACATTTTAATATTGTGCGTAAACAGTGTCGATAGTGGTGGTAGTGTTGTCACGACCACTACAACTTGAATATACTTAAATTGTACACGAGTGGGGCGTGTCATCGTGGTGGAAGTCCCTACTATAGAGTTATTAAGTCCTTGCCAAGTATAACCGGAGTATTTTCTACACCTCGTTCAACCCCATACAATCGTAAATTTACTAGCATTATTGTCGCATTCCATATAAAGTGCAATTAAAAAAGTGCACCCACAGGAACTATCTAACAGTGTTTAAAATGAGCATAGCTGCCGCGTGGTGTCGTCGCTTTTAAAGAAAACCATTGCTTTATATTACATTTTAGAAAATTATATGAATTTAAGGTGATTGAACCAGTACTGAACACAAAAGTCAAAGTCAAAGTTCTTTATTCTTCAATTTAGGCATAATATAATGCACCTATGAATGTCAAAAAGCATTACCACCGGTTCGAAAAATAAAACCTTTGCCCCGAGAAGAACCGGCGTAAGAAACTCGGCACTTAGCTGATACGCACCAATAATGGTAACACTTAATTCAAAGATCATACGGTCAACAAAGTAATAACCCTTCCATTCTGTACAATACGAATCAAGTATCCATAACCCACTGGTTCCTTCATCCAACCCACATTTTTTTTTCCTGGACCAAGAAGGGCCTAGATACGACATTGTCAAAACAATATCGTTTTCAATCGTTTTCTATACCGTTTTCAATCCACGAACTCCCTTTTGCTGACGCACCCGTGGTACGTCTACGGAAGGCGGGGCGCGCCGTCGTCAAATGAAAACACTATATTATTATACAGCTAAATGCTGTCCTACTCTTGCTTTGCCAAAAAAGGAAAAGGAAGAAAGTGACATATTAGCAAGACGACTATCGGAAACGACATTGTAAGGCAAAGTCGGATATAAACCCAGTATGTACAAACTAATCAAGCCTACCACAGACTTAGATTCCGTCGATCGATATTGGTCGCTCAGTTCATTGTAATAGAACACAGATTATCACATGTCCGATGGGCTTGACAGACTTGAGACTGCAGGTAAACCTGTCAAGCATTCTAAGATCTACATTCATTACTAAGAAGATGCACATTCCTAAACCTGCTTTGACAGGTTAGCGGAGCTCCTTTTTCCGCGTGCTTTGACCCTTCGAGCAATACTACCATGAAATGAATCTAGGTCTACCAATTGTAACTAGTTACACATACTAGTTAGGCCGTAAACAACACCTTTATTTTAAAAAAAAACGATCGGGATAAAAAGCAATGGTTTTCCTAAAAGCGATGAAACAGCCTAAACTTAAATCGAACGCTAAGGCACTTCACAAAAAACGAACTTCGTGATCGTACATCACTCGAGACTTGCTCGACCATCACAACGTTTAACCTTGTACATAGGTGGATCGCAGTATATTTATTAATTAATATATATTTGAAGATTTATTTTAACAAAAAAAAACCAACACACAAAGATGCGACGAGATTCAATAGGACGCAATTTTTAATGAACTATCAGCCAATTGGAACCCTGGCCCACCATCGAACGGTTTGACACTTACGACTTGAATTATAACCTCACTGCGACAAAGTTCCATGGTTGATCAGGGTTCCATTAGCTGATAGTACTTGTAAAGCCAACAACCATGACTCAGGGCTAAATTGACCAAGTCACGGCACTTGAGTGAGATCGTATATCAGTTACTATTGTCATCCATTTGGAGAGTGCTCCCAGCATCGGCTAGTAATAGCTTCTGCTTCTACCAAAAGAATAACTTGAGAACTGTCAGTTTATTTGTAATAAAAAAGAACTAGTACTGCACGTTTTTATAGGTAATCTTGTAAGAGCTGCCACGAATGGGTCAAATGTGTGTCAAATAAATACATAGGGACGGAATTCACTCGATCACAGATGACTTTAGTTAAAATCGTTCCATTCAAAACTACGTTCACGACATCAACATTTTAAGCTCCAACTTAATTCATTAATTTAGATAAGTGGCAAGAAAAATACAATTATTATGCTAAATACACGTTTGCATCGCCTGTGTGTTGGTTCTTACACAATTTCAATACCACATAGTATTTTTCACAAAAAAAAACACTGTTTATACCATTAAATGTCCACATAATACTGAAACTAATACCTCAAAATATAAAATACGTATGTATTTAGTTACTTTAGCTTCTTATCATGTTTAGTATATTTTATAAAATAACACAAGCGTATACAATTACACGATTTACAATTTATCAACGAACCAAACAAATTAAAATTCTGTGTGGTCTTTAAATCGCTTGATAATAGAACTTGAAAAAACCAAATTCGAAATTTAAAGTGGCCATTCAAGTCTTCATTCGTATCAAGGAGATAATTTACCTACTCTATTTTTTTAGGTACTTAAAATGTAAACAAAACCAAACCACGTGACTCTGTGAAACAGCCAATCAAAATTGTTTTGTCAAACTTTAACGTATCAGCAGGGGACGCACTTTTGGTGCCGATGACGTCATAATGATGACATTTTACACAAAGGGAGCTCTGCTTTCATTCAGCAGGTAAAAACTAACAGCAGGCAGGCAGGTATTAACTGGTATTTATAAATAAATAATGTCAAATAAAAAGCGGTAAAATTACTAGGGTTAAATACAGTTTAATTGCAATCAAAATACGGATCTCGTCAGTAACATTGTTTTTTTCACCATTTATTACTAAAAAAATTGAGTTAATTTTCCTTTATGAATGCCAATGCCAGAATTGTATTTATGACAATTAAATAATACTATTTTTTATGACAACATAGAAACTCTTTTTGAATGATAATGTTACTCGATGATTTTTGCTACTATCCATCTTGATGCCAGTATCTATGAACTCTGAAAGCTTAATAAGGACGCGAGGAACTCGTTCGGCGACACTCGAACCAAATTTCAAGCTTTCAATACTAGTCTTTAATTTGTAATCACCCTGTATGCAAATTGACGTCATCGGCACCAAAAGTGCGACCTCTGCGTATCAGTATTCTGCTGCTATAGGCTGATGAACTATACGACGTGGTAGTTTGTTTACATTAGTTACATGCCTAAAGGAATGGAGTATAGTTTCGAATTCCAGTTTTTCGATGTTTCTTAAGAGTCTCTTCACTCTTACCGACGCGGGATCCCGTTTTTATCTATTGTAGATGCCACTGTCCTTTCGCTTTAACTTTTCCTATCAGGTACAGTCCCGGGACATTCGGGACCATAATTTGTATGGCTGGTTCTTATTTCCAGATCCCAGTACTGCTCTACACAGATAGAAACATGCCTCTACTCCGCTTTGTCTTAACGATATCGTTATCATATTGTTAACATTATATTATCTCTTATCTACTACAAATAAGGCGTAAAAAGCAATAGGGTTTAAACAAACTGGAATAGAGGTGTTAATTCTTAAACAACTCGCCAGAGTTAATAAAATCTTGTTGTCTCTTAATGCTAATAAATAACATGTTCGTGCGTTTCTTACGATTTGGTCATTAAAGTGATAGGTTAACCGGACAAATAAGTGGTGTTTCAATTTTGACAAAACTTCCTATAAAATAAACAAATGGCTTAAGTCGACCCTTCAAAATGACAGACACATTATCGACCTTATTGTTCGTACAAAACGACTTCAACCTTAGGATGGCTAACCACATATTTGACCGACTGTACCTAACTGCGAATTACGCTCACGGGCAGAGACAACTCAAGTTCACAGTTTTATTCCGTGGCTCCAATGAAAACGAATATTAGTTCACTTAGCTCGTAATATAAAAGGATATAAATCATGCAGAGTACACTAGACTTCTTCACTTGACCCACTGAAGACATGCGTCAATTTATAAAAAACAGAGTAAAAGCGGAACGCCGTGGATTAAGACGGGAGCCTGCCGTTTCGTCAAAATATCTTTGGTCAAATGTATCATTTCCCAAATTTTTCATTTGCCAAACCAATGTTTTCAGAATTTATTTCAGTAACATCGTGTAGAACCCTATGGGTTAGGTTAGGTTAGTTTTTATAAAATCCTGAAATATTTACGGTTACAGAAAACAAAGTTTGGCAAATGAAATTTTGGGAAATGATACATTTGACCAAAGATATTTTGACGAAACAAAGGTAACCCATTAAGACACTAGTGAATAAACATACGACATTGTATTACTATATATTCTCAATACTTATTGTCTTGCTTTATCATATAGCTTATTGATACGTACTGAGAGAAAAATAAACATGAACTATGCCGATCAAAAAGATAAAAATATATAATTTAAGTCGTATAGCATATTTTTGAAACTGTTTTACTGAAATGTTACTTATATTATATAATAATTAAATATAGATTGATGGTTTTATAAGTATTAGTGTCACCAGTTATGTATAATTGTAATTTAAAAAAAAACTATTCCGTATGTTTATCCACTTCCTCAATCCACGACACCAATTACCCCACCTTATTATGAGTTGACGCCATGGATTGAACATTTAAATCTGTACATGGTTCAGTAATTAGTCGACGAGTTGTTGTAGAATCTTCGTACCTGGTGCAGTGTGCGGGGCCCAGTTTTCAGTGCTGCGCGAGTGCATACATGACGGACTCGGGGAAGGTGGCGGCCACGGTGTAGTTCTTGGTGAGCAGGAACTGCGTCGTCTGGTTGCGAGCCGCCGGGTCCGTCGAGCGGTACTCGATCACCTGGGGAACATATCGACGTTAAATAATGTGGATTTGCTTCTGCCACCGACTTCGTCCGCGTAGAATTCGTTTATCATTATTCCATCAAGAACTTCAATTTTAAAAGTAGCCTATGTGTATCCGGAATAAAATCTATCTCCATTTCAAATCCGTCCAGCCTTTGCAGATTGAAAGAGTAACAACGTAGCACAACAACTTTCGAATTAATAATATCAGCAAGATTATCTTTTTTATAATCATGTAGATATAAACAATAATCTTATTTTAACTGGTAAATAAGTCTCATAAAAAGCATACTTTAAAAGCCGACTGCATGTTTTGATATTGTCGTGTATATAAAAAATAGCCCCCCTGACAGTACTTTGATTAATACATTATAGTCTGTCATGTTTGTTGAAATCCATCCAGCCGTTTAGATTACAGCATGCCACAGAAATAAACACATCCATACGGGACAAGTTCGCCTTTGTATTTTTTTTTTTAAATCTTTATTTTATTGTTTTTGTTTTTCTTAAAAAATTCTTGGAAAATATTAATTCTTTGTTTACGAAACAGAAAAAAATGCAAAAAGTAATTCCGATACCGGGAATCGAACCCGAGCCTCCTGGGTGAGAGCCAGGTATCCTAGCCACTAGACCATATCGGATGTTGGTAGCACCGACGAAATTACCGTTCATATGGATTAAATCGGACCTATAAAAAGGGGTTATAAAGTTATAGATATAAGCTTGATTAGATTAAATCGACTTATCTTTATTTATTGGAGAAAAACATAATTATGATTTTAGTGGGTTCTTAACATAGAACATACACAAGTATGTCAAAACGTCAATTTTGTTATTTCTGTAACTTTGTGACATGTAAAATCTAAATATTCCTACAACGGATTATAAAGTGCAGGATATCGTAATTTTTTTATTTGCCTCTTGATTTGACCCGATCTTGACTCAATTTTATCAATCTAACTTAAACATAGGGTGACCGCATTAATCCAAAAATAGGGATAAATTAAATCTTAGATAAAAACATTTCCTATTGTTTTTACAATTTAAAAACTATACTGTCAGGTAAATAAGATGTATCATGGCAACATGTCATAGGCAATTATGGTTTTACCCAATAGAATTAGGTTT
Source organism: Acleris sparsana (assembly GCA_923062465.1). Taxonomy (NCBI): domain Eukaryota; kingdom Metazoa; phylum Arthropoda; class Insecta; order Lepidoptera; family Tortricidae; genus Acleris; species Acleris sparsana. Next base: position 877,070 of record OV281307.1, read on the forward strand.
TCAAAGGTTTGTGTATGTTAGATTTGTTATGGTATTAGGATTGCAGTCTTAAGATTGTAGTTGTAGCATACTCCCATGTCACGAAAAAAACCTCCCTCGAGTTCTCCGACGACGTGTGTTGTGTAGTGTGTATGTGTGTAGTGTGCGTATGGGTGTGGTAATGTTAGTGGGAGCAGTGAGTTTAGTGCGCGGGTCGCACTAGTTAGTAGAGGGGTCAGTAGGTACCTGCAGGCGCACTTTGTCGAAGGGCACGTGGTGCAGGTGCGGCGCGCCGCCGAGCACGACGAGCTGCGCGGCCGTCGCCTCCGCCGCCAGCAGCACCGTGTACAGCGGCAGGCACAGCACGCGGGACCTACAGCAACAACTAATTTCAGTGTCAACGACTCAAGAGACCATCATTTGGATTTTTTTGTTCACGTTCTCGAGAACGGCTCGAGATTCAATGAAATTCTGCCAAGTTGTCAAAATTAATCTGTCAAGCTGTCATCTTGACAGGTCGATTTTGTGCCTCAGTATAAAAAATAATAAGAAAGTAGTCACTGCTATCTGTCCGCGTCTCTTTATGCATAAGACTATTAAGGATGTGGACATGACGAAAGCTTTTGATCATGTTGTTCACGAGATACTTCGCCGGAATTTAAAACGTAACGGAATCCGTAGAAGCAGCATGAAAATAGATACACACAACTCGATCCAATATACTCACACAAGAGAAAAAAGAAATATGCGTCACCAATTACAATAACTAAATATAGGGTGCCACAGGGAAGTGTCCTAGGCCCTCTGTTATTTCTTATATCAATAAATGACATTATCCCATCATACTTTTCACTAATTGCAGCCCCTTATTCATCGATATTAACTCGAACACTAACTGTGAAAATATTCTTAACTGTACAATCTTATTATTAATTGGCTAAATATAAATCGTTTAAACATAATTTTAGGTAAAACCTGTTTTCTGCAAATTTATCAGGGAAATACTGCGTTGACACTTGACAGCTGTCAAAAGGCTTCTTAGAATGTCGCGACTGTAGTAAGAGTATCTCAAAAATATATTATCATCCGAGTTTATATTTAATCAGCAACATGCTTCATCATAGTTACACATAAAGCAAAGTAAAGACTAAAAACAAACCTGAACAGCGTGTCGTGTTCATCAGATTCGTTGTAAGTAACCTGAAAATAAAACAATTTGACATTTATGTCAACTTATATTATGTATTTAGTGACCATTATTTAATATGATAATAAAAAGATATTAAATATTATGATCATTAAATCTTTTATAGGTGAAAAACTTAGTAAATGATGTCTTGTATGTAGTTGTAACACATGTATAGACCGTTTGACATTCTATATTTAAAATTTGATGTAAATTCCATATTAATTATGTACACAACTACATGCAAGAGGTCATTTACTTAAATGTTTCACCTATACCATTATTAATTGACGGATTCTGTCCCTCCTTATAAAATAGAAGTTTTAAAGAACTTTATTGTTTGATTGTTCATGAATGACTGTATAATTAAACAGTCATAAGTAAGTTCGTTAAGAAAACAAATAGTTAGTGTGTGGTTAAGCCTATATAGATTAGTGGGCAGATTATCAAGTCATTGGGCAAATGATTTTTGGCAAACGATCGGAAAGTGATGGGTGATCTGACCGCAAAAGGATCGAGTAAAGAAGGGTACCAAAAAAGTAGTAAGTAAATGATAAATAAAGATGTTTTTTTTTTTTTCTAGTGCATCACTTATTATGAAGCATACATGCAGAAAAGACCTTTATTATAAAATATTTGAATCATTTGTATGTGTGTGTGTGTATGTGTGTGTGTGCGTGTGTGTGTGCGGGCGCGGGGCCGACCTCGCGCGGATGGTGCGTGGGGCTGAGGCAGGCGTGCAGCGCGCGCGCGGCGCCCCGCAGCGCCAGGTAGTCCCGCGGGGCCGCGCGCACCACCACGCCCGCCCAGCCGCGCGCCGCCTCCAGGAACAGCGTGCTCGCCTCGCGCGGCCCGCGCGGCAGGATCTCCACGAAGCTGCCGTTGTGCTGCAACACACGGTCACTCAGCCTTCACAACTAGTGCTAATGATCTCAATTTCATTGATAAATATACGACTGACCGACACCGATTGCCCTAATTACAGAGTCACCGACTAGACCAGGAATTCCCTTCCTGTGCGTTGCGACGCCATGGAATGTCACGGCTCTGTCCCGGGTGCATCGCGAGCTGGTATGCTCACGCCACCGACACGCGATACGACGAATACACACGGATATCTTCTTTTACAAAGTAGTAGCAAAAATTTAAGTTATAAAGATTAGAAACCCGTTAACTTTACAAAGTTGTTACTGAATCCCAAAGAGCACTGCTATAAACTCAAAAATAGTACCCACCACTTCCCCCAGCAGTCTGTCCAGTACATCTATTGTAGGAGTCTTGACAGGTGGGGGCTCGGCGCGGCGCGGGCGCGGCGCTAGGTGAAGTTGGCGGACATAAGCCACCAGAGACGGGGACTCCTGGGGGATGCGCGCCAGCTCATAGTCACGACTCATGTTTAGCCGAAACTGCTGAGCACCCAGAGCTAGAAATAACAGTATTTTCCGTATTTAAGACTTCCATTAACATACTCATGTCCCCTTTTGTTTAATATGAATGAAGGTTACAGACTGCAAGAACACACATGCATTCAAGGCACTGGAAGTCGGCAGAAGAAAAATGCATTCAAGGCACTGAACGCTTTAACAGAACAGAAAATAATCTGTTATAACTAAACTATAGAAGGTACCTATGCTGGTGGCCAAGGGCAATATCTAGTCATGCAACTAGCAGTTTCAGACAGCACCTTGTATACACCCAAAATAATGTTTGAGAAACCTGCATACCGCATTATCATGGAATGCTGGGATGGCCACTGAGGCTAAACAGAGTTCTGCTTAGCAAAATAAAAGCATTGAGTAAATTTTCATGTAATCCAATAAATGAATAATAATGAATAATATCCAGTACGGGTACTCACCAACCGAATCCATATAAATGAGCAACATGGTCATTACGGTCACAAAAGTCAACACAAAGAGAACGGCAGGCAGCAGTCTTCGATACAAGTCATTGGGAGATGTCTTTGTGAGGGATGGCACACATAGCCTAGGCGGTGTGGGCTCAGGGACTGGGGGCTTGGGCTTCGGCATCTCCGGCTCTTTGTCGGGCTCTGTTGGCTCCGGAAGAGGGTTCTCTTGGATCTTCTATAGTCAAAAATAAAATGTCATTAATGATTCAACATGTGAGTAAAATCTATGTTTACAAAAAGCGCAGCAATTTTAGCTTGGTAACAATGTAACCTCAGTAAGTCCAATAGAGGTAAGAGTGCATCATTCGCTGATTTTACCTGACATTGAATCTCACACAAGTACCGTGTGAGTCAATGAATTTTAACACTTCGTATGTGGGAGAGGAAAAAACCCAGTTATTCTCTCCGATTATGACAATAGCTAGTCCAAAGAAAGCTTAAAATGTAATTATCCATACTTTGAACTTTGATCTGTGTCTAAGCATGCCCCTATACCTAAAAACAGAATCGCACAAGAAATTTACACATGCCTGTCGAATTAAAAGATGAGGTCCTATCATACTCACAAAAACAATTTCCTTGATCAAGCAAGCAATTTGTAGTATAATTATGGTTGCAATTACTTGCAGAGTGTCTGATGAAGACTCAAAAAGATGACTAAAAAACATTCCCTTTAGTAATATTGAGGACGATTAAAAAAATATTACAGAAACCATCACTCTCCTAACCTTACACAACAATTTCACAATTTTACACTTTTAACAAATTTATCGCATCAAAACGGTATTTATATGATTTATAGATTATTTGTACTGTAAAATATAACTTACAATTTCATCTTAAAAAGCCAAACTGAATGAAACCCCACATGACACGCCAGGTGTAACTTTGTTTTTTACTTTTGATCACAAGCGTGGGATTTTTTCAGACAGTGCCGTAATAATTTCACTACGGAGGTTAGTAAGTTGCAAAACTAAGGCATATACTTACTTTTTCAGCCATTATAAGGCTTTGTTATGTTATGAGTTCAGAGTCCGTGTTAAAAAAAATAGAGCAGGTGTGTATCTCACTATCTTGAGTTTCAATGACCTTTAGACACTTTAAAATATAGCACAGTACGGTTTATCACAGAAAGCGATTTGTGTGGACATCTGACTGCTTTAATAAAAACAAAAACACATTTTTAAAAGTAAAAATAAGAAAAGCGAAACTACAAAAACATGAGTCAGTGACCGCAATGTTTCATTTGTGCGACACTTAATAAATTTTCTACTATTATGGTAGAAAGTTTGAACTTCATTGCCAGTTCTTAGAATCAAGAACGCTCTCACGCCCATTATCTGCTTTATAAAATGTTAATGTTTTTTTTTTCTGTATTGTAAATTAAAAATCGTCTTCTGAATGATGATTTTATATATTTACGAAGTTCAAATAGCTGGTAAGGGAGATATTCATATGACGACGGAATACTCCTCATTATCTTAATATTCTCTGAAATGACTAGATGTCACTTCATAATTCGCCTGTTTTAGGGCACAAAAATGTTCTTGTACGTAGTTGTAAGGACTATTGGCATACATTAGGATAGGGCAACGTATTATACTTGTTGTTTATCATGTGGGTAGTATTATCATAAGAGTAGAGTTTTTCTTGACAGAAATGGAATCTTGAATGAAGGGCCAGGGCCTTAACAAGGTCCTAGAGACGGGTCTATATAAAAAAAAACGGTGATCCTATGTCCACCTATCGACTTTATCATCCGATCAAGTCTGACTTTTCAGCCTAATGAATGATCATTTAATTGGATCTACATAATATAACGGGAAATACAAGGGAACTATTACGAGGTGCACTTGCTGTCCCCGGGCAAGTCTAAATGGAGCGAAGCTATCTTTCCATTTTTCCCATTGAAAGTCTATGGGAACAGATTTTCGATGATTATTCCTCCGTGGTATGTCCGATTTTCAATTATTTTTTTCTAAACCATCTATGGCTTTCTGTCGCATTACGGGCTAAATTTCCTGATATCTCTAATAGTTTGGCAGGAGTATGCGGACAAACAAAATCCGAATCGAGGAAAAATGGAGCTTCGCTTTTAAAAAACTTACGTTGTACAAAAATACAGTCAAGTAAGTAGTAAGGTACGTACAAAAAAACACAAACATAGTTTAAGAAAAGGTTTATTGTCAAAGTGATTATAAATTACATAAGGTAACAGCAATGAAAAGTTGAAACAGCACTGATTTTTTACAACATTGCATTTGACTTAAATGATTTATATGTACAATACACAAGTCAATTAATAAATAATAAGTGGTGGATTTAACTTGGAGACAAGATAAAAACCAAACGCGCGTCTGGTATAGACATTATTGAGTGTTTGCAACATAAACTCGCATTTTAATTATTTTTGTGTATATGTATTATGTCTAATAAAACATTTAAAAATAACAAGTACCGTTTAAAACTAGCACAGGTGTCTACCGCCATTTAAAATAATACAATGTAGCAAAATCTAAATTTCGAGACTTAATACTTAACACTTAAAACAATATGAGATTCTTAAATCATATCTCTTGTCATGTCTAGTTTTAAAACATCAAAAAGAGTTAATTACAAAACATTAAGCGTCCGTCTCATTCGCACTAGTCTACCCGTATTTATTGAGTTCCCGTTGTTTTGTGTATTTTTTAAACTGTCATAGCCGACCGACAACTGCCCCGAGCACTTTAGTGCGTAACTATTGGTAAATATCGGCATTTCACTACGTGGCTTTTATTTATCAAATATTTTCATTGAATCTTTTTCTGTAACTTGTATTGTATTTTCAGAAAGTGAAGTCCCACCTAAAGCTTATAAAAACCTTTTTTTTAATTATTTCATTATAGCGTTTAAAGAGTAATTTAAGAGCCGTTTGGAACTTATTGTGACCTTTGTAACTTAATCAATTCTTGACTTTAGTTATAACCGGGCCCGTACTTTTCATGCCGTTGACGCAAAAATGACGTCTCGCTACAATGAGTATGATTCAGAAGGGTTTTATTGTAATTATTAACCATTAGTTGTCAATCATATGTACAATTGAGCTAAGTAATCTATTGACGCGTACAAAAAAAAAACCTACTTCATACCTACAACGTAAATAAAACTATTTAATTGATACATTATCATTAAAACCCATTTTTATGTTGTAATTAATAATAATATAATTAAGTAGTCATAAATAAAATTATGGTATTGACATTCAGAAAATTGACACAAGTTGCATTTTTTTAGTAATTATTGGTGTAAAATAAATACGATGCTGCCGTGATCCGTATTTTGATTGCGATTAAACTGTATTTAACTATAATCATTTTACCGCTTCTTATTTTAATTTTTTTTATTTGTACTAGTTAACACATACCTAAACACCTGCCAAATGAAAGCAGAGTAGGTACCCTGTGTTTAAAATTTTGACATTTTGACGATATCGGCATGAAAAGTACGACCCCTGGTTATGACAAAATAAGTTTCAACTTCTACTGTATAATATCTTCTCGTTATCTCATAGTTCAACGTCTACTAGGTGGAATGATGCAATTAAACTTGTAAAAACTATCTTAAATCCATCACCAAGAATTAAAAATACATATTAGTAAAAAGAGATGCATTGATGCACAATTTAACTTTATTGTCATTGTTTTCATTATTTTGTTTGCATAATAAGTTAAAAGACCGATTCAGTGGAAAGAAAGTTACTAAAGCTAATGAATCGATGTAATATTTTGCCTTTCTTATGCCTTTGTTTTATATATTGTATGTCAAACTATAGTTTAGTCTAACTAAAGTTTACTTGTTTGATAAAAAACATGAGTAAAATAGAAATTATTTACCGTTTAATATTGCAATTTAACGTACGAAAACGGTAAGCTGAGTTTGAAATCGGTCTTTTAATTTACACAGTTACAACTCCTATGTATAATTATAATCCTACATTTTCAGTGAATGAAACATCATTTTGTGCTGTATAATATCACTTATATAGGTATATAAATCAAAATCACAATTTGTTAGCTTTCATTATTGTCCACGTATATTAAATAGAGTAATATTATAAACTATTAATCTTAATATAAATTTACAGGCTATGTATCATAATAATTACTGTATTCATTATTGAAGGGTATAACAAATATAAAAAAAGACGAAACCTTTGTACGCATAACTCCAAAACGGGGTTATTTCTAATGTAACAAAGGCAAGACTATCGAAGAGCTCTACGTCTAACCAACCTAACTGGATGCGCAAGCTATGCCTTAAGACTTGTTGCAAGTAAGCAAGGTAAACAATATTTTTTTAACAGACTTCAAAAAAGGAGGAAGTTCTCAATTTGCCTGTGTTAATAATACGTTATTTTTGTGGTATAAAATTGACTGAACCTTGACACTATCCATCCAGTTTAAGTCAAAGTACACTGAGTATAATACCAAAGTAAACCCTCAATACTATTGGGTTCCGTATTAAACTAACGCATTTTCTTTAATCTTTAATCTAAAGACAACAACACAAGTCCGTTATCGTACAGCTAGTCAGCTACTTACTTTAGTTTATGAGACTTATCTTGTGGTTTATAGATCAAACTCAGTATCAAGTCTTATGCAAGTACCTACAGATAAGGAATTTAATTCCTACACCACTTTGGACTGTGTCAAAGTGACACTGTAAATAAAATCATAAGTCTATTACGTTTTGATTGAATATGTCACTTTGACATAGCCTAAAGTGGTATAGTAATTAAATTCGTTGACGGACTATTAGTTCAAAGCTTCGTAAAAAAATGGATCAAAATTAAAACATTTTTATTAATAACGTTGTGAAACTCGTCGAGCGCCAACATAGAGTAATAAAATAATTTTTAATAGTGCATAACTCTACTGAGTAAATTCAACTAAATGCTAATAATTATTACACTTCTTTAACATTTCTTGCTAACATACTGACTCTGAAACCAAATAGATTTTTTTAATCAAGATACAGAAGTTATTTTTCTTTTTTTCTTTACTTTTATCGCCATGTTTTTAGTAGTTTTACAGATAAATGGATTTCATACATAGAAGCACAAGCACTTTTGACATTTATTAATTGATAACGGTACTTTAAATTTCTTTTGAAAATTTCATTTTCTACTTACTATTAAACAATCTTACAGTTAACAGAAATTTGTGCTCCAACAACTACATCTACAAAGTGTAAAATGATTTATAATTACTCTCTAGAATTTTATTGTCTATAAATAACTATACAATAGGCATATCTAGTAGGTAAAAGTTGACAACTGAAAACAATTTTTCTAAAATATGAATAGATTACACACACAACATAATTTATAATATTGTAAACATTACCTACACGATTTCAAATTTATTGTCAGATCAACATTCAGTTCATCGAAATATTTAGTAAATTGAAGTGATTAAATAACTAGGCAAAAACAAGAAACAGTTTTATAACGTGAAATTTTCCTATAACTAAGCAATTTTTTGTTAAAGTAGTTAAAAATCTTTGCCAGACGACCTAAAATAAGTAGTAGAAATCTCTAGATATACTTTTATTTTTTTTGTGGCGCCGTACAATAAAATTAGGCCCAACTTACGAGATGAGAACTACTTCTCGTAAGAGAGAGACAGTGGTTTACATTGGTTAGTCTGTATTAAAGTAGGCAATAACTTACATCAACACTAGATTTAACAATTGATATTATTGTGATTTACTTAATTTGTGGTTAACAAATTATTTGCGTCGTAAATATATATAAAGTCTGTACGACGGTAATTATTTATTAAAAATATCCACCGATGTTTAAAATCTGTTACCGTTATGTATAACTATTAACATTACTATACCTAATAAAATTCAATAGACGAAGCTTATTGTCAATGGTTTTAGTACTTAGATTAACTTCACTAGAAAGTCCAAAAGGTGTACTGAGTAAATTATTATTTATACTCTAATTTCAATTTATTTAAAAATCTTGCCACACCATTATAGAGTTGATTTATTGTCGTATTTTTTTCTCAAAGGCGCTCATTTCGCAAATAGTAATGCTATATTTCCATTAAATATATTTTAAGTTTAATGTATTGTCACAAGTAAAGTTTATTCGAACAATAGTAGTTACTTAACAATATAATTAAAATTGTATTACAAAATGTTTAAAAATCTAACAATATTATCTTAAGCATATCGCTCCTTTGCTCCTAAAATAATGTTAACTTATCTAATTATGTACTTAATACAACTTTTATTTAGCCATTTTTATTGTCAATGTTAGTATTATTGTTACATTTTTGTCACTGTCAAGCTTCTCCCGTCAATTCCATAAAATGTAAATACGTAAATGTATAATTATTACTCCTAAATTACTAAATTAGTTCAATTTAGCAAACTTTAGATTCCCCTCTATATTTTGAAGCTAAATTGTAAAGATAGACGCACAAAACGTCTTTTATAGAAATGTATCTGATATGAAATTGATATAATGTTGATTGACATTATTTACCCAATTTTTAAAACACCTGTACATAAATTCGTGCGAGCTCTGCTTTTGAAAATTTCCGAGCAATTCTATCACAATCTGCAAAAAAGTAGAAAAGCACAATTACAGTAATCCGGACGCCTCATACCGTCTTGAATGAATCCGACCAACTAATGATAAGTTTATAGTTAAAACTGTTAGAATAAATCAATATATTTTAGTATTTAGTCTTAGTTATGTTAAACGAAGATACAGAGAAACTGCTGGGAAAAATGGCATAATAATTAGGAAAATTACACACCCTTACATACAACCATACAATTAACACATAAACTAAAATAATACTTCACAATAATATACTTTCCGTTTTAATTCTTAAGTTTAGTAAGTAGTAAAAAAAAATGTCTGTAAGTTATAGTTATAGTTTTGTATAAGTAATTCAAAGTCGCAAAATCTTACCCTCAAATTGTAAGCGAAAATATTGTCACACCTATCTATTTTTACAAAGATGAATCTATTCTTCCGTAATACAGTTTTTACTAGTACGGGGAGTAAAGTGCATAATTCTTAAAGTACTTTTAGGTCTGACTTTGTGAAATATGTAATGTTAAAAAATGTAACCTTCTAGTTTTAAGTTTTTTTATTTTTTATTTTTTCTGTAGCTATATTTTTAGTGTCTTAATAAAACTAAATAAAATAATTTAAAAACGTTTGATTTTACTTCGTCCACCTAAATAATACGGTAGTCGTATGAGTCGTATACGGATCCGGCTAACTTACTACGTGTTTACACAAGTCCATCTTTCTGATATGTTGGATGTATAGTATGGTAGTATGGCCTTATGGTAATACGGTCGCCATATACGGTGGTTTTACCGGGCCAACTGACCGAGTTACACCGCTTCGTTCAGCTCATAACGTCGCCTGACGTTTCATTATGTTTGTTTAGAGGTATTCCTTTAATACGCATAAAATTGATTGTACTAGTGTATTCTTTGGTTTAAATTATTTTCGGCTAACATCCAGTTAAGATGAAATTAAACATTTGAATAAATATCTTTTGTGTTGCTTAGTTAAGGTCAAGTTCGTTTTTTGTAATATAAAAAAAACCGGTCCAATTGTAAAAACAGTTTTCGACCAAACAATGTATTGGGTAAATCATGATTATGCCACTCGACCCCTGTTTTGACTGTTCGATCACAGATTCTACGACTGGATTACTGTAATTATGCCATAAGACCGCATTGGTACTTTATAAACGAAAACAAGTTTTATTTTGTTAAAAAAATGTTTTCCTGATTTACAGTACTTTAAAAATATACTGTTTTCTATTAATCACTGATATGATTTTTCTTCTACACTCCCAAGCAGAGCTCGCTATTTAGTCAACGCATTTTTACCTCGACGCTATATTGAATAGAGCTGTCAAAATGACAACTGTCACAGTCGCTGTCGGTAGAAATACAGCTGCGGTATTGGGATTTAGAGTCTGGTCCCCGGAGAAAGGGACTGCTGTCCCCGGGTCGACGACGTGGATCTTCCAGCCTAGGTTATTGTGTGAATAGCACTGAAACAAAATATGGTAGATTTTAGAATAAAAACGTAGCAACCCTTTTTACTTACGTAATGTTGGTACTGAGAATGCTATAAACCAATCAGAAATGTAATAGGAACTAAGAGAATAAACAAACTATTTTGACACATATTTTTTGAAAGCTAAACTGTATTAAGTAACTTTTATAAATTTTCATTTTAAGAGGATTTTGAAGCTGAAATTTTTAATACAAAAAGCGATTACGTTTTTACCCCCGTAAACCTAGTCCAATGTTTATAATTTAGCTGGTTGGTGGTGAAAGCTACCCCCCTCAACACAAATAAATTTCTAGAGCGCATGTTACCTGATAGTAGACCAGGTCGGGCGTCTCGGGTGCCACGGTCCAGTTGAGCGTGCCGGGCTCGCCGCGGTTGCACTCCAGCTGGAGGGTCTTCATGTAGTCCTCGAACGTGTCTGACACCGCCGACTGATCGGTGGTCTTGTGGGCCCACTCGCAGTACCGGCCCACTAAAAATGATTAAATTAATGTTTTTATTTTTAGGTTTATACCATGCCGTTTTAAAAAAATAAACGCAAGGGTACTTTTAATCAACAATCAGTCATTTTACTAAAAAGTTCTAAGATTTTTAAGGAACGCTTTTGCCCAGAGCGAAGAAGACTATTATAAGTTTAATTTTTTAATTTTAGTCCAATTACAAAAATTAGATGCTTATTTATATATTTCCTTAAAGATGTATATAACAAGACTTAGCAAGTCACAATAATCTAATACTGTCCGCAAACTTCCTTAGCTCAGTCATGAAAATAAATGAAAATGAAAACGTCATGTTAGGGTAAAATAATTGCGATCTGAGCGGACCCTGCACAAGATCCTACCACCATTTAACTAACAATACGCCCGGGGTTTACAGCCTGTTAGGTAAAGTTAGTGTGTGAATGTTGAGTTTGGTCACAGGTATGGACAACGAAGCAGATGGTATCTAACTCCACCTGGAACGTCTACGAGTGTGCGAGGCAAAAAATAATGAGCGGTGAAGAAGAACACCCCTGATGGAACTTACCAGCCGTGGGAAAAGGGTACCCCTCGTTGTCGACGGCGACGCCGGCGAAGAGCCTCTGCTTGCGCCGGTCCTCCGGCTTCTTCTGCCCATACCCCCCCTCCGAAGAGTCGCTGATGTAGAACGGGTGGAACCTAACATGGAATAACTTAACATTATTCTACGCAAGAACAAACATACATACATAGCAGTTTCTTTTGATAAGTTAATATTGTTAGTAGTCGCTTCTTGCTAGAGGACGCTTACAACTTTACTTGTCGTCGATGCTGAGCAAACATTTGTTTTAAGAAAAGTTTGAACGATTTTAAGCTTAAGTTTCATTTGCGACATCAAATCAATTACCCAGCAAGTGGTGATATTGTTAGTTTATTTTGTTTTAGTTTCAGTACAGCGAAAAATATTTAACCTCGACTCCATCACAGAATATACACATTGAGAATATGTGCAGAAGGAGCTCTACCTCACAAGACAGTGTTTAGGTAATTCAACCATACTCACTCTTTCTATATCATTATTGGTACTAATTCATACAAAGTAACCCCCAGATATGCAAGCTAAGGACTATCGGGCCAATGGAACTCTGACTCACAATAGAACGGTGTTACAATGACATTATAAAATCCATTTGCTTGAAACTTCTTACGATTTGAATTATAACCTCACTGTGACACAGTTCAATGGTGTATCAGGATTCTATTGGGCTGAAAGTACTTGTAGTTTTGCGTTGTGCGCAGTGCACCGTGCCTAACTACATACTTAGCCGGGTTGGTCTCGTCTTCGCCGCCCTCGACGGTGAAAGTGTAGGTCTTCCCGCGCTCCACGTAGATCTCCGGGATGAGCTGGTCGTTGATGAACCACGCGATGCCCCATGAGGGATGACCTGGTGGATTAATTAACATTTACTAAAGAAAACTCGAGTTCCAGAACGATTTAAAGAGACATTTAACGATACAAAAACGACACATTTAACAATAAACTATAAGGATAGCAAAAATATTTTTCAGGCATACTTATTTTAAAACACTAGCATTATTTTTTCAAATGTACATGCATTAAAATTCCAAACAAAAAACTTCATCTGTTATTTATTTGAGAACGAATTCCAACAAAAGCCGTGATCATTATGATCCATCCACTAATTCTTCACCCGATCGCGTCAAGGCATATAAGCAAGAGGAAGTCACTATAAATTTAGTTTTCTATAACAAAAGGCTTGCAGGTGAATGAAGATCTACATAAATATGACTAAAACCAATGCTGAGGATTGAAATACTGTAAATAAAATAAGGATACAAGGGTCACTAATAGTTACCATACGGCAAAAATCCTTTACTTATGTCATTGTCTGCTGGTAAAATAAATAGCTGGTATTAGTGAAGCACGGTAACCTAACAAACATATAATAAAAACTCCATTTAATCATTTTGAAAAATTTGCTGTGATAGTGAAGATTGGACACCGACAAGAGCAAAGCTCTTAAATTAAGAGAGAGAGGATATAGTATTGATAGTTTATTTCTTAAGCATAATATATTACGCGGTGCAACCTTATTATCCGAAATCAATACCTAATAGGTACTCGTATACGCAATTAAACTCAACTTGGTGCCCATAGTAGATAATGAAGTAGGTACTTGTAAATAATAAGACCTATTCAATAACTGAATACCTATTACCTTGCTTTGTTAGTGCCTATGTGGATCAGACTTCAGATAAAATAACAAAACCCATTGTATTTCTTAAAAAAATAGGAACAATATATTTTCATGGACAAAACCACAACTATGCCCATTCAAATTCCCGAGCACTGATTTAAAAAACTTTATATTTATAAATGTTTCATGAAACCGAGCTAATACGAGATTAGTGAGTGACCTGTAATGGGCGTGTACCCGCGGCGGCCGCCGGCGGGCCCGATGCGCGCGGTGAAGTTGGAGATGCCCGCCAGCACGCGCGGCGGCCACGGCGCCGGCCCGCCCTCCTCCAGCTGCGCCAGCCCCAGGCACGTGTTGTCATTCTGGGGAAATGCATACAGTAGGGAACAGCCGCCGGGTAAACAAGGCCGATATAAACTATGCCTGGACCCTGGGGCACAGAAGAATTAGGGGTCTTTTTGGAAAGTAAAGAAAGCGAATTATACTAACATTTCTCTACTACGATCTCGTGAGAGAAATTGTCGATCGAGGCCCCCCGAGGACAAAGGCCCTGGGCACGAGCCCGGTGTGCCCTTATGGTACAGACGGTATTGCGTTCTCGTGGAAAATGTTTATTTTTGGAAGTGAAATCAAGTACAATGTATTAGATCTCAAAAAGTCTTTTAGGATAAGGTAAACTCGGTTAGACTAGCACAAGAGCGTAAAATAACAACTGAGAAAGAAGTATACACCCGAAGTTTCATTCAATAGCTTACTCATGCGAGTGTGAGTTAAGCTACCTAATTGTGAATGCACTTCCTATAATATTATTTATACGCTCTGAAGGGACATCGTAAACTTGCTGATTATTATACATCCCATGGTAGACCATCCAGAGATAAAAAACCACCGATGCTTCATTTCTGCATGAAAGAAAAATAAACTAACAAATGTACTTAGGTCTTACAAGGAAAACATTGAAATAAATACTTGTCTAGTCTACTGGACTAGATTGAATCATAAAGGTATACCTGAGCTCCAAAGTCCAGTTGCACATCAATCCTCGTAGTATCCATGAAGGAGTGCGCGTTGGCTTCATACCGCGAGTTGAGCGGTCCGAACGCCGCGATAACAGACTGCGAGCGAGACGTGAGGACTTCCTTGTCTTTCAGGGTGTCTGTGGCAGCTAGTGGACGGCGGTAAGTGATGGTTGTGACGCCGTCTTTCTGTTGACCTGATACTGTGGAAAAATTTGGTCATGAATTTTAATTAACTTTTATTTGGTCGTCTTGCACCGTCTTACATACACAAGTAGTGTTTTTTTTTCCTTTTCTCCCTTTATCTCTCTCCCTAGTTTTTTTTTAACTACGCATATTTTTTTGATATTATATTTACTTAATTCAATATTTATATCTTTATATAATGCTTAGACTAACAATAAGTAGTACACTTGTAATATGAAATATGTTTAACAAATGACAGACTGCTGAGTTACTTGCGGCGTTTCTTCTCAGCTGGGGTCTCCTCTTGGGAAGCGCTGGTAAATCCTTGACGTGTAAAAGTGCCCGTGCGGCCAACTTACTGAATAAATGACTTTTATCTTTATCTTTATCTCCGTGAAGCTTGAGACACATAGTCAGCTCGACGTGGAGAAATGTTAATTTTGCAATAAATTATCGCCAGGTGCAAAAAAACTGGTCAAGTGTCGTCGTACCGAGGATATCGTACCGCCGCATAGAAAGTAAGTGTTATTATATTATCCGATATTGAATCGCATCAGCGCAAGGCCTACTCACACTTGACATTTGTTTTTGTATTTGTTGTTATTCTTCAGGGATTGTAGTTGTAAATTATAATCATACCAAATTGGACGTTTGTATATTTTACCGTTTTTACGGCACAACAAAAATAAAAACACGTTGAAACGACCGTTCATTGTATGACCGTATATTAGTTAGTAAACCATCGGTACAAACACATATTCTGAAATAAAATATCAACCCGCTATATATTACGGTTTAAAAGATACAACTCTTTAAAGTTAGGACACATGGACCGCGTTGGCATATTAATAGGGTCCCGCTGGGCTTCCTCCAGGTACGGAACCCTAAAAATGGTCACACACGAATATACCGCTAACGTTGATCCTCCAAAGTGCTCCAAACGTCTCATCTACCTGTAGGTTTTTGACTGACTGTAGTGATTTTCAAATTCTTAGCATACCTAAGAAGGCGTCGTTGCTGCCTCCGATCCTCAGGTCAGGACAAACGCCCCTTTGCCCGTCGCACTGCGCTAGATGACTGATGGTGTAATCCGCTACCCGTGGTTGTTTTAACCTAAAAAAGTAAACGAATACTTTCTTAAATTACAAGTGTTATGCTCAAATTTTGGATAGCACTATTCTCGTTTCAAAACATATGGATTCCAAAAGCATATCGTTCACCTGTTGTGTCTCCGATACTCAAGGTTCAAAATCAAGTGTACCCTGTCTCACACCACACTCCATTGCTTCTGCTGAGCATCAAGAATTTCCTTATAGCCGTATAAAAGGCAAACGAGCATTGCTAGGGAACGCGAAGTTTTTGACTTTCAGTGAACTCTTTATAAACCGCTTTTAAAGGAGGACATGTCATAATGCTGAAGAAACTGCAGTTTTAAAGAGCGAGGAAGAAAGGACCTCTGGAAATGGACTGTAGTCGGTTTTTAATGGTTCTAGGTAGTAACAGAAAACGCCTTTCTTGTTCTTGTAACCCACCTGTTATCCCAGTAGGCCACAACCACGTCTGCTCCCAGCATGACCGGTCTTCCCTCGGCTCCTGAGACACCAAAAGCCATGTACTGCTCCCGTCGCAGGCGAGCCGACAGCGTTATTTGGATTTGTTTGCCCTGGAAATATTGGAGGATTAGCGGTTTGAAATAGTTATCTTTCCAAGGGTATGGGAATACTCGAATAAGGGCTTTGGTTCAACCAGTTTTTGTTGTCTTAAGCCTTCTGACTCTTTAAGGGTGGCATTCCACTTGTCCAGGATGTTTCTTCAACGTATATCTGCGTCTCAAAGTTTGCTTAAAAAATTGCGAGACGCAATGCACATTGGACAAAGATCTTGGACAAGTGGATACCCCCTAAGTTAAGTTTAAGGACTATGCCGGTTAGTATAATGGGACTATTCCTAAATGTCATTCGTATATTATTAAAAGATTTAACTTTGGCAAATTAATTACATTGTTTGTTTGAGATCTGATCTTAAAACCTTCGGGTAAATATATCTGACAGTTACATTTTAGCGCTTTTCTTTTATTTATAAGAGAGAAACCTACTATTTCCCTTACAGTTACCTAAAATAGATAACGTAATGAGAAGTAAATAGAGAAATAAAACATTCGTTTTTTTGAACTATTGGTTTAAACATTTAATAGATTTTCGTATACCTACCTAGGGAATGTAATTTCTCTGTTAGGTAATATAATATTTAACCACCCCTAAAAGGCTAATACTGGATAAATATTTCATACAAAATTAACTAATCTCATACTTTGTTCACCGTGTACGGTAGGGCAGAAACTATTGTAAATGGAACATAAAATATTTTTTTTTACGGGGTCCGTTCATTTGACCAAGAGTACGTTTGACAAAAGTATCACTTTACAAACTTTCATTACGCAAAAACGTGTTTATGCTTAAACCATAACATATTGCATAGGTTAAATGAGCTTATTAAATAAGTTAGGTTAGGTTACAATATCAACCACAAAAAACTTAAAAATAATACGGCGGGAAGTATCTCTTTGTCAAATGAAAGTTTGTAAAATGATACGTTTGTCAAATGATGATTTGGTCAAACATTAGTGAACCTTTTTTTACACTAGGACAATAATTGTAAATCAATGCATTTACAAAACTTATTTTACCTTATTGTTTCACGGCTGACCAATAGCTTGGATGTGGAAAGACAACTAATTATTCTCAATGGAAAATCTCAAATTAATCTTAAACTTAAACAGACGTCTCTCCATGTGGAAAAATATTGGAAAGGGACTTAGTAATCGCATGCATTACTAGAAATTTAATTAAAAAGGTAAAATTTTAATTTACCTGCATTTCCCATCGGACCTGCAACCTTTTGTCTAAGATTTCCCTGCAGTTATTACTTGCACTCACTGGCGTTTGAGAAGTTGATGAACTCGTCTGTAATGGCATAATTATACATAAAGTATTGCTTTAAAAATAAAGTTATAGTATTTAAGTTTACTACCCGTTTCATGATCCTTTAAGCAATGAAAATATTAGTCATTAAAATATGATATTATTAAATCAAGAATGGTACTTACAGGGTTATACCACCAAGCGGGCTGTTAAAAAAAAGTAAATCCATTCCAAGGTAAGGTCGTAAGCAGAGATAAGACAAACAAGCATTATTATTAGTCAGAAAAATACATTTAATTGATTATTGGTATGGTAACATTAGTAGTTTAGTAGATTTCAGTCCTGTAGGTTGGTACGCTTGTACAAACAAAGTGACAACGAAACATTTTGTTAAGTAAATTTAAAACTTGTAGTCACTTTGTGCATACTAAAACATACATGGCTACAAGTTATGTTCAAGGTAAAATAAAGTTTCCATATGCTACTGTAGAAACTTAAACCAATCAGACCAATCAGATGAATACTGTATTGGTCTGACAAAAGGTTGCTTTTTGATTATAAGTTTTTGTGGTTTGACAGTTGGAGGTCGATTAGGCGTTATTTTCTTTTTCCCCTGCAAATTAAAGTTAGTAAGTGTAAATTAAATTATAAAATCCATGGCAGCGCTGAAAAGAGAACATTATAGAACAGAGGCAAGTCCAAGCTGCATGTTAGATGAAAGAAAATACATGAAAAAATGATTAGCACGCAAAGTTATTTGACGATGATGGCATAAGTATAATTGCATTTTCAGCCTTAGAAGAACAGCCTTAAGATGGTATACATGGGATTGAAATGAGTCTCAAATCCTTACCATCGGATGGTCTGTGTTCTCGTTTGTATTCCCCTTGCCATAAAAACATAAAACAAAATAAAAATGTGATAAAAACGACATACAATCATTCTGTTTAATCTGTCTCATTTGAACATTATAAATCATTCGCTCATTTAAGTCATCGAGTTCATCACTACTATCATTCGTTCATTCATATCATTCATCAATCGTACATAAAGCCGCCTACTCACTGAAGCAAAAAGCGGCGTGGTGCGAAGGTGTTTTGAACAAGGCGTACTTATAAATTCGTACCATTACAGGTATTCCCGTCGTTCGGTCATTTTGAGAGCAACGATGCCACAGAGAGACACGCAAATACACACACTAAACTTAGAACCCTCTTTTTGCGTCATAAAAAGCGAGATTTATCACTGACCGCCACAATTACACAGACACACCCACGTTTTGCGCTAGGCGTTAAAAATTAGGGACTACTTATCGCACTTTAAATTCAACAGTGACAGTACGAAGTAAACCATTTGTATAATTACGTTATTGCATTTAATAAGAATTAACTTTTCTATGATGTTACTTTTTCTGTACGGTGACGACGCGTTAGCCTAGTTGCTAGGGTTAGTAGGGCAGATATTTGTGTGATGAGCGCGAATATTTGATCCTGACTCATGCATGTTTTATAAGTATTTATATAGTTGTCTAGTACCCATAGTACAAGCCTAGAGCTTAGTTTGGGACTAGATCAATTGGTGTGACATAGTCCCCTGATATTTTAATGGTTCATTTATAGTCACTTGTTGGATTTAACTTGCGTTATTTAGCCCACGTTACAGTTACAGTGTGTTAGCTCTTGGCTCCCTTTTCTTTACCTACCATACTCGCAGAGCCAGTCCCCAATACTCACAGTGATCTTGGTCTGCCCCAGCGCCGGCGGCACGTCCAGGTCCTTGGGGATGTAGACGTGCCCGAAGTTGTGCCTGTACTCGATGCACCAGACGGCAAGCCAGTCTATGTCGTATACGGTCAGCTTGCCCGGGAGCTGGATCTCTATGTCCTCGCCCTGGTAGCCGCGGAGGGTGTTTGTGGAGCCACTCTCGCTTGGCACCTGGAATTAAATGATCTTAAATATCAGATGTGGGCAGAAACAGGGGAGTTTGAGGGTATAATTCAATTAAGTATTAATATGTAGCGGTACAGGACCTTTTGCAGGGTCCTTCTGGAGCGTTACAGTTCTTATAAGTAGCTACACACTTTTGTACCTTGTCGCTTTACACCTTTGACAGATTAGTGGAGCAGTTCAAACATGACGTTACCGTAACCATCATCTTACCTATTAGCTTACCGTCAAGCAGCATTACTAAGGCATTACTGCATTGTTGTCATGTTGTCACGATGTAAACTACCTAAGACAGCCGGTGAGATAACTATTGTAAAGGCATTTCCATATTAGTCATGTCATGTCCCAGTATAAACCAACCACCAGTAGGACATCAATTGAAAAAGGCCGGTACATCGAGCGGCTTGTATGTGTGCGCGCCTTACGCGTATGAGCCCTTATAACTTCAGGTGGGGCCGTGGGGGGTGGCGTGTGCGTGACATAACGCTGATAACGTTGATAGACGCTATAACCGTCTTGGCTGCGTCGCCGTGTGTGTGAGTGCTAAGGAACTTAACGGTTCTGTACTTTGATTATGTTAAGATTTATAAACACAGTCACTTACCTTGCATCGTGTATGAGTGTAACTTTGAACAGAGCTCGGATACCGATTAAATTTTCAAACCGTTTTTATGTACTTGACGCTAAAATCTTTTCATTTCGGTTCCCTTAGCATGCACCGGCTGTTTTAACCGGTTTTTGCAGGAAACTTTACATAAAGTTCTTTAGAAATTAACCGGTTTCGAACTAAATAAAACGGTTAATCCAGACGCATACCGCGCGTCTTAACATGACAAATCAAAAAAACAAATTAAAACGAACGCGTTGCTGTCTCGACTCGCCCACCCTCGTGGATCAAACCGGTTAATTAAGGTTACAATAAAGTTCCCAAAACGTTCGCGTTCCCTACAAAAGTTCGGAGTAAAACCGAAATAAACCGGTATTAACCGGTATTTTTAAGCCGGTTCTGAGCCCTGACTTTGAGATTACAAACAATAATAACCTGCTCGTGCACGTGCAATTGAAAACGTATTAATATTGTTTTTAAACCAACCTTAATCCCAAACGGGCTGGGCTCGCTCCCATTTCCCACCCAGAAGTGCGCGTCGGGCCCCGCGCCGTCGTAGTGCAGGTTGGGGATGTAGAAGGTGCGCGCGTCGAGCACGCTGATGTTGCCCGAGCGCAGCCCGTGCGCCAGCCGCTTGAACTCGGGCAGCACGCGCGGCCGCGGAGGGTCCAGCCCCGCGGGGATGAACACGTCGCCGAAATTCACCTGGGAGGAGCAAGGTTAGGTGAAAAAAACGGCCAAGTGACATGCGCTTCGTACCAATCTCGTGTGGAAGCCTTTAAACCATTCACTGCCGGCAACGCATATACTCCCAAGGATTCACTTGGGGACAAATGTCCTGCGACACGTGTCGGCGGCAGGCGTCAGCAGAACGTCGGGCGAAGTCGAACGCCTTCGCGCAATTTCGCCTGACATAATCTGGCGACATCGCGCGACAGGTGTCAGGTGCGTCAAATCACGGCGGCGACACGTGTAACACACGCTCGACGTTTGTCCCCTAGTGAATCCTTGGCTTAAGTGTTCTCCTAACTCAAAACTTAAAACTCGACAGCTTTTGTAGAATACTAGCTAAACGGAAAAAAGGCACATTTACTATACTACCCAAAATTATTACAACCTTTGAGAGCTTAGTATACTTCTAAGAATTAATTGCACTTGTGCCTTTTCTCCGTACGAGGGCAGAATACACCTTGATCCCTACAGCACACCACAGAGTAATTAAATATCGCAGCTTTCTGCTCTAGACAGCCACACTGGTGACTTGAAACTATGAAACTCCTTGGTTAAAGACCAAGCTCAATAGCTTACTGCTATTAATTATTGCTTAATAACTGTTATTATATTATTATTGGCTTTAAATCATTCTAAGTTAAGAACTTTAGCTATAGCTTTATAGCTATCAATATTTTTAGAATGTCTTGAGTAAAATTGGACTGAAGTGATCATTTATGTACCTTGTCACTTTAACGTCGTGTTTGAAAAATCATACAAAATTGTGAAACGATTGAAAGCGACAAGGTACATAAGTGGTCACTTATTTACGCCGTTGACTGTACCATAGTTGTGATCAGCTAAGAATTCCCTGTAGGTAATAGCGAGCGCCATTGTGTCATCATTCAATCAAAATCAAATTGGGGGAATCACGACATGAATAATATACCATACTTAGGTACATATACGGCACCGTACCACCTGCTATCGAAACAGGTCTTTTGGGTTTTTCAAGCCTGCTTTTTGTTATTTCCTTATTTAGGATAACATTAAGACATTTTTAAAAGTTACCAAGGTAACAAATTGCTTAATTATTAGGTCTAAAATTGTTTACACTTATAAGTTGTACATTATCTTAACAACACATGTCAACACAAGTCGCGGCTTGGAAAAAATAAGTTTTCAGTGAAGGATATACTAACTGACTTCATTCGTTTTTAGTTAACAATTACTTACCTAATAAATAAATAAAATACAATTTAATTATTATGTCACAAAAACGTCAATTTAATGATCTTAAGATAAAACGAATGAATGAACGAACGGCGTCGTATTTTGGCGGGAAAGCTCACGCATGCGTCCCGCCATTTTGTTTCTGATCGATATTTTGTCGCGATTGACAAAAACCAAGTACTTACCTAATGATGTATTTGGCGTAGGTATAATGCGCAGTGTGACGTAGGATATATCGCATTTTAAAAGGATTCATAAATAATAATGAAAAAAATAAGACTGTATTTGGCACATATAAAAAACAATTTTTTTAAAAAAGTTCTGTACAATAGAATAAGCCGACATTTTGTTTTATTCATGTTTTATTACGATTTGTTTCAAAGTTGACTAAGGTCAAATTCTCGAAGTTCGTTTACACGACTTTATTGTGAACAATGTCGGGGGAACTCGATTACTACGGATTCGCTAAACCGGTTTATGAAATGAATTAAGCATTTAATTCCTTTTCTTCATTACAAATTTGACATTAGCGAATTCAGATGTTGATAATTCAAGAAAGTTTATAAAATGAGGGGAAATATTTCGACTAGTAGTTTTGTTTTGTAAATTGGTACAGTTTAACTTACATACCTTGCGGTATGATCAACATACTAAAAGTCCTCAAGGGTGGGGGGTGTGCTGAGGTTGTAAGGGGGTGTTGAAGTACATTTTTTCAGATTTTTGCTCATATCTCGAATATCTGTACGAATATCATTATGATTACTTCTGACAAAAGTTTCTAAATAAATACATACAATTTTCTACAAAATTTGCTGTACTATTTTTTACTCTGAGATCAATGTTTTAAGAGGTACAGGGTGTTTAAGTTAAGAAAGAAATATATAGAATGATGGAGAACAGGAAGATGTCGATGTAGAAGACGATGAGTTACATAATAAAGACGAACCGATTTGCTTTTTCTATTTAAAAAATAAAAATAAAACCAGCCCCCACCCACACTCCTACCTTACCCCCCTTACACCCTCAGCACACCCCCCACCCTTGAGGACTTTTACTACGTTCATCTGGATACCGCAAGGTATAACTGTACCAATTTACAAAACTACACGAATATATCCCCGATTGCTCACATTCAGCTAAATTCGAATGGGGTATGAGTTTGTTTCCTCCAGATATTGCCATATTTAGACCGTTAAAAACGAAAAAAAAGCACATCATAAACATTTCAGAGTACCGACAGAGTATTTCCGACTAAAAACGATGTCGTATGCTGGTACAAGACACCAGCCTCCGCGTTAGGTGCCTTTATGGGTGGATAACATATCCAATGTCGCACGAACATACTGAGATTCTCTTATAAACGGGAATGATCCGGTTCGGGGATAAGACAGCCGGTGTAATGACTAGCATACAGGCATTCCATCTTAGTCCTCAGGGTTGGCAAGTCTTGCAGTCTTGTGAATGCGAATTAGCGCTTCAAAGCTTAATATTTCATAAACGGATCCCTTTATCGAAAAATTGTTTTCACAAAGCTATATTTTTTTAAGTCGTATCCAACGACACCCCACACTATGGGGCAGGCGAGAAATAAAAATACATCCCCACGTAACGGGTAGTGGATAAACGGTAAAAATAATAATTCAAGACTTTATTTTACCACTTTGTTGGCGTAACTTATATGTATGTTCATGCCAAATTACAGCTTTATAGTACTAAGGGTCTCTGAGCTAGGCTGCTGACGGAGGGACGGACGGACATGGTGAAACTATACAGGTTCCTAGTTTGACTACGGAACCCTAAAAACGGCTCTCTGTCGAACGGTCGATCGAGTGAGCGAGCGAAGTCATACGAGCTCGCTTACACAACACGGGTCAAGCGGGTAAGCTGAGAATGTACGCCTGTGGTTTTACGCTCAGACGGGACAACTTCAATTCCCCGGTTAATGATTGCGTCCAGTTCAAAAGAACCACCTACCTGGTCAAACAGAGACAGATGTTCACGATAAGCACGACCACAGATACGAGGAGCATGTGGAGAATTTCTGGTGTTACTTAATTTCGATCTTATTTCAACACGTCAAAAGACGGTGACGCTTTCGCAGTGAAACGCTGCGCTTTGCTGTTGGTGCGCCCTTATAGACCCGCAGATACCGAGGCTAGTGAAGTATTGTAGCTTGAAGAACTCACAGTGAACCGGCGGCACCACACGCTCAGCCACTTGATCTCCCTCAGCCGTTTACCAGCGGGGAGCCTCAGCAGGATGTCGGAGTTGCTGTGGGCCGTCAGGATCGGAGGGTCTCTGCGGACAAGCGGACAATCAGGACAATCTCACACAAATTAAGCTAGGCGATTACTCAAGATTCATAACGCTAAGTTAGCCATTTTCGAATCGTAAATGTTTAGGATTGACGTTAGCTGATGATAGTGTCGACCGCTTCAGTTAGCTCTGTACATTTCGATTCGATAGAAAAGAGAATTGATAGCAGCGATTGGATCTTGGCTAGACCTACTACCTACTAGTCCCAATGTTAAGTTCTAGGCTTGTACTTTGGGTAGTAGACGACGATAACGACAACAACACCCAGTTAATACACAGAAAATATACCTAAAAGACTGCGGAACCAATACTTGCGCTCATCAGACCCAAGTCGAACCCGGCAGACCTATTGCCAATAATTATCAATCCAATTACAATCGCAATTGTCTTCATTTCGACAGTCCGAAGGCGAGTCTGCATACAAAATGAAAATAATTGCTCCGCTTTGAAGTCGATTGCGAGCGCGTTAGGCAATAGGCCAGCCGGACCGCAAGCTTCGTAGGCAGGGTCACTACCAATCAGGCTGAACTCGTCGTCACAACGGCCAGGTCATCAATATAGGGCATATAACGGTGAATAAGACAATTTTGCTAAGCTTAGCGCTTGTTCATTCACGGGCGTATGAAACATAACTATACTCCGTTTGCATTACATTTTTTTTGGATTACATTAAAAGGTAAACGTAGTGGTAGTGGGGGTAGACATTTGTTTCATTTGTACAATGTCTTTCCCCCTTAATTTCCAATCTTCTCTCCTCTCTGCCAGCTCCTTGATCTGATTATACGACACGGCATGCACCTTCTCCTTGATTTGGTCCATGTGGCTTCTTCTTGGTCTTCCTTTGCCTCTCCTGCCTTCAATATTACCCTCTATAATGTGTTTGATCAGCATGTCGTGCCTCAATAAATGGCCCATCATCCCTCCTCCTCTGTTCTCCATAAAGTGTACATTTCTAATAATAAATGTCAGGGGCGAATGTCACACAATAATGCCGCTATAACAATAAATAATAAAAAATAAAATTAAAGAAAAGTTAAAAACGAGTCCGTCTCACTTGGCCGGTTTTTTTACGAAACACTACGAGTGCCAGTGTTATAGCAAAAGCCAGCCGTCCACTATTATGAACATTATGAAGCTGAAAGTACTGCATACTCAATAACATCTCAACCGATTCTTGGGAAATTATTTGTAAACGCTCTGAAAACTCTCGCCTATTACCAAAGAAATCACGGGAAACTTTACAAAAGACCAAACTCTTCGCAAATTCTTGGGAATCTCTCAATTTCTCAGTAAAACCTTAGGAAGTTCTCTGCGAACCCAATGTTTTTCCGGCGGCAAACTCCCTGTGAATTACGTATGCATCTAAACTTTGACCAATATTGTGAGTATTGCATATTGTAGAGATGTGATATGCACTGTGACGAATTGTATTTTGCTAGAAAGAGATATGAGATAGGAACAAATCATGCTTGGCTTGTATCTTGGTATATTTTTATAGCTATTCAAAAAAATATTTTCCTCATCTGTTTGTTACAAGAATCATCTTTTATTGAAGCTGTGAACAAAAGTCATAATCATTCCTTACTTATTCTAATGTCTTGCTTATAGGGCGAGGGAGCCGGCCGAATATAAAAAAAACCCCATTATTAATTAGGAATAATTCATCAACAAAGGAAAAATAAACAAACCGAAACCGCGAGATAATTGCGTGGATCTCCATTATGGTGGGCTGTAAATGGGAAGCCAAATGGGTCGGTAATTAGATAAACATAATGAGGGGGGAGGGAGGGGCGGAGGGTCGTTTGGTGCAGTTTACGAATACATTTATCACTGTCAAACGTGCTAGTTAATGCAGAAACGCGTTACATTTTATAGGTTGCGTTTAATATCGTACCAAAAACACAATAACTGGATGGAAATTTTTGGTCGTTTGAGATTATGAATGAATGATTGTTTCTTAATTCATGTTGTTTTTCTTTTGACGTTGTTTTTTGGTAAGTGTGTCACTTTCCGTCTCTTCACCTAGCGGTTCCATCGGAAGATCAGTGCTTACTTTACGGCTAGCGAAAGCTGAGTTGGGACCGTTTCGCAACAATTTCTCTGTCTTGTTCTTTTTGTATTTATGTGATGTCATTTTGTATTGTTGCGAATAGATGTATCTTTATCTTTATCTTTAATATACTTGTATTTTTTTTTCCTTTTCATTATACTTGTACACAAAGTCAGTAACAAAATGGCGGACGTAATGCCTTGAGGCATTCTCTATCTGTCAACCACTCGTATCGGGTACACAACATATATGATTCAAAATTGATCAAAAGCCCGAATTTTCATCATTCCGAATGCATTGTTTTCATAGACGACTTAATTTTTTGGTATCGTTTATAAATCAAGCCTAACCCAAGCTACGTATAGCAATTACATTTAATCTTAAAAATATATAGTTAGTAACAGTTGAGAGTTCACACCAGGCCACCTGATGGTAAGTCTCTCAAAATATTAAAAATAAATGTAAAACTGACTATCGATTTTTTTTCAAAATATGTTAGATACTTCCCGTCACTTTAAGCACAAATACCTTTTGGCTATTAATAATTATGATAGTTGGCAGCATGACCTGAGTGGAATTGACAACAAACACGGTACGAGGTTAATAACTATTACGGAGACAGAACTTTAAAAAAGCGTCTGCCATATCGACGGTTCTGTGACTCAACCTCGTAAGGTCAAGTTGGGTAAGTGAAACAGCGGGGCAACTGGAACACTTTTAAATATCTCCCTTGTAGTAACTTCAACAAGCCGCAGTGCGTGTTGGTTAAGCAGTTACGGTCGCAATAGTTTCACGTATAAATAAGAGATGACGCTGCGGGGCGCGAGTGAAAGAGACAGAGCTTTAGAAAGTGTCAGTCGGTGAAAAAAAATCTTGCGGGTTCCACGTGGTGCCGAAATTCTAGTGGTTTAGTGTCTCAAGTCGAACTTATTGAGCTGTGATTAATGTAAGTACGATCTTTTTTAATTAACTTTTCACGTGTGTAATTTTGTTTTACTTAATACTAAAGGACTTAGCCAGAATTTGATAATTAAAAACATTACCTAAAATTTACATATTGAGGCAAGTGAAACAGTTCGGGCCGGGGGAAGCGAAACGTATGTTTCACTTACCTCCATTCAGAGAGTCTAAACATTTTTTAATAATAGATTTTTAATAAAAATTTCGCAAACTTTGTGTCATTTAAGCAGTGTTTTGTTACAGAAACATGAAAAATGGTGCGAAATTATAAAAGGAAAACAGATAAGGCGTCATATTCTCAAGAACATTTGCTTGAAGCTATTGCAGCAGTCAGAAATGGGCAACTTTCAGCATATAGAGCGTCTGCTATATACAAAATTCCTCGCCCAACAATAGTTAATCGCCTACATGAGAGAAGGGGCTTGAAATCAAACACTTTAGGTACGATTCTTTCAAAAGAAGTAGAAGAAACTTTAGTGAAACATTTACACGTCATGGAAAAGTATGGTTTTGGTTTGTCGAGGCAAGAAGTTATGGAAGTTGTGGGTAATTATGTGACAGCAAATGAAATCCCAAATAACTTCAAAAACGGTATCCCTGGAGAAGCGTGGTTTTCTTTACATAAATAGGTATAATTATCATGTCGTTAAAAACATTGTTGTAATTTTAACTTAATAAAAAACCAATAATATTGCAAAAAAAATTTTATTTAACTTACCTTTAGTCCTCTAAAACCAATGTTGACTACCCCTGACTTTTAATATATGTTTCACTTACCCCGAATTTATATTTTTTGTTGATATGTAACAATAAACTTTGTTTTTAGGGCGTCGAGGATCAAAATAGTTTATTCACTTTCAGATGGATTGTCAGTTACATTTAAAATTACTTTTAATGCTAGTAATAAAAGACAAACACGACTGTTTCACTTGCCTCAGAGACGAGGGAAGTGAAACGGTTTTTTTTCTGCGGACGTTTTCTGTTTTTTTCCGATTCTGATCGGACTTAGAGTTATATTTTGTTAAATTTATAACACATTATTATATTCCAGAAGTATATTTTATAGTGTCGCTGTGATATACCTTTTATTTAGGTAATGCCAGTTAATTAACTGAAGGAAAAAATAAAGTATGTTGCACTTACCCAACTTGACCTTATATAGAATAATGTCCAGTATAAACTGACACTCACTAAGTACGCGAGTGCATACTTAGCGCGTGTCAGTTTATACTGGACATCATTCAATGTACGAGACAGACTGTTTAGAATACAGAAACGCGCTCTGCGTATAATCGATGGAAGATCTGTAAGCTATCCTGCACAGACGCTATTTAAAAAACATAAAATCCTCACCTTACCATGCATGTATGTACTGACAGCTTGTATGTACGTAAGAAACAACATGCATGACTACAAACTGAGTTCGTCCAAAAGACGACCTCTGCTGATCGTTCCGAGCCGCCGGCTGGCTAAGTCACGAAGGGCACTCAGCATCATGGGGCCCACTCTATACAACTTGCTCCCGACTGATATAAAAATCTCAACCAGCAATAGTATATTTAAGAGCAAGCTTAAATCATTGCTTATGGAACAGGCATGTTACTCAATTGACGAGTTTTTGCACACTCTGAAGGATCCGGCACCGTAATGTGTTACTGGTGTACCTACCTAATTTAATTTAATTGTAATTTTAAATTATGACTTGTAAAATGTACTTTTACCAATAAAGATCTGTATTCTGTATTCTGTATTCTGTTGAGTCACAGAACCGTCGATATACTCTCAACAGTTTTCCTGAGCACATCCGTCTCGAGCAAAATAAACGTATATTAAAGAGAAAACTAAACAAACATTTCTTAGATACACTACCATACAAGTAACGAGCTGTAGGTAGGCTATGGTTGGTTTCAAGCCTATGCAAAAAAAAGAATGGACTGCGCGTAGAGATTAAAATACCTTGAAGCCGTTCAATAAACACTTCATAGGGAAAGGCTAACGAGGGTTTTTAGGAATTGGTAAGCGCTTAGTCGAATTAATTGTATCGTATGGGATAGCTTCTCATTGGGGTAAGTCGAAGATATGGTTATCGCATCGTTAGGGTTGGTGAAAACCAGTCAATTATATAGCCTAACGAAAACCCATTAAAGGGTAAGCTATTAAATGTCTCACCTCTATTAATATTATGCATGCAAACTACTACAGCTTATTTCCGACCTGATTGATTCAACCAATTTAGATGAAACTTAATCAAGTCAAAATACCACCGGAATACAAAGTAAAAAAATAATAATGTCGGTCTACTTGTTAGGGAGGTAATGACAGTCAAAGACTTTAAAAGCCAGAAAATCCATTACTAGCAGTTTATAATCTATAGTTAAATACCAATACAATAAAAGGAGTTTCAATCATTATTACCCTTTTTTACTCGATACGAAACTATAAACTATAAATTGATTATTCGATTTAACCTTAATAACGCAACAAAAGGAAACATGATCATTCAGTACCATGGTTCTGAAATTGAAGATAAAAGTGACACTATAATGATCCTCGTGGCATCAAATAAGTAAACGTAACTGTAACTCAATCACGGTTTTATGACAATACAGCTAATGCGGGCGCGTTAAGGCTGGTTCATACAGAGCGAGTTACTCGGTTCTTATTTACAACCCAGCAAGTCAATATGTATGTATTAATTACAAAAAATACTATAAAACCGAGATTCGCTCGGTTTGAAAACGAATTTTCCCAAAGTTGACAAATTGACAAATCGATTTGTCGACCCAAAAATCTCGTTTCAGATCGCGACTACAAACAAACCTATGAATATTGCTTGTGTAATACATATGACGAGTACAAAATACATCAAGGAACTATCATTCTTACTAATAAGTAAAACCTCGGCTTTTACAATTAAAGATATACTAGTTAAATATATACTTACATATAAAACAGTTAAGACGAAGAAATACGTCTTCCAAATCTTTACATAAATATTTGCCCTTACTGGGGATCGAACCCAGACTGCTAGCTTCGTAGCCAACCGCGTCATCATAACGTGTTTAATTGACCACCACATGGACTTTGTCAACGTGACGTTGTAAACCAAATCATAAGAAGTCTCTTACGTTTTGGTTGACAACGTCAATTTAAGTGGCCTAGACATCATACTGGTTGACTGTACAGGATCTCTAGCGCTCTTGTATCGCACTGGCGGAGTAGGTATACTTGACTTGTGAGTCGCTGTGAATAAGTTAAGAGGAAAATTAGGTAGATAGACGCATAGCTTGTCAATATCTCTAAGGTTTCATTAGACAATAACATACTTGACGTAGTTCAGGCCGGAGTCAAGTTGCTCTTGAGCAACTTCTTCGCTAATACTCCAGAATGTCGCATAATTTAATCGAAAATCAATAGCTGGAGCCACTCGCAGTTTATATCACGGTACAATTACGTGTGAAACTTCAAATTGGTATTGCAATATGTGTAGAGAGTTGATTGTAGATAGATAAATAAAATATAAAAAATAGTCCTTAAAACAAAATCTTCCCTGTAAACTTAAACGTGACTCCATGAGGAATCTGAACAAGATTAAATTGAAAATAAAAATCTGTTTTACTGATGCTCAGGGGCTTACGTGACGCGATTTCAAAAATCATTGTTTTTGGGTTTCACGAAACTAGTTTTAATGCAGACTTTATTTTTCGCTATCTCCCGTTTATCCCTACAATGTATTTGGTGTCCGCATCAAATCACAGCTAACAGTTTCACGGGAATAGTACGATTAAAGAAACATACTTGCTTATAATAGAATATAAGTATAAACCAATAATTGTATGTAACTGCAATCCGTATATGAAAATTTGCAGCTTCAACCAATTTTAACAGATGATCGGGGCGGCTATCACATCTTACCCACGCATTTGTCACCTGGTAATCCCTTTCTATCTATTCAATAACGATAAAGATTCTCTGGGTCCCTAGCCAAGATCCAAACGCTACTAACATCACTCAAAACGTATGGGATTACACTCTCGTGGAATAAACCACGTCATCACATTTTGAGCGATAGAAAAGAAAAACGTTACCAGCGTTTGCATTTTGGTTAGGGACCATTAGCGACGAACCAAAAAATTCCAAGTTGTGCAAGTTACTGCTTACTGTCTAATTAGTAACTCGCACCGTGTCACCGGCCGTGGAATCATCGCATGTCGTAATCGTGTCATGCGACGTCATTGATTTTTACGGAAGTGTCGGGTTGCTGAACTTTTTGTGAACGTTGTCGCATTGCCTTTGTCATTGTGCTATTGATTAAAAAAGCAATATAAAAGACAGGGATATAGGTCTGTGGCACTGTCAATGACCGGATGGAATGCAGGGCGTCTTTGCGGAAAATACAGTTATTCATTTATATATTTTTTTCTTTGCCCCGCAGCGACTTGAACAGCGGGAATATGGCGTTTCCACAATGAAGTGATTTCGCCAGTGTCAAGTATATATAAGTATAAATCAATATAGCAATAAAACACAATCCAATCTTCTCTAGGAAGATTGGGGGCAACGTTGTACGGTGATATGTAGGACAGAGGCCAAGATAGTTTTAACCTCTGTACCACTGCGAGTCCACTTGAAACGAGAAGTAAGATGCGCCAGGATACACGAAATAAGTCCAAGTCTTCTATCACTGTGCAACACAAAGGCATTAAAAGTACAAATCACTATCAGAAAAGAACTTTGAACACCTAAATACACAAAAATAAAAACTAAAACAAATTACACATCCGCCATCTTTTGACGTTGCAAATGTATTGGGAGTTTGGGAGTACACAACTCCGTCTAGTAACTAGTGGCTTGGCTTGTCTACCAAGCGTCTACATTGACGTACGTTACTTTACCACGTCTTACCTACGAAGCTAGCCATCCCGGGTTTGATTCCTGGTATGGGCAAATATATGTGTGATGACTACTTCCTTCCTCTTCGATCTTTCTACTCGGTCTAGTGCTTCCTACTTCAGGATTCTAGGTCCTCCCTTTCTTTCAATAGAAAGGAAGTAGAAGAGGGAGAGGTATGGCCTTCAGCACTCTTTCTTACCAAACTGTACTTTGTCTCATTGAAAAATAATATGAACCTATCTAGCTAAAACGTTACTCATACCCGAAGAACGCATCCGTTGATTGTTCAACGACGTTACAACAAGAGTTCTGTCTTTAATCGTACCTAATCTGGTCAACTATATACATTGCAGGAACACACTCGCATTTGATCTATTTTGGGATGTTATGCAGCATGTACACAGCCAGCACAATTGCATTTCACCCCGTAGCAATCTACATGAAGGTGCACCCACCTGGTGGTGTAGTCCTCCGGGTAGGGCAGCAGCGTGCCCTCCGGCGAGGGCTGCGGCGTGTCCCCCACCCAGAAGTACGCGTCGGGCCCGGTCCCGTCGTACGCGAACCCGCGCACGAAAACCGTGCCCTCGTCCACGGCGTACACCGCGCCGCGGATGCCGTGAGCATACTGGTTGAGCCGTCCGATCAGTCGGCCGTAGTACGGCTCGGGACGGCGAGTTAGGGCTGGCACTGAAAAAAAAAAGTTATTAATGTTATTATAGGGTCTGCAACAATTATTTTTAGTCATAATGAATAAGGTCAAAATCAAAAGCACCCTAAACCGACGTACGTGCATGAAGAGATTGATGAATGTAGAGATTGATGAATGTAGAGAGCGAAAGTTGTTTGTTTAGATCGAAGCACCTGGATAGCGTTCCATAGTATCTGCCTACCCCATTGGGAGACAGGTGTGAAGGAATGTATGTACCTATGTACAATTTGAGGTCATAATGAAATAAATAAATATCAGGGGACAATGTCACACCAATTGACCTAGTCCCAAACTAAGCTCTAGGCTTGTACTATGGGTACTAGACTACGGTATAAATACTTATATAGAGAAATATATATACTTAAATACATAGAAAACAGAAAACTCAGGAAAAAATATTCGCGCTCCTCACACAAATATCCGCCCTTACCGGGATTTGAACCCAGGAACGCGAGCTTCGTAAGCAGAGGCACTACCAACTAGCCCAGCGCGTCGTCAAAATTAACGCAAAACATAACGTATGTTTATTCCCGATATGAAATTTATATCTATGACTGTAAGACTTCGTTCGAGCCTTCATTACTAATATTGTTTTTCTATTAAACAGAAGAATTATATTGCGATTAAAGGATGTTTTTTGTCCTACAAGTAAATACACAATTCATATATGATAAAGTTTGATAACCTTTAACCTTCATGTAGTTACTCATAGTGTTTTTAAAGTTATATCATGGTACCCTGTACATTTTGTATTCAATTGTATAACAAAAAAAATACATCCTTCGATTTCAAGACAATACTTTAGTTAATTAAAAACACAAAAATAAAATAAAATCTAACGATAAAGATAAAGGTCTGTGGCCGCACTGGACAGTCGGTACGCCCTCTTAAAGACATTATAACCAAAGTAAAATAATGGGAACAAGGCTCCTGTTTTTATAATCAACTAGCGACCCGCCCTCGCTTCGCTTCGGTTTATGTGAGTTTTCTGATAAACCCATACATAATCCAGAATCTATTAAACATAAAAAGCTTCCTCTTGAATCACTCTATCTATTTAAAAAAAACCGCATCAAAATCATTTGCGTAGTTTTAAAGATTTAAGCATACAAAGGGACATAGGGACAGGGAAAGCGACTTTGTTTTATACTATGTAGTGATTTGGTGCACTAAAGCAACTCGTTCACGATGACTTCAAATGGACCATCGAAGCGAACTCAATCAAATGGAACAATGTCAAAATTTTAGCTCGCTCACGACGTTAGTCATTCATTCATTCATTCAGGCTTTCATTTCGCGGTCGACGAACCAGCAAATGGATGTGGGTTAGTCCATATACGGGCTGCGCAAGAGGTTTTGATCTTAGAACGACACCGACGGCACTGGCCGTCAACTGAAAGTCATACCACTGACGCCAAGACGGCTATGGCCGTCTCAAGTTCAAGTTTAAAAGAGACTTTGTTTCGTATCAATAAGGTGTAATTTGCATAGCGGATCAAACATGTTTGGCGTCACATTTTGTATTTGAAGTAAGGCATTCGATTTCGGGCAAAGTCGTTTGATAAAGATAAAAAAGATAAAAGATGTTTATTCAGTAAGTAGACCGCACGGGCACTTTTACACGTCAAAAATCTACCAGCGCTTCGCAAGAGACCACTGCTGAGAAAAAACGCCGCAATAAACTAAACAGTCAGTCGTTTTTTTAAATAATACTTATGATATTATACAATTATAAGCTTAACCTAGCATTATACGAGGGGCGGCTGAAAAGTTCTAAGCCTAAGGTATTTTGAGGTTGCATATGCGTTAGCGATACTGGCCACTAAAAAGACCATTTAAAAAGTTAATAAATAAAAGAAAAAAATGTCGTCTTTTGTTTATTACATCTCGAGATATCCGACGCTAAAGGTCATCATGTGTGAATTATCAACGCATATCACGAAAATTGAGCACCGTGCAGTCATTAAGTTCCTCACGAAAAGTGACAAATCGCCGAAAAGATTTTTTGAAGAAATGTCTAGTATTTACGGTGAATCTGGCCCTTCTCATGCCACGGTTAAAAAATGGAGTCGACTTTTTAAACTTGGACGGGAGTCGATCGAAGACGATCCTCGCTCAGGAAGGCCAATATCGGTTGTGACTGAAGAAAATACTGAAAAAGTCAAAAAGTTAGTATTAGAGGATCGGAGAATTAAGGTTTGGCAAATAGCTGAAGCCTTAGGTATTAGTAAGGAAAGAGTTGGAGAGATTTTGCATCAACATTTGCATATGACAAAAGTAAGTGCTCGTTGGGTGCCGAAAATGCTCACAGCTTTCGATAGAGAACGTCGTGTTCAAACTTCTCAGGCATTTTTAGAATTATGTGAAGAAGGTTTAGATGAAGTTTGTTCCCGCATAGTAACTGTTGATGAAACATGGATCAGACAGTATGATCCAGAGTCGAAGTCTGAATCTATGCAGTGGATCGAAAAGGGTGAAAGGCCGCCAAAGAAATTCAAGGTTCAAAGATCGGCGTCTAAGCTAATGGCCACCGTGTTCTGGGATTGCGATGGCATTCTTTTAATAGACTATTTGGCGAAAGGCTCTACAATAAATGCAGTTTATTATGCTGAGCTATTAAGAAAAGTGCGACAAGCCATAGTCGAGAAACGAAGGGGCAAACTGAGCAAAGGCATTTTGTTTTTGCAAGACAACGCCCCCGTTCACACCGCTCGTGTTGCCAAGCTTGCTCTGAAGGAAACTGGCTTCGAGGAAATTGATCATCCACCTTACAGTCCAGATCTGGCCCCTAGTGATTATTTTCTATTCAGCAATTTGAAGAAAGATTTAAGGGGAAAGCGATTTGGCAGTGATGAAGAGATGAAGGCGGCTGTACAGGAACATTTCGACAGCCAAAATAAAACTTATTTTTTTAACGGTCTAAAAGCATTATTTAAAAAATGTAATAAATGCATTGAATTAGAGGGAGATTATATTGAAAAATAAAATTAGTAAAAAAAATCTGAACATTTTTTTTCTACCTTAGGCTTAGAACTTTTCAGCCGCCCCTCGTATAAAACAATGAACTTAAATTAAATTAAAAAATAATAATTCAAGCGTTGCTTGAGCAGGAAAATGTGTCAAAACTCAGAATTCATAAATAAATACATGATATTATCCAAACAGCAGTTGGTTTTTTGTAAAGCTTGCTTTTCGTTGGACTTGTGTTAAATACGAAGCTCTCATATTGTAAGAACGCCACGGTTAAAGTCAGGAGAACGCGGATGCTCGTTGCTGGCAGTGAATGCAATATCTTGACCTTACGTAATTGCGACCCCGACTATTAAAGCTGATAACTCTTCAAGCGGGTTTTTGCGGGTGGTAGCACTCTGTGCAGAGTCCGTCCGGATCGCTACCACCATCTTATCCATTAACCTACTGCCAAACAGCAGTGTTCGCACTGTTGTGTTCCGATTTCGGGATAAGACAGCCGGTGTAATGACTAGCATAGAGGCATTCCATCTTAGTCCTCAGGGTTGGCAATGCATTTGCAGTCTTAGTCTTGTAGTCTTGTGAATGCGAATGTCTATGGGTCACAGTTTCCGCTTACCATCAGGTGGCCTGTGTGCTCGTTTGCCTTCTCTGTCATAAAAAAAAACAGATAAACAGTATTTTTATAAAACCTAGCAAAAACCCTCCCCAGTTAAACTACAGCTTCCTGTAAAAAATTGCATCCAAATCGGTTTATCCGTCTAGGAAGTACGACGCTACAGACGCATTTCATTCCAACACGTCACTTCTCATTTCCTTATTCCGCGACAAATCTAATCATTGGTACGGATCGTGGACGTCACTTGGAAAATTAATGGAAAAGTGGAATAGTTCTCTTGATTATTTCGGAATGTTTCATTCTGCCTCTACAGTAATTCGTAACGGTTGAAGAAGAGAGAAAGAGAGAAGAGAGAACGGCTGATTTATTAGTTTTCAACTGTCGAAAATGCAGACGCTCCGACGTTTATGTGTAAAATTATTTATACCTATCGAGAATCGGTGACTCGCGATTGTCGTGGCCTTCTACATCGCTTTAATTCCTTAAACAATCTTTAATACTATCATGTATAATCTAATGTAATGTATGTATGTAAGGCAGCCGGTGTAATGACTAGCATAGAGGCATGCCATCTTAGTCCTCAGGGTTGGCAACGCATTTACAGTCTTGTGAAAGCGTATGTCTATGGGTCACAGTTTCCACTTACCATCAGGTGGCCTGTGTGCTCGTTTGCCATCTCTATGCCATGTTTTTTTATTTGTTTCTCAATCGCTCAAAGGTTAACTGGAAGAGAACCCTTATGAGATGAGTTCGCCTTTGTACATACCGGTTGGTCTGCTTCTGTTTTTACATTGCTATTTTCTGTTTGTGCAATCAAGTGTTTACATTCATACTAGCTAAACCATGGAATTTGAAGAATTGAATCATAAATATTATGCTAACATACTTAATTCATAAATATTATGCTACGTAAGTACAAAACTGATTCTCATTAACTGAATGCCATATGGTAATCTGTCAGTTTATGGAAATATCTTACATGAATATTATTCCCACGCAAAGCTGGGATGGATCGCTGCCACGCTAGTGGCGTAATAAAAATTCTTCCAACGGCTATGCTACTGTCACATCGTAGAGCGGATAGTAATATTGAAGCAGGAGAACAAAGCTGGGGAGTTTGCAGTCATGTGACATGACCGATCTGTTCCTATAAGGGGCCTATTTACCGTGCAATATAGACATACCAGTTCTGTGGAGTTACACCTTAGGTAGGGAATTCAGGTAAACAGGCAAAATATTAAATATTAAGTGTAATTTAAAAAAACCGGACAAGTGCGAGTTAGACTCGCCCACCGAGGGTCCCGCACATGACACGGTTTACTCAATTCAAAATTTGGACCATCGTTCCTTGCATTTTTTTTTAATGATTTAATTTAAAATGTTTTAGATTTTTCCCTATACTTGT
Source organism: Acleris sparsana (assembly GCA_923062465.1). NCBI lineage: Eukaryota > Metazoa > Arthropoda > Insecta > Lepidoptera > Tortricidae > Acleris > Acleris sparsana. The sequence continues at coordinate 915,470 of OV281307.1, forward strand.
AGTATAAGACGATGTAGTACTTGCTACTTTCATAGTTCTAGGTCAACGGGAAATACCCTATACATTTTGATTCCCTCGAGAGTGCCGAAATACACGTTTTTTGCGGCATAAACGGCCGTATCTTTTTTTTACGTAAATGTAGAAGTTTGATTTTTTCACAGCTTCAAAGGACTCTAGACCGAAATATATGGTTTTAATTTCAACTTGATACCTCCACGCGTTCCCGAGATAAAGGCTCTTGACAGACAGACAGACAGACGGACAAAGTGATCCTAAATGGGTTCCGTTTTTACCTTTTGAGGTACGAAACCCTTAAAACAAAGCTAGCTCTGAAAAAGTGGTAAGACAAAAATAATTGTGGAAGAAAATACAACGAAATATGACGATTTTAAATGCATAACGAACTCTTCTGAATTAAAAGGTCGGCCTGTGCTTACCTATGCTGGCCTATGAGGGATGCTTACAAATGAACAGTGGTTAAGTAACAAAGGCTTTTTGTTCTTTTCGATCGAAGAATATCGATAATCAGTAAATGTGTAGCGGATTCGGCCGTGAGGCGTCGCAACAGGGCGTCGCACTGTCTGGCCGAGATCGCCGCGCCCCGCACTTGCAAAGTACTCGTCAGAATGCCAAGATGCATCAAAAATAAAGAAAGATAAATATTTATTTACGACAATAAAACACATAAAGGACAATGGGCAAATTTGTATGGGCACTGTCCCCCCCCACCAACAGTAACGGGATGCATGTCTATATGTTTATAAGGACCCAAAAAAAGACAAAATACTTATTATAGTAGCAAAATAAATGGGATTTTTTTAATGAAAACAAGGGCCAAATAAGGCAAATCATCCATATATGTGTTCATTTTCAAACAAATTCCATACGATACGATTATGGTTTTCCAAGAAAACCCCCTACATCTGGTGATCGTCTCCATAGTAAAAATACATAATGTTGCTGAGATCTATTAAATGAGAAATGTTTCATTTCTGTTGGTGGGGGGGGACATTTCTGCCCATGGTCCTTAACATAAAAAATAAGGAAAAGAAACGACAGAAGTAATTGTTGCGAAACTAAGTTAACTAGCGTTCCTATTTGTTTAGTTTTTAAACCAATCACGTCTCTGTGGGCCTAGTATGGCTGCGTCTATATCGCGTGTCAAATGTGGATAAAGCATCCGTCACTGTCGTACGTACGTGTCAAAAGGTGACGGATGCCTTGTCCAAACTTTGTCACGCGACAAATGCAGCCATGTTAGGTACCCGATAGATAACGTGATACGAAGAGCCTCAGTCCTAAATCGTAAGAGATAGGTACATTGCATGTGTTCTAGTATGATGGACAGAGAGGCTAATATCGCCCGGCGGACTGTTTCTCTGCGTTGCCATAAACAAACTGTTCATCCAGTACAGTCACGAAGTTTTTTATTTTATTTTTTATATTTCCATAGACTATAGTTGTCTTTGGTTTTATTTTATTGATTCTGTTTCCTTAGTGTTGCCAACTTTACCAGGCTATAAATTTTATGGTCGTTTGTGGCGTTCGAGATAATCTCGAACTAATGGTTGTATTTGATCCTTGATGTTTTTCTTTTAACTTTGTTTTGTGTTAAGTGTGTCAGTTTCCGTATTTTCACCAAGCGGTTCCAACGGAAGACCAGTGCTGGCTTTACAGCTAGCGAATGCTGGGACCGTTTCGCAACAATTTCTCTCTCTATGTAATGTGGTTTTGTTTTCTTTGTTTACAATCACTGATTTCGGGGTAATAGCGTCACATCAGACGCAATAACCCCACTCTGTGGTACGCATTTACACCAAAAATCTTAATAAATGTCTCTTTATCTTTATCTTATCTTAAAATTGGGACCCACCTTAGGACCAAAGTCAATCTTTTCGTTGAGTTTCCTATGAGTGACAAATGATTTGGCATCTCTAATGACATTGACGACTTTAAGCCTGTTTTTTTAATGGGTCTCGAGTTAACGTTCGTGACGTTCCCTCAGAATCCCCAACAACGTGTGTCCTACCCATACCACATCGTTTGTCAAAATGTTCATATGCCCTAAACCAGTTTCAGACGAGTCAGGCAACTTTTCTAGTTTTACAATTACGAGTATATCTGCGGTTCGGTTAGGTTAGGTTAGGTTAGGACAAATGACGATAAGGGATTCCATAGAGGAACCGTTCAAATATACGTATATCGCGTCAAATATACGTATACACGGACCTTATTACACAGGAACGTATATATATCCTTGACTGTACACAAAAACCCCAGATATAATGGTGAACCTTAGTTTAGAGCTAATATCTTGCAGGTTGAAGGAGTAACACACACACACACATTAGCACACATGCACACACGCACACACACACACACACACACACGCACACGCACACGCACACGCACACGCACACACGCACACCCGCACACATTAATAATATTAGTGCGATAACCCAATTCAGTCTAAAAACATGTCCGGAGCACGGGCTAACCTCCCAACTACCGCCAAAACATGAAAATGATTACTAAATGTTTTTCAACTGCGAATATCATCCCTTAAGTTGCGCTACTTATCTAATATCCTAAGCGTCCGTTAGGGGTGCCATGATTGACAACCCTACCCTCGAGATTTACCCTCTTTAATACCATTTTATACTACATCGAACATTTGTCTATACAATTTCAACCCTAAGACAAAATCCACGAAGGTTCTCATTTCAAGGTTGAGTAAAGGTTGTATGTATACTGATATTTAAGCAACGATTTGAAGGGTAGGGTTGGTACGATATAGATTTTTAAAAAGGTCTAAATTACGGATTTGCTAGCGTCGCGGCTTCTATTTCTGCCGTCGTCAGAATAGAAGGGTTGTTGATACGATGAAATCGATATTCAGGGACTGTATGCGGAAGAACGAATGAGTCAATATGGTCCCAATCGCTAAATGTCCCATCGTAAAGATGTCTCTTTCGCAAATAACCCCACGTCCTTTTTGAGAACCTTTATAAAATTACTAATTACAATTTACAGGTTACACGTTTCCATTTGAGACAAGCTCGACCAATGAGGACCAGCCATTTGAGCAGTGTTGCCAGTTAACATGTAAAATTGTAACTTGTAGCTTTATAAAACGGGCCGCTGCCAGTAAATATTATTTTTTAATACTTTTATGCACTGTTCAAATATACAGGTTGTCCCAGAAGCCGATTTCAAACCGCCTTGGGCTGATAGAGCAGCCAAAAAGCTATCGATTTAATTCCTATGACACATTCAAATTCAAAATCGTTTATTTCAGACAAAGCCCATAACTTGTTACGAGTAGTAACAGTTTTACTTAAATCTAGGTTTACTTAGTATTAAATTAACTAAGGTAATTCTTTTAAATAAGGGGGCAAGTAGCTGCTGCACCCTGCACCCAATTCTTTATGTACTGTTTTTACTTATGTTAAGCGATTTTTACTACTTTCGGAGATATTTATCATTTTAATACGAATATTTGTAATTTTGCCTTATATCCATGTCACAAAAAAACATAAATTTAATGTTTTATTGTACAAGTTACTCAGTGTTATCTTACATACTTAGAATCATTACGAAACAGCGAAGTTTTTAAACCTATTTGCCCGTTTTATTATCAGTTAGTTTTTAAGTAATCACATAAAGTTATTTCAACAAACAACAATCAAGCTGGCCTAATAACCGTACATTTGCGAGCAGTTATTAACTGTCACGTAGTGATGTCCCTGAGTGATGTATTTCTAATAAGTTTGATGTTGTTTGTCGTGGCGGGGGGTTGCTACGATCCCCTGCCTAGTTACCGTTGTAATATGTTCCCATCAAACGATTTAGTATCAAAATAATGAACGAACGAACGAACGAACTGTTTTTTAAAGTTTTGGAGGTGAAATGGGATAAGGAGACACAGCGATATGTAGGTATATACCAGAACTTGGTGTTTTAACAATATACACGACACTCAATAGATTGTCTATGCTGTAAAAATGTAGTAGAACTACAAAAAAAAAACTTTACATATTAAAAAATATAAGTAATATTATTTGAATTTTATCTAGGCAATATTATACACATAATAACGTAGAAAATGACTGACGGATGGACACAAAGTTGGACACTTTTAAGGTACGGACGGAGCCAATGCCTATTAGGTCACAGCCAATTTTGATGTATTCCAACTTGCGCTTGACCGGTATTTGTAACTTAGGCTTTATACATACATAATGCACTATATTAAACAAAAATATACCTAACCACAAGTTCACAAATTTTCCCACGAATTTTCCAGAAACATCAATTCTGCCGCCCTCCATTGTCGTAGGGGACGAATATCGTTCTGTGTCATTCCTCATTTGTTCCAATGACTTCCTAAATTAATGGCAAATGGAACACCTTGTTCAGTTTACTACCCGACAGACATAGAATTTTGGGGTGTATGTATGTATCTCCGATTCTTTAAGACCTCTTGTCCGCTAAACTGCGAGACGGAATTCAAAGTGAGGAGTGTCTTTATATTAGTCTTTACCACATAAGGTTTCATATACCTTGTATGTTATTCGCTATTAAAATGAGCAATTACAAGAAAATATTAGAGGAAGGTTATCGCTAAAAAAAACGGTTGTACAATCGGCCAAAAATGTGGTGTACCACCCTACGGTTGAAGTTAATTTGCACGTGATGATACAACAAGGTCTATTTTCCCTTGCAATAATATTATGACAGTGACAAGTGTCAACCTTAACTTTTGTCAAAACTCGTAGACTACTTTCTTGGCCGACCGTACGTTTTGAAAAACGTAATGCCGGCTACTCACGATTAGTCTTAACTGTCAGTTTGAACTGACCTGTAATGTAAAGATATACCTAGAAGTAAAACAGTCAGTTTTATCGTACACACATTTAGTTTTAACTGGTAGTTTAAACAGTTCAGTCACGTGTCATTCGCGATCCATAATGTCGATTGTCCTAATCGTCATTAGTCCTAATTAATCGTTTGTCCTAAACTGGTTTTTCAGCTGAGTTAGACAACGTTTAAAGTTATCCAAAAAAACGGTTAGGTTAGGTTAGAGTTGTATTATAACATGAAAAACTTTTAAACATCGGGCGGAAATGGCTTTTAAGACAAACGATTTTATAGATTCCAAAATAGACCCAATAGCGTGCTTAAGATAAGGAAAAATACTGTTAAATAAAACGCGTTTCGCTTGAATATTGACTTGTACTGTTGGCTCAAGATAAAGAAAGCCGGTGTCGTCGAGAGACCCTCCGCATTCCGAAGCTTGAGAGCTATCGTATCTCATTCCTCTCGCTAAACCTTTCGGAATGTAGTTGTCTCTGCAGATTTTTACCTCTAACCAAACTATGGTAATAGATGGTCACAATATTAACCTCTTTATTGTTTAGAACTTAGTAATAATTTAATCACATAATGTGTAAACTTTCAAATGTGTGTTACGAACGCATTTAAATTCATGCCTACTAGTATTTGCTAAACTTGTTGTTTTTTTTTCTTTTATACAAACCTTTGTCCTGACAATAACTTAAAAAACAAATTGGTGAAGTCGTTCGGATCGGAAGTTATGCGTGTACATCTTCTTCTTCTTTGCTACTTTAACAGCTACTACCGCGGGGATATGGCGTTTCCACAATGAAGTGATTTCGCCAGTGTCAAGTACATATAAGTATAAATCAATATAGCCATAAAATACAATCCAATCTCCTCTAGGAAGATTGGGGGCAACGTTGTACGGTGATATGTAGGACAGAGGTCAAGATAGTTTTAACCTCTGTACCACTGCGAGTTCACTTGAAACGAGAAGTAAGATGCCAGATACACGAAATAATTCCAAGTCTTCTATCACTGTGCAACACAAAGGCATAAAAAGCACAAATCACTATCAGAAAAGAACTTTGAACACCTAAATACATTAAAATAAAAACTAAAACAAATTACACATCCGCCATCTTTTAACGTTGCAAATGGCCTCCCGATATATTTTTATTTACATAGATTTTGACAGCGTCATTTGACAATGTCATTTGACAATGTCATTTGACAATGTCATTTGACAATGTCATTAACAATGTCAAATGCATGTTACGCTTTGTCGGTAATGTCTGCAACCTGTTCAGAAGACATAACTAGAAACGCCTACTACGGTAATGTATATTCATTACTTACCTATGGTATTATCCTCTGGGGAGATTCTGTCGATGTTATATCCACATTTAGACTACAACAAAGGTGTCTACGCACCATGTTCCGTTTGCATAGTAGACACACTCTGCATAACATATTCACGGAGAAGCGGTTTAATAAAATGTAATGATGAATTCTTCACAAAAATGTTGTTTCCAGTCAATATAAATTTAATTATGTTATTCCCAGAGCCTACAATAAGCTTGTTTATATTAATGTGCTTTTAATGCCGCAATGCGGGGATTCAATAAACTACCTGTAAGTATACTTTAAAACTAGAGGGTTTCAATTTAAAAAATTCGATAAAATATTGGCTCATTGGAAAAGCGTTCTATGACGTAAAGGCATTCTTCGCCCAATGGGATATTGACATTTACCCTACTGAAAATAATATAACATGCTAACATTTAAGATATATTTTAATTTGTATTGTTCTATTGTACGTCCGAGATGGATAAGCTGTTGAAACTCATTTTTGTTATCACCCTTGTACACAGTTATACAATAAAGACTATTTCTATTTTTACAGTGCCACAAAAAAGAGTAGAAATTAAATGAGTGCGCCACTTTCTACGTAACTGTCACATTTTTGACGTAAAATGACTTAATCATGGCAACAATTTAGTATCACATTACACGGATTATTAGTAACATTGTTTTATGACATAGTATAATTTAATCGCGCAAATCTCAGAAATCACCCATTATCAAAATGTCGTCATCTACAACCGGTATGAATAAAAAAGCTATAAACAGCCGCACGTCGTTAGCGTCCTCGCCGCCCCAAACTGCAACGCAGCCGACCCCCCCGCCACGGTGCAGCTGTGTCGTGTTAAATACGGCATTTGACAAAATGTCCATAGCGGGCCTAATAAAGTTGCGTTTATCACGTGACAAAATGTAGATAAAGCATCCGTCACTCCCGTACTTATACATATACGTACGTGTTAGAAAGTGACGGATGTTTTATACACATTTTGTCACGCGATAAACGCAGCAATATTAGGCCCCCAACCCAAAGGCCTAGTCAAGATGTTTAACGTTAGGTTAGCGATTTTGGAAAAGCGACATAATGCATTGGATTGACGTAGACAGATCGCGACGATCACTTATGTCAGATCCGGTATTCTTGAGAAACGTATAAAACTGATGGTCCTATACCGCTCTATACCAAATTTCATGTCAATCGGTTGAGGCGTTGAACCTTGAAGACGGAACTAACAAACAAACACACTTCCCATTTGTGATTTTACTAGCGGTTGACTCCATCCCCGTAAAAGTCGTTTATCGCTATCCCTTTATGCTGCTGGGTTGCAGTTCAAATGGACCGGCCCTAAGAAGGTTCATTACGTACCAGCTACATAAATACTTTATTTAAATCGGTTTAGAGGTGAAACCAACAAAAAGGGTTATACTTCCGCATTTATAATATTAGAATTGGTATCCTGAGATGTAAGGATAAGAATAAAAATAAAAATTTCATTACTTACTGTTAGTCGAAGCAGTATGCGGGCATTTGAGCAATTATTTGGAATTTTATCACTCCCACAAAAAAAAATCAACGATACCTCATATGTTAAAATCCATCAAGCCGTTTACGCTGCAGAGCGTGCCACAGACATACATAGATACATAGATACACTTTTTGACGCGGTCAGGTAAAACGGCTAGGCAAGTAGGCATTGAACAGAACGCCTATCCAACACATTGTTAGCGACATACGTACAGCCACGCACACACGCAAGGGTGGCGCAGGGGAGGAAGTGCTGATCAAACATAATACCGGCTAAACGCGGGGGCTGGGGCGATAACCGGCCGAATCTAATCTCCGGATGGCTCCTGGCTGGGAAATAGTCGTGATGTATAGGAGCGTAAGATTTTTTTCACACCACATGCTCGAAATTGTTCAACTACCATGCAAACCTCAGTTAAAGCAAATCATTATAACCATCGGCTAACCAGCGGGTTATAATGAGATTCAGTACAATATTATAACCCGGCGGGTAATAATGGGATTTAAATTCGTATAAAAAATTGTCCATATAAACCTTTGCTGCAGGTTTTTATGGAACTTATTTGAAAATCGAACTGGCCGCTACAAGCCATATTTGCAAAACAAAGGAAATAAAAGAAAAGCGAGTGTTGCAAAAAGATGCAGTATTGAGGTTGAAGTTGAAAGATTATATAGTTTGAATTAAAAATGTCGAGTGACGAATGCGAAAGTGATTTGAGATATGACGTTGTTTCTAATAAGTAGCCTTGCTTTTTATCCTCTCGTAAAAGTGAGAAAATTAGAGTATTCTCCTTTGGTATAAAGCTTTTTTCGTCTTGGGCGAGCTTGAATCCCTCGCTGCACCCAGGACTCCATTTTAATTCCCTCGCTTCACTCAGGAATTGACTCGTAACACCCTCGCTGCGCTCAGGAGTTAAATCTGGAGTCCCTCGTATTCTCAGGATTCAATATCGCGCCCGTGACATAAAACAGTGCTTTACCCCCTCGGTGTATAATGTACTATTTTATGGAAAAAAGAAGGCAAGTATCACGCAAGCTAAGCAAATACTCATAGTATGTACAATTGGCCAAAAATGTGGTCTACCACCCTACGGTTGAAGTTCATTTGCACGTCATGATACAATAAGTTCGATTTTCCCTTATATGACGGTAACAAGTGTCAAAGCGATAATTAGATCTCACAGAAACTTTTGTCAAAACTGGTAGACCACTTCCTTGGCCGACCGTGCCTAAGTGAGATCTGAGACTCGTAGACAAGTGCGTTCTCAAGACAGCAGCGTTGCCACCCTGGACTAAGATGGAATGTTGTCTTATCCTCAAACTGGAAGACAACAGCAAACACTGCTGCTTATTGACACGATAAAGGATATGTTGGCAGCGATCGATTTTCGCTAAGAATTTGTGTGTACGTGTGTTTGTGACAGCGTTACGCTGCAATAGCTGGACGGGCTTAGATTTACAATGGAGATAGCTTATACCCTGGATGATAAAGATGACGCCGAAGCCGGAGTAATGACTAGCATAGAGGCATTCCATCTTAGTCCTCAGGGTTGGCAGCGCATTTGCAGTCTTAGGCTTGCAGTCTTGTGAATGCGAATGTCTATGGGTCACAGTTTCCACTTACCATCAGGTGGCCTGTGTGCTCGTAAGCCTTCCCTATGCCATAAAAAAAAAAAGATAAGATGATATAGTTTTAGTCTAGGACATTTTTTGAAGAGCTAGAAGTTGTGAATTGGAAAGCGGCCATTTACAGCGTCAAAAGAAGGCGGATGTGTAATTTGTTTTAGTTTTTATTTTTGTGTATTTAGGTGTTCAATCAAAGTTCTTTTCTGATAGTGATTTGTGCTTTTTATGCCTTTGTGTTGCACAGTAATAGAAGACTTTGACTTATTTCGTGTATCTGGCGTCTTACTTCTCGTTTCAAGTGGACTCGCAGTGGTACAGAGGTTACAACTATCTTGACCTCTATCCTATATATCACCGTACAACGTTGCCCCCAATCTTCCTGGAGAAGATTGGATGGTATTTTATTGCTATATTGATTTATACTTATATATACTTGACCCTGGCGAAATCACTTCATTGTGGAAACGCCATATTCTCGCGGTAGTACCTAGCTGTTCAAGTCGCCGCGGGGCAAAGAAGAAGATTTAATTATTTAGTATTGCGAGTTAAATTTTCCTGGTGTCAGTACAGTTAAATAAAACGTGTTTTTAGAACATTCATCGTGTTAGATTGTATTTCAATTAAAAAAGGTATCAAACAATTTTTATTGCAAAATGTTTACAGGAGTACACAAGTAATCCTATTTAGTTTAAATTGTAAACGTTTAAATAAAACCAGGATAAATTCAACTTAAAACGTTCCCCGTTTCTCTCCGTGAACTCCACAATATTCCCAGGACTAAAACAGTAGGGTGTCCAAGCACTCCGTATCGACAAGATGGATGGCGGGGTGCATATGATTTGGGAAACGAGGGGACAAGTTCGATTGAAAAAAGATTTTAAGCTGAGAGGGCTTTGACGCTGGGATAACGGGATATTTAATAGCACTGAAGGTAGGAATAGAATAGTAGGTATGGGCTCCAGGTCACGTTTCTTATCGCTTTTTTAAAGACTTTAAAAAAGAAGGAGGTTCTTAGTTTCTCATAGTTATTTTATGTCTTTCCTGATATTCAAAGAGCGCAGGACCTTTTTTTTTGAGAAGATAAAAGATAAAGATAAAAAAGATAAAAGATCTTTATTCAGTAAGTAGGCCGCACGGGCACTTTTACACGTCAAAATCTACCAGCGCTTCGCAAGAGACCACTGCTGAGAAGAAACGCCGCAAGAAACTCAACAGTTAGTCGTTTTTTTTAAATACTACTTATGATATTATACAATTATAGAGCTTAACCTAGCATTATATAAAACAATCAAGCGTAGCTTGAGCAGGAAAATGTGTCAAATCAGAACTAAGAATTTTCATAGGGAGTAGGGATAGTTTTCAGTTGGTCCCAAATCGATACATTTGCTCTACAACAATAAATGTTTTAATAAATGAAACACAACCTTTAAAAACACGACTGCATTATTTTAATATTGTTACTGAGCCCGTTTATTAATGCTACTATATTTGTATATATTTGAGATGGTTACATTGACACTTTTCAAATGATACCTATATTAAGAGACTTTTTTTTCCTTGACATAAAATAATTGACGAAACTACACACTTCTAAATCTAAAGAAATAATATTTTTAACATTTAAATTAATCTAACATTAATGTAATGGGGTAAATGCAGCCTTTTATGTGGCTACATTTTAATATTTTTTTTAATGTAGCAACACTAATTTAGTTCTCTTCCAACCACGATATTGAAAACATCAGCACATGTTAAGTTTCAAGTTTCAAGCATTATTCGCAACTGGTTTTTATTTAACAGATAGGAACAAATCTTTGTTGGCTTACATCTTGGTTATTTTTATAGATATATTGAAACTGTGAAATAAAAACCATGATAATGAATAATGAATCTTCCCTTTTACACGAAAAAAAAACAGCGACCAAATCGGTACATCCGTTTGGGAGCTAGGATGCCACATACGGACACAAACATACACAGATGCACCAGTAAAATTTATATCACCCCCTTTTTAGGGTTCCGTAGCCAAATGGCAAAAAACGGAACCCTTATAGATTCGTCATGTCTGTCCGTCCGTCCGTCTGTCCGTCCGTATGTCACAGCCACTTTATTCCGTAACTATAAAAGCTATACTATGGAAACTTTGTAAGTAGATGTATTCGGTGAACCGCATTAAGATTTTCATACAAAAATAGAAAAAAAAACAATAAATTTTTGGGGTTCCTCATACTTAGAACTGAAACTCATTTATTTTTTTCATCAAACCCATACGTGTGGGGTATCTATGGATAGGTCTTCAAAAATGATATTGAGGTTTCTAATATATATTTTTTCTAAACTGAATAGTTTGCGCCAGAGACGCTTCCAAAGTGGAAAAATGTGTGTCCCCCCCCCCGATACTTCTAAAATAAGGGAATGATAAATGTAAAAATAATATATGATGTACATTACCATGCAAACTTCCACCGAAAATTAGTTTGAACGAGATCCAATAATTAGTTTTTTTTAATACGTTATAAATCGTAAACCGCATTTTACCTTTCATTCAATCAACTCCAATATAATAAAGAATAAAGAAAAACATTTATTTAGATGTATAATGGTACGGAACCCTACGTGCGCGAGTCCGACTCGCACTTGGCCGGTTTTTGTTTTGGGAAGTGTACTAAGCGGCCAGTAGGTGTACCTATGAGCATGTGATCCAGTCTTAAGTCACTAATAAACTTCTTTTATTTCAATTGTGTAGAATTGTCATTTATCTCCTATTTCAAAATGGCTGCTATAAAATTTATTTCTTTTACCCTTTTTCCAGAGCCCGGCCGTAAAATAAAAAAGTAGGTTAACCCTTTTTATAACCCGGGGTTTAACCGCAAAGTTTAAATGTACCTACAAAGTGGCCGGTTTATATTTTTTTTGTTTAAGTATTTGAAGCTCTCATCAAATCTGTATGATGCTTACTATCCCTATCCACACACGTCCATACAAACAATATAAATGTGAAATTAACTCTGTGTGTTTGTTACGCTCTCACGGCTAAACCGCTGAACCGAATTCGATGAAATTTGGTATGGAGATAGCTTGAGTCACGAGCATGAATATAAGATACTTTTTATCCCGGAAAATCTTACAGCTCCCGAGGGAATAGCGATGAACTTCTTGCATGCGGACGGGAGTCGCGGGCAACAGTTATTTACTACATGCCATAGCTCTTAGAAGGTGCTTCGGGTTTGTATTTGTCTCTCACTCGCTCTTAAATCCGAAGCACCTTTTAAGTGCTCACAGACTACTGTTATACCTAAAAGCAAAATATGGGATGGATGTTTGTAACTAATCGCGCGCGAATGCATGAATTAAAAAAAAAAACTTTTTTTTAAACTTTGCAATTGCTTGTTTATTAGAAAAATTACATACCAATCGAAAGTATAAAGCCTATAGAATGTGCAAATGTTAGGTTGACTATTTGTTTCCCGTCAAACTATTGGGTAGGCATTAGGCAAGTATAAACAGGTAAGTCGGTACTAATAATTTGCACCAAACCTAACGTTTACATATTCTATAGATTCATACTTTCGATTAGTATGTATTGTCTATTAAACAAGCATTTGCAACTTTTTTTTTTTTTTTTTTAAATCATATAAGCACTGGACTGAAATTTTTCAGCCTACCTATTTTCCACATATTATTTAGCGTATTGAATACTTTTCATCGAATAGACAGCCCGGTGCAAAGCGTCTCCTATTCGGGTCTTAGAACATAGTTAGTTAGGATCGCCGATTATAGAATACGACATACGAGTATATTAAGGATTAACTGCACCGGTTTGATACACTCTTCCAAAACTGAGCCCCCGTAAAAAAGATAAAAAAGATACAAGATGTTTATTCAGTAAGTAGGCCGCACGGGCACTTCTACACGTCAAAAATCTACCAGCGCTTCGCAAGAGACCACTGCTGAGAAGAAACGCCGCAAGAAACTCAACAGTCAGTCGTTTTTTTTAAATACTGCTTATGATATTATACAATTATAAAGCTTAACCTAGCATTATGTAAAACAATGAATCTAACATAAAATAAAAAATGAAAAATATTCAAGCGTAGCTTGAGCAGGAAAATGTGTCAATACTAAAAATTTTCATAGTAATAAGTAGAAGTAATAAAAAAAAAAATACTTTCCTATGACAGTGCAAGACAACAACCACATACAAAGTTTCGATACATTCTCGTACAGAAACCGTGTGCCCTAAGTGTAGTCGCGACTTTGTCCCTTTCTAACTTGAAACTTCGATTTTGGGAGAAGAGTATGTTCGAGTGAGGAGTACAACGCTAACGTGTTTCGTTTTCGGTGATGCCACAAATGAAATGTCAGTTAAAGATTTACTGCAAATTGTGAATGGGGCTTGGGGGCTGTTTAAAATCCCTTCCGCCATTTTTCACTGGTCATGGTCCGAGTAGCAACCTACTACCTATTGTGCAAGGGGTAACGTATTATAGGGCTTGAGTTCCGACAGAGAGAACGTCGTGTAAGGAGTTATTGATGATTAATATTCAATGATAAACAAACAGTATGTTAACAGAAAACATATCGTCGGGGATACTGCAATTCCGCGTAACTAACAAATTAAATATGGTCCAAAATACACCTTAGCTAGTACTACAGTATGGTATATTTTGCAACTTAATGACTTTGTTAGTTATGCGGAATTGCAGTATCACTGACGATATGAACATATGAGCCTAACGATCGAAACTGTAATTGTACGGAAAGGTACTTATTAATGAATTAAATAGTAATGTTGAATGTCTTCATGTCTTCATCATGTCTTGCTGTTTTTCAAGAACTTGGTGTCACTTTTTCGTGATCAGTGTTTATTAAGTAGGTCTCTGTCCGCGCTGTATGTCGTTATTCCCTAGGAAACTGTTTGATTTTCTGTGACAAAAAGTATTTCAAGTTTCTCAACTTTTTCTTTACTATTACAAGGAGCGATTGGTTGAATCGTGCTGGTTGAGTACAAACAAACATAGGTACATTTATAATGTTAGTAGGGAGTAAGTATAAGCATAAATGAGGATATTACTCGTATATCTTGTCTAGGGGACACCGTTGATGAAGGAAAACATATCGAAAGTTTTATTTGGTCGTCTTGCACCGTCATATACACAAGTCTTATTTTTTTTCCTCTATCTCTCCCCCAAGATTTTTTGGCATGTTTTCCTGCTGAACTACACATGTTATTTGATATTATATTTAATTTAATATTTATTGCTTTTTATAATGCTTAGACTAAGTAGTACCATTGTAATGTGAAATATGTTTAAAAAATGACTGCTGAGTTTCTTGCGGCGTTTCTTCTCAGCAGGGGTCTCCTCTTGGGAAGCGCTGGTAAATTCTTGACGTGTAAAAGTGCCCGTGCGGCCTACTTACTGAATAAATGACTTTTATCTTTTTATATATATCTACATTAAGCCTAGGCTAGTCCTAAAATGTCAACGAGTGACAAATGTAGAGGTGCTACGCAGAGATAAAAAATCCCGTGAACTATTGCAAACCATTCGTAGGAGAAAAGTAGCCTACCTGGGTCATATTCTCCGGAACAAGCGATACCAACTGCTTCAGACTATCGTTATGGGCAAGGTTGAGGGGAAGAGAAGCGTTGGCAGACCCAAGATGTCATGGCTCGGGAACATAAAGACCTGGACAGGCGTCGCCACGGTTGAACAGCTGTTCCGTTTGGCGAGAGATAGGAAGTTGTATGCAGAGCTGACTGCCAACCTCCAGTAGTGGAGAGGAATTTGAAGAAGAAGAAGTCCTAAAACGATAAACAATATTGTTTTTGACTAGTTATCATATTGTCATCGTTTTAATAGCTCTTATTTACATGACATTAATGGCGGAAGAATTAAAAACAATACCGTAACGTCCGTAACACGTCAAACAAAATCAAATTGTTCAAAATATGTAAGATACTACCCGTCTCTTTAAAGCACAAATACCTTTTGGCTATTAATAATCACGACAGTTGGCAGCACGACCTGAGTAGAATTGACAACAAACACGGCACGAGGTTGATAACTATTACGGAGACAGAACTTTAAAAAAACCGGCCAAGTGCGAGTCGGACTCGCGCACGTAGGGTTCCGTACCACTATTTAAATGTTTTTCTTAATTCTTTATTATATTTGAGTTGATTGAATGAAAGGTAAAATGCGGTTTACGATTTATAACGTATTAAAAAAAAAACTAATTATTAGATCTAGTTCAAACCAATTTTCGGTGGAAGTTTGCATGGTAATGTACATCATATATTATTTTTACATTTATCATTCCCTTATTTTAGAAGTTACGGGGGAGGGGACACACGTTTTTCCACTTTGGAAGCGTCTCTCGCGCAAATTATTCAGTTTAGAAAAAAAATATATTCGAAACCTCAATATTTTTTTTGAAGACCTATCCATAGATACCCCACACGTATGGGTTTGATAAAAAAAAATATTGAGTTTCAGTTCTAAGTATGGAGAACCCCAAAAATTTATTGTTTTTTTCTATTTTTGTATGAAAATCTTAATGCGGTTCACCGAATACATCTACTTACAAAGTTTCCATAGTATAGCTCTTATAGTTACGGAATAAAGTGGCTGTGACATACGGACGGACGGACAGACGGACGGACGGACAGACATGACGAATCTATAAGGGTTCCGTTTTTTGCCATTTGGCTACGGAACCCTAAAAAGCGTCTGTCATATATTCTCAACAGTTTCCCTGAGGACATCCGTCTTGAGCAAAATATACGTACATTTAAGAGAAAACTACAGAAACATTTATTATAAATGCTGCTATAGAATTATATAACTGTTACATTATTGTGTGAAGCAAAGCATTGTGTAATTGTAAGATTATAGTAATGTAATTTGCTTAGTCTTCCTGCAGTCAAACAGTCCCAAAACAATAATTGATGTTGGTTTAATAAAAAAATAAAAAACTTACTTATTTAACGTCATTCCACTAATATTATAAACTAGGTTAATTTTCGCATTTTTAATATTAGCAGGACGCGAAAATGTGTGTGTGTGTGTCTTAGTTTGTTATTTCTTCACGTTGCAACGGCTGGACGTATTTGGACAAAATTTGAAACGGACATAACTTATACCCTGGATTAACACATAGCCAACTTTCCATCCGGGTAAATGTATAAGTTCCCGAGGGAATAACGATAATCGAAAACGACGCAAACGAAGTCACGGGCAAAAGCTAATAAGACGTCAAGCCCTAGTCAAGTTGAAAAGGTTGCTATAATTCCTATTTTCTATCGACTCGAAATATAAGGAGTTTACATAAGCGGTTGACGCAATTTTCAATCGAGTATTCGTCGATTTTCTAAAATCGTTAACTTTGCGTTATGCAGCATGACTAAGTAGGCTCTGCTTTCTTATCGGCGTCTAGTATCTATAGATTACTTATACTTTGGCACTTTCTCTAGCGAGCGAAAACTTTAAATTGTAAATTATCGAATTAAAAACGTTGATGGTGGAAAAAAGTAGGAAACAACGAAATTATGAGTATATAACAAAGTTCATTGTATTTTCACTAACAGTCAATGAATATCTTGGCATAAATTAGATATTTAAAACAAAAAAAGAGGGCATGTTAGGTGTGTAATCGGTAACATGATCCAGTTTTAGCCAAAAATCGTAATGTAGGCTGCATGGATAGTAAAATAATTACGACGTTCTGTATTATTTTGCCAAGCTAATAAGAGATGCCAATCAACAAATGAAAGGCATTTCACTAGACAAGGAAAAACAACGTTTTATATTTTATGCACGTAAGCACCGCTGAGCCGGACGCGTGTAACCTCTTTACCGGTTTTTTTGCGACAAATTTATAATCGGTTTTTTTCCTTTTCTTTTGGTCGCTGGAGTAGACGATAAAAAATATTTACTATTTACTGGCCTTGCAACTTGTCACTAATACGTTGGTTAACATCTCAGTGTAATGGTGCAAAATGTGGTAATACACAGAATTATCAACAAGTTTTTTAGAGTTGCAGGTTATTATGTAGTTCTGCCTACCCCACTCTGGGAACGAAGCGAAGGCGTGGGTTTATGTACTATCGAACCAACGGAACCCTGACCCACCATAGAACCTTGTCACAGTGATTGATGTTAGGACTGTCATACGACGCTATACGACAATCGTACGTCAATCATTGTGACAAGGTTCCATGGTGGGTCAGGGTTCCGTTGGTTCGATAGTATGTATGTAATCACTTCGGCTTATACATACATACATAATATCCGCAAAAAGGTGCACAAATATGTACACAGACCTTTACCGTATAAGGTCTGTGTACTCATTTCTGAGATCATATATGTTTATGTATACAACAGACTTTTTATTTTGAATAGATTAATCAAAAATTGTTAGTTTTACGAATGGCCACTCACTTTAAAAATTACAACGGTACGAGTATTAAAATGGCCATACATAGTAAAAAAAACCAAGTAGGTATATCCCAATTGGTCATGCGTCGACGGAAACAGACTATTGCGTTGATTTGCCGTAGGAAGGAATTAGGCCTGTCATTTCGCGTCTGCCCATATGATTGCTAGGGTATTGGGACCGAGCGCGACGACAGCACCACGTGACAGGCGGCCATTATGGACAATATTGTCACCGCTGTCAAACAAGAAGTAAGTAAATATTGTGAAAAATATTAATGAAATCTTGTGTTATTTTACTATATTACACAATTTTGGACAATGGTAGTCAGTAACATTATTGCCAATAATATTAAAATTGTTGTTTTCAGTGAGAAATGAGCCTACTCGTGACTCGTGACTAAAACGGGGTTTCGTTTTTTTCTTACGGCAAATAACCACTTATTTCTTTGGTCTCGTTTGCACAATGGTCTTGGAAATTGGTAAAATTTACAGTCGCCATTCTTCCTGGTGTTATTACAATTCACAACAACACGTCTTACCAGGACCATATTTTTTATCTCAAAAACGATTAGAAAATGTTTACTGCAATATGGATTTGACAGGTCAAGTCAGCGACAAAAATGACAATTTTAGCCGTAGCGAGCGCTGTGATCGTTTAGGCTACCCCCTCCACCCGCTTTGCACTCTGCCAATATTTGATATCCAACCGGTTGTATGGTCTTTAACCATATTGATTTTACTATGTTATCGTATTGCTTTTCAACTCGGTCGCCATTACTGTCAAATAAATAAGAGCTATTATATCCTGACAAAACGAGAACATGCTGAAGGCAATATGGCATGACCGAGTAGAACAGAGGACCTGATCAACATTGTTTCGGTGGTACAGTAGAGTTCTCAAATATGTGTACACTTTACTACCTTGTCTATTTAACGTCATGATTAAACTGCTATCATAATGAATTGACACGATCACGATTTAAGTGACAAGGTACAGGTGTAGTGCATAATAGCTTTCCTTCGTATTTTCAAGGAAACTTGGTATTGTCATGCTACTTCAGTCAATCTCAGTACTTTTTGTACCGCGAGTACTGTGACCAACTGAAATAGCAAGACACGTTCGTACGTTTCCGTGAAAATACGAAGGAAAACAATTATGGACTACTTCTATACAAAATTTCCTATGAACTAAAATATAGTTAAAGCCTACCCTTCAAATTGGCCCGCGCGCGGCCTTTACACGTAGAGATCGGACCGCGAGAAACGCCACGCGCCGTTCCAATCTTCGTTCCGTACGTGTAAATGCACGTTTTATCCTTGTAGCGGCGCGAGTGCATATCTCTAGAGGTCGGAGCGCGCATCTCGTGTCGACGTGTAAGAGCATGGCAGTTTGGAGCGCGGAAGCAATTCCTCCCTTTACTTTCTCAACTTCGTATCTGATCGAATAGTTAGATTGAAAAGTAGTCTTTATTCTATAGAGAACATGAGTGCTTTTGCTGCAATGTCTAACTATTTGAAACCATGTGAGGGACCCACGGTTTCATCTGCGGTTCGGAACGCAGGGCATCCGCTCCATTTTTACGGCGTGGAAAGAGAATTCAGCCACAGAAAAGTCATAAATATATATACGATCCCATAAGG
This sequence comes from Acleris sparsana, assembly GCA_923062465.1. Classification (NCBI taxonomy): domain Eukaryota; kingdom Metazoa; phylum Arthropoda; class Insecta; order Lepidoptera; family Tortricidae; genus Acleris; species Acleris sparsana. Next base: position 934,907 of record OV281307.1, read on the forward strand.
CGTCAAAAATATCTATAAGCCCCTACGCCGCTGATAATTTAATTTAAAATACATATATATATATATATATATATTATTACAGTGTCCAAAACAGTTCCCACTAATAGCCAACAGCTCTAGTGAGACAGTTAATAATAACAATAACATTGCAAATACCTACGAGGATATATAACTTTACAAGTTACTATGTTTAAAAAAAAAACTCTAATAATAAAGAATAAAATATACCTAGCTAGCTTCTATTACTAGCTTCTGCCCGCGATTTCGTCCGCGTAGAATTAGTAACTTTGCCGTCCCACGAGAGCTCTGATATATTTCGGGATTCAAGCAGCCTGGATTAACATCCAGTGTAAAAGCAAACTCAATTCCAAACTGTGTCCAACCAAATTCGTTCATCCTTTTTATCGAAGTAACAATCGCCAAAAGTAATATTCTTTATTTATAACCACAAAAACTAACTTTGCAGGTGGTAGGACCCTGTGCAGGGTCCGTTCGGATCGCTACCACCATCTTATCCACTAACCCACCGCCAAACAGCAGTGTTCGCATTGTTGTGTTCCGGTTTGGGGATAAGACAGCCGGTGTAATGACTAGCATAGAGGCATTCCATCTTAGTCCTCAGGGTTGGCAACGCATTTGCAGTCTTATGCTAATGTCTATGGGTCACAGTTTCCACTTACCATCAGGTGGCCTGTGTGCTCGGTTGCCTTCTCTATGACATAAAAAAATATAAAAAAAACTTTAAGAAAAGGTTTTCTAAAATCTCTAACATCGCTAGCTATATATTTTATTTGTAAAAAGTAACCGAACCAATTTTCACGTTTCTTACCTCAATAAAGACGAAACACATACAAAATTCTACCCCTCTTTTTACTCAATAGGGTTTATAATATCGGTAGGCTTAGCAGGATACTCGTATTAGAAGGATTAGTCGATAATAGCTTCTGAACGCGTCTTCATCCGCTAAGATCTCAACCATCGTTATTCCCTCGGGAACTTTTAATTTTTCCGGAATGAAAAGTATCCTATGAATTATTCCAGGGCATAAGCTATTTCCATTGCAAATTTCATCCAAATCCATTTAGCCGTTTCGGCGTGACGAAGTAACAAACATGACACACGAACTTTCGCATTTATAATATTATTAGGATATCTAATGAGCGTCTAAATTATTAATTTTAGTAAATAGTGTAATATAGTTTTCATATCACCTACTCGGAAAGGGGACTTTTCTTCCCTGCTAGGAGGAATCAAAGTGGCACTTTTCTGTTCAAGGACATTTTGTTGCCAAATTTGATAATTATTGTTAAGTGCGATAATTTCCTGTTGTTAAATTTGATAATTTCAGCATTTCTAGAATGTGTGAATAATTAATTTTTTTTCATCACTAAGATCTTTTATTTTCCTCATAGGTGATGTGAAAAGCAGTATGTGTCACACGGTAGCAAAATTATTTCCACCTTGGGCGTTAACACTCGAATCCCCCACTACGCTCAGGATTCTATTTTAGAAAATCTATTTCAATTATAGAATCCTTCGCTTCGTTCAGGATTCAATGTACGCCCTCGCCTTAAATATGTCATTTTGCTCCCTTGTGACACAATCTACTATTCCTATACCATTACTGATTATTAATAACTTACTATATTTGGCGCAAACCTTTGAATGTACAAGCCAAATAGAACACTGACCTACCATGGAACTGTGTCACGCTGACGTTATAAATCAAAATATCAAATCGTAGAAATCGATGAACGAAATGTCACTGTGACAGAGTTGTATGGTGGTTCAGGGCCTCTATTATTCGACGTTAAACAACATTTCTTTTGACGTGTTATCGTACTGGTTTTAACTTAGCTGCACTGCTTAACAATACGGTAACGTGTCAAAAGCAATATTGTTACCGTTGTAGAATAGAGGCCCCGACCTACCACAGACAGAACTGTGTCGCGTTATAAATCGAATACTTAGTAAAAATTGATGAACAAAATGTCACTGTGACACAGTTATAGTGGTTGGCTCCATTTCGCCGATTGTACAAGAATCGAGAATAGGTCAATTAGTATAAGAATATAAACCTGTACGGTCACGGAAGTTAATTTGCTACCCATTTCAAAGACAATCTGCTTGAAGGTGTCATTGTTATTAGAGATGCCAAGTCATTTGTAATTGAAATGAAACTCAACCTTATTGCTGCAGAATGTCAGATTGAGTTTGCAGCTAAGGTTGGTGGGGACAAATTTAATTCCTTAATGACTGTAATTTTTCAATAAATTAAAATAAAGTGTTAGAAAATTAACTTTTATGCTAAAATATGATATAAATATTGTTTTATTCTCAACTATTTCTTTTTACAAACCAGCGTTCATTTCATTTTGCAGCTAAGCATCAAATTTTTATTTTATTGCACTATATTTTAACTATTCGTCAAAAGCCGTAAGTGCCCTCTTTGCAAAGGGGTTAATTATAAAATTTCTAAGGTTTCAAGAGCTCCGAAATTGCCAGTTGCTAGAAGATTTCTCAAGTTCTCGTGTAATCTCTGCACACATCTTGATAACGACGAGAAACGTAAGATTAACGTACAGACATGAAATAGTACGGATTGCGTAGATCTCGGCCCTCAGTCTTCTCACGCACTCGTTTGGCAAATGCATATATACTCGCACAGTTGCATAACAACTGCTGGAATAAGGCGTGCAGTGCATGTACAGTAAACTACAAATATTGTATCCACTCATGCACCTTATGGGCAACCCATTTCACATCATCAACTCTATAATTTCATCAAATTTCATTGCATTGAAAGCTATTATCTGCTGAAACCATGATGTTTTCAGGATATCTTATAAATTAATTGCGTTTAGGTTAGATTAAACTAGTGACTAGCCCGAAGAATAGCTAAACTGAAGTGGCAGTGGGCGGGGCACATTGCTCGCAGGACTGATGGCCGATGGGGTCAGAAGGTTCTGGAGTGGCGTCCGCGGACCGGAAGACGATCTGTAGGTAGGCCTCCAACAAGATGGACTGACGACCTCGTCAGGATCGCGGGACCGCGGTGGATGCGAAAAGCACAAGACCGGTCTGAGTGGAAAACCTTGGGGGAGGCCTATGTCCAGCAGTGGACGTCTTTCGGCTGATATGATGATGATGATGAGACTAGTGACTACCAATTTTTTTTTAATAATGCTTCGAGAAATGCTTTTCGATGAAATGTAAATTCTGCGTAAAGATACGTTCCTTGAAAGGTGTTCCGATAAAATTATAGGGACCTTATGTCAATGGAATAAGATGAAAAACTGGACACATACCTTTGTAATCGACAATACTATGATAAAACAAATGCCCCGATTACCCGACAGCTGGGAGCTCGTTCTGCTGTTGGGTACTGTGACGCTATTCTCTTCACTAGGTAACTAGTTTCACAATTCGACGGAAGAATAGGTTGTCACGTCAAACCGCACAAACAACCTTTTAGGGCGTGTATTGTCAAGAAGGTAGGTTGACTATCGCTCGTATGAGTATCGCTTGAATGTGCGCGTATATCTCCATATAAGAAAATGGCAAAGTGAAAAATTCGTATGTCTGAAAATTAGCCAGAGCAAGCTTTTTAGTTAAAAGGTCCAAAGTCTACTCTAGAGAAACTCAGCAAAACGAACTTTTTATTTTACCGCAAAAAGCGACTTCTTTATGGATTCGTAAAAAACAAAATGTAAAGACGGTAGGTACGAGTACAAGTTTAATAGGACGAGGTTTGCATCCTGTTGAGTGACCTCCGTGTCCTCCATCAAACCGACACGGCCACAAACATTACTCAGTAGAGACAAGACAAGTGACTATAAAAACATTGATTCTTAGTAAAGGTATGATTCCGGTGTTGGCAACCGTCGGCGGTTTAAGCCGCAAACAGATTGAGGGCGGAGGCGGCGCGGTGCGACGAGTTAGCATACAAAAACTCACCGCCTCTAGTATGAATTTATATAGAACGTAAGCAGCACGTCGTGTCCTCGATTATTGAAAAGAGAGTGATGGACAGTAAAAAAAAACCGTACGCGAAGGGACGTAACGACCACAGTTTAAAATTACGATTTTACCGTTCTTTTTCGAATGAATTTTCGAGTGTTCGATTCTCAAAAATCGTTGTGCGAAAAATTTATCGCGCGACCGATCGCCCATCGTCGGTAACGGTTGCCGACATCGGAATCATACCTTAAGAAGTATATACCTGTATGATATCAATGCAAGAAGATTAAAAACATAATCTTGCATTAATATCTTATAAGTACATACTCCTCTATATCTATATCCATCGTCAGTATCGTCACGTATAAATGTCAAATTTCATAACTCAATGTTTAATCGGCTTTGGAGACTCTACATCTACATCTCTGTATATTTATTTTGAAATTGAAATTTGTAGACTCTACATCTCCTTTGAACTTTTATTATTTCTCTGGAAAGCACTGGTGGACTAAGGCCGCCAATTAGGAATGGCGGCACGTGCAGCGGGGCGTTGTTTTGAGCGTGCAAAATCAACGTATTAAGTGAATCTCTGGCGCGTTCGCTGCACCCAGCAATGCACGCTGGAATGCTCCGCTGCACGCGTCCCTCGCTGTTCCAAATTTGCACTTAACACTTGTGAGGCTGGTCGTGTGCGTTTGTGCTCGTGTTAGGTGTGTAAGTGCAAATGTATAACACAACATTAAAAAAAAACCCTTGGGTTAGTCTAGTTGAGTTAGTACGACCCTGCCTACGAAGCTAGCGGTGCTGGTTCAAATCCCGGTAAGGGCAGATATTTGTGTGATGAGAGCGAAATTTTTTCCTGAATCCTGGATATTTTCCATGCAACTTAAGTATGTATTTCTCTATATAAGTAAGTTTATGGTTGTCTAGAACCCATAGTACGGTCGGCCAAAAATGTGGCCACACTACGGTTGAAGTTCATTTGCACGTCATGATAGAACAAGTTAGATTTTCCCTTGCATTATTATTATGACAGTGACAAGTGTCAACCTTAGCGATAATTAGATCTCACAGAAACTTTTGTCAAAGCTGGTACACCACTTTCTTGGCCGACCGTACAAGTCTAGAGCTTAGTTGGGAGTTGGGAACTAGGTTAAGTTGTGTAACTGTCGCCCGATATTTATTTATATTTATTTTTTCTAAATTGTAATTGTCGGTTAAGGCACTACAAATAACTTGTTTGGCGCAAATGGGCTCAACAATACCCCCTAAAACGCATGTATCGAATAAAAAAACACCCTCTATAAGCGGTTCGTATATGACTCAATTTTTCCGCAGCTCCCCACTTCTAAGTGGTTCCAAGGCTCCAACACACCTGACTAAGTAATTTAGTCTAAGAATAGCCTCAGGATTCAAAGGTTACGTATTGCACGACATGTGACAAGATTTGACCCACATACTGGCTGGATTTAGCATAAGTTACCATGAATATCACATAACGCGATAGCCTTGCTGTGATTTTCCACTGCAAAAGTAAGGCGTGGATTAATGTTATTAATTATTCCTTTATGCTCAAGGTGAGATAAAGATACGGTTTAGTGGTGGTCGCTACCACCATCTTATGCTTTAATCTACCGCCAAGCAGCAGTGTTCGCATTGCTGTGTTGCGGTGTGGGGATAAGACAACCGGTGAAATTACTAGCATTTCCATCTCATTCCTCAGGGTTGGCAACGCAATTGAGGTCTTAGGATTGCAGTTTTGAGAATGTAGTCTTGAGATTTCAAATGTCTATGGGTCTCAGATCCCACTTACCATCAGGTGGCCTGAGTGCTCGCTTGCCTTCTCAATGCCATAAAAAAAAGAATGGTTGGTTTTGTAATCCGTCCCTTTGAGAGGGGTTACAGAAGAGCACATTTGCAGTAATTAAAAAAATATCAAAAGGTCAGAGGGATCGAAAAATATAATTAAAAAGAACTTAGGCAACTCTGAAAATTGCTGTTTTGACAAAAAAACTAAGAAATTTTCTTTCTCAGATTCAATTCATCATTGTCACCAATTGAAATATCCGTGACTTTTTCTGTTTTTACTCTTAACTTGAGAGTTCTTTAGAATTTTACCGTTACGCAAGGCAGGTAGAGTCAATGGCATGTCAATATTTAAACTTCAAAACAGAAAGATTTAACAGGTTATTCGTGTTTAAGTCTTATATAATCAGTAAAAATACTCATTAATATTTATAAGGATATATTATATGTCACTAATGTCTTATTGTCGTATTATCGATGTTTACAATAAACATCGATAATACTGTCATCAGCCTCACAGATTTATTGCATTATGTTTGTTAGGGTTCCGTAGAAATTTCTATAGCATAATATGGTACTTCCGTAAAGTAGACAAAATAAAAAAAGGCAATACATTTTCAACAGGGACGAAGACAAGGTAGGTTGTAAAACTCGCAAGTTACATAGATAAACAACCTTCTATAGTCAGTTCGTTGCATTTGCATGCAACACAAAGAATCGTTGTGACTTGGAGGTAGGTAAATTTCATGTGTTGTGATTGAGTATTTAAAAAGTACAAACAGAAACTCAAGCCAGTCACTGCTCGAAATTAAATTTTCAAAATTCTCTTACATTTCCTAAAAGTCCAAGTTTGCAGTAAACGCAGTTTACCTAAATAAGTTAATAAATTGTACTTACCGGCATTTAGAGCAAGCAGCCAGACCGCTAGTCGCAGCCCGCCGGGGGGCGGTCCTCGCCACCTCATTGGCTGGCCTCGGGGGCGGCACAGATAATATAACAATATACAGCCACAAACTCCTTCACTTTCGCGCGCTTTTTCCGATAAACACCGGTTTCTTTACGCACTATTTTATTTTTAATTGCCACAGACTACACGTGTGTTACCGGCCAGTGCGCGCGTCGCACTGTCACTTTCTAGCTTACGTAATTTGGTTCGCCGACCCTTTCACTTGCTTGCATCTTGTATTTAACTTCATTGTTTACCTTATTCTCTATTTTATTGTCGACGTTTCGTCAGTCTTTCGTTTATATAGTTTTGGGGATTTCTGAAAAAAAAAAGAAGAAAATGTTAGCGTTTACAAACTGCCAGTGAGTCGATTTTTGAAAATCGAGTGCTTGAAATTTTTCCTTTAATTGGTATTTTTAAATTTTAGGTTTGATTGTGCCGATAGTTAGCATGCGGTTTATTTTCAACTTTCAAGAGCTCGCTTTTCAAAGGGACCTGCAGGTAGAAGGTAGAAAAAAGTTAAACGTGTACGCTAGACGAGGTAACAGGACTAACAGGTGTCCCTATACTGATATTTTAGCAAAATCTAAATTGGCGAGGGAACAGTAAAGTTGGAACTTCTACAATATTTTGAAGTAGCAACCCCAATGTTGCCATACACTCCGAACAGCGCCATCTGTTTTTCCAAACTTTATTTTTTACTCCCATCGTGATACCATCAAAGAATGACGACTTTAAGTTGATAACATACCTAGATAATATAGACTGGATACTTAAACTGTTAAAGTAACCTGATACTTTGAGTACAGGCGACAAAAAAAAACATATGTATATCCACTTTTTCATCTTGTTGCATTGTAAGAAGGTTAAACGTGGATACTCTTTGTAGTCGATTGTACCTATTGACAGCGTGATTAAGAACCTATGCCTTTGATATCCGTGACTTTCTAATGTCGTTTCACAGGACAGTGCATGTACGGATAACAACTTTAATTGTTGAGCATCTATAGATGTTCTATAGAACGGAGAAAGACAATCGTTAATTTTAACGTAATTTATTTCTTTAGACAGGGTCATATGTGCTCGTGCACAACTACTTGGCCTAACAAAGGCCTGTACTAAGTGCACATTTGCATTCATTGTTGAAATGGTATCCTAAACTTTTCGAGTTAAATAAAAAAAGTCTGTTTTATTTGGCAAAAAACATTAACTTCTTTCGGCAGTCGGTTAACAATATGAAAGAGAAGATAATAGGTATGTAGAAGTATGGACAGATAAGTCATACAAATATTTCATACTAGCGTCCGTCGCTTCGCTTCGTCTTATGTGATTTTTTTATTACACCCATACATACATAAACCAGATATTATTGTAGATAAAAACGTTCAAAACGTGGTGAAAACTGGATCAAGATCCGTTGCGTGGTATAGGAGGTGTAAGCGGATATACAGACAGACAGAGAGACGACCAGATTCGGAAAGCAACTTTGTTTTATCCTGTGTAAAACTGTGTAAAGAAAAATTGGGATGATAACACTTTATTCGTAAAATTACGTAAGTTTACATTAAGGTTTTCAATAGTTTACAACACTCGTCAGTAAAGACTATTAATTTTACCACATAATGAAACTAACTTAGATTACAAAAATGACAAAATTCGACTAATCATGTTGGTATTTAACGTTAATAACTCCTAAAGCAATAGGCATATCAATATCAAAAAGGTCACTACATATCCTTAACCTTTACAAAGGGGTTTTTTTCCTGCGTTTTCTTACGCTGAGTTCTGGTACTCTGTATACAGTTTAGATCTAATTGAGTACGTGTTACTTATTAACCATATTTGGCTCAGGCATTGAGTCAAACCTCTTTATGGTTTAATGGTGCTTTTAAATGTAATATTTTATCATGTTGAAGATAATTAAATAAACAAATTAGCCGATATGACACACTATCTGGCGAATAAAAGTGAAACCGTTATCATGGTGACTTTGACAATATGTCCTTGATACAGGACGTACATGTCCGGTTTATGATAACATTAAAAAAAAAGTTTTTTTATGGGTGATTATTATGTCCCGAAGCAAAACATTAACTGATATTTGCATATATTAACGGGCAGGCGTTTTATTAAAAGAAAAAATGCACGATTTTTACATGCATGATTTTAAAATTATTGTAGAGATAACCGTCGGACATGTGGATTTAAGTTGAAACAAGCTAAAGCTTCACTCGACTGCAGTATAATTCTCAGGAGTGGTATTTGTATTTTTAAAGCATTCCGGTAAAAATGGGCAGCAGAAATATGTAAAACTTGTTTAAATTAAATAACCAGAGACGCATTCACGCTTTTACAGTTTACACGGTCAGAATTATTTGTACAAATAATAATTAAAATTCAGTTACCATCCATTAACTGTTAGTTACATACAATCTAAGAATTATATGTCACCTAATAAATATAAGAACTATTATACTTGTAGGTAGGTACAGTCAACAGTGTAAATAAGTGATCATTTATGTACCTTGTCACTTAAACGTCGTGTTTGAAATGTCATCCAAAATTGTGAAACGATTGAAAGTGACAAGGCACATATATGATCACTTATTTATGCTGTTCACTGTACAGAAGTTATTAGAAGGCCACTAAAAGATACCCAAAAAGGATGCGAAACTATTAAGCCATATGTTTACAGTTTGAATCATACATTTAGTTTGGAATTATTGTATTAAAAACATTGAAGAACGTCCTTTAGAAAGTACGGAAAGCAAGTTCTATTTTCCGGATAAAGGCCTACGAAAAACGACTAAGCTTCTTTTTCAAATTTGGCTTATTTGAAATGTCAAAGAACTACCGACTGAAGGCAGTAAAGGAAATATAAAGTACGCCTACACACTTTAATATAGCATTTGCCGGTTTTTGTGAATATGTTTATAACTACTAAGCTTTGAATTTCAACACCAAAAGTTACATTTATATATTTTGTTTTTATATTTCTCTTAAACCATTAAAGATCCCGTGTCCTTTATAAAGTACAAATTGCCGAAGACAAACGGCTCTCTAGTTTGTTTGACTACTTAACTAGGTAAATTAAAGCTAACAGACAGACCACACGTATTATTTATTTAAGAGATATCAACATCTATTAACAAGCACTTCCATGGTATTAAGGCATTCTGCGGACTAAACATAGTAGAAACATACTATTCATATTATATAATTTATATAAAAGTGTGCTATATTTAGCATAATCCACTAAGTTTCTATTTGCGACGCGATAAATAAAAAATATATTTTGGATTTAATACAGATTTTTTTTAATAAGCCAAAACACTGACACAAGCGTATGAAATGTCGATATGGTCCTTCAAGCCGGATTACTATATCTTAATAATTTTAATAAATTATAGATTTTGCGAATTATTATAAAGTTTGGCCTTTTTTTGTTTATATATATATAAATATATATATATATATATATATTTATATACCTCTAGAACATAATACATCATTTTATCAACTTTTATTAGTTTATTGTTTATTTATAGAGTTTATTTTAATGTGATCCTTCGAACCGGATCTTTACGGAAACCGTATTAGATTACAAGGTCATTAAATCCTTTTAAAGTTTTATTTACTCAAAAACAATATTTGTTTTATCGATTATCGCATCTGGTAAAAACACTTAAAAAAGCAAACACTGCTGCAAATTAATTATTCATTTAAAATTGGAAAGCACACTTTCGTACCTGGTCATTTTAACGCTTTTGTCGGATTAGTGCAGAATATTTCTAAAAACGGCGTTCGGTCGGTCGACCGAGTGAACAAGTGGACGCGGCGCAGCTTATATAAACCGGCAAGTTTATGTTGTCCCGCCAGATCGTACAAAACACATTTTGTAATAAGTAAATTATTAATTATATTAATTAAATTAAAATACAATAATTATTTAAGGAGATAACATAATGGTACGGAACCCTTCGTACGTGGGTCCGACTCACACTTGGCAGGTTTTTAAGAGATTAACATTCCCGTTGCTCAAGCATGACGTTAAAGTGACAAAGCATCAAAGTGTGCAGATACTAATAAGGCCGACCATACGTACGGTCAAGTACTCTAATTGTTGAGCTTTTATGGAACCCTGTCGCATAACGTTAATCATTAATCTTAACGTATTTTCTTTTATGTGGCTTCACGCTGTCATTATGACAGGGTTCCATACTGACTCATCAATTAAATTCCTAACTACTCTACAGCACGCTGTTGAAATGAATGTATAAAGTTACCAAGCAAACATACTTAGGCCAGGCTATAACGACTTCAAACGTCGCAAACGCGGATGTAACCGCCATTTTATATATGTTGTTAGGTCCCTAGAGAGTAGTTAACTACCAAGTTTGCAACTCTGAAAACCATGTGCTATCTATGGTACTCAAAAAAGTACGAAATTTTGGCAACTGTTTCAGTTTCTTCAAAAAAACTAACCTAAAAAAGCGTTTTTCAAATATCTTTGCTGGTATTATAATAAAGATAACTAAATTTGCTACAATGTGAGCGTAATTAAGGCACACAATGTTCATTGGTCGCGGAGATACAGCAAGTCAAAGATGAGCATTTTTTTCAAGAAGTTAATATTTTGTGGTGGGGTCATATTCCAAGACTCGTACCGGCTGAACTGATTGCTCCTATGTAAAATGATACAAAACGAATTGTAGGGAATTTAATCAGCTTCAATTTATTACCAAAATGGTGCCTCTGAGCCTCATAGTTTTATCCAAAATAAGAAAATAGTATAATATTGGACTTTGACTAAATAATAAAGCATTGTACTAAATAAAGTTGGTATGATTTTCTTTAAAAACAAAAGTGCAAAAATGTGACTACCATTTTATATATACAATATGACTACAAATAAACATACACTAAAGAAATACAATTGGAAAACTGCAAGAAATTGGCATTTGTTTCAGTTTCTTCGAAAAAACTACCCTAAGAAAGCGTTATTCAAGTATCTTTGTGCGTATTTTAATAAAGATAACTAAATTTGCTACAGTTTGAGTGTAACTTGAGTACACTATGTTCATTGGTTGCGGAGACACAGTAAGTCAAAGATGGCCAATGTGCGCAGAGCCTGTTGCTCAAACCCTTCTTAAAATGGTGGCTTGCAAATGAAAAAAGAAAGCCTGTGCTCAAGTGCTCTATCCAATATTCCTTTTGCCACGAGCGAGATTGTAACAACGCCATCCCTGTGGTCCTGGACGAGGAGGAGGATGCGGACGACCCAACGCCATATGCCGACCCAGCTCCACCTCCAGAAAACATTATCCCTCCTCCCCAACTCCCCCCACTGATCTAGACTGGATGAGACCTGGTCCTTCCAACAAGGCGATAGTCTAAATAATTGTTTTTACTGGACTGTGGAAATAGTATTATTTTATACTTTAAAATATCGAACAAACTTGAAAAACGCTTCGTTATGGTAGTTTTTTCGAAAATACTGAAACAATAGTGCCAGTATTTCGCAGTTCTTCGAGCGCAATAGCGGCAGCACAGGGTTTTCAGGGTTGCAAACTTGGATGTTAACTAACCTCAAAACTAATAAAACCATATTAAAAAAAAATACATGCGGGTTTGCGATGTGTGCTTTTTTTTGTGTTGATATAGACTGGCCTAACTGTATAAAAATCCGCAACAAATTGAAGCTTTCAGGCAAAAGCCGAAGTTTTCCAAAAGCTTACGTTATAAGCGAAGGTAAAAGAATCCTGCCTCGTTATAACTTTTGTAAAAGCTGCAGATTTCACTGAGATTTAAAAGACGAAGTTTTTGCGGTACTTCTACCGGGGAGTAGAAATAACAGCAGTTAATACTTACTTTCTTTATAATTATTTATGCCGAGGTATATTTAAAGTAATTTTATAATTTTTTAGAGGTGTTATGAATCGAATACGATTTTGGGGAAATGCAAATACAATTCTCAAAAATCAACTAAAATGGCTTTACGGGAAGGTCAGTCATTTAGCTAACATACATTACTGACGGTTTAAATTAAAAAACCGGCCAAGTGCGAGTCGGACTAGCGCACAAAGGGTTCCGTACCATTATCTATACAACATTAGCAAAAAAACGGCAAAAAAAACTCACGTTTGTTGTATGGGAGCCCCCCTTAAATATTTAATTTATTCTGTTTTTAGTATTTGTTGTTATAGCGGGAATAAAAATACATCTTCTGTGAAAATGTCTAGCTATTACCGTTCATGATATACAGCCTGATGGCCTCAGTAATAGGGTCCTGTTTTTACCCTTTGTGTGCGGAACCCTAAATACATCTTTCTATCTAGATAAAACTGATTAGTTAAGTAAACTGATTAATTTAAAGTCTGGCTCGTGCACCGAGTGTTCCGTAACAGCACACAGTATAAACGCTAGTTTAATAGTTTTTTTTTAAAGTTCGTGCATTGGCTTCATGAGCGGTCTTTTACACGTAACTAGAGTGAATCTACTAGCGCTTCGGACAAGATGATTATCGTAGAGAAGAAGCGCCGCGAGAAACTAATACTTATCAATGCAAAACCAATGAAAACCTGGGTATTAATACTTGCTTGACTAATAATAACAATATTACTTGCCACCACCACCAAATTAGAAAAACACGAGCTGACCAAATCAGGATGAGTGACGCCTAAATACATAGTTTGTTTTCAATTTTCAAGCTAAATACACATTATATTTTTGGCATGTTCCATAATATTCAGTTGGATATATTTATTTCTTTTTGATCTGTTGGATTGAAACTGAAATCCGGATTATTTAAGGATGGCCTTAATACCTAACTCCGAATAAGTGTCACATCACGTCTTAGATTTCCATTTAAAAAACGTTCGAATATATTTTCGAAAAGAGAAGGCGCTGTTGCCAATATAACAGGAAATGAACGAGTGCGCGGGAAGCAAGCGGACCGCGCACCGCCATTTTGAGTTTCCGACTTATTTAGAAACGTTATTATCCTTCGATTAACAAATTAGAACGTTTATTTCGTTTTCGAAATTATCATTAAAGAATATCTTGGCTGCGTAGGAAAGTAAAAGAGTATTTAAAATTGATTCTTTATGTTATGTTTCGAGTGATTATTTAAAAACAGAATATCATTTTATAACGATTTAAAGTAACACCGTGAATGAAGAAAAGAGTGTTTTATAATTCGAATGTTCATGGTTCTTTATTGGGAAAACGCAGAGTGCAACCAAAGCAATAAATTCGATTTGATCGCGTATTCCAAATTTAAAACGAGTTTAAACTGATCAACCGTGAACAGCATTAGGGGAAATCTCCACACTCAGCACCCAAGAACCCTCTCATCGAAAAACCATAACATTATACCGCAGACCCTAAAAACCGACCGAAAAAATCAATCCGTAACGTTACGTCGAACAATTGGGCACGAAAGAACGGCGTCCTATAACAAATCAAAATTAAAAAGTACACCACAGACTCGACAACATTTTTCGATAGGCGTATTTTTGATTAAGTAATTTATAATTTAACCTTTTTGTGTGATGAGTTGACGCGTAGCGCTAAACGCGCTGGCCGCCTCGCGGCCGTCGGGAGACTGACTCTTCCCCCACCGCCGGGGAGCTTCGTAGAAAATTCTCCCCATTTACCGGGTAACTATTTGACCTTAAGTCTTCAAGTGGGTGTTATAAACAAACGATGAATAATGAAATTGTAATTTGATGAAAGTACTCCCACGCTGTTCCGCTTGACTTTGCTCGTGTTAATGGATAACGAAACTTAACGCAACTAGTCGACTTAATTGATTAGTGTATCCCCAACAGAAACTTCACGGTCGTGGAATGTGTCAGGATTGACTTCTTATTAGCCTAGTACTATAGTTTGTTTGTTAGTTTGTTTGTTTTTGTTCGCGGGACCGCGGTGGATGCGAAAAGCACAAGACCGGTCTGAGTGGAAAGCCTTGGGGGAGGCCTATGTCCAGCAGTGGACGTCTTTCGGCTGACATGATGATAGTTTGTCAACGAGATCTACACAATGTACTAACATTTACGCTGATTTCGCTAGCATCACGTGGTGACTAGGTCTTTTAGATGAGCGTACGTTGAAACTTGAACTGACGACAGCTCTTACTTGACATTTATATTTGGCACCGATATTTAACAAGAAAAATTAAGTCAACTTGGGATTTAACCATTACAGATATTCACACCACACACACACACAAACACATATACATTTTTGGTTTTGTATAGTCGTTTAAAATGTCACTTACGTATACTAATGAAAAGTACTTTATACACTAATGAACACGTAATATATGATATCAATTTAGAATTGCTTCTTACGCGTGAAATTTAGAAATTTAGTTTAGGATATATTCTTGTATCACCTCACCTCACCCCTCCCTCACCACATGCATCTAATTCGACAACATTTACTAATATAGTTGTATAAGTTGGCTTAACCATGCCAAAAACAAAAAAATAATAAATAGGTTTAGTTTTATAACAAATGCGAAACAAGTTGGCTGTAGTAAGCCGGTATCTGATATTTAATAAAATCCACGAAAATATCCAGTAAGTATATTGTTAAATTGCATCATCACTATATTTTATGACAATTTGCACAAATTTAATAAAAACTAAAATTAGGAAAACAACCGCAAAGTTAGCAACACCGCTACGGCGCGTAGACCCCGCCCGCTACGGCTACGAGAATTCGTAGGCGTACACCTATTATACGACATGTACAGTATGATGCGATGTTTTCATTATAATTACAGGGGATGTAGGAATGCTTTTAGTGAACGTCGTTTTGGTATTTTGTTCGATTTTAACCGATAAAGTTAGAGAGCTTTGTTCGCTTAGGTTTTTAATGAATTCAGATGTGATTTTGTATAAAAATTATTAGTTTAGTACCTGCCTAATGTACTCATTTTTGATGCTTTTTTAATTTTAAATTCTTTAAACACAATTATGTAAATTGAAAGCCTTACTTATGTCCTTTTTTGGGGTTCAAGCTATCTCCATAACAAATTTCATCGAAACCGGTTCAGCGGTTTCGCCGCGAAAGCGTAATAAACAAACAGACAGATTTTTTTTCGCATTTATAATATTATAGTAAGATAGATGTCCGTAAATATTATATGGAAGCAAGATGAGGTTCATCAAACCAAAGTAGAATGAAGGCGTGGGACTAATGCCAAAATTACACTGTGTAGTCCGCCGCATGCGGTCAAGGCATTTGGATATTCTGCCTTCATTTAAAGTTCAGATTTAAAACCAAATGCTTTGGCCGCACGGTTTGGAATCTGTATGGGGTAAGGATAAATTATTAAATACTTTTAAGTTGGTTTCAAAACCGTTCTTTAAATACGAGTATATAAATATTTTTTCAATATTTTTAAACTTGCACAAATTCATATGGGGTCTATATTGCCATAATGATTTTTAGTCAGACAGTGTTTTAGGTCATAATCATTGCAAGTCATAAAGTATTTTTGTAAGAAACTGTTAGGTACTTTTCAGGATTTTTATAAATCAAACCTAACCTAACCTTGTCTACACATGAGATATTTCAAAAATTCTGAATATTCTATAGTTTCAGCGATATAAAAAGTTATGATTATCAATAATTATGTCAACAATATCAATATGACAAATAAAATTATGGGAAACAATTTTTTTATTTTATTTTTAAAAGTTTTGTAAGTAGGCCCTGTAGGCACTTTTACAAGTCTGAGTCTACCAGCGCTTCCAAAGAGACCACTGTTGAGAAGAAGCGCCGCAAGAAACTCAACAGTAAGCCTTTTTTCTAAATAAATCACTTATTACAATACTAAACTTAAGCTACACAATTTAAATGTCACAGGGATGTACAGGTCCCAGTAGTAATAATAATTAAATATATCCAAATGTCGGATTAAAATAAATAATACAATTTCGGAGATGTAAACAGTCTCCAAATGTCAAATTAAAATTAAGAATTAAATATAATTAAAAAAAAACACAAAACAAGGGAGATGTAGAAAGTCTCCACGGTCAATTTTGGAGCTGTAAAGAGTCTCCAGATGTCAAATTAAAATTAAATACAATTATAAAAATAAAAAAACACAAAAAATAAAATAAGGGAGATGTAGAAAGTCTCCACGGTCAATTTTGGAGATGTAAAGTCTCCAGATGTCATATTAAAATAATAGGTAATCGTACAGGGAGATGTATATAGTCTCCACGGTCATTAATAATAAAATTGTATAGCAAAAAAAAAAAATTAATAATAATCAGTCCCAAGCATTGTCATCATTCATATAATCTTTAATACTATAATAAGCTTTAGAAATTAGTTTACGTTTAACGTAACTCTTAAATTTATTTACTGATAAATGAGTAACACTACTTGGGAGCTTATTATAGAACCTTATACAATTACCCATGAAAGAGTTTTTTATTTTGTGAAGCCGTGTAAAGGGCACTGCGAGCTTATGTTTATTTCTGGTATTAACATTCATAATTATGATGCGTTCATTTACAGCTATAAAAGGAAGAACTCTTCAATGGGGACACTTTTTAACAATACTTAACACACTTAATTTTCGATCGAACCGATTAAATGTTACAAAAAAAACATATTATGTTTTATAGCACAGATCATTTATTGTAAATACTAGATTAAATATAAACTACCAAGTTTATGAATTAAAGCCCGTTATATAGAGCACGATATTTAAAACAACGTATAATAATTAGTTTCAATTGCGATAAATAATTTATTAATATTTACTACTGAAAATAATATTAAAGCCTTTTGCTCATATATAAAATAAAATAAAACGTAATAAAGACATCCCTGACTTTTTCTTCCTCAACGATGACATTGCAAAAGATGGGCGTGACAAAGTTAATTTATTTAATCTTTTTTTTCAATCTGTTTTTGACCATAAAGATCCGATGGACCCATTTGCTGCAATCGAATCCATGGATTGTTCTATCATTCATGTTTAAAGTAATATTGAAATTTATTCAGAGTTCAGCCCTTACCCATCCGTTTTTTTTAAAACGCTGTTGCAAAACTTTAGCTTTCCCTATTTCCTTTCTGTTTTCATTGACCTTGAAATCAGGAACCATGCCAAATGTTTGATAGCAGTTATTGGTTCCAATCTTTAAAAGTGGCGATAAACATAAACATACAAAGTTATCGTGCAATGTCCATATTACTAGAAAAAATAATGTATGATACTTTACATAAGCTTGTAAGATCAATACTTACGACTAGGTAACATGGCAAAAGGTCAGTTGAGTCTTTGAATTTCTTGATTTTTCTCTTAAGGCAATGGACAAGGGGTTTCAGGTCGACGCAATTTACACGGACTTTTCCAAAGCCTTCGATAAGATGCGCATAAAATATTAATTAGTAAGCTAAAAACATTTGGTATACACGGTGGCCTATTGAGATGGTTAACGTCATATATGCGGGATAGGTCCCAGGCTGTATCTGTCAAAGGACACATCTCTAGATTCGTCGCCATTCCATCTGGCGTGCCTCAGGGGTCCCATATTGGCCCATTATTGTTTGATATATTTGTAAACGACGCAGTTAACTGTTTTCATAATTCTAAGTTTATTTTTGCCGATGATACTAATGTTTTTACTTTGGTCAGGGCCGTGGAGGACTGTTCTAAGTTACAAAAGGACCTTGATAGGTTGGACCAGTACTGTACTGATAACGATTTTCACCTTAGTATAGAAACATGCTGTTCAATTACATTTTCAAGAAAACGCAAACGAGGACTTATTGATTATACAATTAATAACCAGGCACTTAAGAGGGTTACGGATGTACGAGATTTATACCGATAGCTAGATCCTATCTGATCTAGATTTTCACGTTGATAAAGTAACCTCCAAAGCATACAGAGTGCTCGGCTTTTTTCTTCAGGGTAAAGATTTTAAAGAGCCTCGAACGTTAATACTCTGATATAACACATTTGGAGTACGCGTCTATTGCTTGGAGTCCTCACTACTCGGTGCATAATCAATTGAGAAAACCCAAAATAAATTCATCAAATGGATGAATTATGAATTTAAATTTAATTCATGGGCTTCGTGAGCCTGCAGCTACGTCGAGAACACACTGATATTTATGTTTAAATTGTTAAACCTCTTAAAACAAGTGATCTGTTTGCCATTTCATTCTGTCGCATGAAATAATGTCAAAAATTCCTTCCGTGTCAGAGCGTGCTCAACGTACAAAAAAAAGTATTCCAACATCGACTGGTTTAGTTTGCGGCTAAATCAATTTCTCTGTGCATTCAATGAAAAAGTTGAATAAGGTAACAATAGATGAAAGATGAAAGTTGTTTTGTTTTTGATCATGTAAAAATCATGTTGTCTTTGATTTGTGTATTGTCAACGCCTTGACAGCTCTTATTTACTTGACAGTAATGGCGGCCGAGTTTTAAAAACATACGATAACATTGTAATAAGTTTTTTCTACCTGAATACTATAAACCGCTAATAGGGATATCGATAAAGATATCAGAATACCACCTATTGCGTAACCGAAGCGGGAAAACAATTATATGTATAATGAGCGTTGCCATGGTTATAACAGTTCTATAATAATTATTATAGCATTATTATTACCATGGTTACGGTCATTCCGGATAAGTGTTGGCGTTTAGTACCTTTTTAAGAATGTTTTAACACCAATTAAAATAACGCATATTAAAAACTAAATTAATTTTGAATTTTGATTTTGAGTTAAGAATTGCATTTTTATTAATTTACTAAAAATTGATGGTTAATATCCATCGATTTGTTATTTGGTTACCATGGTTACATTCAATATGGATATGAAAAAAATGGCGTTTCGTTTGGCTTTCCGACTTTAATGATAAATTATCTGAACTGTTTTAGTTGTTGCATGAAATATGTTAACATTTAACAATTAAATTCACAAACTATTAACGCTAATCGTAATAATGAAAATTACTTCCCTGACAAGTAATTTGTTAGCAGATAAATAGAGGAAAGTATACGAGATAAATTATGTATGCAACGCTACATAATTAGCTCTGAAGGCACGAGTACCTTAAGAAGCTTAATTATGTATCAGTTACATAAATAACTATTATGGTTTGACAGAGCAGGCATACATTAACTAACATACATACAAACTTATGATATCGCACTGCTAGATCAAAACAGGAGTAACTCAAAATACAACTGTTTTATAAAATCAACTTTATTACAAATCCTATGAACTTGAAACAAAACTAGCAAGGATTTTGAGTTGATACTGTTTTGATCTAGCAGTGCGATATGTAAGTTATGTTATAAGTCACGTCCACAAAGCACCGAACTTAGCGGAGAGCCCTTTCCATAAAACAAGAAATAATAATGATCACAAATCGTGACGGCGCGTCCTCCCCCTCCCCTCCCCCTCGCTCACGAGTTAGCGCGTATTATTATAATCGTCGGGCTCCCCCGGGACGCCCTAACTTGAGGATAGCTGGCCAGGGAGCGAGAAATGAAGGGAGTGTATCTAAACATGATTTAGTTCTTTTAAACGACAATGAAAATAAGAAATAAGAGATTAAGATTTTGTTTCCGAATTTTCATTTGTAGGGTCACAGCGGGAACTGTTTAGCCAGCCTCTTTACCCGACTGCGACAATATGTCCCCTTAACTACTAAAGTTATACGTGGTTAATTAAAAAGTACTATATGTACATGATAAGTAACATTACTTTGACGGCATTATCCAAACAGCAGTTGGGTTTTTTTAAAGCTGGCTTTTAGTTAGACTTGTTATTTTATATTTTACTAGCTTTTGCCCACGACTTCGTCCGCGTGGCGTGTTATAAAAGAGAGATCTTTGTGTGTGTGGGAAAAAGGTTAAAAAATGCTTACTTTTATTATTTTTAAATGAGGTTATTTTATAAGGAGCCTCTAACTCGCTTCCCGTTCCCAGGGGAATTTTTAACTTTGCATTCACTAAAGTATATGCATGTCAAATTTCAAGCATCTAACTTATGCAGTTTAGTTTTTTTCAAACAATATTTTTTTCCCGCTAACTTAATTTTTCAAAATACAGCCATAACTAAACTTTATATTTACTAAGGTATGCATGCATGCTAGATTGAAAACATCTATCTTACGCGGTTTAGATTTTGAGTATGAGAACATACCAGTACATCTTACCCAAAGTAATTAATGAACTCCCTAAAACCATACAAGATTTATACCTCTCCAACCCTAAATCATTAAAACGTGTTAAGAAGTTTTTTATAGCATGTAATAACTGGGATTACATTCTTTGATAGTACTTAAGTTAATAATACATATATGTAGACCCGGTTTTGTAAGGACCCGCTGATAAATATGTCAACCCAAAGCTTCACTTTGTAGGTATAATGACCTAAATTCTATCTAGCGGTTTCTTTACAAAGCCTACCTTCATTAGTAGTTTTTGCTCCGAACTCACTGACTACTCATAAGCCTCTGTGACTTTTGTAGTCTTTCATGAAAAACTCTGCGATACTTTTATTTTTTTTTAAAATGTGGAACTTTAATAAAAAAAAAAAAAAAAACATAGTGCAAAAGTTTTTTCCCAATAACTCCCGTTCCCGTGGGAATTTTGCAATATTGCGTTGCAAGTAAGCTTAACGTTCATTAGGGTACCTGCATGCCAAATTTCAATCATCTATCTTACGCGGTTTAGATTTTTACATACAAAAGTTTTTTCCCAATAACTCCCGTTCCCGTGGGAATTATGCAATATCGCGTTGCAAGTAAGCTTTACGTTCATTAGGGTACTTGTATGCCAAATTTCAATCATCTATCTTACGCGGTTTAGATTTTTATATACAAAAGTTTTTTCCCCATAACTCCCGTTCCCGTGGGAATTTTGCAATATCGCGTTGCGAGTAAGCTTTACGTTTATTAGGGTACCTGCATGCCAAATTTCAATTATCTATCTTACGCGGTTTAGATTTTTCATACAAAAGGATTTTCCCGCTAATTCCCGTTCCCGTGGGAATTTCGGGAATTCCTTTCTTAGTGCACCTCTACGGTACCTAAGCTACGTCCCTTCTTAATTTCAAGTGCCTACGTTTAGCCGTTTAGGCTGTGCGTTGATATGTCAGTCAGTCAGTTTCTCCTTTTACATATATATTTAGATTTATATTTTATGATGAAGTGTTCATTATTTACAGCTTTTGGAGATATAACAAAAGTACTTACTATTGCTACTATATTATCTTAAATACGGAACCCTCAGTGCGCGAGTCCGACTCGCGCTTGACCGGTTTTATTAAGGTGTATACATCTCGTTAGTTAGCACGTTATCTTCTCCCCCCTTTTCCATGCCCGTGGCGGCCGGTGGGGGGCGGCGTCGGGAAATTGTACTTTTTGACCGACTGAGAAGCGGAAGGAATAAAACACTGTCTCCGTTTCCCTTTGTCTAAATACATTCGTCTCCGTAATAATTTTAATATATTCTTTATGGATCTGTATCCAGATTCGTGCTGCAGACGTTGCAATTAAGCTTAAGAGTTTTTAAAGAAAGACTGGCTTAATTCATAATTATTTATTCAGTAAGGATTTTAAATAGTTATTCATGTTCAGTAAATAATCGGAACATGTAAGAATAATAATGTCAATAATTACAAATAAAAATTCTTCGTGTTGACTTATTCTATTGCTATAGTAAATAAAGTGACGAGTGAGTGAAATTTAATTGACGTTGAATGCGGAGGTACATTGAATAATTATTAATTATATAGAAGGAATAGGGAATACTTATTGATTTTTTAAATCGCATTTCTCAACAAATTATGAAAATACCGTAAAAGTGATCAACAAAAGTGAAATTGAAATTAAAATCTGTCAAAAAATACGGAGGATACATAGACAAGAGAGATCCGAAGTGCACCGGTTACGTCATCATGCAGTTCACCCATAAAAACTCCACGTAAAATTCTGTTTTGCTAGAAAGAGATACGAACAAATCTTTATTTACATCTTGATTATTTTTATAGCTATTAAAAAAAACTCAACTGGTTGTTGCATGATGCTGATTTTATTAAAGCTGTAAACAACATGCATATTCCTTATAGTAAGCCTTCTGTGTCGGCCATTTTTAAGTGTAAGGCCAAAACAAGAAGTGGACCTGCAATCTCTAATTAAGACCGGTATTTCCTTACTAATATTATAAATCCGTCCGTCCCTCCTAACTTTAAATGTATCTTTTGGAATATTATAAAAAAACATTTTTACATATCCTAACTTTAAATGTATCCTTTGGAATATTATAAAAAAACATTTTTACATTTTTTTACAGTTTGTGATTAGGTATATAAAAGTGCTGCGGAAATGGTATCCACTCTGATAGAATATGTATTATTAATTACGGCGAATTAATCTACACTAGCAAATAAAACTAATTAAAGAAAGTGAAATGATAAAGCGACTGCAAGTAAGTTTTCTTTCAACATATTTTTTATTTTTGTTCTATTAAAAACGGTGAAACATAGAAGTGTCGAATTTGGTATGACTATGACCAAACCCTGATGAAAAACAAACAAATGGGTGGATCAACTTTTTGTTGTTCTGTCCCGTAAGCCAGGAGACAAAAGTGATAGTATCTTAGAAAAAGTATTATAATATACAGGGTTATTGGTAAGTCGACCTATTCCCGTTAGGAGGTGATAGGGGTGACTATTTGCGATAAGTTTGACCCCCATATGCATTATGCAAAAGTGAACCATTTTTAAGTTATAGCGTTTATTAGTTTTTTTTTAAATTAGTCGGAAATTCAACTTGAAAATTTTATTACAAAAAAAGTATCAATTTAAATCTTTTTTTTTCTTCTGATTTACAAAACCGATTAAACACTGCTTATTTTTCAATATTAAAACAATAATTATCGGTCCAAATTTAAAAAAGCGAGACCGAAAACGAAATTTTTTCAATATTTTTTGCAATCGCTTTCCACTAAAATGCCTTAAAAACAAAAAAAAACGTTATGAAACTTGGCTTGCAGATTATTTTAAAAACTTAACTGTTTTCTTAGCTCTCCAAAAACGCATAACAAGTAGAAAATTATTTAAAAAAAACCTGAAAAAATAATCATCACAAAGGAAGCGGGCGGAAACAAAAGTCACAAAACCAACTTAAAAATTAAAATTAAAAAACATACCAAATTTAAATCATACATTTTTTATTTGCTTTTGCACAAGATGAATTTGTTGTTCAAATGCAAAATTAAAAAAAATATCTGTATACGTCTGAGAATGCGAGGCCGAAAAGTAAAAAATACATGTCTTTTTATCAAACTCCAACATAAATTACATGAAAACAGAAAAAATTACCAATACATTTGGCGTGCAGATTACACATAAAACATTGACCTTTTTCCAGCTTTCTAACGAGCTATTAAAACTAAAATGAGTTTTGTTAAAGATTTCTGGAAAAAATTGATCACAAAGGAAGCAACAAGGAAATCACTTCCGAACAAAACTTAAAATTAACTAACTAAATCTATCAAAACTGACTGTTATACTCGTAAACACAAATAACAACATTAACTTATGTAAAAAAATACAAAATTAAAACTAATAAACAATTAAAATTGAAATAATCAGGATTTTTATAGTTAATTTTCAAACTGGCTACCTCCATTTCTTATTCTCACGTAAGTTAATGTTGTTATTTGTGTTTACGAGTATAACAGTTAGTTTTGATAGATTCCGTTAGTTAATTTTAAGTTTTGTTCGGACGTGACTTCCTTGTTGCTTCCTTTGTGATCATTTTTTTCCAGCAATCTTTAACAAAACTCATTTTAGTTTTAATAGCTCGTTAGAAAGCTGGAAAAAGGTCAATGTTTTATGTGTAATCTGCACGCCAAATGTATTGGTAAATTTTTCTGTTTTCGTGTAATTTATGTTGGAGTTTGATAAAAAAAACATGTATTATTTAGTTTTCGGCCTCGCATTCTCAAACGTGTACAGATAATATTTTTTTTAATTTTGCATAGGAACAACAAATTCATCTTGTACAAAAGCAAATAAAAAATGTATGATTTAAATTTTGTATGCTCTTTAATTTTAATTTTTAAGTTGCATTTGTGACTTTTGTTTCCGCCCGCTTCTTTTGTGATGATTATTTTTTCAGGTTTTTTTAAAATAATTTTCTACTTGTTATGCGTTTTTGGAGAGCTAAGAAAACAGTTAAGTTTTTAAAATAATCTGCAAGCCAAGTTTCATAACGTTTTTTTTTGTTTTTAAGGCATTTTAGTGGAAAGCGATTGCAAAAAATATTGAAAAAATTTCGTTTTCGGTCTCGCTTTTTTAAATTTGGACCGATAATTATTGTTTTAATATTGAAAAATAACCAGTGTTTAATCGGTTTTGTAAATCAGAAGAAAAAAAAAGATTTAAATTGATACTTTTTTTGTAATAAATTTTTCAAGTTGAATTTCCGACTAATTTAAAAAAAAACTAATAAACGCGATAACTCAAAAATGGTTCACTTTTGCATAATGCATATGGGGGTCAAACTTATCGCAAATAGTCACCCCTATCACCTCCTAACGGGAATAGGTCGACTTACCAATAACCCTGTATACTTCTAGCACACTCATGAGAAAGGCCGTAAAATAAAACAGATTTTCAGTGGACTTATATCCTTTTAAATCATAGTTTTAAAGAGTAACCCAGGAGACGTCACCATGGCAACGAGCTACAAAAAAAAGTTGATTGACCCAAATAATAAAAAATGCTCAAGTATTTATATATCACTAGCTGTTGTCCGCTGAGTAGTAATGTATCGCTTTTAACTCGAGACCTGTTCAATTTCAAAATTCACCCAAATCCGTAACAAACCTCCAAAAACCATAAATATAAACTTTTTGTAAACTGTTTATATACGCTAGGAGGTTTATTGTGACATGGCTTTGCAGTTCATTTTACGAAGAGCATAACCAAAATAACTCTAGCAGTTTATATAGCTCTGTCTATTTCTCTCAGCGTAAACTTTTTTTATTATTTTATTTTTTCAATTTTTTCACTATAATCAGCAGTTACAATTATCTTTAAATTAAGACGCGCTTCGGAAACCTGTGAGAGGTTTATATGCAGCGCGAATGAAATACGCCTCGCTCACAGAATAAGTAAGTACCTACAAATAATTATAATAGTAGTTAAACATAGTTATTTTCATGTTGTATGCAGACTCGCCCTCGGGCTGTCAAATTGAAAACGATTGCGATTAATGCCTGCAGGACTGCATAGCTGTCACATAATAACCTGTCCCTTCCTAGCTCGATAGCTATCCCCGCGTATTTAATCTATTTTTCACATATCCGTTTAAAGATAAAAAGGTTATGATCTATAAGCAGGTGATACACTACCCTCTCACGATCAATGTGGGAATCGAGGCTGATACGTCGAGCGAGTGAACGTGCGAGTCGACTCGCTTACTGTCTAGATTCATCATAGGTACTTTACAGTATTCCCAGCTTCATAATAGCTTTCGGCTCGACGGTATATTTGTCACTCGTGTGTCATACAAAAACGAAGAATGCCGATAGCTTTTAAGAAAATGGTAGCACTAGACAACTATGCGCCTAAATATAAATGTGAGTTATGTTAAACCTTAGCGGACTAGTTAGAAAATATGAAAATATGAATTTCTGTTCTGTGAGACTACTATTCTCCATTAGCGATATTGTACAAACAAATGCATTGTCTTGTTTTGCCATTAAATCGCGGGACAAGTAAGTGTTCTGAAAGCGACTTAGGTTAGAAAACCCGAAAGGAAAATTAAAGTCATAAAAACACGCACAAAACTGTTAAAGACTTGAGTAGATGTATTTCTAATGCTGCTATAGCCACAAATAATAAGAAGGGGTGCAAGAATGGTACGGAACCTTCGTGTGCGAGTCCTACTCGCATTTGGACAGGTTTTATGGTTCCGTAGTGTTGGGTACTAGACTTCAATTTAAAATGCCTTTTTGCTCCAACATAGATTTAATTAAGTTACTATGAGCTTTTACAAATTCTAATATTAATTATATAATGTACGTGTGCGCTTGACCGCGATCGATTCCTTTCTGGCGAGGTGGGGCGGCGGCACCGGCGCAGCGCTGTGACGACACAGTGTCCCACCGTGTCTGTTGTGCTCCAACATACTCCCGCGCCTTGAAAGCTCCGGCTTTCAACAAGGTGTCCTCTCCGTGGTGTCGTCTAACAAAGGGCAGATGCAGGATATTGCACGTCGTACGAGCCCTTTGCTGGTGTGGATGTCCGCGACGCGGCAGAGCCCATCAGGTCCAGTGTGCAGGCGGGAGATACGCCCAAGAGGCCACGTGAGTGGGGGCCCGTGGCTTTGCTTAACGAGCACCAATTGCCCGACCTTTAGATTTGGCTGTTTGACACGCCACTTAATACGTTGCTGCAAATCCGTCACGTATTCCTGGCTCCATCTTGTCCAAAAATCTTGGCGGATCTTCTCTATTCGAGCATATCTAGTAAGTTGATTCGGGTTGGCTTCCTCTAAGCTTGGCGCCAGCAGTGACGTCATCGGTCGTCCGATGAGGAAGTGCCCTGGGGACAAGGGGGAGAGATCGTGAGGATCGGTGGATAGAGGAGATAGAGGGCGCGAGTTGAGAATGGCCTCAACCTGCGCAAATATCGTCGTGAGTTCTTCATATGTAAAATGCATATTCCCTACTATCCGTTTTATATGGTACTTAGCGGATTTGACAGCCGCCTCGTACAAGCCACCGAAATTAGGGGCATATACAGGCGAGAATCTGAACTGTATGCCTTCATTTGCAAATGTTTCTGACACAGAGTTACAGCTTGTGGTAATTACCTGCCCTATTTCCTTACTAGCCCGTACGAAATTTTTCCCGTTATCCGAGAAAATCTCCCGAGGTTTTCCTCGTCTAGCTATGAATCTTCTTAGGGCTAAAATGTAACATTGAGTGCTTAAATCACTAGCAAGCTCGAGATGTACTGCCTTAGTTTTAAAGCAACAGAAAATACATAAAAATGATTTAATTAGTCGTGCACCGCGCCCTTTTTTATTTAATATATAAAATGGCCCGGCATAATCTACACCTACGACTTCAAACGGGTAACCAGGCGTCACCCGTTGAGATGGAAGTTGTCCCATAATTTGGGACGCGGCTGCGGCTGTCAAGCGTTTGCAAGTTATGCAATTCCTATATACTTGTCGCGCTAATTGTCTCCCTCCGATTACCCAGTATTGTTCGCAAACGCCTGAGAGCAGCAGTCGCGGCCCGGCATGTTTTAAATGTAAATGAAAGTATTGAAATATCAATTTGCATAAATGTTCATTTTTAGATAGTATTATTTGATGTTTTTTCTCGTAATCATAGGATGAATTTTGTAACCTGCCACCTACGCGCATAACGCCGTGTTCGTCGATAAATGGATGTAAAGATAAGGTTTTAGATTTTTTATCAAGTGGCAAGTTACATTTTATTGAATTAATTTCACCCGGGAACGACTTACACTGTGATAATTTTACAAGTTTAAATTCAGCTATTTGTAGCTCGTGTACATTTAGTGGCTCTTCAAGTTTTTTCTTGGGATTTTTACAATTATGTATGAATCGTAAAATAAATGCAACAATCCTTCGCAAGTTAATGAAATTTGAATAATTTTCTATTTGAATGAAGTCGGCTTGCTTTGTTGCAACATTCATTACCTTAACTGTTGATTTAACTTCGGGAATATCCGACATTAAATCACGTTGTTCTTGAGAAGGCCACTTGCTTTCGTCGGACAGTAAGAAGGTAGGTCCATTCCACCACAAATGCGCCGATGCTAATTGTTCGGGTAGTAAACCGCGCGAGGCTAAATCAGCTGGGTTTTGTGCGGAAGGGACATACTTCCATTCTATACCGTTACATAATTCGCTTATCTCGGCAACTCGATGCGCTACAAATGTTTTTAATTTCATTTTATTAGTTTTATAAATATTTAACCACGCTAGAACGATTTGCGAGTCTGTCCAATAATGTATTTTATCTATAGTGCATCTAAGCGCCTTCTTAACTTTGTCGCATAATCTGCTGGCTAATAATGACCCACACAATTCGAGCCGGGGTATAGTAAGTTCTTTAAGGGGCGAGACCTTGGCCTTCGCACAGCTGATTTGTACCGTTACTCCTTCATCGCTCACGACGCGCAAATACAAACATGCAGAATAAGCAACTAATGAGGCGTCTGAGAAACAATGGATTTCAATCTTTATTGCACCGGGATACAGCACGTAACGGTCAATTTTGAATGTGCATAAAGTGTTTAAACCTCGCACGATTTTATCCCACATTAGTTTTATATGTTTTGGTACCTCATCATCCCAGTCTAATTTTAAACACCAAAGTTTTTGTAATAATATTTTAAAGGTTATTGTACATACGCTTAAGAGGCCCAATGGATCGAATATACTGGCAGTCGTGGACAAGATCGTGCGCTTGGTACATTGCGAATCTTCGGTAAGTTTTATATCTTTCGAACAGCTGATCAATAGCTTATCAGATGCTGGATTCCATTTTAATCCCAACGTTGTAGTTTCATTATTAAACTCGACATTAGATTGTTCTTTAAAGTTAGCGTCATCATTAAATAGGTAAGTACAATTTGACTTTATTTTACGTAAGTTCATTTTCGCGCTTGACAACGCTTGGGACACGGAATCCAGGATATATTTAAGTTGCTCTGAGCTGTCACTTCCAGTTACTAAATCGTCGACATACATATCGGTTTTAATTATATTTTTTATTACAGGATCCTTACAGGAGTTTGCAATTTCAAATAAACAGCGGACACTCAAGAATGGAGCCGATGAAGTACCGTAAGTGACTGTATTGAGACGTAAGTATTTTATAGGGTCTGTACTATTCTCACGCCATAAAATAATTTGTAAGTATCTTTCATCTTCTTTAATTAATATTTGGCGGTACATTTTCTCAATATCTCCGACTAATACATATTGATGTTGTCGAAAACGCATGAGAATTGAGAAAATGTCCTCTTGTATTGTCGGTCCAACCATTAAGATGTCGTTTAGGGAAAAACCAGATGAAGTTTTACTAGCTGCGTCAAAAACGACACGACATTTTGTCGTTGAGCTTTTGTCGCGTAACACGGGATGGTGCGGTAAATAATTTGCGACGTCTGGTTCTTCTATTTCAGTTAAATGACCTAAATCTTTATATTCTTGTATAAATTGACAATATTGTTTCTTTACATGAGGTTGCCGTATAAATCTTTTTTCTAAGGATTGTAATCGTTTTAATGATGTTTTAAATGAATTTCCCAATTTTTTAGGGTTGTCTTTCAACGGCAAACTCACGCAAAATCTACCATCAGGTAATTGGTAAGTGTTTTCTACGAAATGAGCTTCACATTCTTCTTCTTCTTTTGTCCACTTTTCCTGCTGTGGCAATTCTTCTATTTTCCAAAACTTCTCGAGTTGAGCGCTAATTTCGTGGCTAAAATTACATCGAATTTTATTGTGGTCACCTGTGTGACTTTGACATGAGGTTGGACCTACAACGAGCCATCCGAAATGCGAGTTCTGTAATATTGGTTTATTTTTACCTATTCTTATTTGACCTTCTACGACGAGATCCCAAAAAACGTCCGACCCTAATAACAGTTCTACTTGTCCGGAACGATAAAATGACGGATCAGCTAGTTTCAAGTTTTTGGGAATCTCGAAAGTGGAAATATCCACTTCGCTTGAAGGGAGATTGCTGGCTATCTGTTCTATTACAAAACAGTGCACATTTTTCTTCACCGATTTATTTGGTGATTGTATATTAATTTTGCACCGTTGCAAAGCTTTAAATGAGATATTATTTATCCCTGTTACCTCAATTGGAATAGTTTCCTGACTTGGAAGTCCTAATCTATTCTGAAGTGACTTAGTCATAAATGAGGATTCGCTTCCGCAGTCAAGCAAGGCTCTCACAGTGTGACATTGGTTTGTTTGCATGTCTACAATTTCTACCATAGCCGTTGATAGCAATACTTGTGTTGCCACGCTAGAAGATAAGGAAACTGGACAGGCACTATTTATTTTGTTTACATTCGACTGCGAGACACTTGGCTGTGAGGCACTTGACTGTGAGGCACTTGGCTGAGAGGTGCTAGTTGATTGCTTATTATTATTGTTATCTTCTATTTTATTGTAAGTTCTATGTAACAATATATTGTGGTTGCGTCCACATGTTTTACATGGGAATGCACGACATTGGTATGCACGGTGACCACCGCGAAAGCAATTTGGACACACCTGTAATTTATATATTTCACTACTTCTTGTTTCAGGTGACATTCCAAGGAATTTACTACAGTTAAATATGCGGTGTTCTCCATTGCATATCATGCAGCACATTTGAGGTGAGTTGGTAGTCACTGTATTCGAGGCAGAAGCAACAAATGATTTTTGATATTTATCTAACTTTTTATGTATTATTTTTTCAGGTTTTTCGGTGTGGCTGCCGCTTCGAGACAATGATTCCAAGACATCTGACCTACTACGAAGGAAATCAGTAAATTCCATCAGTTGCGGCGAAGCACTCAGGTTGTTTTTATGTTCCTCCCATTTTCTAAGTGTAATCGGGTCAAGCTTGGAGGAAAATATAAAGACAATCAGAGTGTCCCACGAATCAGTAGGTTCTCCGAGGCTCTGAAGAGCTCTCAAATTTTTAGCAATATGATCTACCATATTTCTTAAATAGATATGCGACTCCTTTGTTAACTGTTCACTATTTAATAAAGCTTGTAAATGGTTACTTATTAATTGTCTTTTATTATCAAATCTGTCACAAAGAAGTTGCCAAGCTATATTATAATTTGCCGCAGATATCTCTAATGACCTAATAACAATAGCCGCGCTGCCCTCGAGTGAGGTGCGCAGGTAATGAAATTTATTTATTTCATTTAATGAGGAATTCTCATGCACTATCGACTTGTAAGTATCCTTAAATTCTATCCATTTACTATAGTTGCCGTCAAAGGTGGGCAGTTGTATTTGAGGCAATTTCACATTTATCTGACAACCAGAATTAACACTATTCTCTTTAGCATCCGTAGACCTTTGTTTATGGAGCTCAATAAATTCTTGTGCGGAATTGATCAAATCAAAGAACTTGTTTTCAATGTCTACGTTTTCCGACAGCTGATTAGTGTCCTCAGTTAAAGACTCGATTTTATCTTGTAATACTTCAAAGTCATTGAATACAGCCTCAAACCTGACCAATCTCAAAACTAATTCACTAATATGAGTGTTCGTAATATCTTTATAACTCTGAAATTCTTTTAATTTATTTCGAAAATTAGTTACTTTAGTTTTAATAGAACTCCGTTTTTTTAAAACCTCTTTAATCTCTGTGTCAGACATTATTGCAAATTTAAATTAGTGAAAGGTTTATAAATACCGTTATAATCCGGCAAACCTGACGTTCAGATTCTCGTCTGCGTTACGTAAGAAGACGAGCCACGCGGCGCTGGTCGCCGAGCGCCCGATCCTTTGTTCTCAAGTAGCTGCCCAGTGGCCGCGCTGGCGAGAACCGGTTTGCGTTCTGGAATATTCGGCGAGTGCATGAACTAACTATGTTACTATGGCGCGTACGTTATATGGATGATTTGAACTAATTGGTTATTAGTTATTTTAATAACCTTAAGCTTATTAAAGGTATTTAAGTTGCAATTATAAATCTCTAAGTGCAAATGGGCTGAAGCAGCAAGAAAAGATTTTATGAAATTGCGATAGGAAGAGAAATTCGGCAAATAAATTATGATTTTTATTTTAAAGAATAAATTAGCTTGTTCTAACTGAACCTTGAATATAATGTACGATGCAGGCTAAGTGCAATTGCTATATGCAGAACCAAGTCGATACTTGTTCGGTTGAAACTATCTCTGGAAAGGAATTTGGATAAGCGTAAAAGGAACGGGCACTCCCCTGGATTGATCCTCTGGAGCTCGCAGCTGGAGTCACTGCTCTGCATCCGCGCCTTCCACGTTGCGAGACCTCGTGCTTGCAGGTTAGGTTAGGTCCGTCGTACTGCGCCTCCACGCAATACTATTGTCTTGTTAACGGTCGCCAATTATGTTGGGTACTAGACTTCAATTTAAAATGCCTTTTTGCTCCAACATAGATTTAATTAAGTTACTATGAGCTTTTACAAATTCTAATATTAATTATATAATGTACGTGTGCGCTTGACCGCGATCGATTCCTTTCTGGCGAGGTGGGGCGGCGGCACCGGCGCAGCGCTGTGACGACACAGTGTCCCACCGTGTCTGTTGTGCTCCAACACGTAGTCAAACTAGGAACCCTTATAGTTTCGCCATGTCCGTTCATCTGTCCGTCCGACCTCAACCTAGCTCAGACTCTTAGTACTAGAAAGGTGTAATTTGGCATCAATATACATATTAGTCACGCCAACTAAGTGGTAAAATATTTTTTTGGAGTACGGACGTGGGGATGTACGTTTTTTCACGTCTACCCCATTGTGTCGGGTGTCGATGGATAGGTCTTTCAAAAATATTGCGGGTTTGTACACGCAATTTTTATTTAATTGATTAGGGTATCCGTTTATGATGGTGTGGGGTAAGGCAGCTGACATACAAACTATATTTGTGTTACAAAAAAGGGCCATTCGTTCGGGTAACCTACTAAACATCCACTAAACGCAGCATCAACTCGCCTAATCCTTTGAATTGAATTGAGTCGTTATGGGGCCCCTGAATTTGAAAGCTATATAAGTATAAAAGCTCATAAGCTCGCTGTTGTCTCGAGGGGGGTTCGGTTCTCGGGGAAAACAATTTGTTACCCTTTTGAATAAGTAGGTAAAAGAATGGTATAATGCGCAGGTTTGTATGTTTGTCTTTCTTCTTAGTTAAACAAAAATTTAGTTTCTAATTTACATAGAAATAGTTGGACAGTAATGCAGGCTATTTATTGTCGTAGAGTGGCATTAAATTTTACTTACGTTCTGCTTTTTACTACTTGATTTGTACGTGTATTGCACCTAAATCGAAAGAAAGAGACAGGTGCAGTGCAGGAACTTCCATCTTCGTCATAGAGACCCCTAATAGGAAAAACCTATTTTACCCTTCAACAAAAAGAGGGGTTTGTAACATTAACATGTGTGTCTGTGTATCTGTATGTGTATCCTTTTGGCAAAAACTGTTTAATTTGCCGACCCGCTTTTTTCTGTAACTCTTAAGTATTTCAGGATTTATTTCAGTACCATCTTGTAGAACCATATAGGTTAGGTTAGGTTAGTTATATAAAAAATATGAAATATTTACATTCACAGAAATAAAAGCGGGTTCGCAAATATTTGCGGGTGGTAGGACCTTGTGCAGGGTCCGGATCGCTACCACCATCTTATCCATTAACCTACCGCCAAACAGCAGTGTTCGCACTGTTGTTCCGATTTGGGGATAAGACAGCCGGTGCAATGACTAGCATAGAGGCATTCCATATTAGTCATCAGTCTTAGGCTTGCAGTCTTGTGAATGCGAATGTCTATGGGTCCCAGCTTCCACTTACCATCAGGTGGCGTGTGTGCTCGTTTGCCTTCTCTATGCCATGAAAAATGAAACGATTGGGAAACGATACATTCTGTCAAACATATTTCTGCCAAAAGGTAGAGAACCCGGATGGACAGATATAAAGTTTTTTAAAAGAAAGCTAGTCTAATGGGGGTGGGTTCTTACCTTGGTTTTATTAAAATCGGTTGTCCCGTTGAAGAGATATCAGCTTTGAAAGAAGGGGTAGCCATTATCTCGAGGGTTTTTATATATTTATTTAAATAGTGTACAGAAGGCGAACTTAATGCTACAAGCATTCTTTACCAGTCAACCTTAACGTGAAATCAAAAAGTACGTAGGTGCAATAAAATGTCAATAATCATTTACCCTTGAACTAAATCTGAAAATTTGTTAAAACTATATTTTGTTCACGCCACTGCTCGGAAATGTAGCGAAAGATGGCCTGTTCTTGGTCCCCACAACAATCAATAGTTGTACATTTAATTAGCAGGCCTTCTTTGAATTTAAACTGAACAACAATAACCTTGTTAGTCTGTTCCATTGAGCAAGTCGACCAATCACATCGGTCCGCTGATCACTGATTCGACTAATCAGAACACGACTTGTGCTGCATGCTGCATATGAAATTAAATTGGCCAATGAGAAGTCGTTTTACAGCCATATAATTATGTGTTTTTAATTATCTGAAAAATATTTCTGTCACGGTCAGAGTCGTCTGTTTAAATAACGCCTTTGAACGACTGGCCACTAAGAACAGTATCGTTACAAAAAAATCAAAATTGGCGGGAAAGCGTAAAATTTTTAGTGTTTTGTATTTTCGATGCGATAATTTTCGGTGACGAGTTCAAAGAAATTCTTATTTCCTCGCAGTTGTCGTGGAAAGCACTGTGTTAACTGGACTCGTACTTTCGAAGGCCTCCGTTACGCATCGGCCATCGAACTAACTAACTTCGAACTAATCTATTGCTTACTTTCTAACCTCTCCAACAATGTACTAATGTCTATCAGTTTTTTTAACAAAACATTGTTCCCGTCGAGGAAAAGTGCTATTCCTTCCAAATATAAATTCTATGTGGATTCAATTTCAATTCGTAGACCGGTTGCCATTACTAGCGCCATCTATGACCATCTTACAACCTGGCGAGTGACGCTTGACAGACATAGTTCGACAAAGCGAAGAAGTTCTGAAATCGAACGGTAGGTGGCAGTCTACCGTGCGCTTATACAATAATTTTTAATTGATGCTTTAAACAAATATTATTATTTAATATCAACTATGCAAACATGTCTATGTAATCAAACTTTCTACAGCCACAGATCACTGAATATTTATAAACTTTTGTCAACTCAATAAGACAAATAAATAGGCGCATTGAAACTGATCAATGCGCCTACATTAAGTTTCCGAAATAACACTAGGTGGCAGTGTCAGTCGCGTACCTAAAACAATAATTCATGTTTAGTTTTCACTAATTAATTTAAAGAAGTAGAAGTCCTTCATACAACATTGAAATACAACTTTTTAGCGAAAATATGATTAAAGTTTTTTAAACCATCTCTTTTTTACACTTGGGAGTCTTGGGTCCTCCAGGACTAGGGTTGGGGCACCTCTTTTTAAAAAATAACGTATAGCCAACATCTGTTATTATTTTAACATATAATATATAACTATTTATGTTACCTTAACTTGACAGTTATTTTAATCTCATTTAATTTTAAATTTTTATTAGTGATATTTAGCACTTTTAAAATAACCTCGTGATACTTAGACCTGACCTGACAGTTTATTTGGTCTTCAAGGAAAGGAAATAACCAAAACAATGAAAAGTTATTAGATCTACTAGAATCTCATAACAAAACTAATAATATTGTTGCTCTAGAGTGAGTCTTGTTGAGCTTGTTTATATGCAGGGCAATATACAGTGTGTAAATGGAATACGAGCAAACATTTAAACTAGACGTAGGTTATAGCTCTACAAGTCATGTAAATGTGGAATTTCGTTAATAACTCTAATACATAGAGCGCAATTAATTTTTAAAGGTCCCATCGAGCAGCAATGTATAATGCATAACTTTTTCAGACCTTTCGTATATCGGCAGCCAAACTAGCGTAATTATGGCATTTAACGTGAAAAATTAGAATTGTTCTCTAAACAAAAACGTTTTATTTTGTATTATTATTGATTTTAACGTGAAACGATCATAATTTAATGCACCCATGCACGTAAATTGTCGTACATACTACTTACTTATCTTTACTAGGTATCCAGTGTGTCATCTATCACACACATACATTATTCACACATTAATGACATGATCTTTTTTGTGGGCTTGGTTTTATTAATGGATAATATTGCATTTACAGATTATGTATTAATTTAGCGGATTTAATGTGGTATTTATCAACAAAGAACTGTAACTGTCAAAAGAGTCATGACCTGTGGTAATGACAATTTCATAATCAATTCAGATGACCATAGACGAAGAAGTTGTATTGTACCTACCTACATACTTCTTTATTATGAAAACAGTTTAGATATGAGGAATTGCACTACTGCATACAGAAAACCCATCATGTAGTAAAAAAGGATAACTGGATGCTGTTACGCAATAATGTGTCAATCCACAAGTATTTAGCAATAAAGTGTCAACCCTTAGAACTCTTGTTGTGGGTTGACATTTTATTGCTAAATAATTGTGGGATAACGCATTTTTGCGTAACAGCATCCAACTATGACATAAAATATGCTGGAAAACAGTTACATAAATCTAAAATGCCGCGACCATCTAATTTTAGTGCTCAGGAATTGAGTGATATGATTTTAGCATATGGTGAAGCTCAACAAAATGGAAACAGAGCGTTAAGTTTGTACAGAGAGCGGTTCCCGAATCGCAGAGTTCCGAGTAGCGCTCGAGTGATTGTGAACGCATTACAGCGAGTTCGAGAGGATTTGCCTGTGACCGGAAGAACTGATGGTGCAGCAGTGAATCGAGAGGTTCCCGTTCAAACAGAAGATCGAATACTGCTCCATCTTTCGTCTAACCCAGAGGATAGTACCAGGAATGCTGGGCGACGCTTTAATGTGAGTCAAACGGTGGTGCACAATATCCTCAAGCGCGACAAGCAACATCCTTACAAATTTTTAAAGGCTCACGCTTTGCTCTCCAGGGACTTGCCGCCACGAATTGCACTTTGTCAGTGGTTGCTCAGCCAACATCGAGAAGGCGGCGATTTTTTGGCCAAGATAATCTGGACTGATGAGAGTACATTCACACGGAATGGGGTCTGGAACCAGCGTAACAGTCATTACTGGTCACGGGTAAATCCTCACAATTTAAAAGAAACTGGGCACCAGTATCGTTGGGCTGTAAACGTTTGGGCTGCGATTCATGGCAATCGTATTGTCGGGCCTATTTTTATCGACGGTAACCTAAACACAGACAAGTTTATACAGCTTCTGAATGGGCCTTTAGCAGACTACGTTAATACGCTGCCCGAAGCACGCTGCAGCGCTGATAACGCACGACGTGTAGAACAAATAACACAGACGCGACACTGCTTTATACGTTATAATCGCGCCTCTGGGAGAATTTGTTTGTTTGGAAAAAATATTTACGATGGCGCTTCACTGTGTAAAGTGCAAGTTGCCCATAATAAATAGAGAATTTATGACATGTTGTGGTTGTAACTATGCGCTTCATCTGGATTGTTGCAATGTGTCTTCAAAAAGATTTTATTTAATGGAACAGGCAAGAAAGGAGAGTTGGAAATGTATCTCTTGTCTTAACCGGCTTCATATGCACGATGAAAATGTTACAATCCGCAAAAGATACGTTGCAACTATACCAACACGTAATTCGTTTGAAGCTTTATCTAGCTTATCGCTAAATGAAGACGAAATGGATCAGGCCTCACTCTCACCCACCTGTGGATTGAATAGGAGTTGTCCCGAAATATCGAACAATTATGTTAAAATTGAGGAGCAAGAAAAACATATTTTAGAATTGCGTGAAAAACTAAAAATAGCGGAAAATGAAATCGAAAACTTACTATCGGAGAACTTTACACTTAAAGACAAAATTAAGAGCTGCGAATACAAAATTGACCAGTTAAAAAATATAAGTCAATCCATAACAAAACATGACACAAGCACAAGAAAAGTTAATAAAAGACGGAAGCATAATAAGCAAAGATCAAACCAGAGCATTATGGATTTAAACCCTCAACAAATAAATGACAACAAAACTCCTGAAAAACAAGATGAACGCAGTCCTGTTATGTCTCCCATTGTTGGTCCGAAACATAAGAGTACACCTACAGCGCCAAACTGCAGCTGTAAGCCTTACATATACATTTATGGCGACGAGCATATCCGAGGCCTCTCTACACATCTGATTCAATCAAGAGCAGGAAAACGTAATGATGTATATAGGGTCTCAGCAATGATCAAACCCCAGGCACCTAGCTCACAAATCTTGAGCAGTTTGGATTATATGTCGCACAACATGCAACAGGACGACGTGATTATTCTATGCGTCGGTGGTAATGATAGAGATCCGTATGTATTACTGTCAAACTTGTATTGCGTACTAACAAAAGTCACAAAAAACTCCGTCATTATATTAAATTGTGTAAATTTGCAGAAACATAGTCGCC
This sequence comes from Acleris sparsana, assembly GCA_923062465.1. NCBI lineage: Eukaryota > Metazoa > Arthropoda > Insecta > Lepidoptera > Tortricidae > Acleris > Acleris sparsana. The sequence goes on from OV281307.1 coordinate 973,894, forward strand.
CAAATAATAGTAATATATTACGACATGAGTTACAAATGTTTGTCAACATGCACGAAAACTGTAAAATTATTGATATTCATAGTGATAATAATATCAGGAATGCCAATTCTTCGTCATTTCTTAATTGGATAAGTCTTAAACTTAACATGGAAATTGATTCTTTGAAGTTAAGATATGAATCTATGAATGATGAAATAAAAATAAGACACTTCCAAAACCCGACCGCAGGAAATGATGGTAACAATTTTTTTCGTTCCTAAAGAAACCCCTTTTAAAAATTTGGGAGATGAAAACTCTTGCTTTATTAGAACACTATCTGAAAACTTCATAGTATTTAGCCAAAACATTGCAGGATTATGCAGTAAATTAGACCTCTTAGAATTGACGTTCAAAGAATTTAGTGATAATGGAAAGGAAATTGATATAGTATGCTTATGCGAGATTTTCATCAGACAAGGCTCAGAAAGAAATATTAAACTAAGTAATTTTAAGTTGGCATCATCCTTTTGTCGTGAAAAGGGTAGAGGTGGAACATGCATTTTAGTTAAGAAATATTTAGAATTTAAACTATTACCTTTTGTATCGAAATTAGCAACTAAATATTATTTTGAATGCTGTGGCGTAGAAATAATTGGCATTGGTTGTGTTGTTGTCAATATTTATAGAGTTCCAGAACAATCAAATTCTCATGTTGGTATTTTTTTGGATAAACTTGATAAATTGTTATGCTATTTAATATCTAGATATAAAAAAAAAAAAATTGTTATCTGTGGTGACTGGAACATTGACTTACTGAAAAGTAATTCGTCTTCAAAAAGCCTGTCTGATATTTTGAAAAGTTATAACCTCGAGGCACACATATTAGTACCCACTAGACATACTTCCTGCATTGATCAAATCGCCAGCAATGTAAAATCAGCAAAAGCCGAAGTCCACCTTCTTGGGCTCTCTGACCACGAAACCGCGCAAACCCTATCGTTTAAAGTCAAAAGGGAAAAGGCTCTCGTCACCTGGTTCGAGAAGAAACGTGACTACAGCGCTGAAAATATCAGTAAGTTCTATGAGTGTATTACTGCGGTCTCATTTTCAGACGTTGCAGGGTCAAATCATTTTTCGGATGCGTTTGATTGTTTTTACGACCATATCTGCCTTTTTTATAACTTGTGCTTTCCAATAGTTAAGGTTAAGATAAATAATAGATCAAAAAAAATTAATTGGTTAACAAAAGGCATAAAAGTATCTTGTAAAGTTAAAAGAGTGTTATTTTTAAGGACTAGACATATTCAATCAGATAAAAATATTAATAAAGTAATGTTTCAAAAATATAATAAAATTCTAAAAAAATGTATACATAATGCGCAAAAACTTAAAAATTTAAATTATATAAATAATAACGAAAATAAATGTAAAGCGACTTGGAACGTGATTTCCTCAACTGTTTCAAATGATTTACACCAGAATGATATAAATGAAATTCAATTTAATAATACCATATATTCAAATCCTCTTGAAATTAGTGAAATATTTAATGCTTACTTTATTAACATAGCTAGTGGAAATAAGGTGTCAAATGACAATCTCTCTTTTAAATCGTACTTAACAAATTCAAATCCCAACACAATTTTTCTAAGGCCAGTTACTTCAAAGGAAACATATAACATAATTATGTCATTGGTTAATAGTAGTTTGAGTGGCTTTGATGACATAATTACCAAAATCTTAAAACTCTGTGCTTCATTTGTATGTTATCCTCTTGCACATATTATTAATTTGTCCTTCTTGGAAGGTATTTTCCCACAAAAGTTAAAACGTTCTATTATAAAACCATTATATAAAAAAGGCAATAAGCTAGACCTGTGTAATTATAGACCTATAACTTTAGTACCTATATTATCTAAAGTACTTGAAAGAGCAATGAGCTCTAGGTTAAACGATTTTTTATTACAGTTTAACATACTGCACCCTGATCAATATGGTTTCCGCAAGAACAGATCCACAGCGCTTGCATGTTTTGAGTTTATCAACTCCATAACTAACTCCTTGAACAACAATACTCCAGTAGCTTCAATCTTATTAGATATGACAAAAGCCTTTGACTTCGTCAATCATTCAAAGCTATTCCATAAACTTGAAATCTGTGGCATAAGGGGAAGAGCACTGGACTGGTTAAAGAGTTATTTGAAAGACAGAATGCAATGTACTGAAATTAAAAAAAATACTATGAAAAAGAATATTATACTTAAACGAACGTACAGGTCACAATATACAGCTAATAACACCGGTGTCCCTCAAGGAAGCGTCCTGGGTCCATTGCTGTTTCTGTTATTTATAAACGATTTACCTAATTGTTCCCCCCATAAGTGTATAATGTTTGCCGATGACACTTCACTTGTTATAAAGTGTACTGAAAAAAAATCATTTCAACGTACAGTTAATAAGGCCTTAGAAGACACCATCAATTGGATGAGTAACAACGATTTAAAATTAAATATTAGCAAAACTAAGCTAATGCAATTCTTATCTTATAATTCGAATGGCATCCCAATTAATGTAGTTTATAATAATGAAAACGTAGATGAAGTTGAAACTTACAAATTTCTCGGCATAACTATAGACAAGCACCTGAACTGGAAAGCCCACGTAGAACAGGTCTGCAATAAGCTAAATCGTTTTGTGTTTGCCCTAAGCAGACTAAGACAGACGGTTTCGATGGATGCAGCCTTAACGGCATACCATGGGTACGTGTCGTCCGTGCTTAGTTATGGCCTAATACTATGGGGAAACTCTGTCGAGCTGGACAGAATTTTCAAGATACAGAAAAAGTGTGTTCGAGTTATATGCAATGCATGGTTTGATGACAGTTGCTTGCCGTTATTTAAAAAACTAAGAATTCTTCCATTACCATGTATGTATATTAAAGAAATTTGTATATTTGTTAACTCCCGTCCTCAGTTGTTTAAAACACGTGGTGAGGTCACGCAAAGGCAGCTAAGAGCACGTGTGAAGTCCCAACTGTATAGGCCTCCCTGTCATAAATACATATATAAAAAAAACGTTTTTAATATGTGTATAACACTATACAACAGCTTACCTCATGACATAAAGTTATTATCAGGAAATATTTTTAAATCCAAATTGACAAATTGGCTTTTGCAAAATTGTTTTTATAATATAAATGAATTTTTGAATTATAGTGACCTAAATAGATACTAAGTAAGGAAATATCGACTATTTTACTTCTAATGACTAATGATTGTGTTTTTACGGAATGTTATTACCTATTTATTGAATTATAATTTGTATGTTTGTATTGTAATTGATAATTGTATTTTAGATTTATATAATAATTTTTTAGACTAACTATTAATATTTGCACGCTTGCATGCAGGCTGAACGCATTGGATTACTAATTCTTCAACATCTGCTTTATGTATTACTGTGTTCTGGCAAATAAATATGATTTGATTTGATTTGATTTGATTTGATTTGATTTGAAGAAGAACGCCGGCAGACATGGCTGCAGCTGGATGGTGCTCCGGCTCACTCGGCAATTCGCGTGCGAAATGTCCTCAATTCAATGTTTGAGGACAGGTGGCTCGGGAGGTTTGGCCCACGTCGCTGGGCGGCTCGTTCTCCCGATTTAACGCCACTCGATTTTTTTCTTTGGGGGGCAGTTAAGAACGAGGTGTACTCGGAACCTAGGACGTCGGTGGAACAGCTCAAAAACAAAATAACCGAAGTTTTTGAAAAACTGAGACAAACGACCGATAACAGCCATGTCATAGACTCCATTAAACGACGCTGTGAAGCCTGTATTGAAGTACACGGTCGACACGTGGAGAACAGCTATCTCAGGCATGTACACCGGCGGCAGTGAAAATTTCAACAGTATCTTTTTTAGAGTACCAGTACCTATGTTTGTAAATAAAATTAAATTTGATATTCGCGTTATTGTCCAGTTCGCCATTTACTCATTAAAGGTCTTAATGTCCCTTAGGAAGATCACCCATAGCATCTTTTTCAGCGATGAAATCACCATACAGTTGCAAAACCCTATCAAAAAAAGTATCATAAATATGAGGTACCTAGGTTTAAGCTATGTTAGTTTTGCAGCTGGCCTGAAGGGCTAAAACGCCCAGAAATAGGAGCTCCGCGCCAGCGGAGATCCGTCAACCCTGTCAATTTGATATTGAAATAGAAATCATTGGTCAGTAGGACTACGCAGTAGAACCACGGGCAAAGAATGAGAATTTTTTACATTTATTAGTGGGATTAGTGGGATTAAGTACTTAAATGTTATTATTGTAGTATGCAAAACTTTGAATTAAGTAGGTGTCTAACTTCCTTCGGTACAATTATTCTGTAGAATAAAGATTAGATTAAAAGAAATGAAAGAAGTTACAAAGTTAACTCGGGCAAAGTACCGTGGATGTTTGTGTTTCAATCACGCAAAAACGGTTTAACGGTTTTGTAGGAATTCGACACCCACGGATCGACTTATTATGACTCATGACACATAGGACAGTTTTTATCCCGATATAAGCGATAAACAATTTCTACGTGGACAGACTCGCGGGCAAAAGCTAGTAAAAATTCTGCTTGAAACGAAAATATTTTTCATAGTGCCAATAAGATAGAAAACTCTTTTGGCAGGGCAGGTGAGTATAGCCAATGTTGACCTTATGTCATTACGAGTGGCCGTCAGTCACATAACCTAAAGTATCAATCAATGCTGTGTGCCTTGGTTGTTTGTTGATAGATTTTTATTAAGAAAAACGTTATAATTTTGCATTATTATGGAGAACAGGTATCTACATTGTCTTGTGATTTTACAATGGTTTCCCCTGATTTACATCGCTGAGTTTGGAACATCGTGGATCAACTAAGGATTAAACGAAGATATTTTTTTTTAATTTCTGTAAGTGTGAAGGAATCAGTATGTGCATGAACTAAGTGTTTTTTATTAAATTAACAACAAAATAAAAAGCATTTCCACTGCTTTTCATTCTAAATAAGTTTTAAATACACATAACTACGACTGTGACCCGAGTCTAACCGAGTTTTCCCGAACCACTTGAAACCTTGTCAGTTGAAACGAAGATTTAAGTCGCAGTTAATTGCAGGTTAATTGAGTTATTTGTAATACATTGCGTGGCGAATTAATTAGTATGAAAAAAAATATTACAACTTAGGTTAACGATACACATGTTTTTATGTTAATTAGGATGCATATTAACCGTCGTTAAAATATTTGCTCGTATTGGATTTACACACTGTATTTCTAATAGGTTCATTTTTGACATTAAGTATGATTGTCATTTGTTATATACTGACGATAAAATAGCAGAAACGATGTCAATTGTAATGGACGAGTAGCCTAATTGCTTCCGCCTCTATTTTGCATGGGTGTGTAATGAGAGACCTAGGTACTCAATCAATCGAATTGTATCTTAAACGAGTACGCATAATTTCACTCAGGAGCAAAAATATCGGGTCAGAGTGCGTTTTTCATACTAAAGAGGCTATTTCGAAGCCTTGGTTCCTCGCCAGGGAATGCTTTTAGTGAAATCTGATGATGAATACCCCGAGCATCGATACAGGACTTCCAGAGTGCCTAGGATACCCAACTGAATGAATCTGCGGTTAACGCCGGAATTGTGCATGTTCAGAAAAACATCTAAAATGGCAATAAAATGTAAGGAAATCCAAGTGCTGACCCAAACTCTCCCGCTGTTTTGTTACCTGATTGTGCGATCAGTTAGGTATCTTAACAAATTTGACATCCTCTATTGAACCTTGGAGTATCCACCGTTAAACCTCACTCAAAACAACCCCTGGCGAAGAACCAAGGCTTCGAAATAGCCTCTTTACTATGAAAAACGCACTCTGACCCGGTATGTTTGCTCCTGAGTGTAGTTTATTCTGTTAAACAATTCACCTCTCTTTGTCAACAAATTATTAACTGGCTAGGTTGGCCCGTCAAAAGTATAATAACGTTTTAATTCGTGCACTTTGGTCATTGGTTTCGTTAACTGAACAGCTCGGCTAAAGTGGTAAGTACAGTGCGACACAACAGAGTAAAAATTAAATAAAATGGAACTAAAAAACTCCAAACTAAATTGTTGCCATGTTTAAGCGTTTTACGTCAAAAATGTGACAGTTACGTAGAAAGTAGCGCCGTCGTTTAATTTCTACTCTTTTGTGTCGCACTGTAGGTACCTAACTCTACCCTACGTGTCTGAAGGAATATGTGAGACGATTTGTTTAAGAGAAAAATACACATTTGTTTAAATCATTACCATTACTTCCTTATCTAAACTATTTATTATAAATGCAAAAGTGTTTGTTTGATCAACAGTTCTTGACGGAAAAGCAAAAAACAACAGCTGTGCGGACGGGATACTTCTTTTGTTGTTACTACCTAGGCAGAGTAGGTACCTACCTACTCTACCTTTGCCCTACTGGGGTAGAAACTTGTTGACGTCGTCTTTTCTGCGTTAGACAATACCAAGTTCACTCTAATCTAACCATACTGGTATAATATTATCTGTGGCCATAATATCTAGACTAAAGTTCTCGAATAACGGTCATTCACCGACCACATGTACACTCTTTTTATTAAAACTGTTAATTACGCAGACGCCGATGCTATCAGCAGGGTCACGGAATGACTCATCAACGTCCAGCAAGTGTTTCGTAAAACATGATTAATGCAATATTTAACGTTAATAATAACATATGTTACTTATCAAGTTTTATTTCTGGCCGGTGTCAATATTGTTTTAAGTAAAAACAAAGTTAAATTAATTGATATTGTGTGACGTCCATGCATTGTATACCTACCTACCATAACATGCCTACTGACTGCCTGCACGAAATAAAAACAAAATATCCCTTTGAACTTCTTTTTATGTTTAAAAATGCGTTCTTATTTTATGATTGGAATTCAAAATATTGTCCAATCTTAAAGATATTTTAATAATGTAAATATGTATCTCACATACCTATTTATACCTATATTAAAAAGGAAACTGTTAATATACCTTTTGTGTTTCTTTACTATGTTTAGATACTTTGTCATTTCCTGTTCGTGCAATTAAATGAAGAGTTTACATACTTCCATACATACTATTATAAAATTTCATATCATAGAGTAGAGTGCAAATATAGTAGAGTTCAAATGTTGTACCTTATTAAAAGGTACAACATTTGAATGAAGGTACATAACTAATATCCGAATATGCATTCACGGCACAGACAAACTTTAATTTATGTATCTATCTATTGTAATACTAAACAAAGCAGGTCAAACTTTGACATTGTGTGCAAACCATAGTAGACGCTTTCGTCTAAGTGGTTTTATAACTGTTTCAAAGCAAGTCAATGACTACTTATGCTAAAAATAATGTGTTGTTTTCCTGTTAAAATAATTTAAAAACACCTCACGCTTCATGTTCCTTCCATTCAGTAATGCGTCACAAAATTACAATGACGAGTTTCTTATGTCTTATTTTATTGATTGTTTCACTTTTGACTCATAGTTCAGTAAAACCAAAGACGTCTACCATATTCCTCACTAAAAGAAGTTCAAATTAATTCGTTTTGAAAGGTTGATCGATCGACTAGAAAGACCACCAGTACGCTAACGAACACGTAGCCAAAGCAACGATTTAAAATTGTATGCCTAAAAGAGAATCTTAAACACCAAAAAACTTAGGGTCTTATAATACGCCGTCTGACTAGCTGGTTCGTTGCTTAAAATCCTGCGTCATTTGTATAAGAAACTGCAAATAGCTCTGTCCCTTTGCGATAATTATAAGTAAACGTTACGTACGAAACGTTGACAAAACGCTACTAAATAAAAACAGGTGGAAAAAGAAAACAAAAGTAATCAAACCATATTTTATTAAAATCAAAACAAAAAGCGGGGTAACACATTAAAACAACAATAAGACAATTAGAACGAAAGATAACGTTTGATGATAACGGTTATTCTAAGAAATTTAACCAACGATATATTCAGTTTGATATCTATGGGTCATGTCGAGCAGCTATATTGTCTGTTTAAATTGACGCATGAGCCGCATAAGGTCGGAGTTGCCCAATACATAATTTTATTGAAAGTTGATGTATTTCATTATATTTCAAAGGCAAACTCAGAACAATAAAGTAAGTATAAGTTATTAGTCTACACTAATATTACAAAGATAAAATATTTGTATTTTTGTATGTTTGTAACGAATTAACTCAAAAACTAGTCCGTTTTCCCTGTAATAAAATAAAAGTAGGTACAGTCGAGTTCATAAATATGTACACTTTAATACCTTCAGTGCCTAATGCCTACTACATTACTGCGATATAATAATTATCACAGCGATTAAAGTGACAAGGTACTAAAATAATGTGTGTGAAAATGTACACATGTTTATGAACTCGACTGTACATATAACATGTGAATTTGCAAACTCTTAATTGTTTATGACCGAACGAATACTCTGGCCAGCTAATGGGAAAAGGCATCTGAGATCCATATACATTTGCAATCTCATGACCATTATGTTATAATTACAAATGCGTTGCCAACACTGAGGACTGAGATGGAATGTCTCTGTTATGAAAAGGTTTACTTGATCTTGCATAAACAAAACAATTCACATACTTAACGGAAATGTTTATATTAATCCATCCAATCCACTTATAAAATACATCTGATACTTACGTAAATGTATCTTTACCCTCTATTAAAGGGCACAACTGTTGTGGAGCCTTATACAAAAGCCACGTAACAAAATAAGGTCGTAATTCCTTTGAATATTGTTCCGCAGATGAGCCGTTATGGCTAAAATGATAAAGGCAGATCATATAGCAGTGTTTGTTAAGTAATTTAGCCCAAACCTTACCCAGAGAGTAATGCTCCCAGTAAATTATACCACAAAATTTTGGGGTTAAGTAAATTAATTATTATTCTACGAGTTCTCTAAACATATAATGATGCCAATATGTATTGAAAGACCGAGAAAGCATTTTTTAGAGACAGTTAAATAAGTTTGTATTGTCGTGATATTGCATCAAATTTTGTCCAACTAATTTATACAATGATCAATGACTCTTATTGATTTATCTTAAGCACTGAAATTTGGCGGGTATATTTTTTGGAAGCAAAGACACTAAGGCCCGTATTAATAAACTGATCTCAACTCTAAAGCTCGTCTCGAGATGCGTCAAAAATGACAGCGTTCTATGGTTTGGCGTTTACTTTGACGTATCTTGTGACGGGCCTCACGGTCAAGATGAGTTTATTAATACGGCCATAAGAGTAGATTTTTTGAAAATCGTAGCGGAAGAAATCGGGAGTAGCGGAAAAATAATTCTATGCATACGTAGTCACAGGCGTCCTCTTGTCCGTTATATTATGTTTTAGCAGAGAGCCAGCTATGACGTGTTATATCAACCGTTTCTGAAAGACCGATTACCATCACCCTATCGAGTGTATTCTATCAACGTCATAAAACAATTCCGAACCGAAATTAATTAGTTCTGCAAATGGAAAGTTTATTTATTTAACCGTCCATTAAGCTTATCGCAATGCCTTATTAATCAATTGGGCTTCAGAGTTCCTCTTTAAAATGTGGAACCATTGAAGGTTTTTCACATCTATATGTACACTAATATTATAAAGTAGAAAGATTTCTATTTTTGTACTTTTGTATGTTTATAACTTGGACGGAGTTGCAGGCAACAGCAGTCACTATTTTAACTGTGCCGCTTATCGGGATTCCTCTATCTAGTAACACTGGCTCCTTTAGATAAATTAGTTTTATGCTCCATATCCACTGGTCCTACCAGAATATTAGCATAGCCAGGAGCCTTTTCGCTACGGTTACTTTACTTTCAATTTTTCAATATTACGAGAAGCCTAATAGGGGATATAGGGTTTGGCTGACTTATTTGTACATTGGTCATCGCGGAACCTGACTAAAGGTGCGTGCTCGCGCATTTTTCGACGACGAGTCTGGGTCACAATCAAGGCTGTTTATTATTCCGTGAGTTACCGGCAACCGTTATACGTTGTACAACGTGAACATAAATGATTTATTGAATAATAATTGTAGGGAGCGGCCGTACTGGCCTTTTTATGCAAAATAATGACACTGAAACCGAGACGCTTAAGCATTATCATGTTTCGATAAAAAAAAGTTGTACTTACTATAGAAGTTCTACAGAAGATGTGCTTTTAGTTAGGTTTGTGTTATCGTAGACGTTTTAGATTAGGTATAGACCTCAGAATATGTAAAACTGTACAATACATTATCTACGTAGTATAAACCAAAGTAGCTTTCCGCGTCTATATATCTGTTTGTATATTCGCAAAGTAACTCCTCGTATTCTACGCAATGGATTTTGATGCAATTTTCTACGTCACTTAAATATTTTTTCACGTGTGTAACAGAAAACTCACATAAACCGAAGCAAAGCGAGGGTAGGTCGCTAGTTAAAACTAAATTGATTTATCCTTAGATTTACATACGTGTCTGTAAATGTAAATATGTTACAAATTGCTGACTATCACAACTGACTTTTAATCTTATACAAGCACCCATTCTATCAAATATATGGTTGTGTTGGCTCTTAAAACCTGCAAGCCTAATTTAAAAACCTTTACAGGAATGTATAAGATCTTGTAAAGCCCTAGTTCACTATAGCTTTTATCACGTTCAACCATTTGTGCCTTTTAACTAGCGAAAGGGACGTATGTTTTATGTCTGCGTCAAGTGCTAATGTGGCCTCGTTACAACACATTGAAGCTGTGTGCTTAGTGAGAGTGGATCTGTTCGACTGATATTGATTGCGCGAACATTTAATACTGGTACTTAGCGCCCGTCAACAGAGAGGTTAGGAGGTTACCTATATTATACTAACTTGAACTATTTCATTTGTCCGAATTATCATAACTTAGAATGTGTTTTCTGAAAATCTTTGAGTTTTTCCGGATTGTTATAAAACAAATCTGAGGTAATCTAAATATTCTTTAGGTAAAAAATAATTATTTCTGCCCTATGAAAATTTGGATGCATAAAACAGTTGGGAAGCAGAATTCAGACCTGCGATGCCTAACCCAACAGAGAATATTAGTCCTCTACGTCCAAGAAGTTGAGAGATAGATGAGCAAACATTTTTTTTTTCACAGTCATGTAATTTTTTGAAAGTGAGGGGACGACTCTTCAAAAGACGATTTCAAAGAGAATCGACCTAGTTTCAGAAATGGAAATAGTCACCGGGACTTGGATTCATTTGTAATAGCGTAAAGTTTAAATCCAATTTTAAGTTGTTACGCTCAGTCAATGCAAGTTCTACCAAAACCTCCGTACGTATATCTTCCTGCGAAACGACATTGTAGAAAGTTTGTAATCTAAAAGAATACCTAAAACTATTGAGATTTTAGCGCTTTCCTTTAATCTGCGTTTAATTCTAAAGCAAAACTCAAACCCTAAAGCAAGGTTGACTATTGTTTCGTATTCCATTCCATGGTATTGTCTAACATAAGCGCCTTAAGCTTAAACCCAATACGTAAGCCTGGCAAGTGACAGACTATTGTCCGTTTATTGTTGGTATAATCTACGTTCGTCCTAACTTGAATTTGTGGTTTAAAGGCAGACCTTGAAAGTTCATTCTATTCGATATTTTCGTTTCTTTGATACAAGAATATGAACCGATACAAAAATTTCACAGATTTTAAGTCAGATAAAAGACTTAAAATCTGTGAAATTTTTGTATCGGTTCATATTCTTGTATCAAAGAAACTCTATCTTTGCATGTAATATAATTGTTACGTAGGATTATACAGGTTTTGAAATATTTTTTAGATAATACTTTTATTCTATACTCCATTAATTACTCAATGATGATGGAATCATACGAAATTCCACTAAAACAAACATTCGCTTATCTTATCTTATCAAAATACATTCAATAAGTAATACCTAGAAATATAATGAAACAAGGTAATGGGGTTTACCTAGTTTCATAATTTAATAACTGACAAGCCATCTGCATATATGTCCGAATAATTAAGCAAACAATCTGGAGCTTATAAAGTTTTTAACGAATTATCCTTTTTAGAACTATGTGGAATTCAATGGTAGGTAGCTTAAATCACAATATTGCAATATTTTTTTCTTAGTTTAAGTTACTCTGGTCATATTTATTTGCATTGTAGAAGCACCAAATTACCTGTCGCAATTACTTAACAAAATTGCCAAGTCATCAATATAGTGTCAATTTTGTATGTAAATTCTCTACTCGGGCACTGGTTCTGTCAAACCTACGGGTCTGCCTGATTGTCTCAGTACACTCAGTGTTTGCAAGACCCACCCACACCAGACCTAATAAAAACTGTCGTAATAAACTGTGGCTCGCAGACGTGCGCCCACGCTGCAATGGCATGAATGTGGACACAGAAAACGGATGAAAACGAATTGCTACTATTAACATATAATTGGACAAACTGGCTAGAATTAAACAATTGGAGAATTAAGGTCATTAACATTTAGCATTTATTGGTAACAGCCAAGTTAGATTCGCAACGGGAGGACGTGATTAAAAAAAAAAAATAGGGCTCTTGATGAAATAGTGAAACTGCCATGACAGCACAAAATAATTTTAAATCTATACTAATTTCATGATCGAAAAGCTCTTCTTCTTTCACTTTGGTGTAAAACTAACTTTTTAAAAATGTTTGGACATGTCGAAATATTTATGACCAACATAAATCTAAGGAAGAATTTAACTTTAACAACACAAATGACATTTTGTCCAAGACTAGTAATCCCACGCGTGTAAAAGTAGCCGTTAAGATCAGGTTAACACGGACAGAAATAGGTTACACTCGGGGTGAATGATCCGACCTTATTTATGATGTGCTCATAAAAATATTAACATCTGATGACTCCATGAAAGAATAACGAGTACACGTGTGCTGGAATTTATTTTTGGATTTTTTAGTGGAATCCCGAAAGCTTGGCACTAAATTGGTGTGAAAAATGGGTTTAAATTTGCAGCTGCAAGAGATATATAATTTTAATTAACGCACATTTAGGTTATGTATAATGTCATGCCATTGCTGATTTAGGTAACATTTTGTGGATTTTACCCGTTTCGTCAAACAGGAAAAATATGCGTAGAAACGAGAGGCAATTTTATCCGACAGTCAGATCAAATCGTCTAATAACCAGTTAAAACAATTAGAGGCATTATAACTTTAATGTATTCGGTCTGCCGTTGATAATGCTCGAAAAAGGTGCTTTTATAAAGGTATTACTGTCTTGAGGTATCAAGATGACAAGATTGAAATGCCGGTACCAGTCGTTTTTGTGTCTTAGTAAACAATCTTTATTAATAGGTAAATCATGAAAATTCTCTACAGTTACATAAAACTTTAACTCCTTAAACCAATTAGGTACATAAACAAAACACACACGGCTTAAACCAATTTCATTGAGTTTACTTCCTTTTTATTTTCCATCCCGTACTCAATGCCATTTAGTTAAAAGTTCTATCCTTTTCCAAGGATTGAAGTGAACTTAATGAAAATACGTTGGCATTGCGAGGTCGTAATCGGATTGCCTTGGCCACTGCAGTCCTCGGTTACCGGTACTGGCACCATTTTCTAAATATGGTAAAGTTTTGTAAGGCCTCAGCGAGTTTTGTATACGGGTTTGATTGTATTGCCTTGGGTCTTTATGACATTGTGCGCCTCAAAAGCTTGCCTCGCAGAGTTTGAAAGGGAAACCTTATAAGTTTGATGTGTAGATTTTCATTATTCGCAATGAATGCCTTCTTTTAGCCCTGCTTTTTGGACTTGCGTCCTGGTTCAACAAGTCTGTATGCTTATAATAATTAATCCAAAACGTATCTGATCCATTTTGGCTTAGCGTTACGCTATCAAAGTTAATAAAATAAAAAGTACTAATTCTATACCTATTTAATTGTGATTAACTTCATTATTCACTTTTATTGTTGGTATTATATACTGTTACTGTTGTTACTACTGTTCCTGTTATTGTTGTACATTTATTGCTGTAAGATGTACAAATTCTAAGCTATTTTAGAGTATTATGTCACAGGTACGGCATTTTTTTGATTTGCAGTGATCAAGTCTGATTTAAGGATTGTCCTTTCTTTCTACTACTTTGACCTCTGATTTATCAAATTACCATACATACTTATACTTACGTATTTTAATTGTTTAAAATTTGTAGGCTCAATTGAGTGGAGTATTGTCAAGTATCAGCAATTAAATCACTTTACAAGCTGCCTCGTCCCACACAGCTCAGCTTGTCGTAATAGAGCAGTCGTTGTGTGTCGTTCATTGGAAATAGTTTAAATTTAGAATTCCCGTCAGCCATACTTGGACGAAATGCTTTCAGTGCGTTTTCGCCGTGGACATTGACAGCAGTGTTATGTTTTTTGGTGTGCCGTTTTATATTTTTTGTGTCCAGTCTTTATATGGATGTACTCTATTTAAATAGCGCGCGTTCTTTGTGGTTGTGCTAAGTGCTGAATAGTATCGCATTAGAAAAAATGTGTTTTCCTGCATTCTAGGGGTTGAGTTTACGGAAAAGGTCAGTTTTCTTTTTACATTTATTTTTTTACAATCTAATAGGTTATGATAATTTTTATGTTAACTAACTTTCAGTTACGTTATTATTCATCTGATCCGTTGGCGGCCTTAGTAAATTAGAGTGATTCTAACTAAATAGGTAAGTACTTTTCCTGATAAAATATCAATTAGGACAACAACAAATATAAGGATATAAAATCGGAAATAGTCATGAAAAATTATTTAGATAAAACTAAGTAAGTACCTACACTACATTAACATTTAAAGGAAACTAGATACCTAAGTAATACAAGAATTCAATGAATCAATGATTAGCTTCAGTCCAATGGAGGCGTTTCGCAATGACATAATGAATAAGATTAGGATGATAACGATAACATCAACCAGCACCTATCGTGCCCATGCATGAGTAACTACTATATATATTCTAGCACGGTTCTACGAAGGCTCTATCCACTACACATGAGACAAGCGCCTAACGTAAACAAGCTTACACCGTGACTCACAAAGACGATGTTTCATTATCATATCACAACCGCACCGTAACTTTAGTTGCACTCTGACACTCAGCGCCGATATACGCTTACAAATTTCTCTCGTTACAGGCTATTCGGCCAACGCGTGAAGATACCGCGGCATTTTCCCCGAACAAAGAAATTCTTAAAGTGACGCGCCAGCCTGTTGATCGGGCCACGTGAATGCATACGTAACGACGATGCGAGCGTTCGGGTAAAAATCCGATGCAAAAATGATTAAAAGGAACAGTGATAATGTATTTGCGATCGCGAGCAACAGCCCGTGTGCGGGGCGCGCTGTCTCGCTCTGCCAGACGGGCGGTGGTACGCGGATCCCGCGCGCGACAGCGGCCAGGATGACGCCGTCCGATACACACAACACCAAGGAGGCTAACATCGCAGCCTCAACTTACGTTGAAAAGTGGAAGAACAGATACGAAGAAGCCGAAAGAAAACACAAATCCTGCCTGCTAAAATCCGAAAAAGGTCAGTGTTGTGTTTTTATTAATTAAAATTGCAACTGCGCATGCCCAGATTTGACAGGTCCACAAAAAAGAAAACATGAGTGGAAATCCCAGTCTCGTATTTGTCGGATTATGACAGTGAATCAGATGATACCTGTTGCATATGCATTACGTATTCTCAAAGTTTCTCAGCTACGTTCGTTTAAAGTTTAAATGTTGAGGCTACAAAAGCTACAACATTATTATTGCATTGAAAGCTTATAGATTTTTAAATATTTATTGATCTGTCTTAAACCAGTTATTCGACAAACTGCGCAACATATAACAATGAATGAATCACTATTAACTACGCGTACCCTTCAAAGGACAGGAAATAACTTGTGTGAAAACGATTTTTACCTTCTTAATAACTGTTAATAACGAAGTCATTGATTTTCGAAATCGTTATTTTCATTTATGGACCGTTTTTGACAGCACATCTCTATTTACATGTTTTCTAATTTAGCAAATTGAAACGTCACAACAAACAAAACTTTGTTTTGTTGAGTAGAAAACAAAGAGAATATTATAGGTAACTATTAAGTACATTTAATATCTTTGTTTGACAACAAAGAAGTTATTCTTTTAGTGAGTAAATGCAACCGCAAATCATAAAAATAAACATCAACAAGCAATGTTCGTAAATGTGTCAGTCGCATTATTATCTGAAGGCTCTCAGGATATCGAACAAGGTAACGTGAATATTATCTCAAGTTTACCTTTGCTCGGTCATTTAAAAGCAATAACTATATCCTTATCGAGTCTTGTGACCAATTTTAAGCACTTTATTTCGAGTTAAGTTCCTTGTGACCCAGTTTTATAAGTCCAAGGCGGCGCGAGCCAAAATAAATTGCATACGTAAACTTGAAAATCGCATGTTTACGAGTAATTTATAATACTAAGTGTGACGAATGTTAAAGTTATTTTAAAAGGTTTCCTTGTCGAGTTCGAATAACTTTTTCAGGACACCTTATATTAAAGCAACTGGAATTTACGGCGGTTTGAATTTATTCGCGAGTTCTCGACATCGACTCCATTATAATCGTTATGATAATGGAGTTAGTAATTATATATAGTTTTATAATATAAAGTTAGGTAGTAGTTGCAATGCTATATTGTAATATTGCATTGATGAATAAATAAACTAATTTAAACAAAACTAAAACTCAATGAAACTCATTGTCAATCATGGTGAAAATGGTATCAAAGACATTCAGTAATGATGAATAAATGAATGAGTAGATTATAATGGTTAGATAGCTTTAACCCTGGGGGATGATAAAGGAACTTTTAATTACGGAAAGTAGGACAGTTACTGAAGGAAAAAAAAAATTTTGCTTGGAGTTATGGGCAACAGCTTGTTTAATATATGCAGTGATGCTACACCAGTATCTATGGTGAAATAGACTACTTTTAGTAAACACTGTCACAAAAACAAAGAACTCATACTGACATGAAATTGCATACATAGAGAGTTCGCCTATTTTGTCGTGACCATGTCATGCTAGTGGTCCTGGGTTTGATTCCTGGTATGGGTAAACATTTATGTGATGAGTGCACGGATTTGCTCGGAGTCTTGGATGTGTTCTATGTTGCCTATTATATATATACATACATATAGTGCAAGCCTAGAGCTTACTTTGGTAGGTCAATTTGCGTGAGATTGTCCCTTGATATTTATTTATTTATTTCACTAAATTCACTTTGAACATTCTCAAAACTAAAATAAAATAAAATAATGTACTTACATTGCTCCAGCGTAAGATGCTTTATGTTTAAAAATCATGATGTGGCATAAAATATACATTCTACGCTGCAATAACTGACTTAATGCTGACAATATCAGACTAGTTTTTAATTCCAAATTAAGAATTTAATTGTTCTAATTAATATGGAACTTGATCAATTTGATCATCATTCATTTGTAATATTAAGCTATGTGCAAATGACATGAAAGTGGTAGTGGTGCAAACAAAGAGCCATGGAGCGTGCCGTTATAGTAATAGACAACATACTTACCCCTTCGCCTTTGTACATTAGTTTAGTAACAATATTGTAATATTTATATTTTTGTACAATAAAGAGTTTACATACATACATACTTAACATAACAGTTCATATTTGCCAAGCCTCAGGTGCAAACAGGCAGAATACTTGGCGAGGCAGGAAGACAGTTGAATGATATGTATGGAAATAATATGTTGTTGCCTTGGTAATTTTTCGAGTAATTTAATAGTTCAACCAAGTAACTTTTTGTTTTATGTGCATGTTTTTTTTTAAATGAGAACAGAACAGTTATACTCGTATTCAGATTTATTCATGTAACTGGGTGGTAAGTATAGTTAATTGCGAACTCTACATGTATGTAGAGATTTAAATGGCGTTAAAAAAAGGGATTAAACATGTTCTATGCATACCCTTTAATTGGTGGAGAAGGATAATGTGAGAATGAGGCAGTCGTTTGGCAGACCTCCTGCTCTCGAGCATCTGGAGCATATTTTAATTCACTGATATTATGTGCTTATTTAAACTTTATTAAACAGCACACAAATTAGGTATAAATGGCAGACTCAATGCCTTGCATTCTCTCCTGATTGACAAATGGGTCAATTGGAAACAATTTAAAGTTGGTGCTGAGATTGATAATATAATCATATGTTTAAGTTCAGTTGCAATAAAACTAATCAATAACTTAAAATGCTTTTTTAAATGATTGAATGTAAATTACATAAATAAGTAGATATATAAATATTCATAAATAAAATAAAAATACAATACAATAATTTTATAACACAGCACAGAGAGTTGCAATTAAAACAAATAATAACAATTTCATTATGCGTTTATTTTTCAGTATAATTACAGAATAACGATATTATGTCACAGTAGTAGATACATACAGTTTTTCTCTATTACTGAAGTCAATTAGTCGGAGTGCTAGTATACAGACTTCCATTTCGCTATTCTGTGCAGATGTGCGTATTTACTTCGTAATTTTGACATTATTTATTATCAGGTCATATTTATAATTGAGTAGGTGACCCAGTACCTATTCCCTCGGGCACTGTCCACTTATTCCATTTTAAAAAACCTAAGCCCTCCCTAAGGACTCCAGCTATCTTCATACCAAATTTCATCTTATCTGTTTAGTCGTTTAGCCGTGAAAGCGCAACAGAAAAACAGAAGAGTTACTTTCACTATTATATTATTATTATTTATTGACACTATTAGCATTATGTTTTTTTTCTGACAAGAATTATCAGAAGTATATGCATATCTATGCACTTCTTTTTTCTAGCTCATAATAATTTTAACCCTTGAAAAATAGAGTTACATTTTACTTTTTAAACAAATAGGTATGATGAATAACATAATCATAGTTTTGAGAATCTATTCCTGACTCATAACATAATATTGTGGGTCTGCTCTGTGTTTATGTAAATAAATGTGCATATATTAAGTGTACAATACCCTTCTTTAAAGACCGAGTGACGCATTTTGAAACCAGTTGAACTATAACCAAGCAGACAGTCTTGGTTGTTTTTTAAGGTTCCATACCCAAAGGGGTCCAAATTACTGAGCCCCCGCGGTCCCTCCTTCCGCCCGGTCATCTCTTTGTCAGCGGGCTGTATCTCATGAACCGAAATAGCTAGATACATGAAATTTTCAATTAGTAATTAACAAAACCGACTGCATTTTTTGAAGTTATTAAACCCGTTTATTAATGCTACTGTATATATTTGAGATGGTCACATTAAGACCATTCAAATTATACCTATTTTTAATATTTAGAAGTTTTTTTGTTGTTGAAATAATTAATTGACATTTTGCCTTTGTTGTTATTTCAATTTTAACAGTTTAGGTATCCTATATGTGGAAGGAAGTATTTTATAGTTGCCTAGTACCCGTCGTAAAAGAAAAGAGCTTCGTTTGAAACTATTTTATAAAAACGAAATAAAATAAGAAACTCATTGGTTAAAGTGCCAGTTTGTTCTTCTTGCCTATTTGGTTTCTATAGTTATAGTCTACCAATAAATCCCTTGACCAAGTGGTAAAGTTCGACTCTGTTCCAAGGTTTAAAACTGGTATGTGACTTAGTGGACTATACCTAGTTGAAGTAGGGAAGATACTTTTTCCTTCCTCTCTGTACATGTCACGTCTAGTAAGTTCTTAATGACGAATACTTTTATTTTTATTTAATTTTATTATTCATTTAATTTGCTATTAGTCCATTTATTACGTCTCATAGGTAAAAACCTATTGTTAAATTGTGACTGATTTGAATACGTGTTAAGTAAAGATTTGTCATAATAATAGGTAGGTACTCTAACAATCGTTAGACTCATTTACCCCCCCCCCCCCACTCCTCTAGCACTCCGTGGAAAGGTATCAGCAATTTTGTTGCTAATGCATAATCGAACTTCCAGTTCAAGTAATAAAGAGTCAAATTACTACAGCATTATTAGCGCTTTTTTGACCCTGATCCAAATAAAGTAATGAGATTCATTTATTTAATCTTTGTCGTACAAATAACACGTACGAATGCCTTGTGGCATGTTTTGTGTTTGAAGATGTTTGTCTGGGAGTCTGATTTACCCAGATATGCCTATGTATTTTACCTGTATTAGGTATTTACCCGGTAAATACCTAGCTATTTACCCAAACATGACTATGTATTTAACCTGTATTTGACCAAGTATTTACCCGGCAAGTAACCAGCTATTTACCCAAACATGACTATGTGTTTACCCTGTATTTGGTCAAATATATAACCAAGTAAATACTAAGCTATATACCTAAACATGACTATATATTTAACCTGTATTTGAAAAAGTATTTACCCCGCAAATTCCCACCTATTTACCCATACATGACTATGTATTTAACCTGTATTTGTCAAGTATTTACCCAGTAAATGCTCAAGTATTCACCCTGTAACGACCTAAGTATACCCAATAAATAGGTATGGGTAACAAAATGTATTTACCCACCGCTCATCTCTATTCCCAACTATATTTCAACTGAGACATAATCCCCCAGCTAAACGTGAACACGATGAGCTCCAGCGCCGCTACAACATCGTCCTCGAGGAGCGCAGCCTGGTCCAGGGCGAGCTCTCAGAGCGCGAGCGCGAGCTGGCCAAGCTGCGCGCCGTCTCCGAGAAGCTGTTCAAGGAGTATCAGCAGCTGCGGAACCAGCACGAGGTCGATGCCGGGGTCATGCACAAGTGAGTACCTTTTATTTTATTTATTTAACCCCCCATAAAAAACAAGGGTGGCCCTCCTAATCCGATAACCCTTTTCCAGGGAGAGGCTCTATATTAACCACATAGATTTAGTTACAATTACAACCTTATTACCTTAATTTAATTTTCAAATCTGATTGAATATATGCGAAAAGTTACTTACTCTGAAATTAATTCCCAATATGTAAATAACTTGGGTTCAATTGCCAAAGTAGATTCAACCCTCTCCTCTTAGTAATGTAACTAGTGACCCGCCCTCGCTTCGCTTGAGTTCTCTGTAAAACCTGTACATAATCAAGAACTTATTACACATAAAACATTACTCTTGAATCACTCTATCTATTAAGACCGCATCAAATTCCGTTGCGTAGTCTGGTTTAAAAGGTCTAAGCATACATAGCGACAGACAGACAGAGGGAAGCGACTTTGTTTTATAGTATTGTATTGTATTGTAATGAGGTTGTGATTGCTACTGGAGTTTTATTTGAGATGCTACTATGCGTGTCTGTCTGTGAGAGACCGTTTTCTTTTAAAAGACCTCGTCCGAATAGTAGTAACCTATCGATGTTTCCAAAAACTTCTGTCCGCTGTTTCGTTTGTCCTAAATTTTCAAAATGTCCGAAAATCGTTTTTGTCTGAACATTTAGGTTAGATTAGGTTAGTTTTAAAATAATTAATTAATTCAGGAAAATTAAACGGTTTCAGAGAATAAAGATTTTCGGACAAATGAAGATTTGGGAGAAAATAAACAGCGCACAAAAGTTTATCGAACGCAAGATAGGTAACCCGTCCGAATCGATTTATTTGTTTGGAGGGTATGATCCCACAAACAGATGCACAAATACTCTCGTTAGACTTATATCACCCCTCTTTTGCGTTGGGGGTTAAAACATAGGTCAAGTGGACTTTGCGATTCCAAAACTGAATTGTGGTAATTTAGGAATATACCACGTAAAGAGCAAGGTTCTGCATTGCATGAGGCATGTATGAACTCAAATGAATGAAACTGAACTCAAGACGAATGTAGATGGTATATGGAGTGTCGCAACTGAGCCACTATCCCGATCCTAAACTGACGTCAATCTGACTTACTTCTTTTTAAACCTGATGGAGGAAAAAACACTTTCACATTTTTTAATAATAATAGACATTAGATGCAGAACAGGATAAGAGTTTGCATATTTGCCTGTGACTAAATTTCTAGCTGCTCTAAACTGGTCCGAAATTTCTCTTATTAGCTTTACCAACTACTTTTCTCTTCGCAAACAAATCGGCTTGATTGCAAATTTTTGCCTTTCGACAAACTGGTTTCGAGATCGAAATGATATATTGCTCTCGTGCAGTCCGTAATGGAAGATTTTTAATGGTCTCGAGGATTAATGTTACCTAAATTATGTAATGGCAGTTTTAAACAAATATAGCACTTAAAAAGGTCATCGATTATGGAGGTAAAACAAGTTGAATTACTTGTAAATATGTTTTAAATTCTAATTTTGGTTCCAATACATAAATTATTAGTTGCTAGAAAGCCATATGACACAACGTTATAGATTATGCGAAAAATTACAATTTTAAAATCATTTTCACTTTTATTGGATGCACACAGTTTGACCGAACTTCTGCTGAGCTGTCAACGTCTGTTTTGATCTGAAATAAATAAACAACGAAATGTCCGGTGTTGTGTAACTATAGACGGGAAATAATCGCAATGTTATTGTGTTTGTGAACTTTGTCTTTTCTTGGATTTTATATTTGACATTCAAAATGTAAGTACATCCCATTTTGTGCTATATATGAGAATTGTGTGATGCCGCGTTACTGGCAAATTCAATGAGCCAAAACATTATCCTCCTTTTATATTAGACTGGTAAAAATAAGTACAATTTCTTTTTTCTACCCTATATGAGTGGTGCTTGGCAAAGGCCTCTCCTCTTGACCTCCACGAGTCCTTCAACCTCATGAGTAATTCTCGTTTATTTGTTACGTGTTGTTGTGCTATTTCTGACCATACATGCTTTAGCTTTTTCCTTCTTGGAAGATTGAAACAAAATATACATATGTTCATTTGATCATATACTGGAATCAGTCAAAAATAAAGTTGTAACGAATGCTGCACTTATGTAATAGATTATTAGAATGTAAATATAAGAAATAATAACACTACATTTACTTCAAATACCGCGCATATTTTGCGCAAATATCAATATAAGTTGAACGTTATGTTACGTCTGGTAGTCGATTTTTATACTTCTTACCTTACATTGTTTTCATGCATAGTGTATTCATCCACTACCCTCTCCCCATAGTAACAAGCAAATTCAATAGTCAATAAATTTACCTTAAGTTTAGAGATTTTCCAAACTTAAGTTATCCTGTTTCCCGTATATTTAAAATTTCAGTCAGTATGCATTCTTTATCAAAATTTTGTCCTGTTTATAGGTTGTTACTGTTATTAGGTATAATGTGTGGTTTGTTATTAAAATCGCATATTTATAGTATCGGGAGTACAATCGAGCCTTGAGGTACACCTTAACATAAAGCAACAGCGCAGCGTAAGAAGTAAACTTTTATGAATTTTTAAATCTGCATTAAAATCGCACACGTTCGTGCTCTATGTAATAAGTAATAACAGAAAGACAAGACAAAAGACACATTACACCGATTGACAAACGCCTCACGCATATTTTTTTAGTGTTTAAACAATAAGTCGGTAAGGTTATTCATTCTGATGATACAAGCGTTATGCGTTAGCAACAATTGTCGGAACTGATTTCTCAAGTCAATGGTTAGTCATGAACGTAATAACAACCACAATGTATAATTAGATCGTTGTTCTTCTAAATCCTTTTGCGTTTTGATGATGCATTGTAAATCAATCAAAATTTCAAGAAATGGCAGAGTTGTTGAATAAATATCTGTATTTAACATTTTGCTGTTAGTTTGCGGTAGAACGTGCGGCTGTCACCGTGAGCTATCAACATGTAAATACTTTATTTATATAACCTTTGGTAACCAAGTGACCTAAGCAGGGACGGGGTTCGTCTTTACTGTATGGTTACTTAGAAGCACTAATTATGATATTTCGGATGCCCCATCCTTACTCGTTATTCAAGACCAAATCAAAAGAAAGCGGCGGAGATAATGTAACTTTTATCTTCAATCTTCAGAGTAGCTTTACAAGTTGTTCCTTGAAACTTACCATGCTAGTAGTGGTTCATGCGGTACATGGTTTGAGTGGAATTGAACACCACACCACTCACTATTTTAGTAAGAGATTAAATTATACAACGCAGAGTAATATTATAAGTATTAATGCCGTAAAACGGGGCTATGTATGCAGTTTTTAATCAATTTAACTTTAACTACGTCTTTGCTCCAGGGTGATGCAACAGGCAGGCGAGTGGTACAAGCAGAACAAACAGCTGAAGCGGCGCAGCACCGCCATCCTGCAGGCTCTGCCAGCCGCCGACCTGGACCTCACTGACGCCAATGACTCTGGTAATTACCTCTATATCGCATGTAGTCAATAATCTTTTGAAAAAGACTTCGTTATCTTCTGGAGTTCAACGTGACTTGCAAGACGGAATTCTATTTTCAATCTGCAATACAAGTCGTATGTCATGTTGCCTATGTCGTCATGTCATTTCGTACATTTAGACGGAATTTTATAAAGTCGTTAGCGTTTGTAAAATCCAACTTGCCCTAACCTACAAAAACTGTAAGGTATTATATCTGTTTCTATATGTCGTTACACCTTGATAAGTTTTATAGCACAAAGTAAATAAATGAGTTTAAATTATAATTTATTAAATGGGGTTCGTTTGATCTCAAGTCTCACCTGATGTTAAGTGGCGACGAGGTCGAAGGTGGTACACGCGTACCCAGAAAAAAGCCTACTCACTCATTCTTGCCTTGAAAACACTAACTGGCAGTGCGAATAAAAGATGGCACAGCAAAACGTTCAACGTATTACCGTATGTTGTTGGCACTAACGTGATGATGATGGTATTCCAGCGTCAGACGCCAGCAGTAACGAGGAGGTGGAGTTCCTGAAGCAGACCGTCTCCGAGCTCAGCAAGCAGGTGGCGGCGCTGCAGACCGAGCTCAGCGCGGCCAAGCTGCAGGAGTTCGAGGCGCACGAGTCATGCGCTGCCCTGGCACAGGTATGTTTTCTAACCGCTTGCTACTTTTGATCCGAGTAGAATGCACTAAGTACTCTAAGTGCACTAAGTATTAAAGGTTTTATTTTTCGAACCGGTGGTAATGCTTTTTGACATTCATAGGTGCATTATATTATGCCTAAATTGAAGAATAAAGAAATTTGACTTTGACTTTGATTACTTTTCATGGGACAAAGCATCCACGAAAAAGGCTAATTTCTGCACTAATGCGAAAATGATTATTGCTTGCGGTTTGGTGTCGAAAAATGGAAATCTATATTTTATGTTCTTTGAATAATTCCCTAAATTGTCTATAATGATATGTTAATTTACTTGCAAAATGACGTTTTCTACGTTTACCGCAAAAACGGTGCTCGCATTTTTTTTTTAAATTATTTGTTTAGAATCTACTTATTTCTACACTTGCACCAAAAATAACGAATTGAACTACCTTTGTTCGGTTTCCAATGCAGATCAAGCACTCCCAATCTGTTTCGCCAAGCGTCCCAATTAAGTGCGTAATTTAGAACGCGTCCAAGGCGTTTCGCTTTTTCTTTTTTGGTTTTCCTCTGCTCCTGTAGCCATTATTTAGTGCCAAATTTTACACTTCACTCATTTTTCACTTCAGATGCATGGCAAACATGTCCAATTCAGTCTCACGAATAATAATAAACATTTTCTTTCAGGAGTTAGACACAGAGAAGGAGAAGAGTGGTGCTATAGAGAAGGAGTTGCAAGAACTGAAGAGTCAGACGGAGAGACACAACCGCGTGTCCAAGCTGCTCATGGAAGAAGTCACCTCACTCAAGGAGCACGCTGACAAGGATAGAGAGATGGCCGAGACGTGAGTGCAACGCAGATTTCATCATTTTAATTTTTTACTTATTAAGAATTCACCACCAGTTCCCTGATGGATTTCTAATGTGTCTGAAACATGTATCGTTGTTGCTTTTAGTTTAGTTAGTTTTAACCGTTTTTCCCTCGTATTTCATTATGTTAGTTTAGAAATTAATTCGTTAAGTTTGGTACCCGGTATTATTCAATATGTAATTTACTCCAGGTACAAGTCGGAAGCGCGCGACGCAAAGAAGCGCGTCAAGGTGCTCACCCACCAGAGCACGCTGCTGCTGGGGGAACTGCCGCTGGACGAGCGGCTGTCGCTGCTGCTGACCGAGGTGGACCAGCTGCGCGGCGCGCTCGAGCAGCAGGCCGCGCGCCACCGCGACCAGCTCGAAGACCTGCAGGTCAGTCGGGGACAGGTTTTATTCCGTTTTTTTTATCCAAAATTGGTTTGCGTTTTGACCTTAGTCTCAGCTGAAGTTGAGTTACGGCGAGGAAGAAGGGGGTACACGCTAACCCAGAAAAAAACCTATTCACTCTTCCCATGAACACACCAAGGATATACGATTCCGGGAACGATTCCATATTTTGAGGTTTTAAAAAGGAAAACCTCTAAAATGTTTAAATGTACGCATCTAAATAAATATTTACTGTAGTAAAACATACATGGACATGAATTTAGATAGGCAGCAGGTCTATACCTAATATACCCAGCCGGTAAATATTGGGTAAATACCCAATTTGCCCACCGGATATATCCCGGGCAGGTAAATACTCAAGTTTTGGGTAAATACCTTGTTACCTGGGTTCTAACTTATCTGCCGGATAAAATAGGTAAATACTTAGTAAATATCTGTATTTGGGTATTTACGCGACAAACACCTCACACCGCACACATGAAGGGAACAATCCTACAACGTACTTTGTCGGGTTAGTTTCGTATTTATTTTATTTCTTAATCAGCATTAGTAATGGGTAATGGAAGCTGACTGAGAAAGGAAGAAGTATAAAAAAACTAGGAAAGCCTGATTCTTTGATGTCAAACAAGAAATACTTACAAAATCTCAATTGTTTAAAATATGTCATTCCATAATGTTACAGTTAAAACTAGCCGAAAAGCACGAGGACACTGACATCCTGCTATGGGAAGAGAAGATCAGGCTCGCAGAAGAAGACGCGCAGAAGGCTCTAGAACGAGCCGAGAGGGCGGAGAAAAGGCTCGCAGAGGAGAAGAAACCGCAGAAGAGGGGGACGCTCATGTCGAGGATACACTACTTCGAGAACGGGGGGGAGGCGAAGGAGGAGAAAGTTGAAACGGTTGTTGGTAAGTTCAACTTTTTTTGTGGTTGTATATTTCGTATTCTATTTTACTGTGTAACATATGATATCATTAGGAAGTTATTAAATAAATATAAAGATAAAGACATTTATTCGCAACAATACAAAATTACATTACATAGATACAAAAAAAAACAAGACAGAAATGCGAAACGGTCCCAACTCGCTAGCCGTAAAGCCAGCACTGGTCTTCCATTGGAACCGCTTGGTGAAGAGACGGAAATATGACAAGACTGTAATTTTAAGTGTCAATGTGCAAGTATTCATTTGATAAGGTATAATCAATGACGTGTGTATACATACATATTTTTTTAGCATTATTCAGGGTATCAAAATTAAGGATACACAATTTTTGGCACAGATTGCACAAAACAAATCCTTGATAGATAGCTTGTGAGATTGTGTGAGGGCATTTCACTTTCAGATTAATATTTAAAAGTTATATTCTGATTTATGATAATTATGGTACAGATGTAGGGCATAATCATACGACATCGTTCTTTGGCGGATAAGTTGGTATTCATTTTGCTTATCTTATGGATCACTGTACTAAAACTGAATGAAAAAGCTAGATAAATACGAATTATACCGAACAAAACGGTGTCGTATGTCTATTCACTACAGCGAAGCTGGACTGCCTGTACTTTCTTTGTAGCAATGTGTGGGTGGAAGCATTTAGCTGGCTGTTAATTATACGTCACTAAAATTGTATTTTACTGAAACTAATTGTAAGTATAAAATTGTATAATAATATCGACAGATCCTCCAGCGCCGCCGCCCGCGTCCCCGCCTCCCCCCCCTCCGCCCGCGCCGAGCTCCCCCCCTCCCCCTCCCCCCGCCGCGCTCGCTCCGCCCCCTCCCCCGCCTCCTCCGATGGCCCCCCCACTTCCTCCCCCTCCCCCTCCTCCTCCGCCGCCGCCGCCGGTGTTCTCGGCGGGCGCGGCGGATGACATGGCTAAGATGTTGGCAGGAAAACAGAATACCTTGAAGAAGAGCAAGCAGAATGGAGGTAAGAATCCTAGTAATTCTTTTTTAAATTCATTTTTATTTCGCTGACTAATTTCAAATTTAATTTATATTTTTAAATTTTATATTACATTATTTATTGCTTTTGGAAAATGTATATAAAATTAAAGTTTAACTTATTTTAATCCAGTATCAATCTCTTCTCCAAACAAAACTGTACATTTCATGACATTTAATGTCTGAAAATGCACCCCTGGAATACCTAAGGAATACTCTCTCCAAGTTTCGAGTTCCAAGGTCCCCGCAAAACATTTCACAAACACAAAACATTTGCAAAACGCTTCTTTCACAAGTGTAAATATTACAGGATTTATTTCAGGACCCATCTTGTAGAACCCTATAGGTTAGGTTAGGTTAACTTTATAAAAATCCTGTAAAAGTAACGGTTTTGGGAAAAAAAGTTTTGCAGAATATTTGTGATATTAATCAGTTTGTGAAATGTTTTTTAGTCAGTGATGGTAAACCGTCCAGTGGTTTAGGTTGTGCATTATCTGTTAGTCAGTCACGGTAGGTATTATTTTATGTATTAGGATATAACAACTCAAGTTTTAACGTAATCTCTCTTGTAAATTTCCCAGCGGGAGCGGTAGCCATCGACGCAATCGTAGACCAGATCAAAGGAGGCAAGTTCCACCTACGCTCCCGGGAGCAGACCTTCACGGAGAAACCGAAAGACGTGGAACAGCCTGAGGCCGTCAAGGAGATGCTAGCCATTCTGGGGACCTTGAGGAAGAGGCGCAGCGTCATCAGGCCAGGGCTGGTCGAGGAGGCGTGACGTAAGTAGATTATATTTTTTAAAGTTTCGTAGCTAATTGTAGTTAAATCACTTTGAGTCTATTGGGTATATTGTCTTCCATAATTATTTTTAGTCATAGTTTTTGCAAGTCGTAACGTCTTTTTAAGAATCTTATTTTTTTCATAAATTTATGTTTTGATTTGATTATTGATTTTTATAAATCAAACCTGACCTAACCTAGCGTCATCTACACGTTAGAAATTGAAGATTTTGAAAAAAGTTCGATTGCATCGAAATAAAAATTAGGACTGCCAATAATTATTAACACAGACATTATGATCAAATAAATATGGGAAACAACGGGTTTTCGTTTTATTAACGTCAAAAAACTTCTATAGTATACAATGTAAAAATGTTTTTTTTTCTCCACAGGTATCACTGAGCGTAAGAGGTTGTTTAATTTTAATTTACCATAGATTAAAGTCTTCCTATGAACACAACGTCAATTATCGAAGGACATATTATAAATATACACTGCAGACTTGTCACAAACGACAAGATATTTTAAATATATGAACATAGATTTATTTTCCTACAATAATCTAAAGTACTGCCATCTTAGTAGCGTTCAGTCGACTATCGCTATCACACTTGCACTCGAACTATATTTGTCTCTCGTGTGTCATATAAAACGAAGATAGTCGATCGCTAAAGTATCTGGTAGTACTGTGTAAGTTTAGATTATGAATATGGAAAATAATTATTTGAGAGTTACTGAAAGGTTGTTTTATTATGGACTGTACCAGCAGCATTTTTAAGCTCTATGGTATGCCAATTAAAAAATGTTGCCATTAGGATAAAATATTTATTCCAATTTTCTATAAGACATTTTACAATTTTACATTTTTGTGAATAAAAGACATTTATAACGCTTTTAGCTCTTAAAAGGCTGTCTGTCTAAAACGTATCGAAAAGTATGCATTTTTATGTGCTGGTATTATGTAACAAGTGCTCCTGCATAAGGATGACTATGTTTTTTTTAATTATATACACTTTGACAGAATATTTTCTCAATTTCTTATATTCATATGTCTATGAATATATTTTTTCCGAAATAGAGACTTAATTATTTATAAGTGGAATTGATCTGAAATGCTCTTATTATTATAAAACTCGAATTACTTACCACTATTAAACAATCTGATATACCATTGTCATAAAATACTTACCATCGTTTTATTAAATGATGGTGTACGGGGTAAATTTCAGTATTTACCTTATATTTACTGAATACAAATGTATTTATATGTATTTACCTGGAAAATCGGAAATTATACCCGGGCATAACCGGCCAGTATTTACCTAATAATGACTATTATTGAATAGTATTTTTGTAATGAATACAGTCCTATTTTAACCTTGCGAGGTGGCCGATTGTTATTAGGTTAATATTGTGTTTAATGGTGATAAGAAATACCTGTTAGAGGTTATACACACTGTTAAGTATACGTTTGGTTAGTGTATAGTATTGCTACTCGATAGACTTACTGGAATTATATTTACTTTCTGTAAATAATTAGTGAGCCTGTCATACTCCTAGTAGCATTACTATAATTTTATTGTAAAATATGTATGATAAGATTTTAAATGTTGTAACCGTAGGTAGAGAAATATTTCCAAATTTTTTGATAATTTTTACAAAAATATTAGTTACCGTTGGTGCCATTTTATGACGAAATGAAACAAGATTAAAGTATTATTACTGTTTATGACTATTTTTGATTCTTTATTGAAATAAATGATGTATCAATTAAACACATTTTTCATTACATCACTTAAATACAAACATACAAAGATTAAGTACGGGTGGAGAACTCTTATTACCGAATCAACTTTTTTTTTTTTAAAAATATATTGGTAAAACGTGAACTTGTCAACTTGAATGGTATCGAGGAAATGATAATGCATAGTTGTAAACTATTCCAAATCCAGTTTTACTATGGACGTCGGTTTTGAGCTCCGATCAGGAAAACTGTAAACCTATAAAACACCTCTATTTTAATTTCTTTTGGCCCATCTTGATTTTATATTGTGGTCATATTGAGGATCATAATAGCTCTTATTGTCAAGCGAACAAGTGCTACTATAACGGTAATAGTATCTACATGGAAACAAGAATAGCAAGATGCGCTAAAACAAACTGAAATGAAGCTTAGATGAACTTTTCTACGCCATGACAAATGCTCACAGATAAAAAATCTCGTTGTTAATGTTACGCATCTATTTGTTGTTGGCAGTTACACAGCGTTGAAAATCTATAATGGCGCTAAAAATATATATTAGTTTAAGTAACAGATTAAACCCCGAGGTGTAGCAGCCTCAGCTGTTAAAGTTTGCTCGAAATAAGAAGAAAACTTATTATTTTTATTTTCTTAAAACTGACAAATCTCGAAAGGTCCATAAAGCATTGTTTAGAATTGACTTTAAATTGGAAATTATTTGAGAGCTACAAAGTAGTAGAAAGATACACTGATAGACAGACAGGCGTCAAACTTCTGACACGCCCATTGGTCCGGATGCAAGTTGGGATGTGAATTTAATCGGTATTTGTTTCTACATAAAAACTTTTATTTGGGCATAACCAGACCATCTAGTAAAGTTGCATGCAACTTAACATTAAATGCAGAATTTCATCTCAAATCAATAACAAATAATGCTATAACTTAAAATTAAAATAGTTTTCAGTTATAGCAATATTATTTTAAGCAGCATAAATAGAATACATACCTTTACACGATATTCGTAACACAGCCGGGCCTTCCTACATTCGGGCAGCATTATATCATTGAGACTGTGTTGCCAGTATTTGAAGGTTTCATAAAACAACTCCTGCTAACAAGCTCATTATTACCGAACTGATGACTAGTCTGTTCTTCTGGCCGCGATTCCTTTGTCGAACTACGATGTCTTCTCCTCTGTAGAGAAAATATAGTTTTAGGCTGCGGCTCCACTGAGGCGGAGTGGAGCGCAGCTGTGCCAATATTAACCAATACGGTTTGTTAAATCATTCTCCCGAACTCATTATTTCTTTGTATTAAATTTTCCGTTCGCATTTTTCCCCGAACGCGATATTACCTAATTTTATTTTTCACCATTCGATTTTATTACAGTCGCTTTTTTTGTTGTTCGACTTTTTTCCCGTTCGATTTCTATCTCAATCGCACTTTTCCCAAAAGTATTTACATCGTAATTCGTAGGTTGGTTTAGGTTATGTTAGTTTTGCATCCCGGCCCGGAGGGCCAAACCACCCAGAAATAGGAGCTCCGCTCAGCGGAGCTCCGTCGACTCTGTATCTTTGACAAATTGGAACGGGAAAAACACGACCGTGAAAATATGGTAGGAAAAGAAGCGACTGGATAAAACTCGTAAGCGGAAAAACACGACTGTGAATATAAACTGCCGCAGTAACAAAGGCGACTGGTAATATCGCGTTCGGGGAAAAATGCGAATGGAAAAATTACTACGAAGAAATAATGAGTTCAGGAGAATGATCTAACAAATCACCAATACAATCTAAACTAACGTGCGCAAGGCGCGCTCGACGTGACCGCATGCCTGCTGCGTGCACCTTCTATTGGTTAATATTGGCACAACTCCGCTCCGCTCGTCTCGGCCTCAGTGGAGCCGCAGCCTTACAAGTCGAAATGGTAATGGTAGGTTTAACTCTTCCATAAAACCATCAAAAATTGGTCTTCGTTATTAAGCTGCATTAGAAAGCTTATAAATTCACATGTATAGTTCGAATCTTGCAAGTTTATTGGGATATTTATATATTATATATTACCGACGTGCTAGCCGACCGCTGGCACATTTTAAAGAGTAGTATTTGTGTGTTCTTGTGTACTTCATTTTCGTTTTAGTGATCGTAATTTAACCCTATTTGTGTAAGCGACTCCTCCTTTGTTTTCTTTGTTATAAATTTTAATTCTTTATATCTGTAATCCTATATGTCTCTGTATAATATTCTGTAATTGTTAGCATGATAGGCGATTTGGATAAAACTGTAAGCCTATTATTGTGGAAATGAATAAATAAATAAATAAATTCGCCTGTCACCACTAATTTGCTACAACTGGTAAAAGCTGGATCTTTTCCTTGTTTTCTTTCATTCCAGTTACCAGTGGTAAAAGGTGTAAAATCGTTCCCAGGTGTCACAAATTGGTGATAACTGGTGGGAATATCGCGTTAATTTCGAACGAGTTCCCGTTATACAAATGGGTTGCAATTATAGTGTATGCTGATCTGATGATGATGATAGAGTCGAAAGTCGCTGGCAACTGGCGTGGGCTGGTTACATTTGTCTCGATAAGCAGTTGCATTGTGCAAAAAATAACAGTGGGCAAGAAAATCTTGTTTCAAAAATTATCTTTCGTACAGAATCATGTTGGATATATAAGGACAAGTACACTGTGTTATGGGTTCCGTAGTCAAAATAGGACTACTACTAGCTCGGAGACCCTAAGTACTAGAAAGTTGTAATTTGGCATGACTATACATATAATTCACGCCAAAAAAGTTTACTACTTTCAAACAAATGTTGAAAAAAAATTTTTTTTACTGTACTTCCCCTACACGTAACGTGGGGATGTATTATTTTTTTCCTCTTCCCCATAGTGTAGAATTTTCTTGGTGTTTCAAAAATATTGGGGGTTTGTACAGACAATTTTTCGATTAAGGGATTCGTTTATGAAATATTAAGCTTTAAAGAGCTAATTTTTGTTAAAGTCAAGTGTAGAGTATCTACATTAAGTTGCAGAATTAAATAATCCTTAATGTAGTTAGAATTATATTTAGTTCTACAACTTTAAGTAGATAGGAGGTATTGCTTCTTCATCATCGCTATGATAACACACCAACCGATCCGTAGTCACACCAATTGGCCACACTGGTGTGACTATGGTTCATTTTATTTATCCGTAGTCACACGAACACATAAATAGGAGGAAGGTTTAGGTTAGGTTCGTTTTTATATCAGGCCCGGAGGGCCAGAACAACCCAGAAATAGGAGCTCCGCGTCAGCGGAGCTCCGTTGACTTTGTTGAGTTTGATTTTGAAAGAGAAACAGACGCAAATTCGGTCTTGGTGTGACTACGGGTAAATAAAATGAACCATAGTCACACCAATGTGGCAAATTGGTGTGACTACGGATCGGTTGTGGATAACACTAACAGCAATGCCACACGAGCGTTGCCGGTGCGTCATCGGAACGCTGTGATTTTAACATAGGGCGACGCACGTGTTACAGCGCATCGTATCGTGTGGCATGTCGTCCTAATGTATCCGGGGCGCTCCTGTGGCAACATTCTCAGTGGAAGAAATTCTTGACGAATAATTAACTGTGGTCGCATTTTTGCTTCGGTGTGAGGATAACATAACTAGTGACATGACTAGCAATGCACTTGCAGTCTTAATACTACGGTATTTAGCTGGAAAATGTCTGGGTCTCAGATCCCACTTACTATCAGTTGGCATGTTAAAAACTAGGTCTGTACGTTTTCCTTTCCAAGAAAATGGTTGCTCCACAAAAAAAATTATAAACATCAGAAATGTACAAATCTAGTTTTACATAATTACTACAACATATTCAAAAGTCGTGGAAATCAACTTGACTTGGGGGGTGAGGAACGTTATAATAAGCTTCGCGATTTAAGCATCAGTTCAGAAAAAAAATGATAAAAACACTTAATTCAATACTCATTTATTTCATGTAATTTTAACAAGTGCTTCAAAAATACTGGACGGACCTTAACTATAAGTAAAAATTACAAAAAAAAAACAACCATGATCATATTTTTAATAAAATAATATAAGACAAAATGTTCTGTTCTGTTATTATGTTATTAAGTAACGAAGACATAAATACATAAAACACAAAATAAAAAGAATGAGGGCATTATTTTAAGCACGTTTTCTTCGAAATATCGAAATACGTGCTAAACTACATTTGTCACACTATCCACTAAAAACAGCACCATCTTACAGTAAGATATCACAATTTCTATCGATTAAAAGTATTCAAATATTGGCATCGACTGAAGGAATCTAAGATGTGCATCAAAACAAATTAAAAAAACAGTAAAAATGACACACATAAACCACATAAATAAACAAATGTTTACAGATACGTACCTATTTGTAAACTAGCGGAACATTCTTCCACTTCCTATCTTTTAACACCCATTAATTCCACCCAAGCAGTAGCCCTCATTCACAATAAAAAAAAACAAACGTCATATGTACTAGTTGTGCCGCCGAAACAACAGATGTCGCTATGTTAACAAACATTTTTTGCACTCTAGAAGTACTTATCCTATACTCGAAATATTATGTATAGCATATATTAAATTCATAAAGTTCGGTCTCTCCTTTCCAGACGCCTTCAGAATATGGAAGCTACATAAAAAAATAAAAAATACAATTTACTGAACAATTTGAACATGTCACGCTCAGGCATAAAACAATATTAATATAATATTAACAACTGGTAAGTAAAAATATATGAAAAAAACAAGCGTTCTAATACTTTACTGGGTATGTATGAAAAATCTCCTTAACGTTATAAATAATTATCTGGTTTTGGAATAATATGTTTAAATATCTACACATTTGATAAAAATTATAAACTTGGAAGACTTTTCAATCATTCGTTTCTAAATTTACAATATATATTATACATATATATTATAACTTCCTAACTACAGAATAAGTATCTAGCGCAACATACGACTACAAATACCCTAAAAGCACATCAAAAGTAACATCTGGTCCCACTTTACATACATTTCGAGTTATACAAAGAAGGATATGCTTAACGCAACCCAATTAAGAGTTATTTTGCAATGGCTCATATACATTTTTTGTTAATATACTACCTAAAGTCGTCAGTCCGTTATACTATTTATGCGTAATACATCTTGCAAGTATTTGTTAAAGGAAAATCACTCTGATTTATGTTACACACAAAGATAAGTTTTAGAAAAATCTTATTAAATTTTCCAACTGTGAAATTACCTAATCGAAAATTGAGAACCCTGTCTACTGAGGTAAATACTAAAAATTGGGTAAATACACGAATACACGGGTATTATCTTATCCATTGGATTTTATCCGGTGACTTGCACCAGGTAAATAGGGTTTATATCCGAGTGGGTACAATGGAGTTACCCCATCTGTAATTTACTAGTAAAATCTTATAAAATCACAGGCGTTAGGTAAAATTTCTGTATCAACTGTTTTGCCATGATAAAACGACTGTAAGTGCCCTCGCTACAGTTATGGTTTTAGCACTCTATTAGTAACAGATTGCTTGGAAATTTTATATTAAAATATATGTTTGTATGTACTCGGTATTGTACAAATATAACGTCTTCGGAAAAAATGAATCACAATAATGAGACTACGACTAAAGAACTTTTTAACTTAATATAAAAAATAAAATAAAATGAAAACTAAATAATGCTTATGACAACCACTGCTGGAAATGTAAGTACCTACAGGCATCAGGGTTTAAGTCAACTGTTTGCTACTTGTTCGAAGTATATGAATGCGAACGATAGGTGAACACAATATCGACCTTAACCCTCAGGTTTATTCTGTTTTGATCTCAATATAAGGCAAAAATTAATCTTAACTGATTTACTGACCTCGCAGGATAGTCTTAGTCTTGTCTCGAGCAAGTCAAATCTGTAAAATTGGCAAAGCAATCAGCATTCTACATGTGCGGAGTACCTATTATGTATTCGCAGAGCTGTTCATGGAAGTCTATTGTGTTACTAATCCATAAACTCCCACGCAATAACATAATTATCAGTATATATTGACACAACTGTGCATCAATTTCGGTGATGGAATACGCCTTTGTAAATTAAAACCGCTATACGTACTCGGAAAGTCCTTAATCCAACGTTATAAGAGTGCAGTTTCCTTACGTATTACCTACTATTCTTTGTTTGGGTAAAAATGTGCGCTGGCCAGGCATATAACACCGAAACGGGAAGCTAGGCTAAATACCTAATTAAGTACCTACTTATGCCAAATTTACAACAGTGTTCATGACAGGTGATGATTGGGATAAACCTTGAAAAAAATTGCTCGGTTTTTAATTATTATTTGGCAGAATAGCCTTTTATAAGAAACTAATTTAAAACATTTAATTATTAATGGTTTCATTTTATTTATAATCATTGTTCACGCCGCTGTCGCTACGTTTACGGTCAAATGGCCTTTAACTTTATATAAACTAGAGTCATAGTTGCAATGTATACTTTCTCACCAATTAAAACACTCGCACATCACGCGATACATTACTCACCCAATCACAGACCCTTACACACATACGTCACACACTCGTCATACATTATTACACGTCCTCACTTCCATACTTGCCTTCTATACTTCAACCAAACAAACCAACTTGTACGATTTTATTGTAATAAATCAAATTCAGAGATATTCGAAGTTTTAAATTATCTCTCCTTGTTCCTGAAAGGAACAAAGTGGCGACCGTGACAGGACCTGCAGCAATAATTAAGCGGTTCCTGAGGTCTCAGTTGCAGATCATTGTTCTCGAGCGACTTATAGCGGTCACCGCCGCGATTACGCCGTGCAGCGTCTAGTTTGCTGGACAATTAGCCGAGCAATCAGCTGCGCCTACATCGTCATCGTGCAGTGGGACCCGCTCCCGAGCATAACCGGGCCGCGCCGCAGCCAGCACCGCCGCAGAGCCAGCGCCGCCAGCCACGAGTGGTGGACAACTAGAGTGCCCAAATTGCCCTGCCTGCCCCATCTGACAAGTGAGCCCGTTCCTGTATATTTCCTAGTTCATTCCTCTTTGATTTGTGCAATTTGTGTTTATGGTTCCTCATTTGTTCTCTTTGTGTTTTCTGTACCTATAATAATTCTCGCTAATCGCACTTGCTGAGCGCTAAGCTTGCGTCAATCGCCAGCCTACTTAGTCTAGCTTAAGCAAAGCTCGAGAAGCCTAAATAATACAGACACATACCTGGTTAGAAGTGCAAGTCATTTTACATCTCCAATCCTACGCCAATCACTATACTGAGAAATCATTCGCCCTTCTTCATAACCTCTAAACTATAATACTTAGCGCTAAACGCATTATTTTTCCGTAAACCGTCATTTTAATTGCTTCAAAGCTTTTAACACGCTTTAACACTATCTATATCTTCCACCCCACATAAGCCTAGGTGTATCCAACGTTGATCGCACTTAGACTTTATTAAATAGCCGAAAACATCCCGCTTGCCATTATTTCTATCAGTTATTTAGCCGTGCATAATTAACTAATTCCAGGCAGCCGAGAGCCACGTCCGTCGCTCGACGCATTGCATCGGAGTGCGCCTGCGCCGGCTGATAAGAAACCGGTCTGCGACGGCCGGCCGCCAGCTGATCGACGAAGCGAGGAGCGTATTGTACCTTTGCATTCATTTGTTTACTTCGTAGTTGCTTGATTTATCTCGATAGTTTACAATAACAATGTCTTTGCCTTTAGAACAAAAAGAGTTAAAAGGTAAACGTAGTTACATTAAAGGACGTTTAACGAAATTTAAAAATCATTTGGATAGAACCATGTCATTAGAGGAAATTTCTGACGCGGACATTAATCAACTCTCAATGAAACTAGCGAGATTACAAGCATTATTTTGCGAGTTCGATGAGGTGCAAGGCCAAATAGAGATTTGTGGTGAGTCAAACCAAGCTGAGGAACTGAACGCTCGCGATTCAATCGAACAGGATTTTGACAATTTTATCGCTATTGCCCAGATTTTTATAGAAACGCATTCGACCGAAAAACCAATTAAGTCGCCGTCGAGTAATGCGAGTGGCACTTCCTCTAACTGTCACCACGAGAACTGTGACGTTCTAGGTTTTAAACTGCCGGTGATAAAAATCCCAAATTTTGATGGCACATATTTCAAATGGCTCGAGTTCAAGGAGATTTATATTTCTCTAGTTCACGACAATAGCAAAATTAAAAACATTCACAAATTTCACTATCTTCACTCTTATTTAGAAGGTGAAGCTGCTCGTGTTCTCAGTAATTTTGAAGTATCCGATGCTAACTATTCCGAGGCTTGGCAATTGCTTTGTAAGCGTTATGACAACAAGCGTCAGCTAATAAATAACCACCTTAAGGCTTTGTACAGCATCGAAACCGTGCGAGAGACCGACAAGTCACTTCGTTTTATTATTGATCATATTAATAAGAACTTGCGGGCTCTCCGCACTTTAGGGCTGCCCACTGATCAATGGGATGTCCTAATTATTTATATGGTAACAGCAAAGTTGGACAGTAGTACTTGTTACAAATGGGAAGAACACCGAAATACGCTACCGGAAATTCCCACTTTGAATCAATTCTTTGACTTTTTAAAGAGTAGGGCTGACGTTTTAGAAACTGTCAATAGACAACGTCACGACAAAGCTAAATACCAGCCGCCACCGCCCCAGACCAAGTCACAAAGTAAGTCTTTCGCTCTAACGACTAAACCGACCCCGTCGTTCTCGAAATCTACTCCTGAATGTTTGATGTGCAAGGGTTTTCATCGCCTTTATGAATGCACCACGTTCAAAACTAAATCACCTGAGGATAGGGTTTCGCTAGTAGGAAGTTTGAATTTATGTGAGAACTGCTTAAGGATTGGTCATAAAGTTCAAAGTTGCAGGCTGCCGGGTTCGTGTCGTTCGTGTAAGCAAAAGCACAATACTCTTTTACATGTCCCAGACCATTCTGCATCATCTAATGCTAGCCCAACACAATCTCAAAGCTTGGCTGCTATCACAAATTCCGATGTTCTATTGTGCACCGCCCAAGTTCAGTTGAAGAACCCTAATACCAACAAGGTGCTCACAGCACGCGCATTACTAGACAGCGGGAGCCAGTCATCATTCATTACCGAAAGGGTTAAACAAATTTTAAACTTGACTCCTCAGCCATCAAATGTCAGTATAGTCGGGCTGTCGGACACTCTAATAAACGTCGACACGAAGCGTTGCGCTCTACAACTTCAGTCTCTTACTGACCCATTTAATGTCAATTTGACATGCCTTGTCATCTCCAGTATTGCTGACAAAATACCAAAGGTCACGCTCGATATAAACCAGTACGACTTATCCCATTTTCAACTAGCGGACCCCAATTTCTTTGAAGCCTCCTCTATCGATATGCTCATCGGTGCTGATCTATTTTGGGACCTAATAGGGTCCTCTCAGCATTCGTTAGGAGCTCATAATCCTATCCTTCGCAGCTCTAAATTAGGATGGCTCATTGCAGGTCCTCTGCCTATCTCACCTAATAAAATAAAACCGACAAACAGATTTACCCACTGCAATTTCCTATTTAAAGAACCTAACTTACCTACTATCCATGATGAACTGCAAAAGTTCTGGGAGCTAGAAAACATCCCACAATCTCACCCTTACTCTCGAGAAGAAAAGCTCTGTAACCAGCATTACCTCGATAATACCTACCGTTTGGAGAATGGTCGTTTCTGTGTAGGCCTCCCTCTTCGCGACGAAGGGGACTGCCTAGGGGACTCCTACTCGCTGGCTAAGAAGAGATTTCTAAGCCTGGAAGCTCGCTTCAGAAAACAACCTGAGCTAAAGGAGCCGTACTCAGATTTTATTCACGAGTACGCACAACTCGGTCATCTCTCAACTTCAAAGATCCCCAGACCTACTAATGGTTTTTTTCTTCCTCACCACCCTGTCATTAGGACCAAAAGCGAGTCGACTAAGCTCCGTGTCGTATTCGACGCCTCGGCACGCTCTGTTTCCGGTTTCTCGGTTAATGACCTACAGATGGTAGGTCCCGTCATACAGGATTCCCTATTTAATATACTTCTACGTTTCCGCCAATACAAATACATAATTTCAGGGGACATAGAAAAAATGTTTCGCCAGGTCCTTGTAAGGGAATCAGACCGAGATATGCAGCTTATTTTATGGCGTGAGAACGAAAATGAATCTCTTCGCACGTTGAGGCTGAATACCGTTACCTATGGCTTTTCAAGCGCTAGTTTTCTCACTACGAGGTGCATCTGGCAACTGGGCGACGAAGCTAATGACCCAACTATAAAAACAATCATCCAAAATGATTTTTATTGCGATGATTTACTCACTGGGGCGGACAACGAAGTAGATTTGAAGTACATTCAGCGCCAAGTGTCGAGCGAGCTGGCTAAAGGATGTTTCCACCTAAGAAAATATAGGTCAAATCTGACAAATTTACTTGATACTGCCAATGTACCCAAGGAAGGTAACTTAATTATAAGTAACTCGACTAGTACGTTGGGTATAGGCTGGTGTCCCGAATCCGACATGCTTCAATTTCAAATCGAACATACGCCCAGCGCTAATTTGACTAAAAGGTCTATCCTGTCCTCAACCTTCAAGATCTTCGACCCCCTCGGTCTTCTAGCCTTGTGCACAATTAAACCTAAAATTTTACTTCAAACGTTGTGGACGTTAAAACTAGATTGGGACGAAGGAGTCCCAGACAATATCAAAAGGTGTTGGTCGAAGTTTACACAATCTTTAAATACGCTCTCGTTATTGCAAATTCGAAGACGAGTGCTTATTAACAACGCTGTTCACATAGAGATGCATTGTTTTAGTGACGCGTCTCAGCAAGCTTTTGGTTCGTGCATTTACCTCAGGTCGAGAGACGCCGCAGGGAACGTGCTAATTAATCTATTGTGCGCTAAAGCTCGCGTCGCGCCTCTCAAACCTACCACTATCCCACGACTCGAGCTCTGTGGCGCACTTTTGGGGGCACAGTTAAGCTCTGCCGTGAAACAAGCTCTACGGTGTAAAATACATCGCCTCGTCTATTGGTCCGATTCGCAGGTGGTTCTCGGTTGGCTTAAAACACCTAACAAAACAAAAACTTTTGTCGCAAATAGAGTTGTCGCCATCTCGGAACTTTCTGACCCTAATGACTGGCGGTATGTGCCAACAGCCGAAAATCCAGCTGATTTATGCTCTCGCGGTGTAGATCCCCATAACGTCATCGGTGCCGATCTTTGGTGGCACGGGCCAACGTTTCTAACTCAGCCTGAAACTTCATGGCCAGCGTCAGATTTCAAGGTTGTCCAACTACCGGAATTAAAAGCGTTGCCTGCTTTTGTGGCGGAGACTGCACCTTCGGCACCGCTAGTAAATATAAGCGAATACTCAAAACTCACTAAATTACAAAGGGTATGTGCCCGGGTACTTAGATTCATACATAATACTCGATACCCTAAAAACAAACATAAAACAGATTTTCTATCGGTTGACGAGTTACAACAATCCTTAAACCATTTAATCAAATGCGCTCAAATCGATTCATTTCCCAATGAATTTGCTTGTCTTCAAGGTAAAAAGCCGTTACCATCTAAATCTAATTTAAGTTCCCTTAACATTTTTATTGACAAGGAAAACTTAGTTCGCGTCGGCGGCCGAATCGGCAACTCAAATCATCCCTATGACAAACGACACCCTATTTTATTACAAGGTAACCATCATTTGACTAAATTAATATTTCAGCATGAGCATGATCGCCAAATGCACGCCCCACCCCAACTGTTGCTGGCCTCTGTTCGCGATCGGTACTGGCCCATAGGCGGCCGCAAGTTAGCTCGCGACGTCTATCAGCGTTGTTTTAAATGCCGCAGGTTCAGAGGCAGCGGCATGACGAATATTATGAGCGACTTGCCACCGCACCGAGTGGAACCGGATTTCCCATTCAGCACTGTTGCCACTGACTTTGCTGGCCCATTTTTGATCACCGATCGCAAGGGTAGAGGGTGCAAAATAACAAAATGTTACTTGTGTATTTTTATCTGTTCTAGATACAAATGCATTCATCTAGAAGCAGTTAGTGAATTAAGCAAAGACGCTTTTATTTTAACGCTTAAAAGGTTTATTGCTCGTAGGGGGTTGCCTAAACTAATTTGCTGCGATAATGGCAGAAACTTTGTGGCTGCTGCCAAGGAAATAAAAGGGTTCCTTAAGTCTAATAACGACTCAATTTGTGACTTTGCATCTCAACGAGGCATAGAATTTAAATTCTCACCGGTGTACGCTCCTCACTTCAACGGACTAGCTGAGGCCGGAGTCAAGTCGGCTAAGTTTCATATACGTCGTATATTAGGGCAAACACATTTAACATTTGAGGAGCTATCTTCTCTCTTTGCTCAAATCGAAGCCATCCTAAATAGCCGACCCCTGTGTCCTCTCAGCCCATCACCCGACGACCTCCAACCCCTCACACCGGCTCACTTTATAATCGGCAGGCCACTTACTTCGTTCCCGTCAGCGTGCTACGGAGACTCCGACGCCCCACTCCGCGACAGATTCCAGCGTCTAGAGCAAGTCCGCCAACATTTCTGGAAGCGCTGGTCACGAGAGTACATCGCAGAGCTGCAGCAACGTACAAAATGGCGCCTCAAAGAAAAGGATTTGCGCCTAGATGACCTAGTGCTTATAAAAGACGAAACGCCGCCTCTATACTGGCGGCTAGGTCGAGTCAACAAGCTGTTCCCGGGACCGGATGGAGTCCCACGGGTCGCAGATGTGATCACCGCCAGCGGGACCGTACGTCGAGCCCTCAACCGCCTGTGTTTGCTGCCAGACGCGCGCAACTGTTGAAAGCTGATGCCTGATGAAGCTTTCAACGGCCGGGAGGATGTTCACGCCGCTGTCGCTACGTTTACGGTCAAATGGCCTTTAACTTTATATAAACTAGAGTCATAGTTGCAATGTATACTTTCTCACCAATTAAAACACTCGCACATCACGCGATACATTACTCACCCAATCACAGACCCTTACACACATACGTCACACACTCGTCATACATTATTACACGTCCTCACTTCCATACTTGCCTTCTATACTTCAACCAAACAAACCAACTTGTACGATTTTATTGTAATAAATCAAATTCAGAGATATTCGAAGTTTTAAATTATCTCTCCTTGTTCCTGAAAGGAACTAGTTATAAACTATTTCAAAGTTACTAATTAAAAGTAATCTCGCCTACTTAGTAAGTAGACAAAATGGCGGAGCTTGTTAGAAAGGTGTTTTTTTTATTATCTGTGGTCTGTTTCCAAAGTCATAATAGACAAACGTGATTTAAACATAATGTAAACAAACAGTCGCAATAGGACATACATATATAAAACGTTTATTTGCGTCTAACAAATGTATATATTTATTATTTCTTATTACCTAGACCTCAATTAATACAGCACTAGACTAAGGACATTTACTTTACACAATCACATTAAATTTCTTGATAAGGGATTGAATACTTCCAATCATGAGTATTCTACAATAGCAGTGGATGCCGTCGTTTGAACCTCTTGGAAAACCTCACCACACAAATTATTAACATTTATCACACTTATAAGTCATATAACTCAAAATTTGACATGACAACAGCTGTCGAGGACAGCTGTCACGTAGGTGTCAGCTAGATATCTTATTTATTGTAGGCACTTATAAGGTAAAATATTGTAGAGGTTTTATATGTTTTATGAAAACCACAAAAGAGGTTGATATAGCGCAATTCGGACGCGCAACATTTGCCCCTAATTAGTTCATTAATTGTTTTTTTTTTTAAATCTAACTACAGGGATTAATTTGAGAAGCCTAATAAGCCTGTTCCTCGAAATGGTTTTTAAATGTTCATACATTGTTAAAAATAGGTGTATCCCAATTAATGAAATAGTTTATAACTAGCAAGTTTAGGTGTGTTAACGTTTTATAATCTGATCTCTGGAAAGATCAAAGTTATTTTCCTCCAACAAACAAATATTCAGTGTGAGTAGCAAGTGTACCTTCATTACCCAAGCTCTGGACTCCTGCACCAAACTAAATAGACCCTTACGTGGAGTATTCCCTCATCAAGGCGACGACATTCTTCCGGTTTTTAG
The DNA here is from genome assembly GCA_923062465.1 of Acleris sparsana. Taxonomy (NCBI): domain Eukaryota; kingdom Metazoa; phylum Arthropoda; class Insecta; order Lepidoptera; family Tortricidae; genus Acleris; species Acleris sparsana. Next base: position 1,018,875 of record OV281307.1, read on the forward strand.
CTAACCAGTCTATGTTGACCTGCGCCTTCTCGATCGCCTGGTCCACCGACAGCTTGGACTCTTCCAGGTATTTTTTGTTCTTTTCACGCCATACCATGAACTGAAAAGGTAAAATTTGTATGTTTGATACACGTTCATATTACAACACACAGTCAGTGTTGCTAAAGGACTAGCTTGTGTTATCTTGCGTATTTGTCTAAGGTTTCATGTAATGAGTAATATACTCATTAAAAAGTATTTACCAAGTTAAGAACTCGTATTTACCAAGTCATAAGACTCATTGGCAATAACCTAGGTCATCCTAGGTACTCGCAGTGTAGTGTATTTAGATGCCCATCTCAATACCCTAGAGTTCAGGAGAAATATGTATCTAGTAAAATATTTTATCCAGTTATTGCGAGGCTGCACGCACAATCCTTATCTAAGCCCTGATTCCTCTGCGAGTAGAGCCTGTCCGTAAAATTCAGCTTCGCTCACAGCGTCGCCCATTGTTTGCTCTCCCTGCATCGCGCACTCGAGCGTTATGCCACTCCCCTTTGCATCGTGCGTTGACTCTCCTTAATAAGATTCTGAGCAGTGATAGCACATTGGATGTCTTTCATAGTACTATACCTGGTTTTCTAGCAGCAGCCGGCCGCTACCTAGAGTCTACAGCAACTCCAAGCACAATACTTAATGCTTAAACTAAGTTTACTGTACTACCACTGCTGTAAATATTTGTCCTGTTAACACGTTTAGCTAGACTGTAAGTGTTAATTTTAGGAATTTGAATAAATAAATAAATAAATAAATGTGCTCTAGTTTCTATTAAAAATAACATACTTTTATGTTATGATGTTGTCATTAATACAATAATGTAGTTTCTAAATCTTAATTTGGCTCTCGTAGTAGACTCACTCAGAAAGCACTCACTCAGTCAGAAATGGTTAGGTTATTATTATAACGTCAACACAATCGTTCCTGCTTGTTGTAGACTGTTGAGCACTTTGTGTCTTGTCATTATAATGAACTTTAAACTAAAGATGACAGTGACCTTCCAAACACAATCAACATTTTTATTGGGTGATTGTAACGAAATCCTCACCTCATCTAACTCCTGCTGCGTGGTGAACTGGTCCAGCAAACTCTTCACGATCTGCCCGAGCCGCCGACCCTGGCCTTGGAACCTGCAACGCCGAAAATCAGTCGATGATGGTAACAGAAAGCGATAACGTCAATAATGTGCGGGATTCATTAAAAATACGCTATATAAAATTGTGATAATCCAGTAGATCTTATGCTAGATCATGATAGATGTATAGTTGCCATCACGTAAAAAGCCCGCCGGCGATGTACCCGAGTCGCGCATTTATCTACGAAATTGGTGGCATGAAGGGGGTAGAGCGGGGGAACACGCGCCCGGTATGCTTATGCGTGCACGCTATTGGTTGGCGACTGTCCCCATGCAAACACATGCCATTTTCACTGAGCGGCCTTTTCGGCAGACGGGTTCTTCTCATAGGCGTGTCGTTTTTCTGGCTTCGTCATGGACCTTCGGGCCTTGACGCTGTTTCAAGATCCTAAATCCTGCAACGTTGCAATTCCTTCGCTGTTGCAGCGGATGACCATTATCTGAATCATCTTTTTCGTTTACAAATATATTTTAGAGACAATTTAATCGTCGCTTTTTTTTTCAATGGAAAATCGTCACTACAGAAAGACTTTATTATCATTAAATGACACTGACGACGGCCGCAGCCTAAATATAACTTACACATCTATAGGCCAAGGTTCGTTATAATATAACTTACGCTTTGTAGATGTCGTCGACGCGGTGGTAGATGAAGTCCTTGGCGACGTAGTAGCCGACGGTGGAGCGCGCGACGGCGCCGATCACGGTCGCCGAGTCCTGGCGCCGCACCTCCGAGCCCTCCGTCACGGCCCACTCCAGGTACCTGACGGAATCGGGAGTGTACAATACTGATCTAAAGAGATTTTCCTCTTGTATCTCTTACATGACTGACACAAGGATAATTCATGTCATTTATGGAAATAGGTAGGGAGGTTTACCTATATCAAAAGTGGGTATTTACCTAACATAACCGGATAAATACCCAATTTACCTAGTATATCGGGTAGATACAGCTATGTATTCAGGTAATTTACCCAAGTAAGTATACTGCCGGCAGTTGTATGGGCTATTGACCTACCACTCATCTTTAGAAATATTTGTGAAAGTAGGTGTATTAGTTAAAATTGAATGCTGATAGTTGGCAAGTTCCAAGCAGTAAAATGAACAGAGTGTTTCTAGCACATAAAAATAAAATAACACTGTTTTTTTTTTAAATAAATGGTTTTTGATCTGGCGATTTAAATATTAGGCTTAAGCAAGTACAATGTTCCTAACTACAACCATTTCGTAATTACCTAGCCATATCCATTTCACACTCCCAGTGACATTGGATTCTCGGAGGGTCTTCTAAGTTTCTAACAATTTAATTAAAATAACTGAACTTGGATTCTCCACTTTGGAATTTTGAAAATTGGTCATCTTATTATCTTCGGAATTCTCTATATCTTATCTTACTAATATTATAAATGAGAACTTTAGGATGTTTGAATGGAATAGAAGAGAAAATATTTATTCAACGCACAAACAAGAAAAACAATAGAAAAAATGATGAAACTTGGCATACATATAGATTAGGTCCTGGAATAGTTTTTCCTCTGGAAAGTTCCTGAAGGAATAATGATATCCGGAATCTACTCGGACAAAGTCGCGGGCAGAAGCTAGTAACATAATAACACTTACTGCGACAGTATCCACACTTCCCTAGTGCAGGCGAGCGCCCGCAAGATGGCGTCCGAGGCGGCGGCCACGTTGGCGTGCTGCTTGCGCGACAGCAGGAAGCGCCAGTGCGCCACGCTGCCGCGCGACATCGCCACGCAGTACACCGTGCGGCGCAGGTCCAGCGGGATCCTGGGGGACAACGATAACAGTCTTTATTCTGTGGCCACAGACTATAAGAGGCTGTTATGGTGCCACGCCCACACAAGAACGGGATGGGATGGCTTTTTGTGCTTCCGAGAAGAATGTGAAATGAAGATAGTTCGCCGCGCCTTGATGGCAGCGACAAATTCAATTAATTGCTGTTTCCTTTAAAACCACATTTATTGAAAAAATGGTTCATCAGGATTAAGAAGTAACATATACTAAACTATTTAACCATAAATCGTCGTAAAAGGCCTTCGAACATTAAACCAAAAACATGCAAAAAAGGTGTCATGATTGAAAAATTTAACTATCGAGGATTTTTCACATATAGCAGTCTCACGAAGATATGGTCATTGATCGAGTTTAATATATAGAAAAAAGGAGACACAAAGCCGTTATGGTTATTGAAATCCAGATCGCGGAACACTACCGACTTCATCATTATATGGTCTCTTAATAGAGAGATCTCTCTCCAGTCGGTTATGCTAACGGAAACTAGTTTTTACTTGTCACATGTCTGCAATCGTCGCAATAATTCATATGACAGATACGTACGACTTAAATATTCTCAAGCACAAACAAGCAGCTCCATAGCTGTGTTCTGCACCTTTTCACCAGCAATTTTGACGTGACGTAGAGACCTCGTAATGTTCTCCTAGTCACTATTTTTAATTTAATGATATTGAGCTTACATTCGTAATGATTTTGTTGGTGTTAGTTTTAAAATAATTATTTATTACTTTATTACCCTGTAAAGTTAGTTTTAAGTATTATTGTATTTTATAATGGGAAAAAATGACCTTCTGCTGGAGTTTCTTGCGGCGCTTCTTCTCCGCAATGATGGTCTTGTCCGAAGCGCTAGTAGATTCACTCTATATTACCGACGTGTAAAAGAGCACTCATGTGGCCAATTTACTGAATAAATATTTTGAAATTTTTATTTGTCAATGTTGTTTGTTTGTTGTTAGTGAATAAAGATTATTTTATAAGTGGCAACCACGTTAGGCAGTAGGTATCTGACACCTCAGCATAGTGCTAAGCCTGTCTCCGATTCACTGCAGCGAGGACACCCTTCGTGCTATTACCGTCACATCAGTTGTCTTCTTTTATTTATGTCTATCCGTGTGTCTTCTGTGTACTGAAGCGCATGTGTCCTGTGTACTCACGGGTTGTCTTCGTCAGGGGTGTCGGAGTCCATCCACTGCTGGAATAGCTCGATGGCGTTCTCCTCGCAGCCGGGCACCTTCATGCGGCACGCCCATCCGCTTGTCAGAACCTGGCAAATAAACGACAGATGTTAGTTTTTTTTTAAACTAGAAGAGGCAAAAGAGCCAGGGCGTCCTATCACGAACCCATTATTATTATTATTGGGATGGTTGAGATGGGCCTTATGTGCTACTCGTACTTCGACTATTGATGATCTTTTGTGGCAGCCCTTTGTTTAGAGCTCACCGCAAAGACCCGTCACGTCCAGAAATTTCCAGATGCTTTGGAGAGTGAGGAGTTGTATCTCTTTTGGGTCCATGATGTCGCCCTAGGTAGATACTTCTGTTGCGCATTACTGGTCCGCATGAGCAGAGGATGTGCAACGACCCCATATGGGCTCCTGTAATGCGCTGAGCCGCCCAGAAGCTGGCGTTTGAATATGCTTGTCTTTTAAAGTCGTCGGAGCGGTCCGGAAATACCGACGCAATAGGTTAGCTACAGTGTCATAGCTCTCAGAAGCTGCTTCGGGTTTGTACTTATCTCTACAATATGAGCTTGAGAGCGGGTGAGAGAGAAGTGAAAACCCAAAGCACTCTTTAAGTGCTCATAAACTTCACACAAAACATAAAATCAGCAATACACTCGGTGTCTCTTTCCCTAATAAATATTAACGCCATTTAAAAGGAGCTATAACATTTTTAGATAGCTCTCTTTCTAGTTCAGAAATCTCGAGCAAAAATGCCCTTTGTGCCAGCATTTTTTTTTTTTTTTTCTAGGGGATGCTTTTATAATTGAGAAATAAGCACCTATAAGTAGTTCCGGTCCGTGGCTCATTATTTATGAAGAGTTAAATCCCTCATTAAAAATACATAGAAGGGAAGCATGGCGTTTGGGAACTGCTTTTGCCTTTGTTATTTTTTTGCCACTGACCTGCATTTTAACGCTGTTCAAATCCTCCGAGTTCACGATCCTCTTCTGCGCCAGCCCACCGACGCGCTCGTAGGTGTCCGAGATGAGTCCGCGCACGTATCTCTGGTACGCGCCGTAGTCGGGGCTCCGCTTCAGCACGCCCTCGATCTTGGATAGGCTCGAGAGCCCCGTCATCAGCGGTAGGTAGTGCGTCTCGCGGCTCAAGTAGTTTACAATCCTGTGGAGTGAGGAAAAGTGTTTTATAAATCATGCGATATGATATTAGTGTTGTTTTCATAGAAGTCATTCTGAGCTTCACTCTGGGTGGTATATCTAAGATGAAAAGAAAAAGTGGTCAATTTGGTCAGGTGAGACACGAATCAACGGCAGATAAATAAACTTGTTGGTGGCTGACAGGCAGCATAGTTTGAGATCAGGTGGTGAATGCAATTAGCATAGGACCTGTGCTTATGTGACAGTGCTTGTAATTTTTTCGTTTACATGAACATGACTTGGACATGATTTGGGAGACTGTGCTGAACACTCACAGCAGCGCCTGCTCGTAGTCGAGCACGTTGGTCCAGGCGAGCAAGAGCGCGTCCCTGAGAAGCTGCACTCTGCTGAGCGCCGGTATGCTGGTGTACCCAGCGCTGTTCACTGTCTGGACCGGGAAACTACTCAACACTTACTGCAGCGCGTGCTCGTAGTCGAGCATGTTGGTCCAGGTGAGCGAGAGCGCGACGCTGAGCAGCTGCATTCTGCTAAGCGCCGGTATGCTGGTGTACTCAGCGCTGTTCACTGTCTGGACCGGGAGACTACTCAACACTTACTGCAGCGCGTGCTCGTAGTCGAGCATGTTGGTCCAAGTGAGCGAGAGCGCGACGCTGAGCAGCTGCATTCTGCTAAGCGCCGGTATGCTGGTGTACTCAGCGCTGTTCACTGTCTGAACCGGGAGACTGTGCTGAACACTCACAGCAGCGCCTGCTCGTAGTCGAGCACGTTGGTCCAGGCGAGCAAGAGCGCGTCCCTGAGAAGCTGCACTCTGCTGAGCGCCGGTATGCTGGTGTACCCAGCGCTGTTCACTGTCTGGACCGGGAAACTACTCAACACTTACTGCAGCGCGTGCTCGTAGTCGAGCATGTTGGTCCAGGTGAGCGAGAGCGCGTCGCTGAGCAGCTGCATTCTGCTAAGCGCCGGTATGCTGGTGTACCCAGCGCTGTTCACTATCTGGACCGGGAGACTACTCAACACTCACTGCAGCGCGTGCTTGTAGTCGAGCACGTTGGTCCAGGCGAGCGAGAGTGCGTCGCTGAGCAGCTGCACTCTGCTGAGCGCCGGTATGCTGGTGTACTCAGCGCTGTTCACTGTCTGGGCCAGCAGACGCCAGTTGCGCTCGTCGTAGTTCACTCGGTATGGCGCTAAAAAAATATGTTAGGCTGTAAGCACTTAGGTGCTTCGGGTTTGCATCTCTCTCTCACTTGCTCTTAATAAGAGCGTATGCGAGCGAGTGAATGAGAAGTACAAAACCCGAAGCACCTTCTAAGAGTTATCGCACTGTAATTAGATTTTGTCAAATTTTACAGTGGTCCCAATTGTTCTTACTGCGCCTTTGCCCTATTTTTGCTGGGGCACTAAAAAAATATATATAATAGATATCATGCTTAGTGGCGTGCATAGGGCAAACGGGCTTTGGCCAACAGTGGACAGCTGTAGACTAAAGATGAGATTGACAGTATTGACACCCATTTGTCAATTTCTACGGTTAAAAATATCGATGACATGAAACAAGATACGAAAATGATTTAGCATCCACAGTATATAAATTAAAATTACACAGTAAAAGCCCAAAACTCAATATCTGTCAAATACGGGTGTGTAGGGGGTTTTTGTCTACCTAATAGTTATCAGAATGTTACTCACCGATCATGTTAGCATTGAACAGCACCCACTCCTCAGAGCTGGAGCCGTGCTCGTATCTGTGCTCGGCAGAGACTCCCTCTTCAGCCCCGAGCCACTGCACGGGCTCCGGCTTCTGCCCCACCTCGTTCTGGCAGATCACGTTCAGGGGCACCCACCAGGACGAGTTGGAGGATGACACGCCGTCGTTCAGGTAGCGTCTCTGAAGGACAAATATGGATTAGGAACCGATATTTTTATTAGTGTCCGACCGACGTTTCGGTTTCGGTTTCGTTTCGGGGAAGTTTCGGTTTTGGTAAAAAAGTTCCGAGCTTACCTACTTTACTAGTTCATTTTTGCTTTGACAAATAAATAAAATAAGGAATGATCATAAGTTATGAGTAGTATTTTGAGGCTATGGCTGTTTGTCATTTGTTAATATTATGGCCAGAAATAACGGTGCACTTATTATATAATTTATAATATTTAACGATTTTAACACATCTATAAAAGTTTCGGTTTCGGTTTAGGCCGAAACTAGAAACAAAACCGAACCTTCGGTTTCGGATGTTTCGGTAGGAATCTAGTCACTCACTTGCGTGATGGTGAGGGTATTCCCGCTGTAGTCCCTTTCGACGGTGAGGATTGGGTACCCGGTCTGCTTGGTCCAAGTGTCCATGACGGTCTTGACGGTGACGTTGCGCGTCAGCCCGCCGTACTCCTGGTTCACCAGCGTCAGCTCGTGCCAAAGGTCGTCCTGCTCTGCGTTGCTGTACGAGTGCTTCACCAGGTAGCTGGGGGAAACGTTGGTATTGCGATTTGGTCGTAGAATAGCTCACCGGAAGATGAGGAGACGTGATACAAAGAGTCACGTGTTCTACCAGAAGTGTGGAATGACTTGTAAAAAGTTGTCTCACGGAATATGTTCTAAAGTTTTGAATTACTTAAAAAATCCTGATTGAGCTCACTTGTTGATGGCCTTCCTGAAGACGTCGTTCCCGAGGAACATGGTCATCATACGGATGAGCGCGGACCCCTTGCGGTACGAGATCTCGTCGAAGATCTCCGAGATGCGCTTCGGGTCGTCGATAGGGACGGACACCTGGGGAAGAGTGTGATGAATTGAATAATTGTCAATTTTTAGAAGCCGTCTTGTATGTATCAAACCTACATAGATCAGGGGGGTGACCATGACATACTAAAGCTTTTGAGTTTAGGTTGAGAGAAAAGGACAGATCTATGGCAGTTATAAAGCTCTGTCCCTTTCTCTCAACTTAAACTGAACAGCTTTAGTATGTCATGGTAACCCCTCGGTGCGGCTAGCATAAGTTGCATGCGACTTGGTTCTCGCTCGGATCTCCCTTTCTCAGTCAGATCAGTAACGATAGAGATGCAATGAGCGACGAGCGAGAAAATACAACATGTGCTACCGGTGATGAGTCTCTATTCTATGCGTTAAAAGTAATATTGTCTTTGACGTCTTATCATAGGTGGATAGGAATGGCTTGGTGGTGAGACGTTTCGTTCTGGTCTTTTTAATTTAAATAAGATTGGTGAGCGATCTCTAACACACCTGATAAAGCGCTACTAGTTGAGGTGGAATAAAGCGAGGTTTTTTTGCTGTCAAACTTTTAAGTTAAAAAAAAATGCTTCTCGCTCTAGAACTGAAGTTAAAGAAAGACAGCAATCAACGCCTGCAAATTTCATTGCCGGTCTAATGCACGAGTTTTCGCTAGCAAAAAAATAACCTACAAAATACAATCAACTTACCGGATGCGAAGACTGCAGCGCGTCGAGACTCAGCACAGACATGATGTTGTCCACCGCATAGGCCTCCTCGGCACGCCAGTCGGGCTCCACGGCCGCCACCCCCACCGACGCCGCGAACGTGGCGAAGCCCTCGTTCAGCCACAGGTCTGACCACCACTTCATCGTCACCAGGTTGCCGAACCACTGGTGGGCCAGCTCGTGGGCTATCACCTGGGAATTGCCATTAAAACAATAATAATAAATATCAGGTTTGACAATCTCACACAAGCCACATGCAAAAGGTGCATGAGACAAATAATAATATTAATTAATACGTCAATCATCCTGTCAGGTCATCTCAGTGAACGTTACGCGTGTCCAAGCATTAAAAGCAATGAAGATGAACAGTGCTTTACCTCAGCAACTCGCTCCTTGTTCAAGAACGAAGACTGCTCTTTATCGTAGAGCAGCGCCGTTTCGCGGTAGGTGATGAGCCCCCAGTTCTCCATGGCGCCCGCAGCGAAGTCCGGGATGGCCACCATGTCCTGCTTGGGCAAGGGGAACGGCACTCCGAACCACTTCTCGAAGTAGGATAGAACTTTGGGGCCGGTTGTCGAGGCGTATTCCGCCTGCAAGACAAAATGATTTTTATGGCGTGGGGAAGGTTAACAAGCACACAGGCCATCTGATGGGCTTTGAGCATCTTATCAATGTGATCCTGAATACGAAGGCCAACCAAACATCACTATCAGCCTATTCACCCATTCCATCCATATTGACTAAGGAAAAAATAAATATGCTAGTAATTTCATCAGTTGTCTGAATCAAATCGAGAAACCTAAAACGGTCACCTATTGTGATGCTGAACATACTTGGTATTGTCTAAAGAGGAGACAGTTAATCTTGGGTCCGGCGTAACTTGGTTTCTTATTGCTTGTTTTTATACGGTTTATTTAGGATCAATTACAGATAATTTCTTAGGACATATGACGGGCGCTGTTTCGTATCCTAAGACTCGAGATGCATTAGACAGACTTACTTGACTAAGTACATTACAGCATGTGAACATTATAAAAAAAATGTGAAGCTCAAGGATGTGTACCTGGTCAATAGCGTCAGCTCTCGTCCAGATCTTGAACTTTGTGGTGGAGAGATCTGGTGGGCTCTCGACGCTGGAGAACTTGGAGACCACCCAGGCCATCAGGTACGTGGACATCGGCACCGAAGTGGCGTAGTGTTCCCACTCGAACTGGTCCTGGTCTTTCCTGAAGAAAAACGCGTGTTAGACGCAGTGGCGAATCGTTATCTGCACGTCTCACCACCGGCAAAGAAGTGATAAACTTTCGACTGTTGTCTCGCACAAGAAACGGTGTCAGTAAAAGAGACACAAGTATTAATAAGTCGTTTATCGCTGGCTGCTTACACTGCCGTCGAGAACTCTCTCACCGACAAAAGATATTTATTCCGTATTCCCGTCCCGTGTCAATAAAAGAGACGCATATATAGGTATTAATACGCGTTGCGCCAACCCCAAATAAGTTGACTAAGAGCAGGAGAATGATGATGATATAGAGGTATTAATAGTTGATCGTTGGCTCTACTGGCTTCTCGCTTATTGTCGGCGTTAGGACAGAATTGTTAATATTAGGCAGCTAAATATTATCGCAAGGCAACGCATATAAGCGTGTTTCCTGACATTTGCCAAGCATCCAAAACGCAAATGTGTTTTAAACGCCATCGTCTCGCATCGGCGCTCCCTTGTCGGTTGTCGGGTGTGTTCATTGTCGGTTGCGCCGTAGTTAATACTGATTGATTATTTGTAATTGTGCCCACTCACCTGAATTTTTCATTAATTTTTGACCACGACCAGACGCTCTCCAAAGCACTGTAAAAGGAAAGGTTAAAATATCAGCTATTCTTTCGGCAATAGAAAGTGAGGATCTTGATGTGACCGTTCTTTTCAAGTTTTTTTTGTGGGTTTTGGTTTCTGCTACTGTACAGGTTTATTGAAATCCTTACTACAAAGAGGCTGTACCTATAGGTTTCTGCACTGCACATTTCCATTGACATAGTTCTCTTTTCAAATTACTTTTCTTCCCTAGAGTTGACATGCGTCACTTTCAAAACCGTTACAAAGATACAATGTCATACTTTCAGATTATGAGACATGGAAAATAGGAAAAAATACTGAGCTTCCGTCTTACTTGTCACTAGAGCGGTTCTGGACAGGCATGTTGGCGATGGCGGAGTAGTTCTTGTGGTGCCCGATCCTGACCGCAAAGGTGGCCTTGTAGATGGGCTCGTCGAAGCAGGGGAACGCCTTGCGGGCGGAGATCGCCTCGAACTGGGTCGCTATCAGGTGCCTAGAAATAGAACAGATATTAGACTTTGTGATTGAGGACTTTATTCCTAGTGACGCCCACCAATATTACACATAGGAACATTTTTGGAAGTAGGAATTTGAATGTAACAGCAAGGAAAATAAAGTTTTATCTTAAATTCCATTTTGAACTCGTAGAAATTATGCAGTTGGACGGTTTTCCTCTATTCCTTTTTCTAAGGACCTCATCAACGTAATTAATGTTTTTCAGCAGAAAATTGTGTTCGATGAAATTAAATTCGATCATTCGATCAATGAATAGCAAAACTTAAGTGGCAGTGGGCGGGGCACATTGCTCGCAGGACTGATGACCGATGGGGTCAGAAGGTTCTGGAGTGGCGTCCGCGGACTCGAAGACGAGCTGTAGGTAGGCCTCCAACAAGATGGAGTGACGATCTTGTAAAGATCGCGGGAGCGCGGTGGATGCAAAAAGCACAAGACCGGTCTGAGTGGAGACCCTTGGGGGAGGCCTATGTCCAGCAGTAGACGTCTTTCGGCTGACATGATGATGATGATGATGATGATGATGATGATGATTCGATCAATGATACAATCGATAAAGTGAAATCCACCAGACCGTCGAATTATGAATTCTATTATTCTATAATAAATAATAAGTCAGCTCTTACTCCTTTTCCTTCGTCTTCTTGTTCACATAGTTGCTGATGTACACTCCATCCAGCCCGCTCTTCAGGTTCCCGTAGAAGGGTATGCTCAGGGTGTAGTTCTTCCCTTGCTGCAGGGGCTCCATCAGCCCCAGGGTCAGGAAGTTCAAGGTGTCGTTCAGCTGCACGTCGGACACGGGGAAGGACTTGCCGTCACCGGAGAGTTTCACCTTGTCCTCGGCTATCTTGAAGTCTTTCACGTGGAGGATGATTTTTGACGTCGATTCTGTAGCAGTAAGCTGTCCAGGAGAAACACATTGATTAATTTTTCAGGGTTCCATAACAGAATTGCAAAAAAGGAACCCTGGTGACACTTCAGTGTCTGTCTGTCTGTATGTCACAGCAGTTTTTCTCTAAAACTATATTAGCTATAACAACTTAAAATTTAGCATAGTTCTAATGCTTGCCCGCATCTATTTATATTAAAAATATGAAATTAATTCTAGAAATAATTGAAAAGGGGTTTAGCCTCGTAAGGTCCAGTGTGGAATAGGATATACATAATCAAGGCAATTTAATTTGAATTGTGTTGCAATAATAATAAAGTTCATTTTCCTAGCTTCGTACACTGATAATGGCATTAGAGCTCGATCGTTGCTATGAAACGTGATGTCTAAAATTAAAAATGTATACTTTACTGCTTCAGATCTACACGATCGATATATAAATAGAAATGTGTTATAAAGCTAAATTTTTCATATTTTCCGGATTCCATTCCCGAGCTGAGTACAAGTTTTTTTTAAATTGTTGAATGCAGTTTTCCTTGTTACTAAAATCGATGACAAGGTTCTTAAGAACAGATGTTTGTATGTTTTATAGTTTCAGACATTCCCATACTGACAGATTTAAATGTTACATCCTGTAGACAGCAGCTCTATGATGATTAGGAACTCGATAGATAAATTAGTAATTAGAAAAAAGTCGTTAATGTCTAAAGCGTATTATAGGGTCGAGGATTATCTAACAGACAAAAATGCATGGCCTAAACCCGAAACTTAGTCAATAATAATTTGTTCAAATGCAAAAATACTTAGTCTTGGTCGTCTTGCACCGTCTTATATACACAAGTAGGTGTTTTTTTCCCTTTTCTCTCTCTGTCTCTCTCCCGAGTTTTTTGGCATGTTTTTTAATTTAATATTTATAGCTTTGTATAATGCTTAGACTAAGTAGTACCACTGCATAATTAAATCTGTTTAATAAATGACTGACTGCTGACTTTCTTGCGGCGTTTCTTCTCAGCAGTGGTCTCCTCTTGGGAAGCGCTGGTAAATTCTTGACGTGTAAAAGTGCCCGTGCGGCCTAGTTACTGAATAAATGACTTTTATCTTTGTATTTTTATCTTTTTAATTTAGATTTACTAGCGCCAACTTGTTTACTGGCGCGCGTGGTCTTTAGTTTGAAAGTTTTTGTCAACGATTTGAAAAGCGAGTTCTGTAAAAACTCCTGAATCACAATAGAATCAGTCTTCAGTCATTTAGTCCAGTTTTTATCTAAATGTTGCGCCATCAACCTTGAGTCTAGACCACAATGTCGCGTTTCACCAACACAATGAAAATGTCACCGAGCACGTATGTAGGTTGCTTTCGATTCCAGTTTTGTCTTTTGTTCAGCAGTAGCTGAGGTAGAGAGGGACGAGGCTTATGAGTTATAACTGTTCTCTCATCGAATTTGGAATTTTTTGGGCATTTTTGATTGAAGATCATATTATTAGTTATTTCTGAAGCGGTTTTTTCTGGTTTCTGCTTAGAAATATAATTGTTTCATCCGAATAAATTGCCCGAGCGATCGATAAACTACGATCCTCCCCAGCGATAAAAAGTCTTACACTATCATCGGTCGGTTCACGTTAGGGTTAATTATAATTATACTTTCTACCCTCAAGGAAATGCCCTCTTTTATACAAAAAATGGAGTCACCTTGGCCTTAAGTTGACCCACAGAGTGTGACGGAAGACTCCACGACCACCGTCCTTACCCTACCTGACCTTCGCCCGTTCCTTTGTCCCGGAAAACGCCTTACGGTTGACCGGCGTCTGCCAGAGTGTTAGATACCTGCGCCTGACTCGAATGACAACGAGGCATCAACAATCGCTGGGAGTCGTTTACACTTCACGACTAAAATATTTAATGTAGACGATTGGGTGGTCGTTGTATGCATGGCCTAACGTTTATGGTAGACATTTTAAGGCAATTGTTATGGAATGCATAGACTTATGCACATAATATATTGCTTCGTGAAGACATATTCCCTGGACCACCAATCTGTCAAACTTGTTGATGTAAAAAATATGTGACTACGAGACGTGAAGGTGAGTTTAATATCTTACTAATATTATAATTATTGATAATTATTGATTTACGATAACTTCGGCATATTACTAGGTATATCCATAGAAACTAATTGGTAGATTAGATTTTTAAATATTGCAAAAAAAAGCATTTTTTTCAGTTTAGAACAAAATAATGAAATCTTTTATCTTTGGTCATTCTAAAAGGGCCTTTAGAGTTAACTAATAATCAGTGTCAAATACGTCTATGTTGGCGTGACATACACACACAAGTAAAGATAACACTTGACAGGTACAAGATTGTCACTTTAGATTGACGCGTATACAAACCTAACAATTGAAACTCTTTACTCATAAGTATTAAAAGAAAATTGTTGGTATCAATTAAGAGCCTTCTACACTAGTTTAACGTGATTAACTGATTAAATTTAAAAATTAAATATCTTTAAAACCGTTAGACTTATCATTTGTCTGTCTTAGAGAAATTTACTTTGTTTGACCTAAAGAACGTTCCCTTAAAGTTATCGTAAATCAAAAAAAACACGGTGTATAAAAGGCAAACCTGAGTCACTGACTTAGCTGTCAACGCAGAGCTGAAACTATTGTACCTAAATAGAAACTTGAAACTTGGTACAGGGGTTCCTTTCCTGATGTAAGTGAACACTAAGAAAGGATTTTTCAAAATTCACCCCCTAACAGGTCAAAATAGGCGGAGGAGCAGAAAACTTATTCTACGCGAAGGAAGTCGCAGGCGTCCTCTAGTTATTATTGTTATTATATATTAATATTATGCGAAAATTAAGTTTGTTACTACTTCACGCTGCAATGGCTGGACGGATTTGGATAGAATATGAAATAGAGATAGCTTAGCTTATGCCTTGGATTTATACATAGGCTACTATTTCACCCCGGAAAATTACAAAGTTCTCGAGGGAATAATCATAACAGAAAACGCGGGCAGAAGCTAGTTTGACATATTATTTGCAAATGGCAAATGTCGAAAGTAACCTAACCTATCCTCGGTTTGTATAAATGTATAGTGAGCAGATTAGTCTAACACGCACTTCTACGAAATGTGATGCGACCGGCCTTCTAAAAATAATACACTAGGTTCTTGAAAGTCTTGAAGTCGTATCGGGTAACGTTGAAGCATTGCTACGTTGTAGCATTTTATGGGCACCTGCCCCCTATTTCTCCATATTGACAATGACACATGACAGGAGACAATTCGGTATACATAGCAAAGTCTACACGTTGATACATCACTGGGTTTCATATAAACTGCGCCATGTACACTGAATTGTCACCTATCCCCGTCATCGTCATCCATGTCATCGTCAGGATGGTGAAATAGGGGGCTGGTATCAATCAATTAATATCAGGATTCCAATAGGCAAGACTCATCGAAATATGCAATTTCAAGCAGCAAAAGCATGACCCCAAGACCGTCGCGTCGCGATGGGGGGGCCCCATCGCGACGCCCTTTGCCACAAATTACCAAGATATCAACTTTGGCGAAGAAGCTGTGGTTGGTGGTATCCCCCCCTGCCCCCCCATGGCGACGCCATTGGTAAAACCTACCAGGATATCAACGTTAGCGAAGAAGCTATGGTTGGTGGCGGGGTCGATGTCGTAGAGCAGCGCCAGGTCGTAGTGGCGCGGGCGCACGGCGAGCGGCAGCCGGTACTCCGCGCCCAGCGCCAGCTGCAGCGCTGCCAGCACCCACCACAAACGAAGCATGGTCACTGGAAATAACAGGCATTCATTAACAACGTGGTTGACTTTATAAGGTCATCTGTCCCTTCGCTGGAAATCAAAGGACCCCTATGTTCATCAGTGGACGACTACGGGCTGAACAGAAGTGGTTAATTTCACGTCAGTGGCAGAGTAGAAACAGTAGTTTGTCTTCAAACGTATATCGCGCGGCGTGCATGTGTGCGTGCCTCAACCGTTCCAACCGCGAGCCACCACAAGCAAACTCAACAGGACGCACCGAGCCGGTTTAGTCGGGGCTGGTCCCCTTAGGTGTTAGGTGCGACCGAAGCGCATGCGAGCAAACCTATAGTCGCGAGTAAAGAAACAGTAATAACAGCATTGTTTTACTGCTGACAACATTATCAATATTGAGAAACTTCATGGTTGTGCATTGTGTCAGCATTGTCTTGTTAACGGCCGGGTATTATAGTGCCCTAATTATGCTATGCCAATTCAGTAGCAGTTGCAGACTGATCAACGAGCTTTCGTCACGAAATTAAAAACTCTTTGAATGATTTACTGATTTTGTGGCCGGGTTAAGCAAATGTCAGGAATTTGAGCATAAGATTAATAATAGGAAGTGGTCTGCCAACTTTAAACTCTTTCCAGGGTTCTGTACCCACAGGGTAAAAACGGGACCCTATTACGAAGACTCCGCTGTCCGTCTGTCTGTCACCAGGCTGTTTGAGCCGTAGGTAATAACTAGACAGTTGAAATTTTCACAGAAGATGTATTTCTGTTGCCGCTATAATAACAAATACTAATAACAGAATAAATTAAATATTTAAGGGCTCCCATACAACAAACTGATTTTTTTGGCGTTTTTTGCTAATATTGTACTTATAGATTGGTACGGTACCCTTCGTGCGCGAGTCCGAGTCGCACTTGGCCGGTTTATTAACTAACTATGTTCCGGTAAACTAAGTTTGGCTAGGTTAAGAGCGTTTAAGAGATGGATATTATATTATCCCGCTTCTATTATAGCACTTTTATGTTTACATATAATGTCAACTAAGGCTAACGACGTTTTGTCCTCACCCAAGCGAAGCCAGGTCAAGGGCACTAGTGTAGCGGTAAATTATTCGCGTAAATAAACAGAAATGCATGTAAATGGAATATTATGCAAGCCACGGGATGCGGGCCATAAGTGGGATGCAGAATTGCATCTTTTATGGACCAATGACCCTGGCCGGTATGGCCTGATAACACACATGTGCAGATTGATTTAATTTTAATAAATAGATGAGCTTTAGTTGTATCTAGCGACCCGCCCTCGCTTCGCTTCGGTTTGTGCGAGTTTTATGTAACAACCTACATAGTCCAGAATTGATTATACACGAAAACCTTCCCCTTGAATCACTCTTTTGACGAAAACCGCATTAAAATCCATTGCGCAGTATATACCGAGGGACTGACTGCGAGAAGCGACTTTGTTTTATACATGTAAAGATTTTATTCCATGCGGCGTCCAGACGGCGTAGGGTTTTTTTTTGGCTTGAAGAAGGCATACGAGCACACCGGCCACCTGATGTGTAAAGTGGGATCTGTGACCCATACACAATTGCATACTCAAGACTGCAATCTTTAGACTGCAATCCTAAGACCTCAAATGTGTTGCCAACCCTGAGGACTAAGATGTAACGCTAGTAATTTCACCGGTTGTCCTATCCCCACACCAATGCGAACACGGCTGCTTGGCTGTAGGTTATTGATAAAAACAGGAGGAACCCATTGACGCCACGGAAGGCCTTTAGGATTTTAATACAATAGATATCAACGAGTCATCTATCTTAAAAAACATTTAGCATAAAATTGGGGTTTCTTTTTTTTAGGACAGAACTGCAAAATAGTAGACTACTCGAAAAACCATCAGGAGTACCAGAACTTCAAAAACAGTAATTTCCAAATCTTAAGTCTTAGACTAACGAACAAACATACAATCTCGTATTCGTATGTCATTGGAACATTATCGTCACTTTTCCTCATCGTTAAGTAAAGCATGTCAACAAAGTTAAGTACCACATTTACTTAGCTGTGAGTGGGACGAGGAAAACTTGCAAATAATCGCAATCACCATAAAGGACAATCAAAACAAGGTTTTACTTAAGTTAACACTTAGCTTACGATCGTTAACAAACTACTGATAAACTTAAAGTAAAATCTTTGTTTAGAAATACAAACTATAAAAAGACATGCACACGAAGGGATTCGTACCATACTCGTATTTGGGCACCATTTAAAAAAACATAACTGCTAAGTAATACGCGCTCGACAGATAGACAAATTGACATGACGTTCGACGAAGGCTTATTAATAGGTTCCCGTTGGTACCCTTGGGGTACGAAACTCTAAGAACATAAACAATACCCATATTACTTTTACATTCATATTTTCAAAATACAGGTTTTTTCTTCGACATATATGACGTTATTATATACATAAATGAAGATAATAGATAATAGTTGAACGAGTGTTATTTAATTAAAATCCAAAACATTAGAAGCATGACCTTATTCGTATTATTATACCGATCGTCGTCACTAAACGGCTCGGTATTTACGAGAACCACTCACTTCGCTTTCTCTTCGCTGCACAATAAACTACATACCCAATAGTATAGTTAGGTAGTTGTACCACGAATTGAAGCAGGCATCCAGACGTGCTAGACCTCGAGCGTTTGACAGAAGTTAACAGAGATGGGGATATGTAGACATTCGGATATGTAGTAATACAAGGACAATGTCTTGTTGGTAATTGATGTTTAACTCAGCAGCACCTCAAAAAGAGAGGTTTTGCTGTTGAAAGACAGTGAGCAAAACTCGATTTTGCTGCGAGCGTGAGACATGTTTTTAATACAATGAAAAAAATATGCCAAGAATAGTATTGGGTCAATAAATGGCTGGGGGGGGGGGATATAACTGTTACCATATATATTTTTACCCATAGGTATTATGTTCTCGCTGGTGAGGTGGAAAGTTGTATGTGCAACACGAGACCAAAGTTATTTGCATCTCGTGTCTTTAAATCTTTCGCTTACACAACACTCTCAGCAAAAAACAACTTTTCTGTCGTTTGTTGCACAAATAAATACCTAATGCTTGGTCTGCGTAGAATATTATCCGTTTATAGCACTGTGGGCTGAAAAAAAACTTTCTAGTGCTTTTGATTTTTTAGATATTTCTACATATAAATGTATGTACACAATATGTGCCACCTATATGTGTGTATATCTTCATAATAAAATTAATTATAAGATTATTTGTCTTGAAAAATTATGAGCGTAGTTTTTTTTTTACTTTACAAGAAAAATCTTTGAAAGTGCAAGACGCCGTAGCATCCTCGCACAAGGCTGCAGAACAAGTTATTTATCGTTAGAAACCATCAACCGTTTTCGAAATGCATCCCAACACGTTCATACTGAAATAAAATCGAGAGATAACGATAAAGATAAAGAGACATTTATTAGTAAAAAAAACAAAACCACATAGATACAAAAAGATCAAGACACAGAGAAATTGTTGCGAAACGGTCCCAACTCAGCATTTGCTGACCGTAAAGCCAGCACCGGTCTTCCGCTGGAACCGCTTGGTGAAAAGACAGAAAGTGACACACTTAACACTAAACAACGCTAAAAGAAAAACATCAAGGATCAGACCAGATAGATACATACTTGATAATAATATACCCAATCAAATAGTCTTCTGTTCAGTCTGTGGTTTAGTCCATTAGAGAAAATACTCTTTTACCGAACAATTGTCCTCGTGTGTGACATTCATGATATCCATAGGAATGTGTAAAAACAACTCGAATTTGGCGAATACACCTTAACATGAGTGAAAGTCATTCATAAAAAAAATATAGAAATGGTTAATACCAAATAATTATTACAGCGACCTGCCCCGTTTCGCTCCAGATTTAAATAACTATACAAGTCAGTGATATTGTAGCTTGCTTTTAACAGTAAAACATTTTTTTAAATCCGTTTCAATTCCAAAGATGACCCGCAACATGTAGATCTCAATTATTAGTGTTTTTGAACTTGGATGTCGTTTGCTCTTTGGTCTATCATTCCCAGATCTTATAATACTGCATATTATGTGCATCTAGCCACCACCACTTATACAAACAAGTTACACGTGAGTGCACAAAACAAGCACAAATTATACAGACGCTGAATGTTCTAAACCTACCCACACCAAAAGCAACTTACCAAATTACATATTAGACCAAATAAATTTGCACAAAATGTAAATTTTTAGTAAATTTGTATATTAAATCGCGTAGGCTTTTGTGTTTACTGATAGATCTAATGGTACACAATCACCACAAGCCACGCCAGTCAAAATTGACAACGAACGTTATGTCACCGGATGATTGGTTGGCAACACAACCACATACAAGGTCGGTAGGGTACTTAACTCTTTGGTAGTATTAAAAGCAAATACAGCTAGTCAATGCATGGTTTTTCTAGGCGGTAAGAACGGTAAAAACTATATTGTTTTTGAGCTGTTGTAGTATTGTCAACGTTTTGATAGCTCTTTTTAGGGTTCCGTAGCCAAATGGCAAAAAACGGAACCCTTATAGATTCGTCATGTCTGTCCGTCCGTCTGTCCGTCCGTATGTCACAGCCACTTTATTCCGTAACTATAAGAGCTATACTATGGAAACTTTGTAAGTAGATGTATTCGGTGAACCGCATTAAGATTTTCATACAAAAATAGAAAAAAAACAATAAATTTTTGGGGTTCCCCATACTTAGAACTGAAACTCAATTTTTTTTTTCATCAAACCCATACGTGTGGGGTATCTATGGATAGGTCTTCAAAAATGATACTGAGGTTTCTAATATATATTTTTTCTAAACTAAATAGTTTGCGCGAGAGACGCTTCCAAAGTGGAAAAATGCGTGTCCCCCCCCCCCCCCCCCCGTAACTTCTAAAATAAGGGAATGATAAATGTAAAAATAATATATGATGTACATTACTATGCAAACTTCCACTGAAAATTAGTTTGAACGAGATCTAATAATTAGTTTTTTTTTAATACGTTATAAATCGTAAACCGCATTTTACCTTTCATTCAATCAACTCCAATATAATAAAGAATAAAGATAACCATTTATTTAGATGTATAGTAGTACGGAACCCTACGTGCGCGAGTCCGACTCGCACTTGGCCGCTTTTTACATGATAGTTTTGGCGGCCGAATCAAAAACAATACCATAACAATATGCTTTTTAGCGCCTAGAATAGAGAACCAGGATGCGGATGAAAATGGTTTTAATCTGTGGTTATAAATGTTTTCTAGACTACGTGGTAAGAAAATTGCAAGAAAATTGTTACTTAAAGAAGTTATTTAAAAATGCACAAAGGCTGAAAGTACTAGGCTAAAGACATCTTTTTTATTAAATTAATTACGAGTAATATAGTTTTAATCGTAAAACTTAGATTTGAACCAGTTTACACTTTCTGGACCTGGACAACATGCACATCACTAACATCTTATGTATGTACGAAATCAGGAAATTAAAAATATATATTCATTTCCAAGGTTCTTATTTTTGAGTTTCCATCGCTACCGCTTATTGAACTTAACTTCTTTCGACACAATATCATGAATATTAAAAGCTATTAAGTTCACAACGCCCGCAGCAAAATGGGACCATTTACATAATCTGAAGCAGGCGAAGCCAAAGTTCGTCGAACTTACCGAAAAATATGTATTTCGACATAACTATAATGCGTTAGACAACATTTTAAAGGCTGCAAATATTTGATGACCGCTTTACGGATTTATTTTTAGTCTACGAAGCTAGTAGTCCCGGTTTCGATTCCCGGTCAAGGCAAATATCTGTGTGATGAGCGAGTCTTAGGTGTTTTCTACCCATAATAGTATTTATTTCTCTATACATATATGTTTATAGTTTCTTAGTAGGTACCCATAGTACAAGCCTAGAGCTTAGTTTCGTACTAGGCTTCGATCACCAGTTTGATTTCATATTCGTTTTTCTACTGTGAAAATTCTTAAATTGTAGGTATAATCTAGCTACAATTTATGTAAAATGTCTTTTTTTTTAAACAGACGTTTAAAAGTGATTATGCAAGTAATTATCGGCAGTGCAATCAGTGACAAACGACAGTTTAACTTTTCAAAGTTAACTGTTATTGAATTCTGCGCTTACACATTTCAAACGGGAACAATCGTTTATCTGTTAAGTAGACCATGCATCCCTAATTGTAACGATATCGGAAGTATTTCATTACGTTTGCGATCGTTACGATCAATAAAACGCAATTTGTATGGACCGCGAGTGAATCATCGTTATAAGACTTATAAGTCGTAATTATCGGCTAGGATTACTTTTCTATTGCGCGTTATTAAGTCAGTAGTCTCCTTACATTTCTGTTCTATCGATAAGAATCTATCCTAAACATTTTGTTGATTTTCGAAAATCGATAATCTATCGTTATGCCTCATGACTAGGACCCCAGCGCCTCGGTACTATGGCTCTATTGAATACGGTAAAAACCGTATCTTTTTTGGCCTTTTACCGTATTGTCAACGTTTTGACAGCTTGACAGTAATGACGGCCGAGTTAATACAGTACAGTACAGGTCAAATACGATTTGGATTTTACCTCCTAGGATATAGGCGCTGATCTATTTACAAGTATCGATCAACATAAGCCGATAACTATACACCTTATTCCAGTGTAATGGGAACTTCTAAGTATACAGGGTGACTGCGGGGTTGCGATCTTAACCTCAGTTGAAAATGATTGAGGTTCTTAGGGCCGTATTAATAAACACGTCTTGACTGTGAGGCCCGACACAAGATACGTCAAAGTAAACGCCAAACCATAGAACACTGTCATTTTTGACGCATCTCGAGACGAGCATGAGAGTATACGAACCGTGGTGGTTTTTGAAACAATTGAAGTTTAATTATTATAAAACTATGGTCACCTAACGTTTTCACGTAAAACCTATTTGAAAATCGAACGATCAGACCAATAAGAAATTGATATGAAGGGTGGCCATGGTCCCGTATAAAAATAATTAAGTCAATGTTTATTTAAATAAATAACCAAGTAATTGTCTTAACACCTTTAAATCACATTATGTTCCTAATGGTGTAGTGAGTTTTAGATTACTTTGTTGCTTCATGATTGCTACCATGTTGCTACACGACCCGGCGGTTCCCCAGTAAGTACCTAGATCTATACAGCTACACATTAGTACACATTGTATTTGCAACCTCAACATCCTGCAAAATTGTATTGTACATAAAACAATTAATAAATAAGTAAATAAATAACTGTTCTATTCTAAGATACCGATAATAATATGTTAAAAAAGTTTGAGTAACGTTCGTATTTTAAACATATGATTAAAGTTTTTTTTTTACAAAATACCATTTATTTACAACGAAAATTATTTGACACAACACCAATGCTAGCTTAAAACCAATAAGATAAGTTATATATTTTTTATAAAAATATCTTATAATACCTACTACTGTATAGACATGAACAGACAGAGGTTCCCAAACTATTCGCAGCCTAAAGCACTATTGCACAAACAGGTTTTTTTGTATCGGAACACGGAACCCAAGTGCTTGTCGCCGGTCAATGTTTCGTTAGTATGGTTTATCGAACTCTGATAATGTATGCTAATGTATTCTGGTCAACAACACCGTCACAATCCTTTTTCTTGTCTTGAGATCCTTGGAAGATCTTTTAAGAAATTTATTCTTAAGATTTCTGTTAATTTTTCAAGCGACGGAATTCTTGTGGGCACGGAATGTTTCACAAAAATCAAAAATATATACAGATGTATAATAAATATATAGTATTTTGTTGTAAAATGAATTTAATTTGCTTTCTCAGTCAGGTTTACTACGTACCAATCGACAGTTAGCTGAGAATATCACAGAATCTCAAAACAACACAGCATTTTGCATCTTTTAGTAATTTACCATCTCGCGACTCGGAGTCAGAGCGAGACTGAGCACGTCACTGTGCGACGTGAAGGTGTCAAACTATAGTTTTTTACATCATTGAATTGGCTAGATTTATTGTCCGAGCGAGAGGCAAGTCAATAAAAAGTATCATAATGTGTATGACTTTACATACCATTGTCATTTTGGTTGATATTCCGCGGAGCCCTCTACAAGCACGAGAACACTTTGAGAATAGCTGGTCTATGAGTATACTGATGTTACCACTTATTGCAGTGTAATGCCTAAGGTTGCGTTCTCTAAGCCGAATTTTCGCTCAATCATTTTTCGGTTCATGCAGGTATGTTTAATGAGATGACGCCATTTTTTTGTTTTGGCTAACTGATCTTGCCCAGTCATGTCATGGCATGATCATTGAGACGAATCTAATCAATTTAAAAACACTCAGGAGCAAAAATAACGGGTCAGGTTAACGAGTGCGTTTTTCATACTAAAGAGGCTATTTCGAAGCCTTGGTTTCTCGCCAGGGAATGCTTTTAGTGAAATCTGATGATGAATACCTCGAGCATCGATACAGGACTTCCAGAATGCCTAGGATACCCAACTGAATGAATCTGCGGTTAACGCCGGAATTGTGCATGTTCAGAAAAACATCTAAAATGGCAATAAAACTCAAACTCTCCCGCTATGGTGGTAAGGGTAACTGATTGTGCGATCAGTTAGGTATATTAAGAACTTTTGACCTCCTCTATTGAACCTCGCAGTATCCACTATTAAACCTCACTCAAAACAACCCCTGGCGAGAAACCAAGGCTTCGAAATAGTCTCGTTTGTATGAAAAACGCACTCTGACCCGGTATTTTTGCTCCTGAGTGTACTTAAAATTTTGTACGTAGATCTACGTTTTAGAGCGGAGTTCCTGTCGCTAACTTCCGTTGGACGAGGTCCGTCTCCATCATCAGACCTTTAATTATACCAAAGTATTGCACGGTCATCGGTATCATGGTTGGTTTACAAATGCCAATTTTGCATGGCCAACTTTATGATTATGATATGATAGATCTATCCTAGTTTGTGTATGTGTGTGTGTGTGTTAGTTTGTTACACCTACACGCTGGAATGATTGGACGGATTTGGCACACACAGGCTACCTAATTTTTATCCCGGAAACTTAAAACTTCGCGAAGGAACGACGAAAATCGAAATCTACAACAACAATTAATATATATTTTGTTTGATATTACAAATTGGATTTGCATGTTGTAGATCATTAGGTATAAAATACTCACTTACACCTGTGGTGGCTGTTTTTTTTACAATAATGTAATTCAACAAATTTCCGAATTGCTATTTGAATGTAAAGCCCATAATGAAATAAGTCATGGTGATAATTGATAAGGATAAGTGAAGCATAAAGCAAATTATAATACTCTTCTTAAATTTTCATTTGTTACATTACTCTAACACGTTCCATGGTGGTCTTAAGTAAAAAAAATCGAGTGTCTACATTGCCTGCCATAAGTAATTTTAGTTATATTGTTTTTAGGTCTTATTATGTACCTATGACAAGTCATAACGTAGTCTTTCAAGAATCTTTTATTTTTTATGCA
Organism: Acleris sparsana; assembly: GCA_923062465.1. Taxonomy (NCBI): domain Eukaryota; kingdom Metazoa; phylum Arthropoda; class Insecta; order Lepidoptera; family Tortricidae; genus Acleris; species Acleris sparsana. Next base: position 1,044,265 of record OV281307.1, read on the forward strand.
TTCTAGCTAAGAACCACTATAAAAGTAGCTTTTTGAAAAGCCTCATCCAATTGGTCCATCAGTTTGCCTTTAATGCCCCACAGATACACAAATTCACAGACACATACACAGGTACACACGATAAAACTATAAAACCCCTCTTTATTTGACGGGGGTTAAAAAAAACACTTTTACCTAAACCAGGCTGATATATCACTACATATTATAAAACAAAGCCCCCCACCGCGTCTGTCTGTATGTATGCTCTCGATAATCATAAAAACTACTTTTAGTACGTCTATTACGTCAAATTAATACCTACGTTAAAAAAAATTAAAAACTATAATTAATACATTGAATGTTAAATAAACTAAAACCTCTGTAAAGGTGTCGCGAGTACTGTAAAATCCATTGCGCTAGCTATCAAATGATTATTATTACTGAACCCAATTGTATGAAACGCTTCATTTGACGTAATCCAATTTATTTTGAAACCATAAATATCATGTTTTCAAGATATAAACATTTATTATGCTGGTGAGATGAGGTAAGTATTGTAACTTACTCAAAGAACATTGAACAGTTATAGTCGGTAGGTACGCTATATTTTTTAAATTTATTAGTCATTATAGAAAATGATTCAACCAATTCTTGAGGTTCAAAAATAAGTTGATGACCAAGACTTTATAAAGGGGACTTTGCAATATATTCATTACGAAATTAAGATTAAGTAAGTACCTACATTTTTGTGTTTTTACAAGCATTCTCATTCGGTTATTCACGGTAGGTAATTCGTTTGGATGCTCCTTCGAAGGACGTAGTGCTCTTAGCGCCATAGTAGTAAGTATCTCGGAGACAAACTATTATTCACGATAATGTAGTATTAAATAAATCACTTTTTAAAATATTAAGTGTTTAATACTTTTTTATAATAAAAAGATTTACAGAATGATAACTAAATAAATAATTAAATGAAATTAAATGAGACACCAAGACACGGCAGCCGTGTCTGATATGATAATTATCGTTTTTTTTTTTAGAATGATTTTATCGATCGCATCAAACAGATCATGAACAATTTTGAATTTCGATAGAATTTAAACGGAATGTAAAAGTGGCCAGGAACGAAAGGAGGTTATAACAACCTCGTTACAGTGCGTTTTTTTTTTCTTTAGAAAACACTTTTCATTTTGTTTTTGTTCCCTTCTGTGTTCCTTTGTAAAAAAAAACTGAAGGTACTACTGCGACTTTTCCTACGCCTTTGTTCCTTTACAAGAGCTGATGGAACAAAGTTTTATTCGCAGTAGTTCCTTCAAATTACCAGAAGGAACTTTCTTGCAAAGGACCTAATGCGATAAAAGGTCTCTGTTGTTCCTTCAGCTCTTGTAAGGGACAACAGCGAAGGAATGTCGCAGTAGTACCTTAACTTTTTGCAAAGGAACCAACAAAAGGAACAAGGAGGAAAAGGGTCGCAGTACTTCCTTCATCTCTTGTGAAGGAACTCGTACGAAAAAAACGCAATAGTTCCTTCGAAGGAACATCCAAAGGAACTACCGCGAATAATCCTTCTAATTTCATAAGAGCCTAACCAGGGCTTATTGAATTCAACACTGTAAAAACCGAATCGTTTTTGACCTAAGCTGATATCGTACAATCAACAGCATAAATAAGTGATCATTTATGTACCTTATCACTTTAACGTCGTGTTTGAAATGCCATACAAAATTGTGAAACGATTGAAAGCGACAAAATACATAAATGATCACTTATTATGATGTTGACTGTACAACGTTTTGACAGCTCTTATTTACTTGACAGTAATGGCCGCCGAGTTATAAACAATGCCATAATAAGTCAAATACATAAACTTAGATGTTAGTTAGATTACAACCTAACTTGCTGTTGTTTACATGCCAGCTTTGGTTGATAGCAAAATCTCAGTTATTTTATTTAAATTTACCAAGTAGGTAAAGAAAACACTATTTTTAGTTGACATTTTCCTTAAAATAAGTATGGGAATTACCTGTCAAAAGTAACTTGTCCTAGTTGTGTTACTTCCTATGCTAGATACGGACGTTTTAACCCAATTATGTATAATTTGTATAATGATAGAATAGATGAGAAAGAAGAATAAACATGTCAGTAAAAGGCATGCTCGTGTAAAATAGTAAATAAATGTAGCATAGTACTAAATGTATGTCATCAATCATCATTGAAATGTGTAGGTACTGTATATAGGGTACACGATATAAAAAAAAAATACATCTCTAAGACATATTGCATTAAATAAACAACCCTCAAAAGACATTTAGCTGTAACAGACATGTAAAATAATCAAGAAATTTCTATTCTATCTATTACTGTCACTGTTAATAGATACGCAGCCTGAAAACTTTTCGTAAACTTAATTATCTTTTTGATTCACTTCAGATAATTTAGTTATAAAAATACCAAAGTTACAACTACATTTAAGTTCAAATCGTTGCAAAAACTAATATAATTGGCATTTCATATTATTAACTCCACGTAACATAAATAAGTGCAATAGTTCACATAACGTCGAGAAAATAAAAATCTACTTACACATAACAGCTTCCTTCGGCGGACGATCGCCGACTGATTCTTATAATGGGTATGACACGTTATTATGGCAGTAGGGTTTAAATGGCACGACACGATGCCGGTACGACGCTGTGACGACGTTTTACAGCTTACGGAGATATTCCAACGTCATTTTACACGTAAGCTTTGAGTTGGGATTTTGAACTATGGGGATTCTCATTTACCTAAATCCATTTTTAGGGTTTCGTAGTTAGCAAAGAACCATTGTAGTGTCGCCATGTCCATCTGTCCGCGGTTTGATTTAGGGTCTCTTTAGTACCTACCACAAAGCTGTAATTTGGCATAGTTAGGTACACCTATAAATTCGGTACCTACGCCGACATTTGTAAAATAAATTCTTGAGAAAACCAAAACGGATACCTACCCCCGTTTAATAATAATAATTGTTATTTGATATTATATTTAATTTAATACTTGTAGCTTTATATAATGCTAGACTAAGTAGTACCATTGTAATATGAAATATGTTTAAAAAATGACTGACTGCTGAGTTTCTTGCGGCGTTTCTTCTCAGCAGTGGTCTCCTCTTCGGAAGCGCAGGTAGATTCTTGACGTGTAAAAGTGCCCGAGCGGCCTACTTACTGAATAAATTTCTTTTATCTTTCTTTTATCTTTTAATAAATTAATACTTAGATTATTATTATCACCTAAATTTTAGGGCCTATAAATGTTTCCGTGGGATGGTCGCCTCAGGCGAAGAAGTAGATGCTGATAGAATTAATAAATCTGTCAATTAAATGTCGATCAGTATCCTCAATTTTTTGCATAGATACCCGAACATTGTAAAAATATGACTAAGGTATTCCATAAAAGATCCTAACTTCACATTCTTACTTACCAATCACCATAAAATTAAGCGTTTCGTGACATCATGCAAGACAACTAAACTGCATACACAAAAAACTAACGGTGGACTTGCTAACTATTGATCGGTAACGAGTGGTGACCATCCGTGACAGTGACAATGTTACTGAATAAAAGTAGGTTACTGTGTGTTTTTTGTTGTTTTCTATACAAACTAGCAAGTTGTATTTTGTCGATAGCCGCTCAGTGCGTTTCTATAGTTCCTGACTAGTGAGATCCGAGCGACAAACAAGTCGACGGCAACTTGTGCTAGCCGGGCTGGGGCCGTAGCCAACACGCGAACGCTACAAACATATTCTCTTTTCTATCACTCAGAATGTATAGGGTGACAGTTGACCGCGTGGTTTATAGTAACGCACGAGAATGTCATCCCATTTTGAGTGATAGAAAAGAGAAACTTTAGCAGCGTTTGCATCTTGGCCTTTGTTTCTTAAGACAATCACAAGACTGCAATCCTTAGACTGCAAATGCGTTGCTAGCCTTGACAATTCGATTGGAATGCCTTTACGTTAAAAATATAACTGTTGTCTTATCCCCACACCGGAACACAACAATGTGAACACTGCTTTTTCACAGCAAGAAGGCAAATGAGCACACACGCAGGTTCTTTCCGATAAAACTGGAATTGAGACCCATAGAAATTTGTTATCTCATGACTAGAATCAGAAGACTGCCAACTTCAAGATCTCAAATCCGCTACCAACCTGCCAATAAAAGTAGCTGTCTTATCCCCACACTGGAACACAACATTGCAAACAGTGGCAACCGCAAGACCTAAGTAAATTGGAGTCCCTCGATGTTGCTTGATGATTTTTTAATCACGTTCACGGCTTTAAATGCGTAAACCTTAAAGGTACGAGGCCCTTCGGACCGCAAGGCCGTAGGCGGTGGCCCGCGTCGCCGACGCCTGATGCCGCCTCTGGGGACCTAGAGTCAGCCAAGCTTCTTCATGTCGTGTTGAAGCTACATTCAAGTGCCGTGTGGAATAAAATTATGGAATAAGCTTACACTAATAAGCCACTATCCTATTATTATTATAAATGTGAAAGTTTGTGTTTGTGTGTGTGTGTGTGTGTGTGTGTTAGGTTGTTACTCCTTCACGCTGCAACGGCTGGACGGATTTGAATGAAATTTTAAATGGAGATAGCCCATACCCTGGATTAACACATAGGTACTAAGGTAGGCTACTTTTTTAATTCCGGAAAATATAAACATTACCAAGGGAATAAAGTTAATCTAAATCTGCGCCGACGAAGTTATGGAACAACGCTTAGTTAGTGATTTTGGAAAATCGACAACATGTATAGGATTGACGTGAGCTGATGACAGATCGCTCGACCGCTACGTCAACTCCATACAATTCGAGACGATAGAAAACAGAAACGTTAGCAGCGTTTGCGTCTCACTCGGACCCTAGCCAAGATGCAAACGTTACTAACGTTTTTCTCTTTATCGTAACGCATGAGAGTGTCATCCCATACTTCTGAGCGATAGAAAAGAGAACCGTTAGCAGCGTTTACATCTTGGCTAGGGTGCTTGGCGGTTGAAGGATAAGATGGTGGTAGCGCCCCGGGCAGTGCCTACAAGTAAACATTCTACTTTCGTTCGTTATCTCAGCGGTGATGCAATGTCGCGAACGGGTTTTGTGCTGGTATATTTATTCAATTTGATATTTATTCCGGTGCTGACCGAGACCGAGGTAATATTAAGTTTGAGGATAAATACGACGCGTTTTGGGTTCCTTAGGAAAGGGCAACATGACCCGGGACTCCTACTTTGTCACAGTCACAGTTGTTGTTTGTGTTTCTTTTTCTGTATGTAGGTATGACAAGCTGCGATAATAAAATAAGTTATAAGGTTTTATGTTTTAAAAATGACAATTCTCTTTGGTTATTACGAGTACAATTATTATTTTTAAGTATAAGATGTTGATTTGTTGTTTAAGATTGACCTCTTTAAGGTTACGTATGTTTTATTATATATAAATTTAACACCATTGTGGTTTAAATACCTAACAGTGAACGACTGGATTTTTTTATTCCCGTTTATAACTTTTTTTTCAATAGAATGGTAGAGACAAACGAGCTCTCTTTGCCTCCGATGGCAACAGGGACTTCAATACTATGACTGCATTTTTTCATGACATACGGGCCAAATGTTTATCGCGTTTATCACATGACAAAATGTGGATAAAGCATCCGTCACTGTCGTACTTACATATTCGTATCAAAAAGTGACGGATGTTTTATCTACATTTTGTCACGCGACACCATAAACGCAGCCACATTAGGTCCCCTGTGGGCCTAGTATGGCTGCGTCTATATCGCGTGGTAAATGTGGATAAAGCATCCGTCACTCTCGTACTTATTTACGTGTCAGAAGGTGACGGATGCCTTATCCAAACTTTGTCACGCGATAAACGCAGCGAATTTAGGGTCCCTGAGGCCTGGAGAAGGCTAACTACGACCAAACAGGCCACCTGTGGCCCGTTTCACGAAGCCACAAGTTACAAATTACAAGCAGAACTCTCTTTCTAGCAAAAGGAGATGAAAGAGACTTCCGTTTGTAATTTGTAACATTTATCTTCTTGAAACGGACCTGTGATGTTAAAGCTTGTTTCACACATACCACAACCACATCACACTGCATCGCACCGACATGTGGTCGGACGGTAGATTCTATGAAAATCTCTTAATCATTAAGGTTTTTTAGCGATGAAAAACTACGGAACCCTCGTGCTGAGACAATTTTTTTATTGTAATGTTTTGAAATATAATCAAAGGAAAGCTAAAATAACAAGAAAGAAGAAATATTGAAATGATTTACATACAAAAATTCGTTTAATATTTAAATGTATATGTCAATGCTCCAGTCATTCTTGCCATGCTTATCATTTAAATGGTTTGCCGAATGAAAGGGTTCTTATTATTAAATAAAACCGGTCCGGTGTAAGTTTTACCATTATCGGACTCTTAATATCGTCAAAAGAAGTAACTGACTATTTTGACATCTCCTATTCATTTTTAATTAAAATATAATGTTGGACTCGTAAGTCAACTTCGGAGATAAAGGGCGATCTTCTTATGTCATTGACAATGATTACCTACCAATCAATTGCGCGCGTACCATCGCGTGTCATCGGTCCCACATTCTATGAGCGTCTACCCGCTAAACTTAAAAATGTAACATCCGACGAAGCATTCAAACATCAGCTGAGAAACCTTTTATTGGATAATCCATTATACTCTGTCGACGAATATATGCAACTTAAATTGTAAAATTATTATTGATATTTGACCTTTATTAGTTTTGTGTATTGACATCGGAAACTGACCATCTATTACTTGTTTATCATTGTTGTTTTTGATTATTTGAGTGTTATTATATTATTGTAATATTATTTTATCATTTTGTATTAATGTTTTGTTGACGATATCAATGTAATTTCGTATTTTTTGACATGCAATGCAATCTATATTGTAACATGACATTGATAAATAAATAAACTAAACTAAACTATTCAAATTTTGACCGACCGTTACATCCAATTGGTAGATGAAACTGCCCTATTGATGACACCATGTTTTTATTCCAGTGTGAACCTATCACTACGGGGAGCCATTTGCAACATCAAAAGATGGCGGATGTGTAAATTGTTTTAGTTATTATTTTTGTGTATTTAGGTGTTTGAAGTTCTTTTTTGTTAGTGATTTGTACTTTTAATGCCTTTGTGTTGCACAGTGATAGAAGACTTGGACTTATTTCGTGTATCCTGGCATCTTACTTCTCGTTTCAAGTGGACTCGCAGTGGTACCTACAGAGGTTAAAACTATCTTGGCCTCTGTCCTACATATCACCGTACAACGTTGCCACCAATCTTCCTAGAGAAGATTGGATTGTGTTTTATTGCTATATTGATTTATACTTATATATACTTGACACTGGCGAAATCACTTCATTGTGGAAACGCCATATTCCCGCGGTAGCTGTTCAAGTCGCCGCGGGGCAAAGAAAAAAATAACCTATCACTACAATGCAATGGTAATAATAGTATTACTAGCATACATTTAATGTCCTTGTACAATAACTTCAGTACTATACAGAAAATAAGTCAATCCTGACCACATTGCACAATCATGAAGTTTCTAAATATCTATTAATAATGTTGACAGCAGAAAACAATCCTGTTACTATTATTTTACACGCAACAAGTAAGTTTAGCATTATTTTATTACTGTAAACATTATCAACATTCATGGTTGTGTAATGTGTCAGGAAAGAATTCTTATCGGCCTAATAGGTCATAGTTGACGAAATACAATCCGCACCGATTCGTCTAAGAAGCGCTACTTAAGTCGTGTTGTCGTGTTAGTGCAGAATGCAGATTATATTTCGTACTCGTGTTAATATCGTAGTGAAATAAATGAAACTAAAATTTCATTCTAATTACTTTATTGTAAAAATGCACAAAAATAAATGTTTCTATCTGAACATGATTTGTTCAAGATTGATTAAGTAAAAAAACTATAAGGTGCACTGACAAAATATGATCTTCATTTATCTTTATTACGTATACAGATGTAGTGCATAATTGCTTTCCTTCGTATTTTCACGGAAACGTACGAACGTGTCATGCTACTTCAGTCAACCTCAGTACTTTTTGTACTGTGACCGACTGAAATAGCAAGACGCGTTCGTACGTTTCCGTGAAAATACGAAGGAAAGCAATTATGCACTATATCTGTACCTTTATTACACTGTTATTGTATTATAAAACCTGGCAGAGCATATTTAACATAGCCACGTTTCCTATCGTTCCACTTTACATAACAAGAACAGGCCCTTCTATTCTACTCAATAATAAAACTGGCATGTTGTCGTGTTGCAAACGTTGTGTTACAGATGTAGTGCATAATTGCTTTCCTTCGTATTTTCACGGAAACGTACGAAGGTGTCATGCTACTTCAGTCAACCTCAGTACTTTTTGTACTGTGAACGACTGAAATAGCAAGACGCGTTCGTACGTTTCCGTGAATATACGAAGGAAAACAATTATGCACTACATCTGTAACTCTATTTACTTGACAGTAATGGCGGCCGAGTTAATAACATGTTAAAAACGATACCATAAAGCACTATATCCACCAAACAGCCCGCAATGGATCGGAACGGAAACAATTTCATGGTCTTTAAAGTCTATGTTACCAAGCCGCGCACAGCAACTTGACCGCGGGAGTCTTCCGCGACACGCGATCGTAGCCGAGAGTATGCTGCGGCTCAGGGCGACTTCGTCCGCAGTCCTAATTCGTCACGTTCTTAACCCGTCCACAATGCCATATGGCCCACTATTCCAATTCGTCGGCATTCCTATATTGCCACCTTGCTAACTTGTCCACATTCCTATATAGTCCACAGTGCTAACTCGTCCACATTTCTATTGTGGTCAACTTCTTCAATATTGTGTGGCTAACTTCAGTTTGCGCTGTGGACGATATAGGAATGTGGACGACTTAGCACTATGGACAGTATAGGAAATTTACTATATAAATATGTGGCCGAGTTAGGAAGGTGACAATTTAGGAATTACATGCTGAAGACATGGCATTGTGGAAGAGTTAGGAAGGAAGGTGACGAAATAGGACTGTAGACAAAGTCGCCCTGAGCCTAAGCTGCGACGCGGGATCGACTCCGTCATAAATAGACGATAATATTTTTAATAGACGCGATCGACCGTCGCCGCGTCCGTCCGTATCCTTTCCGATCCGATGTGATCAAAAAGGTCAAAAGCATGTTGCTGTTGCGCGGTCGGCCAAGAAAGTCGTCTACCATATTTGACAAAAGTTTCTGTGGGATCGAATTACCTATCACTATAAAGTTGACACTTGTCACTGTCAAATTATTGCAAGGAAAAATCGAAATTGTGAACCAGTAGAGTTCAGAGTCCAGAATTCCAGTTAACTCGCGGGAGTTAATGTAACGATCACTGGCAAGTTGTCCAATTGGACAGAAGCCATTATTAAAAAAGAAAACGAACTTGTATCATCAGTCATCACGTGCAAATGAACTTCGACGTCTTCAACCGTGCTTTACCTTTAGCGCAACTCCCGCAAGGCTTGCAGGTACAGTTCTGCGCGCGCGCGTTCAGTTTAGTTTGTTTTCATATTCATGCGACAAAAGGATCTCGCGAGCAGCATTCAGTAAATACATACACTTGATTGGTTCCTAAGATACACTGAAGACTGAAGTGTTAATATACCTACAAAAAAATCTCATAAGAGTCATATGACAGCACAGAATAACTTTAAACAGAAAAATTCGTTGATCATTGTTTGTAAAGGTTAGGGGACAAAAAATTAAAAAACTGCACATTTATAGGATCACTCGCGCGTCTGTCGGTCACAGCCAATTTGCTCCGAAACTAATGGATCGATTGAGTTAAAATTTGGTACACATATGTAAATTGATGACCCAAACAGAGACGTGCAAAGGAAATATATTTATTTAAATAACGGTCATTTCCGAGGGACCTCGCAGGACTGATGGCCGATGGGGTCAGAATTATCTAGTGGCGTCCGCGGACCGGGAGACGAGCTGTAGGTAGGCCTTCAACAAGATGGAGTGACGACCTCGTCAGGATCGCGGGAGCGCCGTGGATGCGAAAAGCACAAGACCGGTCTGAGTGGAAAGCCTTGGGGGAGGCCTATGTCCAGCAGTGGACGTCTTTCGGCTGACATGATGATGATGATGATGACTTACAGAAAATACTTCACTAAAACACCACTAGATAGCGCTAGTAGTAGTTAACTCGCGTCTTACCGTGAGGATTTCAAATGTGATATTTTGTACTGTGTACAGAACCCTCTCCATGCGAGTTCAACTCGCGCTTGGTCGGTTTTTTCAGGATAGTTTTTGTTTGTAGTAACGGTGTCGGAAACCTACACTAAGCACGGTCCGACATGCTCTTGCGCGGTTTTTATATTCTTCTGAATAAATTGTATGTATTGTAAATGTATGGTTCTCCCTACTTCTCTTGTTGCCAATAAAAAGGCAATTGGTTTTAGCCGCTAATAGGAAAACACGTGCGCATCTAAATACATCCTTACTGCTTAGCCTTAGTAAACCGACCGCAAATACCAATTTCCTTAATTGAATCACCGCGTACAATCGACGTTTTGCTGTGCAGACAATGGTTCTTCAACGTTATTTCACCGTGACACAGCACCTATGGTGAGTCAGTTCCATTTTGACGATAAAACATAAAAAAATAAGAAGCGGTACGCTGTCGTCACCTTTGAAATAAATTTTTATTCAAGTGTTAAGTTTCATGCTTCCACAGGCCAAAACAGAGGCCCTAATTTGAAAATCGAACTTATTGTAAATACAATAAGGTTATCAATGTAATTAGATTTTCGGACATAAAATCAAAGGTAAATCCATGGTAAATCAATTGTATCTCATGAGCGTTGATATTCCAATGGCTGTATTATTTAAATAATTCTAAGAGGGACCTTCGGAGGTTCAGCACAGAGGCTCTACTTTGAAAATCGAAGTTTGAATTTACGCTTCACCCCTGTCACTCGTCAGTCGAGAAGAGATGGAGCTAACATAACTTTGAACTTCGATTTTTCAAAGGACGGCCTCAGGGCCTCTGTTGGACTCGGTAAAACTGTATTTCCATTGACATATTGCCAACCTCTTATTACGGTGTATATGGTTTTGCAGTGTTGAAGAGAGACCCAGAAATAGAAAGGTCGCTTCGTTTTGTGATAAATAAATAGGTTAAGGTGACATAAAAAGACTTGAAATAATTATCCCATGATAGATTAACTTATTTATTACCAATACAGTAGTTTTGGTTCGTGACGTCGTGGTCGCGTGGAACATATAGCTAGTCGGGAGGATAAAACATGTACGGACGTACACGGAGCTGAATCAAATGATTTTGCCGAATGCCGTACTAGCGAAGCTAATTCCAGTGAGTGAGGGATGGAGCTGTATCCATGTCACTTCAGATTTGGGAGGATTTAACATTTTATACAGCCTGCTTTATAACCTGAAAGTAGAACTTTCTGCCTCTAATGCACAATGCGTTTATACTTGAGAGAGTTTATACGTGTAGGGATTGTAAATATAATAAGTAGTAAAAAATGTATGAAACAGTAAGTATAAAAAAAAGGTGAAAGCACAGTTACTCTACTAGGAATGAATAAGAATTAAGTAGTTATAAATCGTCACATAATTATTTCTATCTCTCTACAATTATCGCCCTAATTCAAGCGTTTAAGAGCGTTTTTGTCAAAATTTAAGTTCTTTTTTAACCCTCATAATTATAAAACTTTCATTGGATTATAGTGATTAGTAATTTCTTGTAGATGAACCATATAAAAACATTTGTATCTATAAAGAGACATTCTTTGGCAAATAGAACACTGCAGGCCTTACAACGTACAAATTAAGTTGATTCAGATTTAACATTCCAGTTATTCTAATTTTTTATTGCAACCAACGCACTAAGCAATTACAAAATACATTTTACGTAATCTCTGTTCTGTCCAGAGATCGGGCAAATGGGCTTCATTACTCGCAAAAATGTGGACATGATTACAATATTTTAATTAAACAAATTAAATTAATTGCTTGCTTACCCCAAAAATATTTTTGATCCTTTGCAAGACACTAGTAAATAATTTTCTTGTTATTGTGTATATTTATTAAAGTAAATAAATAGTAATTTATAAAAAAAAACCGTGGTTAGTTTATTTATTTTTTATGAGGTGGAAAGTTTTCCAAATGCACGGATGTTAATGGAGCAAACTTAGGTAGATTAATATTAATCCACCAGGCCACTCACGTCATCATCATCATCATCATCATCATGTCAGCCGAAAGACGTCCACTGCTGAACTTAGGGCTCCCCAAGGCTTTCCACTCAGACCGGTCTTGTGCTTTTCGCATCCACTGCGCTCCCGCGAACCTCCAACAAGATGGAGTGACGACCTCGTCACGTCATTGTATTATTTATTTATTACTGTCTTGCAAAGGATCAAAATTATTTTTAGGTTAAGTAATCAATTAATGTAATTTAATTCGCTTGGTTAAAATCTTACGCCCATTTGTCCAATCTCTGGTTATTTCACACAATTCTGGCTAGTATATGAAAATATGTTTTGATATCAGCTTTCAAAATAACATGGATATTTGATATGAATGTTGTGGCTGCCCAAATACCAATAACCGTCACATAATAATGTAACATATTTAAGTCGCTAGGCGACTTTTGCAATGAACAGCCACGAATTACAATTTTACTCAAAATATAAGTCTTCTGAAGCAATTTTTATTATTAAATCTTCATTTTATATCGTTACAGTAGCTCTTGTCTAAAATTAGACATATTGTATTTGAACAAAGCATTGTATAGAGGCACGCCACACAATAGCAAAGTTTTTTTAAAATACCAACATTTTCAAGGGCCTGTATTCACAATTGACGTGTAAATTTATCTGCCATTTAAATTTAGCTCTCTCCTTGTCTATTTTCAAGTGTCAGAAAGAGAAAAGGCTAAATTTATCTGTCAAATATATGTTACTTGTCGATTGTGAAGCAGGCGGTAAAGCATTTTCAAGCTCCTCGATAAGAGTTACTTATAGCTTACTGTTGATAGTTTATTGAAATATATAAACTGATTAATCCTGTTTGACACATAACCTCAAATATTCACCAAGCGTTTTTATTGAAAATAACGTATAATGAATAGTTATTTCACCTTAAACTTAATCTGAAAATAATTATATTAATGATCTAGTGAATTAATCGTTGCAAGGACCTCACTTGATCTTTAAAAGTACGTGATTTTAGAGTAATCATGGTAAATTGGTTCATTTGGTTTTGTTTACTATTGACGGCGACCTTATATTACTGTCCGTTCCATTGTGAACCCCCTGTGGCCTAAACGGCTTGACCGATTTGGGTGAGTGTGGCTTTAGATTCTTCTTGGTTTAACAGTTGAATTATTGTAAGAAAAAAAAGAGATACCTCAAAATGCAGCCGTTATTTATAGCTCTCCTTTCTATTAGGCTTGTTTATAAAGAGCGCTCGTTCAAATACAATATATCGGCTTTTGTGCAGTCTAACTATGAAAGAAGACTTATGTTTAAAGTAAAAAACACATGTGAATTTCTAACACTAATATATTGCTCAGTAAATCCATGGTTCACAGTTTCCATCAAATAAACAACGCACTATAATAATATCTTTGATTCATACACTACTTTGAACTATTTACAATTTTAATTATAGATTTATTTCATTAACTAATTACAACAACCTCAATAAAAAATATTGATTTGACTGTGTAATGTTACATAACTAATGCACTTGCTCTGGGTTTACCTATTTTTTTAATTAAATACATAGTGTCATTTCAAAATGAATAGAGAGGACAATACAAACTTGATTCATAAGTCTATGGCAATAAGGCTTGAAATGTCAAGCGTTCAATATTCTAAATAACATAGAAAATATAATAACGTTCACTTTTTAAAGCTCTACCAAATGTTTCTAGACTCGTTAATTAAACTATCTTGTACAATAGGTTACTTCTCCAATCAATACATTAACCGCACAATACAAAACTGTACGTAGTTAAGGACTTATTTGAGACATTAACGTTCTTTCTTTATGTAAAATAAATTAGTCATAATATTGGTTAATTTTCGTCACAAAAAAGCAATAAATCGTAAGTCCTTAACAACGTACAATATTTTTGAAATTCCCCAGTCTTCGTCTACTACGTTTGGCTAAGTCTATACTACTAGACAAAATATTAAGAGGGAGATGCAGTCATACGTCAGAATAAGAACGCACTGTTTCTGTCTTTAAAATATTGCTACATCTGTGAAATCAAAAAGGTAAAGCCGCGTTCAGATAAGACTTGCAATAAGTCACTGATACAAAATCGGGAAAACCGGGACATAGGTTTTATCGCGTATCAAAAATACTATTCTGGACCAACAAAACAATCGAAAAGACAAAATATATGGAGAAAAATCTCGTTTTTAAAAACTTATGTTCACGCTCAAACTTCACCAATTTAAAAAAAACTAGTCATATTTATATCTCGATCATTCCAATTTTGTTTATTTTATATGTCCCGTGCCTGAGGTAAATGTTTTGTGGAAATTTGGACATTATCTAATTTTAATAGTAAAAATTTTACACTACCCAATTTACTAGCCGTCCTGTTCCTACGCTTTTTTTAGTGCGGTAAAACCACAGTGGAAATTGGCGACAGGTCGACGTGGGCGCACCTAGCGGCTGGAGCTAAGTTAAGTGACACCAGATCAGAAGCTATTTTCAATCTACGAAGACAAGCCTCAAAGCACGTTTGCGTAAATGTAGTCAGTTAATAAAAATGTTGATAGTTAGAATCTTATAAATGCCATTGACTAAATCGTATTTGTCATTCAATATTCAGTTTTAACTTCGTTATGATATGACAAAGAACTGTGTAGAGTATTAGTTAGCAAGTTAAATTTAGTATTGAGGCGTGTCTATGCAGGAATACTACAGCTGATGGTTGTATACTATTTAATTTTCCACTGCCCCCATACAGAGCTGTGACTGTGAGTCTAATCTGAACGCGTCCTGATAGCCTAAACTACAGACCTTGTCATCGCACATTCCAAAAATACAAGATTTTTAATATACCAGACCTCAAAAAAAGTTTTTGCATGGGGGTCGATTTTGAAAATATCCTTTCTGCACCCGTAGGGTAGCCATGTAATATTCTCCTCAAAATTCACGTTTCTACGCCCAGCGATTAAGGCGGGTTTGTCCGTCAGTCAGTAAAACAGTGTACTATTAGCGTGAGGACGGCGTATTAAATGTGAGTGGACCAATATTGTTGCCTCGCGAACGGCATTGCCCGGAGCGGTAAAGTTTTGTATATGAATATTTCCACTTTTTTTAATTGATAATAGTTTGTCATGACTAACTCTTGTCCTTGGAGGACGAAGGTTTTGTCGACAATGAAATGAGCTCACCCTGAAGAAAATGTAAATAAATTAGTACTTTTTGACACATAACCTCAAATATTCATCAAGTGTGTTTTTAATGGAAATAACGTGTGTATATAACTATTAATTAGTTAATTTCATCTTAAAATTAATGTGAAAGTAAAGATCAAGTTTTAAATCATTGCCAAGACCTCACTTGATCTTTAAAAGCATGTGATTATCGAGTAATAATGGTAAATTTCAATTGACATAGACTGTATTCACCACGTCCAGATTGTATGTACATGATGTTAAGAGATTCTGGTATACTTAATATCTGGTTTTTTGAAATTGTATATACCCTATCGTACAAGATAATACAGTTAGCAACCGCAATAAACCCAGAGCTTGGACAGCTCGCCTTACATGACGACGCACCGCTTGGAGTCCTCTGGGATGGAGGCTGCGATGGGAGCTGGTGTGGGGATGAGCGCGGGCATGTCGGGCTTCAGCGCCTCCGGGTCAAACGAGTCGGCCGAGGCCACTGGAGCGGTGAGAGGCAGGTCTGTGTTGATGCCCACGATCTACGACAAATAAATAATAATTTTTTTCCACATACTCGAATATATATATACTCAACCATGTACTCCTAAATTAATTAATCGCCCAACTGAAAGTGACTGTACTGAAAAAAGTACCACGTTAATTTGCCAAGTAGCTTTAAAAGAAGGCGTATTTAGTGAGGATTTGAAAATAGTATGTCACTTGCTAGATTATCTAATGATTGAGAAAAAAATTCTTGTTCCTCGATAAAGAATACCCCGACAGGTGGATAGGGTGGGCTAGCACTGTTTCGTGGCCAGCCCGCTCACCCGACTTTAACCCACTCGATTATTTTCACTGGGGAGCGCTAAAAGAAAAAGTGTACTTCAAACCATGCTAGAGCTAACATCTTCGGTTTTTTAGATATTTTATTAAGGTTAGAGGTTGATATTTGGGACCCCTGTATTGGGGGTGAGTAGTTAGTTTGTTACGGGTACCTCTGCGTAAGTAGTGAGTGTTATAGGTACCTCTTCGTCCCCGGCGGGGGGTGAGTAGTGAGTGTTGTGGGTACCTCTGCGTCCCCGGCGGGGGGTGAGTAGTGAGTGTCGTGGGTACCTCTGCGACCCCCGCCGGGGTGAGTAGTGAGTGTTATTGGTACCTCTGCGTCCCCCACCGGGGGTGAGTAGTGAGTGTTATGGGTACTTCTGCGTCCCCCGCGGGGGTGAGTAGCGAGTGTTATGGGTATCGCTGCGTCCCCCGCGGGGGTGAGTAGCGAGTGTTATGGGTACCTCTGCGTCCCCCGCCGGGGTGAGTAGTGAGTGTCGTGGGTACCTCTGCGACCCCCGCCGGGGTGAGTAGTGAGTGTTATTGGTACCTCTGCGACCCCCGCCGGGGGTGAGTAGTGAGTGTTATGGGTACCTCTGCTTCCCCCACCGGGGGTGAGTAGTGAGTGTTATGGGTACCTCTGCGTCCCCCACCGGGGGTGAGTAGTGAGTGTTATGGGTACTTCTGCGTCCTCCGCGGGGGTGAGTAGCGAGTGTTATGGGTACCGCTGCGTCCCCCGCGGGGGTGAGTAGCGAGTGTTATGGGTACCTCTGCGTCCCCCGCCGGGGTGAGTAGTGAGTGTCGTGGGTACCTCTGCGACCCCCGCCGGGGTGAGTAGTGAGTGTTATTGGTACCTCTGCGACCCCCGCCGGGGGTGAGTAGTGAGTGTTATGGGTAGGTACCTCTGCGTCCCCCACCGGGGGTGAGTAGTGAGTGTTATGGGTACTTCTGCGTCCCCCGCGGGGGTGAGTAGCGAGTGTTATGGGTACCGCTGCGTCCCCCGCGGGGGTGAGTAGCGAGTGTTATGGGTACCTCTGCGTCCCCCGCCGGGGTGAGTAGTGAGTGTCGTGGTTACCTCTGCGACCCCCGCCGGGGTGAGTAGTGAGTGTTATTGGTACCTCTGCGACCCCCGCCGGGGGTGAGTAGTGAGTGTTATGGGTACCTCTGCTTCCCCCACCGGGGGTGAGTAGTGAGTGTTATGGGTACCTCTGCGTCCCCCGCCGGGGGTGAGTAGTGAGTGTTATGGGTACCTCTGCGTTCCCCACCGGGGGTGAGTAGTGAGTGTTATGGGTACCTCTGCGTCCCCCGCCGGGGGTGAGTAGTGAGTGTTATGGGTACTTCTGCGTCCCCCGCCGGGGGTGAGTAGTGAGTGTTATGGGTACCTCTGCTTCCCCCACCGGGGGTGAGTAGTGAGTGTGATGGGTACCAGTGGCGAAGCGTCACGTAAATAAATAGACAAGCCGGAGCAAAAAAAGGTGTATGGCGTGTGTACGTGTTTGCCCCTTCCATTATTAAAAAAACCATACCTACCTACCTTAATAAAATAGATGTCATCTTTTAGTTCCCAAAAAGCAGTGCTGAAGTAAGTGCGGTAACTGTTTCTACGTGCGATCCTTGCAGTTAGTGTTCACCACCTTCGCCATTCATGACATCACTGGTATTACATGAACAGTGTATGTCAAGTATGACAAAAGTGGCTTTGATAAAAGCCGTTAGTTGCGTACGCACACATTAAACACACAGACAATATAGTTAATTTACGTTAGAAATCAAAACACAGTAAAAATTAGCTTGCTAATACCTATCATGCAAAATAAAAAGTTGTCCTTTGTTAAAAACAAAACAAAAATAAACCAAATTAAATACATGCACTGCAGGTCTGCACACAGAAACCAAAAAAAAAGACTTAATTAAACATATATTTACAAATTCGTGCAACAAAATCAACCGAATAAAGAAAACCCACAGCCCGCGGCATGCGCCGTCCGTACCCGCCTTACTGTACCTATTAAGAAAACCATGATGACACGAATAAAGCGCCAAACAATCCAAGTAAACCTAAACTATGTAATAATATACAACTCCGTATATGTTTCTCGCTTTGAACATGTTTCTTAGCTGAATTATATATATTGTTGATATCTGCAAAACCGGTTCGATTCCAAACACTGCTAGAGAAAACAGCAAACACGAATAGCAAAACAATTTGTTTAATTTGCAGCTGCCAGTCAGCCAATTGTATTTATCATATAATTCACTATGGAAGTGTTTGAAGAATCCTTCTCTACGCTTATAATCAATTTTTAGGTCTGGGAGAGCGCGTCCTAACTTAATGACATGTTTTTTATTTTCAAAGGATAACCTTGAAAAACTTGTTAGCTCATTAAGTAGGTAATCTGTAAGACAAGACAACACTCAATTTGAACCAATGCGGCCATATTTTGAGTACCTACAGACAGACAAAAATATTGAAAAACCACGAATATAACCTAAATTAGATTTGGGTAAAACCTATCTATAGGTACCTAACGTATTAAAAATAGAATAGAAACACCAACCTCCGTCGTCGTGAACAAAAACAAATAATCCAAACAGTAGGTAACTACAAACACAGCACATGAACACAGAACGAACACTTAGCGAGCTAAATTTCACTAGTTACTTGAATCATAAAACACTAAATAAATAGGTAATTCAAAAAAACTTTCACAAGAATTACACTATCTTTGCGCGACGACGCGAACTAAAGTAATGGCGTCGCGTAATATTGCGTAATGAAAAAAGGATGCAAAATATTATTAAAGTTTGAAGGTCGTAGGTGGCGGCGACGGCGTCCTCGAGAAAAGAAAGTGACGCGTGCTATTGCACTTAAAGTTGAAAATTGTTTGAAATAAGCCGGCGTCCTAGCGCGGACTAGAGCGTTCTCTCACTCTGATTTTTATTGTTTTCACATGCTGCCGTGTCTGTTGTGTGAGTTCGAAGCGCTAGAAAAATGTTTGAATGTTTGAATTCAAGTACAGCGGAGAGGGATCGCCGGACCGGCCGGACTTGTAATAATTTTGTGGGTGTAAGTTCGCGCGCAGTGAAATGTAACTGCGCGTGTGTACGAATATATTGTTATTGTTTCTTTCTTGTAGGTAAGTGAATATGTGCGAGCGAGTACTGCGATAGATTTCGGCTTAGTAAATAAATTGCGTTTTGGTTATGCATCGTATTATGAAGATGGTAATGCAAGGTAAAGCTATAGTATACCGGGTTATTTTCGGTTTTACGTTTTGTTTGTATACCTACTCTATGCATAGGAATTTTTGGTAAAGCCGTAAATAATCGGCTTGTACGAACGCCTCGCGACTGATGGGTACCTCTTGCGTCCCCCGCTGGGGGTGAGTAGTGAGTGTTATGGGTACCTCTGCGTCCCCCACCGGGGGTGAATAGTGAGTATTATGGGTACCTCTGCGTCCCCCGCCGGGGGTGAGTATTGAGTGTTATGGGTACCTCTGCTTCCCCCACCGGGGGTGAGTAGTGAGTGTTATGGGTACCTCTGCGTCCCCCGCTGGGGGTGAGTAGTGAGTGTTATGGGTACCTCTGCGTCCCCCACCGGGGGTGAGTAGTGAGTTATGGGTACCTCTGCGTCCCACGCCGGGGGTGAGTAGTGAGTGTTATGGGTACCTCTGCGTCCCCCGCCGGGGGTGAGTTTATTCAGTTTATTCATTGCTTTCATGGGTAGGTACAGTGGTGTTTAAGGTACAATTTTCGTTCTGCCATGAAACCCCGTCGGGCACTACAATATTAGGCTTAAATACTTAACACTTTTTACATAAACTATCTTATTATAACATTTATAACTAAACTAAGTATATGTTATATATGGCACTAATATATTATATTTTACATTCAAAAAACTCTTGTAGGGAATAAAAACAATTATACATTAAATATTTCGTAAGTTTTTTTGTAAATATACTATTTTTCTCCTCACTTTTTATGTAATTTGGAATTTTATTGTAGACTTTAATGCACATCATGTGTGGACTCGAACTGTGCATTTTCAATTTTGATGATGGGATTGGGATATTATTTCTAGGGCGTAAATTAGAATTTGTGTAATCTTTTGGCTGTGGGAAAAGATTAGGATATTTCCTTAGAAAGTTGCACAACTCATGTATGTAAAGGGAGGTTACAGTTAGTATATTAAGTTTCCGAAAGTAGGGTCTACAGCTTTCTGTTTGTTTTATATTGACTAAAATTCTTATACATTTCAGTGTAGTGAGTGTTATGGGTACCTCTGCGTCCCCCGCCGGGGGTGAGTAGTGAGTGTTATGGGTACCTCTGCGTCCCCCGCCGGGGGTGAGTAGTGAGTGTTATGGGTACCTCTGCGTCCCCCACCGGGGGTGAGTAGTGAGTGTTATGGGTACCTCTGCGTCCCCCGCCGGAGGTGAGTAGTGAGTGTTATGGGTACCTCTGCGTCCCCCGCTGGGGGTGAGTAGTGAGTGTTATGGGTACCTCTGCGTCCCCCACCGGGGGTGAGTAGTGAGTGTTATGGGTACCTCTGCGTCCCCCGCCGGGGGTGAGTAGTGGGTGTCGTGGGTACCTCTGCGTCCCCCGCCGGGGGTGAGTAGTGAGTGTTATGGGTACCTCTGCTTCCCCCGCTGGGGGTGAGTAGTGAGTGTTATGGGTACCTCTGCGTCCCCCACCGGGGGTGAGTAGTGAGTGTTATGGGTACCTCTGCGTCCCCCGCTGGGGGTGAGTAGTGAGTGTTATGGGTACCTCTGCGTCCCCCACCGGGGGTGAGTAGTGAGTTATGGGTACCTCTGCGTCCCACGCCGGGGGTGAGTAGTGAGTGTTATGGGTACCTCTGCGTCCCCCGCCGGGGGTGAGTTTATTCAGTTTATTCATTGCTTTCATGGGTAGGTACAGTGGTGTTTAAGGTACAATTTTCGTTCTGCCATGAAACCCCGTCGGGCACTACAATATTAGGATTAAATACTTAACACTTTTTACATAAACTATCTTATTATAACATTTATAACTAAACTAAGTATATGTTATATATGGCACTAATATATTATATTTTACATTCAAAAAACTCTTGTAGGGAATAAAAACAATTATACATTAAATATTTCGTAAGTTTTTTTGTAAATATACTATTTTTCTCCTCACTTTTTATGTAATTTGGAATTTTATTGTAGACTTTAATGCACATCATGTGTGGACTCGAACTGTGCATTTTCAATTTTGATGATGGGATTGGGATATTATTTCTAGGGCGTAAATTAGAATTTGTGTAATCTTTTGGCTGTGGGAAAAGATTAGGATATTTCCTTAGAAAGTTGCACAACTCATGTATGTAAAGGGAGGTTACAGTTAGTATATTAAGTTTCCGAAAGTAGGGTCTACAGCTTTCTGTTTGTTTTATATTGACTAAAATTCTTATACATTTCAGTGTAGTGAGTGTTATGGGTACCTCTGCGTCCCCCGCGGGGGGTGAGTAGTGAGTGTTATGGGTACCTCTGCGTCCCCCGCCGGGGGTGAGTAGTGAGTGTTATGGGTACCTCTGCGTCCCCCACCGGGGGTGAGTAGTGAGTGTTATGGGTACCTCTGCGTCCCCCGCCGGGGGTGAGTAGTGAGTGTTATGGGTACCTCTGCGTCCCCCGCTGGGGGTGAGTAGTGAGTGTTATGGGTACCTCTGCGTCCCCCACCGGGGGTGAGTAGTGAGTGTTATGGGTACCTCTGCGTCCCCCGCCGGGGGTGAGTAGTGGGTGTCGTGGGTACCTCTGCGTCCCCCGCCGGGGGTGAGTAGTGGGTGTCGTGGGTACCTCTGCGTCCCCCGCCGGGGGTGAGTAGTGGGTGTCGTGGGTACCTCTGCGTCCCTGCGCGCGGGCAGCAGCGCGGCGCGGCGGAAGGGGCGCGCGAGCCGCTCGACGAGGCGCTGGCGCTTGCCGGGCGCGGGGGCCGCGGGGGGCGAGTCGGCCGCGCTGTCCGCCGCGACCTCGTCCGCGTCCGGCTTGCGCTTGCGCCCCACCACTGTGCCCGTGGGCCGGGACGACTCCGGCACTGACACGTACAACATACATATATACTATATAACAAAACAACCTCACTTTTTTTTCATGCAAGATCTGAATTTAAACACTGCAAGCACGTTATATCGCCAAATAAAAAGTATCACTAGCGATAATCCAACAACCACTAACTGTTATTTCGGATGCCAATATTTGAGTTTTACATCACTTAGGTTTGTTAGTTTCTTTTTGTCTTTCAGAGCAGAAAAAAGGAGCTCAGCTGCGGGGCTCAGTGTATTACTGAATAGTCCTTACATGTAACGGTGCTGCTAGCGGAGCGCGCGCTCCAGTTGAGGCTGACGTTCCGGAGGGACATCTCCTTGAGCGGCTTGTAGCTGCGGCGACCGCGGATACTGCGCAATCCCGAGAGGTACGAGCTGTCGTCCAGCGTCGCCTCCATGATGGACGACGACTCCGTGATGTCCATCTCCATGGTTGTATTGTTGCCTGGAATATTAGGGAGTAAACATTAGGTCACATAAAGAAATATGTTTTTTTATAGTATAGAGAAAAGAGCACAGCGGCGCAAACGGCGATTGGAGTAGTTGTTGTCGGGCTTACGCTGCTTACAGAACAGTACAGACGTGTACGTGTTCATGTACAGAAGACTAACCAGTATAGTTGGCTGTGACGGAGCTGGTGGTCTGGTCGGCGAGCCGCGTGCTGCGCCGGTAGGGCGACACCTTGACGCGCGACTTGGAGTAGTTGGTGTCGGGCTTGCGCTGCTCTGTAGACTCTGTACAGACATATGCACACTTTAGCCCACTTTATGGTTTCCTAAGTTCAAACCGTGTGGATAAACGTGAAAAAGGTTCAACATATACACTGTTGGAAATTATTGAGTATTTCCCACATTTAGTTAAACGTAACGTTATTATAAGCGGTAAATTATAAGATCAATGATTTATTCGAGTCATATTTTATATCAGTAGTATACAGCATTTTCAGCAGAATTGCACTTAATTTTGTGGTCTTAAAGTGCAAATCTGCGTATTAAAAAATATTGATTTAGTATGTTTATTTAACTTACGAATTTTACATCCCATCCTGCGACCTTCTATCCTATTACCTCAAAGTAATTTATGATAATTTGCTGTAACATTTCATTGCAAGTATAACCGATTAAAAAAACTGTACATGTTTAACTTAATATTGGTATAATAAAAATTAACTGCATAAAAAGCATCATCCTATCTAAGTTTCCATTCTAATCAGGATAAAAACCTACATTACAAATTCCAACTAACCAACGTCTTAGAGCAGAAATATCCAAATTCTCCTCCATTTTGTTTATTTCGTTAATTATTATTCCATTATTGAATCTCTGGTTAAAAATTTAATCCAATTTGGCCGAATTGGGCCAAACTTGGATAGCGCTAGAACTTGGCACAATTCTGCACCACAACCAAATCGATACCTATATTAATTAATGTCAAAAAAAAGTTGCATTTCTACGGTTCCATAGCCAAACGGAGACAAATGAGACCCTTACAACTAAGCCTTTGTTGTCCGTCCATCTGTCATAACTTAAAGCAGCTGTATCTTTTGTACCGTAATAGATAGTCAGATGATTTTTTTACACAATGTATTAGGTATAGAGGCGATATTCTAAAAAATATACTAAAACTAAAATAATAAGAGGGCTCCATAAAAAAAGCATCAAAAATGAAAAAAACAATTATTAAAAGTGAGTTGGGCGGTACGGAACGCTAGGTAAATGTTTTTCTAAATCATTATCCGCATGTTAAAAACCATTTGGTTACTGACTAGCTGACGGACAGACAACATACCAAACGACGAAAACTAAAAAAGGAAGGAAACTGAGGAAGGATATTTAAGGAGAAAATCTAAAGCAAGACACATGAATCACCCAATCCACCTATACTTTTTAAAACGCAGAGAACTCACCATTCGAACTTTCAATATCCACAATGACCTCCACTTCCACCCTGTCAGACTTCTCCCCCTTCTCCCCTTTCTCCCCCTTTTCTTTCCTCGGCGACTCTTTCTCCTGTTTCTTCTCTTCTTTCGACGACTCCTTCGCTTCCTGTGGCTTCTTAGCATCAGATTTAGGCGAGTCTTGTTTAGCATCCTTCGCAGCCTCCGGTTTCTTGGCATCTGTTTTCGGTTCCGGTTTCTTGGCATCGGTTTTCGGTTCCGATTTCTTGGCGTCCGGTTTAGGCGAGTCGCTCTTGCCCGACTCCTGGGTAAGCTTCAGAACCTTGGAATCCTTTGACTGGAATTGAGAAACTGATTAGAGATTTTAAGTTAGAATTTAGGATTTTATGTAGTTTTGTGAATGGAGTTTTTTTTGATGCAAGGTCTAAATTCAACTGTCCAAGCTTATTTTGTTTCCGCGTTTTCGCCTTGAGAAGACAACATTAGTAATTGAATTATAATTATGTCTTCTATCATTAATTAATAAGAAATATTGGAATATTAAGACAAACGTTTTTCATATGTCAGTTAAGTTAGAAAACGTGTGCGTATTTTTCTTTAATGTGATAATAAAAACAAAGTAGACTTGGCTAAATAATGATGACGTTGTCTCCCTGTTATTCCTCATCAGATAACTAAATGATCTTATTTTACTGCAAATGAGCTCTACAATCTCCCCCTAAAAGGAATGTTTAGAATAACCAATCACCCTGAATTCATTACTCATCCCACCAAATAGTTGGGACTAATTCAACACCGAATCCTTTAGTTATTGCATCAATCAGTAAACATTTAAAGCAGGTGTTAAACACTGCTAGATCAAAACAGTATCAACTCAAAATCCTTGGCAGTTTTGTTTCATGTTCATAGAAATTGTATTAAAGTTGATTTTAAAATATAGGTTGTATTTCGAGTTACTACTGTTTTGATCTAACAGTCCCGGATCCCGATTTTAAAAATGGTCTTATTTCTGAGTGTGCGTAAGTAAAAATGTTTTTGAGCCTGGGACAAGATTGCATTTAGACGTTAGTTCGGTTGGAGCATTTTACTAGTCAACGTATTAAGAGAATTTATGCATCAAACCAGATAAAATACAATTTGAAATTGTATTTTGTCTGGTTTGATGCATAAATTCGAGTCGTCGATTTTCTTATTAACCTAAATGACAGTAAATCGTTTTTTGAGAGGAGAAACTCACAAAGTACCTTTATAACTTAGTAATAATCTAGTTTTTCCTCTTAATAGAGTTATTAGTCACTAACCAACCAAGGTTTACTCCATTTATCAGACAACACAAGACATTCACATAACAAAATCAATACGCAGTTTCGTGTCACAAAGCTAATTTATCCTTGAAAATAGAGACGAATTTAAATTCACTTGAATAATCAGAAACTGCATATTGGCAAGTGGGTCAGGGAGACAATAGGTTGCTACAACATTGAAATGTTAGTGTGTATTTAGGTGCACTTAGTAGAAGGTTAGTATGCACGTGCCGTTTTAAAGTTAAATAACATTTTAATATTCTTGTTTTGCTCGACATTACATTTTTACCGGAAGACTTCAATGCTGATAGCATCTTTTTGCATTTTAACGACTCCAATAAAGATATCATTGAAATTATATTTGCATAGGCTATCAAAAATAGACGCGTACACTTTGATTTTACGACATTTTTAGTAGTTCCGTTTAGAGATTTTTAAATATTGATGAAATTTCCAAAAATAGCAATATATGTTGCGCTTACAAGTAAGGTAAATTTGTAACAGTTTTAGAGTAAATAAATTGTACAAGTTACAGAAAAACTATAAAAAAGCCCATGCTTCTTTACATGGCAAGTTTGCGAAGTAGTTTAAACGCACTATCAGGACACGAGATGCTGTTCCAAATTGAAGAAATGATACAAATTAAACTACTCAAAATATTCATAAGTGCCCATTTTGCAAAGGGTATATTTGAGTCGGAAGTAAAAGAAAATCATTCTAATGATGGGGTATTTGTGTGTAGTGGTCAAAGCCAACACAAACATATTAGATTTAGAACATTGACGCCCACACGTCACGAAGCTTGCGGGAGATAAAATGATATTGCGACTGTCAGTTATTTGAACATGCTTGTTTACACATAAACGAAGGCCGAAGCAGTAGTCCAAAAATACATGTTTGAATGTACCAAGTAGTTTTGAAGAGGAGCATTAAAGAACCTACATGGTCGAAGAGTTACCGACGCTTCCAACCAGGAGTTAAACTTTTGGTGGCGATGACGTTAATTTGCTTACCGGTGATAAAAATTAAAAGACTACCAGTTCTGCATAAATCCTTATTAAGCTTTCTGAGTTCATTAATACTGACATTGAGATGGACATTAACAAAAAAAAATCGAGTAACACGATATATAACGACATTTATCGCTCTTTATTTTATATTATGTATATGTTTCTCCTAGTTAATACTTAAACACTTGCTAAATAAGACCGCCGTGTGAAAAATTCCGTCATTTTGACGTCACCGGCACCAAAAGTACAACCCCTGCTCCTAACTACCTGCACAAGCCAAGACAACTGCTACAGCACTGCCCTATCACTGCCTTAAACCTAGCAGGCTCTGCACACTTCATAATACAGCCTTTAACCTTAGTAACTGTCGAACAGTGTACAGAGGTCCCAACTTACTTGTTCGTCCGCTTGCTTGTCGGAGGCGGGGCGCGGCGTCTCGGGCGTGCGGGTCACTTTCACCTTTGCCAACACCCGGTTAGAAGTTAGTATATAGGACGGACACGGCTTCCACATATTCAATGCTCATGGTTGGGTTTATGTCAGGCGAGCATACAGGCTGGCTGATGTGGGTTTTGAGATCCATAGGTATTCTCAAGAGTACAATCCTCAAAAGTGCAAAAGGGTACACGAAAAGAACTGAAAATTTAGAGTAGGTACTTATCATTCAGTTACAGATATTAAATTTTACAGTGCGACACAAAAGATTAGAAACTACGCAACTGTCACATTTTTAACGTAAACAACGAGGCAACAATTAAGAAAAAAAAATAGTTCCATTTTATTTCATTTCTACTCTTTTCAATCGCACTGTAATTCTTCACTGTTGAAAAAAACCTTGACATTAAAATGACATGATTCCTAACTTTCAAATCGCTATATCTCGAAAAGTTACTAAGGTGACCGATACATGTTCTGTCCGTGTACCCTTCAAACGTATTGCCAACCCTGAGGAGTAAGACGGAATGCCTCTGTTCCATAAAAATGTCCCGAGCAGTGAATGTGTTAAAGCGACAAGCCACATTAAATAGTCGAGTCTGTATCGTATGAGATTAAATAAAAACTAAATATAGGAACTGACATCCCATGGGCAAATTTAGGGATTCACACGTGCAGCATTGTAAAAGTTATCTATCGAAAAACAAGCTTGTCGACGAAAACCGAAATATGCCGATGGAACTTATAAATGCTATTGTCTATGAACAAAAGTCACTTTACAAATATTTGAGTAAACTCTCTTCTAGCCAACACCATAACAAAACCCTTTCCGCTTCCTCTAACACAAAAACATATTATTAAATATACTTTTCACCAAATTACATTACTATAACTTTTCCAAAATGAAAACCGCTCAATCTGCCCCTCTCAGCATCCTCTCATACGCAAATACGTTTTTGACATATTCAGTCTTATTATGCCCTACACAGAAACATGAGAAATTCTGCCCATAACTTTCCAAAAAATAAACACAAACGTACTCTACGTACAGCAACCTCTGAGGTTTATAGACAGTATAAGCTACATTAGATAATACTAACCCACTTGCAAATCTACCTCTTCTTTCCCAAAACAAGCTTGGCTTAGCTTATTCTACCATTTCTACATGGACCTGTCAGAGATTACTCCCTCCTTGCTCTTACTCACACACAAACTACAGCACATGTCGCTATTTACTCTCAAACTATCCGTATTCGCCTCTTGCCCCTCCTCATCCTTCCCTTTTTGGCGTGTTCGTCCACTTGTCCCAAGAAGGTTAAATAGTATGGAGAATACTATGCGTACAATCAATTGAAGCAAGAAAAGAAACAAAACATCTTGCATCACATGATAAACATGCGTGATGTCACTGGTTACATCAACTTGTTTCAATTTTCAATCCTATGCATCTTTAAACATGCTCTTTACTGTTGGTGCGACGCACCTTCACAGCTCCATGCGGCCGTGTTCTAAGTTTAGAATGCGATCTCCGTATATGATCTTACTTTACATTGTCTATAGACAACATTCGCTTAGATAGTGTCGCTACACTCGCACGTAACTTTTTTTTTGTGGCATTGAGATGGCAAACTAGCGCACAGGCCACCTGATGGTAAGTGGAAACTGTGACGCATAGACATTCGCATTCACAAGACTGCAAGCCTACAACTGCAAATGCGTTGCCAACCAAGATGGAATGCATCTACTCGTATGCTAGTCATTACACCGGCTGCCTTACCCCAAACCGGAACACAACAATGCGAACACTGCTGTTTGGAGGTAGGTTAATGGATAACATGGTATTCTAGACGGACCCTGCACAAGGTCCTGCCACCCGCGGATGCGGGTGTTACGCCGCATGTGGATTTGGCAGTTTACATCGAATTATATTCGTATTTTACTACAAGAATCACAAGTACGTGCTGGTGTAGCGACACTATCTAACCAAACTCACTAACGCCTGGTAATGCTACTATTTTGCCCTTGCTCATCCTGCTCTTCTCTCCCATTCGTCCGCTTGCCCCCGAAGCACACCAACGCCACCTAATCCTAGTATGTCGCCTCGTTAGGTACCACCCGCGCCCTTGCTTCTCTTGTCGGCCATTCGTCCGCTTGCCCCCAAAACACACTAACGCCACCTAATCCTACTGTCGCCTCTAACTACCCACCGCCCTCTCGCCCTTCCCTAGCCCGCGACGCAGGCGCAGGGTACCTGCGATCGGCGCGTGAGGCTGCGGCTGGGCGCGTCGGCGCCGGGCTCCCACTCGACGTCCGAGTCGTCGTAGGCGAGCTCCGGGAACTGCTCGTCGTTCTCGTCGTTCTCGTCGATCACGAGCTCGTCCGAGTCCGAGTCGCCGGCGCCACTCACCGTTCCGTTAACGCCGTTGCTGCTGCCGTTCTGTTTTGGTTTTTGGCTATCGCGGGCGTCGGGTTTTTTTTCTGGTTTGTCTGTCTGGAAATTTGAGGGGGGGACGTGAACTTATGCATAATGTTATTGATGTCAATTTAGAGATTATTCGATGTACGAAAAAATTTATTGTTAGAGGCCAGTGAGGAAGGGGACGCGAAATCTCGAATTAAACTCCAACAATAAGTTTACGACCAGTTGAATAAAAAAATGTTTTTCCAATGAATACAACGAATCGTGCAAATTATACCCATAAATAATTGACATAAACAATAACTCAAAGTGTTATTTTTCAAACGAATGCTCCTCAAAACTATTAGAATGTTTTACCCTATTTATTTTAAGTATCTATTACCTTTCCACTGCTCTCCGCTTTTCCTTCTTCTTTCTTCTTCTCGCTCTGTGCATCTGATTTCTTTTCTGCAGGTTTTTCAATTTTCTTTTCCGCTGGTTTTTCGGGCGCTTTCTCGGTCGGTTTGGGTTTTTCACTCTTGTCTACTGCCTTCTCAGCAGGTTTCTCAGCAGGCTTTTCGGTCGCTGTTTCTGCTGGTTTCTCAGTGGCATTCTTCTCTTTTTCAGCGTTGGCGGCCATTTTCTTTTTCATTTCTTTCACCGGGCTGTCTGTTTGTCTCTGTGGGTAGGAAATAGTAGTTATTGCGTGTGTTTTTATTTCAAGAAGAGAAAACAGAACCAGTATTACCATATGCCTATATTAATTAAGCAAAGTAAGAAATGAAAAAAAGTAGATGACGTTTGAGTGTGCCACATAGGTTACGTATTCGGTTGGAAAATTCTGTATTTACTTTGCTTTCTCAGTCAGATTAAGCAGCCAGAGATAAGTAAATAGAAATAGCAAGCCGAATACGAACTTATCCGACAAAATACGATGTGGTATGATTGTTAAGTATTAACGCTAAGTTAAAACGACATATCGATTTCTAAACTTAAACAGTTCCTTAACCATTAAAAAAAAAGCAAATGTTGAAAACAACAACGTGTAAGACATGTTACTTATTTATATTAGTATTATAGGACCGAAGGTCTACAACAGGCTACCTTCACATATTAAAAACTTAGAAAGCAATGCAGCATTTTGTAATAAGTTAAGGAAATGGCTAATTGACAATTCCTTCTACGATTTTAATGAATTCATCATAGACTAATTAATTATAAAATGACCTTTTAATTTCTAATTGTTTAATCTATAACTTATTTTGAATACTATCTAAAGTACCTACTACGATTATAATGCAACTAACTATGACATAACCAAATTTTTGTAATTATTTTGACATGTAATATTTTATAATATTATAAATAAATGAGTATGAGTATGAGTATGAGTATGAGTATTAAATTAAGCAACTCCGTGGACTCGTTACGAAGGGATTAAGGGACTGAATGATTGCAAACTCGTGTTAGTAAATGTTGAATCTTTGTACACCCTATCACCTTCCCACACCAATCGAGACAGAACCAGTAGAAGAGGACAGAGACCGACTTCGATCTAGAGCTACATAAATACGTCACCTTTTCTTTTTCATCCCCGCCCGTTCGCTTGCGCGTCACCATTTGACTCATATTTAATCTGTAGACAACCACAAAGGTAAGTGCTAGTGCTAACCTTTTTTGTGAGTTCTGGTGGTTGTTAGTAGGTACGTCCCGTCCAATACCAATCTACCCTACAGATTAGATGTGTTCTGGATTATTCAGCTATGTTAGTAGCCTACTTTAAATGGTTAATTATTGTTTGTCATAACTTCTTAAGAGAATTGTAAAGCGACGCTTCAAACGCGTAGCTGTCAAAACCAATTAATACAAATTTAGCCTGCGGTAAAGTTTCACACCAAAATTTCTAAGAAGTATTTTTTTTGGAAGGGAAAATGTTTAGACCTAGTTTTTCATAATATCTACCATCTACAACATGACCGAAAATCATAAAAATCTGACTAGGTGTAAGGGGAGAGAAACGTTATCGCATTTTATGTGGAAAATTTCTGTTTGACAATCCTCAAAGTCATAATATACGATTTTCCATAGACATACATATGCCTCGATTTTTTTTATTTTAGAGGAGTCAAACGAGCACACAGGCCACCTGATGATAAGTGGGACCAGAGACCCATAGACATTTTCATTCTCAAGACAAACTTAAGACAGCAATCCTAGGATAGCATGCGAAGCCAACCCTGAGGACTCAGATGGAATTCCTGGACATATCATATATACATACATACATACATAAACTCACGCCTTCATTCCCAGAGTGGGGTAGGCAGAGCTACAGAATTTCCAACAACCCTAAAAACTTGTTGATAATTCTGTAACCACATTTTGCACAATCAGGCTAAGATGTTAACCAGTGTATTAGTGACAGGTTGCAAGCCCATCGCCTAACAGTACTACAAGCCTTTATTCCCTTAGTCGTCTCTTACGACATCCGCGGGAAGACACGGAGTGGCACTATTCTAACCCGGCAACCACACAGGCATATATATTCATATCATATTGCGTTTGACATATAAAATAATATATATCTGGGGACAATGTCACACCAATTGACCTACTCCTAAACTAAGCTCTAGGCTTGTACTATGGGTACTAGACAACCATAACAACGATATAAATACTTATATAGAGAAATATATACATAATTACATAGAAAACATCTATGGCTCAGGAACAAATATTCGTGCTCATCACACAAATATCCACCCTTACCGATATTTGAACGGAGGACCGCTAGCTTAGTAGGCAGGGTCACTACCAACTAGGCCAGCGCGTCGTAATTAGAATGATTTTTCGAAAATCGGCCTGGGTCAGGAAAAGTTATGTTTTTAATTTTTATTCTAGGCGTACAAAGTTGCTAGCGACCTCTAGTTAAATAAAATGTGTTTACGAAGCCGACATTCCGATTAGAATCATAATTTTTGGAAACTGGTTTCACTCACACCAGATTACTTAAATTATGTGTTAACTAACCTGGAGTGGTTTCGAGATGCAGACAACTAGTTTCCAACGATGCAAGCTAACGGTAGCTGAGCCAGATGCCAATCTACGCTAGCATGGGCAATAAAATGAAAAGTACGGTTAAAAGAAACTAAAACGATATAACTACGATCTCTTCAAGGGATCTCTTCCTAAACCTTAAGAGCGATATACATTTTTTTTTCTTCATGTATTTGTTATTTTGCGGAAATAATATATGATTCTATCCGCGTAGAAATAAACGAATATCGTTGTTGGACCGTTAAGGAAACACGACCACACGGTAAAATGTTCGTGGTTGTCGTTGCTTTTGCCTTTTAGTATATTCTACCTAACAGCACAATACAATAAATTCAACTCATGCGGCTCGTTGGTCTGATAACATTTGGCAGACAGTTGGGAAAATATGGATGGCGTAAGCACGAGACCGGGCAGTGGCGAGAAAATGAAGAGGACTTTATCCTGTGGGCAGATGTGAGCTGAAATGTTGAATAATGATGATGGTGGCAAGGATTAGAGAAATTAGGGGACATCGAATATACCGTTTAAATTTAGATATCACAACCAAGTAGATCTCACAGCTAATATACATAACGTAATACATATTGCAGTGTGTAACATTACATGCACAATATGCTACAGTTCTTGAATTACACTAGCGTGCTTACATCATTCAAGTTTGCACCTTATCCTGTACATATAAACTCCAAACTACGTGAACGTAAGTATCCCACGCATAAGATAAGTTTTGCTGCCATGGTCAATGTCAAAGTTTAAGGTCGAACGAAAGTAAGAGCTGTTTCTTAAGGGGCCACATAAGTACTTCGTCATTTTTTCGTTAAACTGCATAAATACCACGACGACATAAGAATCGAAAGGGATAGCTTTATAAGCTTCCGCGCGAAAGATAGTTTGATTACAACATCAAATTTAAATAGGTATTTGCTGTTTACTATACTGCAACATTTAAAGTCAAAGTCAAAGTCAAAGTTCTTTATTCTTCAATTTAGGCATAATATAATGCACCTATGAATGTCAAATTTAGAACGGTTAACAGGATTAGGAAGTACTCAACTATCGATTCAAAAATCGTAAGATTTCGAAGTTTGAACCAAAATGTGCGAAAAAGATGCTAGGTTTTGATATATAAAACTGTCGAGGATTTTGTTTCTAATCGTGTTTTCACGTAAACAGTCTCAAGGAAATATTACGGCCAAGTTTAATATAGGCGTTATTGTTATTGAGATACAGATCGCGAAACACTGGCGACTTTATAATACGTAGCCTCTTAAAAGATCACCGGTTGAGGTCAAATGCATAGAGATATTTTTTATTGCTTCCCGATTGGATGTTTTGCTATGTATACTTAGGTACCTATAATTTATTTCTCCTAATTTTTATTAAACCGGCCGCCATTACTGTCACGTAAATAAGAGCTATCAAAACGTTGACAATACTAGGTGTCAAGGCCATATGGTATTTACCCAGTAGAATATATAGATGCTCTGCAATTGGATCCAGTTTAAATTCAATTGTTCCTAGACAATGAACCCCACATAACATTATTTTCAGGCGCAAAAAACCTATAGGTTATTGAATTTCTTGTATAACTTCACTATCCAAATACTATTCGTGTATAAAACTATTGCCTATATTTATGAAAACAATATGAATGTCATAACATGCGCATGATTCGATATCTGGTGGAAATAATTAGTAAATGGTCGCTAGTACGCTAGTGCGTTAGTGGGGCGGGGTGAATGACCCCGCACGCACACATTGACAAACTAATGGTATTGGAAGTGATCTAGAATGGGAGCGGCAAGCGTGGCGTGATGCTGCATTTGTTTTTAATGACCTACCGTTAGAGATAATCGGTAGAAATGTGGTGACTACTTCTTGGACAAGATTTATAACGCTAACGTAAACGATTTTCGAAAACTGTCAAAACATAGCTATGACCATAGAATGAATCAGTGCTGGTTACCGGTAAAAAAGTGCGTTTTTACTTGACAGTAGTGTTATTACAGAGTTACTAGTTAGTTACTCAGGATCTTTAAACAATAAATACAAATGTGCTAACAGAGTATACATTTTCAGGTAGTAATTTGTAACCAGATTTTGAAAAAGGCTATAGTTATATCAGTACTAAAAATTTTTTTTATGAATAATGGTTCAAAAATAATTCCCGCTTCAGCCCGGCACCTGCACCGCGGATCACACAAACAGACTGACAAGCACATTATCGCCAAGGGCCCTCATAGTATTACGACTTACGAGTAGGTACGTATAAATAGAAACCGTACGGAAGACAGGTTGTAAGCCGGCTCATTAGAAATCTTGAGACGAGAGATTCTTCAACCTTTTAAAGCTTTTTGTTTGTAACTTTCAAGAGGATTTTTTAATGGGAAGTTCATTAATATGTGTACACTTTAGTAACGTAATTCATATATTGCAGTTTAAACATGACATTAAATAGACAAGGTACTAAAGATGATACATATTAATAAACTCGACTGCACTTAAAAGCAACCTAAGGTCTTTTTTCATCCACGACTTTCCTGATCCTATTATAGAGTAATTCTCAGTTATTTTTTACATTTTAAACAAGAATGGGATACTTAAATAAGGGTAGCTGTTTTTATAAGGACACCATAATTGCTTTACTGAACAGAAATGGCGTGTACGTCCTCGGGTCGTCTGGTCGGGTCGGGTGGTCGTGTAGAGGGTCGGTTGTATTATGTAACAAAATAAATAAAAACAGCAACCTACAAACCTGTTTGTTCATTATAACTACAATACAACATATTCAGGGGTGAGAAACGTAATCGCCCGAAGGTAAAATATGGAAAAACATTGGAAGCTATACGATTCCAGCGTCGCTTCGCAATCCTTCTTTATCGTTGGACGTAATCTCCTAGCTCTAGTGCTCATAATGCTCCTTGGCTAAAATAATCCAAAATTAAAGACTCACTTCTCAGGCTGTAAAATGACTCATAATAGCCTGGTATAGGCGGATTTAATTGATGTATTTAATCCCTAGGGTTTAAAACGAGACTTTACTCCCTAGGGACTAAAGTACTTTTTCTTTTTAATTTACTTTGGAAATCCTTAAACAACCAATCACGGTGTTTGTGAATAGAGGATTATCGCCATTTTCATTGATTGAGTATGGACCATTTTTAGGCCGTGGAAATAAATTGAAAATGACAACTGAGGAAATGTATTTTAAAAAAAACCGATTTAATTTCGTGAAACCCGATTAATGATAACGAATATGAATCTATTTAAATATATTAAGGATAATTTTATTTTATTACGCATGGTCCAAATAGTTTTCAAGTTTGAATATGTTGGATACATATGCAAGCATTTAAGTGTCATTTTACAAAAAACAAAAAAAAAGCTAACAACCGCGATATTTGTAAGTTGTTGTAAATCTCGCTCGCGTGGCTATATATCTCGTGTCATTATGGCTTGTTTTAGTCCCTTGTTGAACAATCTACTATTGAAATCCTCTTGCACTGTACATATTTGTATACAATGCATCACCTTATGAGGACAAACGTTTAAAAACGTGATTCCTGTTGTTCCAATAATACACTATGCCACCAAACATAAATCTCCCATTATTTATTTCCATGGAGGGCGTTAAAGTTTACTGTCGCTATAACAAGGTAAGATAAATGGTTGCTGTGACATTGTAAGAATAGAGATGCATTGAAAAATCATTGTCAATAAAAACAGTTTTAGTTAGAAGTGTAGACAGACCACCGACGTTTTTCTATCATGTTAAACCACGTAATAGAAATATAATTACATAATATCTATCTCATCAAAATGTTATTACAAAACTCTTGTTTGGAAAACATATGGGCGCCCGGCAATGTCGGAATAACATTGGCTACATCCCACTCACCAGAGTGACCCTGAGGACTAAGATGCCTCTATGCTAGTAATTTCACCGGCTGTCTTATCCCCACGCCGGAACTCTGCTGCATGGCGGTATTTTAAAAGAGACCATAACTTATCTTATCTTACAAATGGCCCGTTTCTGAGTTATTGTACGAATTACCCTCTTACACACTCAGCTGCTCGAATGTGCAGGTTTCCTCACGATATATTTCCTTTACCTTAAGAGCATCGGGTAACGTACTTAAGTTAGAAAAACTCATTGGGTACAATGGGTACATACATGGTGGTGAGTTCGAACTCTGTACCTTATTACGATTACGAGTCGACCCCCTAAGCCCACGCTTTTAAAGGGCTCAGGGCGACTTTGTCTACAGTCCTATTTCGTCACCTTCCTAACTCGTCCACAATGCCATGTAGTCATCATGTAATTCCAAAAACTGTCACCTTTCTAACTCGGCCACATTTTTATATCGTCAAAATCCTATCTTGTCAACATTCCTATATTGTCCGTAGTGCTAAGTCGTCTACATTCGTATATCGTCCACAGCGCAAACTGAAGTTAGCCACACGAAATGTGGACGAGTTAGCACTGTGGACTATGTAGGAATGTGGACGAGTTAGGAAGGTGACAATACAGGAAAGTAGACAAGTTAGGAAGGTGACAAATATAGGAATGCCGACGAATTGGAATAATGGGCCATATGGCATTGTGGACGGGTTAAGAACGTGACGAATTAAGACTGTGAACGAAGTCGCCCTGAGCCTTTTAAAGCCTTGCCTAGCCTAAGTCTCCACGACAGTCAGTTTGGTTCTGGTTTGGCGATCGAAATGAATCACAATCTTCAGCGATAAATTATCTAAGATTCAATAGAGCTATCGTAGTTTAAACAATCGCTCGTCTAGTTGGGCCACTGCCACGGTTCAATGCCCTTTATTTTAATGACTGTCATTAGTACCGAGTTTAATTTTAGAAGGGTCATGTTTGATACGGGCGAGTAGAGATGACGATATGCTTATTGTAGTAGGGTACTTATATTGGAATTGAGTCACTATGGCGAACAAAAAAAATGATTGGATCCTTTCGTTTCGGCGATGGAATAATATTAAAATAAATATGGATGGGGTAACTATATCAATTGAAATTGAAATCCTACTAACATTAAAATGTGAAAGATTGTGTGTGGCTGTGTGTGTTGGTTTGTTACTCCTTCACGGTGCAACGGTTGGACAGATTTGGGTGAAATTTGGAATGGCGATAGCTTAGCTATAGTACCCTGAATTAATTAGGACGCTATTTTTCATCCCGGAAAACCCCATCAATGAAAATACTTACCGCCAGACTGCCCTATCAGGAGAATCAGGAGATCAGGATTTTTTCTGTATTCATCAGCTTATTAACTAGTAGCTAACTAGCTAACGACGCGGCTCAATCTGTTACAATAATAAACGCGCATTCCACGCATTGTTCCATCAGGCTTGCGGTTTCTTATCGCAACTCGTACGCAGCGCAAGCCCTTTATACGGCTAGAGGAAAACGACAGGCGATTGAGCATGTGGCATGTGAGCGAGATGGGCAACGTATGTGTTAATACGTTCAGTACCAAAGACACGAAATAGGGACCAATTGTTTAAACAGAATAGGAAGTCTGATATACAGTGTTAATGGATTGGTCGATAATAGTAGCTCTTTGTTTCATTTAATAGCTTTTTTTTATTAAATATCTTTTACTGCACTTTTTGTATATATTTTTCGTTGATCTTTTGGTCTGGCAAAATACAGGCACACAACGACATTGAAATGGTTAATATACATAACCAACTAGCGACCCGCCGTCGGTTTATGTGAGTTTTCTATAACATGTGTACGTAAACCAGAATTATACATAAAAACCTGCATAAAAATCGGTCGGGTGGTTTAGTAGTTAGCGAATATACAGACAGACAGACGTGGAAAGCGACTTTGTTTTTAGAGTAGTAAAGATAAAGAAGAAAATAAATAGTTTCCGAGTTCTGCTTCTTCGACCTTTTTAAACGCGACGTTAGCTTTATTTAAGTTTATCAAGCAAGTAAGCAAACAAAACAAAACAACTCGTCGCATGCTTATGCCCGTACAACATCCCTTCACCATTCAAAATCAATTAAAACAAAACTTAACTCTGCTGTTGCTTAAGATTCAAATTGCATTAGATCAATTTAGCAAAATCTTCAAGGTCCCTCCCACTAATGTCCCCTGCGGCCGGAAGCAAGCCTAGCATATTGCCAACAACCAACCGACGAACAATGGCGCTATTGATAGGTATAAAGAAGGTCCCGACCATGCTAGTGCGGTCATACAAACATTCTGAATTGGTGCGTGGTCTGCATGGGAATTAACATCGCTCTGTTGTGTATAAAGGTGTTCATTTTTATAGAATGTTTTGGACTCACGTGCTTTTCCTGTAGACGCCACGTGGAAGCGTCAGCTTTTAGATATTTTTTTGTTAACGGGAATAGTCGGATCGGAAGTACAAGGCCGAAGAATGCTGCGAAACTTCATTGAGAATTAAGTCTATAAAGAAGCAAGACGTCAAGTCTCGAAATTTTAATTCGAAAGTTAACGTGAAACGGTGGAATCTTAATGTTTAAAGTTCGAAGTTGGATGTGAACTTCCTTCGCTTGCAACGCTTCGCCTTCGAGTGCTTGATCTCTCACTAAAAATCGACCCGCTGCGAGGCCAACTAAAGGGCACCACATACCTACTAACAGTCAGTCAGCCGATATTGGCCAATACGTTCATCGTAAACTATCAGTTTCTCTAATGCTTTCGTTCATTTCTTCACAGATTTTGGCCTCTGACAGACTTGGAACCAGGTAAACTGTTCAGGAGGATTACCTGTAGTCCCAAGTAGATATTGTCTAACCACCTGGCTGCAGATCTTTCTCTACTTCGGCGTCCAGTTCGGTGGAGTGAATGCTAAAAGCTACTTTTCTAGGTAAAAGTACCGCTAGACTTTTTAATACGCATTGAACTCGTTTAGTAGTGTAAACTTTATTCCTCGCTTTCCGTCGATTGCCATGAATATTTATAGAGCAACGAGCCAAAGCATCTATTATCTTTCCTCTCCTACTTTGTAGTTTTTTTGTCCTCGGTAGCAGTATAAATACAAACCTAGTAGACTGACTGTAACGTAAATAGTTTATTTATGGTTACAATATGGCTACTAGGTATATCATAAGTTGCGAGACGCAAATACTGTCATGTAGGGACACGAATAGACATCCATTAGTTGAGTTACAAAAGACACGCACAAGTTGCAAGATATTTGCAAGTCTATGGCATGTTTTATGTATGAATTCCTGGTGACCCGACAGACCTTTGCGGAGAGAGCTGCGATTGTTTATTCTGTGGAAATATGCCTATTTCCTTTTAGTTGAGATGAGTAATATTGATGTACGTATGGTTAATTTGCTGTAGGAGTTGTAGGTATACTTTTAAAGACGTACGTAGTACGCGTATGCCCCTTTGGGGTAAATTTTAGAATTATCCCTTCTTCATGTACCTCTAGGGTACTTGAGGAATATGCCCTCCAAATTTCAAGTCCCTAGATTAACGGTTTAGGCTTTCTGTCAGTCAGTCAGTCATGGAAGAGATTATATGTATAGATTTTATGAGTGTTAATACCAATATAAAACTGTTATATGCTAATGATGATCGTGACTTTGGAATGTAGACTAAGATAGGAAATCAATTAAAATGTATTTCACCATGCAGGTCTCCTAATATATAATATCTAGATAACTTGGCTACTTTATATTCGGAACCAAAAACTCTCTATTAAGGTTACCCTATATAGAAACTTGAGCCACTGGCGCTGAAAGAGTCACAAAACAAGCCCTTCTCTGACCACTTCAAGCGTGAAAACCACTGAAGCATCCCAAGTGTAGTTCACAAAAGATATAACCATGTTTCACGGGAATATCACCCTTACAAACTTAGTAAAAAGGTTTACTTTGTAACCAAATAATTAGATAAAACAGGATTTTTATACCGTACAAACAACAAAAAGATGTTAGAGTTCAAATTTCATATTGCGACTTAAAGTTAAGTGCATAGGGTTTTGCATGTATTTTTTTGCAAACAATATTATATGGTTTTGGTTTGGTAACATGTGGCAATAGTCTGATAGCCACATAACGCCTCTGCAACATGTGGTATATCAGATTGCGAGCAAGCAAGAATTAACATTAAAATTGTATGAGAATTAGAAGCTAAGAGTAGAACTAGCCCAAAATAAGATAACATTAATATAATGGTATTCGACCTTATGCACTGTAGTAACTCATAGGATCCACTGATACAATCCCATAGTACAAAACGAGAATGCATGCATTCAAATTGCAGTGAAATTGATGGATTAGATCGGTGGCTGTGTGTAAAGCCATGTTTCAAAACAAATATGCAGTCATAACATTGCCAGTTACCATGTGTACTTGTTTACCTTCTTTGTACCGAAAAACATGGAACCCAAATGACAAGATCTTAAACATCATACCATACCTAAGACAGAACAAATGGGAATTCTTTCATCTTAAACAAATTAGTCAGAATATACCTACAAAGTAGTGACTGTTGTATGTAAACTCTTTATTGCACATAAACAATTACAAAACAGTTTGCATCACTATAGATAATCTACATAGGCGAACTAATCCCATATGGGATCTCTTCCAGTTAACCTTGACTGTTATGTTGTTATGTGTTTTATCTAGATGAAACTTTGGTAGGTACTTAGGTCAAACCAATGCCACAAAACATAATCAAATCAAAGATATTTAGTAAACAAAATAGCATAACTAACTATCCATGTTGATAACCTCTTTAAGAACCTTAAAATATTGACAAATAAAATGATAAATCGTAATCTGGGCACTTTTGGCAACTTTATCATAAAATACATAAACAGATACTAGTTACTGATAAGATTTACTACAGGTACAAGAGGCCCTGCTTTTATGGCATCTTAGTACTAACCAGTTTACCCTACATTAAAACATGTTATCTGATAGTAGGTACAGTCTGTGAGGACTTAGAAACTGCTTCGGGTTTGTATGTCTCTTTAACTTGCTCTTAATATGAGCGCATGAGAGCAACAGAGAGACAATTACAAACCCAAAGCATCTTCTATGGGCTAACGGACTGTATCTAGACTAGTTGTATGTGCGTGGAGCTGGAGCTCACCCTATGTGCTTCTGTTTAGGCCTAGTTTAAATACTCTTTTACCGAACAATTTGATATCCAAGGACTTATTTCTCTAACAAGACCATGGGAGAGTCTATAAATTGAATCTTGGGTCCTAGTGAAAAAGGGTACATGAACGGAGCTTACTAGAATCTAAACCCTTTTTCATGTGATCTTCAGACGACATACCCTTAAATAGATCTTAACAGGAGTGAAAGCTATACATTCAAATTAGAAGTAGATATCTAAAAAATTAAACTGTCACACATTCCGTCAGCGCCAGCAACCTGCTAGCCGGGTGTTCAGTCATAGGCAGATGTTGCTACATTGCACACTGGGATCGGCTACGAGCACAGC
Organism: Acleris sparsana; assembly: GCA_923062465.1. Lineage (NCBI taxonomy): Eukaryota > Metazoa > Arthropoda > Insecta > Lepidoptera > Tortricidae > Acleris > Acleris sparsana. The sequence goes on from OV281307.1 coordinate 1,086,230, forward strand.
TTTTTATGGTTAAATGTTTATGCAGACTAACAAAAGTACCTTACAAAAGTAAAGTACTTGGCATACCCAAATCATCTTTCTTTTGTTCAACCTATTTAATCACACTAGTGCTGTTAAATGTTATCTTCATAACCTTTGAATATCTACAAAGCCAATTTTGTTTATTGTTTCGTTTTTTCGATGGTATTGAAAATAAAGAAAGAAACCATTGAGTGCCAACTACGCAATATTACGTACCTGGTACGCACTATTGCAAACATAATATTTCAAAGCTAGCAGTCCATGGGTTAAGAAATCATTACCTTTTAAGATAATGTACGTAAGCAGTATCTCAGCTATATTCTAACAGACAGGTTTTGCTTCTTTCCTGCTCCGGAAATACTTCTTCATGGCTTATATTATAGAACTAAAAGCTATTTCTATTCTGTTTGTAATATTGTAAAGCTTAAAAGTACTAAATTGGGTTATATTAAGATATTCAAAATGGTTAATTAATTACATCTAGATGGCTTAAATGTTTAAACAAAATAAATAAATATAGGTGGTTCACTAATGTAACTAAATAAGTATAGTATGGTATGGTAACAGGTATCTTCAACCCTATCTAGTTAAAAACCAAATGTGTTTCTCGCCAAACGTTAACACAGCACAAAGCAGTCGCGAATTTTAAGGTCAAAGAAACCGCAAAAAACTCCTAAATTACTTCCTAGTTGTTTCAATACGGATTAAGACAAGCATACCATTTAAGTCGCCTAAGAACACGTTACTTGACTGTAATTTGAGTGTGCTAAGCAGAAATGGAAAGGCTACCGTAAATATCGTGTTTCTAGGAGATACAACTTCGCGAATAAGTAACACGATACAAATGCTCAGACTACCACAGCTTTCCTAACCTAAATAGTGTCGGTTATTCTATATTACAATTCAATGCATTACTTTCATACAAAAATAATGCGTGAAATATGACTGAGAAAATATTAGGAATAATAACGGGCTATCCATAGGCGTATAATTGGATAAAAAAACATAATTGAAGGAATGGCGGGCAGCGGCAAATGGCGCACATGAAGTATTTTTCTCTTAAATAAGTAAAAAACAATGAACCACTTACGTTTGAAACTGTTAACAATCCGCACACACAGTTATTATAACACTGTAATTGTTATCACTAAATAAAGCCGCGTAATTATCAAACAAAACGGATAATAATCAAGAAAGCGTCGCTTAACCGCATCCAAAGAGAATATAATCACTACGTTTTAAGAGACCGAACTTCATATAAATCATTTTCTGAACGTTTTGTATGACGATACCAAGAATTATGCACCAACATAATAAAAATCAAATGTTGCCATGCCATTCCAATTTAAAAACAAAAAACTAGTGTTGCGAAAAATCGATTATAGTGATTTTATTAACCGGTAATCATGGATGTAGCCATAACCGATAGTTTATATACAACTGGATTTTATTAGTACAAAATAAAACAAATAATTTTATATTAAACTTTATTTCTTTCTTAGGTACATTATAATCTATCTAAATCATCCTCATTACTAACTTTCTCATTCAACTATTACGTATTTACTCTAATAACAAAATACTCAATGCTTAATCAATTATAATACACAGAATTACTTATACTAAATAACTGCAACTAATAATTTGATTTTTATTTCATGAGCAGATCATTCCAATTTTGATTACTTCATAGAATAACTGTTCAGGGAATATTATTTGGCAAATTATTCAGTTTGTATGATTTTTAAATGGCAGAACCAAAAAACAACGAATTTCATTTGTGGTCGACGTTTCATTACATTTGTTTTTAAATAATCGAATACACATAGCTCCACAGCTACGCGGAACACCCAGTAGGTCTCAATAAATCTATAGGTTAGGTTAGGTTAGAATTGCGTCAAGGCGCGTAGCGCCACAACTACGCGGAATAGAATGGTATTACGTGAAGTAATTTTTATGTTCCGTTCTCAACATAATACCATAGATAATTGTGAATGCCAACTATCTTAAATTTACATAATATTATTTGTAATAATTTGCATGTTAATTAAATGTACTTGAAACAGTAAATCACGAAATGTTTTCCATGACATAATTCAACTATTTAATGAAATGATCATCCCACAAGTAAAAATACACTATAATATAATATTCTTTGCAATGACAATTCCACGAACTGAATTTTCGACGAAATGTAAATAGATGAAATGTTGACTTTGAAGTGAAATTCGACGAAATAAGTGTCAACAATTTGATGATAGATAGATAGGCTTACTTCGGATTAAAATTTGACACATTTTGTATGAGCAAATGTCAAATTTTAACTAGCAGTAAACCTTATCTATCCGCGGATTGAATATAGGGTTTGGCCATTAGTGCTGTGGGCTCCCGTACTAACGGCCAAACCCTATATTCAATCCGCGGATAGATAAGTTTACTTCAGATTAAACTTTGACACATTTTGTATGGGCAAATGTCAAATTTTAACCAGCAGTAAGCCTTATCTATCCGCGGATTGAATATAGGGTTTGGCCGTAAATGTAATGTTTTATAATTAGATTATAGGTAAAAAACTTAAGTAAAGCTCGTGGTGCATGTAGTTGTGTACAAAACTAATATGGGGTGTTACGTCAAATTTCAAATCTAGAATGTTTAACGGTCTATACAGATGTGTTAACTACTACATGCAACAGGAGCTTTACTTAAGTTTTTTACCTATGATGATGATGATGATGAGTGGGGACGCGGCCGAGGCAGACGGGCGGTCGAGTGGCTCTCCAGTCATTCCGCCCTGTTCCCCTTGGTCAGGCCTCAGGTTATTGGCCCGGCGGCGCTCCCATCCAGCACTGATCCCATCTTCTTGTTTTCCTATAGAACAAAAGTGCGTCCTGTAGGTTAATGCTTTTAAGTGTCTCTGCTGATAATGCGTCCTCCCCGAATGTGCGATGTCTCAGTGACGAGTACATTACACACTCGGTTAGAACGTGTTGGCTAGTTTACTCTTTACCGCAGTGTGGGCATCGAGGATCCTGTTTGACTCCTATTACCGTCAGATGTCTGTTGAGTGGACAGTGTCCAGTCAATATCCCTGTCAGTATACTTAGGTTGTACTTACCAAGATTTAGTAGATACCTTGTTCTGTTTCTGTTTACCCTTCCTATCATGAGTTTGGATTGTCTGCATCCCTGTGTTGTTATCCATGCCTCATTTGTCTTTGTCTCTATTCTTCTGGCGATTACTCCTTTCGTTACCGTTGCGGATATCGGAAGGGCTGGCTCCGGGCCCAGATACTGTAGATCCGCCCCTGCTCTGGCCAGTTCATCTGCCTTTTCATTTCCTATTGCTCCACTGTGCCCTGGTACCCATGCTAGTGTTACATTGGATGCTGTGCCTAGATTGTTCATTCATTCCTGCACTCCTGCACCAGGGAGGATTTGATGACCGGATTGTCTAGTGCTTTTAGTGCTGCTTGGCTGTCTGAGCAGATTATAACGTGGCTTCCCGTTATATAGCTTCTTTCCTTGAGATCCTGCGCACACTTCATGATGGCATACACTTCCACCTGGAACACACTGGTAAAGCCTCCTAGTGGTATCGTTGTATGCTCATTCGCTTCTAGGTTGTAGATGCCTGCCCCCGCTCTATTTGTTGAGGACTTCCATGAACCATCCGTGAAGCATGTCGCTCTGGGTTCCGGTATCTCTGTCTCCCAACTATCTCTCTCTCCAATATGGATTCTGTATTTCTTGTCGAAGATCTTCCTTTTCTTTATTAGGTCATTGTTAGTCATGATCATGTTCATGTTCACCATTGACTCTCTTTGTATGCTTGCGTGTCTCTTGTCCATTTCGGATCCGATCCACTCTCTGCTCATTTTCATTCTGTACCACTGTTCTGTGGCTCTCTTTTCCACTTCAAGGTGTACAGGGTTCAGTCCTAGCATTATCTCCAGGGCCTGTGTGGGAGTTGTCCTCATTGCCCCGGTTATCATTAGACATGCCAGTCTCTGGACCTTCGTCAACTCCTTGTCTATGTCTTTTATTTTTGCGCTGTGCCACCACACTATGGCTCCATATAGCAGTCTGGGTAGGACCACTGCTTTGTATATCCATTGTGTTATCAGTGGTCTTAGTCCCCATCTTCTGCCTATGGCTTTCCTGCATTGCCATAGGGCTATTGTTGCTTTCCGACATTGCTCCTTTAGTTTTTTTACCTATACCCTTGTCTGTATATAAGGTACAGGGTATAAGGTAGGTATTCGTACTTTATCTCTAGGTAAGGTTCGAGGATAACGTGTAGGACATTATAAATCACCTAGCCATTCCCTGCTGTTGCGCTTTTTTGTTTTTGTCTGCTAAGTCTTCTTCCTGTGCAGACAACTTCATGTTTATACGTTCACACTGTCTTCTTATCAATAACATTGCCAGGCGTACAGATAGTATATTAAATATCTGACTGCGATGTTCATCGCATTTTATGAATGAACTGTCCCAATTAGCCATAAATAATGTGACTGTTAGGCTGCTTATGTTGTTCTGGTGGAGTATAGGTATAATTTCATTTTCAAATGTCTCCACACAATTTTCTACATACTTACAAAGATTTATATGAGGATATGTTAGTGAGGACTTGTCTGCCCACCACTCTCTTAATTTGATGTACAAAAATGTATCGTCGTCATGATTGACGGTGGTCAGACACTTCTCACAAATCGAACAGTGGTGTTTTTTTAAAATGGAACTGGCCAAGTAGCCACTAATATATACAATGGGCTGGCCTTCGACAGTAAGTAGTTTTGTTAAAGTGTCGTCTTCATGGTCGTCGGGTATATGAAGCGTAAAATTCTCAGAGTCTTCGTTTTCTTTGTTTTTATCTTCTTCACCTCCGTCGTCGTGTCGTTTATTTTCTTCAGTTCTGCAGAGCTTCGATGTGGACACTGAACCGAAGACTAAATTATGTAGGTCCGTCAGTATAATATTGGAGTCTTTTTGACAGTTTGAACCTCTGCTGTGCGGGGCAGACATTCCATTGATTACTGTCGTCTTTAAGGCAGCCACAAAAGCCGTTACGGTAGGGTTTCTATTGGTTGGGCTATGTTGCCGTATGACTCCAAACAAATTCTCGAGAGAGTCTTGGTTCAACTGCCTCAGATTTAAATACTTGAATCCGAGGCGTTGAACTTCGCTCCATATGTCCCTAAATGAGCATAGGGTTGTTAGGTACCCTTGAATGCATCGGACATTTTTCGCGTGACTTCCAGTTTCTTTATTTACAAATGTCACTGTTTCCAACATTTTCCTATAATGGGCCCACGCACTGACGTGATTTGTTTTAGCAGAAACATTTTCTCGCTGTCCTTTTTTAACATCCTCCGGGCCAGAAGGACCATTAGTGCAATCAAATAGTCGATCCAAATTGTGCACTATTTCTCCGGACTCGTTAATTTCTTGCCTCGTGTTCGGGCTTTCTTCTGCCAGCGCTAACAGTTTTAGAACTGCTGCGACCGTGTTGCTAAGTGTTTGTGCAGCATACTTTACCTTCATTTTAGCCCTGTATTTAGGCTGTATATGATTGGGTGTAATTTTACTGAGGTAAAGAAGATTCCTGTTTCTTTCTTCTACTTTCTTCATGTGTTCCCATTTCGCCTTTTTCCCGTCCATTTTTATTATACCGTAGTTCATGAAGTTGTTTCTAATGGATTTAAAAAGGTGGGGTACATCATAAACCACGAATATTTTTTTACTCCCCACATTAAAATAATTTTTCATAGAGGGCCCTTCCTCAGTTGGAGAATAATCCCTTAAGATTTTAAGTGCCCCCATATTGGTGGGCCCTTGATCGCAAACTGTGGCGAGTACTCGGTAGCCGGTTTCATTTACAGCGCTGATTATCTCCATGATAATTGCAGCCAACTTTTGGGACGAGACCGTCCCTTTCACAAAATAAAATGCAACCGGCTGCTTAAATTTCTTCCTTATGCCTTGGAGCATGAACACCAAAGCATGGTCTGCCAAAGAATTGCTTCGTTCTGACTTGCCCATGTCAGTGTAACCGTCTACTTTATCGCTTCTGCTGTTAAAGTTCAAACGTGGTTTTATTGCTATTTCATCAAAGAGTAGAGAGCAGTATTTATCTTTGATATATAAGGCTGAAGTTTTGCGCAGATGTTCCAAAATCTGCATACTAATGCCAGGCTCCATTGGAACTTTTTGCAATATACTTTGCAAAGTTTTGACACTCGGTAAAGGTACCAAATGTTGCAAATACTTGTATGCCTTTGGCGATCTTTTTAGAATGGCCAAACAAGATATTTTGTATTTTGTTGTCCATCGGTAACCACGGGGTTTTCGTTTCTGGTTTTGCAGCGCCAATGTAACAATTTCTTTAAGCAATGGCGATTCCAAGTTCTCCATAAGTCTTGCATTTTTCTTAAGTGACCTTATTGTTGCCTTAACTTCTTTGAGTTGTCTTATTAACTCATCCTTCTTCGTATTGCATTCTGTAAACAAGAATAAAAGGTTAATTCGTTACAAAACGTTGATTTTTACATTTCTTGTCAAAAAGACCTCTAGTTACAGTTGCGCTTATTGAATAGCATATTTTAGTAAAACTTGTGAAATTATATTCCAATACAACGTTACAGTATAGAATAGTATAATTAAAAAATTCATTTTTGGGTTTCACGGTAAAATAGAAAAAAAACCGGCCAAAGGCGTGCCGTGCTATATATACTCAGTGTATAGTTCCGTAACCGTTATACTTATAACAAAGAAAATCACAACAGTGTAAATTTCAGTGTAACCTTCCCCCCCCCGCTACAAAACTCTATTCTCAATATATTTGCCGGGAACTGCGCTTAATATAACTCAATTGATCTATATTGTTCAAAATAATTATCATTAAAAGTTACCAAATTAGGCTTTTCATGATTTTCAGGGTTCCGCAGCCAAAAAGTGCCTATTGATTATTTATTATTAGATATTGACTTGAAATTTTCACAGAATGTGTATTTCTATTGCCGCTATAAGAATAAATAATAGACGAACAGACAGACATGATAAAATTACAAGGGTTCCGTTTTTGCCATTCTGGTTACGGAACCCTAAAAATCGGAGCAGTGGTCGAGTGGGTAAACCGTGCGATTTTTAATCAGAAGGTCCGCTGACTTTAAACACATTTAAATGTATGCACAATGACACAATCAGAAGATTAAGTACTTACCAGTGTTTGGATTTGCTTGCTCTGTTTTATGGCGTTCTGAATCAATAACTACAGCAGTGCTCGATCCGGGGAGTTCATTTGCAATACCAGGGCATTTTGTTGGTACTGGCGCTGCTGAAATAAAAATAATACATCATATTTGGGAAGAAGCATCATTTTTACCCGACTACGGCGAAGCAAAAAGGAGGCTATATGATTTTGACCGGTATGTACATATGTATGTTTATATGTTTATTTATTTCATGAGGAAAAAAAGCAGTAAATATCGTAAGTAAATCTCTCTCTGTAAAAAAACATTAAAATGGTGTCAAAACAAGAGCTTCATACCCGCCATAGTATTTTTTTTATACCTGACATTGGGTTTATTAGGCTTGAGTCAGAAACCGATTCTGCCAAATCTATTCAGCGCTTCAAACTACCAAGCGTTTAAAAATACACCGAATGTTGTAAGGAATGGATTCTGTTTCCTGATTGGTCGATTTAATATAGCTCTATTCTGGTTGGTTGATACTATATATAAATAAGTAAATTAACGTTTATGTTCAATAAACTTTAGCCCCTAGAGGTTATTAAGTAGCTTTAGTCCCGATATGCAGAGACGTAACGTTTTAAGAGCATGAGAAGTAAAAAGATAATTACCATTTAAATTTTGAATAACAGATGTTGACAGTGGCTCTCTGCTCGTAGAAGGCGTAGGCTCAAAAGTGGCAAGCTGCTTCTCCACAGGAATAATCGAGTCTGCAGCTGAAACGGATATTCATTGTGTAGGTACGGTCAAATAACATAAGCCGATGTTCAGCTAATAGTAGCTGGATTGCACACATTATATTATAAATACGCATTGGGAGTCAAATATTATTTAATTTTACATAATTTCCACAATCCCAAAAATAACCAGATCGGCTTTAGCAGAGGTTGATCAACAATCGGGTATTTGCCTGATATTATATTAATAATAGATCAATATACGTAGTATGATAAGATAATTCAAAATCAAACTTGAAATTGGTAATAAAATAAATAACTTATAGCCTTTTAAAGTTTTTTGTCTATCTCTTTCTCACGAAACGATGTTTTGCGTGTAATATATGGCGGTTGATTAATATGACGTCATATTACTGTATTTTCCTCCCTTTCTAGAAGCAAGTTTTAAACATTTATATCTTTCTTATTTTTAAAGATATTAAAAAACAATTTATTCTACGCTATTCGTGATTCGGAAGGTAAAAAAACCTTTAATTTAACTACTAATAAAAAAATTGGCAAATACCTATGCGGCCTCTTACAGTTGGGAGAAATCTTGTGATCTATAGTAGGAATATTTTGTGATCTTTCTAAAGCTTTTGATTGCGTGAATCACACAACCCTTAATTTAAAATTAGAACATTATTTATTTACTTTGCACGTCTGTGTTTGGGTCATCAATTTATATATGTGTACCAAATTTCAACCCAATCGGTCCAGTAGTTTCGGAGCAAATTGGCTGAGACAGACGGACAGACAGACAGACGCACAAGTGATCTTATAAGGGTTCCGTTTTATGGTTATTCTTTGCATAACTTTTTACGGTAACTTCGAAAAGTTTTGCAAGTTGATTACATAATTTTGTTGAAAGTTGATTGCTTCTAAAATCCGAAGGTTCTTTTTGAAGCTCACGTACTGTACCTACCTTTTCATATATTCAAGTTAAATATTAAATTATTATAAATATCAATAAGTAGGTTAGGTAGACATTGCTCTCATAATGTTCTATAGATTATATAGCTTGTTTTTTCGCTTTTCAGTTGATTTTTTATTGCAGTTGGGTTTTTTGTTTATATTAAATATTTTTTAAATAATAAGAATCTCGGAAATTATGCGTTATTGGACATTATATACTCCAAATAGGGTCAAGAATCGATGGTTAAAATCCTTCGGGTACGTCCCGGGCACGGTGTATACGTCCCAGTGCAGTACAGGGCTCAGCACAATAGTCCATAGGGCAATAGGCCCCACGCGGGTCTAGTGGGGATTGGGGACTTCACTTACATAGTTGAATTACTGTGCATTGCGATATTTTCCTTTACCGTTAAGATCATGGTAAATAGCAAATTTGATACCGCACACAAGTTCCGAAAACCCCAGAGGTACGGAGCCAAGATCGAACAACCGAACCTCTGCTGAGGGGCACGACCGATTACTAGGCTACCACAGCTTACAAGAAAGAATACAACTAAAGGTCTATACATGCATAATGATATTTAAAGAATCATCCTCCAACTCGTAACCGTTACTATACCCACATAAGGTAATTTAAAAAAAAAGTTGTTACTTACTTGGCACATCACGTTCTTGGTTTATTTTATACCTTTTTGCTTCTTCCTCTGCAGTTTCACCCGGTCTCTTTACCGCTTTTGCTTTTACTGGTGCTAAAAAATGAAATAAAGTTAGTAACCCTTCACATGAAGTAAATATATATCTGCTTAATATTAATTGCGACGACGCGCTAGGATAAGTTTGTAGTGATTTTGCTTACGTCGCCAGTGGTCCATTTCGAATCCCGGCAACGGCAAAAAGATAAAAGTTTGTCTTAGTTTGGGACTAAAGCTTGTTACAGACAGAGTTATATAATATTCAATAGCTATATTATAATTTAGCATTCTGGTATGTTTCAAAAATATTTCATATTATTTTTAAGTCATTTGTTGGTAGTTTTATTTTATCCATTTTGTGCAGTATTTTTTGCTGTAATGTAGTGCAGTAAATAGTCCATTATTTTCATCACAAAAACTTAATACCTCCTCTGCTGCAGTTTTACATCTAATAAAGTTCACTATTCTGTTAAATCTTATTACTCTACATATAAACAAGGCACTTGCTTGAAAGTATCAATATTTCTTTAAAATAACGTAAAATAAATAGAAAATGTTAAAGAAATGTAAGTTGTCTTATTATTTCATTAAATATACATACAATTAATTACAATTAAATATTAAAAGTAATTGGTTTGACCGAGTCCATAAAGCCACTTTTAGCAGATTAAAATTGTTTTTTTTTAGCAGAAAAAAGTTGCAATATGAACACATATCAGCTGTTCTCAAATTGTGCTCCATCGCCTCTGCAAGGGCTCCGTTGAAAAGACAGTGACTTGTCAAAGTCATAAATATGTACAAGAGCAAAACCATATACTACAAGAAAAGAAAAAGTTCTCGAGACGTTGAAAATCAGACGTATAAATATACCGTATACATAGTACTTAAAACTGTATAGTACAATCTCGATTCAAGGAAAAGAAAAGGGACTGCAAAAAAAAAACAGTGAGTCAACGTAATGTAAACTACCTTTCCTTTTTTATTAGAGAACTACGTACTGGTACTATAAAGCCATGTTCTGCTTATTTGGGATCTTCATAAAATATTAAGTGTTTCACAAAAGTTTCATCGCTACAAAAGTTTGAGAACTGCTGAGTTATATCATCAGACACACATACAATCAAAGTCCTCTTATGATCAGACCAGAGGTACCTAATTGAGTGCCGAGATCATTCCAAAAGCCTATTCCACAAAACAACATATACAACTCAATGGCAACATACAGATATTGCATTTGTAATTTTTTGCCGTTCTAATCTGTAACTAGTTTTGTGAAATGGGTCCCTAGTTGCCTGTAAGGCGCAGTGTTGTTGCAATGTCAAGGAATTATTAACAAGATGAAAATAATGGACTGTGCAAGTATAAGAATATTATTGTAGATAAATAATCACAACAATAAAAATGTACTCTTGGTATTACATTACGAAACCAAAAGAGAATGTAGCAATAACAACAAGTAGCATAGACTACTAAAAACCTACATACAGTCTTTTTTTTATTATTTAAATACTTTATTGCACAAAAAAAACATAGTGTACAAAAGGCGAACTTAATGCTACAAGCATTCACTGGAGGAAAAAGAAATTGTACGTATTTACCATTCAAATTTTGAATGATGGATGTTGACAGTGGGTCTCTGCTTGTAGAAGGCGTAGGCTCCATAGCAACTTGCTGCACTGCAAGTGATGATCCTGGAGCAATTTTTGATATAATATAAAATAGGTACTATATTTTGTATTATAGAGTCTGAATATAATAAATATAGCTCCAAGATTAAAAAGTGAACTACTACACCGCGGCACTGACATAAAAAATGCAACAAGAAACTGGGTTATATAATAGCCATAGAACTCCCAATTGATCTGAAATGAAGCTGGTTTGCAGGGGAGTGTGTCCACAGAAGTAAAATTGTCTGAATCTGAATGAATGATATCCTGCTGCAAATCTGTAATCATGGCATGAGATTTGGCAGTTCTAAAGCAGTATTGGCAGTATTTGGTTATGTGTCACAGTGACATGAGCATTATGTTATTTAAAAAGATTTGTAAAAAGTCAGTGTTGTTTATTTGGTTCTTCTCAAGCCATATGGTACATTTGGTGAGTATAATGAACAATATATTACAGGTTTATATGAGTAGCTATGCTCGTCAAAAGAATGCGCCAGCATAACAAACTATTGCAAACAATTGTTACCAAAATTATTACACCAGCTCTTAGTTCCTTTTCTAAATACATTTACATTAAGGATGATTACTTTATCAAGATTATGTTTAATTAGGGCTAGCTATACTATTTGGATTAGGTCTACTACTCACCCAATTTGCTGGCAACATGTTGTGGGAAAGCCCCTAATTGGTCATCGGACAATGGTGGTGCTGAGAGGTTCACTTTCGGATAAGCTCTTTTCTTTAATTTTTTTCCTGACTTGCCAAAGTCTCTTCTCTCAAAATGGTCACCACAAACATGACGTACTTCATGCAGTTTTTCAATGGGTACATGCACAAGGTCTTCTTTACCCACTAGTTTTACCCAAGCTTTACACCTGCAAGCAAATTGTACGCAAATTAATCACTATTGTATTGTACACAGTCAACATAATACTACAAGTAACAAGACTAACAAGTTACTAGCAGCAACTATACAAAAAATCTTAGTGGTTCAGGTCTTGCCACGCTCACCAGACTTCATATACAACATAATAACAATCATTTAATGAAACTGGATCAACTTAGAGGAAATAATTAATCTACTTAAACAAAAAGGGCTGTAAATGCGTGTCAAACCTGCAATAATAAAATAATATCACAAGGATAAGTAAATTTCATACTTGCTAAAGCAAAAACAAAGTTTATGTTATTGACTTACCGGGATTCATCTATCGGAAAACTGGCAAAGAATCCTCCTCTTTGGATTTCTCTGACACCACATATCTCACAATATCTGCTTTTACCAACCATAATGTAAGATAATCATAAAAACCAAGAGTCACTTTCTCAAAAACACCACGAGTCTCTATCTCAAAAATAACACAAGCGTACACTTAGTCAAACGGAGGAGTAAATTTACTGTAAATAAATATACTCAACTCAACGCGACACCGTGAAACACTATAGGTATACTTTAATTATGACAAAATTAAAAGTATGAAGAATTTGAAAACTAACACAAACGAAGCGAACGTTTTTCATTTGAGTTTACTGTCATATCTGTCATGTTGAAAACTCATCAGTGTTGCCACCAACATGTTTGTTTATTATGTTAGCATTAAAGGAACTCGATTGCTATACAAAGCTTTTTTCTATAGGAGTTTCCAACCACTGACCGCATCATTCGTTCAATCAACGAAACCATAAGTGTTGCCATGCTAGTAGGCCATCTTTCATAATCATAACATAATAGTATAATATGAATATTCTAATCAAGAAATAAAATACCTCAGGCATTTAATTGTTAAATTCATTTATTGTTTTACTAATCTATCACAAACTAATTTCTAAGTTATTTAAAGAGATAAAATGTAAAAGCCAAGTAATATATTTAACAATGGCAGCACGTTTGAATGTTGCCATTGATTTATTATTCCCTAACGCAAGGTGAATGATGATTTAATTTGTTTCAGGTAGTTATAATAATGATTCGAATTTTATGAATGACCTACAAGTTGGGAGTTAATATAAATAATACTACTTAACTAGAAATGAAGTACAAAAAGACCAATATTTTTTTGTACCTCCCACACCCCGGGAGCCCGGCCCATATATACTTTATTTCCCGCCAGAAAAAACGTACCTATGATCATTATGATTATGAGTAATAATGTAATGCTTTTTGATCTTCGAATTCGTTTAAGTATAGCTGAACCAGCACAATTTCCTAAGGCTGACAATTTTTAGTGGACGTAAGGTAGCATAGCACTCATTACTACACACCTACATCACTAATAAACAAAAAACCTAGCTTATTATTGAGAATGCAAGCCTATTTAGATCTTTGGTTTACCGCATTCTTCATTTTAATCAGTCAATAGCAGAAAAAACATTTCGATACGTCAAATAATAACTAAGTTCTATTTCATTATTTTTCGTAGCATTTATTCAGTACAAATAATGCATTCGAAAGTTATTAAAAACAATAATTAAAACAGTAGTACCAGGTGAGCTTTTTGTTTGCATTGGTTATTTTGGTCGGGAAATGTTATTCAAGTATATGGGAACTTTTTCAGTCAAGTAAAATCTGTCAATGTCAAAGGAAAGGAACTGTCACTTGTCAGGTTGTAAAACTCCATGTGGCGGGCGATCAGTGTTAATATTTTAGAAATCACGTTTTTAGCTAAGTTAATGGTATATTCATACCATGGATTACGTTTTAGGCAGTATCGCGGATATGATATCCGGTAATGTGACTCCTAATCGGCCGAAAATTGCTAAGAGGGCTTTAACTCCCATAAAACACATGCAATCTCCGAACGTTACTCCAAAAAGTCAATTAGTTGAGGATAGGTCCATATTTCTTTCACCCACGACACAGAAAAAAAAGGCTATTGTCAAGAAGTCTCCCAAGCGAATATTCCAGAACCCAGATTTGGACATAACCAACGAAAATGGGGACAATCCAAGTGTTAAGAGTCCTAAGGCAGACAAGGTAAAAAAACATTTAAAAAATCAGTTGGAAGCGGACGAGAATGTAAATAAAAGTGAAATAGCAGTCAAATCATCTAAAAAAAAGAGCAGCAAAGCTGCAGAATCAGGGTCTCCGAATGAAACGTCTCAAAGAAGTGATTTGAACAGTTCTGGTAAAGAGAATGTCAGTCTAAATGAATTAACGCCTAAAAAGAAGAAAAGACAACGGAACTCTGTGTCAGAAGCAAATGAAAGTTCTGCTGTACCTGTAGATGAAGGTCAAAGTGAGGCAATACCTAAAAAAAAGAAGAAGCAAAAGAAAAAATCTAGTTCTCAAAATGTACAAGATAACATACAAGCAGATTCTAGTTTGAACACCAATACAAATGTCAGTCCTCAAAAGAAAAAGGATTTATCAAATGCACAAGAATTAACTGATGAACTTGCAAATAAGGAATTCACTGAAGACAATGAAAGTAAAAGTAGTCAAAAAAAGAGAAATAAGAAATCTAAAAACAAGAAACTAGCTGTGCAGGAAAACGGGACCGAAAATGAAGATGATGAAGAAAGTAAACCGAAAAAAATTAAAAAGGAGATAAAAGTTAATCCCAATGCTATTACACACAAAGATTCAGATTCTGAGCATGAATCGGATAATGAAATAGAATCTGAAAATGAGGAAGCTAACAAGAAGGTTCTAGACAATTCAGCAGAAGCTGCTGATTCAAGTTCAGATGAGGAAGAACCTCCAAAGTCTAAGAAAAAAGAGAAAAAAGGTAAAAAGGAAATAGTTGAGAACCAAGAGACAGAGCCAGTTAGAGAAGTCAATACAGCTGAAGAAATTGCTAGGACACTATTTGTAGGAAATGTGCCATTTAGCAAGAAATGTAAGAAAGAGATTAAGAAGATTTTCAGTAAATATGGACATATTGACAGTGTTAGGTAAGATTTCATTCCGTCATTTGGCGTTCAATACCGCGAATGTTATATTGTGTTACAATCTGACATTCGCGGTACTGAACGCCAAACGACGATTTGTATGATAGTATTTGATAGCAACTCTCACCTACCTCCTACTAATTTATAAAACATGGTTAAGTAATGTTTGATGATACAAAAATGTTAATAAATAAATAATAAGTAAATGGGGGGACACTCTCACACAAATAGATCTAGTCCCAAACTAAGCTCTAGGCTTGTACAGTCAACGTCATATAGTTGGTAGCATCCAAAGTAGCCAAATAGTATGTTACACGTCATTATTACCGTAGTAACAAGGGCGTGTAACAAACTATTTGGCTACTTTGGATGCTACAAACTATATGACGTTGACTGTACTATGGGTACTAGACACCAACTTAAATACATAGAAAACATCCGTGAAGCAGGAATAAATGCCCTTACTGCGATGTGAACCCAGGCTAGGCTGCTAGCTTCATAGGCAGGTTCACTAACAACTAGGCCAATGTGTCATCTAATTTATAAAGTTATACCTGTATACATTGGAAAAAAGAGTTTGACAGTAACGTATAGTTGCAAGTTCATTTTCCTCCCCTTTTCATTTCTCTTCAATTTCCAGAACCTCCAGAAACTGATAACATTTTTTTTGCAAAGTAATTGAAATATATTTCCTTTCTGATAGATTTATGTTCATTGTATTGTGGGCCTTATATGTATGAGTTATGATAAGTTATGTTACGTCTGCTTTATACAATCCTAGTAGACATAGTAACAATGTTAAGGAGCTGTTTTTAAGTAAAAATGAGTCCACACTCCCATAATGAATCATGAATTTCCCTCTGAACCCTCGGACACTCTTTGTTTTGGGAATAAGGTGAAAGTAATTTTCCAAATTCTTATTCCAGGATCCGTACAGTACCTGTGAAAGACCCTAGCATGACTCCAAAAGTGGCGGTGATCAAGCAAGAGTTGCATCCAGAGAGAACCACTGTCAATGTTTATGTCAAGTTCGCTAACCCTACAAGTGTTGATGAGGTAAGTTTCTGATTATTATTTTTTTGGATTAGACGGTATGAAATGTTCAAACTTGTGCTTTTTACTTTTTGTAGCTGGATATCGTGCGGATTTGGTTTTTTTTTTTACACTTTATACCAACTTTTTTACCACACCTTAGGTCCAAAGTCGATTTGACATTTTACAGCAATAAGGTTGAGTTTCTTTTAAGTTATAAATTACTTATCATTTCTTACATCAACCCCTTCAAGCATTTTTTTTAAATGGGTCATAAATTAACATTTTTTACCGTACTTTCCGCACTTGCATCAAAATGTAAAATTTCAGGCGTTAGCAGAAAACAACACAGTCCTAAACGAGCATCACCTGCGCGTGACGCGCAGTGGCAGCACGGGAGCGGAGCACGACGCGCGGCGCGCCGTGTTCGTGGGCAACGTGCCCTTCGCGCTCGAGGACGACGCGCTGCGCGAGCGGTTCGTCGGCTGCGGCGCCATCGACTCCGTTCGGATCGTGAGGGACAAGAAGACTAATGCGGGAAAAGGTTAGTCCTTAAGTACCCTTAGCCATTGCCAAAGATTTATTTTTAAACTTTCGTGTTCTCACTCATATTAAAAGTTAAACTGGCGGTCAATGATAATTTCCCAATTCTATATCAATTTCACCGAGTCGCCGAAACTCCGCTGTCGCTTCGGGCCTTCTGCAAAACTAACATAATCTTGACCTGTCTACCTATTTCGATCTATTTCAACTTAATTACAAACGGAAATTTGGTGTGTGAGGAAAATCCAAAATGGAAAATATAATATGGTAAAGATTTCAAATGTGGAAACATGCCATCGGAGAATTATGAAATGGGGAATAGTGTGAATGGTAAGTTTGGGGATCAATGTTAACTATTCCTAATCTTATAGTGTGCCAAGATCTCATAATGATGAAATCTCATAAAGCCAAGATCTCATAATGATGAAATCTCATAAAGCCAAGTTTGTTTATCATTTCATTTTATTTTTTATTTTTATAGGCTTCGCATATGTCAACTTCGCTTCCAAAGATGGCGTAGAATTAGCTCTTGCCTTAACAGAAGAAGATTTGACCATAAAGAATAGAATAATGCGCGTCAAAAGATGCACACAAGTCACTCAGCGGCAAGCGCAGAAGAGAGAATTCAAACCCCAAGGGGTCAGGCCAGGGGCGAGGCCAGGGAGTCAACCCAGGCAGTTCCCAGGCAAGAAAGTCAGCCAGGGGGATAGGCAGAGGAATTTCCAAGGAGGCAAGAATCAAGGTTTCCAGGGGAATAGATTTGGAAGGCAAGAGAATAGAGGGGAAAAGACGGATGGAGCTTACAGAAGGATAAATAAGAGGAAGAGTCAGGTATGAAACTTAATCCAAACTCTATTTATTTATTTATATTATTATATTCATAATCTCAAGTATAATCTACACAGCATTACACTTAACACTAATGCGCGGAGAGATTCAATTAACCATACAGATAAGTTTGCAACAAGAGGTTATTCACACACAAATAAAACATGATAAAAAAACAAAATATATTCTATCCCTTCATCACTTATCTATTTCCTCACGAGAAACAGTAAAGTTTATTTAAATTGTTTTATCCCAAACTCAATATGAAAAGTTTTATGCGTCTAAAATATTTATCTATAATCCGTAATTCGACGGAGCAGTTTACCAACCAGAAATGCAGAAACCTCACCACGGTATGTGACATGGGTAGTGCTGTAAAGTGTGACATTAAATATTCTCATTTTGAAGCATCTAATAATAACTCATACATAAGGCACCAATCTCAAACCCAAGTAGTGATCATTTAACTGAGAATGTTCTAACTTAATACCAATTTAGTTTTTAGATCCACTCGATGTTTCAATATCCACACGCGTCTCTCAAACTAATCTGTGATACTATTACTCTTGCCCTATATTTAAGCCCGCCTTAGACTTAGCCTGCAGATCGCGCGCGAAAACCGCGAACGACGCGAACCGTAAATGTGGAGCCGTTTCGCATAATGTTCGCGGTTTCGCGTATTGTTCCCCGATTTTTGTCGGTTTTTTTTCCTTGTCAAAGGGAACGTGAAAATCACTTTGAAATTACCGTGATCTACTCAATTTCAAACCGTGAACCTCACGCCGCGAGGAATCAGCAAATACGCGCCGTGAAATCGCGCCATGCGGGCTAAGTGTAGTAGGGGCTTTACGTTTGTCAAGCTGTAGCTGTATTTTATTATTGCAGGAGGCTGGTGAAGGCCCGCCCAGTAAGGCGGCGCGCGCCGACCAGCCGCGCGAGAAGAAAGCCAGGAAGGAGTTCGTTGGCATGACTGCCGAGAAGAAGAAGGTAACAGCTCTATTGTTCAACACCATTTTTATATTTTTCATCTCTCCTGTTCGGAAAGTTTAATTTGAATGGGTGGATAGCCGGGTGGAGAACTGCGTTTTCATCTCTAGGGTGGAAAGTAATTTTTTTTTAATAGTTACGATTGGCCACGGAGTCTAAGATAATTGAGCTACGTCATATTATAAACATAAAAGATTTTCATATATCTAAACTCGGCTATACGTTAAACGATGTATTTATTACGGCCTATAGGTTCATATGAAAATCATTTTAAGACTGGTCTATTTTTTCGCAATTACAGAAAATCAACATTTAAAATTATTCCTCTATTCTGCTGCCCGCCATAATGCCGTGATAGCATAGCATGACACTTTTTCTTTCACGTTTCGGCATGGCCATCTAGAAAATACACTACTGCCAAGCCAACATTAGAAAAGTTTAATCGAGTTGGTCACGACCAAGGAGCTTATTATACAACAAGGAGGTTGAACACCGAACATCCGTTCGAAACAAGAAATTTGACCTTTATTACGTCACGAATATATTCCATCTCTTTCTTTAGTTAGGGTAAGAATGAGATGGAAGTCATGCTCCTTGGCCGTGACCAACTCGATTTAACTTTTCTAATGTTGGCAGCATGTGTATTTTAACTTTTTTATGAATCTAGAAAAAATAAGTTTTCAATAGGTAAAGCGGGAAAAGAGATTAAATATATTTAGGTATACCGTGTCTTTTTTCCTCACAGTCGAAATGAAAAGTAGAGTGTCTAACTCGGGTGAAATTACCCATTTCCCCTCGAACTATTGGCGCTCTCACTTCGTTCGAGCGCCAGAAATATCTCGGGTGAAATGGGTCACTTTCAACCCTTGGTTATCAATCTACTATTCCTTAATTAACGGCTTTCCTTGTTTTAGGAGAATGTTTTTCATGTAAAGTTTTAGACAATCATCATGGACTTATTAGAATTTAAATTATTTTAAAAAGCTAACCAAAACCAACTTAAGGAGACTGCACAATAGAGGTTTATTAAATTCTGTAATTTTAACCTAGAAGGATGTAAGGCGAAAAGATTTTAGATCAATTGTTTCACACAAGAATTTTATGCGTTTCAAAACGATACCGTTGCTACTACATCCAGGGTTTTAAAATTTAATCCATTTCATTGATTACAATACACAAATATAAGTTACCCTCTTTCCTGTGCACGTACACGAAGTTAACGTTTTTAAGGCGTAATTTTCTGGCTACACGCATATCAAATAAAACGTAACCTAGGGTAAGGTCACCAGTGGTCAGCCAGAGACCAGTAGTCGACCTTATACGAGTGCGAAGAGTGGGAAATATCTTACGTACTCTTCCGACTTATACAAAGTATAGGCAGAGGTCGACTACAGGTCTCTGGCTGACCACTGGCGACTTTACCCTATATGCACACAAACCTTTTAATATTGACCACAGGAAAGATAACATTTGTGTTTTCGAGTGTGTATGACCCATAAATCTGTTAAATTATAATAAATAAATGGTATTTCTTTGTTTTACAGAAGCACAAGTTTGACAAGGGGCTCAAGAAAAAGAAGGCCTTGAGCGAGATTTTAACGAAATAATTCCACAGAATTAATTAACGTGATCATGTGAGTCATAATTTGTTTTATTGAATAAATGTTCAAATTTTATTATTATTTTTATTTATGTTTGGAACCTGTATTAATTTACCCAATTATTTGCAACATTTATAATACCAGTACATAGTGGTTGTAGAATTTTCGCCTCTATTATCTTGGAATGAAGATAATGGTGCTAAAAAGCAACAATAAGCTCTCCTAACAGCATTTTATTCTGACTCTGACCGAGCTAACCTTTCCAGCTCTGAAAGGTTGACCACGATCTTCCGGACACCCTGTATATTAGGTTTTTTAAGTTGTAATTGACAAATAAATTAATTGAGGTAGAAGCACTGCACAAACATTTGTCTCTTATTAGTAACATGTTTATGTTGCGTAGATAAATAAAATATAGTATGTTACTAAGTGATAAAATAGCTTTCTACTAATTTGGTTGAGTTTATTCATCACAAAAAAGTATATATTGTGGACTAGATATTGATTAAGCAGAAAATAGTAACGTCCACCATTAATGCAATATACCATGTTCAAATTTGTTGTGAGTAAACCGACTGTTGAGTTTCTTGCGGCGTTTCTTCTCAGCAGTGGTCTCCTTTTGGACCGCTGGTAGATGTATGACGTGTAAAATCTCCCGTGTGCGGCCTACTTACTGAATATTGAATACACGTCTTTTCCTTTTTGATCTTTATGTACTCGTACAGTCGAAGTCAATATAAACACGTCCCAAAGACGTCAAAAATAGTAACAAGCCTCTATGCCAGTAACGATAAGGTCTATGTGCGCATATATTTGACTAAAAGGTCGTGTAGATATGAATTCGACTGAACCTGCGCAGAACCCTGCGCAGGATATAATAAAAAAACCAGCATATTTGGTACAGTATAATTGTATAATTATCATTACAAAAATGTCAATGTTAGCAAAAATAATCACAGTCTGCCACTTCACACGTCTAGGTCTTACTACAGCCGGCACTCTAACTGATAATGCAAGCTCTTAACCTAAAACCGTTTCATTAAAAAAAGTCTACATTTTTCTACACATGCAACACCACACAAACTGTCAAAACCTGCTAAAGTCAATACAAAAAGTGATAAACTAACTTACTGTACAATAAAACTAAAATTAAAATTAAAATTCACTCTGTAAAGCTATCAAATTGTTCACGTCAAATTTTAACCGGAATTTTTCATGATTTCAAGATGGCGGCATAATAGAAGTGAGAATAAATAGGTCCAATTCATGATCAATCGGGGTACAATCACTATTGTCTATGGCACCATCTTAATCTATGGTAACTCATTTAATCAGGTATCTCAACAGAATCCTAGAAGAAAGCCCATTGTAATGAACTCCTCACACAATCGCCCAACTAAAAGCGTTTTTCAATGTGCCCACAAAAATGGCCGATTGTCTGAAGACCCCAAATACCCCCAAAAAGCGCGACTATTTTTTTATTATTGCTAACATTCCCGAATATCCCTACAGTACCTACGTACTTAACTGATAAATTATAAATACAATACTAATATTTACATTCGACTAAAGTCATTAGCTATGGACTAAGTAAGTCAGTTTGTTCGGATTGAGCAATTAGAGAACTCCGCTCAGGAATAGAGGAATGAGACGCCATACAAACGTTTGAACGATAAAAACAATTTTCAACTGGCAACACAATAAAAAAATTAAACTGTCAATCGGGGAGCTACTCAAAGGACGACTGGCTCCTTAATCATGAAAATCCATATGATTCAAGCGTTAACAATTTAAACGCACCGACCAGGGTGTTACCGTTTTTTGAATCGCTTTTTTTAGGAGCCAGACCTATTGCTCTGGGTAGCTAGAAAAAGAAAACATTTTCAAACCTGGCATCACTGAAAAAACGTTTGTATAAAGCCAGATACCGGGGCGGAAAGAGACTCCCTTCACCTTTGTGACTATCGAAGTTAACCTCGCTTAAATCTCAGTATCGTCAAGGTCACGATCAAGAAGAGGGCGATCCAGAGGAGGGTCGCGATGAAGCCCATGTAGACCTCGGGGTCGGCCAGCGGCCAGCCGCGCGTCAGGATGGAGCGCAGCGAGGTCGTGGCCAGCGTCAGCGGCAGGCACAGCGACACGTAGCGCAGGACCCACGGCATGCCCTCGATGGGCCAGATGACGCCCGACAGCAGCAGCGTCGGGTAGAACGAGCCCAGCGCCAGCTGGATGGCGTTGCGCTCCAGCTCGCACGCCGCCGAGATCACGAACCCGAAGCACATGCCGCACAGCCCTGCGGGGGAACAAGCTCCTTCAACTCTCTGTATACAAACGGATCCTCAAGCTTCAAAGGAATCGATTGACAATATCAAACATAGAAAAATATATGAATTTACGATAGAAAATTAAACTCTGTGAGTTGTTAACAATATATTTGTTTTATTTTTAACAACACAGACTTATCCATATTAGTCATTAAGTTTGACGTTAAAGTTGTAGTAAAAGTGGTTGACTGGTAGAGAATGCCTCAAGGCCATTTAGAGGAAAGTCCGCCATTTGTACTTACATTGTGAATTGTGCACTAAAGTTTAAATAAATAATAAATGCTACCGCTCGCCGATCATTATTAATATGTCGTGTTCAATATAACACTAGTTTATTTAGAGCAACTCTTAACCCAGAAAAGAAAAGGATACCTCGTTAACGAATTGACAACACATAACATTTTATCAAATTAATGGCAAATGTTTGTAATAAATAGATCATATTTTAATAGGAGTCACAGGAGATTAATGCAAGTGTTTATCTTTTCCATGTACTTTAGCCTCTAAATATGTCGATAAAAACATCACACTTTTGATCTAGTCACTAAGTAGACCTAGAGCAGGATAAAAACACTAACCTTGCAGCAGCGTGAGCATGACAACATAAGCGATGTTCCCGTTACACTTGACTCCGAACACGAGGATCATGAAGACCAGCACGAGCGCCGTCTGCCCCACCATCACCACGAACTGCGTCACCACGTGGGAGAACAGGATCTCGCCGGGAGACACTCCGGCCACCCAGGACCGGTCCAGGAGGCCTTCCATGCGCTCCACGATTAGAGCTGATGATGTTAGGGCCACGGCTAAGAAGAAGACGATTCTGTGGGCGAAAAAGGTTTTCTTTATTTTGCTACAAAGAACGCTCATGTTGGAGAATAGCACCTACACCTTCTGAACATGCGTCAGTGATAGTTTTCAAAATCCTATTGTGTAAAGGCTATTTTCTGCTCAATTTGACAATTGACAACTTACCAGATTCGGGTTTTTTGTTATAATATAATAATACATGTAATCAAGCCTGTGCCCCAGAGGGGTAGGCAGAGACCACTTCTTTCCACCTGCTACGATCCTGACAAATCTCTTTCGCTTCTTCCACATTCATACATCGAGTCATGCATGCACGTCGATTTAGGGTACTTAAGATTCGGCCCTTTTCCAGTATTTCTTCGATTTTACTCGAAAAAATATGCCTAGGGCGGCCCCCTCCGACTCATCCACTCACTTTCGCTCTGTATATCTCTGTCGCCTTTCGGTTATCCTCTAGTGTAAATTTTAACTCACGTTAGAATAACTCCAGGCGCGACGAAGTCAGTGAAAGAGGGGTTGTTGTCTCCGTAGATGGGCTCCTTGAAGTCGATTGGGATGTCGCCCACCTTCGGGTTGTAATCGCACGTCCGCAGCAGGTCCTGGAATATGGGAGGACTTCATCAACACCAAGTCATGATTCCACAATATGTACGGGATGGAAAGAAATAATGACATATATAGTTATTACTCTTGAAGAACACTTTATTTATTTTTGACAATACAAAATATGACACTCATGAATATTTGTTTCTTCTTCCTTGATAGAGAAGTCAAATGCGACACTTAGGTTTCAAAATTTGAACTACATATTTACGTAGCTTAGATTTTGTGATGGGAAAGTCATGGTGTAAGAAACTTCTTAATGAACAAGGTCTGAATTGAGAGAAACTGATCAATTTTATTCTAGTGAAGTCGTCAACATAAAACATTGTTCAAAAAATATACAGGAATTTGAGAAGCTAAGAAACCACCACAATAAAAGTGAACACAAAATAAGAAGCAATCCATATAAAAGTCCACGTACCTTAGCAAAGTCTCGGTAGGAGAACTGGATGTCCCTGTTCAGCATGAGGCCGATCTGCTGGTTTGACATGTCAAGCCACACCTGCACCTCCGAAGACTCGATGGTCTCTTCATCAGCCGTGTCCGCTGCGGAAATAGATGAGGTTTGTTAAGTTATGCTTTGATGGCTATCTGATTTAACGCCCAACGCAAAAAGGTGTGTATCTATGTACCTATTTTTGTATATGTGCCGATGTGTAAGAATGGACCTATCCAGACGAGTTTATAAAAAAGCTAGTTTGAATCGGAAAAGTTCCACAATTATCGCGGAACTATTGTAGTTCTTAGCAATGTTTTTCCAAATCGTTTAAGAGTTATAGTTCTGAAATTAACGGTCGCCATTTTATAGTAAGATTTCATCTATTTAATTGCCGCTTTTGAAGTGTTAAAGTATCTTACAAAAACTGAAGTAGTTTTATAATAATGGAAGAATCATGATTCTGTAAGCTGAACCTTAAATTCAAACTCATGCGGTGAATCAAAAACTGTTATGTTACATAATGTTACAAGATCTGTTTCGGGACAAGATGTTTTTCAATAATTCGAGTATAATCCAAACCACGTAACATGAGCCAATATGGCAGTATCCGCGCAGGTAACAATGTGGTCGCCATGGTAACGAGCGCTCCCCTTACACTGCCGCTTACCGCCTACCTGTGACACCTTAATATCGACTCTCGCGCAGGTTCACAGAAAACCTCTATTTCTCTACACTGAAGTCTTGGCAAAACTCACCTAAAGCCAATCTCGCCACCAAAGAATCCGTATAATTCTCGTTGAAGTAAATGGCTCCCCACGCGTCCCCGTCCCGGACGGCGGCCAGCGCCGAGTCCAGGCTCGGGTAGTACACCTTGATGATGGACTCGTTGCGGAGGTGGTCCAGGTAGCGGCAGGACAGGTTCTTCATGGAGCACGAGGAGTTGTACTGGCAGTAGCCGTCGTAGACATGCGTATCGTTGTTGACTATGGCCTGGAAGGGATGATGGTTTATGGTAATGAATTTAATGACTGTTTGATATGATCCCTGTGGCAGAACTTGTGGAGTTGATGGAAGGTTTAGTTAAAATGCTTTAACAAATGTCGGAGGATAATCTCACAGAAATTGACCTAGCCCCAAACTAAGCTCAAAGCTTGTCCTCCTTGTGCCGTATCAGTGTGTCAAAAAAAAATCTCGGAATAGAGTAGAATTAATATTAATCCATCAACTACATAGCTCATAAATATATGATGATAGCAGAGAAATCCTTTAGGCATTTATACCACCATTTAAAATTCACCACTCTTCAGTTTTTCCCTGTTCTGTGAAGTGGTTCACCTGTGGTTTTATCCCCAAACACCGCTGCATGGCGGTAGACTACAGGATAAAGTGGTGGTTGTGATCCGGATAAGACAAGGTACTGACCAGCCGGAGGCCGCTGGGGTCGCGGCCGATGGCGAGGCAGAACAGGATGACCTGCATCACTGGCAGCACGAAGATGAACAGCATCACGCCGATGTTGCGCCACATGCGGAGGAAGTTCTTCTGGATCAGGGCCTTGATTTTTCCACGGGATGTTAGCTGGAACAACCATAACATGTTAATCGAGGTCCAAGTCTATCACAGTACTGCCCTGCTGAGCTGATAAGCATTATCTCAGATTCCGTTGCCAAAGTAGATTCGATCCTCTCCTGTTATTAATCGTTGATCGTTGGGCTTTATAATGCGTAATTCTAAAAACTTTACGCAAATTAAAACCATTAAGGTTCTCTATTGCTCATACAATGTTAGGAGTAAACTCGAATACGCATCGCAAATTTGGAACCCTTGTTATCAGGCATATGTTGACAGAATTGAAAGAGTTCAAAGGAAATTCATTCGGTATTTGTGTTTTAAGTTAAGAATCCCTTATAAATCATCAGATTATGTCAACATGTGTCGTGCGCATCACCTTCTTCCACTATTCAAACGTCGGGAAATTGCCGACATCATGTATATCCTTAATATTACTAATGACAATGTGGATTGCGATGAGCTTCTCTCTAACCTATCTTTCACTGTTCCTACCAAGACCAAAAGGCATCTTCCTCCAATTTCTGTTCCTTACTGTCCGCGTAAATATAGACGTAACACTTTTCTCAGGCGTGCAAGTATTAATTTAAACAAGTTGTCTAAAAAAATGAATTTAGATATTTTCAATAGCAAAATTCCCCGTGTAAGACGTGACTTAACGTGTGACTATTTTAAATAATGTTAATTGGCGGTAACAATCCATAAAATCTAGTTTGGATTAATTTTGTAACTCTTTTGTCCTTTTTCCTTTTTGCTGCCATTTAGACTTTGTTTTTACTGTGCAGTTTCTGCTTGAGTGATTTCTCGCATGTAATGCTTTCTTTAAGGAAGTGTTTCTCTTTGTTCCTTTCATTATATTCTATTTCTATCTGTGAAAACCTGTAATTGGCTTTATGTGTCTTATGTTACGTTTAAGGTAATTTATCAGCTGTTGGTTTTCCTATAATAAATAAATAAATAAATAAATAAATAAATAACGTTGTGATTGATACAGTCGTTTTTTTGTGATGCTGCCATTTGACTTGCAGGGCAGAGTACTCGTACCAAGAGGGAGGGAGTACCTGTTTATTAAAGAGCACCCCGAACCGTCGTACGTGCATGAAGAGGTAGATAAAAAGATCTTTCTATTATTACCATTATGACTTACTTAATTGGGTTTATGAAGTCTGTAAACCAATTTTTCGGCCTTCGAAAAAAAATATTTTCAAGCTAAGTGACGCCAGATAATATGGGTTACTTTTGACTTTTTTACTAATCAAAATGATTGAAATACTTACGTTGAATAGATCTTCACAGGGGTCGAATTGGGGTGCTCTCGACTGGCTCAGTTTTCCGGGTAGCTGAAATTGTAAAATACATAATTTTAATTTCCAGAAGAGTAAATCCGATATAAAATATAGCAGGGCATCTTACTGTAAGTTGGATGCTTACATGTTAAATTATTTAGCTGAAATCTATAGTCGAGAGTGCCGAAGTGAGAAAATAAAACTATGCAAATTTTTTTATTTCTTATTTTTTTCTTGGCAAATGCTAAATAGGGTTGTTGTTGTTTTACATGTGCAGGAGTTGTAATTTT
Organism: Acleris sparsana; assembly: GCA_923062465.1. Lineage (NCBI taxonomy): Eukaryota > Metazoa > Arthropoda > Insecta > Lepidoptera > Tortricidae > Acleris > Acleris sparsana. The sequence goes on from OV281307.1 coordinate 1,113,693, forward strand.
TTGGTGGTCACATGTCTAACCTAACCTAACCTAACCTAACCTAACCTACGTAAACCATGCTTAAGATAAAAACAATAAGGTTTTAGATGAAATGAGGTTCTGATGAAAAATTATGCATTCGATCAAATGTTGGTGATTCAACGGAATCCTAAATAGGACAAAAGATAGGCTCTTGTATAAGGACAGACAAGTTTAGTCACACTCCACCATGGACATAGAAGAGCACAGGATACAGTGGAAAACTAACAGAGGTGGAATTAATGTTATTTAATCAAATTAAATCGTATCGTGCAAACCGACATGCATGTATGACTCGATGTACGTGGAAGAAGCGAAAGATTTGTCAGAAACGTAACAGGTGGAAAGAAGTTCTGCCTTCCTACGGAGAAAAGGTATAAGTGCAATTAATTCATTGAAGCATATTAAACTCTCAACGGTTATAATAAGGTTGGAAGTGCAATACAATTCATATAGTAGATGCGCCTTTTTCCGTAGGAGGGCAGAGTTGTCTCTGCCTACTTCTCTGGGAAACAGGCATGATGTAATGTAAAGTAAATCTTACGTCTCCATTGCTTATAGCCGCGTCCCCAATGAGAACCTCCTTGCTCTGGCAGAAGTACAGTCCCTTCGCCTGCGGGTCGTCGGTGGCGTAGGGCGCCTCCTCGCGCTTGGACAGCTTGTTGAGGCCGAGGCCTCCGCCTGACGCGGTCAGCTCCACCACTTGGTTCGATTGACCTGGAAGGCGAGGCTTTGTTTAGACGTAAATCTTAGAGGTTTTGAAAATGTGAAATGGCTGGTGACTTTTCTCTTTTCGTTCCTCCTAGTTAAATATGTTGTAAATATTATGAAAAATTTGGTACCTACGTAATATATACACCGTGGGCCCGAATAACCCGACCAATTTTAACAATCGATACTAGAGCCTATTTGTAGAATATAATGGGTATAATATGTAGTCCAATAACGCATAATTTCCGAGATTTTCATTATTTAAAAAACAATTCCATAGTTAATTTAATTTGAACTCTGTCACCTTAACCTAAAGCATTATTTAATAAGAAATTGATTAATTAATTTATGTTGTATGTGGATGATATTGCTACTTACAACATGAATCTTTCTTAGTAAATAATGCTTTAGGTTAAGGTGACAGAGTTCAAATTTAATTAACTATGGAATTGATTTTTAAATAATAAAAATCTCGGAAATTATGCGTTATTGGACTACATATTATACCCATTATATTCTACAAATAGGCTCAAGTATCGATTGTTAAAATTGGTCGGGTTATTCGGGCCCACGGTGTATACAACCGATGACCCACGTTTTCCTTACCAAGTAAATATTTATTGGAAAGATACAAATAAATGTGAAAAACGAAATAGTACATTGTTGCCTAGGCGCGGAAAGTAAGGGTTTTCCTGACGAGGTGGTTAGCAGGCCGAGCAATAGCGAGGCCTGCTAAAATACGAGTCAGGAAATCCTCGTTTCCGCCGAGGCATACATAATGCTTTTCTCAAATAGATTAGATTTATTTATTTCATTTTGAAAATTTACATGTCATTTTTAAATTAAAATACCATGAATTCACAAAAAGATCGTCAAAGTGTATAAGAATAACAAGAATATGTGAGGAAATAATACAAATACATTTTTAAAAAGCAAGTAATTTAATTATGCAGAATGAACGAATGTTACCGACTGTCAATTGTTTTTAAATACTAACCATAGAAATTGGAATGCAAATTCAAAAAAGCGAGCAGTTACCTTGGCTGTTTGGAATTTTTGTCTTGGTCCTTTTGATTTTGTATACAAATTGACAGCATTTTTAAGAAAAATATAGATACATAGACGGAAAATGTTCTCATATGGTTTTTTACTCCTAGGAGTAAAATGAGGCTCTTTCCGTCCTTGTCTTTCAATCGGAAAACCGTTTCTTCCGAGCATGTTTGAGAAAACATACAAACCTAGTTTCTCGTAATTATTACAACACATTCAAAAATCGTGAAAATCGGCGTCATCGTTCCCATACAAAATGAACTCAATATCGAGTTCCTAGCAACGAATGTAGTGATTAACGTAATTGGCCTTTCTCGACAAATAATAGGTATAAAGTTCTTCCGCTTTGAAAGGCAAGTTTCGTACGGAGCATGATTACTATCGCAATGAAATAAAAAAAACATGGTTTTAAAAACCACTTAGACGTGTTGAAAACGGAGGCGGTGCACGTTACGTATAAAAAACGCCTCTGCCACGCTTTTGAAACGCTTTTTAGTATGGGAAAATATGATTTACTAAGGCTGGCTTTAAGCAGATCCGTTAGATCAAATTTCAGTCAGGAATGTCAAAACTTGTTGAAGTTATTAAAATTTGATCTGACATAATATATATCAACGGGCCTTTATAAAACCGGCCATAAGACTCACAAGTTACTAAAGTAAGTAAGGAGTTTTGTTGCAATGCCAATAAAGAATGAGCCAAACTCTAACTTGATCATTTTTAAACGTTTCTTGTAAGGGGTTTTATTTCAGTTTCTGTCACAAACTGTCAAGCTGCGCTTCGGTTTCTGTTTCCCATCCCTACGGAACCCTAAGCCTCATAGCCAAATTGAAACGGATATCACAAATACCTCGCTGACCTTTCCTTTAGTATTCCAGTTAGTTGTGTAACAATTACAGCAAGTCATGCACCGTGACAAATCTATTCAATGCGCTTGCCGAATATACTTTCACTTCGCTAATTCTCGCCGTATGTATAATTTCCTACATTCTGCTGTTGGAGAACCATGTGAAACCGACCAAGCGCGAATCTTCGCACACGAAGGGTTCCGTACCATGCCAAAAAACACGTTTATTTTTCTATAATTTCATCATTAACTTCAGGGGCCTAACATGGCTGCGATTATCGCGTGACAAATTTTGTATAAGGGATCCGTCACCTTCTGACACGTTAAGTACGAGAGTGACGCTTTATCCACATTTGAAACGCGATATAGACGCAGCCATACTAGGCCCGCAACTATAGCTTTTTTCTTTTTCTTTTTTATGTCTATGAGAAGGCACGAGACCACTCAGGCAGGCCACCTGCTGGTAAGTGATCTGAGACCCATTAGACATTTGAAATCTCACTACAATCTCAAAATTGCAATCCTAAGACCTCAAATGCTTTGCCAACTCTGAGGACCGAGATGGAATGCCTCCATGCCAGTAACCTCACCGTCTGTTTTATCCCCACACCGGAACACAACAACGCGAACACTGCTGCTTTGCGGTGGGTTAATGGATAAAATGGTGGAGCGATCCGGACGGACCCTGCACAACCTGCTTTGAACACTGGGAAAATTCAAGTGTCCAGCTAATACGGTTCATGAGATACAACCCGCTGACAGACGGCGGAGGCTTAATAAAAGGGTTCCGTTGGCGCCATTTGGGCACGGAACCCTAAAAATCAACTTGAGCGTTGCTGATGAAAACTTGGTTTGACTTTCTTTCCAATTCGGCGAATCCAGAAGGAATCCAGGAAGGAAAGGAAGGAAGGTTCAGTTATGAAGGCAGATATTATATGATGCTATGTTCGGTGGTAAACACGAAAACATGATTAGTTACAAGAGTCATGATGTTTTTTTCTTTTAAACCTCTTTTTGTGTTAAGATGAAACCTTAATTTAAAATCTGAATTTACACGACTTTTATAAAAAGAAAGTATAGGTATAGGATAAGTTCGCCTTTGTAGGTACATTCTTTTGTTTTAAATCTACATCTCTCGTTTTTCTTTTTCTTATTTTCAATAAAGTGTTTACATACATACGTACATATTTTGCTCAATTTTGTTAGTAAATGTTATAGTTTTATAGTATTAAATCATAAGCCACTCTTCATCCAAATTAGGAGCATATGCATTGTGTATCGGTGAAAATACTACTGCAGTCTACAAATTCAATATTTCTACGTGTCTCAGACTGCAACCCTCAGCTGGCTTATTTCCTCGTTTACCTTCTTGCCATAAAAAAACAGTATACAGAAACAACAAAATATTAGAAGGACGATTTCAAATTATGCTTGCCATCCTTTTTATCATTAAAGTCACAAGCATTACCGTTTGCATGCTCAAACACAATGCAAGGCTACGAACAATGCTTCCGAAGGAATATTTCGTGAGGAAACTCCAGATCCGCAATAGTTTAGACTAAGTGAGATTGCTTAAGATAAGTGTGTAGTTATATAGTCTGAATGACAATATTTTTCCGAGTTTAACGAAGGAGGTTTTACTTTTTTGTGGGCTCAATTTCTGAATTTACAGAGGCTGTTCCAGGCAGTGAAAAATATTCTAGAGCTTGGCAGGCTTTGACAGCTTAATTAGCTCATAATAATGGCCTGAGCAGTAATTATGTTTTTTATTTATTTCCACAATAATAGGCTTACAGTTTTATCCCAATCGCCTATCATGTTAACAAGTATTACAGAATTTATGTGCAAACTCTTCATTGTACAAACGGGAAAATAACAAACAACAAAATAGGCAGAAACACAAAAGGTACCTATGTACAAAGGCTAACCTTTCCCTTTAAGAGATCTCTTCCAGTTATTAAGTTTTTTTCCTTTTTAGGCTCGTTTAATAGTCTATAAATTATTATTACATTCGATATCCACGGAGTATAATGGATTATCAAACAAAAGGTTTCTAAACTAACGTTTGAATGCTTCGTCGGATTGCAAATCTTTAAATTAGGCGGGTAGATTATTTTATGATCGTGTAATTTATCAATAAATGTCTATTGCAAAATCGTCACGTAACAGCTCGCGGAATGCTCAAACGTGCTAAGTGTAATAACAAACTGACGGGTGTTTATTCAACGATTTCCATAAACGACATGTTTCTGGTTTTTGTCAAGAATATAAAAAAGTTAGGCTTATTGTATAAGCTAAAGTGTAAGGTTATTTTTTATGTCACAAACTTGACCTTTCTAAGTTCCTTTTTAAAAGATGTTTGAATTTAAGCCAGTAGCGTAGTTTATTTTATTTATGTATGAACCAGTGCCGAATGGTGTCCGGCAGAGTAGAGTAGCACCAACCTATTACTCTTTGGGGTGTCGAACGAGGCGACTAATGCCTGAAGTAGAACAACCTAAGCTTCAATACACCAGAGAATGGGCAGCATCGTTTTGCGCACTGTGATCGCCAACCCGCCTGCCCAGCGTGGCGATTAGGGAACCAAATCAAAGAGGGCCAGCAGCGACTGGATGCATAAAGCATTAGACCGGGCTCTGGGGCGTTCCTTGGGAGAGGCCTATGTCCAGCAGTGGAATGCAACGGGCTGATGATTATGATGATCCAGTGTCACGCAACACATTTAAAAATAACTGAATTCTTAGATGACAAGACCGACGATTGTATTCTTAGCAAATAAGCGCTCTCACTAGTTTAAAAATGCATTGTGAGGAATCATATAACTGTGTTACTGACTTGATTATGAATATCATATAATATCAATGTCTTGATGATATATTATACATGCTCTTTTATCACAAGGGAAAGACCCAGGGGCACACAGGCCACCTGATGTAAGTGGAATTTGAGACCCATTTGAATTCTCAAGACTACAATCTTAAGACTACAATCTCAAGAATGCAATCCAAGATTCCAAATGTGTTCTTAGTAATTTTACCAGTTGTTTTATCCCCACACAGGAATAGAATGCGAACACTGCTGCTTGCCGTTAAAGGATAAGGGCAACACACCTACACAAGAGGTATTTTAGGCAGCAGGGCTTCTGTCGATAAGACCGAGCGTACGAGTATAAGGCTACCTAATTGAAATGCACGCGCTTAAATGTGTTTTGTACGCTCAGACGAGTCATGGGACTCTGTTTTTAAGAATAACACCCAAGGTCCTACCACCACTTAAACTAAAGTTTTATCGCGACTTACCCTGCTTTCTCGACAGCTTGAGGAACACATCCTCGAGCGATATGCAGTTGTACATCGTGAGGAGAGCCTGAGGTGACTCCTCGGCGAGCAGCCGTCCGCTCCTCATCAGGCCGATCTGAGGAAATATCAACAATAAATAAACACTCAACGGGTTAACTACGGTGAATGTATGCTAGATACGTGGGTTGTTAACCCATACACATAAATAAAGGGCACACGGAAACAAAATGTCTAGTGACTTTATTTAAAAGAGATTATAAGGCTGACTGAGAAAGTAACTTTGGCCAAGGTTAAGTTAAATGAGTCGGAGCAGTATTTGATTCTGGCGGGACTTGAATACACTATATTTGTGAGTCAGAGGGTTATTTTTTGCTGACTTTCGGTTTCACAGACTTTACGGTCGTTTTATGTCATGAAATACCAGCATGTAACTATGTTATTATTACGCTCCAACCTAATATGTAACCTCTGGGTTGTCGGTCGTTAGTTGCAGTTTTTTGCTATCCAAAAGATATTATGTCTGTCTGTATATGTTGACGATTTCCATTAAGTATCACAAAATCGGCCGTCTGTTACTTACTATATACCTACACCATTATAGCAAATTATGATAATGGTAGTATCCAGTATCGAAGTTATCTAAACTATCTTCTGTTTTAACTGTTTTAATACAAAAAAAATCGATGTTGATGGAATTGGTGAACATACGACACTTAAGATAGAGATGTTACCAACAGACGCCGTTCCACCTAACTTAAACAGGTTTTAGAATCACGATCTACATGGAATCTTCAACATTTGACTAGCATAAATTAACGAAACGAATATTAATATACGGTATCTTGTCAATTGATGTCCGGCCACGTGTGTTGTGAAGTGTTCTCAACCAGTTAAGAGTCTTTAATAAAATATAGTCCGCAAAATAGTCGAGAGATGCCGACGGTACCCGTGTGTCGACACGTGACGCAGGATGACAGTCAACTCTCTAATCAAATGCTTTGAAGCATGAGTTATAATAATACATACATGACTTCACGCCTGTCTCTCAATGGGGTAGGCAGGCAGAGACTATGAAACGCCAGGTATGCCGGACTAAACATACCAACGGCCACCTTTTACCATCGCACCACTAGACATCGGCGGGGAGTTCATCCTCACATGTTGGAACCCAAATGGTCACGCACTGTGCGATTCCAAAGGAATTTCCTCCCGCGAACGTTCCGATTACTGTGGAATGAGCTTCCTGCTGAGGTTTTCCCTGGGGACTATAGTATGGAGTTCTTCAAGGAGGAGTAAATGGGTTTTTAAAGGGTCGGCAACGCGTTTGTGATACTTTTGGTGTTGCAGGCCTCCATAGGTTACGGTAACCGCTTACCATCAGGCGGGCCGTAGGCTTGTTTGCCACCGTCGTGGTATAAAAATAAACCCAGCGAAAGCGCTTCGTCGACATTCATCAACCTTTTCCTGCGCGTACGTCGGTTTCAGGTGCTTTTGATATGGCCCTTATTCATCACATCGCGAATCTGATCATTTTATGTGCGTCTAAGGCGTACTCTACCAAAATCTCCGATCAAAGAACGCTATTACAAGAATACATTGAGAATGTTATGATGATCATTTTTATGTTTTCAATCCATATAACTACAGTAAAGTTCAACATGAGCCATCATCATAGCTGTCGCGACCAGTCATGAAGAATGATGAAGACTTATCAAGATACAAGTACTTACACAGTGGGCCTGCCGCGCCTCCTCGATGTAATGCGTGGTGATGATGACGGTCTTGTCTCCGGAGCTGGTGATCCGCACCAGGTGGGTCCAGATGGACTGGCGAAGCAGCGGGTCCACCCCCACGGTGGGCTCGTCCAGGATTAGCAGCTCTGGGTCGTGCATCAGGGCCACGGCGAAGGAGACACGTCGTTGTTGGCCACCGCTGGGGAGATAGTCTTTGTTAGATGGTATATAGCAGGAATAAGTAGAATATCACGCTGAAAGTGTAAATTCTGATCCTACACAAAGAAGAACGTATCTACTGATGCGCGTAACTTCCGAACGAATGCACCAAGTCGGATGATTCTTATGTTTTTTGATGTACGGAAAGTCGTTTTTTTTTTATCGTGTTGGTAGTTGGTTGGTGCCCGAGGTTATGTACGACTTACCAAACTGCCAAACTAGGCGTAACTTATACATACTATCCTAACCGCGTTGTCAATTCAACTTGATTTTCAATTTATCTAGCATTTCTATAATCGTTCGTTATAGATTCTTTGTCCTTAGTCAGTACCTGTGGTACCTTAGTGGGACCTGTTTTTGATTCTCAGAAGTGTAAAATTCCGAATACCAGTGAACTTTAAACGTATAACGAGCGTCGTGCGATGACCACCAAGGTTTATTGTTGAAGGCAACCTCCAGGGTCGTGTGTAGGTCGTGCAAAGGAATTCGCAAAAGATTGGCTCCGTAAATTCATCTAGCATCTCATTAAAATTATAAAAGGTGACCAAGTGCGAGTCGGACTCGCGCACCGAGGGTTTCGTACCGCCGCAAAGTAAGTACTATATCCAGATTTGAATCAACACGAGCCCAAATCACACTTGTTTTTTTTTGTAATTTTTGTAATTCTCCAAAACAACACATGTAATGTAAAAAAAAAGACTACCCGCCGCTGTGTACTTAGTACGTATTATTACGGTTAAAAAATAGAGCTTTTTGAAGTTAGCACAGACAGACAGACAGGCGGACGAACGGACGGAAAGAGGCTTAGTTATAGGTAGGGTCCCGTAGGACGTCCTTCGGGTACGGAACCCTACAACAGGAGGTCTACTAAAATTCACAAATTTGTGTCGGTTACGTCATTTAATTAAGTACGCGTTTTTGTTCTGATGATGAATCCGTTTAGGTATGTCAGAAAAGGAATATACATTATACACTCTGTGTAAAAAAAAACGCTTCGATCCGCTATTTCATATAAACGGCAAATAGCACTTTAAATTATGACTAACATTTTATTGTTTTAAATTACTATTTCTCAAATAACCCAATCAATATTAAACAGTTCCATCAAAAAACAAATATATTTTTAATGCTATTGCTAGAAAAGTATTACTTTCATGCGCAAGCGCACACGTAATAGCCAACTTTACGCACTAGTGAGAAAAAGTATGTCTTTAAAATTTACCGTGACCAATGAAATTGCGTGTGTAATATTATCAAATTTTATTGCTCGTGACGTAAATGTATCTGGAACGAATTCAATTCAAACTTTAAACAAGATTATGTTACAAAACATACAAAGTCTGCGTCCTTACTTCATAGTTATGCGTAAGCTAGTCTTTCAATTTCAGCACTAAATGTATGACTTGGTAAAAATATATGGAAAAAATATGCTGTTAGGAAAGAAGTTGGCAACATGATCCATTTATACCTACAAGTATAATGCTGCTATAACTCAGTCAACGAACACCCGCAATAGGGAATATGCATGGATTTTTTTCATCGAACTTCTCAACAAAATATGAAAATACCGTAAAAGTGATCACCAAAAGTGAAATCAAAATTAAAATCGGTCAAAAAATACTGATGATACAAGCATTTTAAAATGCTAATTAGACAAAGTCACACGTCATCGTGCAGTTTGGCAATATAAACTCCACGTAAAACTCCGTATTGCTAAAAAGAGATCTTGGTTGTTTTTATAGCTATTCCAAAAATGATTTTTCTCACCTGTTTGTAACACGAATCAGATTTTATGGAAGCTGTAGAAAAAAACATGCATATTCCGTATTGGCAAATATGGTATTTATCGTAAATCCAAAAATGGCGGCTTTCCTGTCCTACCGAAGTTTTCGGTTCCCGACTGGGGATCCTTGGTATGTCATACCTGGGGGTCACCCCTAATATTCTAAAAAAAACCATAACCTTTTGAGTATAGAGGCTATTCTAGGCGGTAAAAACGATATCGTATTTGAACTGTTATGGAATTGTTGTTAACTCAGCCGTCATTGCCTGTCATGTAAATAAGAGCTATCAAAACGTAACGGAGCTATTAACACGGTATAGTACATTGTTGTAGAGGTTAGAAAGTAAGCAATAGATGGACGAGTTAGTACGAGTCCATCTATTGCACTTTCGGCCGAGGCTTAACACAGTGCTTTTCGCGACTACTGCGAGGAAATAAAAAAAAAACTTTATTTCAGATAATTAAAAGCTAAATATATGGCTGTATGGAATCTCATTCCTTTGCCTATCCGTGAAGGAATGAATATTATTAAAAAAATAAAACGACTTCTCATTGGCCAATTTAATTTCATATGCAGCACAAAGTGTGTTCTGATTGGTCGAATTAGTGATCAGCGGACCGATGTTATTGGTCAATGGAACAGACCAACAATGTTAACATAGTTGTTCAGTTTAAATTCATAGTAGGCCTGCTCATTCAATGTACAACTATCGATTGTTTTGGGGACCAAGAACAGACCATCTTTCGCCACATTTCCGAGCAGTGGCGTGAAAAAAACATTATCGTTTTTGATCTGTTATCGTATTGTCAACGTTTTGATAGCTCTTATTTTCTTGACAGTAATGGCGGCTGATTTAAAAAAAGTACCGTAACAGGTCAAATATGATATGGTTTTTACCACCCACACTAAGATACAAGCTAGGTACTTAGACGTTTTTTTTTGCTTCGTTGACTGGTTTACAAGTGTTTGCCACTTGAGAACATAATAAGTACTTCTACCTGTCGATACGTCATTCTTTATCATCGTTAATCAAGTCCGAATTTAACTAAATGGCCGTAAGTAGAACGTTTCGTCTCGGCGTGTTGCGTCATTGTTGTAAAGGTTCCACGTAGCTTTCGCCGATCGAATGACGATGAATGACGCCTAAAGCAGATACATACGCAACGACATCTACATTCAATATAATTCATAGATTGAGCCACTGACACAATCTAAAAATAAACATGTGAATGCATAATAAGCAAAGCGATTATGTTTAGTAGCTTTTTTTAGATAAAACCACCGGTATACTGGCGACCACTTCATAACTATTAAATGATCTTAGGAGCAAAAAACAAGGGTCAGAGCGCGTTTTTCATACTAAAGAGGATATTTCGAAGCCTTGGTTCCTCGCCAGGGAATGATTTTAGTGAATTCTGATGATGAATACCGCGAGCATCGATACAGGGCTTCCAGAGTGCCTAGGATACCCAACTGAATGAATCTGCGGTTAATGCCGGAATAGTGCATGTTTAGAAAAACATCTAAAATGGCAATAAAATGTAAGGAAATCCAAATGCTGACCCAAACTCTCCCGCTGTGGTGTTAACTGATTGTGCTATCAGTTAGGTATCTTAAGAACTTTTGACCTCCTCTATTGAACCTCGCAGTATCCACCATTAAAACTCACTCAAAACAACCCCTGGCGAGGAACCAAGGCTTCGAAATAGTCTCGTTTGTATGAAAAACGCAATCTGACCCAGTATTTTAGCTCCTGATTTAGGTATTTGAACTTCACATATTATTTTTCTCAAAAATGACAGGAAAAGTTGACATTACTATCTATATATTGGGATGCGAAGTACATAGTTTACTGACAGATCTCAAATTAAAAAAAAAAAACATTGCGTGCTCGCTACACAAGCACGCAATGTTGCATACAAATTTCATTACCATCTAGTATCTAACTTTTTAAAAAGTGAAAACGGCCTTAATAAAATGAGGGCACAAGTCTTATTACATCCAAATTTTGTTCGGAATATAACTTTTTTATCTGTATCTCGAATAGCTTGAGTAGTTTTAAAAAAAAAGCTTGCGTTTCTCCTTGTCATAAACAAAAGACGGTAAAGAGTAGGTAATAATATTGTCTGTATAGATTGTGTGGTATTTCTTTCCTTAATAAAGTACTTTACTCCAACATAATTTTATTCTTGCGATTTTTGAGAAAAGCACTATATATGCCTCGGCAGGAACGGCAATTGCGGGCCTCGTATTTTTAAACGGACTCGCAAGCTCGTCCGTTTAAACCAATCCTCGCCCCGCAATTGCCTACTTCCGTGCCTAGGCAATAATGTACTATTTTGCACTTCAACTAACATACGTATCGCAGACGTTAATGACTTTGCGTAGTTACATATGCTTGTTTTTTGTTAGATTCGTATTATAGTAATTTTCCATACACCACAACAAGTGTACCTATTGCGATGTGCTGTAATTAATGTCAAATGTCAGATTGACAAGGTGTAAGAGAAATGGATAAGCTATTAACACTGCGTTTTTTAATGACATATGGAAGGCTATTAAGCACTCAGGCCACGCGATGGTAAGTGGGGCCACAGACATTTACAATCTTAAGACTCCAATCCTAAGGCCCGTATTAATAAACTGATCTCAACTCTAATGCTCGTCTCGAGTTGCGTATCTTTGACGTATCTTGTGACGGGCCTCACAGTCAAGATGAGTTTATTAATACGGCCCTAAGAATGCAAATGGGTTGCCAACTCCGGGGACTAAGATGAAACCAGAATGGGAAAAATACTAGCATAGAGGCATGCTAGTAATTTTCCCATTCTGGTAAACATTTAAAACCAAAACCACGAAACACATTATATTAAATAAAAAACTTGTAAACATATGATGTTTTACGTTGAGAAAAAACATTAAAACATATCAATTAAATAATTAACTTGAGAGGGTTTTTTTTTCTAGGCCTGGTCGTAAATACGTTTATTTTAGCTCGTTGTTATGTCAAAGTTTACAAAGATGTTTGGATGTTTGTCCTTCAACTTCACATGAACGACTAAAGGGATTTCGGATTCCAAATTGAATATTTTACTTTTTATCCTGGACAATTTCTTAGGTCTCAACGGAAAAAATACACAGATACGTACATTAATACACATTTGTTAAGCACTTTAATTTTTTGCGGTATTAAAAAATTATCAATAAAATCTCTTCTTAATCGGATAAGATAATATCATTGTTAACAACAAAACAATATACGATGTAAGAACGTCCTCCTATTTTAAAGATTAGAAAGCACATTCATGCTGAATATGGCGCCTCAAACACTCGTGAGGTTAGTAACACCGTGTAGATAATGATGAATTGCAGAAAATCACGAGATTCTCTGCTATTGTGATTAGGACATTAAAATGTTAATTTCATCATTTGCAAGAGGAAAGATTCGGTTGGCATGACGCCATAACGAGGGAATTGTTGAGAACATGAATGTGTAAATCTATTTTATTTCATTTTGATGTAGAAGATTTCTAGACGTTTTTTTATGCTTTAGGTGTACGTATGACTAAACTTTATTTCTTAGTTTTCAAACTGTTTCGGCTACGTTTCAGTTTCGGTAGTAGTGGGATACCGCACATATAAAAAGCTTAAAAAATCGGTCTGTTTGACCACCTAGCCTATGGCACTTGCATGACTACACGACAGTTCAATGTTGCAAAAAAACTTCACCTACCCAAAACCAATCAAATATGTATAACAAAACATTAACTAGAATAGAATCGTCACCTTATTTGCACTTGATCAGACCTTAGGTGCTCCATCTTGTTTGTTTACGTGTTTATCTCCAAGGCTGCGCATGAGGAAGTGTCAGCTCGCCAGCCGTATTGACCATTGAACATGTCCCTATATGCAAGACTGTATCGACAATATAGAACCGGTTATAAACATCTTTCTTTTGTACTTCCTTCATTAAAATTATAATATACTAGAGGACACCGCGAAGAATTAATCTCCCGCTCCTGATGACTGACTGCTGAGTTTCTTGCGGCGTTTCTTCTCAGCAGTGGTCTCCTCTTGGGAAGCGCTGGTAGATTCTTGACGTGTATAAGGGCCCGTGCGGCTTACTTACTGAATATATCTTTTATTTCTTCCACTTGGCAGTCGATTTTCGGAAAATCTTTTCCTAGTGCACCCTTAGACCTCATAAGGAACCTACGTGCCAAATTATGACTCTCTAGACCCAGTGGTTGGGGCTGTGCGTTTATGTCTGCCAGTCTTTATTTATAATATAACTAGTAATTTGCCTCGAACAAAGACCTCACGAAGTCACGATTAGTTTAACTTTGAATGTAATCCCTTCATTGATGCTGTTCTTGTTTAGCTAAACTTGTATATGCTTCAACTACTCTTGTATCGAATTTAATAAAATTCGGATCAACGATACTCAACTATATAGGTAGACATACTGAGACCTCAATTCCTTTGGTCAAAAAGGTGTAAAAACGCAATAATATAAGTAGATTAACTGCAATAAAATCAAATTAAGCATTAAGTGTTCCTTTTGTACTATTTGTAAGTACTAATACTAATAACACTAATATTATTGCTTTTTATACTATTGGTTTTTATTTATGCACAATATAAATATAATAAATTGTGATGTGGACCCTACTACTAAGACTCCGCTGTCGGTCTGTCTGTCCGTCTGTCCGTCTGTCTGTCACCAGGCTTTATCTCATGAACCGTGATAGCTAGACAGTTGAAATTTTCGCAGCAGATGTATTTCTGTTGCCGCTATAACAACAAAAACTAAAAACAGAATAAGTTAAATATTTAAGAAGGGCCCATAAAACAATCGTGATTTTGATGACGTTTTTTGCTCTAAATTAATAACGCAACAGCTAGACACTTGAAATATTCATAGAATATTTAGTTGTAAACTACTTTAAAAATAAATATTTAATTAATAAAATAAATATTTAAGGGGGTCTCCCATACAAAAAACGTGTTTTCCCCCTCGTTTCTTTGCTTGAGTAGAGCCACTACTCTCCCCATTCCCGATAACAGTGAAGCTATCAGGAGTCAACACTGCTCAGTAAAACAATATCTCTTTTGACTCGCTATCATATTGTTAATGTTACCATTGCTCTTATTTACTCGACAGTAATGGCGGCCGAGTCAAAACAATAATATATAAGTAAAAATCAAGCGACGTTCTCACACAAAATGACCTAATCCCAACCTAAGCTCTAGGCTTGTACTATGGATACTAGACAACGATATAAATACTTATATAGAGAAATATATACTTAAATATATAGAAAACATCCAAGACTTAGAAAAAAATACTCGCGCTCATCACACAAATATTTGTCCATACCGGGAATCGAACCCAGGAGCGCTAGCTTCGTAGGCAGGGTCACTACCAACTAGGCCAACGCGTCATCAAATAAAACATGTCAAATGCAATATGGTTTTACAGATTAGAATAGAGCCCCTCACAGAATATAGTTAGTTATAAGATAGTTGAAATTTGAACGGTCGTATTTCCCAACGTGGTAGTTACGATCGCTTAACATAAAGGTAAACAAACACACAGTTATTAAGCTGCGGTGCAACGACTGCACAAATAAGGTGGACGTTAATTGGCTTTGTGCCAGCATTCAACAACTAATGTGTCTATGAGTAACGTTAAGGTGCGATGTGGAGGGAGGACGTTTTACAACATTTATGTCGTGGATTATAATATAATATAAAATATTAAACGCTCCGACTTTAATGGCCGCTCTGCACGTTGGCCTATCTTGGGCTAGCATAGGGACGGAGTAATGCGTAAGAGTGAGATGCAAGAATATGTTGCTCGCTCTAAGGTTTAAATGCGTGTAGGCCAACGTGTAGAAGGGCCATAAAAATCACAACATAATTGAAAATGGACAGACATGCGTCTTTAACAAGTGATGTATTTAGTGCAGGGACCGGAACCGCTAACCCTTTTAAGGGTTTTCGTTAGGGTATATAATTGACTGGTTTTTACAAACCCTACCGATGCGATAACCATATCATCGACTTACCCCAATGAAAAGCTATCCATACGATAAAATTAATTCGACTAAGCGCTTACCAATTCCTCAAAACCCTCGTTAGGCTTTCCCTATGAAGTGTTTATTGAACGGTTTCAAGCTACGAGTATTTAAAATATTTTTGCATAGGCTTGAAACCAACCAATCACACGAATCTGAAGAGGGAGAACGGATAGGGTAACACTAACTTAATGTAAGTGCTTAAATCCGAAACCCTTCCGAAACTGGTAATTTCAATAGTTATAGTTAACTAGTTTGAAGCGGTTTCCATATCATTAGGGTAAGCCTATACCTTTGACGACGCGCTGGCCTAGTTGGTAGTGACCCTGCCTACGAAGCTAGCGGTCCTGGGTTCAAGTCCCGGTAAGGGCAGATATTTGTGTGATGAGCGCGAATATTAGTTCCCGAGTCATGGATATTTTCTATGTATTTAAGTATATATTTCTCTATATAAGTATTTATATCGTTGTCTAGTAACCATAGTACAAGCATAGAGCTCAGTTTGGGACTAGGTCAATTGGTGTGACATTGTCCCTTGATTTATTTATTTTATTTATTTATTTATAGATAGGGTAAGCGTATCGAATCGATAGGGACAGAATATGATGTAGTACCCGATTGATAGACTTAATCAAATAAAGAGGTTTTCCGGTACCTTAGTTAGTGTTGTGAGCGAGCCTACATTTGAGAATTGCAATAATGAGGAAAACGGGGGTAGTTTCTCGCCAGCCACGCCGTTCGCACCGGGCAGCCATAGTCGGGCTGACAGAGCGCTGCGCTGGCGCGCAGTGTTCGTCGTGCTGCGGCCGCGTCTGGTCATGATTAGGGACTCCGGACGAGCCCGAAACATGTCGAGCGTTATTCGACATTGTTTACGCGAGTACCATGTAAACTTTCATTTCACCAAAACGCATTTATTCTATGCCATTTATATTAAAGGACGCAAAATGGCAGCGGGTCGCGTCGGAAAGTGATCACCGCTTTGAGAGAAGAGTATGCTCGTCTCTTGAAGGTCCCCAAGTTGTGGCAGTCTAAAAATACGCCACAATAGGCTGGTTCCGTAACACTGGTACTATCAGCCGAATGGAACCCTGACTCACCATAGAACGACGATTTGAATCATAACTTCACTGTGACACAGTTCTATGACGGGTCAGGATTCTATTGGGCTGATGGTATATGTGGTAAAACCCGAAACCATTTAACTTATTTAATTATTATTTCTCCTAAATCACATTGACAGTTAACATATTATCTAGGTAATTAATTTTTCCATAGAACCAATTAGTAATTAAACGGTGGAATAAAGGCACTGACGTCTGCGGTTGGTAGCTGTTCTCGGAATAACACCTTATTTCCTGCTAATGTTGTGGTAATACGTTTTATTATTTAAGTATTTGCTTCTTTGTCGTATCTATTTGCGTGCATTGCGGTCGTTTATTGGCGGATTAGATTTATGCTTTGCCTCAGAATTGCTTTTATTCTGAATTTTATGATTCGAATTTGAATTTAAATTCTTACGTTGGCAACGCGTTTTCAATTTGACCAACTTTACAGGAAGCGGACAAACTGCGGTGTTGGGAGACCAACCGACGACTTGAGCGCTGTCAAAACTCTTTTGTCTCTGATTGGTTAAGGCTAGAATGTGATTGGTAGATCGACGTGCAATGTGAATCTATATCCAGTAGCGAATGTAGCCATTTGCCATAAGTTTCCCTTTGTGTGTAAGTGAAGGCCCAATGTACTGAAATTGGGCTAAGTGATTTCAAACTTTTGCTGAGTGACACAAGGTTTATAATTAGATGCGTGCCTGCACGCCCATGGGATGTTAGATGATGGCTTCTGTCCTTTCAGAGCGAACTTCAAGCTAGCAAGTCAAGAATGATATTGAATCATATCATTTTTTTCTAATGAACGGATAGAGGTCTCGTATTGTCTTGTTTTTTAGGTTTAAATTCATTTTTGAGTCGAGGAAAAAGGTTAATTTTTAATGATATTTAACCTGGATCGTATTACTTTTTAAAGTGAAAAAGGACGAGCTAGCGAGACCCCTCATGCTAAGTGATCATCGCGACCCATAAAAACAACAACACCAGAGGAATCGCAAGTGCGCCGCTCAGCCTTTGAGAAAAGAGAAGGCTCGTTTTTCTATGCATTCTGTGCATGCTCTAAGGGCTAAGGTAAAGTTAGTTACTCACCTAAGGTTCTTAACCATGCGGTTTTCGCTGGGCAGGTCAAGGAACTCTAGGAGGAACCGCAGCCGCTCCACGATCTCCCTGGTCTCCATGCCGAAGATCCAGCCGAAGTACATCATCGTCTCGCGGATGGTGAACTCACCGTAGAGCGCGATCTCTTGCGGCATGTAGCCTACGCGCTTGCCTGGTACGCCGGAGCCTGGAAGGGAAGGGGGGTTAGTTATTACACATAACACTCACAATTCAGGTTCGATTTGATAGTTAATGGAACTGGAAAACTTGGCAAGAGTCACTTATACTCCATATTGTTCAGGTTGTTAACTAAATGTAAACAAACAAGACCTCCTTGTCTGTTTGACAGCCAATCAAAACGGTTTAGTCGAGCTTTGACGTGTTAGTGTTCTGCTTCTATTGGCTGACGAACTATGTCACATGGTTTTTTGTTTACATTTAGTTAAGTAAGCAAATAAATGTAGTATAGGTCCTTTTACTTTTAGTGAATTGGGCGCTTTCACAAAATAGGATAATTTATGATCAATATACCGCCAAGTTGCAGTGTTCACTCTGTTCTGTTCTGGCTTGAAAACGTTGCCTACATATCTTCATGGTTCCAAAAGAAGATTGTTATGGTGAGTTGGAACAATTTCGTAACCACATTCTTATGCGTATTTGTCTATTATTTGTGGTTATTTGTCATGAATAAATGTTTTTCTTTCTTTCTTTCAGTAAATACAGTTTTTTAGAAGTAACTAGAATGTTTGCCTTTTTATAGCTATTAAAAAAAACTCACCTTTCGTGCCGGGCTTGCCTCCGAGTACCCAGATCTCTCCACTGTTCATCTTGCGTCTGCCAACTATGCATGATAGCAGGGTCGTCTTGCCGCACCCTGACGCACCCAGGAGGCCGTATCTGTGGGAAGATCGAAAAATAAGTCGTCATCTGAGAAAATAATAAACATTTTATTTATTGATAATGTGTTTGCTCTTGAGCGCGATCTCATCCAGAAGATGCCTATTCACCCTAGCCTTAAATAGTTTTATCTGAACCACCACCCTGGTGACTCACAATCCTCACAATCCTGGTGACAATGTGTTCCCTGCCTAAATAATTACCTACTTTAAAATTAAAATTCACATGAAGAGAACTTGCACAGAGAAGTGTGGCGACACACGAAACATGTCGCGGTCTGTAAACGACGGCGTTTCATCTGATTTTATCCTCCATAAGGAAACACGACCTCATTAATTTGACTACTACATTAAATTCCAACCAGCCCAAACAAAGCCTAGCCATAACATAAACTTTTAAACTAAAAAAGACAGTCAAATTTGAACTTTACCGTGTAATAATAAGAGTGTTACGGTAAATGCAGAGTAGACCATTAAGTTTTGTGTCGCAAATGTCGCAATAGAGCTGGGACGAGCGCGCGCGCCGCTTAAGTAACCGTCGCGGTATTTAAATTCAGAACTTACATTTAAATAGATTCTATTATGGAGGCGTTGTGGGTCAGTTACAATACCTGATTAATACGGAATGTACATTATAATTGTAATTTAATCATTTAAAGAGCCTTATTCATAAAGGCACTATGAACTGATTTTAGTTAAAGTATGCGTTGTCCCTTTCTGTCAAAAGGAAATGTCATAAGGACAAAGCATATTTCAAGCAAGACGGTAACAAGATTAATAAAACAAGCTTCGAAAACCCGCCTGCCTCTTCTTACAGGTATAACCTACTAGCTTTTGCCAGCTACTTTGTTCGCGTCGTTAGGCTGCGGCTCCACTGAGGCGGAGACGAGCGGAGCGGAGCGGAGATTAACCAATATAAGGGGCGTGCGGTTACATTGAGCTCCGCTCCACTCCGCTCGTCTCCGCTTCAGTGGAACTGCAGCCACACGCAGTAACTGTTATTTCTCGGGATAAAATTTCCATAACCAGTGAAATCAGTGGGTTCTTCATATGCAATGAACGCTATCATTATTCCTGTATTATGTTCTATATACAGGGACAACGAACTTCGCGAAGATGCTCCGTATGAATGACTCGAATTGAATACTTCCTGCGAAGGTCTGTAACTCATCAGTCGATGAATGGCTCGATTTGCATGGGTGTTAAAACGTTTCATTCATAGATGAAAAACAACAAAACAGAACGGACTTTTAAAATTAAAATCATGTGCATGTTGATAGTAGTTTTACTAGATTTGTCAGCGATTTCACCTAAATAGGTAACAAAAAAAAACCTGAACAAGGCCTAACATAGTTACTATCCGCTTTGGTTGATAAAACTAATATCATAATTACTTATAGTGGTTTCAAGCATTGGTCTCAAGTGACTTAACAGTTTCTATAAGCCTTTATCTAACGTTAATCGGTTACGCCACAGAGAAAGCGCATGCCTGAACCTCGCCTTAACCCTTGTTTGTTTAAACAATGCATTCTACGAAACATTCGTTCCTGGACGTTGATTCAACAACAACTTGCCTGTTAGCTCTATAATGAATTACTAAACTACCTACTTAGTACTTAGTTCACGATGAGATCGGGGACGTATTAAGAAAGGGCCAGGTCAGGAGATCCTAAACTGACGCACGTGTATGAAGCGAGTTATGCGTGTGGAGGAGGCGAGGGAAATTTGTCTGGATCGTAGCAAGTGGAAGGAAGTGGTCTCTGCCTATCTATGGGAAAGAGGCGTGATTGAATGTATGTATGTATGTAGATCACAACTGACAGATAGACACACAGATACACAGACGTAACACCTCTCTCTCTCACCTATAACACCTCTCTTTTTTGTCGAAAGTGGCATGTCAAGCGACGTCGAGCAACTTCACTTGACATATCTGGCGACATCAAGCGGCGACTTCGCGAAACTTCGCTTAACATAATCTGGCGACATCGCGCGACAGGTTTCGGGTGCGCCACATCACGGCAAAACGGGTCGCTATGTTGCCAGAAATGTTACGCGAAGTTTTGCAAAGTCGCTCGACTTCGCCTGACGTCGTTGCCGACACCTGTAGCGCGATGTTGCCAGATATGTTCTGCGAAGTTTGGCAATGTTGCGAAAATACATCCGACGTCCCTGGCGACATATGTTGCGTTGTGAGACATTTGTCCCCTAGTACCTAAATCCCTGGCTTTAATATAAAATAAGGATATCAGTTGCGTTTGTGTAATTGAGTTTACACACACATTATAAAGCACTACTCGTAGAACTGATTTAACTGTACAATTTGTTAACTTTAATGTGCATTAACAGCATTCCTTCTAAGTCAATTTAATGTTCTTACGATCGTCCAGAATTTTCTCGACACAAGTTGCAAGAATAATTGAGTTGTTCATTCAATTAAGATAATATTTTATTGAGGTAAATGAAATGATAGTTATTTATTGTTTAACGTCTAGACTTGAGTAAATGAGTCACAAATAATTAAATTAATTGTCTACTGTTTCCATAGCATGAATCATACAAAGGGATGTAAGATCCTTCTTTAGGTTTTTTCGCCATTTTGTTCGTAACTTTGTGACTAAGGAATGTCAATATCCAGCCAAGTTCCAAGTAGAGAAGACGGAGATATGGCTCTTATATCCTTACACACTTAGCACGTTTTAATAGTTCTTAAATTTTATGGTGGTTCTGTATAAATATTATGTTATTCATATTTGTTCCGCTAAGCCCAGCCTATCTCAATAGGTACTAATAAGTTTCCAAATTAGGTGGAGACGTCTCTCGCCAAACCTGTCTTCAAGGAAGCAACGTATTCCTCATCGCCATTCATTAAACCCAGTTCCTGTTAGTTATCATGTCACAATGGGTTGTTTAAAATGTGTAAGAGCTCGATACACCTCGCCTTGTCCTTCGTTAGAATAGGTACATGGGCCAAAATCAATTCAAAGTCGCAAGTGCTATAAGGAATGCGTTTTGATGACTTGGGAAATTCCTTCCAAAACTGTGTCAGGCTTCAAAAGTCAAAGTTGGAAAACCCGTGCTGTTCTTTATTCTATTCGGGGTTACGATTGTTTTGTAAAGGTTTGGTATGTAACAGTAATAATTAGAATAGAGAATTAGAGATATACAATTTCAAACGCACGCATTTTGAATTAATAAGTGGTAGTGTGGCGCCGGATTTGAAATAAAACTTCAGAATGTTCGCAATGCAGAGAGTTTAACGATGAAGACATTAATGCCGTTAACGGTGATGGTCAACGAAATGTGGTGTATTATAATGAATGACGATCATTTACATAAGAAAAAAAGGATGCAGACCAAGAAAATGTAAACGCTGTTGATGAAGATGATGAAGACTAACATGGTGCCCATAGCAACAGTTGTGTTGAACACATTAATATTGTTGATGAACTTAAATGCCTACCTAGTCCATAACCTAGTCAAAAACTAAGCTTTAGTCGTTTACTATATATACTAGACAACAATCAACATGCTAATATGCTTGTAAGACTCAAAAATGTTCTTGTGAAGATGAAGATTATAAAGACTTATGTTGACGATGTATGTGTTATTGAGGTTTAAAAAGACTTCTTAGCGATGATCACGTCGTTAATATTAATGCTGTTGAACACTTTCATGTTGCCCACAGTAATATTAATAACGTTAAAGTTTTTGGAGAAGGTAAATACTTACATTGTGCCCTTAGCGACGGTCATGTTGAGGTTGCTGAGCACATGGTTCGGCCGCTTATTGGACCCGTAGTGTTTAAACGCATGTTGCACGCACACTGCGTTTTGCTGCTTATGCCACATCTGAAAAAGGAACGTTCAGTTAGAATACAGTTGATGAAACTATGCTAGCAGCAAGAAAATATCTTGGTGTCGGTCATACCAGTGCTAAAAATAATACAGATCATATCGGTGCTAAGTCATCAATACAAATTTAATCTGCATTAGCTAGAGCGGTTGGTATGTTTGCTTAAAGGTTTAACACTCCAGCTAGGTTTGTTTATTTTTGTATTAAGTTGGCTCTGGTGGTCGTGAACGATCACAATCAGCTGGAATAATAGCTATGCGAGTTTCCCGATAATGTGGTCGAACTGGTAGCGTTCCAAAATGACCATAAGGTTACAGTTCATAACAAACCATCTCTGTGCCATTATAAAAGTAAATCTTGTTTATAAAATGTTAATTCTCCGACCACCAATAAACATGGACGTCAATTGAGTCATAATAACACTCCTTTTTGAGTCAAATAATAACTATACGGAAGACAATAGTCGCTTGAATTCAACAATGCCCACTTAGGCTTCTAAAGGCAAACACCACACGTGACAACCAAAAAGGGATATCAAGGCATGGTAATAAAAATCATATTCGATTAGCAAACAGTGACAAGAACAATGATAAACAGGAGGAGTGACTAAATTATAGTTGAGTGCCTCGCAGTGTGATTTTCGCTGAAAATTGGCACCTTGGTTGAGTTCTGGGCATTGAACGTTTCCTTAACAGGTTTAATAGCCTGAGTTTTCCTTGACGGTTTCCTAATATTCTTTTGTAATAAGTTTCCTTCCTCCTGTCTACTTCCAGTCAGTCACTAGTGCTGATGACACGGTGAGGTAAACAATGGTCGGCGTTTCACCCCCATCTATTATAGATAGTTTTTGTCTACATTTGCATTAGGTACATGTATCCACAGATAACCGTGTACACATTTTTTTATGAACAAGACTGGTTAA
The DNA here is from genome assembly GCA_923062465.1 of Acleris sparsana. Taxonomy (NCBI): domain Eukaryota; kingdom Metazoa; phylum Arthropoda; class Insecta; order Lepidoptera; family Tortricidae; genus Acleris; species Acleris sparsana. The sequence continues at coordinate 1,137,314 of OV281307.1, forward strand.
ATGGCATTGCAAGCCAGGGAGCTAGACTAAGGGTGCATTCGTCCTGGAAGGCAAACTCGTTGAATACGAAATAGGAAACAAAGTAATCTGAAATTCTATAAATCATCACTTCGGCTTTGGTATTATAATAGGAGAGTTACTATTAAAGGTAAAATAAACTCAACAAATAACTCTGTAGTTTATCCAACATTTTCCTACACCTCCATATTACTTCAAGGTTCAGGGGCCAATCAATGCCTTGATGAAATTGAAAGCATAGCAAAAAGAGATTACTAGGTTACAAGTGGGATCATAAAATCCTCCAGTACCTACCACCATATTAATAAGCATCAGATATTGGCTAAATTTTGGATCATGTTACCAATTTCCGGACAGCGCTCTCATTTTTTTTTAAGTATCCACAGTACATGAAGATCAAAGCTAGAGGCTTTGAACACGGTAAAACTCTTTTTGCTGTTGACGGGTTATGGCTTTGTTTTTGACTCGGCAACCATTACTATCCAGTAAATAAGAGCTATCAAGACGTTGACAATACGTCAAAAGGAATAAGGTTTTTAGGCCGTAGAATAGAGGTTCTGTATCCTTGCTTTCGCAGGACTAATGGCCGATGGGGTCAGAAGGTTCTGGAGTGGCGTCCGCGGACCGGAAGACGAGCTGTAGGTAGGCCTCCAACAAGATGGAGTGACGACCTCGTCAGGATCGCGGGACCGCGGTGGATGCGAAAAGCACAAGACCGGTCTGAGTGGAAAGCCTTGGGGGAGCCCTATGTCCAGCAGTGGCCGTCTTTCGGCTGACATGATGATGATGATGATCCTTGCTTTACCATTTAACATGTTCGCAGGTTCAAACAAGCTTCATAAAATATTCAATTACATCCCGTTGTCAATTAATCATGACGTGTAGGAATCAAATGTCTGCCGTCGTCAGTATACAAACATATACAAAGCACGAGTTCAAACACCTCACAGAATTGTTTTTTAACTTTAAATCTTATAAAATCTGTCATTGACAAACATTATAGCTGTTTTTGTCGCATAATTTATTTGACACTTAAGCTGTTTCATATTTTATCGTTAAGTTAATTATCTTCGCGACTTTCTGACCTGTTTAAGGTCCGTTATCTACACTAACATTATAAAGAGGAAAGCTTTGTATTTTTCTATGTTTGTAACACATAAACCCAAAAACTACTAGATCCGATTTCAAAGATTCTTTCGTATCATAAGTTATGTTTTATTTTTCTGCGCGGACGGAGTCGCGGACGTCAGCCAGTGTCTAATATTTCTTAATGTTGAGGATGGACAAAACGTAAGAAGAGGACGTTTTCAATTGCATAAAAGAATAACATCAGTATTATAGAGACAAGTTAGGGCCTTAATTTCAAGCTAGTGGTCCCGGGTAAGGGCAGGTATTTGTTTGTTGAGCACGAAGCTTTCGATCGTTTTTTTTTTTTTATGGCATAGGTAAGGCTATCGAGCACACAGGCCACCTGATGGTAAGTGGAAACTGTGACCCATAGACATTCGCATTCACAAGACTGCAAGCCTAAGACTGCAAATGCGCTGCCAACCCTGAGGACTAAGATGGCCTCTATGCTAGTCATTACACCGGCTGTCCTGAGTCTTAGATGTTTTCTATATATTAAATTACATACACACATACATTGAATCACGCCTGTTTCACAGAGGGGTCGGCAGAGACCACTTCTTTCCACCTGCTACGATCCTGACAAATGTCTTTCGCTTCTTCCACATTCATACATCGAGTCATTCACGCAAAATATACATAAGTTTATCCTTGTCTAGTGCCCGTCGTGCAAGCTTAGCTTGGAACTAGGTCAACTTGTGTAAAAAAGTCCTTGATAATTTATCATTTACAATATTATATGTTATAGAAGTTTTCATAGTTTTTATTCACTTGAACGCTTATTGCCCTTCAAAGCCAAAAGCATAGGGTATATACTCTGATACAGTATTTTTCTTTAAGATGCGAGAAAATGGATTAAAACGAAGTGAAACGAGATTATTTAACTACGAGTGTAGTGCCAAAAGCCTTTAAAGCCTTTTACTTTTCAAAGGCAAAGGGCATTGCCATTGCCACCAAGTTAACTCTTTTGAAACCTGTGAGCCTAGTCAAGGAACATTTTACGAATATTAACTACAGATGTAGTGCACAATTGTTTTCCTTCGTATTTTGACGGAAACGTATCAAAATAAATAAATAAATAAATATCAGGGGACAATGTCACACCAATTGACCTAGTCCCAAACTAAGCTCTAGGCTTGTACTATGGGTACTAGACAACGATATAAATACTTATATAGAGAAATATATACTTAAATACATAGAAAACATCCATGACTCAGAAAAAAATATTCTTGCTAATCACACAAATATCTGCCCTTACCGGGATTTGAACCCAGGACCGCTAGCTTCGTAGGCAGGGTCACTACCAACTAGGCCAGCGCGTCGTCAACGTACGCGTAGTATGAATGCGTCTTGCTATTTCAGTCGGTCAGAGTACAAAAATACTGAATTTGACTGAAGTAGCATGACACGTTCGTACGTTTCCGTGAAAATACGAAGGAAAGCAATTATGCATGCACTACACCTGTACATGCGGGAGTAAAAAATATTCTGTGATCATGTTTTTTATTTCTTGTTATCAGAGAACAGCCCTGCATGTTTGTAAGTAAAGAATAGTGTTTAACTATCTATCTGGTTGTCGAAATACCTCTAGGGAATGCAAAAAGTACTTCATCATAATTTCAAGTCTCTTGCTCCAGTGGGTATAGATTGATGCTTGTGTGGCAAGTAAGAGGTTTATTTGTAATAGATAGCTTGCTTGACGTGCACTAGGTACACCGAAAAATATATTTATTTATTTCATTTATTGAGAAGTTAAACAGCTCAGTCTCACATGAGAGTACCCTACCTTACCTTAAGTCGTTAATAACTTTATTCATAACAAACAACTTACTTCCGTGATACCCTTACTAAGTAGTATGTATAGTACTAAGTGGGAATTTTACGAATTATAAACTAATGCCGTGAAACACTCGTCCGCAGTGATGCGTCACTGTGCGACGGAGAACGGAACCGACTAATGAGTTCTTAATAACACACCGATAACTTTGGGTTAATAGAAGAACCCATGTTTTATTATATTGGTTTAAAGGTATATACCTACGGTTAAAACAATAAACAGGGCCACTAATTTACTTTTCACGCCACTGCTCGGAAATGTGGCGAAAGATGGTCTGTTCTTGGTCCCCAAAACAATGTACATTGAATGAGCAGGCCTACTATGAATTTAAACAGACCAACTATGTTAACATTGTTGGTCTGTTCCATTGACTAATAACATCGGTCCGCTGATCACTAATTCGACCAATCAGAACACACTTTGTGCTGCATATGAAATTAAATTGGCCAATGAGAAGTCGTTTTATTTTTTTAACAATATTCATCCCTTCACGGATAGGCAAAGGAATCAGATTCCATACAGCCATATATGTCTGCTTTTAATTATCTGAAATAAAGTTTTTGTCACGGTGAGAGTCGTCAGTTTAAAAAACGCCTTATAAGATTTTTTTTATTTCCTCGCAGTAGTCGTGAAAAGCACTGTATTAAGCCTCGGCCGAAAGTGCAATAGGTAGATGGACTCGTACTTTCGAGGGCCTCCGCTACTCGTCGGCCCTCGAACTAACTCGTCCATCTATTGCTTACTTTCTAACCTCTACAACAATGTACTATTTTAAAACCTAATTACTTATATCGATTTTACATTGACGACGCAGTTAACTCCATTCTGTCAATGAGTAGATTTGTACTTACTGCAAAATAATCGAACATTGCGTTATGCATTAGGACTATTCCCTCAGGAGACAATTGCTGGTCAGCTTAGCGGTGAAGTCGATAATCTTGCGAATGTTATTATAGAAAATCACACAGTCCATAACATCACACTTGCCAAGAAGACACCGCCATAAAATCCATAATTGCTGTTCACAAGATTAAAAAAAACACCTCACTTACCAGGTTTACTGCCGCGACCGGTTTGAATTCCGGTTCCTACTTGGAATGGTTGGTTAAAGCAGTCTAGATCTTGTCCTAGACAGGCTTTAGGGCGCGTGAGGGTCAATCAACTGTAGCATATATCGTTTTGTTTCAATATAAAGTAGCTAAGGATTTGTGGGATCAGTGAAAACTCACACAAATTAATCTGGTACCAAACTAAACTCTAGGCTTGTACTATGTTAACTAGAATGAGCTACATACATACCATTGCGCCTTCATCCCAGAGTGGGGTAGGCAGAGCTACAGAATTACCAACAACTCTTAACAACTTTGAGTTAATTCTATAACCACATTTTGCACAAACAGGCTAAGATGTTTACCAGTGTATATTAGTGACAGGTTGCAAGCCCATCGCCTAACAATACTACAAGCTATTAATCTCTTAGTCGAATTACACAGCAAGGCATGGAGTGGCACTATTCTAAGCCAGCAACCACACGGCATAGACCTAAACATACTTACATAAAGAATTTAAATGCGTAGAAAACATCTAGATTTAGGAACAAATACTTGCACTCATCACACAACACAATTATTTGCTCTATTACTGGGAATCAACTAGCTTTATAGCTAGATTTACTATGACTTAGACTAGTCGCGCGATATGTGGTGTTAGTGTCAAAGTATTTGTAAATACTAACCGCATTATCTTGTTTATCGTCGAACGGCGTGGAGAACTGGATGGTGCTCATTTTGGAATCCTTCGCGTCGCCGTTGGGCGACGGAGGCGAGGTCTCTCTGTAGACAAAAGAACACTAATTTAATACAGTAATTTAGTACAGTAATAAGTGGTCTGGAGAACACAGCTTTATTTCAGTGGGTAAGAGAACACAACTTTATTACAGTGAGCAAGAGAACACAACTCTATAACAGCGGGTAAGAGCTAAGAACACAATTTTATTACAGTGGGCAAGAGAACACAACGTTATTACAGTGGGTAAGAGAACACAAGTTTCTTACAGTGAGCAAGAGAACACAACTCTATAACAGCGGGTAAGAGCTAAGAACACCACTTTATTACAGTGGGCAAAAGAACACAACTTTATTACAGTGGATAAGAGAACACAAGTTTCTTACAGTGAGCAAGAGAACACAACTTTATAACAGCGGGTAAGAGCTAAGAACACAACTTTATTACAATGGGCAAGAGAACACAACGTTATTAGAGTATAGGCAACTTTTTACAATTTGGATTTTTGTAATATGTCCTAATTCCATACAAGTCTAACAAGGCGTTTTATTTAGATGTTATGTTAAATCATAAATATTTCTTCTGTTGTTAGGTACTTTCAATATATGTTTAATAAAATAAAATACCTGTTGGTTGGTCTTAATTTTAAAATTGTTGAATAAAAATAATATACAAAAGGATGTTAAAATCTTAATATTCTTGGAATCTTAAACATGCTAATATCTTTCAAACAACGTCCGAAAACTTAAACAGTTATGATAGGCATACAAAACGGCGAATTACATAAAACTGCCAAGATTTAAAAGGAGATATCTTTATGGAAGCCACCGCATCCTTTTTAAGGTTCAAGACCTTTATTTAAATCCGTCATATTAAAAAATAACAACTTTGTCACCGTTATTCAGTTAGCACAATGTAATGCTGAACTAATTTACGTTTGAAAACTTTAAAACAAACCTACCTAGATTATGTTTAGGTGAATTTAATAGAAAATGTAAATTTTGTGCTGTGCTACATAAACTTATTAAAATGTATGCAACGCTTAAATGAAATATTTGAATTAAACGTGGTGACGTTAGTCTAGTCGAACACTTGCCGCCAACTTTGGTAAGTTCGCAAACTACTTTTAATTCAAAAGGCATAGGAATTCGCATTCAGCCACCGTAGGGACCGTTTTGACATATCGCTCACGGTCACCGTGGCGAAATTACGATTACGATAAATTACGCGACGCAGCAATTAGAAGTATACGCGTCTCGTTCACGCTTGCGCTGACCTTGATAAGCGCAACGTGGACTTGCTGATTGAATCGGTTACGTCTGCAGTTTCATCACTAATTGTCGCAACGATTAGGTTTGAGACGTTTGAGTAGACTTAAATTGATCTGATAGTAATTGTGGTGTTAGTAACATAGATGCAAGTTTTTAGGAGAGCATAATAGAGTTTTAATACTAGGTACGTGCAGAATTATTCACACTTTGTTTTTCATTACTTTTTCGCTCAGACAATAAATAGTTTAGCAGCCTCGCGCCGCGTGTCGCAGAACTACCTAATTACAAATAATTCAAGTTTAACGAAGAGCAAGCTTTAAAAAAAAACAACTGCCGTTTGTATAATGTCGTCAAAGTAATGTTAGTTGTCATGTATTTATTTTTTATTTCGCCAAATTCACATTTAAATAATTTTAAATAAAGGCTTATATGACACTTTCGTGGTTAAGACGAATCTAACCACGTATAATTTATTAAAATCAATTTATCCGTTTAGCAGTTACAGGTGGACATTGAGTCGGACTCTTTTTGAGCTTGGCTGCAGTCGGGTAAAAATACCAGGATTCCATAAGTGTATGCATTTAATATAAATATTGTTTGATGTTAAATCTTATTCATTCATTCATTTTGGATAAAGGCTTGAAATTATTTTCTCCCTGGATAACCGGATGGTATTGGTTTTAATAGTAAGATGAATAACCAGGGGATCTGTTCTACTCGGTAAAACTATATTGTTGACCTGTTATCACATTATTTTTAACTCGGCAGCCAACTACCGAGTAGGTACAAAGTTATCGTAACGTTGGTAATGCGATAAAAGATAAAATCGCAACAAATAAGCGCTTATTATTATATATATCCAGGTAAAAATGAAAAACTTCAAAGTGACAATTAAAAACTATAATAATAGTTAATATGTTAGTTATTACATCAATTATTTGTACACGTGTTTTCTTATATTGTATAATTTGAAGTTATTAGAACTAAAGGTTTTACAGAAGAATAAAAGTTTTCCTTCCATTGTTACGTATATATATAATTTCATGAAATCACTATGTCTATTACTTGTACCATATTCCAGTGGTTATGGTTCTACTGTTGGACTCACGATCAGTGACTGGTGGCTTTTTAGGGTTCCGTAGTCAAACTAGGAACCCTTATAGTTTCGCCATGTCCGTCCGTCCGTCCGCAGTCTAGCTCAGAGAATCTTAGTACCTGTCTACTACAAAGCTGTAATTTGGCATGAATATATTAGTCACGCCAACAAAGTGGTAAAATAAAATCTTGTTTTAGCTCTTTTACAAATATTACGGGTTTGTTAGAGTCAAGTGCCCCTCCCACACAGCCTAAACTACAAATACTAAGAATCTAAAAAATATCTTAAACGAAAGCACATATAACGAACTGAATAGGAAAACTATCACGACTAAGTAGACTTCATTGGGTCTGGAGCAAAGATCTTTCATACTACTAGATCGTGCACCGAAATAAATTGTTTAGCTGTTATGAGATCTGTCTTCATACACTTAGGGTAGCTATTTCCTTATAAGTGGTAGCTAGATAAAAGCCGGTCCTGGCGAGAGGGCTCCCGCTGGTAGTGTGTCCTTGTCTGACGGCTTGCTAGCTCGATTAATCATTGGGTTTGGTAGAAACGGTAGAAAATTTTATATTTTTCTTTTTTATGATTTACCAAAATGAATGATTCATAAACTTTGAAACGTATTTAAATATTATACAGTTCCTATAATTAATAATCAATTCGTTGTATTTTAATAATAATTCATTAATACTGAGTAAGAGTAGTACTCAAATGTTTGGGCCTGGTAATACTAAATATAAGATGGCGGTTTGCTCATTGAGTAATTTGAAGTTGTTGTGTTGAGTTTTGTGGATAAGTTCTAGAATATGGTGAATTCTTGTTGTGTGACAGGGTGCAACAATGAATCATATCCTGGTAGCCGCTTTTCTTTCCACGGGTAAGTAAATCAAATCATTTAATGTAAAAAAATACACAAAAACAACAATCGTATTCTTTAGGATAACCATGAATTTTGTTGATCAAAGCTTTTTTACAATCTCGTTGTAGTAGGTAGAGTCTGGCAAACGAAAGCTGCCACAAAAAAGGGCGGCAATTCAAAAATTAGCAGCTGGATAAGCTGGATTAGGTGATACTAAACGTAGTTGATATTATTTTATTCGTCAGAAATGTTAAATGATTTTTTCTATCTATCAACTCCGTTTGTTTAGTGTACCTATACAGACATTGATATCTGCTGCAGATATTTTGAATTGCCGTCCGTTCTTGTGGACAGCTTTCGTTTGCCGACTCTAGGTAGATACTGACTGTTTTATCAATTGGGGATGTACCGGTCACCGACCGTGTTGATGTTGTCGTGTCGTTAGCATCAATATATCAGGATACTTAGACAATCGTTTTTACAAGCAATTTATTCCGTGTTCTGTTTGGTCATTGTCACCTCATTAGAAAGGGACACACTACCAACGGAAGCCCTCTCGCTCGGACCGGTTTTTGCGCCGTAGTACACAGTCTAGTAGTATGAAAGGTCTTTGGTCTGGAGTTACAAACGGTTTAAATGTTTATACCTACCGAAAACTTATTTGCGGTGTTGGTAAACTACCCGCGACCTATGTCGATGTATGGGGATTACAGTTTTCCGACGGCAAAGTTAAATATGTCGCGAGATCTAGTTGGCAACGCATTTGCAGTCTTAGGCTTGCATTGCAGTCTTGTGAATGCGTATGTCTATGGGTCACAGTTTCCATTTACCATTAGGTGGCCTGGCCTGTGTGCTCGTTTGCCTTCTCTATGCCAGAAAAAAAAACGTGTACCTACTTCACACATCCACATGTCAAATAATGACATATTGACGTCACAATAGATGGGCGGGGTATTCAAATAAAAATAATGAAATAAAGATTTCAGTTAGTGATCTTTTGTCTTGCGATTGTTAGCAGTAAATTCAACAGAAAAAAATTCAATGGAAAACATATTCGGCGTTCCAACTCTCAATTGTTTCCTCGATGGTCAATGATATATGATATTGACTTCAGCCATTTAAAAACAAAACAGGAGGTGTTCCAATCAATCAAAACAGTAAGATACTCGTCAACTTAATTTACCATGCATAATAAATGCGAATTACGTCATTTTATACAGCTTACCCGAGTAAAAGAAACATAGGCACACAAAACACGATTTTGCCGAACTAATAGAATTGGTCACTGTTTGTAATTAAGATAATGAAATAGCACTTATTTGCGTTAAGAGAATGTTGAAATTTAGAACGCGCCCTTTTACTTCTAATTTTTGAAGCGATTGTTTTTATATCAGCGTCATGATAAATCATGTTTTATCCTCTCGACAACTTGTACTCAAATTACTACACAACAGTAACGACGTAACGTTCATTACATTCATCTTTATTACAATCTATCAATATAACGTACTGCCAAAGCAATTAATTCAATTCGAATGATAAAATTGCATAATTTTAATACGTAATAACACTAATAACTTCTTTAGGATACGCCATGATAGCGACTCCGTATAATGTAGCAATATACAATACATAGCTATTAATAATGCTAAGATGTTAGAGGAATATTTCTCTTCAAGAGTCCGGAAAAAGATGCACTTGCTTAAGCTCTTGAAGGTTCTACTGGAGCATGACTAAAATAAAGTTTTTTTTTTGTTTTTTTATTGCATAGAGAAGGCAAACGAGCACGCAGGCCACCTGGTGGTAAGTGGAAACTGTGACCCATAGACATTCGCATGCATAAGACTGCAAGCCTCAGACTGCAAATGCGTTGCCAACCCCGAGGACTAAGATGGAATGCCGATGCTAGTCATTACACCGGCTGTCTTATCGCAAAACCGGAACACAACAATGCGAATACTGCTGTTTGGCGGTAGGTTTATGGATATGATGGTGGTAGCGATCCGGACGGACCCTGCACAAGGTCCTACCACCCGCAAATGTTGGTTTCCGCTAAAATAAATAAATTTTTCTTGTATCTGTTATGCACGGATGCTAGCAACACAAATTGCGGTGCTAGAATCGTGCAACAGCACTTTGATGGAACACTTGGAAAGAAGGTGAACATATCAACCTAACTATTGTTGTTTAAGTATTCCTATTATTTTAGAAAATATACCATCTGAGTTTTATATATCATGATATAATATTATAGTTACTTTATTATTACACTAACTCAGCTAATAAACACTGTCCTTTTCAATTGTTTTTCTCATAAACCTAATACGGACTATTGCAAAAACAAAAATAAAGCCAGATATGTCCAGCTGTGCTCAAGCGAACCAACGTGATTTTGTTTTAAAAAAAAGAAGATATTTATTCAGTAAGTAGGCCGCTCGGGCACTTTTACTCGTCAAGATACTACCAGCGCTTCCCAAGAGGAGACCACTACTGAGAAAAACATTCCATTTTATTTATATAGTTAAAGAAAATGGAATGTTTTTAACTGTCAATTGCACAAGTTCCCCTTTGTCTTAAGACACACCTACCCTGTTCAAATTGTATACAAGTCCTAATTAGTGGCACTGAACATATTGATACATCGTGTTCTAACACATCGATTGTCCGTTTCCGATGTTCCGCAAGCAGTTTCGTTGGCGCAAATAGAGCGGCACCGATGATACGGTTCTGTAGCTTTCTCTTTCGTTTCCATTATCGTTTTTACTTGAACTTCATAGCTAATGATATCAATCAATTAATCGAGAATAACAACCAGTTTCTTATCTAGTGTCTAGTATCTGTTAACCAATTCCTTATTTACCTAATTGAAAAGAGTAAAATTTGGACGATCATTGAGATTTTTGATATCAACATAATACAAAATTAGCACACAGGCCACCTGATGGTAAGTGGGTCCTGAGTTCACCTGAGACCCATAGACAAACAAACTTGCATTCGCAAGACAACAATCTTGAGACTAATCCTATAACTACAAATGCCAACCCTAAGCACTAAGATGGAATGTCTCAATGCTACTAAATTTCACCGGATGCCTTATACCCTACACCAGAATACAACAATGCGAACATTGCTCCTTCAGCTTCGGGGCAAGTTAAAAGATACTGGTGGTAATGATCTGGAAGAAGCCTGCTCATGGTAAACCATACATACTAAACTGGTTTTGAAAACCAACTAGAATTTATTTTCACTTCTAAGATCAAACGGGAAACAATCATCAATAAATATTTTTCCTCTCATTATATCTCAATGGGTATTAAAGCCGTGAGCAGCCATTTTGATTTTTCCTTCGAAAGTATCAGTTGCAAGCTGCGAGCATGTTATTTACTAAATTCTTCATCTCTCTCATGTACTAAAGAAAGAAAGAGAAGAGACACCTACTTAGAAAAATAATAGGCTATTATATGTATATACGTGTACACGCAATGTAATATTACTTTACTTCCGTAAGGTTAAAGTCCACTAAGATACGTAAGATGTAATTTTAGGAGTAGAACCAATGAATGGTAATGCCACAATTGACTTGTAATGTGTTCAAACACATATTATTATTAGTTAAAATTGCATAAATTTCATATAATTTGATAATTATTTATTTATTTATGTATTTATTGGGAAAAAAACAGGCATAAACAGCACACATATAAAAGACAATTCATAAGCCAAAAGAGTTTCCACCTAACTAATTGTAAATTATAACTATCGAGTGAATTTAACAGCTAAAACAAGTATATTCAAACATTTATATCTTGTTTATCTTGTTTATATAATTTTATTTATCTTTCTTATTACCGAAACAAATTAAGTAAAGACATGAGATATGTCAATGACAGATGTCATGATAAGTGATGATGAGGTTCAAGGTGTTGATAGTTGTTTTTGAACCTGTCTATTAGGCTTAATTTTGATGACCATATTAAAATATGTTACCATCGAGATGGTATGATGATGGAGACTGAAGGTGGCCATAGGAACTCATCAATAGCTCACAGTAGATCCGTCGAGTTTGAACTCATTTGACTCGTCTGTTGATAGTGAGTTTTTTTATCACTGGTCCAAAGTCCATCTGACATTCTACAACAATAAGGTTGAGTTTAAAAGTTACAAATGACTTGACATCTCTAATGACATTGACGACTTCAAGCATATTTTTCTTGAAACGGGCAATAAAGTGTATTAATTTTTTATTAATTTTTTATTATGGCATGGAGAAGGCAAACGAGCACACAGGCCACCTGATGGTAAGTGGAAACTGTGACCCATAGACATTCGCATTCACAAGACTGCAAGCCTAAGACTGCAAGATCGTTGCCAACCCTGAGGACTAAGATGGAATGCCTCTATGCTAATCATTACACCCGCCGTCTTATCCCCAAACTGCAACACAACAACGCGAACACTGTTGTTTGGCGGTAGGTTAATGGATAAGATGGTGGTAACGATCCGGACGGACACAAGGTCCTATCACCCGAAAAAACAAAAGCTTTTCTGCAAAATTACATCTACAATTTTTAAGAGACGGATAGAATGTGTGATGACAGCTGACAACGAATGATTGTTACAGTCAACGTCATATAGTTGGTAGCATCCAAAGTAGCCAAATAGTACGTTACACGTCATTATTACCGTAGTAACAAGGGCGTGTAACGAACTATTTGGCTACTTTGGATGCTACCAACTATATGACGCTGACTGTATAAGGGCAAGATGATGATGATATGATTGCATTATGTACCTTTTCGTCTGTACTACGAGTATATGATTAAAAATACCGTCTAAAGATTTCACCAAAAATAGTGACTAACGATACTGGACAGGGCAAGTATGTTGACCGGCAACCACGGTTACCGCGCATGTGTAAGTGTCACCGTGAGCGATGAAGCGTGTGCAGCCTTGCGCCGGCGCCTTTCGCCGCGTCCGCTCGGATGTGCTTGCGACATGTGCGCACCTACTCTACCGTACACACTAACAACACATTAATAATAGTAAGTTTCTATCAAAAAAATCATCTCGGGTCAAGCTTTTGTAGCTGACTAAAAAAAAAAACAATGTCATTATCTGCTTATCCTGACTAAACCAATGAGACCCAACATAGTGGATCTGCGTTGAGTATAGTGGAGATCCAGTCGCTTCTTTCCAACTCCATCATCAGGTCTTTGATGACATAATATTGCATTGTCATCGGGTTTAAATTATGTGGTAGTCTATGATTAAGAGATGTTGTATGCATTTGAACATCTTTGGTGCAAAAATGGAGTAACGAGACTTGCGCTTAGACAAAGCGAAAACAGTAAAAGAATAATGTTGGCTACTTTCGACACGTCTAAAAAAACCTCAGAAGCAATGTTTATTTTTCAAGCAACGACTTTGGTGCTGGAAGATGTAAGTAATTAGCGAGATATAAACATTATGCAATAAACATACAGCGGTCACATGGGAAACAATCCCACATATGAATGCACACACAACAATGCGATGTGAGCTTTATTGTTTAGGTTCATTGTGGCACATAACTTGACCACTCAATGCCAGTGAGTGTGGCTAGTGTTGCCAAGTCTAGTCTATAATAAATCGGGACGATACTAGAAAAAAAAACGGTCTTGGGTTTTTACATCGGGACTGTTGGAGCAATGCCTGTGAAAAACTGTTTTCGGCCTTCCCGGTTGTTATAAATTAGTATCTTATATAAACACACAGAATATCAGGGAGAATATTCAAAAAGATTTGACTAAGGGAACAGAGGCCGAGGCTAGATAAGACGTTTAACGTTACCGAAAACGATTTTCTACAACTTTCAAAGTATGGAACGGACAAGCGCTTGACACGACCATCTGGTAGCCTACCTCAATCCTATACTTTAAGATAACGATGATGTTCTCGCTACGCATCTTGTCTAAAGAACTGTCTTGTGCGTTGACGAGCACTGCTGTTTTAATCTGCCGGTACAATATAAGTTTAAACTATATATTTTTTGTAATTTTTTTGCTTAACGAAAAATATATGACAGGACGATGGGCAAAACTGTCCCCACCCACCAACAGAGATGAAACATGTGCCAGTTTATAGATCTTGGCAACATGATGTATTTTTATATGGTATGGGGTTTTCTTGGAAAATCATTTGTTTGAAAATGAACACATATATGAATGATTTGCCTTGCTTGGCCCTTGTTTTCATTAAAAAAATCCCATTGATTTTGCTACTAAATTTGGTTTTTTTTTTGGTCCTAATGAACATATAGACATGCCTCCCGTTACTGTTGGAGGGCGGGGACGGGGTCCGTACCAAATTCCCCATCATCCCCCCCATCATTCCCCATATTGTCAACCGAAAACCATTTCAAACTGCTTTTTAGCTATCGATTCCTTTAGATATCATTACGTACGAGTCGTTACTCCAATGACACGTCATACTATCCTCTGTGATACTGCAATAACGTAACGAATAAATGAAATAAGATGAAAAAAAAACTTAGCAATTAAGTCACTAAGGTACATTTCGTAACTTATTGAATTTGTTAGTTAAGCCGTATTGCTATTAAAGACGCTGTGTAACATTATACTAACGTCAGAGATACAAGCTTGAATGCGTCACCGTGCTCGTCTACGTTTCCCGGACGTTGGACTACTCTGATAATGAGTTAAGATGTCATAACAACATCGATACACTAATGAAGATTAACATTAATAAGTATGTAATTGAACGTTACCAAATTTGCCATGCTAATATACCTAATACCTAGTGCGCATTCACATACAATGACATGTCCAATACTACCACTATATGTATAATCCATCGAAGCTCCCAGACGAAATTACTTCAACGTCAATAAGTATTCATTTTATGGTAATAAATTTGGGGATGAGACAGCCGGTGTAATGACTAGCATTGAGGCATTCCATCCTAGTCCTCAGGGTTGGCAACGCATTTGCAGTCTTGGGCCTACAGTCTTGTGAATGTGAATGTCTATGGGTCACAATTTCCACTTACCATCAGGTGGCTTGTGCGCTCATTTGTCTTCTGTATGCCATAACCAAATAAAAATAAAACATTAAACTTTTCTAACAAAATTCTAATCTAACAAAAACTTTTAGAAATCAATATTCAGAAGTTAAACTTCAGTTAACTTTAGAAAAAACGCGATGATTAGCATAAAATTAAATATCAGTCCGCTAAGGCAACACTATTTCCGCCTATAGTTATTCCGTGCCGTGCGTCATCAGCATAACTTCGCCTACTTTACCTCGAACTTATAATTTATAAGACAAATATAACCGCAAATGTATGCGTGTTCATTGTCTAAGAAAATTTGTGTAAATCCCAGCCAATGGAAAAGTCCAAGTCATTATGCGATCCTCGTGGAAATTGATGATTGACTTGGCTCAGGGTATAATCATGGACAGAGTATACTAGACTTAAGTCGTTTTTCACTTAAACTTCTGAATACTTGTACAGTCAATCAATTTGATTTCTAGGCCACTTTGTTAAAGTCACGTTGATAACCAAAACGTAAGAGAGTTCCTATGATTTGGTTTACTACGTCACGTTGACAAAGTACATAGTGGCCTAGGAATCAAATTGGTTGACTGTACCTTTTTTTTTATGGCATAGGGAAGGCTGACGAGCACACAGGCCACCTGATGGTAAGTGGAAACTGTGACCCATAGACATTCGCATTCACAAGACTGCAAGCCTAAGACTGCAAATGCGCTGCCAACCCTGAGGACTAAGATGGAATGCCTCTATGCTAGTCATTACACCGGCTGTCTTATCCCCAAACCGGAACACAACAATGCGAACACTGCTGTTTGGCGGTAGGTTAATGGATAAGATGGTGGTAGCGATCCGGACCTGTTTATAGCTAAAAATCAATGAAGAAATAGTATTATTTTCTTGTCCAAGATAATGTTAAAGAGAGATTTTACATTGATTAGGATTAAGTATTCTACAGTAGGTACTCCCAGCTTCTTTAATCAAGTCCGGCTGGCTATCGCTATCACCCTTGCACTCGCCACTGACAGTATATCTGTCACTCGTGTTTCATACAAAAACGAAGACTGCCGAACTACATAGAAAATAGAAGCAGTGTACGTATTTTTGTAATGATTTCACTATTCTGTTTCCGCGATTAGATTTCCGCGTCCAAAGGTTACCAAATTACAATTGGAAATTCGTTTACACGCAAAATGGATAAATTAGCTCCTTGGAGTACTGATTTTAATAATACTTGCCTCTGTTTTTAATTAAACATTTCTTAATTACTACCCAATTTGTTTTCTCTGCGTGATAGAATCAGAAATGATGATATCCGCAGTAGAACTAAGGTTACCGACATAGCCCGAAGAATAGCTAAACTGAAGTGGCAGTGGCCGGGGCGCATTCGCAGGACTGATGGCCGATGGGGTCAGAAGGTTCTGGAGTGGCGTCCGCGGACCGGAAGACGAGCTGTAGGTAGGCCTCCATCAAGATGGAGTTGACGACCTCGTCAGGATCGCGGGACCGCGGTGGATGCGAAAAGCACAAGACCGGTCTGAGTGGAAAGCCTTGGGGGAGGCCTATGTCCAGCAGTGGACGTCTTTCAGCTGACATGATGATGATGATGACCCAAGTTGTCACTAACCGTACTTTTCCAAACTAACGTTTCGCTAAAGATATAATACCCTTATTACTTAATGATACTCGTATCTTTAATAAATAACAACACGGACTCCAAAATATGTTACAACTTCCGAAAACAAAGTACTTCGCAAGGCTAAGAATTAACCTTCACAGCCTCCGCCTTTATAATATGAGATACATACATTTAAAGAAGGTAATCATAATCATCACGATAAAAAAAACAAAACTAGTTGCGAATTTCCATGTATTGGATACGTTTTATGTTAAAGATTAACTAAGAAAGTGAATAAACCTAGTTCCAAATTAGGTTCTAGGCTTGTACTTTGGTTACTAGACAACCACAAACGTACAGTCACTTAATAAAAATGTTGAGCATACTTAGAACCTTGTCATTGTGAATGTCAATGTCATTGTGATGTGGGTCATTTGATATTCTGTTTGAAGTTTACTATGACACCGCAATAAAATGTTTTTTTTTGTATAGAGATGAAGTTCGTCCTTAAATATATTATATAAACAGCCAAGGCTCGAAAATTAGTACTCGCGCTCAACACACACCAATATCTAACCGAGAATCGAACCCAACACGGCTTCCTAGCTCACTAGCAACTAATACGCTACCGCATTCAACTTTTGTTCATTGCTATAAATTTGCTGTCAGTTAAGTTTCTGTCAAAAATTTCATGGTTGGCTTTTGTTGCCGACTGTATTTTTTTTGCAAAATCTTTATCTGCTTATCAAGACCAATGGAGTCCTAATACGGTGGGTCTGCGTTAAGTATAGCGGAGATGCTGACGCTACCTTCCGACTCCATCATCAGATCAGCTCTTAGATACTATAATATTGCATTGTCATCGGGTTTACATATGTGGTCCAAATGTCAGCCCATCCCGTTAACGACGTGGGTCAAATTAAACTTGCAAGATTTGACACGTACATACATACATACACACATTGCAAGTTAAATAAAATGTTGTAAAATTAACAACTGATCATTACACCACAATTCACAAACTAAGCATCATAATAAGCCATATTATGCCATTAGGCAAATAAGCCACATTATGCCACTCGCCAAAAACCGAACAATGTTATAAAAAGATAATCACTTCCCAAGATCATGACCCACATGCGGCTGCGTCGGTTACGTGACGCTTACGACAGAAGGTTGTGTGTTTAACCGTTTTGACACGTACAACCTTAATTAGTAATACATTTGATATACACTGATCATCTTACGTAGAAGTTTACGAATAAAATGATTTTCTTTGCTCTTAGGATTATGTATTGAGTCAACTTTTGTTGTGGCTTTTTTTTTAGTTGAACTATGAAAAGGAGTCACTTTATGTAGGATTTCCATACAAAGTGACTTGTTTTCATTGCTCTTGAGTGTATAAAAAACCTTTACCATTTTTCAATTCAATCTAGAGAAAGGGACAGAGCTAACGTTACTTCTAAGTATCTTTGGTAGTTTCTTTCCGCCATTTTCTGATATCTCTAAGTATAAGAGGGGAAACAGACATTTGAAAATTATCCGAAACAATATTGGACATGTCGAACTTCACAAAAAATTACCATAAGGCCATTATCATTAACTCTTTCATGTAGCGATGGGGACAAAGCTGCCTGGAATTTGACAGGATTTCTCAGTTCATAATATAACCTCTGTTGTACTAATTGGGCTATGGGCTAGTGCCCATTAGTATGGGCAGGTATGGATCCCCTTTCGATCCGTTTCTTTACAAAGGACACGTTAAGCTCTGCTATGATTTACAGCTTTTCAACAACCTTGATTTTGCTAAGTCACTGAACGTAACGCGCCATGCTATGATATAAAAAGACAAAATTACGTACCAATCTTGAGAGAGGTGCTAACTCAATCTAAGCCGTAACATCGCAGATGTTACATCAACTTGTGAACTGAGCCGTGTGAATAGGAAGCCATCTTGAAACGTATTGATCTGTTCTACAACTATTGAATGGGAACTTTAATACATATAGGTATTTCTTGGTGTCTAGATTTTATCTGACTGTCAAAGAAAGAGCGTAATGTTTTCCAATCATATATTTACAAACAGGCAAAACCGACTGACTTAGATATCAACGCACAGCCAAAACTACTGTACCTAAAAACTTGAAATTTAGTTCAGGGAATCCTTTTACGATGTAAGTGAGCACGAAACAAAGGCTTTTACAAAAATCACCCCGTAAGGGGTTAAAATAGGGGAACTAACGGGGAACCCGGGCGTCCTTTAGTCTCACATAAAATGACCTAGTCTTAAAGTTCTTTGGGCACTAGACAACATACACACTTTCGTAAAGAAACTAGAGGGTGCCCGCGATTTTGTACACGTAGAATAACTTTCCTCGTTTCTCCCCCTATTTCTTCCCGTTGGGGGACGATTTTGGGGAAATCCTTTCTTAATGCACCCCTAGTGTACCGCTCCCTTTTTTTTTTTTTTATAGCATAGAGTAGGCAAACGAGCACACAGGCCACCTGATGGTGAGTGGAAACTGTGACCCATAGACATTCGCATTCACCAGACTGCAAGCCTAAGACTGCAAATGCGTTGCCAACCCTGAGGACTAATTGTAAGATGGAATGCCTCTATGCTAGTCATTACACCGGCTGTCTTATCCCCAAATTGCAAGTTCCTAGGTCCAGCGATTTTGGCTATGCGTTGATTGATCATTCCGTCAGTTTCTCCTTTTATATAATATAGAAGATAGCCAAATATTTTTATAAATGAATAAATAAATATCAGGGGACGATCTGACACAAATTGACGTAGTCCCAAACTACATATAGAGAAATAAATACTTAAATACATAGAAAACATTCATGACTCAGAAAAAAATACTCGCGCTCGTCACACAAATATTTGCCCATACCGGGAATCGAACCCGGGACCGCTAGCTTCGTAGGCAGGGTCACTACCAACTAGCCTGTCCCGTCGTCAAAATTACATAAATATGTCCCTTCACTAGAAATCGAATCCGTTACGACTAACTGTGTAGGCAGGGTCAGTTGCTACCGACTAGGCTAAGCGTCAGTATATTGTTTGTGTTTATAGTTGCCTAGTATTTTGCCTTAATTTTGGACTAGGTTAATTAGTGTAAAGTCTTCATAAATTAATTAATATGGTCAAATATTTATTCAGATAAAAGAAAACAATAGATACTTGAATCTATACTCACTTGGATATTTTTCCATTGAGTATTATTATTGCAAAAGGATAATATGATCTGAATGTCATTTTTAATTATGCAATAATTGCAAACACGCGCTTTACGATTGTCCACGCACACACTCAAAGCATTGCATGTCAACACACACATATAACTACAACACGCATAACTAGGGCTGTCAATTCGTACTACCTAGCGCGCAAATTAAAAACCGAAATAAGATGTACTTAAAAGATTTTATTTATGTAACAGAAAAGTTACAAAACGTCTTATAAAAAACCCTAAATATTAATAAAATTACCCTTTCCCGCTCGTGGTATGGTTCCTAAAAAGCTGGTCACGTCCCCCCTTTGCACAGCCAGACTGAGCCGCTGCTGCGCGAAAAACAAGCCCGCTCTGGGATCATCCGCCGCCAAAACAAGTCTTTCCGGCACCTCTTTTACAAATGTTTAAATGTTTAAATTGCAAGTGCCGCAAAATTATAATTTTCATCAAGGAATGCGTATTTGCGGCGCTTGATGGTAAGATGTTGATTTTGTTTGGGGATTGTGTTTTGTTAATATTCAAAGTTTAAATACCTACTCGTTTCTCATTTTCATAAATGTGATTATGTGTCAACTTTTCTGACATTTTGTTTATGAAACGACCTCGTACGGGCACACGAACGTTAACATGTGACTCATTCAAAAAAACAGGCTTATAGTCATCAATGTCATTAGAGATGCCGAATTATTTGTAACTTTTAGGAAACTCAACCTTATTGTTGTAGAATGTCATATTGACTTTGGACCCAAGGTAGGTCTCAAATTTAAGTTCTTAATTCATGTTACAATGTTTTTAATGAAGTCACAAAGGGCATGTTTTTAACAGCGTCATGGATTTCATGTTTTTCACGAGCGGTCCTGTCCTACACGCATCTAGAGCATGCCCCTTACTTTTATATTTAGAACGTCAGTCCTTCTTCTGGG
This sequence comes from Acleris sparsana, assembly GCA_923062465.1. Lineage (NCBI taxonomy): Eukaryota > Metazoa > Arthropoda > Insecta > Lepidoptera > Tortricidae > Acleris > Acleris sparsana. The sequence goes on from OV281307.1 coordinate 1,158,147, forward strand.
AGGCCGGTCAAAATTGAGCCTTCCAGTACAATGACACAATTTCGGAACTTGACCGCCCCAACGACCATAGATGGGCATTATATTAATTTATGTTTCTAATAAACCGAGTAACTTTCATAATTATAAAAATGACTAGTTTCCCCCCGCGACTTCATCCGTGCAGCTTTCGATTATCATTATTTCCTCAAGATCTATCAAATTTTCCAGGGTATAACAATTTCGTATTTATATTTTTAGTATAGGAATTAAAGAAAGTAAGAAATATTTTTGACAATTGGCAACCCTATTTCGAAGACAAAGAAATCATTTGCGCCGGCGCAGCTCGCATATACGGCGCGTGCGCGTCAGCTGCTAACGCTGCTATAGCATCGACTTGTATTCTTTTATCTGTGGCATCGGCCATACAATACATAGTAAGTAACATATAAAATATAAGCAAAATGCACCTTAGCAAGTAAGTCCGTAAGGTACATTTTGAAACTTATTGAGTTTGTTAGTTACGTGGTAGTGGTTACCTATTGCAGTATCAACGACAAGAGCGCGAATTCATCACTTTTTATCGCTTACGCTTGGAGAAGGCAAATTGTACCTATTGTTTACAACTCGTCCGCCATTACTGCTGTTCTGATATAATTGACAGCTGGAAATTGTCATTTATTAAAATGCTTTGATTGACATTTCACATTTCGCGGGTGGTATGACCTTGTGCAGGGTCCGTCCGGATCGCTACCACCATCTTATCCATTAACCTACCGCCAAACAGCAGTGTTCACATTGTTGTGTTCCGGTTTGGGGATAAGACAGCCGGTGTAATGACTAGCATAGAGACATTCCATCTTAGTCCTCATGTTGGCAACTCATTTGCAGTCTTGTGAATGCGAATGTCTATGGGTTACAGTTTCCACTTACTATCTGGTGGCCTGTGTGCTTGTTTGCCTTCTCAATACAATAATAAAAATAAATAATAAACGTTTATAAAACAGTCTGCCTGTTTATCGCTGTCACACTCTTTTTGGCAGAGAGTGACAGCAATAGACAGCCGAGTATTACCACTCCCTCCGAAGTTAATAAAGACTTTTTACTTAGACTTTGTTTACCTACACTCTGGCTTGTACGTGTATTGTTTCGGTAGCAGGTTTCGTCAACGACCTAATTCTGCGTTTCGTCTACGAGTCTTCTGAGAAAATTTAGCTTGTCGATCAGTATTTCGTCGATGAATTGGGAAGCGAGTTACTACTTCAACTATTTTTTAACAATATTGTTTTTAACCGTTTTTTACATCACATCAAAGGAAACAAAACATACGACCTCATCTAGGGTCAATCCGATTTTACTGAACAAGTCAAGCAGCAGTGTTTTTAGTAGGTTGAGTAGGTCCATAATAAGCATTTCTATTTTACACGGTAATTTGCAGAACATTCTTCAAAATTTTTGGAAAATTTCGTGGACATGCAGCATGTTCTCTATACAAAAAAAAACCGAGAAATCCTAATTAGAAACTTTCAGTTTGAAAAGTTTCTCGTCGGTAATCTAAGCACAGAGCGGCGTCGTATCGGTGCACGATATCACACGTGATAATGCACGTGCTCATGTGTTACATCTCTTCAACACGCCATAAAAAAAAACATTCGTATTTCCATATTGTTTATGATATTTCCCTTGTAGTTCATAACGTGGAGTTATTAGATAACCGATGACTACGCGACCAAGTGTTATCCCGACCGGGGACCAATCACATTATTTTTAAAGAATCATTCAGTTGCCATGTTTAAAATCCGCCAGCTGCAAGCACCGTGTTGTTTATTTAAAATCACTGCCATTGTCTTTGGCGTGTTTGTTCTTTAATATTAATAGTGTCCATTACAAGAAACGGTACTCGGGGAATTATGAAATTTTAAGAAAAAAATGCGAGCTACTCTGCATATACAAACGTTTTCTCCTTTCTTGTTTTAGATTTATCTAACGCAGAGCAATTCGGCGTCTACTTACGAGGCATTTGCATATCTATGCTTATACAAATCTTTCGTGAAGAACCCACGCCTTAACTGCTAAGTCTATAGAGACTTGAAATTTCCAGGGAATATTTCTTAGATCCAAAATCAACTCCCCCAGAATATGGGCGAAAAGCGGTACCCTATTCTACGCGTACAAAGTTGCGAGCGTCCTTTAGTCTAGAAGTCTTTCTCTTTACATGAACGACTGGAAATACTCAACAAATGTTTAACAATGCTTGGAAAATGAAATTGGCAATATGATCTAACGTATCCTAAAAAACTGTGCAGAGCGGAGTTGAGCTGTGCCAATATTAACAAATAGAAGGCGCATGCGGTCACGTCGAGCGCGCCTTGCACACGTTAGTTTAGATTCTATTGGTTAATATGGGCACAGCTCCGCTCCACTCCGCTCATCTCCGACTCAGTGGAGCCGCAGCCTAAGTGCGTAATTACCTACATATTAACCCAAGAAATTTGGTGAGTCCTTTTTTTTCTTTACCTACTCTAAACTCTACAAAAGACACGCGTTGAGCAATAAAACACCTAGCTGTATGTCTGGCTACACGGAGCCATAAACGACAAAACCAAGTAACCACTGACCAGTTTAATTCACCACTTTCCCCGCGGACCTGCGAGGCAGCAGGTCATCCGGCGCCGATCAGGTTTGTGACATAATATAAAAATCGAAGCGGGTTAGTGTGCCATACGCATCCGAAGTTGCGCAATGCGACCTTTCTGCTGGCTGAAGTTGGCCACACACGTGACAAAAAAATGTCGGCAATTGTCAAGTGTTAACGCACTTTAGTCAAGGACTTATAATGTCAGACTCATGACATGATCTAAGTTTCACATGGAGATTGAGAAGGCTGTTGGAACCACGGATATGAATACACATAGATAACGCAAATGCATCTACTTCGCGTGTCCGAATCCAGACTTAAATCCCGACGAAGCGTCGGGCGGGGTTGGCCGTCGCTATTGGCGTTCCGCGCGTCTGTTGTTACAGCCGTGAAAATAAGGAAAAACCCTCCTTGCGTGATAGAACTTGTCCCGAATCCGATCTTTCAAACCCAACATAGCACTTTGTCTCGTAGTGCATGCTTGAATCATTTCCAGTATAAGGCTTACTGATCCACATTCTATTGCCAGATTTTAAATGTGTCTTTTTGAGCTATTTGTAATTAGATTCTTAGATTTTTTCAAAAAACATCATCAGACACAACATTGCAAAATATTAAGTAATATAGGAAGTTTTTAAACTCTTTTCTTAAATCAATTTTTCAATCAAAACTAATGTATCTTTCTTTGGGACATCAATTCATTGGCCTAAATATGTGGTCAGAATTTGCGTCGGTAGGCGGATGCAGTTTGCCCCAACGTTTGCCAACATGTGCGCGTTGGTCAATTCGGGCGCGACCGGTAACACGTTCTAGTTTTATTCGTGAAGCCTTGTGGTTTAAATTAACGCATGCGAATAGTTGTGGCTTCTTTCTGTTTTTAGGACACTAGTTTCTGCAGTGACTTCGTTCGTGTAGAATTTGTAACTCTCTAATTTCGTTGATCATACCACGTGTAACGCATTCATTGCCGGCGATAAATATAATTATCTGGCTTTTGCCAAGTGCCTTAGATGGGAGCTCGTTATTATACTGTCAACATAATCATTTATAGTAATTTTTATGACGCTGAAACCATAAATATTCAGAATTTCTTAAATATCTAACGTGTTGGCAAAGATAGGTTAGGTTCGATTTATAAAAGTACTAAAAAGTTAGCTTCTTAAAAAATACATTATGAGTGTTATGACTTGCGATAAATATAAACACAACATTTTAGTCATAAAAATAATTATGGCAGTCGATATAGACCCGCGCCGCCAGGTTACGCCAGGAATACTTATCCAAGGTAAATTTTAATTTAATGTTCGTAGGTCTGGTTTAGGCTGAGCGTCGTCTGATAGTCAGTCGCGTAAGAGTTCTACGTGTATAAGATGTTGCTGCAACTGCTGAAGCGAGGCCTTCTATAGGAAACTCGCACAAACGCGTCCAAGGCGGGTAACGGACGGTTGTTGCCAACTAAAACCAATTTTTCCAGATTTACGTCGCCTCTACTTACCTTATAATACTGTATGAGCAAAGAAAAAGTTTATACATCCACGACTAAGATTGTAAGTACATAACATTAGAAATTTTCATAACTAACTGAGAGATAACTGTCAAGTTTCTCGTTACGCAAGTTGTTCGGGAAATAGCCGCAAGGCCTGCACGTGGCGCCGCGTGCTTTGGTGACCCGGGCTCTTAACGTTAACATTCGACCTGACAACGTATATAATTTAATAACAGCAGTTCACGTAGGTTAAAGACTTCTACGACGGCAAAATGCGCGTCATATCTACCTACTACATTTACATAGTTGACATTTGACCTCTTTTTTCATGACTTCGAAAAGATTTTTAGTCGGTTGTGTGACCCGTAGAAAATTTCATTCTGAAAACTGTAATCTTAAGACTGCCAACTTAATACTCCTCCTGTTTGATTAGTGGAGTAGGTTTTTTATGATGAGGAAGGCAAACGAGCACACAGGCTATTAATGATATAGGCTTTGATCATCATCATGTCAGTCAAAAGACGTCCACTGCTGGACATAGGCCTCCCCCAAGGCTTTCCACTCAGACCGGTCTTGTGCTTTTCGCATCCACCGCGGTCCCGCGATCCTGACGAGGTCGTTACTCCATCTTGTTGGAGGCCTACCTACAGCTCGTCTTCCGGTCCGCGGACGCCACTCCAGAACCTTCTGACCCCATCGGCCATCAGTCCTGCGAGCAATGTGCCCCGCCCACTGCCACTTCAGTTTAGCTATTCTTCGGGCTATATCGGTAACCTTAGTTCTACTGCGGATATCATCATTTCTGATTCTATCACTCAGAGAAACCCCGAGCATAGCCCTCTCCATAGCCCTCTGAGTGACTTTGAGCTTCCTTATGAGGCCCATTGTTAGCGCCCACGTCTCAGATCCGTAAGTCATCACCATTGATACCCATAGACATTAAAATTCTAAAGACTACCAACTTAAGGCTGCAATCCTAAAACACCTCTCATTTGAAATTAGTTTCCAACCCCGAGGACTAAGATGGAATGCATCTAAGCTAGTCACTTCACCGGTGGTCTAGTCTACACATTGGAGCATAACAATGCGAATACTACAGCTTGGCAGTATGTCAAAGTATAAGACGGCGTTGAGAGATACATTTCGATAGAAAACAGAACCGTTAAGTAGTAACGTTTGCATCTTGACTAGACATACACTGCCAAAAGGGAAATGTCAGTATCTAAGACAAACTCCTGTAGCAAGTGCAACCATAATACCAACAGGATAGGATTGAATCTGCTTGGGCTATTGCATTTGAGATACTGTCTCTTGGATTATAAGGGAAGCACCCTTACCATGAGTTATAATTAACGTGCTCACAGTAAGAGTGCGAAGCACAGAGCATTCGACTCGCCAGCGAGTACGGTAAATGTAACTCATGGTAGGGGTACAGGCGATCTAAAAACGTGACGTATGATTAAATCGTGCCCAAGCTACTGCTTCAGACAAATACGGGCTGATGTAGCAGTTCATGTCGAAACAGACTCGGTCTACGAACGATACGTCATCGCACCGGCCGTGAGGCAACGCGCCGACGCCGCGCGCATGCCAACGCGGGCCCAAGGCGAGAGAAACCGCGCGCAACGGCGGATGGCTGGCATCGTACGTTTTTGTGCATGAAGGCTTAACATGTCTAATAGAATATGTACAAACTAAATAGTAAAGTTAAGAACTTAAATCTCTTAGTGACTCTTTATATGAATATACAGGAAACACCTACCTGTATATGTGAGATAGGGTGATGATACCAGTGTTGGACACTTTTAACTGGCAGGCACCAGTAACGGACACTGAATTCTTAATTAAAATTTCGGTCCCAAATTGACTACTGCAAAACAAATGAATAACCCTTATCTTCTGTAAAATAAGAATCAAGTGTCCGTCATTGGTCCCGGTCCATTACTGGTTCCGTCACCCTAACTTGAACTATTCCAAATTTGATTTAGTCTCGTCAGTGGGTGCGTGCGCATGACTTAATAATCCAAGTAAATAGCCCATCAAATGTTTTCGTATATTTATTTGTTGTTGATCACGTACAAATGTACTGTGCGTGCAAATTCGAAGGCCTCGACCCAACAGTTTGGGCGAGGGTTATAAACATTCTTTCTATGCTTAGTAATATATGAAGAAAGATAACTAAGATAACTAGGCTTTGCGGGTGGTGGACCTTGTGCACGGTCCGTCCGGATCGCTACCACCATCTTATCCATTAACCTACCGCCAAACAGCTGTGTTCGCATTGTGGTTTTCCGGTTTGGGGATAAGACAGCCGGTGTAATGACTAGCATAGAGGCATTCCATCTTAGTCCTCAGGGTTGGCAACGCATTTGCAGTCTTAGGCTTGCAGTCAGGGTCACAGTTTCTATTTACTATCAGGTGGCCTGTGTGCTCATTTTCCTACTCTATGACATAAAAAAAAGGGTGAAATAAGAATTAATTCAGATAAAACATATTTTGATTTTTTATGCTGTCTATTGCGAATTTTACCGTAAATATAATAATGTTATTACTTAAAATTTTTCGAATGAGTGGTTTTAGTAATTTAGAACTACCATTTCAGGCAACTAATAGTGAATATATAAATTCATAATAACTATTGGTTGGCTAATTGCTGGTTTATAGTTTTTAACGTTTTTGGTTTATGGGCGGTGACCACTCTCCTGGTGACCCACTGGCTCATTTGCCTCCTCTAACAAGGATACATACAAACATAGCGTGTCAAAATCATTACCCTTCCTTCGCTCCGCCGTAGTCGAGTAAAAAAGCATTGCCAGCTAGATATATTAATGTGGAATGTTCACAATGAGGCATTTTAAACACACTCCGTATAAGGAAGGCCACGTCCGTATGCTTGTCCGTCCAAGGCTCGGAGGTATTTGCCTGCTTTTGTCGGGTCAGTCTAACACTATGTATATTTATTTACTTGGACGTACAAACAAAAAGATATTCATATATATAATTTATTCATTGACGTGTCCTGACGTTTACTTATGCGAAGTACTATTATTTATGCTTAAATGATAAACAAAAACTTTTGAAATGGTGTGATTTAAGAGAATTGTGAAACGACGTTATTTATTCACGTAAAAGTAAAAAAAAAAAGTTGTAACTTAAACTAATACGCTCAGGAGCAAAAAAAAATTTTTCATACTAAAGAGGCTATTTCGAAGCCTTGGTTCCTCGGCATGGAATGCTGTTAGTGAAATCTGATGATGATTACCCCGAGCATCGATACAGGACTTCCAGAGTGCCTAGGGTACCCAACTGAATGAATCTGCGGCTAACGTCGGAATTGAGCATGTTCAGAAAAACACCTAAAATGGCAATAAAATGTAAGGAAATCCAAGTGCTGACCCAAACTCTCCCGCTGTGGTGTTAACTGATTGTGCGATCAGTTAGGTATCTTAAGAACTTTTGACCACCTCTATTGAACCTCGGAGTATCCACCATTAAACCTCACTAAAAACAACCACTGGCGAGGAACCAAGGCTTCGATAGTCTCGTTTGTATGAAAAACGCATACTGACCCGGTATTTTTGCTCCTGAGTGTATTAATAAAGAAATTGTTTAACTGACTGCAAACTTACGCACACTAATGCAGAGTGACACACACTAACACAGGTAAAAGTGGTAGACTGTTGAAAACTTGAAAGACGTCATGTATAGAGGTCTCTTTTTAACGTAGGTAGGGCATTTGTAACAGGTGCGAAGAGTACTATTTTATTAGCTGTTTTTATACTCCCTCTATGCTTTCCTACCTCGTTACCACGTTATCACTGAAAAAAAATCCGAGGAATAACGTTTCCGACAGTTTTTACCTTATTTGCGGAAGCTTTGAACTTAAGACCTAAAAATGTTGACTTAGCAGTCAAGCAAACTTGCTTGAAGACTAAGAAGTAAACTAAGAAGTCAGCGTTCTTGTTCTCCTCCCTCTCTTTATATAGTTCATATAGCCTATTTCTACTTCTATGATTGCCTACAGTAGCCCATTCACGAACGAGTAGATGAAGTCCCGTCAGAGCGTACAGATACATTTTAGCGCGTGCATTCCTAATTAGGTTGCTCTGTTACATGAAATCGACCTACAAAGCTGTACAATGACGTGGCGACTTTAACAAAAACGCCGCAAAAAATGGGGCAATGATCTCTAATGACCACTGACACACTTAACGTTGCAAAAACGATGCACCACTTCGCGCGCGTTGAGAAACGTTAACCCTTTATTTTACTGACGAAATATGTACATGAAACGGTGAGGTAATTGAAACAGATTTGCTCAATGATATTAGTAAATCTTATGAGGCCCATTGTAAGCGACCATGTCTCGGATCCATCATCCATTGTTGTTTTTTGTTTTTTCTCTTGGGGAGAAAATTACCATAATCGCCACGCTTGGCAGGCGGGTTGGCGATCGCAGTATTTCACCGTGTTCTGAGAGGACGCTGCTGCCCATCCCCCAGTGGCGACCGCGAACCGGGAGACGAAGTATTGGCAGACCTTCCACAAGGTGGACTGACGATCTGATAAAGGTCGCGGGCAACCGCTGGATGACAGCAGCAGAGGACCGATTGTTGTGGAATACCTTGGGGAAGGCCTTTGTCCAGCAGTGGACGTCTTGCGGCTGATAATGATGATGATGATGATTAGTAAATCAAAAAACGGTCATGTGCTAGTCGCACCCGCGCGCCAAGAGTTCAGTCGACGACACGGGTTTCGTGACAACAGGTATTTTGTCTAAAATCAATTTGGGACCCACCTTAGGACCAAAATCAATCTGAAATTCTACAACATTAAGATTAAGCATTTTTTTCGAATTAGATTTCGAATTGAATCACCGCGCGCCCAATTCACACTTGACCATAACATCCTCTTGGGCGATCGGATAGAAAGATGTCAAAACGTAACATAAAACCGGCGCAGCGCATAATTTTAAATTATAAACAATTTATGTTTAAAGAATCAATTCAAACACATAAACAGAGTTCCAAAACAAAAACAGGGTAAAATTTATAAATAAAGCAATATCAAATGTCATAATGTCATAATGAAGTGACGTGTCAGTTTTTTTTTTTATACCTGACTACCGAAGCGGGAGGCTAATATGTTTATCAGCCTATTAATGTATGTTTTTCCTTTGTAGTGCTGTAGAAACTAAACGCGTGGGCCTATTTTGATTATTCTTATGTCCATCGATTTGTCTTAATCTAGTGAGTGTCACTTAAGATATGACAGTAATTCAAATTCAATATGGCAGCATCCAGACACCATATTAATGCACTAATCAGCAACACATTTGCGGTCTAAGGATTGTAATCTTGCGAATGTCAATGGGTCAGATCCCACTTACGAGTACATGCACATGTAAGGGGTCATTTATTAGTTGTAGAACATCTGTATAGACCGTTCGACATTCTAAATTTGAAATTTTACGTTTTTTTATGCCAATGAAAAGGCAAGCGAGCTCTCAGGCCACCTGATGGTAAGTGGAATCAGAAACCCAAAGACATTTAAAATCTCAAGACTACAACCTCAAAACTGCTTCCTAAGACTTAGGAATCACACACATCTTAGGAAGACTTCAAATGCGTTGCCAACTCTGAGGACTGAGATGGAATGCCTCTATGCTAGTAATTAATACTGCTGCTTGGCGGTGGGTTAATGGATAAGATGGTGGTAGCGACCATCACAAGGTCGACCACCTCTAAACGTAACGTAAATTCTACACACAACTACATGCAAAAGGGCATTTACTTCAGTTTTTCATTTTTATACAAGTATATAAGGGCGACTGTCTAACTTATAGATCTATTTAAAGCCTTTTGCTGTACCTAATATACTCATCAGCTTTATTCGGAGACGAACGAGGTTTGTATGTTATTCTTCGATATCTGATTGGTTAGAGACAATGCTGAGAGTGAGAACAATAGAGCCTTGACCCGCCGACTAAAACAATATGCGTACGCGCATTATCAACGTATGTTTGGTGATGCATGACTTAAAAAACTAAAATTGGCATAGACAAGGCAAACGAGCACACATACCTTCTTATGGTAAGTAAGTTCCGAGAACCATAAACATTCCTAAAGGTCGTATTAATAAAAAAATATCTTGGTTGAGATATGTCGGTCTCAAGATGTGTCAAAGTAAACGTCGAGTCATAGACAACTGACATTTTTAAGAGATCTTGAGTAGTGATGAAAATGGCGAAAGATACATTTCTCTAAAATAAATGTAAATTAAAAAAAATCTATACGTATACAATCAAAGGTAATTAATCTTGCTTATTAATATTAATTGAACAATAATTTACTATATGTATAATCGAATCAAAGTCTCGGTATAAATAATAATACGAAAAAAAAAACATTAAATACGCACGTAGACATACTTGAACTTGCGAAAATTTCAACCGAAGATCCGCAGAATCTTTCTGTACTTTATTGAAAAATACGTTTGAAAGATACATGTATTTTACAAGTCATTTTCAACGCTAATCTTGAGACGAGCGTTACAATTGACATCAGTTCATTAATACGGCTTTAAGACTGCAAATGCGTTGCCAACTCTGACTACTGGCCTCCATGTGATTGAACTGGCACCCATGCAAACATTATTGTTTCAAGTCTCCTTGAAAGAATCCAGTTCGTCAAGCTGTTCTAATTTGCCCAATTACCACGAGTTCAGAACGTGTAAGGGTCTCCTCCAAACTGGCTGGCCTTACGGTCAAACAGATGTTAATGGAAATGTTTTTATTTAATTCTGTCTCATTTATTCATTCATTTAGTGGTGGTAGGGCCTTGTGCAGGGTCCGTCCTGATCGCAGCAGTGTTCGCATTGCTGTGTCCCGATGAGACAACGAAATTACTAGCAGAGAGGCATTCCATCTCAGTCCTCAGGGTAGGCAACGCAATCGAAGTCTTAATATTGCGGTATTGAGATGGCAGTCTTGAGATTGCAAATGTCTTTGGGTCTCAGATCCCACTTACCATCAGGTGGCCTAAGTGCTCGCGTGCCTTCTCAATGACATAAAAAAAACCCCCTTTACCATTCCCGGCAAAAAGAAAGACCTAAGATGGAACTACATAACGACGTAAAATCAACGACACGTTAGCTTGGTTGGTAGTGACGCTGCCTACGAAGCTAGCGGTCCCGGGTTCAAATCCCGGTTAGGGCAGATGTTTGTGTGATGAGCTAGTATTTGTCCCTGAGTCCTGGATGTTTTCTATGTATGTTTATCGTTGTCCAGTACCCATAACACAAATCTAGAGCTTCGTTTGGGACTAGGTCAATTGGTGTGGGCTTTTCTCCAGATTTCTTTTAAATTTACAAATACTACAAATTTATTATCGATTACAATTATTAAATTATTGTAATAGTTATCAATAATTAGATTTTAATGGTAAATTACCTTAATTGGGTAATCACGGAATGATAAATATATCGGCGCGCGCGTTGAGATCTTTTGTTTCCGAAACTACGAACATAATTAAACTTAATGTGAGTTGTGATTAAATTTTATGCAGCTCATTATTTACGATTGAAAAAAAATCGTCATTTTATAAACAAATTAAGCCTGACCTTGATTGCCATACAAAGAGCAAGTGGTATCGAATAAGCATTACTTTACAAAGTAATTATATACCTATTTTAAATTTGAAGAAATTTATATTAAATTAAATCGAAAAAAAAAAAATTTTTTTTTTGTTTGCGGATACCTCAATACTTAATATTTTACATCTAAAATAACTCTGTCTGTCTGCTTGTTACGCTTTAACAGCTAAGCCGCTGAACACATTTCAATGAAATTTTGAATGGAGATAGCTTAAGTCCCGGGAAACGACAAATTATGTTTTTTCCCCCGGGAAATAGAACAGTTTACGAGGTAATAGCGTGGTCAAGGTTTTGTTTGGGTTTTTAAATAGCACGGCATAAAAAAAATTGTTACGTAAAAACAAGTATTTTCGCATTTTTAACACAGCTAACAAATAATCTCTGTACAATCGACAAAACAATCTTTAGCAAATTAAAATAGTTTTCCTTTTACTCTCTGTTCGTTGGGAATCCCAAAACTTTTTCTTTTTGGTCAATGCCGAGCTCGAGGTCGCGCTTACAATAACTTGTATTCTACTGCTATTGATAACTTGCAAGTTATAAAATAGCTTAAGGAATTGAGCTTTAAGAGCGATATGAAGCAATGCAAGAATAGATGAACCGATTTGAACGCGGTTTTTTTAAAAAGAAACCTAAGTTAATTTATCACCGACCAATTAGTTAACTAGAGATAACATTTACAGTTAATAAAACGGCTCGTTTCTACTCGGTGTGATCCGATTTCCCGAATTTTGATGCAGTTTATATGAAAAATTAGGTTTTTTTTATTTTTTAAATAATATCTACAATATATTAAAAAAATCGCCTCACAAACCACCGAATAAAACTGTTATTTTCTATTTGCTAAACCGTATTAAATTGTCATTTTATCATGTCAACGTTTTTTTTAAAATATTAATTGACATTAATGGAAGCCAAGTTACAAACAATACGATAACATATCGAAAACAATATAATTTTGCCGAATAAAATAAATCCTTTGAAAGGGCTTTCAACACTTACAAGCTATAACCAAACCTACTCATACATATAAATAATAAAAATCTTGTTACAATTTGGTAACCTTTTATGTAATATAACAAACAATTAAGTTTCTACAACGTCGCGTGTTACTTTAACATATATTTTACCTTGTTTCGACATAAGTATATGGTATTCGTTCTTGTTCTCGTAATATAGTGTATTCATTTTAATGCCACAATTGTTTAGCGGTTACATTGTAAGAAAAATAGGTCTGTTCGTGTAATATTTAATTAAGATGACTGTTACATACTGTTTATACTAAGGTATCTAAATAAAAAATCTTCCGTGACTAACTGTGAGATAACGCACCCTAAACTGCTAAACTTATGGCCAGTGAGAGGTTTGTTTTGTAGACCCTCATTTCGTAGAACGTATCACTTCGCAAAATTTGCGTTTCATAGAAAGCTTTTTTTTTTTTTTTATGTCATAGTCATGGCAAACCAGCACACAGGCCACCTGATGGTAAGTGGAAACTGTGACCCATAGACATTCGCATTCACAAGACTGCAAGCCTAGGACTGCAAATGCGTTGCCAACCCTGAGGACTAAGATGGAATGCCTCTATGCTAGTCATTACACGGGCTGTCTTATCCCCAAACCGGAACACAGCAATGCGAACACTGCTGTTTGGCGGTAGGTTAATGGATAAGATGGTGGTAGCGATCCGGACGGACCCTGCACACGGTCCTGCCACCCGCAAAAAGCTATTTTCTGCTGAACAAGTGTTGAATTCAGTTGATCTTGTGATGGTTACAAGTTTAACCTAACCGTACGTGAATTATATGACAACCTGAAATCAACACGGGCACAGCAGAAACAAGCTTTCTTTAAAACGTAAGTTCTGCGAAGTCATCTACACTCGCGGACAAATAATACGGGTCAGAGTGCGTTTTTCATACAAACGAGGCTATTTCGAAACCTTGGTTAATCGCCAGGGGTTGTTTTGAGTGAGTTTTAATGGTGGATACTGCGAGGTTCAATAGAGGAGGTCAAAAGTTCTTAAGATACCTAACTGATCGCACAATCAGTTAACATCACAGCGGGAGAGTTTGGGTCAGCACTTGGATTTCCTTACATTTTATTGTCATTTTAGATGTTTTTCTGAACATGCACTATTCCGGCGTTAACCGCAGATTCATTCAGTTGGGTATCCTAGGCACTCTGGAAGTCCTGTATCGATGCTCGAGGTATTCATCATCACATTTCACTAAAAGCATTCCCTGGCGAGGAACCAAGGCTTCGAAATAATCTCTTTAGTGTGAAAAACGCACTCTGACCCGTTTTATTAGTCCGCGAGTGTATGAATAAGTGTCGGTGAAACACGGGGATACCATTTATTATAACTCCGGTTTTAGATGATTGATTTCTAGACATCCAGACAGACTGAACCAGTCTGTAGTAAACAAAATACATATTTCCTATGTAAATGTATGTAATTCAAAGGTCAAAAGCCTTGACAGATGCTCGTAGCCGTAACTTGGTTACCTTGAATATAGCACTCGAACATCCTAGGTTTCTACATCTCTAAACACTATAGGTTATGTATCATGACAAAAAACAATGGAAGAGCGTTATCGTTATGAAAAATGTGTTGGATTAACGTAAACGTCATGCGTTTATATCAATTTAATACATTTGACAGTTTTCGAAAATAGTTAACGTTAGCGTTATGCATGCTGTCTAGTCACGCTGGGTTTGTACGTTACTATTGTTTTTTCTTTATTCGTTTATTCGGGGGAGGCGCTTTTTTATGGGAAAAAACCGCACCGCGCTAACTCAGCCTTCAAAGCGTTAGCGACTTAAAAGCAACATGCGGAGGCTGCGTTTGAAGATGGGGGTGGAAGTTGCATCCGTGACTTTTTCCGGCAGACTATATTGTATACCGACGGGCCCAGGATATAAGCGGCAGTTTTTATAAGTTTATGCGTTGAGCAAATCCGGCAAACCCGGATTCTATCTAGAGCTGGTGTTCTCATTGCAACTTTTCGTGCCCTAAATATTGTGATAATGATACCGTATCTTGTAGCGTAAGCGGCTATGAATGACGTTACGTCAGCGGTCTCATAACACCGCAAAAAAGCGGTACGGTTACGAACTGGGCGACGAATCGAGAGCAGCCGATGTAATGCAGTGTCGTGTCGGTTTAGATTCACTAGATATTTACATTTTTGGTGAGGACTTCCGGATTTTTAAGGACATTGCAATCCTTTTGATGCATAAAACATGGAGAACGCCAACCCCTAGACACCTAGTGATGAAGGGGTTTGGAAACCAATTAAAAATGTGGAGGTTTTATAATCCAAATTCGTTTCCTATTCTGACCTGAAGACTGGCTCTATGCCAGCTACTCAACCAGCTGTTATAGCAACTAATCTTTAAATAGTGTAAGTAAATAAATAGGTGAATAATAAATATGTTTTAATTTCATGTCAAAAAGCAGGCTGGCGAGCAAGCGAGCCACCATATGGTAAGTGATCATCGCGCCCCATAAACACCCGCAACACCAGAGGAATCGCACGTGAGCCGGCGGCCTTTGAGAAAAGAGGAGGTTCGTTTTTTGAAGACCCCCAAGTCGTATTTAGTCAAAAAGAGGCACAGAAGTTGGGATCGAATAGAGTTAGTTTTACTTAGATTAACTAGGAGCTTGTTTTGTAACATAAAGTTATTACATCCATTATGATTCAAAGTAAATGTATTATAGCTGAGATGTGGAGAATATGGAGAGATAGCGATTCAGACGGACCCTGCACGAGATCCTACCAATCCTTAACATCTGTTCATCTGAGCGCACTAAGCAAGTCTTTCTATCTTGTCTATAACACATGCCGTCGCTCATCTAAAGCTGGAGTCCTTCGGCATCCCTTAGGAGAAAGCCTGCGAGAGCGCATTATAATTCCAAGGCAGCAAGGGATAGGGAATGTATGCTGATGATTGGTAAGTTTGTTTAACTTGTATCGAAAGTGAGAGAAAATATATCCTTGTCATTCTTAGGCCGGTAGAAATAGTCCATTCATCGCATGCGACCTAGATACCAACAAAATGCCTGATTCAATCCATTCTCTAGCAAAATTGCTGGACACGGTTTGTAATTGAAACTCGTTTAAATAATTAGCTGTTTTAGCTCTAGATATTCTGAGTATTCTAAATATCTTGATCGTTTTATGCGAAGGGCTAAATTCTAAGTCCGTTTTGTGGGAACATCAACAAGACAAACAGAATGAGTTGATTACAAGGATTGACGTCGTGACAATTTTATTAAAATACTAGTTTAGCCCGAGATTTCGTCCGCATCGATTTCGTTTATCGTTCCCACGGGAAAATAATATTTTTTCGTTATGAAATTTGCCTGTGTTATGTTTATCATTTAGGTTTTCAAGATATTCGGTAAATTTATAATTTTATTTGCAAAACGCAGCAACTTAAAATATTTCTCGTTATCTACCTATTTAGACCAATATGGTAATTTAAAAGCTTAAAATGCAAGTTGCGTAAGCCCCAAAAATACGTGTGACCAGATTTTAAATAAAACTAGTTCCGTGTGTCTGACTTGAAAAACACTGACTATTTTAGTGATGCAGCATTTTACAGATATTTTGCAAAATTTAAATTGTGAAGAATGATTACTACTTGACTGCCCTAAGTATTCATCATTTTTAAAACTTGTTCCACTGGTTTTTGTATTTTTATACGTAATATTTTAGTGACCAGCTAATCTGCATTAACTACTTGCATATAATTGTTGCTTATTAACTATATAAAAAACAAGTCGTGATGCAGGAGCAGTGGAAGACACTCACAGACTCTTTAGTAAATTAGTAGGTATTTTCCTATTTAACCTAGTAATTTAAACCTAGGTCGCCTTCGGAACTTCCGTTCTCAATTCAGCCCGGTCACCGTGCCATTACCTATATCATTACGCGTCCTTTAATTTAACTCATTAATTAATTAATTACCTATAAGTTATAACCCTAATCGACCCTTATTAAGTTTTTAACGTCCCAAGCAAAGGTACCCAAGTGGGCCCAGCTATACGACCTTAAAAAACTTTTAAAACGATTAACTTTTAATTTAATAAAGTATTGTTGTTATTGGCAACATTTCTTAACTTTTTAAACATTTAAATACTCACGTTATTAGCATTGTGATGTCAGCTCCCTTGTATCATAAACACTGGCACAAAACACAACACTAAACACAGCACAGATACGATTTAAAAAATATATAATTCGAATTTTAAATCCGCGCGTGTTCTGACAGTCAACTGACGTCCGTTTTCTCGCGCGGTTTCTCGTCGACTGTCTACGGCTGACTTTTTTTTCACCGAGTGTTACTGGCCAGTCCGGTGTGCTAAGAACAAGTGACGCAAGCTGTTTGGGCAACGTTTTAATTCGCTGGGTTTTTTCATTGCCTCAGACACGCGGCCTGATTCTATTTATTAATTGCCTGTGATTGTTTGATGCTATACATAGAATTAACATTTCCCTAGCGCCTGCTGGGTAAAAACCTTCTGACGTCACTGGCATTTGGTGCTTGCTTTCTCCACTCTCTTTGTTACGCTATTTGTATAAAATCGCACTAGTCGAGACCGAGATACAGATCAAAATTGCAGAAAATAAGGGTATTTAAAGTTATAGATTTTCTTATTTTCGGAAAAATTACAAAAACATAACATTTTGTTTTGGCAATGTTCACAGATTTAGAAGTTTTTTGTTAGAGGCACCGATTAAACTCCTCTCTCGTTTCATAGTTGGCTCCAATTTGCCTTCCCTTTTCACTTCTTCATTTTCCTCTTCTTGTTATGTGAGGCTCTTACATGAAAAGCCGCATGGTCGTTTTCCTGATATAAGTTAAGATATAAGTTAAGATTTCGCGTTACTGACTTGAGAAGTTTTTCACATTGCCATCTCCCATTTCGGACGTCGTCTTCTTACGCAATACGTTTTCGCTGTGTAATTTTAGTAAGATCAAAGAAGTTAACTAGTAAGAGTCCAAAGTACGCACAAACTAGTTTGCAAGCCGTTGACAAGCCGTCATGAAGCGCGTTAGTCATCACAGCATCACCATTGACGTAAGTTTATCTTACAAAGTAAATTCAGCGAAAAACTGACTTAGTTTTATAGCAGGAAGAAGTCGGAGGAACTTACAGACCACCTGATATGAGTGTGTTAATCCAGAGGAATAGCTATCAATTTAAATTTCATCCACCGCCGTCCAGCCATTGCAGCACGAACGAGAAACAAAGAAACACACAATAGTAGAACTAGCTCGCCCGCCTTGATTTGCTAAGAAATCTCCTATTTTCCTGATTAAAATATCACTTGAGGTGTTATTCCACGCAAACTGAACAAATAAAGACACTGCCACATTTCCAATATCATAAATGATAAGAATAAGTAGTCCTCAATCCTATTTCCATAATTAAGATCTTGCTTAGTGGATTTTACATGAGAAATTGCACATAATAATATAGCTACCAATTGCTACCATATAGTGTGGAAGAACGAGAGGCAGTGATATGATATCGCTAGCGATTTACAGTTGTTTCTTTTTTATTTTTATCATGTGAGCTTTCTCGATGTGAAGACACCTTTATTTTACATTTCAACTAAAAAAACAGTCATGAGTTAGGGTCTTGTTTGTGAGTTAGACAGCTCCAAAAAAAACCCAAACGAAAGTACCTTCTGAACCAAAGTTCGATGAACCTTGGACGAAAATAATACAGCTACACAAATAACGGATTTGAAGTAAAATACTTGCATGCTTGTTTGTATACAAAGAGGGTTGGATCTTTGTTGGAGTCAAGTGTCACATGTGACTTTTTAACTTAGAGCGGCAGGTGGTATCTCCAATGTACCAGCGAATGTAGATTCCAAGACTAAACCAGTCGGTATGGTATCCTTTACCTCTTGATTTATAATACGTGTCAGTATCAGATAACACTGGTTAATGCAACTGCTAACCTCTGCTAATCTCTGATTTCAATCTAATGCAGGTAGCATCACCCAGAGTCTACTTTACTGGTGACTAGTGGTGACTAGTCTTCTTCCTCTTCAGGATCCAAGTAGTTTTTTTTATGGAGAACTTGGAGAAGGCAATCGAGACCCGTGGCCTAAGATGATCCGTGGCCACTCTCATCCAGCTCTTGCCAGCCAAATTGCGAAGATCGTCACTCCACCTAGTCTGAGGGCTTCCTACACTGCGTTTGACCAACCGCCGTCCCTCTCCAATAGTTATTTGTTCTGCTAATATGGCCTAATACCGCTTCAGCTGGCTAATTCGACAAGCTACGTCGATGACGTTAGTCCTCTGTCGAATCACCTCGTTGCAAATTCGATCCTTCAGAGCAACTCCCTACATAGCCCTTTCCATAGCTTTTTGTGACTAAATTTGTGGACCAGCCGTAGCGTGAGAGTCAACGTTTCAGCTTCTTATATCTTAAGTATCATGACATATAGGAGGCGGGCCTCCATAGACGAACTGCTTGAACAACCTGCAGTTTCAATACAAAGCTAGAGCATTAAAACTGCATCGCCCAATAGCGACCACGGGGCTGTCGTTCCTCACTGCTGCAAGCAGTCCGCCTATGGAGGCCCTTTAGTCCTAACAACTAATAAAGAAGTTCCAAACGTTTAATTATTAAACAAACTCTGCGAGCGAGCATCGTTAAAGCAAGCTGGACTTGATAAGAACTGAGAACATTTAAAACTAATTACGATCTTCCTTTTCAATTAACATACCCGTAATCTTTAATACAGCCTTGCATGTTGCATAAAATATTACCTTCGGTAATCGAAAGCAGGAAGTGGCGTCGGGATTCGAACCTACGGCCTCTCTCTTGATCATTATTGATTTATTGCTGTTTATAGCCAAACTTTTTACTATCCCTGCGACCTGGCTACTTTTTTATAGCATGTTGAAGGGTAACGAGCACACAGTCCAACTGATGTTAAATGGGAGCCATGGATTGCATTCTAAAGATTACAATCTAAGGACTGTAATCCTTAGACCGCAAATGCGTTGGTTACCCTGAGGACTAAGACCGAAAGCCGCTATGCTGTGAATCCCGTTAACAGTTGTAAGATGAGCTGAGTCCTGAGTCTTGGTTATTTCTTTTGTATTGAGAACAAATTCTTAATATAAGTATGTTTATCGATATCTAGTACCTACAGAACATGCTTAGTTTGGAACTCACTAAAAATTGGTGGCTTCTAACAAGATGTTAGTTACATTAACTAACATGTTAGTTGAATCACTAAAGAACTTGCTATTGTTACTATCAGCTTTGGTTATTCTTTTGTCAACTAAGAAATACCTCTCTTGGTTGGCTCTCAATTTTTTGTGTACAGGTGTGTGAGATTTTCCTTTGAACTGGAGAACTTACTCGTACACACAAATGCTTTACTAAAGGCCGTATTAATAAACTAATCTTTGCTGAGATGTCCGTCTTAAGATACGTCACAGTAAATATCAAGTCATAGAAAACTGTCATTTCAAGATATAACTTTGTTAAACCAATACCTGCCTGATACATAAATAGTTGCCGTAGCGATAATATTTATTCACAACAATACAAAATTACATCACATAGATACAAAAAGAACAAGACAGATAAATTGAACAAATACAAATACGTATATTAAAAACAGAATTAATTTTGATCATGAAAGATCATTAGCGGATTCCGGCTCCATCTTTGCATTCGAATGCTTTGATGTGTCTTCTTGTTCCCGTTACTCTGATGGAAACAGCTCTTATGACTGGAATTTGCACCTTTACTTTAAGCCGAGATATTTGTCAATATAGTTTTTGGCATTTTTCATTTAATTTAAAGTCGATAAAAAAAAAGTTGTTATATTAAATCCCAAGGGCTCCATCGCAGGAGTTGACTAGAGGAGTAAAGGAAGCTGGTCCTCAGCAGCTCGATCATATTTTAAATGTTTCTCTCGGCTGTTTCTGTGATGTTTTTGCCTGAGGCTGTTATATGAGGAAACGTCGGCATTTATTATGCGAACATCAGTAGTTAATATTGTGTTCCGATGTGGGGATGGTACCACCCGTGAAATTACTAGCATAGCGGCTCTCACACACAGCACAGCTAAGTGTGGGATCCATAACAAACATTATTACAAAAACAGCATTGTGTTCTAAGTATTGTAACACTTACAGCCAATTCATTCATTCATTTTTTTGTTCCAATAATTCATTCATCTGTTATGTTCGTTCATTCCATCTAGTCCTTAGGGTTGGCCACACATTAGCATTAGCAGTGTTAGGATTGCAGCCCTAAGATTGTAGTCTTGAAAATGCAAATGTGTATGGGTCTCAGATCCCATTTACCATCAGTGGCCTGTTTTATAAAGCTACAAATTACAAAGATAATTAGAAAGAAGAGTTAAAGCGGAAAATATGATCAATGGGGCGTTACACTCAATCTTGGCAAACAAGGTCATATCGAGCAAAGCTCGCCTTGCGATTGTTCAGGGAGTATTGACACCAACATTGATGTATGGTAGTGAATCCTGGGTATGGCAGAAGAAGAACGAAAGCAGGATTAATGCACTTGAAATGAGCTAAGAAGTATGTGTGGAGTTAGGATAATAGATAGAGTAAGAAATAGCGAGGTCCGAGAACGATGTGGATTGAAAGAAGATGTAGTGACTAAGATCGAAAAGGGTATGCTAAGATGGTTTGGTCATTTAGAAAGGATGGATGACAGAAGAGTTACGAAAGAGATATGGCGAGCGAGAGTGAGCGGAGATGTCGGTAGGGGACGTCCTAGACGGACGTACGGTGATCAGATTCGCGATGTGCTGATTAAGGGCCAAATCAAAAGCACCCGAAACCGACGTACGTGCATGAAAAGATTGATGAATGTAGAGGAAGCGGAGTGTATATGTTTGGACCGATGCACCTGGCGTTCCATAATCTCTGCCTACCCCATTGGGAGACAGGCGTGAAGATATGTATGTATGTATGTACAAATTACAATTTGCAGGTTACAAGTTTCTATTTCACACAACCTCGACCAATGAGGGAGGACCAGCCATTTGAGCAGTGTTGCCGTTAGACCTGTAACATTGTTTCTTGTAGCGTTATAAAACGTGCCCCAGGTGGTCTGTTTGCTCGTTTGCCGTCGATTAACCAAAGAAATAATGTAGATACCTTATATATGGGTATGTAAGTACCATTATAGTATACATATCCCACGAGTTCGTTCACCAACGTTGAATCGGATTACAATGAATCACGATTACACTTCTATAAATAAATACCAACGGGTAAATTCCACTGGCATTTTTATAAATACGCTCGGGTTATTATGTAACGAGACCGAACGCGGTTTTGAAAAGTAACCAAAGTAAAACACGGACATATAGGCTTACTTCGGATTGAAATTTGACACATTTTGGATGGGCAAATGTCAAATTTTAACCTGAAGTTAGCCTTATCTATTTTCGGTTTGGTTTGAATGTAGGGTTCGGCCGTTAGATGTCGGCCTTTAGTAGGTATAAACACTTTAGCCGCCTGTTTTTCATGAACCAATCAAGTCTGTAGTCGTGAAAGATTTTCTTTTAAGTTCGAAATAAGTGCTTTAATGATATTATTTAGACTTTTATCACTTGTACTTTTGGCTTTAGGATGGAAACACCACGCAATCCAGGGAAAATAAATAACACTTTTTAGTTCAATATTTTTAAACAGTCCCCCAAATCTAAAACTGGGTTTTCAAGAGATATCCAATGATAGTCAATTGATGTTATAAAGAGCAAAAAAAAAGAAGTTCCTTTGCTTTCCATGTATGGAAGGAACCCGGTTTTTTTTTCCAGATTTTATTATACAACTTTGTCGGCATGATATAAATGTATAAATATACCAAATTATAGCTTTGTAGTACTAAGATTCAAACAAGAAAAGTTCTTGTCGGTTTTTTTGCTCGATCTATCATACAAACTTGCGCTTGGCCGATTTTTTCTTATTCTATGACTATTATCACCATAACACATGTTAGCTGAATGACGTCCACTGCTGGACATAGCCTTTTCCCAACGATCGGTTTTATGCTCAAATGTTATCTACTAACTCTGTGTATTTTAAAAGTTGTAGTACTTAAAATAACCTATCCGGTGACATATCTCTTGTCGTCTATTTACCATAGACTGTTTTGCGCATCCTTATTTCCCGTCTTCGGATAGACGCCAAACGTAGACTGTGAAGGCTGGTAAGGAGTAACACGGCTGTCAGTTTTTGCGCTGCGCACGAGTAGATGTTATGAAATTAAAGTTGTTATGATAAACACGCGTACTACCGTAGTTTCGTTTGGGAAGTTTTAGTCTTTGTCGTAACAAGGTCGCGTAAAGTCCACTGATCTTACTATCTTACTTAATATTATGAATGAGAAAGTTTTACGTAGGTATATGTAATATGACTTGACCTCCACACATTCGCATTCGCTAAATATTCGCATCGATAGATGCGAATGCGAAAATAAGTAAAATAAAAATAAATATCAGGGGACAATGTCACACCAATTGACCTAGTCCCAAACTAAGCTCTAGGCTTGTACTATGGGTACTAGACTACGGTATAAATACTTATATAGAGAAATATTTACTTAAATACATAGACAACATCACCTCAGGAACAAATATTCGCGCTCATCACACAAACATCTGCAATTACCGGGATTTGAACCCAGGACCGCTAGCTTCGTAGGCAGGGTCACTACCAACTAGGGCAGCGCGTCGTTAAAATGTTTGTTTTTAAAACGATGCGATTCATTCTCAACATACCTAATGTTATACGAAGTCAAAGAGAAAAATTTAACAAGTGGCTATGAATTTGCGCTATCTGCTTCGTAATTAATATATTAGCCTACATATTTCCGTAGATGTTAGTCAGTAACTGTGCAATAACCGCCTAAATGTCGCAACTTTTATTACGAGCATAGTAAGCGCAATTCTACACTTTGTGGTTGAGTTATCTATGATCTGTTGCTGCGTCATTTTCTCGTGACCACAGCTAAAAGCTGCACTTTACTTGATAGCATTTGCCACGTGATGAATATCTCAAACATTTGACATATCGAATGAAAAGGACGCCTAATATTTCTCGAGACCAATTTATTAAAAACTAGAAGGTAAATAAATAAATAAATATCAGGGGACAATGTCACACCAATTGACCTAGTCCCAAACTAAGCTCTAGGCTTGTACTATGGGTACTAGACAACGATATAAATACTTATATAGAGAAATATATACTTAAATACATAGACAACATCACCTCAGGAACAAATATTCGCGCTCATCACACAAACATCTGCACTTACCGGGATTTGAACCCAGGACCGCTAGCTTCGTAGGCAGGGTCACTACCAACTAGGCCAGCGCGTCGTCAAACCACGACTTTGTAGGTGTAGAATCTGTTTCTGGCTACATCCCCTATTTTATCCTATTTTTTTATTTAATTTATCTTAAGGCTATAAAATATAATTGAATAATTAGAGTCTTCACCCATTGGGCTGCGTTGTCTGAAAAGATGAGCAGATCACCCCCATATTTCCGATTTTGCGAAGTGTTCAACAGACTGACACGGTGCTCCGCAGTCACACGCCGGTTTCCCGTTGGGGGACGATTATAATTATTTATTATTTGATTAGTCTTTATTGCACAAGGCGAACTTTTTTTTTTCTTTTTTGTTAAAGAGAAGGCAAACGCGTGCACCGGCCACCTGATGGTAAGTGGAAACTGTGACCCATAGACATTCGCATTCACAAGACTGCAAGCCTAAGACTGCAAATGCGTTTCCAACCCTGAGGACTAAGATGCCTCTATGCTAGTCATTACACCGGCTGTCTTATCCCCAAACCGGAACACAACATTGCGAACGCGGCTATTTGGCGGTAGGTTAATGGATGGCCGTAAGGCATGCTCTATCAGTTAACCTTTGGGCAAAGCTAAGATTGTAACAACATAAATACTAGAATTTAATATTTATTTAATTTTATTTAATTATTTCATTAATTTAAGAAGATAAGCACAAAAAAATATCGATCACGCATTTAGGAAATCAAGATGATGTCAAGTCTACCTGCACATAACTGACAAGACGTGATTAATATGTACTGAGGCTGTAATATTTATTCAATTATTGCATTAGTACAAAAGAAACTTCCTCCTTAGTACAACATTGTAAGGGTATTGCAAAGTATAATTTGAACATTACAAAAAGTGCGATTAATATTTAGCTATATTAATTACTATACGAACTTTTTATAATGTTCAAATTATACATTGAAAACAAGAATTAACTCAAAACTAAAATATCTACAATATTCACAACAAATTAAGCGTTCGCTTTACTTTTAAGCAACTTATCAACGTTTTTTTAAGGTAGTTACTTATTTATTTATTTATTTATTATTAAAGGAAAACAAACAGCACTAAATAATATATGTATAGATATAGAATATAGATAGGCCAAAGAAGTTTCCACCACTAGTTTAAATTACATTTGTAGCTCAAAAGGGAGTAACCTCATTCAATATCAGTGAAACTGGATTAACCATTATACATATATATATTTTTTTTCATTTATTTTTATTCTAGCTAATATTTTACACTAAATCTATTCTTAAGTAATCTATTCACTACTAAATATTTATCTACAACTCTTTATTATTATTATTTTATGGCGGAGATTCTTTATTCTAGAAGGCAATTCCTTTTGCTGTCTGGAACTTGGCAGGTTTTAAAAGGTCGTAATAAAACTCAAGTTGACACTTAAATATTACAATCTTAGACGATTATTGCAGCAATTTGGTTCCCTAATGGACTCATTAAAGTAATGGCTTAATAGTGCAGAGATATTTAATATCGCCATAGTATTTAGTACTTGAATTCAATAAACCTAGCTTTAAGAGGATTGTGGAGCGACGCTAATTGCGTAGCTGTCCGAAAAAACCACACAAATTTAGCCCGGGGCGGCGATAACTTTTCTCACTCCCTAAATCAGTATTGTTCACGTACGCATCCACGTTTTTTTGTTTCTTTCCAAGAAATATTTTCATGGAAAGGCAAACGCACAGACATAGTTAGTTTCTCATAATATCCACAACACATTCAAAATCGGAAAAATCGGACCTCGTTTGAGGGGAGAGAAACGTTATCGCATGTTCAATGGAAATTATCAACTTGACAATCCATTTAACACGATAACTTCAACGTATTTGTAAGGGAAATAACATTGTAGGCATTCCTTCTTGCTTTTGCAGATCTAGTCGAGATCGAGGTGCAAAATTTTAGCGCGTGCGTACCTATAAGGCTGCCTAATTGAGAATGCACGAGCTAAAATGTGTTTTGTGCGCTTTGACGAAACTGCTTAACTGCGTTTTTACGAGAATAACACCCCTGGAGCGCGTTTTATAAAGCTGCAATGCAAGTAACAATTTTACAGGCCTAAATTGCCAACACTGCTCAAATGGTTGGTCGTCATTGGTCGAGGTTAAATTATTCGAGAAATTAATCAAAGACAGGCTAATACGGCAGCTATATTTGAACAGGATCATAAGCGAGAGGCAATATGGATATCAAAAGAATAAGGGGAGAAATGAGGCAGTTAGTACACTAGTTAAATATATTATTAAGCAATTGAACGATAAAAAAAAGGTAGCCGGGGTCTTTCTAGACCTGAGCTCTGCTTTTGATACAGTTAGTTATAATATAATGTTGGATAAGCTAGAGTATTATGCTTAGAAGTAAATCATTGGCACTTTTTAGATCGTACCTAATGAATAGGAAACAGTTTGTTGAGATAGGGTGGACAAAAACAGTCAGGAAAAAGCGTACAGTGCTAGTGTAGTTCATGTACAAAGAGGAGTACCACAGGGATCAATATTATCAATTTTTTTAATAATATAATCAGAGATCCTACGTATTGGCGTCACTACTCGCAATAATGTGGACATGACTCCAAAGATTTCAATTAAACCAATTAAATCACATTAATTGATTACTTTTCCTAATATAATTTTGATCCTTTGCAAGACAGTAATAAATAAATAATAAAAAGACGAGAAGTGGCCATTAATATTAAACTACTAAAGTTGGCTCCATTAACATCCGTGGATTGCGAAAAGAGCTTTTCATCTGAAATGTTCATTTTATATGTGAAAACGGTTTTTTTTTAATTTTAATTAAATTTGCTTTAATAAATATACACAATAACAAGTGTATTATTCATTTATTACTGTCTTGCAAAGGATCAAAATTATATTAGGGCAAGTAATCAATTAATGTAAATCAATTCATTTCATTAAAATCTTTGAGTCATGTCCACATTATAGTAATGACGTCCATTTGTCCGATCTCTGAATATAATAAATGACCTGATAGAGTATGTTCAGAATAAGGTACCTAACACTAAACTGATTGTATTCAATAACATCTCTGTGCTCAATGACAGTCTGAATCACGCCGTTGCAACTTTCCTGGCTTGGTTTAAGATCAACAAACTAGAGATGAACAGCAAAAAAACAAATGTAATTCTGTTTAAAACTACGTCAAAGTGTAAAGACGCGCTGCAGCTTTCTCTTGAAGGTGTTAAAAAACAGCAAGAAGATTTCGCGGAGTTTCTTAGTGTGCATATTGACTCCAGTCTAAATTGGAAGCTTGAACTGTCTGTAGTGGTGAACTCAGTGAGTTCCGCGTGCTATGCTCTTAGTAATCTTCCCTAACCCAACTTTAAATGGTTTATCATGCGTTGATAGATATCTAAAGTGCGGTATACTATAAAATTGTGGGGAAATAGCTACAAATACAACGTACAGGCTGCATTTGTTGGCGCAGAAACGAGCAATTAGTATTATGGCTAAAATACCCCAGCAAATATCTTGCAGAGAATATATCTGCAACTTCGGTATAATAACTGTTCCATGCCTGTACATTTTGGTGGTGCTTACCTACAGATCTCACATACACCGAATAGAAACACAAGAGCAGAGAGTAAAGCGACTCGCAACGAGGCGGAGAGACCTGCCACACACCATGAGTACCGGGCTTAAAGTTGTCAAACACTCCGAGAGCTACCAGGCCATTTTCCTATTTAATATGCTACCGTTGGAAATGAAGTCAATCACTCCTCACTTCATTTTTAAAAATAAATTGAAGGCTTTCTTGCTAAAGAAGTATTATTATACGGTAAGGGATTTCTGTGATCATGGATTTACTTGGTAATCTAATATTCAAATTATAATCAAATCGTTATTTATTTCATTTGATATTCACAATAATTCTACTTCTTATGATTTAAATGTATCTTATTTTAAGGTTGACATAATATTTATTTTAGAACTAGGAACGGGATTGACATATTTAAATGAAATGAAATTTGAATGTTTCTTGTATATCTATGTTTATATTTATTGTTGGTTGAATACATTTTTTTGATTTAGAATAGTAATTAATGTTATTTAATGTAAATGTATGCATTCAAACATAATTTATATTGTTACTAAATAAATAACTATGGACTATGGTTGTGACAAAGGTGAATTTTAATTTGTAGCTTTATAAATAAGGTTCTAGAGTGGCGACCGCGAACCGGGGGACGAAGTGTTGGCAGACCTTCCACAAGGTGGACTGACGATCTGATAAAGGTCGCGGGATACCGCTGGATGACAGCAGCAGAGGACCGATCGTTGTGGAAAACCTTGGGGAAGGCCTTTGTCCAGCAGTGGACGTCTTGCGGCTGATAATGATGATGATGATGATGAAATTATAAAACAGGCCACTGGTTTTTCATCGAATCCAAATGTATAGAGTTGATATAAGCGGCCACACTGAACAAAGTATTCAAAAACATCATTTCATAAAAAAAAAGTAGAATTAAACTTATGCGTTAAACGAAGTGCATTGATCTGTGTCCGATCAAAGTCCACCCGCAAGCCCATTCAAGGCCAAATCGAATCCTACTCTCTCACTCAGCCTTTTCAACTTCGAGAAAAATGAACGGGATATAATAGAATTGGTGATTTAAAATAATTGATTTTGCGATGGTATAAAAATGCCTCCTGGATTAACAAAGATAATGAAAGAAGGAGTTTTTTGGGGAGGTTTAGGGCTATTGAAGATGTGGCAAATTGCCTCGTATTCAAGGCTGAATAGATATAAAAGTTATCTGTGGTCAGTCACTAGACTTGTAAAAGTGTTAGACTTTTACTTGGGAAGTTTGAAGTACGAAGAACGTAGTACCTAGTAAGACAAAGTAATTTTATAAAGGGTCGAAGTAACTAAACTTTTAAGTAATAATTCAAATTAAATATGTCTGTAATTTTTTTTGTTCAAAGCAAAACGTTTGAATGGTGTCATATTGATTGTCAACTTATGAAGGCTTGTTTTTTTTTGTATTATTTTGTCCCAACGTATACAACAATGAGAAAATGTACGTTGTTTATTAGTCAAAGTCAAAGTTCTTTATTCTTCAATTTAGGCATAATATAATGCACCTATGAATGTCAAAAAGAATTACCACCGGTTCGAAAAATAAAACCTTTGCCCCGAGAAGAACCGGCGTAAGAAACTCGGCAAGGTATTGTATTGCATTTTGTTACCTTTTTTAGTAGGTATGCACCGCCCCCCGACATTTATTAGTTTGATTTTAATCGTCTCTTCTTTGAAATGTTGTCGTGAAAAGATCGCTTTTGTAATAAGACTGATGTTCACAGCTACGTTACTTACTCACAAAAGAGTAATTTATATTGTAATGTATTTTTTTTAAAGTTAGTATGTATAAATAATAAAATAATATGTATGTATGCGAAAATTTTGTGTAATATCATCTATATGGTATCAAGAATAAGAATAAGAATAAGAATAAGAAGTATGTATTGTCACCCAAAAAACCAGTAAAATGCTAAAATACAAAATTTTATACATAAAAAAAGGTGTGACAAAAGGCACAGACTCAGCATGTGCTGCGAGCGCGGGCGAGTGCTCGAGTCTTCGCAGCGCTGGTTTTCAGTCTGCCCCTATTCCGCACTCAGTCTAGCTTAACACAAATTTAGCAGGTAGATCAGATAGCATACAATTTATTTATACAGTTTAGGTAGACAAATAATTAAAATTAAAAAAAAAAGAATGAAGTTATTTAAAAAAAAAACATGTAGGAACAGCAGGAAACTCTTTGATAAAAACACCACTGAAACGAGTTTTATTTTTATGTAGTTTCTAAATTTTTCTGCTTGTTTAACAGTAAAATACGCAATTTGCATTTAAAAGTTGACTGGGATATTTTTTTTTCGTAAAGGAGGCGGGAGATCATTCCAAATTTTTGATGCCGAGAACTTGAAACTACCTCTAAAACCAACTGTTCTATGATAAGGAATAAAGACCTTATTATCTACTTGGCTTCGTGTATTCCAACAATGCACATCTTTCATCCAAGTTATTTTTTGGTAAAGGTACTCTGGTTTTTTATTATACACGACATTATGCATTAAAGTAGCCATGTGCAATTCTCTTCACAATACACACAATCACAATGATTCCTGTTTTCTTTTCTTCATCCTATCCTACTTATACATTAATCCTTCTTCTTAGTAATTACTTAGTACGATATTTTCTGTCCCTTAGCAATAATATAAAAGAGTTCTACACGAATGGTGTCACAGAAAAACGCTACAAGTAAGTAAATAATTCGCAACATTGTTACAAAGTATTTCTCTTTTAAATCTTAAACATTATACACGCAATAACATTAAACACGCAGCAAAATTACAAAATATAATTGATTTTTGGATCATAGAATATGTTAGTTAGTCGTCAATAGACATGAACGCAAAATGGCGCGGTAGCAAAACTTCTAGATCTTAATCAGTCCGAATCAATTCAAATCAAATCAACACTTTTATTGTGATCATGTTGTACCTTTCAGGGTTGATTGTGTTTATTTTTCTTAAAGATATGTGTATGGCATAAATAAATAAAAAAAATAAGAATATCTTCATTATAACTAACTAACACTTGAAGTGTGTAGAATGCTTTCACTAATAAATATTTTCCATTGAGTTTGGTCTGTCCTTGTAGCACGCTTCTGTGACTCACAATGTCATAGTTAGAAGGACGCTAAGTACCTAGTCCCAAACTAATATCTAGGCTTGCACTATGGGTACTAGGCAACGATAGACATACTTATAGGTATAGAAAAACCTCCAAACCCGAAATAATAAAGATAAACGAGTTTTACGCACACGACCGCGAACACAATTCAGTTTTTCAAATTTTAAAGGAAAAGCGTTTGGCCTTGCCGAGATCGTATCTCCAAAACTAATTCAAAGGACGGAAAGCGTCAATTCAAATCCAATTATAAAACTAAAAACGACATTCGTAACATGCGAATACACATCTAAGCCAAGGAGCGATACATATGACGCAACGGAACGTAATCGCAACGCCATCTTGTTTCAAAAAACGCGGGAACATTTCCCGCGGAAACCGTTGACAGTTATGTCAATAGAAAATGTCTGAGCTGCCAGTGTTTTCTACGAAGAATTAGACTGTATGTTGTGAGGTATGAAGTAGGTTGTCGTGTAAAGTTCTTGATGACTTTTTCTAGATAGAGTTTAAAACGTAACAATCGTGCATGGTGTTTAGTTGATGCACCGTACTTCCTATATTCATATCGATGTGTTTTTACTTTGTTGTTGGGAAAGGAATATTTTACAGAATGGAGAGCTGATTAATCGCGAAATGTGTTTAAAGCAAGCATGAGATATCTTCCACACATCACTTAACATGTTATATGGTTTGGTATTGGAAGATTTGATGGACTACGAACCCTTTAAAGTGCGACAAAAAAGAGTCAATATCAAATAAAAGCGCCACTTTCTACGTAACTGTCACATTTTTGACGCAAAATGCTTAAACATGGCTACAATTTAGGTTGTTTTTTTATAGTTCCATTTTATTTATTTTCTACTCTTTTTTGTCGCAATGTACTTCTCATTCCTGTCATTGAGATGCGTTAGAGCTATTTTTGTTAGTAAATTGCTCTTGGACTCCCAAACATAATTTGAAGACAAGAATATCGGTGATTTTGCATTGTATTAGTAATCTCAACATGCTTGTTATTGCATGAATGCGACCCTAAGAACTACGATGGAATGCTTTTAAGCCAGCCACTTGAGGTTTTACTCGTGGCTTTCATCGTCAAGGTTACAACATTGGCTCCACAGGCATAGTTGTCAACAAAAAGGAGCTAAGTATACTTAGGTCGTTATAAAAAAGAGTATAAGTCATGTACAGATACTAGACTTATACCCTTTTTCAAGTGAACCTCATTAGACTTATACCTTCTTTCACTAGGGCTAAAACTGTCGCCGTGTTAACCGCAGTGGCGTAACTAACTGATGGTTAGGCGTCAGCTGTTCATTGGTTTAATGATGGGAATTACACTTTCCTTCCAAGAGTAATGGCGGAAATTTCTAGAAAAATATAGACGGCGTCAAGTGTGATGTCTTGTTAGGTTGCTAGTAAATCCATCGAGTCATCAACGTCAGATTAGAGATCCGGGAGCTTATTGAGGCGTTTATTTATAGCTCTGCAAAGTAACTGCGTTATAGTTTACCCTTTTACAAAATGCAGGTTTCCTCACGATTTTATTTCTTCACCGTAAGAGCATCGGGTAATGTACAGCAGGTACCCCAACGGAAAAGTTAAGCTCTTTAGTGCATTGTCATAGTAAACTTCAAACGAAACATCAACTGACACATATGACAATAAGTGTTTTGTAATTGTTTATGTGCAATAAAGAGTTTACATACATACATACATAGGGTAAAGGGGATCCCCTTGAAATGTCGACAAACGTTTCATCGAATGTGTCATTTCACCGAATTTCATTTCATCGAAAACTAATTTCTGCTGAAACTTTATAATTATCAGGTTATCTTGAGCATTCGTTACGTAGGTTAGGTTAGGTTAGACTTGTGACCACGAAAAAAATAAAGCTCCTGCACGTGAAAATGCCTGCCGTTGAAATGAAAGTTCGGCGAAGTGACACATTCTATGAAGTGAGTTTCGATATTTCAAGGGTAAACCAGGGTAAAGTCACTACTGGTCAGCCAGAGACCTGTAGTCGGTCTCTGCCTATACTTTGTATGAGTGAGAAGAGTACGGAAGATATATTTCCCACTCTTCGCACTCATATAAGGACGACTATTGGTCTCTGGCCTTTACCGTAGGGTAAAGGCACCAGTGGTTGACAATGAAATTCACAATTACAAGGTAACTAAGTATGCTCAACATTTTTATTGTGTGACTGTACTTAAGTTAGAAAAACTCATTGGTGCATAGCAACCGCGGTTAGAACTCGTGACCGTACGATCACGATTCTAACCCTTAGCCCCTAGGCCAAAGACACTCTGGGCATCTATTGTACTGGGTAAAACTATATTGCATTTGACGTGTTACCATATCGTCAACGTTACAATAGCTCTTATTTACTTGACATTAAAGACGGCTGAGTTAAAAACAATACGATAACATTTCAAAGGCAATATGGGTTTACGCAGAAGAATAGACGCGCTGAAACGTAAAGGTGAAGTGTCAAAAGCAATAATTTACTTATGTATGACATTGACAGATTAAGTCACATGCTTATAGCCTTCCTACAGTTTCTACCAGGCAAACATAGTTCTACAAGGAAAACTAAGTTACCTTCAACTATCATAGTACCGTACAACCCTATCATAATAAATAAAGCTAGTAGCGAGAAACAAATGATAGTAATATTTTATACTAGTTTTTTTTGCGACAAGGTTCTCGTGTGGGTCAACATTTAAAGTTGCTATTATATTCTTTGGCTTCATGTCAAAGGTGAGGGCTGTTTTTAACAATAACGGATGAGCCTTGAAATTATGTTTTATGCTAAATAACTCATCGCTTTATATATTCACAGACGAGTATTTTTGTATACTCGTATTTGACGAATCATATGACCATTTATAAAAACGCTTCAAAAGTTCATTTTATAAGCTAATGTGAAATTCTAAATTTTGAACACATAAAATCGAATATCAGAGTGTCTTTTCCACACGGTAAAACCATATTGCATTTCACATGTATTGTTAACTTAAATATAGGATTAAAAGAAGAAACTGGCTCAGTGACTGACTGGCATATCAATGCACAGCCTAAACCTCCCGGTCTATAGAAAAAAGGGTATAAGTCTTCGGAAGATCAAGTGACAAAAGGTTTAAGTATGAATATACCTAAGTGGCAGTGGGCGGGGCACATTGCTCGTAGAACTGATGGCCGTTGGAGCGGAAAGGTTCTAGAGTGGCGACCGCGAACCGGGAGACGAAGTGTTGGGTGGACTGACGATCTGATAAAGGTCGCGGGAAACTGCTGGATGACAGCAGCAGAGGACCGATTGTTGTGGAAAACCTTGGGGAAGGCCTTTGTCCAGCAGTGGACGTCTTGCGGCTGACAATGATGATGATGATGATGAATATACCCTTCTTTATTACGAGTTAAATCTTCTTGTACCCTTTTTCACAGGAGCCCAGAATCGACCCCTAGTAAACCCCTGCTACGGTGCCATATTTAGCTAACCTACAGAAAGCCAAAGATTTACACAAAGGTTTACACTATACTACAAACTGGAATACGGTTATCTAACATTTATAATAAGTGAGAGCCGACTGCATTAGAGGCAGAAAGCGTAAAATGTCCGGAATCTCACTAAATCTCCAAAACATGAGTTCACGTAATAATTACACTGGAATAATTAGTATAATGAGCGCGTTATTTGAATGTTAGATTTAATGAGAGTGAAAATTACAATTGAAGTAATTCGACGTCATTCTCATCTCGAATCTTCTAGTTTATACCAGTTTTATTTTTATTTTGGATGCAAATTGTCTCTCAATACCGCTGAAACGTCTTAATGAATTTGGTTGATCTGTGGCACGCAGGACGTCTATGTAATAATTATAAATAAGTGTCTGTCATGACTTTTTGGAACAAGCTTATGTTGACGACTGTTCTTTTGTGCAAAGCCATTCTGATAATCAAACCCAACTAATAAGAACCGACATGGTAGTTCTACGTTCAAGACAGCAAAGGCGCCTGTCGCCACCTTCCGAATTCATCATTATATCAACTCTTAGATACCATAATATTGCATTGTCATCGGGTTTACATATGGTGCAAATTTCAGTTCATACTTATGGTTAACATCCGGCATCGCTATTGCCTAACGCACTCGCATTCAGAATCGGCTTCAAAGTGGAACAGTTGTTTTCTTTTGTATGCAGACAAGCGTTCGATTTTCAAAATGAAAACGATTGCGATTGCGATTGCGAGTGAGTTAGGCACTAGCCCCTCGGGTTCAAGATAAAATTGACTAACAAGATTTGTGTAAAAAATGCATTACGCTAACTAACTAGCATTTCTATTCGTTTCGTTTTTTAAACCAATCGCGTCACTGGTGGTAGGATGACGTTATACGAAACGTCACGTGATCTACCAGTGACACGATTGATAAACGAAACGAATATAAACGCTTAGCGTAATGCATCTTGTCTAGAGCCGGTGGATATTCAACCTTAGTATGTGGTGCTCTTAATTAATAACCAAACATATTTCTCATTTCGATATCAAACATTCACCGGGTTTTATAAATGTAACCTGTTCGGCGACTGTTGACCTCAGGCTGCTTCGAGAAAGGTCGACCACAACACAAGACCCGAAATGTGGATTTGAACAACTTTTTTTATGGTATGGAGAAGGCTAACGAACACACAGGCCACCTGATGGTAAGTGGGAGACACAGAGACATTTGCAGTCGGGGGAATACAATATAAAGACTATAATCCTAAGACCACAAATGAGTTGCTATATACTTGAGGACTACGATGAAATGCCTATGCTTGTAACTTCACCGGTTGTCTCCCCGCACCGAAACAAAACAATACGAGCAGTGCTGCTCGGCGGTTCGCTGCGGACGGACCTTGCACTAGGTCATATCCTATCACTAGAATGGGGTTCGTCTGGTCTACACTAGGTGCCCAACTGCCCAATGCCCAATGACTTAGGCTACAGGCAGTAAAATAGGTGCTATAGACAACGATAAACACACGCACTAAGTTGAAATAAATGGCGCTCGCTATACAGATATTTACTCACACCGAGGATCGAACCCTGCCAACTCCCAACTAAGCCCTACACTAACAAGTTGTGTATGTACGTATATTAAGATTAACACATTTACGTTCGACCTTAGGTTCATAACATAGAGGTCCTTATCATGGTGTTCCATTCATTTACATCTAATAAATTACAAATAAAAGGTATTATATTTATTTGTATACCAAACTTCTTAATAGCGACTGCTAGCTCCATCTATTTTACGTGTACGCAACCTCCTTTCCTATATCTTTCGTAATAACGCTGACGTCTATTTATAGATGGCGCGCTGAGTACAAGTTTAGGAGTCTACTCAGAGATGGCGCTATAGTTTAAAATAGTTATGTTCTTGCTCTTTACATGCAAAGAAATTAAACACCAAAACTTATTCAGCAGTTTTTTGTATGTTTACCTTTACGATGCAATCCTAACAAGAAAAGTTTCGTTTCGTAGTTTTATTTACGTTATTGCGTATTTATCTTTGATTATCTTTATTTTTTTGATTTATAGGCCCTTAATACATTATTTGTGTTCCAATATAAACTTTAACTCTCATCTAATACCAGCTCGTTTATTTTATACAAAATTCCTACCACCTGACCATTATTATAACTTATAACTAAGAGAAAGGAGACAGCTTAGAGTCAAAACAAATAAAGCCGGTATTGGCGTATCAGGTATCTCGCATCTGGGTTATCGGGCCTGCACGCCGACCTCACAGTTGCACGCGAAAGTGACTCTTGCGTCACCGGGTCATCTCGTAATGCTTGCATCATGGAGGATGTTACGTCGTATCCCGGTGTCAGTGAGTGTGGAGAAATTGTGAAAGGATATGTATTTAAGGCATCTGGGCCCACTGTTGCCAATATTTTAAACACATATGGTAATAGGGTAGGGTAGGGGACGCCCTAGACGCACATATAGTGATCAGATTCGTGATGTACTGAATAAAAGCCAAAGCAAAAGCACCCGAAACTGACGTACGTGCATGACGAGGTTGAAGAATGTAGAGGAAGCGAAAGTTTTATGTTTAGACCGATGCACCTGGCGTTCCGTAGTATGTGCCTACCCCATTGGGAGACAGGGCGTGAAAGTATGTATGTATGTGTATGTACATAGTAATATACTATATTTGACATTATTAGATCTGTACGCGGCAGAGGTCTAGGTATATCGCTATGCGTTGTCTTGTCTGTTGAATTATTTTTCTCTTTAAAAAAAACAATATCTGATCAATATCGTTTTTATATTGCCTGAATAGTCTATGCCTAATTTAAATCAAATTTGTTTAACAAGTAAAAACGTTATGATTTTCTGACTACATAAGTAATTAACAAAATATAAGGACTTGATGTTTAGGTCAAAAGCGGTGCGCAATAATTTCTTGTATTGATAAGTTTGATAACTTTTGTTTTTTTTAATTGGCATAAGCAGTTGGAAAGAAAAAAGTTCGAAAAAAGAAAAAAGGTAGTAGATTGTCCAGGCCAAGGCCTACGCGGGATATCAAAACCCCAAATTGTGATGATGTAATTCTCAAGTCAAGGTAACCAAAAAGGTGTAAGTTTGGAAGGTCAACCTCTTGAACTTGAGTTAATGTTGTAAGGCATCACTTTGCGACATCTGATGACGTACAAAGACAATCGATTCTGAATCATCATTCATCTTATCGCGTTATATCGATGATTTAATGATTGAACACAAAGTAATGAGATAATATTTATGGGTTTTATGTAAATCGACTTTACGGCGCAAACAAATCACTTTAAAAACTTTAAAACTTTTGTTTAGTATTCCTGTTATACATAGGCAACTTTCAGGAAAATCTAGGTTAATTCCTCGCCGAATGACTTCTCATGTACTCTGGCTGGACCTCCCCCGCCCCCTCCGCCCGCGCGCGGGTCTACTCCCCGCGGGCACCTGAGAGAACGAAAATGGCTGTCGTCGCGTGCGCATCTTTCTAATATCTGCAGCGATAAAACACTGTGCTTTGGTGTGAACTTTCGTTACTTTCCCTTTTCTACTGGACTTGTGTGTGTGTGCTGTGCTGCAAGACCTAGGCAAGCCCGATTCAGGCGCTGGACGCCACCCCAGGAGTAAGCCGGGCCATCGGATCTCATCAGGTGAGCGAATTGCCTAGTAACTGATTGTTGCCTACATAATTTGGGTTTTGTATAATCCCTCTAATGCTATCTAGCCTTTCTCCACTCTTATCAACCCTTTTCTATACATATTGTTGTGGTTCTTCGATACCGGATTCATTAATTCGTATTAGTTTATATGGAAAACAGATAAGGTATGTTAGATAGCATTCTTTCTTAGTATAAGTACGTTTAAAAAGACTTATTAAGTATTTGCGTAAATTCTTTGTTTAAAAACTAGTTACACTAAAGTAAGTTTGGTACTAGACGTAACTCTAGTCAATTCTATTCAATTTGCCATATGTAATTAGTAAGTTACTACGCAGTTAGTAATATTCAATAATCTTTTCTATAATTTGTCAGCGGGTACTGGCCGCAGCGTTAGCGTTTGCATCAAATCCGCGGGTAGATTCTCGCCGTTGCGAATTCCGAGCGAGGCGCCGCCGCCGGCCGGTGTTCTCTTATACTACGTTATAAACTCGCGTCCGTATTCTGGTACGAGTGACAAGTTTGCAAACGTTTTTCATTGTAATTAAGTTTTGTTGCAGTTCTATACTATTTTCAGTGTAATATTATTAAACATAGTTAATTGTTGCTTTAGAGCATGTTTCAATTAGAACAAAGTAAACGTAGCTTAGCGTTTAAGCGCGTTAATGACGCTTATCTTGTTGGAAAAAGATGTTTAGAAGATGCAAATTTGAAGGGCCGTTTTCAAGTGCATTTAGATCGAGTAAGTGAGTTAAAGAAATGTTTTGATGAGAATCATGTTAAAATAACCTCATCCTTAACAGATGAACAGCAGATTTCTGAAGCAGAGGAAATCAGGAAAAACTTTGATGACACTTTTATAGATATCTTAGAATTGCAAATGTCTGTGTTCGGTGGTAAACCCGATGGAGCAGAATGTAAACCGTCGGTCGACAATCAAAATACTTCCTCGTCGAAATCACATGTACGTCTACCGCGTATAACCATCCCATCTTTCGAAGGTGGTTATAAGAATTGGATTACTTTTTATGATTTGTTTAAGACTTTAGTTCACGAAAATAGTGAACTATCTAAAATTGAAAAATTTCAATACTTAAATTCATCATTAAAAGGGGAACCTTTAAACCTTTTAAAGGCGTTTCCGATTTCTTCGGATAATTATGACACAGCGTATGATATTTTAGTGAAGCGATATCAGAATAAGCGTCAATTGGCTTTTTTAGCTTGGCAGTCTATTGTTACTGTTAAAGTGCAGAATAATACTGCGCAGGCCTATCGCGATTTGTTAGACACGTTTCAAGAAAATGTAGCTATTTTAAAGTCGCTAGAATTGCCCGTCGGTGAATGGGACTTTGTACTGTTCTATACTCTGTTATTTAAACTGGAGCCGTCCGTTCGAAAAGAATTCGAGATGATGGTAACCGCGGAGGATATACCGAGTTATCGGTCGTTAGAGTTGTTTGTAGAAAACTATTGTAAGGCTGTGGAGCGCGTAGGCCCGAGTTTGGGTTCCGTCCATGACGTGACCGTGCGGGCGCCCGCCGCCGCCTGGCGCGCCGACCGCGCGCCGCCGGGGCCGCGGCGCCTAAAGCAAACCACTCTCGTGGGTAATCAGCCATCTTCGGCACCATCGCCGGCGCCTCCGCCGTGTCAATTCTGTTCACAAAGGCATTTCATTGTCCATTGCAGTGACTTTCAAAAATTGACTGTTGCCCATCGGTCGCAAGTGGTTGGTGACAAGCAGCTATGTTTCAACTGTTTACGTGCGGGTCACATAGTATCTAACTGTCCTTCGAAAAACTCATGTCGATCATGTGGTCACCGTCACCACTCGTTATTACATTATAATAATAATGCAAAAGACGTTGACGAGAAAACAGCGCGTCCGTCAAACTCTGCTTC
The DNA here is from genome assembly GCA_923062465.1 of Acleris sparsana. Classification (NCBI taxonomy): domain Eukaryota; kingdom Metazoa; phylum Arthropoda; class Insecta; order Lepidoptera; family Tortricidae; genus Acleris; species Acleris sparsana. The sequence continues at coordinate 1,198,137 of OV281307.1, forward strand.
TACGTCGAATGCTCTTGGAGTTCAGGGTCTTTCCTCTAATGTAAAATCGAACCAAACTGTTTTGTTGTCTACTGCTCGTGTAGATATAATGGATAACTGGCGTGCTTTTCACGTCGTTCGTTTGTTAATCGATTCGGGTAGCCAAGCCAATTATATTAGCCAGAACCTTGCAAATCGTTTAGGTCTATCTGTGTCTTCGAATGCGCCGTCTGTCTTTGGCATTGGTAGTATGTCTGCGCCTGTCTTGGGAACTGTTCAGTGTACTATTCGTTCTGAAGGCCATCAGGGCAAGGAGCTTTCATTTGAGGCCATCGTCATAAAAAGAATTTGCGAGGACATGCCTTCTGTCACGGTGGAGACCGACTTTTTAGAAAAGCTAGGCTTCATAAAGCTAGCAGATACCAATTTTCACTGTCCGGGTCCGATCGACCTCCTTCTCGGTTCCGAACTATGGAATGAGATCTTTCTCCCAGGAATGATTCCCGGCGGTGATGACTCACCCGTGGGACTCAACACTATCTTTGGGTGGATATTTTTAGGTCGCTCTCGCTGCCAGGAATCCATTCCGTCTTTGTATTCGAGCCTGTCTTGTGTCCAGGCCCTTCATGCTTGTAAGCACAATTGTGATGACGACTTAAAACGTCTGTGGGAGATTGAAGATTTGCCCCACTCAGAAAACCCTCTATCACCAGAGAATGCCGCTTGTGAGGAGCACTTTATCTCTACCTACAGCCGCAACGAGTCTGGTAAATTTATAGTCAAGTTACCGTTCAAAAGCACGGAACCAACATTTTGTAACATGCGGTCGATAGCTGTTCGACGGTTTAGAAAATTAGAAGCGCGTCTGTCAGAGAACCCTTCTCTTCGTAAATCATACACTGACTTCATGCAAGACTATCTGGATAGCGGTCACATGTCCGAGGTCCCTTCCTCTGACATGAATGCAGATAGTTCCTACTATATTCCACATCACTGTGTGTTGTCACCGTCGAGCGTAACCACTAAACTGAGGGTCGTCTTCGATGCTTCCGCGCGAGATGGTAAAGGGTTGTCGTTGAACGACACCCAAATAACCGGACCGAAACTTCAAAGGGATATTTCGATTATCCTTCTACGCTTTCGTTTGCACACTGTCGTGTTTGCGGCAGATATCCGCCAGATGTATCGAAACATCATCATAGATGAGCAAAATCGTGACTTTCAGCGCATCGTCTGGCGCTTTCATCCTGATGACGAGCTTAAAGACTTTCGTCTGAACACCGTCACTTATGGTGTTTCATCCTCTCCGTATTTGGCGTTACGAACTATCAAGCAGCTGGCTACCACCGACGGTGAGGGTTTTCCTTTAGCCTCCAAGGCGCTTTCCTTGGATACCTATGTGGATGACATTCCCACCGGTGCAGCCACTGTCGAGGAGGCTCTTGACCTGCAGGGTCAGTTAATTTCTTTACTGGACAGAGGAGGCTTTGAACTGAGAAAGTGGGCTAGTAACCGTCCAGAGCTACTAGCTCATCTGTCCCCTGAGCACTGTCTGTCTCAGGCTACTACTTGTTTTGACGCTGACTCAGAAACAGTAGTAAAGATACTTGGCTTAAACTGGGACGCATCTTTTGACCAGTTTACCTATAAGGTCAATCCGTCGATTGATAAATGTACCAAGAGAAAAATACTTTCGGAGCTCTCCCGAGTATTTGACCCGTTGGGGCTTCTCTCCCCTGTTATCTTTCTAGCAAAATGTGTCATTCAACGGCTCTGGCTCCTTGGCCTTGATTGGGACCAGGTGCCGCCTGAAGACATAGTTTCAGTATGGCACCAGTTTTCTGGTCAATTGCGTAATCTATCGCGACTTACTGTACCGCGACTTATCACCCACCCTCATGCTGTTACGTATCAACTGCATGGATCCGCAGATGCTTCTTTATCTGGTTATGCAGCTGTTATATACCTACGAGTGGAGCTTAAGAATGGGTCCTTCCTGACCCACCTGGTATGCGCAAAGTCTCGCGTTGCGCCTACTAAGCGGATAACTCTCCCGCGACTCGAACTCTGTGCCGCTGGTCTGCTTGCAGATCTAATGAGCAGAGTTCTCCCTCATCTATCCTCGTTGATAACTATCGAGTCAATTTATGCATGGTCCGATTCGACTATCACACTTTCGTGGATCGCTTCGCACCCTTCGAAATGGAAGGTATTTGTAGGCAATCGTGTTGCAAATATTCAGCGTAAGTTGCCCTCCACGCGCTGGAATTATATAAGCACCCACGACAATCCGGCCGATGCAGCCTCGAGAGGCTTGTTGCCCGACGCGTTGCTTGTCCACCCGCTTTGGTGGACCGGCCCCGCCTTTCTCTCAGGCCCATCTACGCAATGGCCTCAAAAGACTACTCCTCCTATGTCCCCCGATGTAGCTACGGAGTTAGGTCATGAGGAAAGAAAGTCAGCTCTCATGGTCACTAGCGAGACTGATTCAATACAGCAGCTTCTACTCAGGTTTTCGTCACTGAATAGGATCTTGCGAGTTGCGGCGACTGTGCTCAGATATCTGTCTCGTTTACGTAAACGAAGCTCCTATTCAGGCCCGATATGTGAGCAAGAGAAGAAGCAAGCTCTTCTAGCCCTTGTGCGAAACTGCCAACAATCTTGTTTCACATCGGAAATAAATGCTATTAAAGAAAATAAAGCGTTAGCGAAACCGTTTAAAAAATTAAGTCCGTTTCTGTCAAAGGACAATGTGTTGCGGGTTGGAGGAAGACTCCGGCTCTCGGATTTGGATTATGAAGCCAAGCATCCGGCTATTCTGCCTTCTAATCACCGTCTATCCGCGTTAATCATAGACGATCTTCATTTACAGTCACTGCATGCTGGCCCTCAGATGGTCCAGTTTCTGTTAACCCAGAATTTTTGGGTTCTTTCCGCTCGTCGAGCTATTAAAAAACGGCTTTCTAGCTGTATTCCGTGCTTTCGGGCTAAGCCAGTGCCGTCACAACCACTTATGGGTAACCTTCCCAGTGTTAGGGTAACCGCTGTCAAAGCCTTTCAACGGGTGGGGTGTGACTACGCTGGACCTTTCCAAGTAATACTCGGACGACGTCGCCGCGGTGTGCGGCCAGAAAATATATATTTGTGTCTCTTCGTGTGTCTTTCGAGCAAAGCTGTGCATCTCGAGATCGCTAATGATCTCTCGACTGAGTCGTTTATCGCTGCTCTGCGTCGGTTTATAAGCCGCAGAGAACGATGCTCTTTAATCCTTAGTGACTGCGGCACCAACTTCGTGGGGGCGAAAAATCAGTTGGCGTCGCTCATGGAAGCTGCCGCAGCCGGCGAGGCTATCACCTTTAAAACTATCCCACCTTCCTCTCCTCATTTTGGAGGAGTTTGGGAGGCTGGCGTTCGATCAGTAAAAAGTCATTTGACTAGAGTGGTAGGAAACCATCTCCTAACATTCGAGGAGTTTCATACCGTGATAGTGCAGATCGAGGCGATTTTAAATTCCCGTCCTCTCTGTGCTCTCAGTAATGATCCAAATGATTTTTCGGTGTTAACACCTGGACACTTTTTGACTCTTTCACCTTTAACTAACGTTCCCGATGATAGTGGCGCCAATGAAAAGATTTCTCTTTTAAATCGTTGGCAGTTACTACAGCGTTTACATGCAGACTTTTGGAAACGTTGGCATAGAGATTACTTAAACTCTCTGAATCAGAGAACCAAGTGGACTGAAAATAGCCGTCCAGTCCACGTTGGGGATCTCGTTCTCCTTAAAAATGACAACCTCCGGCCGTTACTGTGGTCGGTGGCACGTGTCACGAACGTACATCCGGGTCCCGACGGTGTGGTTAGGGTCGCAACCGTTCGAGCGTCTGGAACGGACTCCAGAACGAGAGAGTGCAAACGACCTGTAGTTAAACTTTGCGTTCTGCCTGTCGGTGATCACTGTGATCCATAAATTATTTAACTTCAGATACTATTAGCTTTTAATAAACGTCTTTCCTCTGTTTTGTGCTGTTCTTATCATATTCCTTACCTACTGTCTAAATCTTCTCTATCTGTGTCTAGGTGGTTAGGGACCATATTAGGCTTCTTTACTGTAAAGGAACGCTATATGCTATCTTATCTGTTTCTGTTATTCTATCAGTTACTTTCGAGGCCTCTCGACATTAGAGGTCTGAAAATTTTTAAATTTTGCAGCGGGGGGGAGTATGTTTAGTATTCCTGTTATACATAGGCAACTTTCAGGAAAATCTAGGTTAATTCCTCGCCGAATGACTTCTCATGTACTCTGGCTGGACCTCCCCCGCCCCCTCCGCCCGCGCGCGGGTCTACTCCCCGCGGGCACCTGAGAGAACGAAAATGGCTGTCGTCGCGTGCGCATCTTTCTAATATCTGCAGCGATAAAACACTGTGCTTTGGTGTGAACTTTCGTTACTTTCCCTTTTCTACTGGACTTGTGTGTGTGTGCTGTGCTGCAAGACCTAGGCAAGCCCGATTCAGGCGCTGGACGCCACCCCAGGAGTAAGCCGGGCCATCGGATCTCATCAGGTGAGCGAATTGCCTAGTAACTGATTGTTGCCTACATAATTTGGGTTTTGTATAATCCCTCTAATGCTATCTAGCCTTTCTCCACTCTTATCAACCCTTTTCTATACAAATAGGATGTGTGTACATTCTCCATTTTCAATTTAGGTACTGAATTAAAATTGCCACCGAAACTGGCATCTCGTTAATTGCGTTCAAAAATTTGCATCTCTTAGTTGTCGACCTCGCCCAATCGACCCCCAGAAAAATCGATTTCGAAATATTACTTGTACTCGTAGTCGGTGAAGGAAAACAAGCGAGATTGATGTGATGGACATATTGGGAAGAAAGGATTCAATCATGCGTTGATTTATGTCATGTAGTCGAAATATTCACAGAACGAGCAAAAAATCGATTTTTATACTGTTTTGGTACTTTAATAAAAACACTATTAAAATAATAGCTATATCAATAAGTTTTTTCCACTGAATTTGAACTGTCTTCGGAGATTTTTAATAACAGCGCCATCTATTATATAAAGAGTAACTCACGTCCAACTAAACATCTGTTTCACCCTCTCAGCTGGCAACTCTGTGGGGGTAGGCAGCGCCATTTTTTCTGAAACAAAACAAAACAAATTAATTCACATGATAAAGTATTTTTTTCAGCAAAAAAAAAGACAAAGTATTACACGTAACTGATAGATGTCACTGACGTACAAAGTTGTCTCCTGCGCAATGACCATAAATTAAAGTTAGTCAATATGTTTTTTTTAACCAGAAACATTAAATTATAATGATGATTAAATGAAGAGTTCTGAAGAAAATTGATATACCTACATATAATCCCCTTTATAAATAGGATATCATTATCATTCCAAGCGCAAAAAAACCTTTTTCAATAATTAGCTCTCGATATACGTGATTTAATTAATATTCAAGTTTTTAACCTTGTGTAATTTAAGCCTGGTAAAACACACAGCACTTGAGATTCAACACAGCGTTTGTGCAATGCGGCCTCGTGCGATGTTAGTTCAATACGTCATGTTTGAGATGGTTAAATAGACCCTTTTGACAGAGGTTAAAAGCATACCTACTGTAGATGAAGACATAACGTAGGTAATTTCATCCAAAAAGTAAAATCGCCCTTCGCCCTGCTTCTTTACTGGACTCAAGTTTTAAAAAAAAAACTTGTTCCATCCGTATTCGAGTTGCAGGAGATGGTGACAGTGATGAAGGAGGGATTTAAGCAAAAGGGGATGAAAGTACACATTGCCGAGACCAAGGTCATGGTGATAGAGAAGGACGAGGAGATGGAGTGCGTGATATATATAAATGGTGAACTAGTAGAGCAAGTGAGGGAATTTGTGTACCTGGGAAGTATGTTTAGAGATGGTAAGTGTAAGAAGGATGTCTAGAGGAGGGTTAATGCGGGCAATCAGATTAATGAGGCCCTGTACTCCTTTGTGAGCAGAAGGGGAGTACCGTCTCAAAAAAAACCCGTGTGGCTGTTCACAATAGTGTTGGCCCCTACTCTGATGTATGGTAGTGATTGTTGGGTATGGCAGGACAAGCATAAAAGTCGTATAAATGCTATGGAAATGCGCTCTTTGCGTACCTAGTATGTGTGGTGTGAAACTGATTGATTGAGTAACGAATGAAAGATCAGAGAGAAATGTGGACTAAAAGAAGATGTAAGTAGTTACTAAGCTTAAAAACGGCATGCTTCGATGGTTCGGTCATTCGGAAAGAAAGAAGGGTCGTACTTTTTCGAAAAATCGGAGTTTTGCGGGTGGTAGGACGTTGTGCGGGGTCCGTCCGGATCGCTACCACCATCTTATCCATTAACCTACCGCCAAACAGCAGTGTTCGCATTGTTGTGTTCCGGTTTGGGGATAAGACAGCCGGTGTAATGACTAGCATAGAGGCATTCCATCTTAGTCCTCACGGTTGGCAGCACATTTGCAGTCTTAGGCTTGCAGTCTTGTGAATGCGAATGTCTATGGGTCACAGTTTCCACTTACCATCAGGTGGCCTGTGTGCTCGTCAGCCTTCCATATGCCATAAAAAAAAAATCCTGGTAATGGGCAGAAATTTTAGTAGCTACCCTAAACCGATGTGCATGCACGACTTGATGTATAAAAATATGTGGAAGAAGCGAAAGAGATTTGTCAGGGTCATAGCAGGGGGAAACAAGTGGTCTCTGCCTACCCCTCTGGGAAACAGGCCTGATTTAATGCATGTACTTATGTAAAAGATAAATAGAAGGAAAATGAAGATTCTCCGATATGTCACTTCCTTAAGGTGGCTACGAGTGTTGTTAGCTAAAGACGATGAAAACGACGCACCTGCGAATTGAGTCGCAAGTTTTTATTCAATTTACATAAGTATGTGACCAGACTGCTAAATGACTTGTGATCGATCCATTGGGTAGATCCGTTCTAATGACATCAAAAATAAAAAGCGTCAGAGGCCCTACTTTAAAGAAAAAAGTAATGGAACGTTACTTTTACTGTCTCTCGTTCTCTCTTTATTTCTGTCACTTAAAAATATCGCTACAGAAAGATAAATATTATGGCGATGTGCACTACAAGGAATTTTACTGTCCGGCAGTCCAATTTTAGTGTTTAGTAATTAATTCGTATCCGTAAAAAATCGGACTGCCGGACAGTAAAATTACTAGTAATACACAATCACCCTAGATAGTGGACATAATTCTGATACCTTGGATAAGACAATTAATAGGTACGCCGATTATCCCATGTTTTTTTAAGCCAAGTATTCTTGGTTGCCACGTCTATCCAAAACAATCATCTAATGTTTTGTTCTTCCACGCGAATACTTGCACGTAAAGCTTAATCAGGATAAAAGAATTGCTTATGTACCTATTGGTGTCGTGTAATGAAGTAAATTTTACAAATAAAGCTGCGTGTCGCTGAGGTCTAATACCAGTGTTTCTGTAAGCTTTGACACATCTGCCCAATATATGTTGACCCTTATTATCACATAAACAAGGGTTTTCCTTATGTTGATTTAGCTGTGTACTTTAAATACATCTTAATGTAACCTTTACGGTTGAGTTAGATGTTAAATAACTAACATACACGGAGTGCCGGTGTTGTAAATATTAAGTTAATAGAAAATCGACGTAACCGACGATTGTATAAAGTCACAGTCAAACATCTTTACAAAAATCTTGTAACTTTTATATCATAATTTGATTCACACTTTGAGGCACACACCTGCTACCTTATGCTTATGATCATTAAGTATAATAATATACATCAACCAAACTAAGGAATAAGAAACATGTCAGTTTTAAGAAACTCGTTTAATTTTGCAATATTTGACGTCCACAACGTGTACCTAACTTGTACCCACGCATGACCCAGTCGCTAAAACAGTATAACTAAGCTCTTTATAGTTAAAACAAACTCGCATGGACCCCGGGATTATTAATGTAAGTAAATTAAATATTTTATATCTATGTAATGAATGACTCATGCTTACAGAGTAATATTGAAAATCCACAATTGTCCATCTGCTTACTTTTGGGTTTAGAATAAAATAGATCTGGATACGTGAATAAGTTTACATTTTGTAATGTTATTGTGTTCTGTGGTATAAGTACGATGTAAACATGTAAATTTATGTGTGAACATAACCCTAAAGGTCAAATTAGCTATTAGGTATCATACTAAGAATCGGGTATGGTCGAGTGTTTTTTTAATTCTCTAAATTATATTCTACATTGACAAAATATAATTCAGCCTAATGGCATCCTTTTTGGTGATAATGTACGTACTCGTACTTCTGAGTAAAAGTCAGCTCTTATATGTAGGTATCTAGGCTACTTTAAAATGAAAATAATCAGGAAGACTTATAAAGTATTAATTGAATAATACCCTCGAAAAATGCGCTGCGAATTTTATTTTGACTAGTGTTGTTTTGAATGGTTCTTCAGTGCTTCCAGAAGTTTCTTATCAAAACGTGGACTCGAGTAAGCCTTTGTACAGTCGACTATGAGATTTGGACCTTAAGACAAGGCAATGTGGAAAAGTGAATACACCTCTGCATTCGACGTACATGCTTCTTATATATACACTGTATTGTTTTTTTTCCTCTGTCTGATTGGTCCATTTTCGTGATTCTACGCCTCCACAAATCAACGCAAGATTTGGAAGCAGTAGCAGTGTGGGTAGGCCTCCAACAAGATGGAGTGACGACCTCGTCAAGATCGCAGGACCGCGGTGGATGCGAAAAGCACAAGACTGGTCTGAGTAGAAAGCCTTGGGGGAGGCCTATGTCCAGCAGTGGACGTCTTTTGGCTGACATGATGATGATGATGATGATGATGATGATGAGTAGTTTATAGCTTAAAGACGTCTGTCTCTCTCTAGGGTACTTTTATCCCTTCAAACTGGACAGTTCCCGAAGGAATAGAGATAATTGAATTCTACGGCAAAATCTAGTTACTCACAATTCTTCCAATACCTACATAAGAGATTTAAATGATTCACGATCTAATTTACAATCAACTCCGCCGAAATATCAGAAACTCATAAATTGAAGGTAATAAAATTGCGATTTATTTATATCCTATAAAACACGTCGTAACATTCGTTATCATTAATCGTACAAATATAAATGCTAGGTGTGTTTATATATTTTGTCTCCACTGCGGACCGCCTCAACCGAATGGTAAAAAAATTAAAAGAGATTTCATTCATAGCCCGTAATGAATACCACCCCAAAAATAATAGCGATAAAAATCTTCTAAACAGATGGAGTTTCAAGTAAAATACAATGAATAATGTCCAATTTGCGTAACAAACAGTGACTAGAGACGCAGCAAATCATACAAACTCTGAAACTTGCAACAGAAGTTATTGCACAACAATCTTCAGCATTAGCTCGTGTAATAAATAACTTGATCATAACTGTTATGAGCCGAGACAAAGACTGAATTACGAGGAAAACGCGGCAATTACCGACCCCTAGGTCGTGGTGCAAGGCGACGGCCGCGCCGCCATCTTGATGAAAACAGCGCGAAATTATGTGCGGCTGTTTCAAGAGGTTATGTTCAGAACGCAATTTGAAACTTGACCACAGATCTAGAATGTGATAGACAATGGCGGGGCGTGTCCGAAAAGAATGCATGCGTGCGTTATTATTTGTGACACACTTAATTGTTTGTTTTTGTGTTTGTTGTTTTCTTTTAGTCACGCTACGATTAAACTACGGAGTAATGAAGGCACCATTGTATAGGCACATAATAAGTAACAGTACAAGTGTATAGGTGAGGTATAAACGGTTCCGTGCCATAGTATTAAGGTCATTATCGTTTAAATAAACCGATAAGTTACTTCTCGCAGGAAATAACTGCTGAATGGTTATTACGCTAATTTTATGGCTTTCAGTTATAATTTATCAAGTCTTTAGTGTCAAGGGAAATTAAATTTTCAGCGAGCGATTGTTTACTGGGAAAGTTACCACCTTGTGCAAAGTCGCTACCACCATATTATTCCTTAACCCACCGCCAAGCAGCAGTATTCGTATTATTGTGCTCGGGTGTGGGGATAAGACAACCGGTGAAATTGCAAGCATAGAGGCAATATGGTTTTACCGAGTAGAATTATGGTTGCGTTTATCGAGTGACAAAATGTGGATGAAACATCCGTCCCTCTCGTACTTAAAAGAGGTCTTGTAAGAGGTTTAAGACATAATCACGCCGGAAAACTCAAGACGGTGACATGTAAACTAGCTAATTCTACCAAAACTACCCACGGAATAGACCCAAAAATTTGGTGCCCGCTGGTGCTGCATAGGATCTGGGATCCAGAGTAACACATTCAAACTTCTTTATTTGTTTGCCAGTAAATCAATTAAATCTTGCAAATCAATTTGAACCAGTTCCTGTTATTGGAATAAAATATCAGAATACATAATAATTGCATTGTCATCGGCTCGGTACATATTATGTAAACCTGATAATAATGCACTGTTATGGTGTCTTAGATCTGATCTAATAATAAAGTCGGAACGTGGAAAAATGATCTCAACTGTTATCTTTGACCTATTGAGTTTGGACTCGTTTAAAACCAGGTCACAGATTCAATACCGTCACAATATACGTCAAAGTAAACGTCAAACCAAGAACTGTTATTTTTGACTCATCTTGAGACGAATATTACGTCGAGATCATTTTTACGGCCCTTAGAGTAAAACTTCGTGTTTAACGTAGATGATTGTGCAAAAGTACAGTTCGTAACTTACAACTTACCTCAAAAAATAAAGTTATGACTAATGACTTGGTTATAATTTTTACTTTTACGTCCGATGGGTCGTATTCCCAGATAACATTATCTGTTACGTGATTATCTTAAGTATTAACGCACCCACATATCTGACGGACCAATTATAACCGATTAGTTTAAGATGGCCCGTAGGATAACATTTTAGGGCGTGCATTCTAATTAAGTGGCTGTGTCGATACCTTTGCCCTATCACACATACAAGCATACCCGAAATCAGGCCGACGCAGCAGCTGATCAGGCCCAGACCCTCAAGCGTCGCAAATATTCGTGATTAATTAATTATTACGAATTCGCGGCGCTTGCAGTGGAGACTCTGGGACCTTGGTCTGCTGACATGAAACTTTTTATAAAGACCCTGTCTGCCGAGCTTATCGACGCCTCCGGGGATCCCAGAGCTGGCGCTTACCTCTCCCAAAGGATAGGTTTAACTATCCAGAGAGGTAACGCAGCCAGCATCATGGGTACAATGCCGCAAACAGATTTATTAGAGGGGGTATTCTTTTTGTAATTCTAGTTTTAAGTAGATAATAGGTTACACTAGTTTTTATTTATTCTAATTATTATTAAGTAACTTAAAACTCATTCAAATGACTTCATTCGCTCGATCGACCGTTCGAAAAGAAGGTATTTTTCTTTTTTTTTTAAATTATCCTACTATTTGTCACAAGAATGAAAAACATGGAGCTATATTTTTTGTCAGATCACACGTTTTCCCACTGAACTATGCATGATATTTTCATTATATATTCTTTGTTTTATATAATGCTAGGTTAAGGAGAGTTGATATATTATCAATTACATAAGCTAATTCAAAAGTAATGTTTAAAAATTTACTGTCTACTGAGTTTCTTCCACATGCTTCATCTCAGCATTGGTCTCCTCTTGGAAATCGCTGATAGATTTTTAGCGTGTAGGTAAAAGTGCCGTATGTATTCATTAAACATGTTTATTTTTAATCTTACGTTTATCTCCATGGCATTCCGACGTTAACAAATAAAACCTTCGTCTTACGTTAATTAAAAATAAGAAAGTTACCATAGACAAGCTGTTAGATGCATCTCGGCGTGCATTAGCCCAGCGCACGCGCATTCCAAAGGAACCTGTTCCGGTCACTGACCGCTCACCTATACTCTATAGTCTATGCCATAGTGTATAATAGTTTAGATTAGATTAAATAAGTATTTGATGTGGAGAAGTAAAAATTTTAGATATGAGGCGACAACGTCACACTTATTGAGAAAACTAAACTGGTCAAGTGCGAGTCGAACTCGCGCACCGACGGTTCCGTTTCGCCGCACATTAGGTAGGGTAAAGTCACCAGTGGTCAGCCAGAGACCAGAAGTCGACCTTATATGAGTGTGAAGAGTGGGAAATATATGTTTCGTACTCTTTCCACTCATACAAAGTATAGGCAGAGGCCGACTACAGGTATCTGGCTGGCTACTGGTGACTTTACCCTATTATATTCCGATTTTGTTTCGATTTCGAATCGAATCGGCGCGAGCCCAACGGGATCCCTTTGGATTTTATTTTAGTCAATTATTGTTTCGCATGATTGTTTTGCCATAATTTGTATTGGCATAATAGTACTGTCGCATAATAATAATTTGGCATACAACTTTTTTGGCATATTACGCTATTAGAATAATTTCAGTTAGACTAATTTATATTAGACTAATAGACATTATGCATATTTTTGTTTGGGCTAATAATTATTTGTCATATCTGTCTTTACCTATAATATTAGTTTTCTAAATTAATAAAACATACTTAAATTAGGTCACGTTTATAATTTATTTAGAGCTTTATTTACTACCTATTATGCATTTTGAAATGATGCCAATTAATTATTATGGCTTTTTGCATTTATGCTATTTGACGTTAGTCTTGATGACAATTATGCTTACTGTATTTATGGTTTTTATTGTTATACGTAAAAATATATGAGTAAAGATGATTATGCACATCGTTATTTCGGCTAAAAGCAATTATGCATAACACTATTATTACATATAATTTTATACCATCCAATAGAGAACCGAGCCCAAATCACATTTGACCATTTTTGTGTATGTTTTTATTCTTCAGAGTTTGTACTACCATACTAAACTATACTAACATATCATATCATACCAAATTTGACGCTTGTGCGTTTTACCGGTTTTACGATACAACAAAAATAAAAATACGTTGAAAAAGCGATTCTTGTATGGGGACCCACTTTATTATTTCACTTATATATAAAAAACCACCGGCTGTGTTACGGTTTAAACGATACAGCTCTTTAAAATAAATAAATAAAATAAATATCAGGGGACAACGTCACACCAATTGACCTACTCCCAAACTAAGCTCTAGGCTTGTACATATTAGACAACGAGATAAATACTTATATAGAGAAATATATACTTAAATATATAGAAAACATCCATGATCAATATTCGCGCTCATCACACATATCTGCCCTTAACGATTTGAACCCAGGACCGCTAGCTACGTAGGCAGGGTCACTACCAACTAGGCCAGCGCGTCGTCATATCATCATTGTTTTAAATAATATATTTTGTTCATAATTGTTAATATTGTTACGTAACATATTGCTTTGTTTACATTGACGCCATTGACTTAGCCATAGACTACAGTTTTTTTTTTGTTATTTTGTTTCCTTGGTATTGCCAGCAACAACTGGATGCAAATTTTTGCTCGAATGATTGTTTCTTAATTCGTGTTGTTTTTTGTTAAGTGTATCACTTTCCGTCTCTTCAACTAGCGGTTCCAACGGAAGACCAGTGCTGGCTTTACGGCTAGCGAATGCTGAGTTGGGACCGTTTCGCTACAATTTCTGTCTTGTTCTTTTGTGTATTTATGTGATGTAATATTGTATTGTTGCGAATAAATGTATCTTTATCTTTAGTACAAGGATAATTATTATCATAAGCAATATTTAAAAAAACGACTGACTGTTGAGTTTCTTGCGGCGGCATTTCTTATCACTGTGGTTTCTCTTGCGAAGCGATGGTAGATTTTTACTTACTGCCATGCGTTCGATGACATTGTTGGGTATTTTTACCCGTTATACCTACATACAATGCGCAAGTCCGTTTGTTGGTTTGTCCCTCTTTATCGCAGCAACGGAGCAATAAGTGAACGATTTGGACCGAGTTAGCAGGATATCTAAAGAGTGACAAAGGGCTGTACGCTATACGGGGGATTATTATTATTATTATTATTTATTTATTTATTAAACTAACAACAAAAATTACAAATAAATAAAAGCCCTGCAAAACTGTTTTGTGACTGTTTGACTGCAGGAAGACTTTAAGAACATTACAGTACTGTAATCTTAATATTACACAATGCTTAGTTCGACACAATAGTGTACCAGTTAATTCTAAGGCAGCGTATCTAATAAATTATTCTTTCGGTTTCTCTTAAATATACGTTTATTTTGCTCGAGAGGATGTGTCAGGGAAACTGTTGAAAATATATGACAGGCGCTTTTTTAAAGTTCTGCCTCCGTAATACACTCAGGAGCAAAAATAACGGGTCAGAGTGCGTTTTTCATACTAAAGAGGCTATTTCGAAGCTTTGGTTTCTCGCCAGGGAATGCTATTAGTGAATTCTGATGATGAATACCGCGAGCATCGCTACAGTGCTTCCAGAGTGCCTAGGATACCCAACTAAATGAATCTGCGGTTAACGCCGGAATTGTGCATGTTCAGAAAAACATCTAAAATGGCAATAAAATGTAAGGAAATCCAAATGCTGACTCTCCCGCTGTGGTGTTAACTGATTGTGCGATCAGTTAGGTATCTCAAGAACTTTTGACCTCCTCTATTGAACCTCGCAGTATCCACCATTAAAACAACCTCTGGCGAGCACTCTGACCCGGAATTTTTGCTCCTGAGTGTAGTTAAACGACTGTAGCGCAGGCGGATACGCTCGTCATAGTAAATTTTCTGTTTGGCTTCCTAGTTCCTAGTAAAAGGAATTAATTGGGATTTAAGAGGGTTGTGAAGCTGAAAATTTCCATACAGCATGCGATAACGTTTCCCTCCCATTAAAACAAGTATTTTTTTTACTATTTTTGAATATGTCATAGATATTATCAAAAATTAAGTCTGTTGGTACCTAAGCCTTGTTATAATGACGGCGTCAAGTGACGTGATAGAGGTTGCATATGAATTAATCGTTAGTTTTAAGCGACAAGATTCCATAGTGGTTTATCAATTAAGTCCGTGACCGTTCGTCTCAACATATTCAAAATTCGTGGAAATCTGACTTGATTCAAGGGGGGGAAACGCGTTATCGCCTAGAGCTAAATTAATATGGAAAATTTTGACACCTACGCGCTTCAAACGTGCCGCGGTTCACGTTGTTACGTGACTTTGCTTGTATCGTATGGTGAAATAAAGTACCTCGTTTCGCCATTTTGTTAGTCCAAAAATAATGTGCCAGTCAACTAAAGATTAATCACTTTGACGACTAAATATTTTTTTATAAGTAACTAGCATCGAGATATAAGCCATCAAAGTTTTTTATGATTACAACAAAAAGGTAAACGCCCTGGCAACCGCGTTTAATTGCCAATGCAATAAGCAACGCAATCGATAAGAAAACTACATCTAATTAAATGTTTATCGATCAATATGGGTAACGTAACGTGGGTATTCGTTAGTAAACACCGCTATCCCTACTTTACTTGAGTTTAAGCGGTGGTAACCTGGTGCAGGGTCCGTGCGATCTTATCCATCAAAGTAACCCACCACATAGCAGCATTCGCATCTTTTGTCCGGTTTGGGGATAAGACAACCGGTGGAATTAGGTACTAGCGTAGAGGCATTCCATCTTAGTCCTCAGGGTTGGCAAGGTATATGAAGAATTATAGAATTGCAGTCTTGATATTGTAGTCCTGAGAATTCAATTGTCTATATGGGCCTCAGATCCCGTTTACCATTACGTGGCCTGAGTGCTCGTGTGGCTCTCTTTGCCAGTAAAATAAACACTTTGTATTTGTAATATTATAAATTTAAAATGAATTAATTATACCGCTGAGTCGTTTTTAGCGTTCCGTACCCATATACGGGTATAAACGGGACCTAATTACTAAGAATCCACTGTCCGTCTGTCTATCTGTCTGTCTGTTACGAGGTTGTATTTCATGACATAGCTAGACCTTTGAAATTTTCACAGATAATGTATTTCTGTTGCCGCTATAACAACAAACACTAAAACCAGAATTAAATAAATATTGAAGGGGGATTCCCATTCAACAAACGATTTTTTTTTTTCGTTTTTTGCTGAATATTAATAACGGCAATAGGTAGACACTTGAAATATTCACAGAATATGTAGTATGTACATTCACTTTAAAAATAATTAATAAAAATAAAATGAATATTTAGGGGACGATTTTTTATACATAATGGTACGGAACCCTTCGTGCGCGAGTCCGACTCGGCTCGACTTTAGACTGTGTTCATTTGTTTCCCGTTTTCACGCCTCAACCGATCCACGTAAAATTTGATACACGGACAGTTTGTATCCCTGAGACGGATATAGGCTACTTTTTATTCCGGGAAATAGGACCCGTACACGGATATAGTCGAAGCCAAAAGCAGCTGTAATATATACATACTTATTTGCCTATCGAGTGTATTACAAAACGACTTTCTGCCAGCTCGTAAAACCTATCGGAATAATCGGTTGCTCAGTGCGTCAGTCCGAGTTGTTAGCAGCGAGTTGTTACGAAAAGCAGTTCAGTGAACCTCCTTCCTGTTGCTGGCCGAAAATATTTGTAAGTAAATGGCTTGTGTTCATGACTACGTGCCCATAAGGAATCGGTGCTTTTTATGGGGATGAAATTTAGGCTTAGGCTTCAGGGGTAAAATATCTCCATCCCAAATTTCGTCCAAGTCTGTTCTCCCGTTTCAGCGTGAAGTATTACCGTTATAGGTACGTATTACTGATACAAACGACCACGCCTACGGAGCTAGCGGTCCCCGGTCGATCCCCGGCACGGGCCCATATTTGTGTGATGCGCGCGAGTATTTGTTCCTGAATCTTGGGTTTTTTCCATGTATTTGAGTATGTATTTCTCTATAATTATACATAAGTAAGTTTAAATTGCCTAGTACAGTCACCACACGGGAATGTTAAGCCACTTGCTACTCTTCGTAATTTAGCCGGGTAACACATACTGGATACACAAGTATAAACGACTAAACCAGATTTGCATTACACGGCCAAAATACGAACAGTGGCAAGTGGCTCAACAATCCCGTGTTGTCACTGTACAAGTCTAGGGCTTAGTTTGAGGCTAGGTCAATTAGTCCATAGTTCCTTAACTCTCACACATCTCCTCACAAATATGTTATACACACCTTCTCCATAATTATGAAGATTAATCAAATATTTAGGGTTTATACAGAATTATTAAATAACTGTTATTTACGCTGTTGGCTTATCAGTTTAAGAAACTCTCATTTTTCAATGTTTCCACCATATAAAGATACGTAAAATTTAGAAAACAAAATGCCTTAAAAATGCTTATAATATCGTAAAAATGGTCAAACATAAAAGCGTCAAATTTGAAATGAGTTTTTGAAAAAACTCTGACGAAAAGAATACCAAATCATAATAAAAAACAAGTGCGAGTCGGGCTTGCCATGATTTGATTAAATTTTAACCCAAATCGGAATATAATCATTAATTATACCTACTTTGCGGCGGTTTTTAAACTGAGCGTTTTAGTTTCAACTTGAATGTTATTTTTCAGTTATTATCAAATAAATCTATTCTTTTTTTTTTTTATGGCATAGTGAAGGCAACCGAGCACACAGGCCACCTGATGGTAAGTGGAAACTGTGACCCATAGACATTAGCATAAGACTGCAAATGCGTTGCCAACCCTGAGGACTAAGATGGAATGCCTCTATGCTAGTCATTACCGGCAGTCTTATCCCCAAAATATAAGATATATATACATATATTATATTACAAAGAGGTTTAGGTATAGGTGAAAAACTCAAGTAAAAACCTGTTGCATATAGTTGTGAACAAAACTAATATGAAATTTACGTCGAATTTCAAATATAGAATGTCAAATGGTTTGTACACATGTAAAAACTACATGCAAGAGGTGTTCACTTAAGTTTTTCACCTATAAAGCTTGTGACGTTGTAAGGGGTATTCTCTGGATCTACTGAACCGATTTTGAATATTCTTTTACCAATAGAAAGCCACGTTATTTGTGAGCGTCATATTCCTAAATATTAAACATTCAAAAATAACCCCAACGAAGTAAGCAAGGGAACAGCTAGTAAGTTTTCCTCGTGTTTTCATTATTGTGGTCCACACCTCGTCCCAGTTAGAACCAGTGCTTATGTAACGTCAGCCTTTCACCAAGACAGCTGTAATACTTGTTATGTGTCAAACATCCACACGACAGGGAAAATTGGGCGTGAGATATAATATGCATCTTAACGTGCCAGTTATTAGCTTAGGAACTTACGTTGGTTTTAAGGGTTATTATTGTTTGGGAATAAGACAGCCGGTGTAATGACTAGCATTGAGGTATTCCATCTTAGTCCTCAGGGTTGGCAACGCATTTGCAGTCTTAGGCTTGCAGTTTTGTGAATGCGAATGTCTATGGGTCAGAGCTCGTTTGCCTTTACTATGCCATAAAAAAATAACATTTAGATATAAAGCTCTATTGCAGTTTGTAAGTTTCGTTAGCGGAATATGTAAGTTATCTTCCTTGTGTGAACCCGTTAGGGTGTCGGTGGTGATGGGTCTGATAAATTTGATTTGTGCCAGCCTTGAGCCTGGTTCAAATAAATCTATATATATATATAGTGCTTTGTCCTGAATGACTGAATGACTAACGGATCAAGGCACAGCCTAAACCGCTGATTGTAGAGATCTGAAACTTGGAGGCTGCGTTCTTTGTATGACGTAGGTATCCGATAAGAAAGTATTCATTCCCTAAGGGGGTGAAAAAGGGATAGAAAGTTATTTTGGGGGTTCATTGCTCCTTGGTGTTTTGATTACTTTTAATTTTGACGCATGTTTAAAAACTCAATCAGATTTTATTAAAAAAAGGTTGGTGTAATGCAAATACCCAAACCGCTGAGTCTAAATTCCAAATTTGGTACATAGTTTCCTTATAAGGTCTAGGGGTGCAGTAAGAAAGGATTTACCGAAAATCGACCCCCCACGGGAAGAAGTAGGAGGAGTAGCGAGAAATTAATTCTACGCGTACGAAGCCGCGGGCGTCCTCTAGTATATAAATATCAGGGAACAGTCTCACACAAATTAATCTAGGCCCAAACTAAGCTCCAGGCTTCATATTAGTATGTTACAACAGATTATTTATTTAAGCAAATTTTATTCCGTTATAACTTGATTTGCTTGATTATTGTAATACACTCGCGGACAAATAATACGGGTCAGAGTGCGTATTTCATACAAACGAGGCTATTTCGAAGCCTTGGTTAATCGCCAGGGGTTGTTTTGAGTGAGTTTTAATGGTGGATACTGCGAGGTTCAATAGAGGAGGTCAAAAGTTCTTAAGATACCTAACTGATCGCACAATCAGTTAACATCACAGCGGTAGAGTTTGGGTCAGCACTTGGATTTCCTTACATTTTATTGTCATTTTAGATGTTTTTCTGAACATGCACTATTCCGGCGTTAACCGCAGATTCATTCAGTTGGGTATCCTAGGCACTCTGGAAGTCCTGTATCGATGCTCGAGGTATTCATCATCACATTTCACTAAAAGCATTCCCTGGCGAGGAACCAAGGCTTCGAAATAACCTCTTTAGTATGAAAAACGCACTCTGACCCGTTTTATTAGTCCGCGAGTGTAAATAAATTGGTTTTGAAAACCAGTCACAGCGCGTCAGCGGCTCCGACGCAGCTGGGCAGCTTCGTTATTTTAAAACAAAAGATTTCTTCCTTTTCACGTGTAACGGAACTGTAATAATATTTAACATGTTTCATGGGTTTACATAACGTAGTAGATCTTACAACCGCCGCACGTAATATGGTGGATAGTCAGCAGATACGTTTTGTCTAGTCGAGTAGGTTGTTTGGTCCAGGGTTTATATACGCCCACCGCGCCGGCGCTCCTCGCTCACAGACGAGATGTTCCTCTCCGAATGGGTGCTGGTCTGCACCCTGGCGATCGCCAACTCGGTGAGTATTTTTTAATTCATTTACACGGGTTTTACTTCAGGGGATGACACTTGCGGTAGATCAGATAATACTACAGTTTTGCTAAATTACAAAAAACTAAAATATTTCTTTAGAAAAGTAAAGAGTTGTTGGGTGTACTCATGGTTTTTTTTTTGTATTTTGTGACTATTCAAGTTCCCGAGGAGACTTGATCCTAGATGGAAATACAATCGATAGCCATTATTTATATACTAAACCTAAAGCTTCTCTCGATAACTTCATATTTCCTAAAACATCAATGAACTAGCGACCCGCCCTCGCTTTGCTTCGGTTTAAGTGAGTTTTCTGTAAGACTCGTAAGTAATCTATAAATTATTATCCATCAAAACCTTCCTCTTGGAGCTCTCTAGAGATAGATCTTTGTTGTGGGGCATATGTTATTTGTGTTGCCACTTTTAACGGAGTGAGAAAACAATTCTGAAAAGGGGAATAAATTACAAATAATGTTTCGGTTTCATTTACTTACAAACAAAACAATTTACATGTTTACAACTTAATTCTATCTATTTCTGAAAACTGCGTTTGTTTTAATTTTAAGTATACTATAAAGATGATAGAACTAAAGATAAAGTTGCTTAGATTATTTTTTAATTTTTTATTTTAGCTGTAACTTGTATTACAATAGTACATTGTGCATCAAGGGTAGTATGAAGGGAATTACTAACGAGAGTGTTAGAAGCCCGACGCCGAAGGCGGAGGGCTTTTAATGACTCGAGTTAGTAATCCCCTTACTGCCTGTGATACACACAATGGTTTTCATCACATTTGCGAGGAAAAAAAACAAAGAGAAAACACTTTAACTCTGCAAAATATAAAGAAATAACTTTTGACGAACGGGAACGTAAATGGAAACGATATTTTTTTGTGACCTCTACCACAGATAATAACTGCGTTTAGTTTCGACCTGGATTCGAGCCAGATTTAGCCAATTTGATAAAAATGTATAATTACTAAAATTAATGATAAATGTTGATATAAACTTGAAATAGGTATAAAAATAATGAAGTTTAATGAAGCGTATAGGTTTTGTGTAATGTAAGTTAGTCTATAGCTAATTTTTAAAGATGAAATTAGAAACCGATTTAATTTTTGGCTGAAAATTAAACCTCCTTAGTCAGAAATGATGTACGAAAGAGTTGCAAATTTTAAAAAGAAAGTCATTACTCCCTAGGGATGACAAACTCGCCATAATTCCCGCGGGAACAATTTAGGCCATTGTCCTTATGTATACAGGCATGGAATAACACCATTTACGAGCAAGTGTGATGAAAAATAAATATTTTAACAACAGTTGTTTTTTCAGCAACGCATCGCCATGCCGAAAGAACATAAAAGTATTCAGCCCCAGAGTTGTAATGAATTTCTCGTAAACGAAAACTTTGTCAGGACGACTGTTTCCCGTAGATTCTCCCCGCAGCTTAAGTACTGTACTTACCAGTATGAAAACGGGGTTAACGAAACGATAGGCCTGGATCAGGTCATTGATCTATACAAGACCTTTAATTTTACAAATTCGTATGAACATGTCACTCCCAACAGCCCCATAACACATTCCGGCGTCTTGTCAATAAACGACCACCACGAGTTGCCACTGTTTCTGAAGGCGGACATCAGACATCACCACATACGCATCAATCCTGACGCTGTCCTGGGGCAGGATGTTGATGAACAAATGGAGCTCATGGGCCAGCTGACTACCGACGATCGCGCGTGTTTACTGCCTCATTCCATCGGTGGTGCAAGAGGAAGCAATGTCGTTCCCATGGCGCGAGACGTCCACCTCCCTCCTGAAGAATCTGTCAGTAATGGTTTGGGCCCACCTTTGCCATCCTGGAAGTCGAATGAGGACTGGATCCTAAGGTTTCTACAGACTTATCCGAACGGGCGCGTCGCGTGGATCGTGGCGGTGCAGTACGCGGACGGCGTGGTGACGGACCCTAGGCTTCACCACGCATACAGACCGATCAGCTTCGCTCGGCAGTTCTCCGCGTACAAAAAACACGACGACGTGAACAGCTTGTTCTACAAGAGCCCACAAACTACGCTCCTGAATGATAACGATGACCCATGCAGTAGACATTTCAGTAACCGCATTCTACGAGTGCCATCCGAGTGCTTGCAGATTTCCGAATAAACATATACCTAGAGGAGTCGGACCAGTGATGTTATAGTAGGTACAAAATCGAAATAAGTAACTGAAAAGCAAGCTTTACAAATTATAAACCAGACTGCATTGTTTGATATGGTAATTTAAACCCGTTTATTAACCCTACTATATTCCTATATATTTGAGATGGTCACATTGAGACCTTTCAAATGATTTAATGAATTAGAAGACATAAATAATTGACATTTTGCCATGTTATTTCAATTTAATAATTTTCCGGGAGGTAGGACCTTGTGCAGGGTCCGTCCGGATCGCTACCACCATCTTATCCAATAACCTACCGCCTACAGCAGTGTTCGCATTGTTGTGTTCCGGTTTGGGGATAAGACAGCCGGTGTATTGACTAGCATTGAGGTATTCCATCTTAGTCCTCAGGGTTGGCAACGCATTTACAGTCTTAGGCTTGCAATCTTGTGAATGCGAATGTCTATGGGTCACAGTTTCCACTTACCATCAGGTGGTCTGTGTGCTCGTTTGCCTTCTCAATGCCACTGCAATGCAATGTATTAACACCAACTATATAAATCTAGTTAAATCTAGACATCTAATAACTACCTTAAGAAAACATCTTAAAACTTCCTTAGATTTACATACATTACGTACTTATATGCTATCGGGGTGTGGCGTTTAACACGAAATGTCAACATGACCCAAACATACCTATTCTAATCTTATGTAATGATGATAGATCACACATCTACACTTCGTTATTTCAGACCTTTGTACATAGATCAGGTAAAATTACATACGGTTCCTAATGATAGTAATGATATAAGCTTAAGATTTGCTAAATATACATATAATTATTTTGCTTTGGTTACTTTGGTCAGTCCCTTTTGAATCTTATGTCTTCAACTTTAAAGTGGTTATTAGCGTTTAGTTGTGTTGGCAAATAATCGCAATATTTGCCTGAGATGTGTGTATGCGCATCGTCAACGCCATGTTGTTATGACATATGTTTCTCGCATTTAAGAAGTAGCCGTAAAATTAATTAATAATAAAATTGTGCGATAAATCCGGTCTAAGGAATGCGGATTAGTTTTTTTAATAATTATTATTTTATGTAAATTCAATTTGCACCCGCGCTCCGAGGGGATCTGTAACTAGTGACTACCGCATAGCAGTTTTTTTAAATGTTATGTCTTTACCAAATAAAAAATAGTCTAACTCCAACTTGGTCGGTTTTTAGCAAAAATTTTTTCAAGGGTTATAATATAATCATACCAAATTCGACGCTGGTATGTTTTACCTTGTTACAATACAACACAAATAAATATAGGGACGCTTTTTTTTAATTCCATTCAAATTTAAATTATTAATTTCAGAAATACTTTCCATATTGCACATACATGACACAAAATAATAATAATAATAAAAATAATAAATACAAAGAGTTCTATTTGGCAGAAGGCCTGTGGAGTCTGTTCCAATGGTTCTGGAAGGAGCCATGAAACCTCTCAATAGAACACAGCATGCTGTTCGGGCTGCCCCGCAATTTGTGCAAAAGGGATGCGACTCTTTTGCGCAGTTTAGCAGTAAAACCATCATGCATGTGCAAG
Organism: Acleris sparsana; assembly: GCA_923062465.1. Classification (NCBI taxonomy): domain Eukaryota; kingdom Metazoa; phylum Arthropoda; class Insecta; order Lepidoptera; family Tortricidae; genus Acleris; species Acleris sparsana. Next base: position 1,221,934 of record OV281307.1, read on the forward strand.
CATGTGAGCATCTGCAAGGCGCTGCAGAATCCATCCTTTATTTATCAACATTATTTATTTATTTTTATTTATTCGAAAATTTGCACATACCTACTTCTTTAAAAACTAACGCTATATCTTACGGTTCAACAGATACAACTTGTTAACGTAGGGCCCCAGTAGTAATAGAGCCCCGATAGACTTCGGGAAAGGAAACTAAAAAAAAAAAACCGGTCAAGTGCGAGTCGGACTCGCGCACGAAGGGTTCCGTACTTATCAATACAATAGCCAAAAAACTTAAATATTTAATTTATTCTCTTTTTAGAATTTGTTGTTATAGCGGCAACAGAAATACAGCTTCTGTGAAAATTTCAACTGTCTTGCTATCACGGTTCATAAGATACAACCTGGTGACAGACCGACGGACAGACGGACAGAAGGACAGCGGAGTATTAGTAATAGGGTCCCGTTTTTACCCTTTGGGTACGGAACCCTAAAAAGCACAATAATACTTTCAAATATATTCATATTAGATATTTCAGTAAAAAAAGATAAAAGATAAAAGAAATTTATTTAGTAAGTAGCATAACGAGACCGCAAAGCAATCAATATATCTTAAGCTAGGCATTCACGACCGCTCCAACTAGCCGAATAGAGCAGCGCCGCGCCAAAATCGATCCGTGAATGTCAAAACTATAGCGTTTAAAAGAACTTGGCGCGGTCCGTTGGATTTCCAAATCGACGGCAAGCCAGCGCGAACCGCCAAATGGCATCGTCGTGAATGCGTTCTCCGGCTGCCATTTTCTAATCAGTCTGCTCTGTGATGTCGCATTGTTGAGGCATGGCGTGTCGCGCCCGTGAATGGTCAAAATATTACGCCCATCCAGTTGTATGCAATCCATCTTTCGCCGAGACAAACGGCGCGTCCGTGAATGCCCAGTTTCAACCATCGTACTCTTCAGTAGGCGTCCGCTATTGCATTGATCGGAAGTGCCAATCGCCCGCTCGGGCGTGAAATCGTTCTAACGCCACAAGCCACAATTAACCATTTGTAAAACGTATTTGCGAAAGTAAAACAGGATTATAGCCGTTAGTTATTGAGAAATCGACTAAAATGCGCTTGCTTTCCTATCACTGTGCTCTTACTTATTCCACTTTGCTTTGCTAATATTAGCCGCAACATATTTGTTAGTGACCGGTTGCCATAAGACCATTACGATACCCATAAGAATTCCGACTCTTTCTAACATGTGCATAATTGTACTTAATTCTCACTTGCACCATTGAACATCGATACGCTACTAATTCACATTCTTTTTTTTTAAATAGTGGCACCTTCTAGCATAGTTCGCCAAATATTGACGATTTGTTGTCACAAAATTATTAAAAAAAATACCTATAGCAGATAATCATACAAGTAATAATTAAAACACATTTTTTTAATCTCAGGATTACCTAATATAAAAAATTAGGTAAGGCAAATAAATAAAACACAAAAATACCCCCCCTAGCAGTATGCGTCATGCGGCATATTGGTACCTTCAATACCTCTCTGGATAGCTAGCCCAATCCCTTGAGATAGGTAAGCTATTTTTTTTTTTAGCCTCATAAGAAGGCTCAAGTTCACTCAAAAAGCGATGGAAATAGCTATGCTGGGTGTCTCCTTGCGAGATCGAATCAGGAATGAGGAGATTCGCAGGAGAACTAAAGTAACCGATATAGCTCACCGGATTGCAAACCTTAAGTGGCAGTGGGCGGGGCACATTGCTCGTAGAACTGATGGCCGTTGGAGCGGAAAGGTTCTAGAGTGGCAACCGCGAACCGGGAGACGAAGTGTTGGCAGACCTTCCACATATCAATATTTAACATACATTTTTCAAGTGTTTTGCTCTACAAACTCGTATCAACGCCTTCGTTAGTAGTTACTAATGAATTACTGGGTAATTATGGTTGCATGAATCATTATATTTAGTTTTGTGGGCCAGTTGGACCAAGGCGTCACGCGCTGGTTCACTTATTGGTACACTTATTGGTTCTAAGAATTAGACGGCTAACTAATGTGGTTTAATTTCTTAGAAAAACAAACAGTTCTAACCTTTGTTTTCCCTTACTTTTTATGGCATAGAGAAGGCAAACGAGCACACAGGCCACCTGATGGTAAGTGGGAACTGTGACCCATAGACATTCGCATTCACAAGACTGCAAGCCTAAGACTGCAAAAGCGTTGCCAACCCTGAGGACTAAGATGGAATACCTCTATGCTAGTTATTACACCGGCTGACTTATCCCCAAAACCCTACTGTTTGGCGGTAGGTTAATGGGTGTCAACGCAACACTTACTTGTACAGTCAGCGTCATATAGTTGGTAGCATCCAAAGTAGCCAAATAGTTCGTTACACGCCCTTGTTACTACGAACTATTTGGCTACTTTGGATGCTACCAACTATATGACGCTGACTGTACGGTTACCAACAACTATACCACATTAATACCACTTTAAAGTGCTGGGTAGATTTCACAAGTGTGTCGGGAGAACTCGGGAGACATACACCGTTATATAGTAGATAAAGTTGAATAAACGAAGTCGTTTATTAATTCGGTAAGGTAAATTAAAATGTAACCAAGGTTTTAAAAATAACTAATTTATCTTGTATCTTTCAATGGCGGTATTTTTAATCCCAAAAAAGTTTCTATGCCTAAAAATTACTATAGGGCACCACGGACTATCAGTTTACTATGAAGAAATGTATGTATGTCTGATCTGCCACCTTAAGAGGTAAGGTTTAATTAATGCAACGGGAGCTATGAAACCTTAAGAAAAACTAATCTGTGTAGGTATCTACTTCTTTATTCATAGTATAAAACACGCTTCCGGCCGTCTGTCCCTCTGTATGTACATTAATATCTTTCAAACTACGCATTTTAAAATGTTTGCATCATCCGAATTGGGCGATTTAAATTTTAATTTCACTTTTGGTGATCTCTTTTGAATCCATGCATATTCCCTATTGAGTTAGGTGACTAATCAATATATCGTTTTTGATGTATTCGTATGGGGGCTTCTAAACGAGCAACATTTTCACGGCAATGTGTGGCCGGCAACTATATGCATCTTGCTCTAACATACGAAGTAAGAGTAAGATAGCACTAGTTGCCGGCCACAAATCGCAGCAAAACATGGCCCGTTTAGAAGTCCCTTATTGTCAACGTTTTGATAGCTATTATTCACTTGACAGTAATGGCGGCAGCGTTAAAAACATTATCATATCTACAGATCGGTAACTCGTGGCATTTAGGTAGCAATTGACAGAATAGTGATGAGACAAGTTTTCTAAGTGCCTTTTACAGAAAAAAAAATACCTTCATCGTCTTAACGTATGACTAAGTAGGTTTGATCACTTGTTTCAAAACATCAATGTCAATGTCTATGATATTGTCATTCATTTACTCGTAATAATTATTACGAGACGTGTAGCGAAACATGTTTTTTGGATATAATGGAGGAAATCAAAGAAAACATCAATAAAAATACGCTGCAACTTTACAATAGAATGCTTTTTTTACCCATTATGTCAGTGTAGTCGGGATTTTCTTAAACAAAGTGGATTTTATCAAGTAGAAGACACGCTGACTTGTAAAAATTTAGAACTAATATTAATTGTTTATCACGGATGTCATATATTAAATGATAGAAAAACCTTTTTTCTAATTGGTTTCCTTTTCTCGACTCGTACAGGAAGAATTGTGACATCACTAGTCTGTTAGAAACTGTCAAGTGCTACCTAAATGGCACGAGTTACCGATGTGTAATCATAACGCATCAAAGGCAATACGTAGAAGATTGATCTAAACTCAATTTAGAAATGTTTATCGTTTACCTAGTAGAATAACTCTAGGGGCCAAATATGTCTGCGTTGATCGCGTGACAAAGTGTGGATATCACCTTCTGATACGTAAATAAGTAATTTGATGTTATATTGTTTAAAAGTTACGACTCTATACCAACCTAAATGACCTTGATGACCTTGATGTCCACGTCGCGCCAACTCCCGTGATAGTCGGAGGCTCTGCGCTCGGAGTTGTTGACGACTATATTTACCTGGGACAAACGGTCCAGTTAGGTAGGTCCAACTTTGAGAAAGAGGTCACTCGTCGTATCCGACTCGGCTCGGCAGCGTTCGGGAAGCTTCGCAGTACCTTTTTGTCCAAATTACCGCAGTGTTTGAAGTCAAAATTCTTTGACCAGTGTGTGTTGCCAGTGATGACTTACGGATCTGAGACGTGGGCGCTAACAATGGGCCTCATAAGGAAGCTCAAACTTACTCAGAGGGCTATGGAGAGGACTATGCTCGGTGTTTCTCTGCGTGATAGAATCAGAAATGATGATTGAAGTAAGAAATGATGGTTGATGAGTAGAACTAAGGTTACCGATATATCCCGAAGAATAGCTAAACTGAAGGGGCAGCGGGCGGGGCACATTGCTCGCAGGACTGATGGCTGATAGGGTCAGAAGGTTCTGGAATGGCGTCCGCGGACCGGAAGACGAGCTGTAGGTAGGCCTCCAATAAGATGGAGTGACGACCTCGTCAGGATCGCGGGAGCGCGGTGGATGCGAAAAGCACAAGACCGGTCTGAGTGGAGAGCCTTGGGGGCGCCTATGTCCAGCATTGGACGTCTTTCGGCTGACATGATGATGATGATGATGACCTACCTAAATTATAAAATTGCGCATGTTTTACTACCATTGCTATGCCCCTACAGGGTTTACGTTGATGCTCGACTTACTTACTTTAAGACCTTATATAAGCATGAGAGTGACGGATGCTTTATCCGATCCACATTTGACACGCGACAGACGCAGCCATACTAGGTCCGCTAGTGTCTAAGCTTATCTCGAGATACAAGACCATATTGCAAATGGTCTGTCTCAAAACGAGTCAATCGTAAAACAAGCAAGTATTTCCCTCTGCATACTCCTGGCCGTACGTGACTCCGCTCACGCGACTACGATTAGGAAATAATCCAACAACCAGTTTGGTGAAGTAGATACGGTTTCGTTACATAAACAGAAGAAATGGTGCCAATCGAGAAATAAACTTATAGGCCTAATAGCTACCTGAGTAGTGGCATAGTTTATTTATTAAGACTTTCAACAATAAGTACACTGTAACACAAATATTGTACATGCACACTTACAAGCTAAGCGCCTTGTTAATTACAGAATATCGCAGCAGACACAGAAATAAACGTAAAATGCATTTATTTAAGTTAATCTTAGTTTGCTAATTAAATGCTGTGTCGTAGAACTACTTAATATTAAGAAGTTTATTTTTATTTTTGGAAAAGAAGTTGCACTGAGATCAACCTCGTTTTCGGGCAATGTCTCTTGAGATTGGTGCGACAATTTGGCAGACAAACAACCTAATATTACAAGGGCTTGGTATCTTTGATGGAATGTAGAAATTGATTTTTTGTAGCAACTCCGGACAGTTGAAACTACCTGTCACTATCCTTTTGAGAAACACCAGGTCAAACATGCGCCTTCTATCAGATAATGCACGTATTTTAAGGAACTTCAGGGGCGCATTAGAGTTATTAGTGCTGTAAGTTAAATGAGAGATTTTTTTTAGTTTATATTAAATGTATTTAAGTACTAAGTTTATTACAGTTAAATTGGGCATCTTTTAATTTATCAAAACACTTTCAACGAACGAATCATTAAGCAGAAATTCATTCTCATCGCCAGCCATTTCTTAAAATTAATTTAACCAAAACTACGTAATTAATGTTTTAAATATCCTGAAAACGTCTTGGTTTCACAAGAAAATAGGGTTCGGATACAATCGCTGAAATGAAATTCGACCAAATGAGTTACCTACCAGTTAAATCGCTACAGCTTTGCGTTTTAATATGTGTGCGTAATCATGTGTATAGACGACAATCTCACACAGGCGCCTGTATAATGTGTTATTTATGTTCCAAACTCAGTGATTTGCCAATACCACAATACCTAAGAGTAGCTTCTAAGTTTTAAGATGTATAGGATTGAAAAGTCATATGGGAATCGGGATAAGATAAACATTTGTATAAGTCTTAGTCTCTTGTAATTGATTACGAGCCATCTATGACGTGTTAAATGCGTACACTACAGTAAACTGTATATATAGGCACAAAATCGCAATCACACGGTTCAAAAATGGTTCCTTGAGAATTGATTCCATAGAGCCCAGGTAGTAAGCCAACAAAAATGATGACCGCATTAGAGCCTTGCATTAATAAACTTTAAAGTCAACATGTATTGTCAAGTTTCTAAAAATGCTTAAAATTTAAACAAACAGACTTTTAGCAGTGGTAAGCAGGACCGGTTGCAGGTCCGTCTGGATAGCTCTACCATATTGTTCTCTAACCTACCGCCAAACCGCCTTGGGGATAACATTACAAGTGAAATGACTTGCATAGACTCATTTCATATTTTACCTCATAGTTGGCAATGAATTTACAGTCCAGAAACAGAATTTAGAGCCGTATTAATCTAATTCTTAAGCGGGTGGTAGGACCTTGTTCAGGGTCCGTCCGGATCGCTACCACCATCTTATCCATTAACCTACCTCCAAACAGCAGTGATTGCATTGTTGTGTTCCGTTTTGAGGATAAGACAGCCGGTGTAATGACTAGTATAGACGAATTCCATCTTAGTCCTCAGGGTTGGCAGCGCATTTGAAGTCTTAGGCTTGCAGTCTTGTGAATAGGAATGTCTATGGGTCACAGTTTCCACTTACCATCAGGTGGCCTGTGAGCCCGTTTACGTACTCTATGTCATAAAAAAAACTTGGATTCTGCCCGTCACAGTCATGTTCCGGCATGGGGATAAGGTGAAATTACCAGCTTAGAGGCTTTCCATTTTAGTCCCCAGGGTTGGCAAATTCAAAGTCTTAGGTCTGCAGTCTTGAGATTGTAGTCTTGAGAATTTAAGGGCCGTATTAATAAACTCATCTTGACTGTGAGGCCGGTCACAAGATACGTCAAAGTAAACGCCAAACCATAGAACACTGTCATTTTTGACGCCTCTCGAGACGAGCATTAGGGTTGAGATCAGTTTATTAATACGGGCCTTAGTCTATGGGTCTCAGATCCCATTTCAGATGCAAGGAAAAATGCTTACTAGGAGGGCTATTTGTATTTGTTTGTGCTTAAGTTAGGTTAGGTTAGGTAGGGCTCATGAGTAGTTTAAGTATGATGATGATAAATGATATATGACTGTACAAGGAAGGATTTATTGCAAAAGAAGTTGCTTCAACGACTTTACGAGATCAAAGAGCAAGGTCTGCGCTTTGCGTGACACTATTCAAATTAACTCCTTTGCCCTTGCAAGCGTTTTATTACTTCGCAATACGGTTGCAATTCGCGTTGAATTTGTGAGATGTAGATGACTACATCTAGAGCAAAAAGGAGTAAAACTCTATGGCTAGGAAATCCGCTTGTTACTTTTTTATTTTCTTTAACATGTAACAATGGCGGTTGGATCACGAACGATGATTTTGATGACGAATGATTTCACTGAGAAAGAAGTTGCATTAGATAGTTAGGTTTTAGGAATTTAATACAAGAGCTATTTTAAAAAAATCGGCCATTTGCGAGTCGGGTTCGCGCACGAAGGGTTCCGTACCATTATCTATACAACATTAGACACTATACCAGTTGAGCAAAAAACTATGAGGTTATGGGAGTCAAACTTAAATATTTATTTTATTGTTTTAGTATTTGTTGTTATAGCAGCAACAGAAGTAAATCAACTGTCTAGCTATCACGGTTCATGAGTTACAGCCTGGTGACAGACAGATAAGGAGTCTTAAGTAATAGGTTTTTGGGTACGAAAATCTAAAAAAAAAAAAAACCTGATCTGAGATAACACGGTAACACGTTACACTATATATAGCTTTCGACGTGTAAATACAGTACAAAGGCAAAAACAATATGGTAATCTTATAGAAAGGCTCCAGGTTGGTAAAACAATATCGCTTTGAACGTTGTGATAGCTCTTATTTAGTTGATAGTAATAAATGGTTAGCTGAGGTGAAATACGTTATGGCTTAGAGCTAAATACACTTGTAATACCCTTAAGGTTTTCGTCGAAATCTGCAGGCTGTTCCATACAACCCACTTACCTACGATTGACTGAATGGGTAATGATGTTTATGAGTGTTTATCATTCAAACTCGTTTATGTGCAGTTATTTATTCCAACGGCCGTGACAATGGCAACATAGGAAACACGTGGATATATTATAATTATAGAAAAGTATGTAAAGTTCATTAATACGTGTACACTTTGGTACCCTGAAAATTAAAAATTAAAAAAAATTGGAAAAATTGTACTAAAGTGCAGGTACCTTACACATATTTATGAAATCGACTGTACGACTTCCTTTTTTTATGTCATGGAGAAGGCAAACGAGTATACAGACCACCACGGTCTCTATTCCCGACGGTAAAAAACATATCGTCTTTGACCTGTTATGGTATTGTTTTGACGTCAGCCGCCATTACTGTCAAGAAAATAAGAGCACAGATTAGAAACGATATTGTTTTACCGTGTTGAATAGAGGCCCTGATGGTAAGTGGGATCTGAATGAGACCCACACACATTTGCATCCTCAAAATTACAATCTAATTTTTTTTTTTTTAATTTATTACTTAAGAAAAAGATAGGTACACTTTTTTAACTGTAAATTCGCCAAACATAATGTTTATTGGCGAGTAATGCACTCACTTACATATTTTATATGTACCCATCCGAATCTACCCGTTCTCTACAAACAGACATGCCAACATCACATCACAGTCATATCTATTCATAGAAAACACATAAATTAAATAAATATCTTAAACTATATTACATTGTGTTTTACCCTTGCCAACCCCACTACCCACTAAACTAAGATGATTTTAAGGAATCTAAAAGCAACTTTTTAAATCTAGCTTTAAATCTGTTTTTACTACTACATTCATCTTCCGAAAAAATTATATTAAATATTCTTGGTGTTAAGTAACTACGCATTCTTTTGCCGTAATAGTTGTTGGCTGCGGAAGGACTGGCAATCCTAAGATCGCTAATTCGTTGCCAATGCCAACCCTGAGGTCCAAAATGGAATGCATGTAGGTATGATAATAATTTCGCCGGTTGTAATACTGTGAAAAAAAAGTTATCTCCTAACAGAATTGTGATTGTTGTGCATAAGCGTCTTGATTCCATACGAGCCTGACAAGTTAGATATACTCGTATCAACCGAGATGTTAGTTGATTGACTAACTAAAGAACTTGTTGTCGTTATCGTTGAGATTTGGTTGGTATACTAACATCATAATCAATTTAGAGAACATCTCTCTTGTTTGGCTCTCATTTTTTTAATTTATCCGCAAACCAGAACACAACAGTATGAATAATGCTGTTTGGCGGGTTAAAGGATAAGGTGGTGGTAGCCAGACGGATCATGCAAAAGGTACCACCACTATTGTCAGCTGATAGGGATCGTGTTAGAGGATAGAGGAAGATGAGAAAATGCTGAGCTGACAACACTGATTTGTGGGACAAGGAAGATGATGATATTATCTGTGGTTTTGTTGTGTATGCTTACTGTAAAATCAGCCTCAAAAACACTGCGCATAAAACTTATACTGTATATCGTCGACTAGAAAGAGATGTAGGTATCCACTTTTTCACCTTATAGCACTGTAATGGGTAACTAATAAGGTCCAAAAACGATAAATCCCTTCGTAGTCGACTATACTTAGTATGAGTGGACATCGTGTAGATCAAAAACGTATGTGCACAAGGCTAAATGTACTCGTACCTATGATACAAAAAAAAAGTACAGATAGACAACAAAAGTTACCAGCAGTAAGAGTAGTAGATTTACGATTCCTATTGTGTCTTACATACATCACTCCAGAGATGGCGCTAGTAACAATGTAGTCTCTCATGACGACGTTTAAAGATTCCGCAGCCGTCTCGCTTATAAATTACCCTATAAAACACTTATTTACTTTGATATAATTTAAATACAAATCACAGTTATTTTAATGGTCGTGAAAACCAGTTTAATAAAATAATGATGCTTACAAATATGTCAAAGCGTTTAGTGGAGGCGCTGTTTCAACGGAAGATAAGGAAGTAATATGTTGTGGCGTGGTTGTAAATTCGCCCACCGGCATAGCTAACTTTGTAAGTAGGACAGAATTAACTAAAGACGGTCATAGAGAATAGTTAAACATTTTATTAACGTATATCCTGTTTATGGTATTCAACAATGGAAGCACGAGGTTGGTCACAACATTATTTTATCAATGTTACCAAATCAAACTGTCCACTGTGTCCTAGTTAATGTTCATTAGGTTACATAGTAGACAATGTCCGGTGATTAAAAACATTATCCTTTAATAAAGGGTGACGAGTAACTTATTATGTTTTTAAAAGTTTAATTTATTCATCATGTCAGCCGAAAGACGTCCACTGCTGGACATAGGCCTCCCCCAATTCTCTCCACTCAGACCGGTCTTGTGCTTTTCGCATCCACCGCGCTCCCGCGAAGTTAAATTTATTGCTTGACTAATAAAAAGGAGTGATAAGCTAAAAATTTGCATACAGAATGCGATAGCGTTTCTCTCCCTTAAACGGTCCAATTTTTACGTTTTTATATGACGTAGAAATTATGAAAAACTAGGCCTGTAGGTACCTTTTCTTTCAAAGAACATATTTCTTGAAAATATATTAATTAAAATGAAAAGAAACGGAAACGTAGAAACCTACTTTTTCATAATAACTACAACATGTTGAGAAATCAAGGAAACCTGACTGGATTTAGGTGGTGAGCCGGGTGGGATGGGAATCGTTACCGCCCGGCCGGAGCTAAATTCTAGGGTTCTATTGAAAAAGGCTGTAAGTCTCCTGAAGATCATGGGTCGGCAAAACAAGTAAAGTCGACTTAAAATGGACGATGTAAGTGTCAGTTCACAATCCTTTTAATTTAAACGTTCAAATGCAACTGATTGTGAGTATAATCATGACGATCTCTGGAATTATCGTTTTTAAATATCATCCAATAGCGGATGCAGGTGTTTTTCCAGAAGGTGATTAACAACTAATGAACAATGAACTTAATGCCTCTTTTAATTACGCATATAAATATTAAATAGACTCAGCGCAATGATACGACTACGCAGATGGCGATTGAAAGTAATATTCGAATTTGATGTAAAATGCGTTAAGATCTCTACGTTTGACAACGCGTTGAACTACGAAGCAAGCGGTCCTGGGTTCAAACAGAAGTGTTCGCATTGTTGTGTTTCGGTTTGGGGATAAGACAGCCGGTGTAATGACAAGTATAGAGGCATTCCATCTTAGTCCTCACGGCTGACAACGCATTTCCAGTCTTAGGATTGCAATCTTGTGAATGCGAATGTCTATGGGTTACAGTTTCCACTTACCATCAGGTATGTGTGCTCGTTTGCCTTCTCTACGCCATAAAAAAAAGGACATACATGGAATTTTAATTCCTATACCCCTTTGGACTATGTCAAAGTGTATGTGTATCAATCAAAACGTAAAGCACTTCTTATGATTTTATTTACAGTGTTACTTACACATAGTCCAAAGTGGTATAGGAATTAAATTCCTTGACTGTACCTATTAAAAATTGATGTGAAAATAAAAAATAAAAATTGGTAGGTAATGTAACTTGGTTAGAGCAGGTTAATCATACAATGTAGAAGAGGCAAGATGATGGGACACCAGTGGGTCCTAGCCAAGATGGTTTGCATCTTAGCCAGGATGACAATTGACTACGCTCAATCATTATCGCCATTATCGCATCACATAAGAATGTCATCCCATACGTCCCACATCCCATACTAACGTTATTAGCGTTTGCATCATGGCTTCATGTGTGTTTTAATAAGACAGAAGGGCAATGTCGTGTCATATCGGGGGTTAAAAAGGCAGAGAACAGAAGAATGACAAACTCCACACAGACACAGATGAATAAGGGTGATCATACTCGTAGCGTCGTCGTTCTGAGACCTATAGACATTTTTATTCTTAAGACTTCAATCATGAGACTGCAACTCTGGGACTGCTTAATGTGTCCTAATAAGACTTTAGTATTACTCAAACTTTGTGCAACTGGATGATATGCAGCGGGAAATAAACATTTAACAGATGAAAATCTCAAACCGAACCCAATTTTATTTGTACTTCGTCCAGCTGATTGTTCAGTCGGTCGTAAAAAAACTTTAAGTGTCAACGTTAGCGCACGCAGCATGGAAAACAACTCGTGCGTCGATCCGCCACCAGTTTACCGCCAAATCAAGTTTTTGTGAAACTGACAATGACGCAAACGGTGTTACGAATGACGCTTCATCAGAAAGGTCATTTATCTTCGGGTGCTCGTTACTTGTAATCCATTATGGTGTCATTAACATAACTCATTACTCGTGTTCAATGAGTGTACGAGTGTCAATGGAGAAAAATAAAACTAAATGAAGTTTTATGCTATCTTATTGCAGCGATATTTTCGGAGGCTATGACTTATGTACTTTCAGGGGACGTGCATACTCTTTGTCTCAACCTTTTCGGTATATTCGTTCCGTTTATGACCAACTCATATTAGGCATGCTCAAACTGATGCTTCACTTACATCTAGACTGAAAAAGTACTGACTGGACTCTTGTTCCTGGTCTAAGACTGTCCTTTCTACTTTTTATTTAGGTACCTATTCAGTAATATAGGTACTTCATTAGACTTATACTTTACTGGACCGCAAAACTAAGTATCACACTTTATATGACATGTTCTTTAAAAGTGTGATATTTAGTTTTGCGGTCCATCATCATCATCATCATCATCATGTCAGCCGAAAGACGTGCACTGCTGGACATAGGCCTCCCCCAAGGCTTTCCACTCAGACCGGTCTTGTGCTTTTCGCATCCACCGCGGTCCCGCGATCCTGACGAGGTCGTCACTCCATCTTGTTGGAGGCCTACCTACAGACCGGAAGACCAGAAGACGAGCTTCCGGTCCGCGGACGCCACTCCAGAACCTTCTGACCCCATCGGCCATCAGTCCTGCGAGCAATGTGCGCCGCCCGCTGTGCGGTCCAGTGTCGTATATATTCGTTTATTTATTTTTGGTTAACTTAATATGTATTTGCTATTTTTATCTTTACGAGTAGGTAGGTTAGGTACCTTTTGTGTCTTAGATTGTTGTACGTTTAGCCAACCGTTCTATTTATTTATTTCTCACTCTTTAGAAGCTAATTGAAAGAGGTCCCTTAATATGTACACCTTTGTTTATACCTTTTCTGTTTCTATTTTACTTTGTTATTTTCTGTTTAATAAGGACTATAATAAGGACTTTACATACACACATTATTTCACTTTCTCATAAGATTTCCTACATTTCTTTACATATTTATAATCTGTCTCTGAAGCCCTTAATATTAATGTCCCCATATTTTTTTAATGCGCTGGTAACTATTTCCGCTTATATTGAATAAAGGAATGTTTCATTAATATCATTCAACCCGTGTGTAACCCTGGCTTGTGGCAACCAATTAGTTTAATGGCGACTTCTGAGGTTTGATCTCTGTGTGTAGCGATTGAGTCACTCACGGGATGCTGCAATACTACAAGACCATTACTGTTACTGCTTATTAAACAGCAAAGCAGACCAAGAAACGAAATGTCAAGCGTCATGTTAGTATTTTGCCCAATTAAAATAAGGCCCATAACGCAGAACATCTAAATAGCAATAGGTATAGAATAAAATTCAAATTACGAAATCTCAAAACGTTTCAAAAGCAGTTAGCTCAAGTAGATTTGTGGTCGATTTGCGTCTAGGAATTTTTAAATATTTGACGTCTTATACACTTAGAGTTGTGGTTATCTAGCCGTGTCTCTATACATATAGACTATTACTGTATACATTAATATCTAAGGATAATTAAGGGCTTCTTTCGCACCTCCACGCCATTCAGTTTTCCTCAAAAGTCAACTGGTAACTCTGGTAAGACGGAATTGAATTCTCCTTTTGTATACTGATACTCCGCTAATACAATAAAAAATAATTAATTTAAATATTCTACGAATACATTAAAAAAAGTTGCTGTGCTTTTCGAAATACCGGCTTTTGACCGGTTTAAAAGATTGTTGTTTACCTTGCTATTGTAATGAAGTTGTACCGTATGGGGACCGCTTGGATTGACGATAAAAAATGTTTAAACGTATCATTTTCACTTTCTACTGGAGTTTCTTGAGGCGTATCATCTCCGCAATCATGGGCTTGTCCGAACCGCTAGTCTTCATTATAACTGACGTGTAAAAGAGTCCTCATGCGGCCAATTTACTGAATTAAACGTTGAAAAATAAATATACACTCCCTAAAGAGGCTATTTCGAAGCCTTGGTTCCTCGCCAGGGAATGCTTTTAGTGAAATCTGATGATGAATACCTCGAGCATCGATACAGGACTTCCAGAGTGCCTAGGATACCCAACTGAATGAATCTGCGGTTAACGCCGGAATTGTGCCTGTTTAGAAAAGCATCTAAAATGGCAATAAAATGTAAGGAAATCCAAGTGCTGACCCAAACTCCCCCGCTGTGGTGTTAACTGATTGTGCGATCAGTTAGGTATCTTAAGAACTTTTGACCTCCTCTATTGAACCTCGCAGTATCCACCATTAAACCTCACTCAAAACAACCCCTGGCGAGGAACCAACGCTTCGAAATAGTGTCGTTGAGTGTAATTAATGATGCAGTGACATGAGCCTGCAGCTACGCCGAGAACACAAAGGTCAGGGCATCTATTTGACCTGTTAAGGTGTTGTTAATAAGAGCTATCAAAACGTTGACAATACCATAACAGGTCAAACAATATAGTTTTTACACTCTATATAGAATTGAGGCGCTGTTTTGGCTCACGTATTATTATTATTATTATCTAGATATCAACTCTGAAACAACTTCGTGAAAGAATCTCACCGATCTGTATATAGGTAAATCTTTCAGTTTATAGTTTTCGTCTTTTAATTTAATTAGTTTATTTATTTGTCAATGTAATATTACAATATTAGTTGCATTGCATGTCAAAAAATACGAAACTAAATTGAGATCGTCAAAACATAAATATTAATAATCAAAGAATAGAATATAATAATAATTCATAATTCAAAACAATAAAAGTTAAACATCTACCTAATAATGGTCATTCGTCTGATGTCAAAATATGTACAATGAGTAATAAATGTCAGAAAAATAATAAATTTACATTTCCATTTTCATATATTCATCCACGGAGTATAACGAATTATTCAATAAAAGGTTTCTCAGCTGATGTTTAAATGCTTCATCGGATTTTAAATTATGGTGCTGTAATAAATAATAATAGGCAGAATGTGTTAGCGGTCATGTAATCCGGCCTAACTAATTGAATGTAGGCAATTTACCATTTAGGTGTGGAATGTGGACCAATAATATCGATAACAATAACTCAAGACACAGTAAAACTATGCTGTATAATGAGTCAATAAGGTCTGAATTTCGTTATTGTTTAGGAGTTCAATTAATGTTAGGGAGCCTGCATTCCATAAGCCTGAGAGAGTCTGTATTTTGCGGGTGGTAGGGCCTTTGTGCAGGGTCCGTCCGGATCGCCTACACCATCTTATCCATTAAACTACCGCCAAACAGCAGTGTTCGCGTTGTTGTCTTGCGGTTTGGGGATAAGACGCAGCCGGTGTAATGACTAGCATAGAGGCATTCCATCTTAGTCCTCAGGGTTGGCAACGCATTTGCAGTCTTAGGATTGCAGTCTTGTGAATGCGAATGTCTATGGGTAACAGTTTCCACTTACCAACAGGTGGCCTGTGTGCTCGTTTGCCTTCTCTATGCCATAATATATATATATATATATATATATATATATATATATATATATATGCCACACCCAATCGTTTTTACCCGACTGCTGAAGAAGGGTAACGTGTTTACCAGCCTATATATAAAAAAAAAAAAAAAATTTGACTTAATCTTGTGGATAAAGATACAGTGTATTAGTGACAGGTTGCAAGCCCATCGCCTAACAGTACTACAAGCTTATTCCCTTAGTCGCCTCTTACGACATCCGGAGTGGCACTGTTCCAATCCGGCAACCACACGGCTGCGTCCCACGAAACGACTGCAAAAACCACAGCTAAGTTAAACATACTCACATGCAGACGAAAATTCATTCGTCACAATAAACTGTGAAGAGAAAAATTAAAATATTTTACTTTTTAAAATACTATTAAAAATGGATTTAGTTCTTATTAACACTGCATGTGTCTTTCATTTGTTGTGTGGTAGATAACGTAATGGGATTTGGTGAGTATTCCGCTACGTTACTTTTAATGTTTGGGAACCCCTGGCCTAGTTCCTGGAACACAGTCTGGGACTAGGTCAAACCATGTGACCTTTATATTTAAAGTCATCTTAAACCTCTTACTGTTATTGGAATGGGCTTAAATTAGGAATGACATCTAAAATTCTAAGCGCTATCATATTGCCATGTTGTCTAGTAGTTTCAGATCGAACTTTCGGTTTCGGTCTAGTTTCGGCTGAGTTTCTACTACGTTCGAGAGATTAGGCGATGTTTAGACTATGGTAGTAACTCGTCACTACATAATTATGTATTTATATAAACCAAAATCACTTGCCGCTTCTGTCCGTCTGTATATTCGAGATAATGTCATAAACTACTGACCCGATTTTCATGCGGTTTTCACCATATCAGTTGATTTATGCAGCGTAGAGAGGAACGTGCCCGTATCCGTCCGTACAGATACTACGTCTGCACGGCGCGGTGCCGCGTCGTACCACGGTATATGACGGTACGGTGCCGCGCCCAGGGAGGTCCTTAGAGGGATGTTACACGCTCAGTATTTTCTCAGTTCAGTCCTTCAGTTTGGTCTGAATTACTGGAATATGATCGTCTAAAGTCTAACTTATAGTCTGTGCCAAATGGAATTGGCAAATTTGTAAACACAACCAAAAGAACTAATTTATCATTATTTAAAGATCAAGTAAGGTCTTACAATCATTTAAGTTTAACATTAAATAATTATTAAATGCTTTATTTGAAATAAAAACACGCTTGATAAATATTTGAGGTTATGTGTCTAACAGTAATAATTTGTTTACATCTTTGGCAATTTCAATTGAAACAGGCTATATGGACTGATGGTTCGGACGGATGAAAATTATATATTTTAAATTATTTCCTTTAAGTAATTGTGAATGATAAAATAGTGCCCGACGAAATGGAGCCCGACGTGTCTGCTGTGTCCACGCGACACAAAAGTGTCCATTCTCTGGTCGTTCTGACTAAACTGATGGACTTTTTGTTTGTTTGTTTTTGTTTTTTTGGACAATATCACACCAATTGACGTAGTCCCAAACTAAGCTCTGGGCTTGTGCTATGGGTACTAGACAACGATATAAATACTTATATAGAGAAATATATACTTAAATACATAGAAAACATCCATGACTCAGAAACAAATATTCTTGCTCATCACACAAATATCTGCCCTTACCGGGATTTGAACCCAGGACCGCTAGCTTCGTAGGCAGGGTCACTACCAACTAGGCCAGCGCGTCGTCAAGACTCGTCGTCGTCGTCGTCGACTGAACGAATGCAATGAAATACTGAGCGTGTAACTCTCCCTCTAAACGGCTCCTAGGCTTGCAGTCTTGTGAATGCGAATGTCTATGGGTCACAGTTTCCTCTTGCCATCAGGTAGCATGTGTGATCGTTTACCTAATCTATGCTATAAAAAAAGAGACTGGCATAGGTACATATTATCAGTCTGAGACCAATCTCGGATTGATTGTGGAACCGTTCGAACCATCGAACATTCTGGCGTCAGTTAAAGATTGACCAGACTGACGGAGTGAACTGATGAAAATGAAATATTGAGCGTGTAACCTCCCTCTTAGTAAGTTAAAGTTAAATACATCAACGGGCACGAACGTTGCAAAATATCATTCATTTCATTCCAATGCAAAATAGAAAAAAACAGTTTTTTTTTGTTGATAAAATGCGGGTATCTTTACGTCTAAACCAATTCAAAGTTTCATCGTCAACGTACGTCGTAAGGTAAGTATAATCTATCTTATCTTATCAAAATCTAGGCGGAAAATAAATTGACTTTTATGTTCATGGAAGTCTATGCTACAATTAAATATTATACTAATGCCCCAATTTCATCATCATCATCATTATCAGCCGCAAGATGTCCACTGCTGGACAAAGGCCTTCCCCAAGGTTTTCCACAACGATCGGTCCTCTGCTGCTGTCATCCACCGGTTTCCCGCGACCTTTATCAGATCGTCAGTCCGGAGCAAAAATACCGGGTCCGAGTGCGTTTTCATACAAACGAGACTGTTTCGAAGCCTTCGTTTCTCACCTGGGGTTGTTTTGAGTGAGGTTTAATGGTGGATACTGCGAGGTTCAATAGAGGAGGTCAAAAGTTCTTAAAATACCTAACTGATCGCACAATCAGTTTACACCACAGTGGGAGAGTAAAGTTTGGGTCAGCACTTGGATTTCCTTACATTTTATTACCATTTTAGATGTTTTTCTGAACATGAACAATTCCGGCGTTAACCGCAGATTTATTCAGTTGGGTATCCTAGGTACTATGGAAGTCCTATATCGATGCTCGGGGTATTCATCATCAGATTTCACTAAAAGCATTCCCTGGCGAGGAACCAAGGCTTCGAAATAGCCTCTTTAGTATGAAAAACGCACTCTGACCCGTTATTTTTGCTCCTGAGTGTATTTAAAAATGAACTCCTATATTTCTCCTTGTCACGCTATAACTTGAGAACGGATGAACCAATTTGGCTGATTTCTTTTTGGTGGTATTCGTTATGTTCAAGACAAGGTTTTTTATGAAAGAAATAAAAGTAAAATCCAGCGGGAATGTCAGAAATTTGCAGCGGGGCGGAGCCGCTGGGCCGCTAGCACTTAATATAACTTTATACAACATTTTTTAATACTAAAACGCTCACACCAGCGAGCCACCAGATGGTAAGTGGTCACCGTAGGCGTAACGTTTCTATTTCCTATTGGCTCGAAATGTATAGAGTTGTCACAGGCCGTCGACGCGATCTGCCAACAGCTTACATTTTGTCGATTATCGAAAGTCGCTTAGTCGTTAGTCGCTCCCTTTTCGCCTAAATTCATAATTTTGTCACAAAAAACCATTCATGATGCAAAATCAGAAAACGGTTGTATTAGCCAAAAATGATGCATTTTGATGTTATAAAACCATTTACTAAATAAAACAAGTCGATTGTATGGACCATAATTATATACTTAGCGTTATACACCATGACTAGGTCCTTACCTGCACTGAAAGAAACCCAGTTAGTTGGTAATATTGCCAGCGTTTAAAAAAAAGAGTAGGCTCATTGTTTTTTGAACGTCCCTGAGTCGTAGCGGGCCGCAGTAAGCTTTCACAAAGCTGTCGTGCGTGGTTAAAATATATTGATGGGGCCAAAGGACAAAGATAAAAAAAAAAGATAAAAGACATTTGTGGGATTGGGGCGGTCACGTCTGCCGCATGCACCCGGACCGTTGGGCTAGGGTAGCCACCAAGTGGGTGCCGCAAAATGGGCGGCGTAAACGGGGCAGGCCTAGACGGAGACGGCGGGACGACTCGGACGCATTCCTCAACAACTGGCCGGAAGAGGCACCAAATAGGGACTCATGGAGATCAAGGGGAAAGGCCTTTGCCCAGCAGTGGGACACTCATACAGACTAGGAAAAAAAAAAGACATTTATTCAGTAAGTAGGCCGAACGGGCACTTTTACACTTCAAGAATCTACCAGCGGTTCCCAAGAGGAGACCACTACTGAGAAGAAACGCCGCAAGAAACTCAGAAGTCAGTCATTTTTTTAAACAAATTTCATAAGTTAAGAAGTATTAAATTAATTTATGGACAGAAGTGACCTACGTTCATTTAATAACCAAAAAAATAAAAAGAAGAAGAAGAAAACTAAGAAGAGAAAACTGCTACTCAGTTTTCTCTTCTTAGTTTTCTTCTTCTTCTTTTTATTTTTTTGTTTTTTAGGCAACAGCCAGCTTTGAACAGAGTAGAGTCGAGATGGCTCAGTATGGCAGCTACGGTACCTTTGCCACACGAAAATGGCCTTACGTGACCATGCCTAACTTCTTAAGTTATGTCAATCGACTTTATACACAACTAACCTAACTTTTGGATCTTAACATTATACGAATAAAGTCGAGAAGCGGTAAAGTTTCTTGGTCGACTTCACGTTACCTTCATTGTTATGTAGGCAAAAAAGAGTTGTGATGCCAATCGATCCTAGTTCTCTCAAAAACCAAAAGCCTCTTTGAGACTAACCAAGTTACTGGAATACTTTTCCATATGATTTGAAGGATTTTTTCTATTCCTTTTACGCCAGTCGTTCAATTCGATTCAAATTAAGGACGGTCTCCTAAGGTAACTTTCGCGTGGGGACAACGGATCCAATAGCTGTCCTTACAAAAAAATAGAACCATCTACAGGTCGGAATTAAGTTCATGCTGCAGGTGGTCCTGTTTCTTTTTTGTTTTAGTTATATGAAATAATCGACTACGTATCGAAGTGGACATACCTACCTATAGTTAGATATCGTATGCAAACCAAGTATACGATAAAACAAAGCATAGCGGTAAATGCATTCCGTTACAGTTTTTAATAGGTATATTATAGGTTATAGTTTTGAGTTTTTTCGCATGTATAAAGTAAGGTACCATAAAAAAATATGAAGACCGTGTTAAACATTATTTTACACGTTTATTACGTTACACTCGAATAGCTATTCGCCGGGAATCGAACGTGGGACCGCTAGCTTTGTAGACAGGATCACAACTGGGCTAACCGTGTCGTCCGCCTACTTATTTTGCGACTAGGTCAATTTGTGTGATTGTTTGCTTGCTGATATTAATTATTTTTAAGACATTTATAAACTTATATATAAGTAAATGTTAATTTTACGGTGCATGTAGTGTCTTATTTAAGTATCACACGACTGCTGAATACTTGCCACAGCTAGAAACGTTCCCGTGTAAAGTAGTCTTCACATCTATGGATTTAAAAGTAATAATATCCACAAAGGTGCTAATCCGGAACTTGGCCATGTACCGAACATGGCCAGGCGTAATGATTTCCATACAAATTGGGCTACCTATCGAGTAGTTGGCACTATTTCTCTACGCAAGTAAAGCCCGGCGTCATCTTCACGTGCGGCCAACTCGCAGCTGGGTCACTTTCTCCACACAACCTTGATTTCTTACGCTCCTTACTATCGTAACTCGGCATTTTTGTCACCTTACAATCAAAAACTTTTACTTTTCAACTTTCAAAATCATAGACTTACCCATCACGTTAACGATTATATAAATTATTATTATGAATACGGAAACTTGCGCAAGGAATGTTAATGCATTTTTTAATTAATACGTATCGATTTCTCGAGCAGACTTTAAAAATTTCCGTAATTATTAAAAGCAGGTACTTACCAGTCATGAAGAGAGTAGAATCCAGAAAAACGTCTCAGAAAAATTACGAAAATGGTCACCAAAAACACACACCGTACGCGGAAATCGAAATTCAAAACTGGATTACGTCACTGTCACTTTTCCCGCTTAATTTGGCGCCAAAACACAAGCACTGCTTACAAAAAAAGTTGAAAAAAATTAAAAAGTCACGGTTGCCACGCGCGCCTCGCTCTGTGGCTCCACCGGTTATGAGTCGATTTCTTGTTTACACACACAAGAAACGTGAAACTACAACCCGGTCGCAGGAAAACGCGGCAAAATGAAATGCATTTCCGCATTGAGCCGGTGCATTTCAATATGGAGGTTTAATAGCGTGTGCCAACCGGGTGTAGTGGCTAGTTTTCGCAATTGCGGGTAGACGTCGGTAAATAATCGCGGCCCTCAGCAACCATTGTCTGGCTGTTACTGGCCAGTGCCGTAGCCCGTTAGTGACAACATTGTTTTTTATTGACATTGGCAAACCATAAGCAAAAACGACGGTTGACTGAGATGAAAATCGAACTACAATTTTTATTGACTACGATAGTATTTGTAACGAATCCACTCTGTACTATGAACTGTGGAAGGGTAGGAGTTGAATTTTAAGCCATTTTTAAACCATTTTTTGGGGCTTTCATAAAATATAAGTATTTACATATGTATGTGTACGATGCCTGCGTTTCCTTTGCTAAATCTGTGCGTAAAGGCGTCTTGTATTTTTTCTTAAATAATTCTGACACGTTTTCCGGCTGACATTTCATATATATTTTATTAGGTATAATGCTGGATTAATAATAACGCTATAACAATAATAAGTATGTATGAACAATTAACGGCCGACTTTACAGTTTCTTGTTGCCCTTATCTCAGTGGTAGTCTCTTGGGAAGCGTTGGTAAATTTTGGACATGACATGTAAAAGGGCCTTTGCGGCCTACTTACTGAATACATTTATTGTAATAGCCATTATAAAAAACTTTATAAGTATTAAGGTAGATTCTGAAAACTAGTTTAATTCCTTTTATTTTTAATTTAATTCCCGCTATGCGACAGATAAGTACCTAATAGTAAAAGTATGCCAAGTACGGCTACGCTCAGAATTCTGCTAAAAAAACATCACTCATATCATATTAGACTGCCCGAAATGTTAGCATCATTGTCTTCCCTTATGTATTTATTATGTGATGACACAAGCTTACTATCCTACCTTTTTTTATGAAGGGAAACAAACAGCAATTTATAATGCAATATAGTTAATACATCGTAACAACCACGTTGGCCAAAACAGTTTCCACTGCTGGATTAAATACAGTCGCTTGTTGCTCATATTATACTTGCAAAAGTTTGTGTGTTAGTTCGTTACTCGTTCACGCTGCAACGGCTGGACGGATATGGATGAAATTTACATGAAGATAGCTTATAAGTACACCTTGAATTCAAAAGCCTCGTTTCATCCCGGAAATTTTACAAGTACCCGAGGGAATAACTATAATCGACATCTATGTAGATGAAGTCGCGGGCAGAAGCTAGCTATAAGAGCGGTACTCTAAGGGCCGTATTAATAAACTCATCTTGACTGTGAGGCCCGTCACAAGATACGTCAAAGTATGCGCCAAATCATGGACCAATGTCATTTTTGACACAACTCGAGACGAGCATTAGAGTTGGGATTCGTTTATTAATACGGGCCTAAATTATTTGATATTATGTTCAAACCCAGCAAACGTATGTTCTTGCAAACCATTTTTTTTTTCATTTTTTAGAATAACATCCAAGACCTAATTACAATTCAACTATAGTTATTCAGCCGCAATTGTTTATATTGCATTGTGCCCAGAAAAAAACGACCAAGTCCATCGCTATTGTTTCAAGAGATGGAAATACCTGCGATTAAGACAATGAGTGCCCTTCATGTTGAATCTCACACTAAACGGAGCCAATATCGCTTCAATGAGTTAATTACTAAAGTAATATTCGCCGACCTAGACTAGCAACTAGCAATGTAGAACAAAGGACAAAGAATAAACTTGAACTTTTGTATTCATTATGTTCACGGCAAATTAGGATTGCTATCGCATATAAAAATATCGAAGAATATGGGCCACTTTGTTTCATTCAGAAACACTTGGTTGGTAACTTTAAAGCTTTTTTTAGAGGTTTTTCTTCTTCAAATAACGGTAAAAGTTTTAATAACGTTGCTTTTATGCAATGGACACGGAGAAGGTCAACGAGCACACAGGCTATATCAAAGAGATGGGCTATATAATAGATAAATGGGATCTAATATCCACAAACATTTTGCATTCTTGGAAAGGAATGATTGCAATCTTAAGACTGCAAATACGTTGCCAACCAAGATGGAATGCCTCTATGCTAGTCTTAACACTGCAGCTTGGTGCCCTTGGCGGTAGGTAAAGGAAAAGATGGTGGTACAATCCAGACAAACCCTGCATAACCTATGAATAAATAATTGACATTTAAAAAAAAACTTCAATGGACCTATGCTTATGATAAAATTCATTTATCCTTGGTGCTATTACCAGGATTCTGCTGTTTTAAATGCTTTATGTTGTGGTTTTACATCGAGGAGGAGAGGATTTTTTTTCACGTGTAGATACGTCTTCCTTTAACTACCTACTTAGGTATCAAAATCAATGATCATAGTTTAAAAGGGCGGTGGCAAGTAGGTATAAGTAGGTACCAATATTAACCTATTGTTATATAAATATATCCTTACAGTTTTCCTTAGGGTAGGTACCTTATCCAAAATCCATGGTAGAATATCAGAAAATTTAAGGTATTAGTGTTTTGCCGCCTGTATCTTTTTATTGAGCAAATTTATCTGAAGTTGTATTTGGTTTAAGTAGCTACGAGGTAGAATTTGTTAGCAAGGTTGAAAAAAAATGATGAAACGCTGCGATGGCTATGGAAATTGAAAAAACGGGATTCAAACAAAGGGTACAAAATAATTGACCATCGTCACGATATCTGCTTAGCGGAAGACTTGTCCAGTGGTCGTCTTGCCGCTGACATGATGGTGATGATGATGAACCATGTCGAGTTTGCCAACCGTTTTGCCACCATCGTGTGATCGATTTTTGTTAAAATAAAATGAGTATTTTTTTTTCGAATCCTTTCTGCGTTTAGTTTAGTTCAGATTTTTAATTTATTGATTTGGGTTAAATGTTAAATTAATTGCATTTTAAATAATATTATTTTGGCTATATTTTTATTTGTATTCCGCTTGCTAAGCCATTTTTTTTTATTTCTCAATCGAAAACCAGCCTTCGTCAATCATTAACCAAATCTAAACGTCTGACGTATGTCATTTTTGACATTTAAGGTTATGTTTTCAGTTTTGTCTGGTTTTCTCAATACTTTTACTTTTTTGCTGTTATAACCATCAAAATAATCGACCATGGCACTACTTAAATCAATAGTGTTTCGTTATATTTGTAAGTCTATAGTACAACACACGTTTGACTACGTTTTAAAATCATACATAAAGTAATAATACTCTAATTGCATTTTGTTATTTCAGTGAGCCCGCGTCTTGCTCTACCTGTAAGATTCTCCTCGGACCTTCCTAACACGGTTGAAGACGCACCAGTGGAGATCAAAAACCCGTACAAGAAGGAAACACGACAATGCATTCTATGTAAACTCAACATAACTCCGGACTACAAGAACTATCGTCTTTTATCGCAATTCCAGAGTCCATACACTGGTAGGATCTACGGACGACATATTACAGGGCTGTGCCAAGCCAAGCAAGAACTAGTTGAAGCAGAAATCAAAAAGGCACAGAACTGCGCCTACATGCCATATTATCACAAAGATAAGGTGTTCTTAAAAGATCCTAAGTTGTTTGACCCGGAGAATCCTATTCGCTCACACAGGTTTTGATTTAGTAGTATGGTTAGTTTGTAGTATAGTGTTAATAAAGAAATTTTAATTTAATCTACGTTTTATTATTACTTCTACACAGGGATTGTAAAACCGGTTAAATTGAATACCTGTATATAAATTGTCAAATGATTACCGCTAAAAAAAAATTACCTATATTCGAATTAGAGGTAATGTTGTCATTCCGCTTTTGTCTTTTTCACTATGTATGCACTATTTACAGTATTCTTTACCTCTATTTAATACCGGTATTCTCTTTGCTTTTTGGTTGCTCTTGATATAGATAAGGTGTCAAGTAGACATTATGACTGAAGTACCTACATCAAATAGGTGTAACGTAACTCGATAGCTCGATAGTACTGAACAAATGATGGTCAATGACGTCATGATCAAAATGAAAAGGACAAACCGATCATATGACAGAATGGTAATCTTTTCGGTGATTGTCATAATTAAAAATTAGAAAATTTGCTTGTTTGGACACTGACAGGTATTACCGGTAATGGTTTTATTGGTAAAGTATCAAATAGGGGTTATGTTGTCAATTGTCGAAACCGCTATTACATTTGAATACCGGTTTTGATTATACCGCTTATTAGAGCTTTAGTGATATAAATACCGAAATACAATTATAACCGGTTATACCTTATTTAAAACCGGTAGTAAGAATACCGGTAACGATCCCTGCTTCTACAGTAACCTTGATATGTATTGTGGTTATGTTGTAATTGATAATTTCAACAGATAATTTAAGAACTTTAAATTTTCTTACGTATTTTTTAAACTAGCCATGAACAGCTATTGAAATAAATATAAATGATATTTTTAGTCAAGTTTGCATAAAAAAAAATCAAGCTAGATTTAGTACTCATTGATAAACTAATAGATGAAGCAAGCCAAATAAGAACCTATCGGACCAGATCACATGTTTTATTAGTATACTCTGCATCTGTATCAAAAATGTACTCGGAAAATCAATCTATACAAGCAATGTAAGGGCCAGATTACAGGGCTAAAACAGTTTAGACTGAATATGTATAAAACTATCGGTCATGAATTTTCCATGTTTTGACACAACTAAACTTTACTTATTCCTGCAGATCTACTACATTCATATATAAAGAAAAGTCCAATGAAATGCAGTAGTCAAACAGTAACTATGTATTCAATAACAGAACATTAAACTTTGTACTTTAAGAACTTAAATATCATTAAACTTAGACAAGACCGCACTAGCATCGTCAGGTGTATTAAAGCAGTCATGGTCCGAATCATACCCAACCAGTGAAGGGGGTATCTTTAACATCTGCAGGATTTCTGAATAGTCCATATTGTGTTTGTCCGGACATTTGATTTTCATCAAATCCATCAGCTCCATTAGGGCTTCTTGACATCCCTTTTGCCACTTTTTTATTACGACTCGTAATTCCTCTGTCTCATGCGTCATTGTTTGTGCTAACAGCATTTTTTTCTTAACTTCAATCCTAGCTTTCAAATCGTCAATATCTTTCTGTGTTATAGAACCAGTAGACTTTGCTTTAAGGGGCTTAGTGACCTTTTCATATGTTTTCCTGATTAGAATAGTCTTTTTCTTGTCAAAAAAGTCATCATCATCATCATCTAAAGAACATTGTGTTGGTGGTTTAGGCTGCGGAATAATCTTGGATGCTTCTGTTTTTTTAGTTTTAGCAGTTTTGTTTTCAAACTGAGGCTTTTTATTTTCAATTTGTCTAGTTTTATTTCTACTTGTAGTAGCTATGAATTCATCATCATCATCTATAGCATTTGTGGTTTGTTTGTCTGTTTCAATGTTTACTTTTTCATGCGAAGTACTTGGAGGTGCTTCGAGATTTTCTTTTTTATTTAAAGTACTTAAAGGAGCTTCATCTGAGTCAGAGTCAAATAGAGGCTGGGAAGTTTCTTTGGGTTTATCATTGGCCTTGTCTTTTACTTTAAGTAGTTTCCTCTGAATAACAACAATACACTCCTTTGTAAGTTCATTAGGACTTCTAGTTTTTGTTGTCTTTGATTCAGACTTTTTCTTTATTAGTTTAGCTACTTCTTTAGCAGGAGTTTCATCCAAACTTTCTTCTACTGAAATGGTGCCATGTTTACTAGGTAAAGGCGATACATTAACAGATTTTAGGGGTGTAGTAAATTTAGTGTTCTTCAACTGTTTCTTAGGCTCTGGTGACTTAACCTCTTTCTCTCCTGGGTCTTCCTCAGGATTAGAAGCAACTAAACTAATGTCATCTTCAGGTACAGCCTGCGATATTTTGGTTTCTTTAGTGCATTCATCGATACTAACAGACAGAGGCGACTTAACTTCATTGCTACTTTCTTGACTATGTAGTGTTGCTAAAAAGGTTTTAGATTTTTTTTTCCTCGGTAATTCAACGTTTCTCAGCGGGGTCTTCACAATATCATTTGTGTTAGATGCTGTAATATCACATTCTTCTCCTGCGGAATCAACATTTTCGTTCGCCTTTTCCTCAGATTCGACAACGCTCTTCCTTTTTCTAGTTGGTCTTTTTTCTACTTTAACCTCGATGTTTTTAGGTATATCGGAGTTCAGAGGTGATATAAAAGGCGAAGGACCCTTTTTCTTCCAATTTCGGGAGAGACCGACTCTCCTGCAAGGTGTTAACAAAGATTTACTTATCCCACCTGGGGTTTTAGGAGACTCTTTGGCGTTGTTTTTAATAGACGAAACATTCTTCATGGTTGTGCCCTAAGGACTAGTTTAATTTAAATTTTAAATCTTTCAATTTGCTTTTCTGTATCCTTGTTTGTAAATAAACACAAGTCACGAAGAGAGCTATTATAAGGGTAGAAATTCTTTACTAAAGAAGATTAAATCTTTGACAGTGTTTTGTCAGATTCATGACATATCTTCCCGCCAAGTAAATTCATAAAGAATTCGTACTGTAATAAGTTTCAGACACAATTATAACCGCCATACGCGTAACATGTTTGTTAGGTTAAGTGCCCCTAATAGCGTTTAGTGATGGCGAAAAGAAATGTTAGTCGAAACTGTACATTTTATCAAAATAATCTGGCACTCGATTATCGATCCAAACTGCCATTGTTGATATTATGGTTTAAACTGTAAAAGAAATAAATGTGTTGTATACTAAATGGGTGCCCCTTGAAATCTCGACAAACTTTTCATCGAATATCATTTCATCGAAAACGATTTATAGAATATTTAGTATAAATATTATCTCTTGTAATATTTTGGCTTCATCGACTATTCATTATAAATTAAAACAATTATTAGAACAACGGTACAAGGATTTTTAAATGCTTAAAAATATATTTCATAAACTATTCAAGAGACACAACAACTCAATATTACTAAAAACTAGTTTGAATTGCAACACATTGTTATGCGACAGAGTACACATAGGTGCGACGACGAGCGAAGCGAGGAGGAGTGTGTTAGGTGAACTGCGACCTAACAGCGCGCAAAGCCAAGCGAGCGAAGCCGAGCGAGCGAAGCGAGCGTGCCGCGGCAGCGGCCGGCGAGCGTCAGAACCGATTTGTTTTATTTCTAAATAATATATTGGATAATAAAGTATGAAATAAAAATCTGTCCCTTAAAGTATATATTTAATAATATTTATAAACATTAAAAATCGGTGTTTGAAAAATACATCATTTAATTGTTCGATGTAAAGAATATTCGATCAAATGAAAATAAGCGAAACGTTGACTTTGAACTGAAATTCGATTAAACGTTTGTCGATATTTCAAGGGTAAACCATACTAAATAACGGTTAGCTTGACTTCTAGTTTTAAGGTTAGCAGTTAACAGCCAAAATTGTCTTTGAATCGATTCTAAGTTATCGAAATGATAAGTCAGTCATTATTCATCCCCACCCTAGCTTTCATCCATCAAAATTTCGCCCAAACGAAACGACTGGTTGGTCGATGTTGTGCAACTAATATTCTTAAGCAGACGCATTTTTAGAGTTTTCTAGAACTGTGTTTGTGTCGCGTCCGTGGTGTTTGTAATTCACGAAGAAAGTAAAACTTTTCCTGGGATAAACAAAAACATTACATAATGCCACTGCTAAGGCTGACGTCGGGTACTTTTGGGCAGCTGCGTACTTTCGCGACGTCGCAGGCGCTCGGGAAGCGCGTGAAGACCTTCGCGGTGTACCGCTGGAACCCTGACGAGCCCGAGAAGAAGCCGCACACCCAGAACTATGAGGTGGACCTCGACGAATGCGCGCCGATGGTCCTGGATGCTCTGTTGAAAATTAAGAACGAGATGGACCCGACGCTGACCTTCCGTCGCTCCTGCCGCGAAGGCGTCTGCGGTTCCTGTGCCATGAACATCGACGGTGTCAACACGCTTGCCTGCATCGCTCACATCGACCAGAGCTTAAACAAACCCTCCAAGATCTACCCGCTACCGCATATGTACGTTGTAAAGGACTTGGTGCCAGATCTGACCAACTTCTACCGCCAGTACCAGTCCATTGAGCCATGGCTGCAGCGTAACAAGGAAGCCGAAAAGGGCAAGGAAACTCAGCTGTTGCAGGATGTTGAAGACCGCGCCAAGCTTGATGGCCTGTACGAATGTGTGCTCTGTGCTTGTTGCTCAACCAGCTGCCCATCTTACTGGTGGAATGGAGACAAGTACCTTGGACCTGCAGTGCTTATGCAAGCCTACCGCTGGATTATTGACTCCAGAGACGAGGCAACTGCCAAACGACTATCGAAACTCAAAGACACATACTCTTTGTACCGATGCCATACGATCATGAACTGCACACGAACCTGCCCGAAAGGCCTAAACCCTGGCCGTGCCATCGCTCAGATTAAAACCCTTCTCTCAGGTATTGTTAAGAAAGAGGCACCAATTCTGGACCCGGCAGGCTTAGAGAAGACGGCAGCACGCAACTGAACACGGCAAGGAACTGTCTTTAGAAAAATGGATGTACTTAAGTAAAATAAATAGGTTTAGGTCAGATTAGGCTCATAATCTCTCTGGGTTAACCTACAATACCAACATACTAAAGGCGCATTATTATATCTCTATGCCAAACGCCTATTTTGTATGACAAGGTGTGTTATTGTGTATAGAAAATTACGAACTTGTGAAGGCTATGTAGCTGTTAACTGCTCTGGATGTTTCTTAACACATTTGAGAACAAAAAATAGCTACCTGCTTCCAGTTATAGCAAAAAAAAGGTACCTGCTTACACAATACCGCACCTTAAATTTTGAATCTTCTAGAATCTTGACAAATCAGGCATTTATACCTATAAAAGTTTTTTACTAGGTTTTCTACCATTAATTTGTTAATATATTTTTATGTTGATCTAATTTAATCAACAACCCATCTTTTCTAAAGACAAAGTGGATTATTTAACTTAGTGAAATTATCAAAAGTATTATTTCAGATTTTTATTAGTGTATTTGTCAAATACAATCATTGATCATGTAAGTTATTTTCCTTCCCGCCATGTGATGTAATTTATTTTCATGTCGCAACCATCTTAGACAAAATGTTAAGTGTAACATGAATTTGTTTTAAATAAATGACTATTTATTTAATGTTTTGGTTTGATTTGTCATCAGGTAAATTTCCACTGTAGATATTTGATGCGAAAAATTACATAATAAAATTACCTATATACACTCTGTAAAACAATATTGCTTTTGACATGTTGTCGTATTGACAACAATATGATGGCTTGTATTTACTTGACAGTAGAAACAACATGAAATCAATACAAACATCTGCTGCATAAACCTTTATTTAGCACAGATATTTACAAAAGGAACGCAAATGAGCTTTATGGCCTAACCCTATATTTAAACCGCGTATAGATGGGTTACTTTTGATTAAAATTTACCACATTTTGTATGGACAAATGTCAAATTTTAACCAGCAGTAGGTAGGGAGGCCATTTGCAACGTCAAAAGATGGCGGATGTGTAATTTGTTTTAGTTTTTATTTTTGTGTACTTATTTAGCTGTTCAAAGTTTTTTTTTGTTAGTGATTTGTACTTTTAATGCCTTTGTGTTGCACAGTGATAGAAGACTTGGACTTATTTCGTGTATCCTGGCATCTTACTTCTCGTTTCAAGTGGACTCACAGTGGTAAAGAGGTTAAAGCTACCTTGGCCTCTGTCCTACATATCACCGTACAACGTTGCCACCAATCTTCCTAGAGAAGATTGGATTGTGTTTTATTGCTATATAGATTTATACTTATATATACTTGACAATGGCGAAATCACTTCATTGTGGAAACGTAGTGATTATATTCTCTTTGGTAGTAGCTGTTCAAGTCGCCGCGAGGCAAAGAAAAAAAAAACCAGCAGTAGCCTGTTAGTTATCTGTCCGCGGTTTGAATATAGGGTTTGGCCGTTAGGGCTTCAGGGCAAAATATTCAAAATTGAGTTACTGAAAGTGAATAAATATATAAATCGTAAGTAATTAACTAGAGTTCCTTCTATTATGAGTTATGACGCAACAATTTAAGTTGACTGACGCTGGGTGATTCTAACAGATATAAGAGGAAGTGAATTACTTGGCTGTTTTGCATTTACTATTAACCAGTCATTACTTCCGACAGATTAGCAGATGTTGACACAAGTATCGGCCATTTGAAAACAATGGACAATGCCAGGTAGTCTCGATTGACTTTGTTTCATAGTGGCTCCATGTACTGTGTAGCCCTCTTCATAAGGAGTTCAAAGTTTTTAGGAGTTAGCGGATAATTAGTATCTACTTACAGACAGACAAACGAAAACCGCGAAAAGCGGATTTGTTTATTCTATGTAAAGATAAAGATATAGCAGCGCTATATTCAGCCTAAACATTGAATGGCGACTTAAACGTTTTTACAATAACAATAGGAATTTCGCGGTTTGTTACTCACATAAATTACTCGTTTTATTACGCTATAAGCTGTATATGAATAATCTAGGTACAAACAGTCGGCCAATGAAAAAGTCTGTCGTAAACCTATGTTTGTATGCATGTATATGTAACGTGAAAACGTGATGGTTCCAACGCTTAACGGTCAGCGGTTTCAGCGCTGACTTAAATGCAAGCATAACGCTGAGTTGGGTGGGACCATTCCGTGACATTCCTCTTGTGCATAATTTTCTGGTCTTTGTTTTTTGTTGGTTACGAATAACTGTTTCTCTTTCTTTCTTTTCTTCTTCCTTTATATCGTCTGGAACTTGGACGAGGATTTTGCTCTTCACAAAATTTCACAATACAGCCTTGTTAGTACTTAGCCGTGTAGATTTGTTTGTGTTCGTTCGCCATTTTGAATATCGATGTTAAGCCACAGACCTAAAAAAAAAATTAGGTCCGTGTGTTAAGCATGCTTAGGGCCTAGGTCCTTTATCCAACATTACCTAAAAAAAGCTTTAATAAATTTAATTAATGCTTTCGAAATAAAAATGGTTGTGTCTCTAACTTCATTTTATAAATCATGTGATTTCATTTAGTGTTAGAATCTTAATTAAAACGGTTTATCAATTAATTAATAAATCCGTAGACATAACATCATAAACTGATAAATACTTGGGAATGAACATTTCTCAGTAGATAATAATGTTTACAAAAGGAATGACTCTGAATAATTATCGATTGCACAACGACTGATAACAAAAAAGCATTAAGCCATGACCCGTAAGACAGGTTATCATCATAAACATACCCAGTTAGATATTTAAACTTTGCGATTGCGTCATTTTAACTTGGGTGGTAATAAGTTATTTTTTTAAGATAATGAGACGGCAGGCCCCGCCTGATGGTAAGTGGGCTCTGAAACCCATAGACATTAAAAATCTCAAGAGTGCAATGCTAAGACCTCAAATGCGTTTCCAAACCTGAGGCCCAAGATGGAATGCCTCTATGCAATTAATTTCACCGGTTGTTTTATCCCCACACCGGAACACAGCAATGCGAACACTGCTGCTTGCGGTGGTTTAATGGAAAAGATGGTGGTAGCGATCCGGCCGGACCCTGCACAATGTCCTAACACCGCTATAGTTTTATTTATTACTAAAAACTGTCAATTCATCGATTCATTCGTCTACTGAAAACATTTTTTCAGGATATCTTAAATATTATTTTCATCACACTTGCTCGTATATGGTGTTATTCCATGCCTGTATACAGAAGGACAATGGCCTAAATTGTTCCCGCGGGAATAATGGCGAGTTTGTCATTACTCCCTAGGGAGTACCTAATGACTTTCTTTTTAAAATTTGCAACTCTTTCGTACATCATTTCTGACTAAGGAGGTTTAATTTTCAGTCAAAAATTAAATCGGTTTCTAATTTCATCTTTAAAAATTAGCTATAGACTAACTTACATTACACAAAACCTATACGCTTCATTAAACTTCATTATTTTTATACCTATTTCAAGTTTATATCAACATTTATCATTAATTTTAGTAATTATAAATGTTTATTAAATTGGCTAAATCTGGCTCGAATCCAGGTCGAAACTAAACGCAGTTATTATCTGTGGTAGAGGTCAGTAAAAAAATATCGTTTCCATTTACGTTCCCGTTCGTCAAAAGTTATTTCTTTGTATTTTGCAGTGTTTTCTCTTTGTTTTTTTTCCTCGCAAATGTGATGAAAACCATTGTGTGTATCACAGGTAGTAAGGGGATTACTAACTCGAGTCATTAAAAGCCCTCCGCCTTCGGCGTCGGGCTTCTAACACTCTCGTTAGTAATTCCCTTCATACTACCCTTGATGCACAATGTACTATTACGTAGGTTAAACTAGTAAGTGTAAAAAAAAACTCATGCGGCAAGAAATCCCTTTCGATGAAATGAAAATTTTGCGTAATGATACGTTCTCGTTGAAACGAGTAACGATAAGGTAATAGGCACCCCAGTAAAATAGATCTCGCCACTTCAGTGATCTACAACATTTGATTAAAATAAAAGTCCCAATAAATTTATAAATAAGTATTTATTAAATATTTATTATATTTATTTTTATTATATTTAGCAACAGTTAACAGCTGAAAAAACATTAATATAATTAATATTATATTCATACTGGTCTACAGCAATGTGCAAATGTTAAAAAACGTGTATTGTATGCCTAATTTGCTTTAAATCTAAGTGTAAACATATACGGATATCATACATACATTTGTAAGATTTAATAAAAAAATGAGCTCCCATTCATTTTATTATAATAAAATCTATTCATATGCGACCTATAAATAAATATACGTTTACACTTTGATTTAACTGAAATACTTAGCTTATACTACGATACGCACACTTTGAACCTTTTAACCTGTCAAGAATTACAAAAAAACAATATAAAGTTCACCATTATCTTCATCATCACCATCATGTCACTATGTAGCCATCTGTTTGACATAGACTACCTTATCAGCCTCCAATTAACCGTTAGTGAACAGGTTAAAAGGTTAACAATAATTTGTATGGCTGGGCTCAGCTACCGAATTACTGTTATTTGATTGTCTAAATAAACTATTCAGTGATATAATTAGCTATTATTTCACCTAGACAATACGCACTTAACATCGTCACACTAGCACTAGACTTAATCTATTCTAGCAATTTACGATATTTATGCTGCATCAGCACTAATCAGGACCCTAATTAATTCCAAAACAAGAACCAAACTTATCAAGAAATTTCGTTAATCGTA
The DNA here is from genome assembly GCA_923062465.1 of Acleris sparsana. Taxonomy (NCBI): domain Eukaryota; kingdom Metazoa; phylum Arthropoda; class Insecta; order Lepidoptera; family Tortricidae; genus Acleris; species Acleris sparsana. The sequence continues at coordinate 1,257,136 of OV281307.1, forward strand.
AACAAATCATAATTAACATAATATATAGTGTTTGTAAGAAATAATCACTGGCTTCCATGATATATTTTTTTAATTGTGTGATTTTTGATGACATTTTAAAAGAAAACGGACGGACAAAACAATTTTCTACGCTACGTATCGACAATTTTTTTCTAGCCTATATATATTTATTAATTATTGCTATGATTTACAATTATTGCTTCATAAAATCGCTCAATAAATGGCCGCTGTAACCATTTTGTTCTGAAACACGTAATGTTTACCCCGACGCTGAATAGTCGCGTAAACAAAGGACCGTCAGTTTTCGATTTCAACGAAATTTTAAGGTCCAAAAGTGAGGAACCTGTTCTTACCGTGACTATGCCTGTGTGTCTAAGGCTTGTTCGCGAAATAAAGTAGCCATTGATAAATATTAATAAATCGCGGATTTCTCTCTCAAACAAACGAAAAATCTAAACGCAAATATTTAAAAAATAAAATACTACATAATTTTTTGAGGAAGTCCTAAGATTGAGCAAATTTCTCAACCTTTTCCGAACACCTGCCAAAAACGTACGAATTGAAGTGTAGTGAACTAACGAGCGGCCGCGTTTCATATATTTTTGAATTCAGCTTCACTGTCGGCTACTGCATCCTTCTTGAGCAGGTATCTCTTAATGTTTACCCAATATCTCTCTCTCTCAGCGTCTTAAGTATACTGAGCAGAAGCTAAATCTGGCTAAAATTTTGGGGGACGATCATGTTTCCTGTACAAAGGCAAAATTAGCTTTTTCTCTTCTTCTTTCGGCGCCGTTGATTGTACCCGTAGTGAAAATGCTGGAATTTTCAAGCCCACATGAACAAATGGCTTGCTGTACAAGGATTTTTTGAGCGAATTTCTCAAAAGCCACTATCTCATGTTCTTCTGGAATAGCCTGGCCAGCCTCACACGTATAACACTGGGGTCCTGGTAACGTTCTCGTGTCTTTTTTGTCATATGTTCATCATCCATTAGAATGCGTCTGTCGCAATTTTTAATTAAAAGCTTGTTTGATATTTTTGTTCAAGATTTCACTCTTTCAAGCTGAATAGCAGTCGTCTGTTTCTTCTTAGTCTGTAAATTAATGTCTTTTTGGTGTTATGCACGTTCCCGACCGCAGTTTTAAACTTGTCGGCTATATCTCGCGTATACGCCGATGGAATTAGTCGAAACGACGCCACTATTGCCTCGACCAGTTTCGGTTTAACGCAGCCTTTTCTGCGACCTCGACCTGGCAGATCACCAGTATATTAAACGCCGCAAAAAATTATATATTTTTTCAAACGCCATGTATAACGCCATATATTTTTCGTCTTTTTACGAGTTGACGCGTGGAGATGGCCTTTTCTGTATAATGAGACACTATAATTAATTTGCGAATATTTTCATTCCTCCTCGGCATGTTGATTCTATCACGTCAATTATGTGGCTACTTTATTTCGTGAACAAACTTTATTTGTGGCATCGTAGCTCCCAAACGGACAGACCGAATCTCACGCAGCTTATTTTCAAAGAAAGCTAGATTAATCTGGAAGTTTTTAGGCAAAGTTTCATGAAAATCAGTTAAGCCGTTTAGGAGATATCAACTCTGAAAGCAGCCATTATATCGGGCTATTCATCTATCCAATAGTTATTTATATTAGTCTAATCCAGGGTTTCTTAAAGTGGGGTCCACGGACCCCCTAAGGGTCCGTAGCATGTGTATAAGGTATCCGCAATCCTGAAAGTGGTATGTGACTGCCAAAAGTTCAAAAAACCCTTGTCTAATCTATGCGTAAAGAGGTTTTTAGCACACTTTACCTCATCTATCGCCCATGGGACACCCTTTGTACTACGAAACTCCTTTCTCTGGCCTGCTAAGTCAAATAGCAGCATCTCAAAAAAACTCCTGGAGCAAGTACAAGCCTATTACTAACAGGAGAGGATTGAATCTACGTTGGCAACCGAATCTGAGATATGCTTATTGGCTTAGGAGGCCAGTTTTGACGCGAGAGGCGAATGTAGTGCATTATCGAACGACAACGTATTTTGTCGGATAAGTTCGTATTTGTGCCGCTGTCTCAACTAGCCTAATGATGGGTACTGAAGCCGACTGAGACAGCAAGATAATTACGAACTTTACCGACCAAAAACGATGTCGTATGTTTATGGACTACACCTGCAGTCGGCCAAAAAAGGGGCCTAGATATATTGCTTGTGAAATAATAATGAATGGGGTCGATAATATGTGTCTCAATAAAATTGTAACGTTGACTTTAGTGACATTTTCTTATAAAAATTTAGTAGCAAAATTTCAAGACCACTTTCTTCTCCAACCGTGCATATTAATACAAATAAATATAATAAAATAATAAAATTTAACGCAAATAAATAAACCTATCAATGTAATCTCATAAATTTATCAAGGAATTAAGGTTCATACTGCTACACAACGTGAAGTTTTTAATATTGACAAAAACGATATATCTATATCTATTCTAAATACTAATATTACAAAGAGAGAGAACGAATTTTGTAAGTTTGTTTATAATATGTGGAAGGGTAATCTCCGGAAGCACTGTAACTATTTAAAATATTCTCTAACCATTTGAAATGCACATTATTAGCACATTTAATGCCAAGTGCTCTGATTTCCATGCAAAGCGTTACGTTGGCAACGAAAAAAGAAACCTATAAATTATAAGGTATAAAAGCTTTAGGTTCACATCTCGATAGGACTAGGTAGCAAGTGCCCGAAGGCCTAATTGAACGGAAATAGGAGCCCCGCATGGCGTTGCTAAGACCGACATAAGATGAAAAAAACAATGTGGTAATTTAGCGACTCAGAATTTTTGACATCTGGAGATATTTGCTACTTACTCCTATGGAGATGTTTACCTATAGTTTCTATCCCGATTATACAACGTGTTACAAAAATACCCAAAATAAATAAATAACAAAAACAATGACAACCCTAGTAAGCTGTAATATCTGTTATACAACTTCTATGACTGAGGTGACAGCTTACTAGGGTTGACATTATTTGTATAATATATTTTGTTGTTGTTGTTATTTTTTACCATTTATACATTATTCAACCCGGGCTTGTTAATATTTCGTTGTATAGTGGGCTTTGTGAGATCAAATTAAGAACACCTGACAAGTTTTAAATCGTTTGTACTCCAATCTCCGGTTCATAAGAGCCCAAACCCAAAACATTTTGTCATATCGGGGATTATAATAAGTATATTAACACTTTCAATGCACATGATTGTTATTTGTATGAATTGTACGTGCATCAGACGCAATTAAAGGGTCAATCACTACCGATTTTTGCAATCCCTAGACACAGTTGTCGGTACAATTCCACCTGTGTTACAAGTTATAAGCTTTTATGAAACGGTCCCCAGCCCGACATCATCGAATATTTAATCAGGGTCTTTGCGCTTTCATTCAATCTTGCACCAAGCGTCACGTTTGAATCGAACTTAAATAATTTTTAACCTTTTGACCGCCACCGCTGACATCACTTTAACCGCTACACATATACCTAACGCAGAATGCACGAAGAACGATATGGGACTGGTTCTTTATTCCATTGTTTTACACCATCTTGCTATGATGTCGAAAGGACACTGTTGCCGTCATGAGAACTCTTTATTGTCTAGTGAATAAGAGCTGTAATAACGTCATACAATATGATTACGATGTTTTTGGTAAAACAAAAACCAACTGAAGTGTGCCTACTGCGGTAACCTTTTAAACATAACGCCGGATATAAACCGGAGGTCCAGCGCCAATGGCGGATGTATGAGTCACGATTGACAGTGTTAAATTGCCCTTTATATCTGCCCGTGTAAGGACAAAACTAGTCTCTTACGTAATTAGAATCATTAGGAATCAGCGAAGTTTTTAAATCTATTTGCAGGTTTTTTTCCGTTTTTTTTTTAAGTTATCACTTAAAGTTTGTTTTTCCCATACAAACTGAAAAGCAAACACTGGGACACCTAGAATGGAGAAACAAACTATATGTGATTACTGAAAAAAAAACGAAAAAACGACGAAAAAATTACTGATTCGTAATGGTTCTAATCATGTAAGATACGCCATACCACTGAAAAACTTATAAAAATAAATCATGAAATTAATGATTTTTCGTGACATGGACAAAACTAAAATTACAAAAATTCAGATTAAAATGATCAATAACTCTGAAACTAGTAAAAATCGTTGAACATACATAGGGGTAAAATTGATAGCTTTTTAGCTGCTCTAACAGCCCTAGGCGGGTTGACGTCGGTTTCTGGGACACCCTGTATATAAAAATTAACCCCTATTTCTCTAGCTTACGCTATAACTTGCGAACGGCTGAACCAATTTGGCCGATTTCTTTTAAGTTGTATTCGTTATTGCCAGGAAAAGGATTTTAAGAAAAAAAAAAGAAAAATCCACCGGAACGTCAGAAACTTGCTGCGGGACGTAGCCGCTATGCAAACCGAAAAAAAATAGTACATTCGTTTTTATGCCAATCATAATTATCCGTCGTGGTTGCCAGCGCAAAATAAACCCCTATGAGGCAAGGTAGACATTAGCTCTAATTTTAAGCTATCATTGGTGGGGTGATGGAACCAATAATGGACGTTGATTCTTATTTTACCGAAGACCAAGGTTATTCATTTGTTTTGCAACAATCAATTTAGAACAGTATCAAATTTAAATTAAGAATGAAGTGTCCATTACTCGTGCCTGTCAGCTAAAAGTATCCATCACTGGTGCCGTCACCCTGTGACGTATTTTGCATCTGACACGGCGGTTAAAAGGTTAAACTGCTCGACATAATCGTAAGTTCCCAGTTTTAGCCAGCGGGTTTATAACGAACCTAACTGATATTGTTCCGGCGCGAGAGATAGTGCAGCTTCGGCTTGTACAAGTCCGATGTGGCGTACCGTTGCACCTTGCGCTGCACGGTCAGCTTGCCGTTGGGGGTCGACTCGGAGGTGTCGTAGTTCTCGACAGACTTGTCGCTCGATGGGCTGTTGGGTTGAGCTGGAAGTGAGATAATTTAAATATTAACAGGCCAGAAATGCTGCCAAACCGACACAAGAATGAAAAGGGGTGGCTTTATGTGCTTCCGCGTGTAGTGAGGTGGAGATAGTTTGCGCGCCTAAAAGCGTTTAAAAAAACATCACCGTTTATAAAAAAATGGTTTACCAGGATTAAGTTATAAATATGTCCTCAACTATTTCATCAAAAACCAATGTTAAAGGTGAGGATTTATCGAGAATTTTGTTTTTATTTAAGTTTTCACGTTTTACAGTATGAAAGAAATGTGATCAAGTAATTTATCTAAAGTACATACACAAAGGCGTTCTGGTTATCGAGATCCAAATCGTGGAACACTACCGACTTTACAGTCTTGAGATTGTAGTCTTAAGAATTCAAATCAACAACACCATACGACTGCTTTTCGTGGCAGCTTTCGCTTTTCTGCCACAAAATGCTGGAATAATATACCACCACCTATTGTGTGCACGCACACACACGCACGCACGCACCTCACGCATCTCCCTGGTCTCACTGAAAACCAGCGCCTGTGAATGTATTAACAACATTCAGAGGCATAAAGCGGAGACCATTTTGGCCGTAATAAAAAATAAAAGTATTTAGGTTAAACCATTTTGCTTGTAAACTGTTTTTTTTATGTGCCAAATAAATTATTATTCATTTCATTTCGTTTCAAATGTCTTTTGGGTCTGAGATCCCACTTACCATCAGGTGGCCTGTGTGCCTCTCCATGCGTTAAAAAAAACATGTTGGAATGTCATGAATTTCACATATAGGAAAACAATAAATCGAGACACGTCCCGTAAAAAAGTATATCAACCCCAATTTAAGGGTGTTAGTATAATATGTCATCTCACCTGTCCTTTTTGGTCTCGACAGACCGACTCGTCGTGCCTTGCCTAGATATTTGGAGCGGACGCTGTGCGTCTTACTTAGATTCAAATTTACTGGGGTTTCTGAAAGAAAACAACAAAATTTATACACGTGACAACCAAATGTATACATAGATAAACGAGATCATTTTGTAATGTTAATACATTGTTACGATTTCCTCACCTTCAGTTGTAGACGATATCTGGTCAGAGTCACTTAGTTTCCTCATCTTGTTAGGCGTCAGGACATGCCCGTTATTATTATCCAAACTATCAACGGACAATTTCCTTTTAAAATCCACGTTTCTTTCAAAGTTGTCGTCCATGCAGTAGTCTATTTTAGGCATCTTGCTAGGAGACTCATCCGGTACACCACAACCAAGAATAATCTCCATTATTTCTTGCCTAGAGGTCTTGTTGACCATCTCTTCTAACCTAGCATCGTAATCGCTGGAGAGTTCGAAGGAACATTCAGATATCACGGGGCTGTGAATTGGTGAAATTCCTATTGATTTTATAAAATTATCTTCTATTGGTGTATGCCGATCCAAAGGCAACACAATTTCATTTGAAACATTAACGTTCTTAACCACATTCTTATTCTTAAATCCATTTTTATGGTAGTTAATAATTTCGAAATGTCCAAAAGTTTCAGCGACTTCTTTCATTATGCTCTCTTCATACGAATTACAGTTGATTAAGTACAATTTGTCTGTAATTGTGGTGGTTAAGTATTCTTTAAGAAAACTTTCAAATTTGGCTCTTTCTAACTCAGCATCGAACTTTTCGGATTCAGCAAAATATTCCAAAGGTTTTTCTTTGTTTTGCACAGTTTCTTCAATCTCGTATTTTGGTTCTAAGCTTTCTTTTATTTCATTGTCAATAATTTCTTCTGTGATAATTGTGACTTCGAATTTAGTTTGCTCGTATCTACTTTCTTCTGTAATAATATCTTCTGGTTTTAACTCAGCTTCATAGTCTTCCTCAATACTTTCATCCATAACTCCATACACTTTCTTTGAAATCTCATTTAATAGCTTTTCCGAATCTTCAAAATCAGCCTTATATTCTATAGGCTCGTAAGTGACTGCTTCTGTAAATTCAGAAGCAACTATTTCCTTTGTTTCTCTATTCATTTCACTTAGTTCCATTTCTATAGAATCATGTACATCCTCTATTTCTTCAATAGGTTGTACTTCTGCATAGTTTGTTTCTAATATAGGCTTGGCAGGTTCAACAACGTTAGAGATGCAAGCAAACTCTAGCTCTGGGCCTGGGATACTTGAATATACTTGGCTTAAGCTGGGCCTAACATTAGCTTGGAATTCTAACAACAAAGCAGCTTCCTGGTTCATTCTTTTCTGTTCTTCGTCTAGAAATTTTCTCATCTTCATTAGCCTTTTTGCTTCTGCTAAGTTTGCTGCAAATTTAGGCTTCTTTAACGTTACATCGGGAACGAAAGGCAGACGCGGCGGTGTGCCTATAGGCCTCTCTAGGTGAGTATCAACCCTGACTATAGGCTTTGGCTGAGACACGCTAACTACTGTATTATTTTCAATTACAGTGTCTTTATCGCTAGGGCTAGGAGAATTGCTACTGTGTGAAGTATTATCAGACTTAGAGCTATTACCTTTATTGGCTTTGGTTTCAGAAGATTTTGAACTTGAAGGATTGTGCGATCCTTTTGAGGATGAACTACCATCATTAGAATCTCTATCGGTAGAACGACGAGAATGATTCCCTCTGCCAGATGCATTGTAATGATCATCAGTGTCTTTTTTATCCTTTTTATCCTTATCGTCTTTCTTACTCTTTTTGTCTTTATCTGAACGTGATTTAGAATCTTTCGAAGACCTGTGTTCTTTTAAACTTTTATCTGCAGCTTTATCCTTCTCTTTATCTTTGTCCTTATTATTGGTGCTTGATGATTTCTTTTCATCAGTTTTGCTTGAATGCTTTTGACTAGAACTAGAGCTTCTGTGCTTTGAATCCTTGGAATCTTTACTGCTTGAGGTTTTATGAGAACTCGAGCGATGTTTGGAGTCTTTGCTATCTTTGCTCTCCTTCTTGTCACCTCTGTCTTTAGATTTATCTGAACTTGATTTAGATTTAGTCTGTTCATCTTTCGACGTTTTTCTGTCTGTCTTAGAATCCCTCCTATCTTTGGAACTAGAGCTCTTAGAATCATACTTCCTATCTTTACTGCTAGAACTATGTCTTTGAGAATCTCTAGATCTATGAGAGCTTTTGTGGCTTTTCTTTTCTTCTGACGATTCTTTCTTACAATCTTTAGCATTTTGGTCTTCCGGGAAAGGAATTTTGTCCAAATTAGTTTTGCTGTTAACATCACTTTCATAATCAATTTGAAGATTATGGCTGTTAGAACTGTCATCATACAAAGGCGTTGTAAAGGTGTTTATATTAACTTGTTCATTGAATTGATGAGACAGGTCTGTATGTTCTTCTTTCGGTTCTTCGGGTTTCTCAACTTTAGGCTCCTCAACATTATCGCAGTTATTTTCCGGCGATTTCACTTCAATTGTAAACCTAAACGAATTAGGTTCTTGTTTCTCTTCGCCCTTGTTATCATCCTCAATTTCGTTTTCATCCTCATTTTCAAACGCTTGCTGAGCGTCACAAGAATTTTCATTATTAAAGTTCCTTATTGGCGTCAAAGGCGACATGTTTCTTATTAATGACAAATCAGAACTCGAATCGTCTTCACTATTAATAGGTTTAAAGTACTCCTCTTTCTCATCTTTCGGACTTTCATCAGGTAGAGGAATATTCTTCAATTCTATAGAATTAGGGTCTTCTTCTTTAGGTAGTTCAATGCTATCCAGGTCAATTTTGGGCGGACTGTTTTCTGGAGATGGTATATTCTCCAAATTGATATCTTCCGATTCAGGCATGGGTATATTCAATTTACCTAAACTGCTCTCAGAATCGTGTGATGTCAGATCGCTGATGCCGGACAAATGGGTGTCGTCTTTTTCTAATTCAGGTTCAGAAGGCATAGATATATCATTGGTATCTTTAGGTTTATCATCTGAGTCGATGTCCATGTTGTCGTCCTTATGTTCGTCCACGACTTCGTCTTTATCGTCATTGCTTTTGACTGATCCAGGACTGACGGCTTCAAGGTCAGTGGGCAGCAGATCAGTGGACGAATTACCTTTATCATAGGAGGTTTCTGGTGTTGATTTCTTCCGAGCGATCCCTAAGTAGTTGTAGACTAAGTCTTCTACTTGTGGAATGAACACTGATGCTACTTTAGGATTGACCACTTGGTCTACTATTCTTTCTACGCCTTGTTCTAGGTAGTTGCCACTGGAAACAAAAACAATGCTAATGAAAAATGGTATCTACACTGATATTATAAAGAGGAACAAACTAAAATTTGTTACTAACATACAAAAATACAAAGCATTTTTGTATGTATGTAACAAATAAACTCAAAAACTACATAACTGATTTTAAAAATTCTTTCACCAAGAGTATGCTACTTTATCCCTGAGTAACATAGGCAATGTTTTATTTTTCTGCGCGGACGGAGTCGCGGGAAACAGCTAGTGATAAATAAAGAATTTGCTATAGCAGGAGCATTATACATGTTTTGCGACCTTTAGTATTCTTGATAATAATCTTGGGTTCGCTGACTGTCCCTCTGTATGTATGCTAAGATCTTTCAAACTATGCAACGGATTTTAAGACAGTTTTCATCAATTTACTATGGGTATTAAACAACGATAATCATACTATAGAGAAATACATACTTAAATACATAAGAAAGCTTCCAACACTCAGGAAAAAATACGCACTCATCCAACACATATATCTTGTACATACGGCCACAATACTAGCTTCATGGGCAGGATCACCACCATCTATTCTAACGCGTTGACAAATAGAATAGTATATGGTATATATACTCAAGTATATGCTTCCTCAGCTTCTCCCGCAGTTGATTTTTGTTCAAGTCCGGCTTCCATGTCTGTCGAGACAGGAACAGAGAAACAGAGCTCTCTACGCGTTGCCGGAGGTTCTGGTACGCAGGGCGAGTGTCCACGTCCGAGATGCAGTCCTTACGGAACTGGAACGTTGAAAGATAACCTAAGGTATAGTTAAGTTACAATCACCATCAAATATCCTCATGAGACCCAGCGAGTCACAGGAAGTATATAATCAATGCAATTTAATTTAAAATATATTTTGACCGAGATAAAAGTTTGCCGCAAATTGGGCTCAGTGAGGGAAAATTTGAGGGGCGTATGCCCAACGGTGGGCGCATGTGCGCTGAAGAAAGGAAAGTTCATTTTTCTTTGTTTCAAAATTGAAAATGACATTTTAGAGCAAAGGTAGTTGAACTTTTTTCCCTTGCTAGTAGATTCAAATTCCCAAACACAAAATTCTCCCGGTTTTTAGTATAGAGGGCCTTATGAGGTCGTATGTACACTCACCGGCAAAAATACTCGCCCACCCGACTTTGTTCATATAACTGCTTACCAATATAACTAATCAAACCAGAAATTACCTACAAAAACTTACCCAATTATGATGTAAATTGTAATATTTTGTTGCTAATTTACCTTAACCTTAGGTTCAAAATGGACACCAAATATTCTTATCAAAGTTCATGGTAAATTATTGTTTAGTATGACTTTCAAATTTATAGATCTTTTGGGTTCCTTTGGAAAGAGTTATCTTTAGTTAGAAACACTTCCGACTTTTCTATACAATTGCCTACAAATACGACTTATCAAATTTGACAACCAATCAAACAGTTAAAATTTATTTCAGACAATTAACTAAGATTTGAACCTCTATTAAAAACCTACCTTATATTTTTAATAGGGATTTAAAAGAAGTGCTGATGCATCCAAACTAAATTATGCAACTTTGTATGAACACCAAAGTTTTAGAACCAGCCTTTGACATTTCACGTAAAAGATGTTTTGACCAATTGAGCAGTCAACTAACTTAAAAAAATATGTATCAATAGTTAATTCGTATCAAAATCAATTGCAGGAGCGCGGTGGATGCGAAAAGCATAAGACCGGTCTGAGTGGAGAGCATTGGGGAAGGCCTATGTCCAGCAGTGGACGTCTTTCCGCTGACATGATGCTGATGATCAACATCAATAATTATTGTTTTACTCACTTTTAAAACCTAATTATGAAAGCTAAGCACATATTTCATGAAACCAAAAAAAAAAACTACTTTTACTTCCTATATGCGCAATGGACTATTAATAGTGTTTTACACAAACCTCGGATTTGCCGTTAAGACTTTACCTAGTCATTTAATGTCATTGTGTTTTATTTTACCACATTAAAACACCTATCTGGACTTTGTCATATGATGGCAATGATGTTAGTTATTTATGATATCTTATTTTATAGTAGGTACTAAATTAAGTTTCAATCATCGAAAAACATACATACGATTTTAATTAGCAGCATCACTACATTTGCCAAATGACATCTGTCACTGGCACAAGATAATATGAACAACATTATAAAGAATATTTTATGTAGCATGTTAAAAAAAAGCACATCACCTGTCCCGTTTAAAAGTACACTCAAAGGTAATATGGCAGTAACAAAACTGTCAAAAATGTTGGAGACTAATCTCAAGATCTCATTTCTGGAATGAGAAGAAGAATGAGCAAAACAAAAAAAAATGACCTTGGAAAAAAATATTTTAAATTTACATAACTTTACAAAAAGAATCCATTACATTCCAGCAGCTTTTTAGATTAGATTTTATTTACATACAAAACAAGATTGAAATTGATACAAGGTGAAATCACACACACATTTCCACATTGTTGTTTTAGCATTACAGAACTAACTTTTTGACATAACATAGCTTAATAAATGCTGATAAGGTCAGAAAATATTAGTATAAAGATATATCTTTATACTAATCTATGGTTCAGTCAAGAGAGGTTACACAGGTTACAACTAATGGCAGACAGTTATCATGCAATACAAGAAAACCATCTTGCAGGAACTATTGTTTTTAATGCAAGGTTTTGAGTTAATGGAATGTGCTTAAATTAATATTACTGTCTCACAAATTTTGATCACTTTTACAACATTCAGTGATCAAATTAATAAGACAATTACTGCGAAATTATTGATTGTACCATTTGACTTTCAACTGAACTGTAGATCCAAGTATAATTCAATTCAATGTGATGAAATCTTATTAAGATCTCTCAAATTTAACGAACGACTGCCGGCTTCAAAAGAAAACATGCGAAGGTTTAATATAAATGCAAATTTATATGCTTATAATACATACTTGATCAAAAATTCCCTTAGATTTTAACTCGTACACTAACTGGTCAACTAGACGAGGATCGCCCGGCATATATTGTAAGTGAGCCATTAGTTTTATAAATTAACTTATTACATTTACGTTTTATGTTATAGAAGTGATAATGCAGTTATTATATTGTTTATAATGAAACAAAATTTATAATTCACACTGAACACTTCGCAAATAAATTTTATATTTGTTTGACGGATGGGGTTGCCAATGATCAATTACAAATTGTCGTGTATGTACGTTGATTTTGCTGCGTTAAAAACCGTGTGTAAAACACTATGAAACCCTAACTGTTATTTTTTTAAAGTTACTGTTTGTGTATACCCACAGACTACTAAGGGATACTAACGTATTGTATACCTTAATAATCTGTGGTTTGTGTTTACTACTCGCTGTCACTAATTTAAATTAAACATTATTTTATCAATCGTGTTAGAATATACCCTACGAAAGAAATGGCGAATACATCTATTACTAATGAAGAACATCTGAAATTGTGTTCTCAGGTTGCTGAGAAGGCAAAACAAGAATATTTGGCTACGGGTGAGTCAAGTTTTCCAAAATGAACGTTAGGCTATATGTGACCAAATTAAAAATGCTTTAGAACATGCACGCTTTAAGTGTCAAAACGTATACTACATTTTGTCTCATTAAACGTCAGCTGGTGTAAATGTTATAATCTTAACCTAATGTAGAACCAATAAAAAAAATAGTAAAATAAATTAAAAACCTCACAATGAACAAATTAACTACGTACACTATAAAAGAAATCCATAAAGCTTACCGAGAGAAACTCTTAACGCCCACGAATTTTGTAGATCTCTGCTTACAAAACGCCAAACTAAACCGTGATTTGAATGCATTTGTGACTTTAACTAAAGACGAAGCCGAAAGCCATGGAATAGAGAGTGAAAAACGATTTTATATCGAAAAGAAAACCAAACCCCTGGATGGTATAACTATTGGTATCAAGGACAATTTCTGCACCAGAGACATTCTAACAACCTGCGCCTCAAACATGCTTAGGAACTTTATACCTACCTACGACGCTACTGTGTATTCTAGATTGAGGGACGCAGGAGCATGTCTCATAGGCAAATGTAATTTGGATGAGTTTGCAATGGGAGCAGGCACTGTAGATTCCATATTTGGTCCTACTCGTAATCCCTGGGGTTACAGTGAATGTTGGAGAATTGCCGGTGGCAGTTCTGGAGGCAGTGCTGTAGCTGTCAGCTCTGGATCCTGTGTGGCTGCCATTGGTTCCGACACAGGAGGCTCAACGAGGAACCCAGCAGCTTTATGCGGTGTTGTAGGCCTTAAACCTACATATGGACTAGTTTCAAGATATGGTTTGATACCTCTAGTAAATTCGATGGACGTACCAGGCATTATGACCCGGACAGTTGAAGATACTGTTAAAGTTTTGAATTGCGTAGCTGGACCGGATAGTATGGACTCTACTACTATTAAAGAGGAATTTACTCCTGTTGTATTAAGTACTGATTTTGATATGTCTAAAGTAAGAATCGGCATTCCTAAAGAATATCACTGCCCAGGAATGTCAGAAGATGTTGTGGATACTTGGAGATTAGTTACAAACTTATTAGAAAATGAAAACGTATCTGTGCAAACTGTGTCCATGCCATACACATCAGTTTCTATTGCTGTTTATTCCATTTTAAATCAATGTGAAGTCGCCAGCAACATGGCAAGATATGACGGCATAGAATATGGATTAAGAACTGAAGAGAATCATTCAACTGAAGAATTGTATGCATCATCCCGCTCCAAAGGCTTTAATAGTGTTGTCCGTTCCAGAATATTTGCTGGCAACTACTTCCTACTTGCAAGAAACTATGAAAAATACTTTATCCAAGCAATGAAGTTACGTAGACTGATCTCAGAAGATTTTAAAAAGGTTTTTAAGGATGTTGACTTAATTTTGACACCAACAACATTGTCGGATGCACCATTGTATGACGATTTTGTGTCAAAACATAATAGAGATCAGTGCGCGTTTCAAGATTACTGCACACAGCCAGCGAACATGGCAGGAGTGCCAGCTATATCCATCCCAATACGTCTCTCTCATAACAGACTGCCACTGTCCATTCAGTTAATGGGACCGAGTTTGTCAGAAGAGCTGCTACTGAATGTTGCGAAAAGAATTGAAACTCTTGTTGACTTTCCTAGCTTAGAGGTTGTGTAGATTTATCCAATAAATATTTTTAGACGGCATTTATTTTTTACTGAAGACGCCGTGACTTCGTACGCGTAGAATTAGTTTCCTGCTACTCCCCCTATGTTAATCCAATAAGGAAAGAATTTCCAAAAATAATTTCTTAGTGCTCGCTTACAACACAGGTACAGTAGTTTCGGCTGTGCATTGATATCTAAGTCAGTGAGTCAGGTTTGCCTTTTATATATACAGGGTGAAATAGGGGTCGTGGAGCAAGAAAGACGCTTTTACTCTACTTTCCCCTAAGGATCACGATAGGTTAGGACTAACAGTATTCCTGCGACTTATTTTAGTCAGTACAGCAAATAATAAAAAAAAACTGGGATGATTTGAGATCATGGTCACCCTTCTGTTTCATAAGAAAACTTATGTCAAGTGCATGTACTTAACAATCATCGCAGTAAGTAAATAAAGATCGTAAAACATAACCATATCTGATCGCTCGATATTCGAGAATGGGTACGCCGGAGGCATAATTTATTAATTTTATTTTAAATCTTTGTTGACACGTTTATTGACTTTGACTTGTTGTGACATTATTACTCATAAATTATTAAGTATTTTATCAAACAGTTTGTTTTCAAAGAGGTTGTAATTGGAAAAGTAGGGTGACCACGCATTTTAAATTACTTAACGTTTTTTTATTAAAATACGTAAATACCGAACCATCTCTGTTTCAATTGAAATATATACAGGTAACATCGCAATCGTTTACTGAGTCAGAAAAAAATGGTTGGGATCACGACCCCTATTTCACCCTGTATAGATCGATAGCGGACGCCCGCGACTTCGGACGCGTAGAATTAGTTTCCCAGTACTCCCCCTTTTTTTCCCGTTGGGGGTCGATTTTCGGAAAATCCTTTCTTAGTGCTCACTTACATCATGAAAGGAACACCTGTACCAAATTTCGTTTCTAGGTACAGTAGTTTCGGCTGTGCGTTGATATGTCAGTCAGTCAGTCAGTCAGTTTCTCCTTTTATATAGGTATTTAGATTTATATTGGCAGTTGAATTTACCTTTACAAATTCCTATTACTGTATCACTATTTCTTTCAGTTTTCAGTCATCCTTTGCCATAACCACCATGTCTAACATTATGCTTGCTACCTTTGCATGCAAAAACTGAATATGTATGTATTGCTGCTCAGATTTTGAAGTGTGCAATATCAATAGATAGGTCTCTAACATAAACAGGGGCGTGACGTGGTGCGTGGTGCGGGGCGTAGGGAGTCCAGATGTAGTGAATTTCCCATCGTTTTTTGTGGGATAAGTTCGAATTTATCTTGCTGTCTCAATTAGCCACTAATAAGCCAACTGACATTATCCGACAAAAACGATGGGAAAGGATTATTCACTACATCTGTACCTGTTATAAACGCCTTCATACAACGCCATTTTTTCGAATTTAGTGTAGACCTCGCCGCCCAATGCCACGTGCGACGTCTCGCGTCTCCGTAAACAAGCCCTTAGGCTCAAGGTGCTAAGCGAGCCGCTTGTCAGTGTGGAGAGAGCCTAAATAAACCGATGCACTGCACGAAAAGCATTTCCCTTCTGTAATCTAATATTCTTTGACCAGCCTCAGTGACATCAGAGACGCTTGCGAAACTCAACGTATCCATCGACGCGCTACCACAGAAATGCCAACAACTCCTCGCCAAAGCCGCCGAATGTCAGCTCGCAATGGACATCGACCAACTCGATCCGGTCGCAATATCTCTCCGTCATTCACGAGAGCTATCCGAACAGCTTGAAGATGATTATGAAATTCTAAAACTGAAACAGAAAAATGAACAGCTGCAAGTTAAAATCGACCGTAATAACAAGTTTTTGGATGAGTTGAGAGGGCAGTTGGCGTGTTCTAAGGAGTCGTTGAGTTTGCAGAATCCTAACCCGGAGAGCATTCAGGAGATGGTGCGGCAGATGAGACAGAAGGTGTTCGCTTATGAGGAAAGCTGCGAGTTGGCTAAGGTAACCATTACCATATGATATGTTTTTTTTTTGTTTTACCTCATCATAGTACATACTTTGGGGGTGGTTAAGCACCCTCCAAGAAGTTTTTAATTTTATAACCGGTGCAAAGCAGTACTGCTTGGCAGCAGCTTGGTTTAAGCCATTTTTGGCGATGCCAACGGCCCATGGAGCTTATACAAATGTCTATCAGTTTTTAACCGACTTCAAAAAAAGGAGGAGGTTATACGTTCCACTGTATGTATTTTAGATCATACATACCATAAGATGGCTTGAGAGCTTGTTTGCCTTCCTCTTGTCTTAAAGTAAAGTATCCTTAACAAGGGTAGTCTTCCACCAGTCTTGATGAAAGGCAGTAATTCCTCTGGTTAACGTCGCTTTAGAAAAAATAACGACAGTCTGTGAGCACTTAGGTCCTTCAAGTTTGTACTTCTCTCTCACTAGCTCTTAATAAGAGCGTATAGGAGCGAGTTAGAGACACGTACAAGCCTAAAGCTACTTCTATAGAGCTATCGCACTGTACTTGCATCACCATAATAATCTTGACGTTCCTTTTAGACAAAATTCGGCAAGCTGTCAGTGCCAGAATCCTGCTACCCTAAGTCGTTGGAACTGCTGGCGGCGACGCTGGAGGCCCTCAGGAGTGAAGCCTCCTCACTTCAGCAGCGGGCTGACGATATCACTCTCGCGAGGGAGGCGAGAGAACTGCTTAGTGCTACTAGGCGATAAGCAACGTAGATTGAAGGTCTGGAATTATGAGCTGTTCAGGTAAAGTTCCAGTGACAGAATAATGAAAGGAAGAAATAATCTTGTGCCAAGCAACAACGGACAGAGAGATACGCGCAAAAATAATGTTACAGAACTCCCAGCTTCTTTGGTCTCGGCAGGTTATAGGTATCACTGGCACTCGCAACTATAAGTATTTTTGTCACTTGTGTTTCATAGACAAACGAAGATTGCCCATTACTGTTAAGAGGAATGAGAAGCTAAAAATCTTCATCCAAAATGCGAAAACGTTTCTCCCCTTAAACCTCGTCAGATTTTACGTATTTTGAATATGTTGTAGATATCATGAGATGTGTCTGTACGTTTTCCTTTTCAAGAAAATATTTGCTTAGAACAGAACGATTTTTTAAAACAAAAACCAGAAAAGTTCAAACTTCAAAAAAAAATAAAAAATCAGTAAGTAGGCCGCTCGGGCACTTTTACACGTCAAGAATCTACCAGCGCTTCCCAAGAGGAGCTAGACCACTGCTGAGATGAAACGCCGCAAGAAAATCAGCAGTCAGTAATTTTTTAAACATATTTCATATTACAATGGTGCTACATAGTCTAGCATTATATAAAGCTACAAGTATTAAATTAATTACAATATCAAATAACATGTGTAGTTCAGCAGGAAAACATGCCAAAAATCTTACGGGGGAGATAGAGAGAAAAGAAAAAAAAAAGGTTAGGTCTTTATAATAACTACCACATGTCATATACCATGAAATTTGTAAGGATTTTTATGTCAGCTACGCAATTTTAGCGGCGCTTCACAACCCCCTTGAGAAACTGGTAATATCCTGCCCTCCTAAATAAAAAGGGCGCATTTGATATTTAAAGTAAATTTAACCCTCCGTCTTAAGAAATAAGGCCACTACATACGCGGTTCTATGAGACATACGCACTTTTTTCTGAGGATGGCAGTATTTTAGTCATGAAATGTAAGGGTGTATTAACCAATATAATCTAAGCTAACATGCGCAAGGCACGCGCCTTCTATTGGTTTATATTGGCACAGCTCCGCTCATCTCCGCTTCAGTGGAGCCGCGCCGCACCCTAAGTCTAGGTACAGAGTTTTGAAGTTTTTTAATATTATTCAAAAACTGTAAAGTTTGACAGTTTAATAAGGGTTCCTTTTTTTACCATTTTTTTACGGGACCCTAAAAACCCCACCAATTGAATTACTTTATTTTCCTAGACTCGCTCAGCACAGCTCTCCTATTGGTGTATTTTTTCCTCGCACACAGCTCTGGTGGCTACTCACTCTTTTGCTGGCTAAAACTGAAAGACATTTAACTATCAAAGCTTAATTACTGAATTGAGCTTGGCAACAGAACTGCTGAAGCTTTTTTTTTTCAAGATATCTTATAGTGGCTTTGCTGGATTCCATCCCAGTTTAAAATCTGGGAATAGATTTTGTACCTACGTATGATAAGATTTGAACCATTGTGTGTGGCAATTGGCAAAATGACTAATTCTTGGGCTTTTTAGTTTATGGTGGTACCTTAGTTATTGTCACCAATGTCAAGTATAGAAAATCAAACCATCTTGATCCCTGAAGGTTACCAGAATCGCATGTCAAATTCTAATCCGACGATACCAAATCTCTACGGTTTGACTATTGGGAACAAGCATTCGATAACCTATAGTGTAAGCAATAAAACGTGTTTATATTTAATAAATAATTGTATTCATTAAAAATATCGAATAAATATTTCCTAAGACATGATTGTTTGATTTAGCTCGTTAGCTAGCGGATATGTCCACCTCGTACTTTCAGGAGTTTCAGTGGATCTCTATTCAGAACACGTTGGATTTCCCTCTTCACCCGTGGTACGGCCGCGATGTCCGGTTACCAAAAATTAATTTTCAAAATCGAACTAAATGGAGATGACGGAGCTCCGCTATGGCGGAGCTCCTATTTCAGAGTGATTTGGCCCTTCGGGTCGACTGAGGAACTAACATAACTTAAACCAACCTCATATTTATGGTACTTAGTAGGTACTGAGTGTTTTGGTCAACTGGACATAAGACCCGTTGGATTTACTACAGTACTACGCAGATAAGACGCTCCGGCCACTAGGATCCATTGATGGAGTCAAGCGGACTTTATTACACTAGAATCCATAATAGAGAATTTTAAACTGCAACACAGTCTAGAATATTCTTTATAGACAAGTATCCAATTACTTATGTGGATTTAAATCGTGATGTCGTCTAGAATCCATCAATGGATTAATGTGAACTTTTTTAGAATAGGATACATAATAATATGTGGATTTTAATTTACTTTGATTTCGTCTAGAATCCATCAATCCGTCAAATATTGCAGTTTACCTACATCCATGAATTTATAAGAGTCTTAAAAGTTCATTAGGATGGGTTATTCCCAACAAAAAAAACCCATTAGAATCGGATCCTTAGATAGATCTTCGCAGACATTACTGTCTATTACAAGCCATTATTGGATGTGAGCATTATATAAATGTTTACTAGAATCCATTGATGGAACCGCCTAAACATTTTAGATTCTCAAAATCAATATATGGATCCTCCTAGAAGCCGCGAGATAAGAATCCAAATCTGACATTGCACAAACATGAAGTTTCTAAGTATAGATAAAGTTGATAGCAGTAAAACAATGCTGTTATTACTGGGTCACGTAACACCTAAAGTTTCGCATTGTTTCACTGCCGAAAATATAATCAATTAAATTAGGTAGTAAATAAAAGAGTTGGTATTAGAGAAGGACAAACCCGAAGGCGTTTTTAGAGCTATCGCACGTATACATCACGTATAGCCTAAAAAGAACTGAAATTAAAGATAAACGCATATCTACCCTACAAAGTATAAAACAGTTTCATTACCCTTCGTCTGTCTCTCTGTACGCTTCGATCTTTCAAACTTCGCAATGATTTTAATGCGCTGTTCATCAATGGATTAATGATTCAAGAGAAAGGTTTTTATGTTTAATAACTTCTGGTTTGTTGATGTTAATAAAGCTCAGATAAAATGAAGCGAAGCGAACGGGTCGCTAGAGAATGCATACTTTAGCAACTTGTGTGTTTATGAATAAGAAAAATAATGTAATTAGGTATAATAATTAAGTATCTTTCATCTGACGATTGCACAATAATGCATAATGTACTGCCTCTGGCTCCTCGGGGTGCCGTTTGCTCATCAGGCGTATCTTATCTTGGTGTGTTTAATCTCCTTGGCCTCCTCGGGCTGGTCGACGAAGTGCGACGCTTTCGTAGCGCACCGCATGGCGGTGCATGGCCACGTGCACATTGACACTTTGAGCTCTGAAAATAGATAAATATCTTGGTTTAGTGATCGAGTAACAAATAGACCTATACTCTGATTATTCTAAGATGATGCCTATGACAGCCGTATTTCGGAATTTCAATCACTTACTATACTCACAAGCGATGTATTTAAAAATAGGCGATTCATTATTTAAGCACTATTTCCACCAAACGGCCCGCAACGGATCGGATCGGAAAGAATAGGAACGGATGCGGCGACAACCGATCGTGTCCGGCAGCATGTCGACGCTTACGATCCGGCGGTAACAGCCGTTCGCGGTCGACAGTATGTCGACGCACACGATCGGCACCGTACGCTTGCGAACGTATCCACAGCCAGTCAAATAGTTACCCAATTATCTATGCAGCGCGTGCAGTTTTTAAAATGAGGATGACTGAATAGGCTCGCCCGGTCACGGCCGATAGGTTCCGATCGCACACGAAGACAAGCGAACGGAGCCGTTCGCGTGTAAGCAGCATACTTACGGCTACGATCGCGTGTCGCAGAAAACGCCCGCGGTCAAGTTGCTGTGCGCGGCTTGCTAATATAGACGTTAAATAATGTGAACATGATTTAATATCGTTTTAAGACCATAATTATTTTTTCATCACACTTGCTCGTAAATGGTGTTATTCCATGCCTGTATACAGAAGGACAATGGCCTAAATTGTTCCCGCGGGAATTATGGCGAGTTTGTCATCCCTAGGGAGTAATGACTTTCTTTTTAAAATTTGCAACTCTTTCGTACATAATTTCTGACTAAGGAGGTTTAATTTTCAGCCAAAAATTAAATCGGTTTCTAATTTCATCTTTAAAAATTAGCTATAGACTAACTTACATTACACAAAACCTATATGCTTCATTAAACTTCATTATTTTTATACCTATTTCAAGTTTATATGAACATTTATCATTAATTTTAGTAATTATACATTTTTATCAAATTGGCTAAATCTGGCTCGAATCCAGGTCGAAACTAAACGCAGTGTCTGTGGTCACAAAAAAAAATCGTTTCCATTGACATTCCCGTCCGTCAAAAGTTATTTCTTTATATTTTGCAGAGTTAAAGTGTTTTCTCTTTGTTTTTTTCCTCGCAAATGTGATGAAAACCATTGTGTGTATCACAGGCAGTAAGGGGATTACTAACTCGAGTCATTAAAAGCCCTCCGCCTTCGGCGTCGGGCTTCTAACACTCTCGTTAGTAATTCCCTTCATACTACCCTAGATGCACAATGTACTATTCCGTTCCGATCCGTTGCGGGCCGTTTGGTGGAATTACCTAGTGCTTTAAATTAATGGATGGCGGCGCTAGGTTTATGCCGATTTAGTATTTAGGTATGTAAAGTTAAACTTACTGTTGAGTTTCTTGCGGCGCTTCTTCTCAACAGTGGTCTCTTTGGAAGCGCTGGTAGACTCAGACTTGTAAAAGTGCCTACAGGGCCTACTTACAAAACTTTATAAATAAATAAATAAATAAATAAATAAATAATTGTTTATATGAGTTGTCATGTAGTATCTTGACGTGTAAAAGTGCCCGAGCGGCCTACTTACTAAATAAATTTCTTTTATCTTTTTTTATCTTTCACGGGCATCATCTTGGAATAATCAGAGTATTATATTCGACATAGGTAAATCGAACAAGTTCTTGTGTGACTGCCGCGTGAAGGAAGTCAGGTAATTCCAGACTGAGAGGCCGAGACTCCGAGAGGGACGCAGCTAGTGGTTAGAACAAGAAATAAATAATACCTAAATAAATATCGGAGGACAATTTCACACAAAAGCCTGTTTATCCAAAATGTGGTTATAGAATTAACAAGTTGCTAGAGTTGTTGGTATTTCTGTAGCTCTGCCTACCCCACTCTGGGATGAAGGGGTGACGGTAATTATGTATGTTACGTAGTCCCAAACTAAGCTCTAGGTTTGTACTTAGGTACCTTTGAGTTTGTCAGACAGATGAGGCAGGTTCAGATCGACGGAATGCTGTCCCTCCCCCCGCTGCCCGCGCAGCCCCCAGATGAAGAAGTCCGTCCGGAAGGTGTTGATGCCAGCATCCTTGCGGGTCTGGTGGCCCTTCTCCCGGGGCTCCACCGTCTGTACGTGGGCCTCCGAGCGCAGGTGGCTGTAAATCGTCTGTGTCGACTTCGTGCGGCAGTTCACTATCGTCGCCTGAAATGTTACGTGTTACATGGCAAATAAGTTAATAGGTTTATTTTTTTGTCAAAATTTGAAAATAACTATATCACATCTGATACTCTGAAAGTAGGCCATTGTTTACCCTATGGAAGAAAAGAAATTTGAAAAAAGATTTATTTTTATAAGTATAATTATTTTATTGTTTTCAAAATAATTTTTCATTTAATCTTACTACAGAGAGGCTGTATAAGAACAAAAATAGAAAAACACAAAAAAAAACACTTTTCCTGAGCGTGTTTTGGTATAGCAAAGATTTTCGTTGCGGCGCACCGCGAAAAACCATAAAGTTGAACCTTCTTTGTGTCCTCCGCCTCACCCCCAAGACGTCTGGTCTTTTAGGTACGTCCACTCCCTAAGCACCCTGAATAAGTTCCCTACCCGCCCTTTTGGGTTATTCCTAGACTGGAGAAAAAGGAACATAAGTAGTTACCCATTGGCACGCGCGCCTCTTCCACTCCCAGAGGTCCCAGTGGTAGTTCTTCTCAATGTAGCCCTCGATCGGGTGCACCTCCGTCTGTATGTCTTTGTCAAACACCATAGCTGTGACAAAGATAAACGATGTAGTTTAATTTTTAAATAAAATCATAAAGAAATCGTGAAAAAATCCAGCAATACTGTGAAAATACAGACTGACGCCTCTTGGTTTGCCACAGAAGATCAGTTAGGTATTATAATATAGAAGTAAAATTGGATACGTTGTGTATATATGTAGGTACCTAGAAGGGCAGGTCTTCCACAATATCGCTGTTGTATCATAACGTTATCGTTATTATAATGCTGCGAGACCTGTGTGCTCGTTTTCTAACTGTGGCTATTGCTGCCTAGCATTTAGGCATTATTTCTACCTTAGAGTGTGCAACCTATTTTTAGTCTTAAGATTGCAGTTTTGATTTGTTGGTTTGTGTTTGTTGCCTTGTGGTTGCAGTCTTGGGTTTGCTGTCTAGTCATTGCCAATGTTAACGTCTTGGATTTGCTGTTGTGTGGTCGCAAATATCTACGGGTCTCATAGTCCACTAACCATCAGTTGCCCGCGTCTGTCTCATCATCATCATCATTTCAGCCTATTGCAGTCCACTGCTGGACGTAAGCCTCCCCCAGGGTTCGCCACAAGGCCCGATCTCCCGTTTTCGCCATCCAGTCACCACCAGCCACTTTTTTCAGGTCGTTGGTCCATCTGGCTGGAGGGAGTCCTACGCTACGCTTGCCGAGCCGTGGTCTCCACTCGAGAACCCGTCTACTCCACCGGTCATCGGTTCTGCGACAGATGTGACCAGCCCACTGCCACTTCAGTCTGCTACACTTCTGAACTACGTCAGTGACCCTAGTTTTATGCCGGATCATCTCATTCCGGATTTTGTCCCGTAGCGAGATTCCGAGCATACACCTTTCCATAGCTCGCTGGGTGACGTGTAGTCGGTGGGCTAGTTTCACTGTCAGGTTCCACGTCTCGGCTCCGTATGTCATGACAATATGTTGTTTATGGCGTCTGTCTGCCTTCTCCAAATTATAAAGTGCCCTAAGCCTAAGTGCTTACTTTTGGGCACGAGCCGGATGACGAGCACGGGCGTGTCGCGCACGCGGTGCACCTCCTCGCGGATGTTCAGCAGGTTGATCACGTGCGGATTGTTGCGCGCGTACTCGATCACCTCGTTACGGTACCTGTAGGTACACACCAGTTTGGAACAGTTAGACAGGTGCCTGAATCTAATTTAAATAATAGGCAAGTGTATGGGTACTATGAGTACTAGATATGGAAATTCACCGACTATAGTGCTCGGCCGATAAGAAGACAATCCTGTCACATTGCATAACCACGAAGTTTCTAAATATCGATAATGTTGACAGAAGTCAAACAATGTTGTTATTACTATTCCTTCACACGAAACAAATAAGTTTGGCATTGTTTTACTGCTGTCAATAATGTCAATAGTCAGATACTTCATGGTCGTGTATTGACTTCTTATCTGCCTTGTACTGTAGATAGACTTATCATAGAATACGCCCAAGATGCCCACGCTGCTAACGTTTCTGATTTCTATCGCCTCAAAATGAGTTAGGCGACTAATGTCTATATTGAAAAATGACGAGGTATAAAAATATCGTCACCTTATATAATGTCGAAAAATAACTAAGACTAGAATTATTTTTGTCGATGCATAAAAATGTCGACATATAATAATGACCATCTGTTTTTTGTCGATGTATAAAAATGACGACAGGTAGGATTAGATCATGTTAGTTTTGCAGCAGGCCCGCAGGACCAAACCACCCATTAATAGGAGTTCTGCGTTAGCGGAGCTCCGTCGACACTCTTATTTCAAGTCAATTAGACAGTGTCGACGGAGCTACGCTCGCGTGGAGCTCCTATTTCTGGGTGGTTCGGCCCTCCGGGCCTTGTGCAAAGCTAACATAACCTAAACCTACCTAGCCCCTGTTCCACCTATCCCTTATTATACCTCCTCGTCTTAATTCCATTTCGACATTATTATACTTGGTCATTTTTATATTTCGTCGTTATTATTAGTACTCGATATTTTTATACTTTGACTTTTTTATTTTTGGAAAATGGGCATTATTATACCTCGTCATTTTTCAATATAGACATTACTTAGTCGCCTAAAGCCTCAAAATGTATGAAGTTGACAAAAGCCGACGCGATCTATCATCAGCTTTCGTCAGTACATTTTGTAGATTTTCGATAATCTCTAACTTAACGTTATGCATATTGATAATCCCCTAGGAAGTAAAACTCGTGCTTAACATACAAATATTTGACCTTTGCTGATTTGCACTTTGAACTCAGGACCGCTGACGTTTAGTCTATAAAGTCAGTCACTATCAACTGGACCAACAGAGTCGCCGAATAGAGGCCCTCACCTCTAACCTCATCCCACCCTCCACTTTCTCCCATCGGTCGTCCAGACGCCACCGGAAGGCTTCCATCGGCAATTCTGCATGTAGTCGAATTTCCAATTTTCCGGACGAAGCGGTTTGCTGCGTCATTTCTTATTCGCACTATCAAGGAGTGGAATGCCCTGCGTCTGTCTGTATACCCGCCTTTTCTGGGCAAGCGGCTTACGCGTCGCCACTAACACCAGGTGAGACTGGACATGGATTAAAAAAACTAGTTACCGTTGCGGGTCCGCGCTGAACCGAGCGGCCATTTTGACGTTGCAGAACCCGTAACGACGCGAGTCGTGTCGGATCAGCCCGATCTTGGTCTGGCCCGGCACCAGTGCGCCCACGCACATGCACAGCGCGCAAAACCCGAGGTACTGCCAACATACGACATCATCATCGTAAATAGGGTATAAGTCGTCTGAAGATCGAGTGAAAAAGGGTTTAAGTCTAGTACCTATACTCCGTTCGTGTATACAGGGTGGCTCATTCAAATCGGTCAGTATGGGAAAGTCTGAAACTATAAGACATACGAAGATTTGTTCTTAGGAACCATGTCACCGATTTTGATAAAAAGAAAAACTGCATTCATACATTTGAAAAAAAAAACTGAACCCAGCTGGGGAATCGATCCGACCGTTACAATATTCAACAGGTCCAGGCATTCGTTACCATATTCAACAAGGTCACTTCGAACAACTATAAAAATAAATAAAAAATAAATAAAAAATTATGTGAAAACAATGCATTTTCTGGATTTTAGACATCATGTTTCTTAGAAACATTAACTGCTTAAGACCTACACAATCGATATCTGAATAGAAATAGTGTAAGTTTATTTTTTCAAAACAACCGGGTTCGATTCCCTAGCTGGGTACAGTTTTTTTTCAAATGTATGAATGCAGATTTTCTTTTTATCAAAATCGGTGACATGATTCCTAAGAACAAATCTTCGTATGTCTTATAGTTTCAGACTTTCCCATACTGACCGATTTGAATGAGCCACCCTTTATATACCCTTGTGTATACCCTTTTTTATTACGAGTTGAGTCGACTTGTACCCGTTTCCACCAGGACCCCTGCTATTAATGGGCGGCTGAAGGATGCGATTTGGTGAGGATGGCATGGAGTAGAGTGGATAAGACTCTCTTTTGTTATTTATGTGATATATCGGTACTTATTGTACTTATTTTTATAAGTAAAGCATTCCAATTACTTGATGTGAGATTGTGCATAATTTTAGCGAGGGCTGGTTTCACTCGGGGCCAGCCTAAGGAAACTTCGACCCACAGTCAGGGCGGGGCCGCAGAGGAAGAGGAAAAAAATACGGCGTTGTAAAACATTCTATGAGGTGAGTATCGGTGATTCAAGGGTAAACCGGGCGTCTATGCCCACCTGCACCAACCCACCTCGACGTAGTGTCCCTGCTTGTCCCGCAGCGCGGTCTTGCTGTCAGCCTGGACGAAGTTCTTCAGCGAGGTCATGCACAGCCGTTCCTCGATGGTGATCGAGTGCGTCATGCGCTCCTGGTCCGTCTGCACCGTTCTTCCTGGAATTTGAAAGTGAAAATCATCATCAAAAATTATGTTTTTTTTTATAGGCTGGAGGAGGCGATCGAGCTCACAGCACAACTGAGGCCCTAGCCAAAATGCAAACGCTACTATCGTATTTCTATTCTGTGACTCAAAATGTATTGCGTTCGAGAATGTCATCCCATATATATTGAGTGATAGAAATAAAAACGTTAGTAGCGTTTGTATCTTGGAGGACCTCTAAGGTAAGAAAGATCTGAGACCTATAGATATTTGCATTCTCACGAATGCGTTGAATATTCTGAGGAATAATGGAATGATTAGTGAGGGATCTAATAATAATAATTACATTTGAGGAACGCAAACGAACGACACCATGTTTTTCTTTTTTTTATGTGAAAAAGGAGTCGTACGGGCAAGCGAGTCACCTGGTGGTAGTAAAGGGAGACTAACATAAAGATGTGACAAAGTTATCATCAATCTCATCATCATCATTTTAACTGAAGAGTTAGGCTCTTGTTGGTGGAGTAATTGGCACTTTGCTCTGTTACTATTAGGTACAGTCGAGTTCACATATATGTGGTACACTTTAGTACCTTGTCTGTTTGATGTCATGTTTAAACTGCCATATATGAATTGTCATATCTATTAAAATGACAAGGTACTATTTATGAACTCAACTGTACTATTTAATGATTGTATACTCGTATTTCTTTAAATGTCATACAGATGTAGTGAATGATCATATTGAAGTTTGTATGATGTTCTATCGTTCGATGGTTACTGAAGCTGACTGATACTCAACGAATTTGGTCGCAATTGTTTCGGGTGCTATATACATACATACATAAACTCACGCCTTCGTTCCCAGGGTGGAGTAGGCCGAGCTACAGAACTACCCACAACTATAAAAACTTGTTGATAATTCTGTAACCGCATTGGGCAAAATTTTAGGCTAAGATGTTTACTAGCGTATAAGTGACAGGTTGCAAGCCCATCGCCTAACAGTACTACAAGCCTTTATTCCCTTAGCCGTCTCTTACGACATCCAGGGGAGACATGCAGTGGCACTATTCTAACCCAGCAACTACACGGGAACACGGATGTGGGTAGGTGATATATTTTATAGTTACTGTAAAAGCTTTATACTAGCCTTCCAGCATCTTATCAACGATGAGCTTGGGCACCGGCATCTGGTCCTGCAGCGCCGCCAGCGCCGACATGAGCCGGTTCACTGTCGACACCAGGTACATGATGTTCTGCATGCCGCGCCATATCGCCCACAGCCGAGAGAACAGTGGCTGCGAGCAAACATTGCCCTTTGAATCACTTTTTAATGGCATCAAGAAAGCAAGCAGGTCACTAGACGGCTAGTAGGCTCTGATGCTCAAAGACTTGGAATGTAAAAACTGCAAATGTGTTGCCAACTCTGAAACGCTGCCTCAATTTGAAGCGTACCATGAGGTCAAACGATGCGAGCCATGGTTTTAAAAGTTTGCCCCCTCGAGACTGTTTAGCCTGATGCAATTTTGGTCCAATGGTATGTTGGCTAATCACTCAAAAACCGCCACTCTCCTACATACATGTGTACATGCATGAAGAGGTTCATGAATGTACAGGAAGCGAAAAAGGCATGCTTAAACCGGTGTACCTGGCGTTCCATAGTCCTTGCCTACCCATTGGGAGACAGGCGTGAAGGTATGTTTTGACGACGCGTTGGCCTAGTTGGTAAGTGACTCTGCCTAGGAAGCTAGCGGTTTCTGGGGTTGTCTTTGTAAATCCCAGATATTTGTGTGATGAGCACGAATATTTGTGCCTGCATTTTGAATGGTTTTTATGTATTTAAGTATCAGAATCATCTTACCTTCGCGACTTCATTCCCAAAGTGGGGTAGGCAGAACTACTAAGAACTCTACAAACTTGCTCTTAAGTAAGTTTATAGTTGTACGCATAGTATTTACAAGCCTAAAGCTTAGTTGGTTGCTAGGTCAATTGGGGTGACGTTGTTCCCTCCCCCCTGATTTAAACTTACGAATACGGTAGCAACGGGGACGGCGGCCTTGTACTTGACGGCGGTGTGGATCTCCTCCAAGGCAGTCTTCACGCGGTCCACGTAAAGGTTGGCGTTGTAGACCATGGTCTCCACGTCGTCCAGCAGGCGACGGATGTACACTTCGTATTGTCGGTTGAACGCCAGCAGGTCGTATATATGCTTGCAGTTCTTTCTGTTGAATAAAATATGCAATCAAGGAGTTTGGGGGACTTTTTCTTGGCTATTGTTTGTATGTAAACTCTTAATTGCACACTACTTAGCTGTCGCAAGACATAAGTAGCCTTTGTTACTCAGAGATAATGTAGCATTCTAATGGTGAAGGAATTTTTGAAATCGGTCCAGAATTTTTGAGTTTTTTCCTTACTAACATACAAAAATTCAAATCTTTCCTCTTTATAATATTGGCATAGCGTAAACTCTAGGCGGGATTTTCGGACCGCTACTTTGGGATCTTTAAGAGACGAGCACACTCTTTTCTCAAAGGCCGGCAACGCAGCTGCAATTCCTCTCCTGGTGTGGCAGGTGTCCACGGGTACCGGTGATAATTTCACATCAGTTGACCCGAAAGCTCGTTTGCCCATCTAGAATAAATAGAACTCACTCAGTAATGGAGCTGACCCTCTTCAGGTCCACCAACACGTTGCCGGTCTCGTCCTGCACCCCGACGGTGTCCTCGATGGAGCTGGTGAGCGTGTTGACGCGCTGCATCACGGCGATCAGGGAGTTAGACAAGGTTGTCACGCACGCCTTGCCGGCGTCCACCAGGTTGAAGGGTACTGGGGAGTTCAAGATTCTACAAGGTCTGAGGGCCCTGCCATGATGCATTACGCTATCTAGCGTTTTTATTAGTTTCGTTTTCAAATCAATCGCGTCACTTGTAGATGACGTGAAACGAAAAGTCACGTGATCTACCAGTGACGTGATTGATTAAAAACAAAACGAATAGAAACGCTAGTTAGCGTAGTCCATCTTGTCAGGGCCCTTCGTATAGAAAATCTAAAAAACCGTTAGATCTCGGGAAAATGTTTGTGTGAATCGTGAGAAACTAGATCGATTTCAAAAATATCCACTAGATACTTACTTAAAACGAAATTGACAATACCTAGACCTGAGAAGGTCAGGTGTGGCCAGAGCGTCTAAGGGAACAGTGCGCCAAATCTGTCGTCTCGGTCTGTTCGAAAATCGCTACCTATAGTTATGCTTTTTTTTCATTTAAACCACCTAATGCATTTTGACTAGGCCCAAAGTATTAAGTAATTGCTCATGGAGTTCACTTACGGTCGGGTATGCCCTCGCCACCTTTTTTACAGTCCCGGTTGAAGAGCCGTACCCCAGAAACAACCGCCAGCAGTTCCTGAAGCTGTTCTCTTTTCTCCGTGCGCGGCAAGCCCACAAACGCGTTCAGGTCTTCCAGGGAGAAGACGCTCTCGAGGGCTGCCATGCCTTCCTTCAGCGTCTGTTATAAGGGGAATAACAATGGATATTGGAGGTGTGTCTGCACTTGTCTGCGGCCTTACTAAGCTACCCTAGTAAGGCCGCAGATATACGTACCAGCAAGAAATAGCTGGGGAAATGTCCGATAGTGCTGTCAAAGAGCGGGTCGTGGCAGCTTAGCCTTGCAAGTTTCTTACAAGTTACTGTCGGACATTTCTCGCAGGTTCCTTACAGGTTCCAGGCAATAAAAATTGCAGAAGTTGATTGCAGTCGAGTTTAATTTCAGTTTTCAG
This sequence comes from Acleris sparsana, assembly GCA_923062465.1. Lineage (NCBI taxonomy): Eukaryota > Metazoa > Arthropoda > Insecta > Lepidoptera > Tortricidae > Acleris > Acleris sparsana. The sequence continues at coordinate 1,288,092 of OV281307.1, forward strand.
TAGAGCCAGAAGTATAATATTTTTTTCCTGATTTTTTCTAGCTTGAAAGTAAGGCGGTAGAACACTTATTATATTTTAGTTGCTAGTCTAAGTTGAGTGAGGAGAGGAATAGAAAAACGAGACGGGCAAGAAACGACAGATTAATCCAATTATTTCTTTAAAAAATATAAAAAAGCATGCGTACGCGTATTTTTTGCAGGTTTTAGAAAATCTCATGCTCGATCTGGCTGGATTTCTACCACCATATAAAGCTAATCTGCACCAATGCACTATTTTGTTTCGATTGAAGGGTGAGATTTAAAATTACTAGCATACGAGTAGAGGCATCAAAAAGCCTTGGCAAAGCATAGCAGTTCGAGCTAGTCGCAGTTTAGTCAGTACCTAGTTCGTCGTCAAACAAAGGTATATCGGGCGGCTTGCATGTGTGCGTGCCTCGACTGTACACGCTGCAAGCCACTACAAACTAACTCAAGAAGCCACGCTAAGCCGGTTTAATTGAGGCCGCGCCAGCACCGTATTTGGTTGCGTGCGTATTAAATGAAGAGCGACGCGCGAAAGCGCCCGAGCGGCAATAGGATTTAAAAACTCTTAAAATGTGGGTCCGCATATGCGACATTTAATCGTGATAGGGTACTGTGACGTGTATGTACTCAAAAGGGACGGCATTTGTCATGTTACCATTTACTGCCGCGATGTGTCCCACCCATCCCGAACTCATGATTAAGACAATCCACATTTAGCGTAGCATGTCCTGTAGATTTGCCACGTAGTCCGATCCACAGGAGCCCTACAGTGTGAACCCTGTAGTGTACTGGAATAAACGCCCTGCCGTTGGCAACACTTCCTGCCTGACAACTGGATGTGACAAGGAGTTGTCATGGTCGGTGGGTCGCGGAGTGGGCCTGTGGTTTTATTACTTTTCCAATAACCTATTTGATCCTAAACGTTGGACGTAACAGAACCACATTTATATTTATGGTTTGATTCTGCCATGAAAAAACTCACCACTATAACACCCGGGTTACCCAACCCGCTGGCTAGAATAATGTAAATGGATATTTTTCTGTACAACTTTTGATTTTCAGCCTCATCCTCAGGTTCAGGGTCGGCGTCCAGAATCTCTGACACCAGCGGCCGGAGTGTCTGCTTTATTGAGTCCAGGTGCTTGTCAATGAGGTTTGGGAGCTTGTCGTAGTTCGTTTGCATGATGAACTGCATTTTTAACGTGTTTATTGAGGTTTCATCCCCTGGAAATTTTGGGAGTTAATGGATTTGGTAAGGCGGCGTCGTTAGACTCATGGGTAGCTTATAGCACGTAGTGTTTGGGAAGAGGAAAGTCGATGTATGAGGAATATCGTGTAGGTGGTAGGTAAGTAGGTAGTGCAGAGGAATTTAACGAAGAACGGATTTTCGGAAGATCTTAATAAGAGCGTATGACAGTGAGTGGGAGACAAGTATAAACCCGACTATTGAGCACTGTACGTTATTAGGGAGTGTAGGAACGATAATTTTGGACCATATAGATAATGGATTTTGGTAGGAAACACGGAAAACGAGGGCCAACTCTACGCACACATCAGAAAATCGATTCAATATGTTTTTTAACTGCCCTTTTACATATGTGGCGCGAAGACAGTAAGCAAGCGAACGGGAGACACTCGGTGGTTCAAAACGGAACTAATTACCAATACAACTGCGTCAGTTTTACATAGACAGTGGTGCCAATGGTATGTCTATCCATCACTGGAGTCTATCATAACCCTATTTATAACTAAAACTTACCGGTTAACATAGAAACGCACTCATTAACGAAGTATTCCAAATTACTTCTATGCAATGTCTTTGAAAACAGCTTCCCGTACTTAGGGTTCAGAAGTAACAGGTCTATCAAGTAGATGACGAACTCTGGCTCCGCCACGACTCCCTGGCCCTGGCAATTCCTGGTTATTTCATTGGCCATGTTCTTAACAATATTCTCGTTGCACGCCATGATTAAATAATAAATAAAGTTAACTAAAAGTAAGTCGGTCAAAAAGTGATTGATAATTGATTGATTGTTGCTATGGCAATGAGTTTATTTAGTCGATGCGTGATAACTAACAGCGCTTCATAGTTAGCTCGAGCTAGAGAGCGCTTGCAAGAGATTCTGTCTGTCAAGATCGCAATTTAAATGGTATAAAGTTTTAATTTCTGGTTGGTTGGTTTCTGAACGAACATTATTTTTATTATTTATTTTTATTCAATAGTGAAATAAAATGCAATGCTTGGTAGTATAAAATACTTGTCCGCGACATGTTTATGGCTGTAATGCAACGATCAGAAATAGAAGTTTTTGTGGCAAAAACGTCAATTAACTAGGGACTTTCTTCCGATATTAAATTTATCGATAACTGTTTCAAATACTTATTTTAAAGTGACGTGTCATAGTAGTTAACCGGATAAAATGAAAGTAATAGATCAAAGATGCTGATCACTATCCATCGACGTTGCAAAATGAATGTCATATTTAATTTAAATAATTCAGAGGCATACTGTTTACGAAAGCATCGAGAGCCCGCCTGGTCTCTCTGTCCCCAAGTTCCGGACCTGGGCGAGGTCTGACGCTCTTAACCAGGTAAGGGTTATAAGATTTGCTGCTTAAGTTATCTTGATGCCAACTGCAAATATGTTCATTTTCACGCCACTGCTCGGAAATGTGGCGAAAGATGGTCTGTTCTTGGTCCCCAAAACAATCGATAGGTGTACATTGAATGAGCAGGCCTACTATGAATTTAAACAGACCAACTATGTTAACATTGTTGGTCTGTCCCATTGACCAATAACATCGGTCCGCTGATCACTAATTCGACCAATCAGAACACACTTTGTGCTGCATATGAAATTAAATTGGCCAATGAGAAGTCGTTTTATTTTTTTAATAATATTCATCCCTTCACGGATAGGCAAAGGAATCAGATTCCATACAGCCATATATGTCTGCTTTTAATTATCTGAAATAAAGATTTTTTTTTATTTCCTCGCAGGAGTCGTGAAAAGCATTGTGTTAAGCCTCGGCCGAAAGTGCAATAGATGGACTTGTACTTTCGAGGGCCTCCGCTACGCGTCGGCCCTCGAACTAACTCGTCCATCTATTGATTACTTTCTAACCTCTACAACAATGTACTATAGTCTCAATCTATATATATAAAAGGCAAACCTGACTGACTTACGGCCGTATTAACAAACTCATCTTGACTGTGAGGCTCGTCACAAGATACGTCAAAGTATTCGCCAAACCATAGAACACTGTCATTTTTGACGCATCTCGAGACGAGCATCAGAGTTGTGATCAGTTTATTAATAAGGGCCTTTGATATCAACGCACGGCCGAAGCTACTGTACCTAGAAACTTGAAATTTGGTACAAGGGTTCCTTTCATCACAGTATATATATAGCTAAAGCAGTAAAGAAGCTCCGAACAAACGCTCGAAACGACGCACTCACACAGACGCACGCCTCTACGAGACCCGCAAGCGGACATCTAATGCTTTAGCTATATATATATATATATATACTGTGCTTTCATGATGTAAGTGAGTAGAGGCAAACTAAATCTACGCGTATGAAACCGCGGGCGTCCACTAGTAATTATTATAAAAGCCTAGACCAAAGTTCTCCATTTGTGTAAGATTATCCCCTACCCTTTCATTTTTCCTCTCCTTTTAATAAATTCTTGGGAATCGCCCGTATATGTCGACGTATAAAATTGCGGCCTAAATATTTACTGATCTTTAAATGATATTGGTGGTTAGATACTTGGAGATGGTGGTGACGGAGGGGTGGGAGGTGCGGCGGCAGGACGCGGGGAGGGTGGTGATGGCTGTGCTGACCACCACGGTTGGCTACTACGTCGCCAAGGAGTTCTTTTACAGCCGCATTGAAGACATTTAGACAAGAGTTATAGTTTAGCAAAAGAGTGTGTAGCGACATCTAGTGACCAATTTAAATAACTAGTAGTCAATGCCACTAAATTTGATTGCGCTATAGATGTTTCTCCAGTCAGTTGCGTACAGCTTCCAACTTGACCTCATTCGTCGTTCGACTTTGGACTCCAGAGGGCGCTGCCAAGATGCACTACGCTGACTAGCATTACCTACTATTCGTTTCGTTATAACCAATCGCGGCACTCGTAGATCACGTGACTCTTCGTATCTCGTCATCTACCAGTGACGCGATTGGTTAAAACGAAACGTATGTCATGAAAAACTACGTCTGCACGTTTGCCTTTCCAAGAAAATATTTCTTTGACCTTTTTTTTTAAAGCGTGAATGTATGTATGTATGTGTATGTATGAATTGTAAATTTTGTGGGTGGTAGTACCTTGTGCAGGGTCCGTCCGGATCGCTACCACCATCTTATACATTAACCTACCGCCAAAAAGCAGTGTTCGCATTGTTGTATTCCGGTTTGGGGATAAGACAGCCAGTGTAATGACTAGCATAGAGGCATTCCATCGTAGTCCTCAGGGTTGGCAACACTTTTGCAGTCTTAGGCTTGCAGTCTTGCGAATATGAATGTCTATGGGTCACAGTTTCCACTTAGCATCAGGTGGCCTGTGTGCTCGTTTGCCTTCACTATGCCATAAAAATAAAAAATAAATATTTCCAAATATCCAAAAAAGACGTAATTTTCTACCGCAAAGGTTAATTCAATCGATAGCACTAGTTTTAAATGTTTCACAACACTTCGAAACGGGCGCACGACCATTTGCAAGTCAAAGAAACAAGCGATCGATTATAGATTTCACTGCAACAAGCTTAAGGTTCAATATAGAATGAAATAAGTCTGAGTGTCATACTAATAACCGCTATCTTAGGGCTCTATCCCTTTCTAACACGAATATAACGCTAAACGCAGCTAAGCATTTTAAAATCGATTCTCTACTCGATGTTTTGGCGAGCGACTTTCAATGTCAATAATCGATTAAAGAAAATTATTTTATAAACGCACAGGATAAAGGAGGAAAAGCTCGACAACCTTTTTCGCCCGTCTTTACCTTTAGATGTTTGCGTACTGAGGGACATACGGGCGAGTAAGCTCGCCGAGCCATAAGTACGGCGTACTTACTCGCACGTCTATCCGGGACTTAATGGGGGTGCCCCCACAGAGTCTTGATCACTGGTCTTCTTCTCGATCCTCCTCTGTAAAGGAGCGGGATGAGGATCCGGCATCGGGCTTTTAACCACCGACCGGGCTGTTCTGCGCCGGCCGTGAAAACGGCCGGGTCTTCGGGTAGCAGCCGGCGCCAGAGGCGCAGGTTGCGGGGAGTTTAGGGTAGGAGGGGATTTTGGGTAGGGGGAAAGGGGGGCGTCAAGTCCGGATGTTACGCTGCCCGCGAGATCAAGCCAGCTGGGTGAGACCCGGCTAGCGATCTACGAGCAGAGCAGCGTCTTCATGGGAGAGTCTTGATCGTAGATAGACTACGTAATCCTAGGCCATAAACCACAAATAACATTTTCACTTCTCATGCTCGTAAAGTCCTTCTTTATGCTGGGTATAGGCTGCATAAAATCGCATTTTATGCACTAGTGCATAAAGTTATTTCTTCTTTTAAGACTAAGGCAATCAGGCCTTACAGCCTTCACACAATACACCTTCATTTAATTGATATATTTTTATGAGATTTTGGTTACATCTTAATTTAATTACGACATTTGTATAAGTATCTAAATACAAATTTACGAATAATACCTACGGCGTGCATTTACGGTAAAAAAATACAACGCAAATATTTATAATAACTTGGCATTAAGCATCAGACCATAGTCAAACCTGTCAAACGTCACATAGTCGAAAATTAAAAAAAAAATTAAGAAGGTAATCAGGCCTTACAGCCATGCGCAAACATAACATTTTCATTACTTACATTAAATATAAAAATTTAATAAATTATCCTGTAAGTATGTGCTTCTTGTTTTAATCTTTCTTTCTTGCAATTGAAGTGAAAAGCAGAGTGTAAAATTCGAGCATAAAACCCATTTTACCCTCGACGTGACTATCCACACTCGCCGTTCCGGCTCGTGTGGCTATATGCACATCTAACAGAACAGAAACAGACAGTCTAATCTACTATAACAAAATCAAGCTTCAAAAATCCCGACTGTTACCAAGTTTAAATCGTTATAAATTCTAAATGATCATTCAAAATGAAAAATAATGAAAAAATGTTAAAGCTGATTTATTTTATATCCCCTATTCAACGATACCCCACATGTGATGACTCTTCGACTTTTTTTGGGTCGACTCGTTATCGCCATATTGAATGTTGATTACTGTCATATGTCTGTCTTTAGAGACACTCAAAAGATTAAAACAAATCTATTTAAATAAGAATCATCAAAATCGGTCCACGCGTTTAGTTTCTAGAGCGTCACAAAGGAACAAACATACATACTTATTACTTATAGGCTGATAAACGCATTACCCTCCTCCTTCGGCAGTCAGGTAAAAATAACATAAACCTCTTTCTGCACAGCAGCCCAAAAAAGAAGTTTGTCAACAAATCTAGCATATGTCAGGCTTGACGGCTTGTATCACTGTCAGCTTATCAGCATATGTTTTATTCAAAGTTTTGTTGTGTATTATAAATTCTCGATCTACTAAATAATCAACCTTTTAGTTCGATTATTCAAAGTTTTGTTAAGTATTATAAATTCTGGGAACTGTTGCAACACATAAAAAGTCCTCAATTAAATTTTAGACACGAATTTAGTAGATCTAGGCAAAATCTCATTAGCTATGTTTGCGCAGATTGTTTGAAGTGTAAAAAGACTTGGTTGTGCTGGGAAATGTTATCTACAAGCTCTGGTAACTACTCTATTTACTCCACCATTTCTATCCCCTCCCTAACTCCTTAAGCCTCAGACCGATACTGCTTATTTTTTAACTTAAAAACGTATTTGCCTCAACTAATCTTCTACCCAATTTCATATATAGGTAGGTACATATACTTAATTACGATTGCCTTGCCGTCTAAGACTTCACTTCGTTTGTCCGTTTTCCCTCTGCTTATAATATCTCATCAACACATTTACCAAATTTCATTTAATCTGATCGACATTACTCAAGTTATCCTCGAACAAACATATAATTTGCCAAGCGGATTCCGTGCCGTATCCCAGACGATTCCAAAACCTTACTTCCTTTGGACGATTATATCTGTTTATGATTAATGTTGTGTCTCGCTGTATGTGTAAGGTCAAGCGGGGCTATTACGTTCTTATCTTACTATTATTATATATATTTACATGTATTGACAAGTAGATTTTTTTTCTCTACTACACGTACTCACTCTTCGATCCGAACTTTAGAATGGTATTTGAAAATTAACGATAAAAGAGACATCGGTCCGTTTCACGAGCCAAGTCACAGCTAAACGATGAACAATAAATCGCAAGATGATAAACAAACACGTCCGCACCGTACAGGTGTAAGAGCCGACTGATTACCAGCTCCATCGCGAGTGCGGCTTTACCTTATTCTCATTAGCCAATCACGTGCAACTGGCCTTTTCCAGTACTAGGTCGCTAAAGTGAATGGAGTACAGTAATTTCACCGGTCGTCTTGCACCTCACTGGATTACAAAACGACGCGAACATTACTGCTTAGTGGTAGGTTAAGGGATAAGATGGTGGTCGCGATCCGGATGGACCCTGCACAAAGTTCCACCACTAAAAGTACGCCATGATTTTCATGACACCTAAAGGTCTCCCCAGACCTATCGACGCGGAATGGGCTTGAGCCATGAGGCTCAGCTCGATTCAGCGTTGCGAACGGAACGACGTCGTTTTCGCTCTTATTGTATGGACATACAACTTTTTCTTATCAAAAGCTCAAGCCGATTCAGCGTCGATAGGTTTGGGGAGACCCTAACTGGTCCATCTCGATTGAACCATCCTTCTTGTAAAGTACCGCATCCATACACACAAATGGTTCCTGTCCTTTGTCGAATTATTTTTGGCAAAATCTGCCGTTACCCACCCGTGTCATTTGCCAACCTTTTTTTTTTCTGTAAATATTTCAGGAATTATTTATCTACCATCGTGTAGAACCCTAAAGGTTAGGTTAGGTCAGTTTTTATAAAATTCCTGAAATATTTTCGGTTACAGAAAACAAAGAGGTACATAGATACACACATCGCCCCTCTTTTTTCTTCGGGGGCTTGAAATGCTGCTAATCTATGGTCTTGCTGTCAGTGTGCATGGTCTGCCTGTGGTGGGTGCTGGCAGCGCTGCAGCTGGCGCTGGGCGACGATTGCCGGCTGTCACGCTCCGTGCGCCCGCGCCACTACGACCTGGCGCTGCTCTACGACATCGACCCCGCTAGCAACTTCAGCTTCTTTGCCAAAGTCGACATTCTGGTAAAAGCCATATAAAAAAAACTCAGAATCAGAGCAAAAATAACGGGTCATAGCGCGTTTTTCATACTAAAGACGCTATTTCGAAGCCTTGGTTCCTGGCCAGGGAATGCTTTTAGTGAATTCTGATGAAGTGATGATGAATACCGCGAGCATCGATACAGGACTTCCAGAGTGCCTAGGATACCCAACTGAATGAATCTGCGGTTAACGCCGGAATTGTGCGTGTTCAGAAAAACATCTAAAATGGAATTCCAAATGCTGACCCAAACTGTCCGGCTGAGGTGTTAACTGATTGTGCGATCAGTTAGGTACCTTAAGAACTTTTGATCTACTCTATTGAACCTCGGAGTATCCACCACTAAACCTCACTCAAAACAACCCCTGGCAAGGAACCAAGGCTTCGAAATAGTCTCGTTTGTATGAAAAACGCACTCTGACTAAAACTTCTTATAAGACCATCATTACCTTAATTAAGAGGAAACATAATTTAAAGTTCATTTATTTATTGTCCTCACAGCTATTTGCGGAAGAAATCACATCAAAAATTATTCTCCACGCTGAGGACTTCAATATCGCCTCAAACAGCACCAAATTGACAAAAAAAGGATTAGTAGCGGGCGTACTAGTGACTGAAACTAAATACGATGGGGGCTACCTGACTGTCAGTCTGGATCAGGCTCTGGAAAAGGGGGAGAACTACACACTGAGTATCGCGTTTAGCGGGAACCTAACGGAGAGGGTGGCTGGAGCGTATATCAGCAGCTACGTTGATAACGAGACAAATAATACTGAGTAAGTTGGGCTTGGGCATGGGAACTTCCTATAGGTCCAAAGAAATCGGTGGATGCAGGCCGCATTTCAATCAAACGGGGAGGCCTATGCTCACCAGTGGACGACTACGGGCTGAAATGATGATGATGATGTTGGGCCCCATTTTAACGTGTATTTTTATTCTTGTCGTAAAAACGGTTAAGTACCTTCGTTTCGGCGAAATATGTTTGCCAAACGTATCATTTCCTAACCGTTTCATTTGCTAACCCGCTTTGTTTTTTGTAAACGTACGTATTTCAGGATTTTATAAAAACATCTTGGAAAACTAGAAAACTTACCTAACATAACCTTTTTTTTTTTAAAGGTTCGGAAACGCATTTACGCATACCCTCTGGTCTAGGGATGACCACATTGGAGGGTTATGTGGGACTTACAACCCCCTACCCTTCAGAGCGAAGGGGAAGGGGGAAACCGGTGTTAACCTCAATAGGCTGTCAGTGAGGGCACCGTAGGCTGATGACTATTCATCACTGAGTGCCCCCCAGTCGCCCCACCCTATTGCTGAGGCACCTGCGCCAAAGGATGAGGTTCAGTTAACACCCCGGACCCTCCCCCAGACTCGTAGGATCTTTGTGTGGGACCCTATACCCACAGTCCTACTAGGGGTTCAGGCGGGCGGCAAACTGCCTCCGCCTTCGCCCCATACGTGTACGCCGGACCGGGTGCGCATCCACGTCCTCCTCGCGCTCCCGCTCCGCCGCCTCCTTCTGCGAGATAATGCTTTCGCAGGAGACGACGGTTGACCTCGATCTCTCACTGCTCAGCACGGCCGACACCACGCTGTGCAGTGAGTGATCGGAGAGCCCTGTGTCCGCAACCAGAGTACGGCGCTCCGGATCCCACTTCGAGCACACCTCTAGGGAGGGTGTGCTGGGCCGTGTCGTCCGGATCGCCGCACTCATGACAAACCGGACTGGGCTCTCTCCTAATCTTGTGCAGGTAATGACGTCACCTGCACAAGAGGGTACGTGACGGTACCGTATCTCCTCTCCAACCAGTGGTCCAGCGGCGGGAGGAGTGCCCCTATGGTGCGGAGTCCATAGGGGGAGGCCTCCAGGTCGCTTTTCCACCGATCCCGCAGGCGCCACTCCGTCATTCGATGGGCCCTCTCCACCGTCTCCGAGTCCGGGCGCTCTCTCCTCGCCCGGAACCCCGCCCTCCTCCGGTATGGCTCGGCCTGCACCTGAGCATCTAGCTCCCACGGCGGGGTGCAGGCCAAGACACACGCGGCCGCATGTGCCACCGTCATATAGGCCCTCACTATTCGGAGGGCCACCACTCTTTGCGGCCTTCTTAGGACCTTAGGACAACGTGTCGACATGGCGCTTGAGGCCCCCCCCCCCCACGTTTGGAAACTTGCGGCCCAGGGCCGATGCGGCGCCTACCACCCGGGGAGCAAGTTGGCACAAATGCTCCCCTTAATCCCACCTCCGATCCAGGATGAGGCCGAAGTACTTGATCGTACCCTTCACCTGGACCGCCTCCCGCGCCACAGGGATGGTCAACTCATTATGGGGATACCATCCCCTCACCCCGAAGACAATAGCGTCTGTCTTCGGGAAGGACACCTCCAGACCCAGTTGTCGGATGCGGCCGACAACCAGGTCTGCCGTCAACGACGCCCTCCAGAGGGCCTCCTCCAGCTCACGTCCCCGCACGGCCACTTGACAAATGAAAGGGTTGGGACACGTTACATTTGGCAAACATATTTCGGCCAAACGGCAGGTTCCCCACAGAAACGTCAAATTTGGTGCCATAACTCTAAAAACAACAAATTAAAAAAAAATTCAAGCGTGAGTCGGGCTAATTTGACTCTAGTCCGGATTCAAATCCGAATATAATAATACAAACTGTGCGAGTCGCCCTTGAACTTTTGTATGAAAAATCTTAACTATAGTTAGTTTGTTTAGGTACTTAAAAAAATGTAAACAAGCCAAACCACGTGGCATTCTTAAACAGCCAATCAAAACTGGTTTATCGCACTTTGACGTATCAGTGTTCTGCTTCTATTGGCTGACGAACTATAAAACGTGGTTCTTTTGTTTACATTTTTTTAAGTACCTAAACAAACGGAGTATAAGCAACGACTTAATCGTCCCGTTAAAGACTCTGAGTACGGCCGAAAACCTACTAAGCTAGGGTGGGGCAAGTCAACGGGATAAAGTGCGACAAATCATATATTCTTTGGGAGCTATTGTTGGTTTGACGCACTTGCCCCAACTAAGTATTTGTTTATTCCCGGATAGATACCTGGTAGCCACCAAGTTCACGTCGATCTGGGCGCGCAAGGCGTTCCCCTGCTTCGACGAGCCCGCGTTCAAGGCCACCTTCCGCATCAGCATCGGACACCATCGCAGCTACAGCGCTCTCTCCAACATGCCCTTAGTGACCAATCCTGACGCTGATGCTTAGTGAGACACGTTTACTATGTATAGCTGGTTCATATCCGGCTCTTAGAACTTGGTACTTGCTGTGTTCAATAAATTCAAAGCCCGGATGACGGGAGCAAAAATCCACTTTTCCTAGTGCTTAATTAAATATTTTTATATCGACATCCAAGTGCACTTGTCAAGATTACGATGACATCCTCAAGGTAAAATCATTCACAATAAATATCAGAATGCGTTGAAGGAAAACGTTAACGTTTCTACTTTAAAAATCCTAAATATTCGATATCTAGAAAAGAAGAACTGCGTGGTGCACAAGTAATTCATAACCACTATGAATTATTTAAATTTGCTCTGATTACTACAGTAGATTTAGGATGGTCCTTTAGTTGGCTGAAATGGATTTTATCACCAAGGCGAAGGAACTTAAAATCGAAAAAAAAGAAAAAAAAAATGTATTAAGAAAATTATATAAAATATGAAAAAATACACACCTCATTTTAATTTTGTTTACAACTATAATATCTGACATCCAGCATCCGTACAGTACACCGTGCTTTTTTATCGACATCGACTTATAAAATGTGTCCTCGCACTATTGAGACGTCAACACATAATTTCTCCCGTCATCCGGGCTTTGTCAATAATACACTACTATAGTAGGGTATTGCTAGTGAACTTTAACATAAGGTGATAGAGACGATAATTCAACACAAGGTGCCAGTAACTGGTAATTTAGGGGTCAGTAACTAGGTGTTTTACCCTACCCGGCCGGCCGGCTAGTAGAGCTGCCAATATTATCAATATTCAGAATCTTCTGACTTCAAATCCACCAGGCACTACAGGCGGGTACACTACATTAAGGTACACTGTCGAATACGGTGTCGTTACTTAAACAAAAGACGGGGTCATAGTAACAACATGGCGCCGTTTTTGACGCACCGTAACATACGCAAAGATCTGTATTCCTAGATTTAAGACCTAATTTAATACCTGTGATTTACAAAACAAAATATATTCTATTCTATTCTATTCTCACAGACTTTATTTTTAAATGTCGCTTATTAATTAAAGCTAACGTAGTAATTAAATCATTCGGAAAAACAAATGAGTATTCTACACATAATTCGGAATTTTAAGAATAAAAAAATATAAATTTAGCTCCGGCGAAAACGTTTCACCCCCTAAATCAAGTCCGTGTATCACGATTTTTGAATATATTGTAGTTATTAAAAAGACCTAGGTCTGTGCGTTCCTGTTTTTTTTTCTTTTTTTTTTGTTCTTAGTGATCTTTTCTTGGAAAGGAAAACGTACAGACATTTTCATCTGACGAGGTTTCAGGAGAGAGTTGTATGGAGATGTTTAGCTTCACAATCCTCTTAAAGAGTTCCAGTTCTAGGCACGTAACAAGTCAATCCTGAAACATTGCACAACCATGAAGTTACAATACCTATAGGGTAAAGTCACCAGTGGTCAACCAGAGAACTGTCGACCTTATATGAGTGCGAAGACTGGGAAATATATGCTTTAGGCGACTAATGTCTATATTGAATAATGACGAGGTATAATAATCCTGCGGGCCTGCTGCAAAACTAACATAACCTAAACCTACCTGTCGTCATTTTTATACTTCGACAAAAATCAGATGGTCAATGTTATGTGTCGACATTTTTAAACATCGAGAAAAATAATTCTAGTCTTAGTTATTTTTCGACATTATATAAGGTGTCGACATTTTTATACCTCGTCATTTTTCAATATAGACATTAGTCGCCTAACCCAAATATATCTATCGTACTCTTTCCACTCATACAAAGTATAGGCAGAGGCCGACTACACGTATCTGGCTGACTACTGGTGACTTTACCCTATATATCATATAAGGTTTGGCATTGTTTTGCTGCTGTTTTGTGCAGAGTTCCAGGACTGACACGATTGGCATGATTCAATTTTAAACGTAATTTAGGTTTGACAATTATTCTTTTCCATGAATTTCCAATTGTAATTTTTCTTGTTTGACGTTTGATTTCGAGTCGTGGATTTTCCTTTAAAGGGCGTTTCTTAGAAAGTTTGTACCTACTAAGACTAAAATTAAAAAACGTTAACTTTTCCGCTGACTTACGAAAATTTGCTATAGTGTTATAATAAGACAAATGGTGGTATTGCAGACAAAACTTCTGTAGCAAACGTAAGCATATTCCTGACGACTGAAATCTGCTTAATGCTAAATTGGTGTTGAATGTATGTAAATGTACGATTAATTTTCGTAACTCAGCGGAAAAGTTAACGTTTATTAATTTTAGTCCTTACCTAGGTACAAACTTTCTAAGAAACGCCCTAAACCCAAATGACAGTAAATGTAATATATTACTGCAGCGTTTTATTTTTACGTAAATTTAACAATAGTAGAAGCATATTTTTTTATAGAATTTCACTATATGAAGTGCTAAATATTTTTCTTTTTTAGCGCATTGAAAAGTTTCTGGCTGTGGAATACAATCTATGGATCAATTAAGTGAGTTTGTACTTAACATAATTTGTTTTATTGCTATTTTAGTACCCAATATCTAAAATAAGTAGCGCTTTTAGTCTATGTATTTATTTCCTAACTTCTCAAGTGGCATGAAACGCCATGACAGAGTAGATAGCATTTTTTTCGGGTTAGGTTCGTAAGAACTAGATTTCTTTATTATTATAAGCAATTCAATTATGATAAAGATACAAACATATTATTAAAAGACCAGATTACGTCATGACCAGAGGTCGGAATTCTCGTAGCATTTTCGAGCTGTCATAGGGACTTCTCGTTTATCGACTTCCAATTTACATATTTTATCGATAAATTATAGCACACAACATATTAAAGAAGACTAGAAGTAGAGGTAAACAACACTTGGTCTTACATCTAAAGAGCGATTTGATTTCTTAAAAAATGTGAAATAGATATTTGCTATGAAAACAATCAAAAGAAATTCTGCATGCAATTTCTTTCGAAAAAAATTGAAAAGGCTTACGAAATGCCCAAATTATTTTAAAAGAAAAAAAAAATCCTATTCATAATTCCCAAAAACTTGGTATTCAAAGGTTGTCTCATAATCATATTTTAAATACTGTATTCTGGGAATCTGTTTCACCGAGCAAAAGAAATGTATACAAACCCTGCGCGTTCACAATATAGAAATAAATTATTCGTGCCATTATCAAACCTATCACTTGTTTCTAAAAACAGTTACGTGGTGTGTATAAAGATTTATAATAAACTGCCGGACACCCTAAAAGATTTAACTTTCCGTAAGTTTAAATTAAATTTTAAAAAGTGGCTAGTTGAAAAGTGCTTTTATAGTTTACAGGAGTTTTTTTAATTATGAGCTATAATTAATTAGACTAAAGTTCATCTTTAAATTTCGCATGCCTTGTTTGGTAGATTTTAGTGATCTAAAATCAAGTGAAATAAATATTAAGACTTTGACTTTGATTGTATTTATCGATATACACACGTACATCGGCAGTCGATAGACGAGTAGTCCCTATGACAGCTCAAAAGTGCTACGAGAATTCCAACCTCTGGTCATGACTAGGGTTCAGAGTTTACATAGCACGGTAAGATGAAGAGAGCTGTGGAGTCGACACTAAAATTAAAATTCAACTCTTACATGAGTAAGTAACTCTAAAATGCTTTTATATTCGCTCTGCGCCCCTGAGTTAAGCTGCTAAGCTAAGTAATGAAAAATTACATTTACACACAAAATAATTTTCATGTACAATTTTTTTAATAATGTAATGAATATTAAAAGTGAAAGTTATATAATTAAAATAAATTTTGCAATTAAATAAACGAATGAGTATGAGTAAGAGTGGAATTTTAATGTTAGTGTCGACTCCACAGCTCTCTTTCGTCTTAGGGCCTCCCCACATCTATCGACGCGGAATCGGCGTTAGCTGATCAAAAATGTCAATCGGCTCGGCTCGGCCGGATTCGGCGATGCCAACGGAACTATGTTATTTTGGCTCTTATTGCATGGACATAAAGAGTTATTTGAACAGTTTACGCCAATTACGCGTCGATAGATGTGGTGAGACCCTTACCGGGCTATAAAAACCCTGAATGACCATGTAAGCAAAACATAGTTGTTGCATATTACTCCATTTTATTTTAACAGCTCCTCATTTTAGGTTACTACTTCAGATGCGCCGAATAATCGTTTGGTATTCGGTATTCGGCGTATTCGGCATCTTTTTCACTATTTTGTGTTCGGCCGAATTATTTAAACTGTGCAATTTCCTATAAGGCCTAGTCTGTACCATGCCCGTTTCTCCAGGAAAAAACTGGAACAGTTCGTATGGAGTCACTTTGAGACGTCTCCACCGATGTCCACATATGTGGTAGCGTGGGTGGTCTCCAAATTTACCCACGCGAAGAAACAGACACGAAGCGGCTCCGAAATCAAGATCTGGACAAGACCTGCCATTATCGATCAGGCGAGGATTAGTCAATATGCTCGATCAGAATGATAACGCAGACGTAAAGTACTCCGCAAAGAAAATAAATAATGATTTTATAATGGATCGATTTATTTTCTTTCTATATTAAATCAGAAGAATTAAAGATTCCGTAGCCTTAGGTACTTACTATTAAATAAAAATCTAAAGAGCTAAATAAAGTCACAATTCTGTCCGTCTGTTTGTCCGATTCTCTAGTTATTATAAGGTACGCAATAAATTTGTATGCGGTTTGTACCATTTTATAGAAGTTAAAGAAATACCTTCTTCTAGAGTTTTTTACAACGGCGGTCTTGGGCCTATTCTCAGTTGCACTGCGGACAGCTGGGAGTTTTTTTTTCAACTGTACGCACCCTAGATAGGGTAAAGTCACCAGTGGTCGGCCAGAGACCAGTAGCCGACCTTATATGAGTGCGAAGAGTGGAAAATATATCTTTCGTACTCTTCCCACTCATACAAAGTATAGGCAGAGGCCGACTACAGGTCTCTGGCTGACCACTGGTGACTTTACCCTATTAGGTGTGGACAATTTAATGAAAATATTGTAAGTTCCTGTCTCCAGACCAGCTTTATGATAAGAAAACAATAGTTACAAATCAAAACAGATACCAATATTTTGTTGATCATCCTTTGTTCTTCAAACTGGTAGTATTTGTTTAATTTTTCATTATGCTGAGTATTAAAGTTGACATGAGCAAAAATATATGCATACGTGATTTTTTTTTCTGACTTTTTGTATTGTCCTGAACCAGTTGTCCGCAGTTTGAACGAAGGTTTGCGGACAACTGGGAATAGCCGCGGTCTTAAGCGCTGGCCAATTTACTGAATCAACTACGTAATTTCATTTCATATTAATACCGATCTCGGGAAAGCCGCATCGGCCGAACCCAGGATGCATTCATAGCAAATAGTTGTTTGTAAGCTTTAGAAAGAACTTTCTTTGAACGTTGCTGTTTCTTCTTGCAGGCTAAATACGCCTTAGACATTGCCCCCAAAATGATGGAAAGCTACACCGAATGGTTTGGGATACCGTACCCCCTGCCCAAACTAGATATAGTAGCCATCCCAGGCGCGGGCGACCCCGCCTCCGTGGGCTGGGGCCTTATCCAAGACGCGGAGTTGGTTTTGCTTCATGACGTGACACAACATCTGCCTTTGAACAAGGAAACTGTCTCTCATGTAAGAAATAGCTGATTACTTTGTATACCTGAATGTCATTTACTATAATTGTGTCACTTGTCATAATATAATTCGCCATAAAGGCATTTTTTCAGAGACCAAGAACTATTCAGAATTGTTATAAAACTAACCTTTTTTTTCGTTGGAGAAATGCCTTTACCTCTAACCAAAAAAAAGATGCTCGTTATGGAAAAACTCATCAAGTGTGCGAGGCTAAGAAAATGAAGCAATTCTGGATTTTTTTCTTACTCTTCAGATAATAGTTACTTCTGAAGAGGGCAGATACTATATTTTCTTCATGGCAAATGAGCTCAAGATGCCATCTGAATGGTAAAACTGGGAACTCCCTAAAATTCCAAATAATCATTCGTCGGTCTTTTTTTCCGAAAACTATGTTATGCTGGCCTAGTAACATAGTGCCGTCTATATTGCATGTCAAATGTGGATGAAGCATCCGTCACTGGCGTTCTAATTTACGTGTCAAAAGGTGACGGATGCCTTATCCAAACTTTATCGCGTGATAAACGCAACCATGCTACGGCCCCTGGTACTATTTTGGATATCAATTCGGAACAATGAAGAAAGATAATAAGGCTCATTAGGGCATACACAAATTTAAGATTGTAAGTGCATTGAAAACTAAGATAGAATGGCATCACATCACATCACCCTATCGGCCGAAGGACGTCCACTGCTGGACACTTCCTCAAAGATTTCCACGGCGATTGGTTTTGTGCTACTCACGTCATTTGGCATCCCGCGAGCTTCAGTTTTTCAATGCTGGCGCTCATACTCTCACAATAATACAACAGTGCGGATAGTGCTGCTTGGCGGCAGACAAACGCGTAAGACGCTGGTAGCACCTCGGGCGAACCCTGCTCGAGGTCTTACCACTCTTTCCAGCGGCATTCCATCTTGATACTCAGGGTGGGCAACGCATTTGCAGTCTTAGGGTTGCATTTTTGTTGGTGTCCCCTTGTTTCACCGACACTCATTTCATAATTTTGGTTTCATAGAAAGCTATTTTGTTTGAATGAGTTACAGCCAAGATTGACTGTAGTGTAACGCCTCATTGATCATATTTCCCGCTTTTACTCTTCGCGAAGTAGGTACTGAATAACGGCCAAATCAAAAGCACCTGAAACCGTGATCATGAAGAGATTGATGAATGTAGAGGAAGCGAAAGTTGTACTTGTGTTTATACTGGGTGCACCTGGCGTTCCATAGTCTCTGCCTACCCTATTGGAAGACACGCGTGAAGGTATGTATGTAAGTAAAGCCATTTTCTGCTGAACTTGTGTCGATTTCAGATTATCTTAAATGTTATCCAGTAGGTTAGGTTAGTCTTGTAATCATCACAAGATAACTTGAAATCAACACGGGTGAGCAGAAAATAGCTTTCTATAAAACAAAAAAACTGCGAAATGATCATCATGTCAGCCGAAAGACGTCCACTGCTGGACATAGGCCTCCCCCAAGGCTTTCCACTCAGACCGGTCTTGTGCTTTTCGCATCCACCGCGGTCCCGCGATCCTGACGAGGTCGTCACTCCATCTTGTTGGAGGCCTACCTACAGCTCGTCTTCCGGTCCGAAATGAAATGAAAATGAAATGAGTGTCGGTGAATCATGGGCATACCAGTGTTATTATTAAAAATATAGTCTTGAGAATGCAAATGTCTATGGGTCTCAGATCCCACTTACCATCAGATGGCCTGTGTGCTCGTTTGCCTTGATAAGCGATAAAAAAACAGCTACCAAAGTGCAAGGTGCTGAATCTGAAGTTTGTTTTCAAATTGCAATTGTTACTAAGTAGTATAGAAATAATTAGCTATCCATTGATTGCTAGTGACCTCTAACAGAATATAGCTCACAACATCGCGCACCAATGGTTCGGCAACCTGGTGACGATGGAGTCATGGTCGGAGCTGTGGCTTTTCGAGAGTTTTGCCACGTATATAGCTGCGTTGAACTTGGCGGCCGCGGAACCTGAATGGGAATTCGAGGAGAACCTAGCAGGACTTAATATGATGTCGGTCTTAAACAAGGATTTACTGGAGTCATCGCGTCCCGTAAGTGTGTTTGTGTAGTAATCATCCATCATCTAAGAATATGTTAGTCAGTATTTGCTTTCAAATAATAACCGCATCACAGACAGACAGATAAATTGAAAAGTAAGTGATCGCCGGGGATTAATTTATTGTTTTTTTTCCACAGTCATCAGTTACTAGCGAGGAATTTAACCGGCTCGTGTCGTTTAAAAAGGGTTACGTTCTTATTCGTATGTTGGCCAAGGCTCTTGGAGAGCAGATCTTCAGGCGGGGTATTAAGCAGTGAGTTTCTACAATTCTACGTTGAAGGGTAGGACATCGCTAAAGTTTATTCATAAACACCTAATAAACCTATTTCAATTAAAGTATTATTTGTCACTTTCTGTCATATTCAAATGGCACATTTAAAGCTAGGGTAGGAAAGCCAAAATAAAGTTCATGATACATTGCCAAATTCGTCTAGACCTCAAAAAAGAGTATGCGTATTGTATACCAAAATTAAGGATCGTAGAGAAGAGCGTCGGTGGCCCAGTGGCTAGTAGTTAGGGGGTTGGCTCGTGATCGTACCAACTTCAAACCCCCGAGGTGCACCAATGGCTTTTTTTACCCAGTGTCAGAGACACAGTTACATTAAAAAAAAAACCGGACTAGACTAGTGGGAGTTGGTCACGACCATCTAATACTATCTTCTGCACGTACTAGTACAACCGCAGGTATTATGAAAAGCTTAAAAAGTTATCTAACCGAGCTGAAGACCAGTTTATGACAAATAATAATTCGGACAAATGATGCGTTAGGACAAACATTATTAGCAGACGTGTGCGAACTCGTGGCACGCTCTAAATAAGATATCGGTGTAAATTTATACGTGTTCTGATTAAACATCCTCTACTTCTATAAAGAGGCTCAATATCATGTGTGAAATAGAGCCTCTTAAGATAATAAATAAAAGTATATGAATGTCATTTCAAACAAAACAATTGACTGTCCGCGCGAGTCTTAGCTTATAATAGTTTAAAGTGAATATTTACATCTTGAGGGCAACTTTTATAACTGACAAATGTGGAAAAAATATGATTTACTATGACAAACCATTTCAAAATGGAAAATTTATCGTTCGTTTTTAATACCTATTCATGTTGAATAGCATCTTGATCTTGACTGTAACATCGATATGTTTTTTGTCGAAAACTTATTTTGGTACAACCCTTTATTCGTGTCATGAGTTAGCACATGTCTGGTTATTAGGGATTCCGACCACACTAAACATTCCCTCTATCCCTCAGATACCTCCTTATATATTCGTACAACAACACTGGGCAAGACGAGCTCTGGCAGGAATTGACGCTGGCGGAGGAACCCCACGGCGGCCCCACTCGACACGTGTCTCTTAGATCTATCATGAAAAGCTGGACCTGCCAGAGCGGGTGCCCCGTGGTCAACGTAACCAGAGAATACGTCAAGGGGCAGTACCTTAGCATCAGGCAGGTTAGTATCGGCCTTGGTGAAAACTTTAGTCTCTGAAGACAAAAAGTGCCACAACCACAAGAGGCCACATATGATCAAAGCCCGGATGACGGGAGCATTAATGCACTTTTACTAGTGCTTAGTTAAATATCGACTTTTGTATCGTCATCCGTACGAAAAAAAAAACAGTTATTTATTGATCAAACTCATTATCTTACATGTCAGGTTGTTACACGATATTTCATCAGGTACCTAGGTGGAAGAAGTAGAAGTAGAACTGCGTGGTGCTGGTGGTGCAGAAGTGATTCATAATCACTATGAATTATTTAAATCTGCCCCGATTACTACAGTAGATTTAGAACGGTCCTTTAGTTGGACGAGTTAACAATCAAAAAATTTAGAAAAAATGCTAATTGTATATTACGAAAAGTATATAAAATATTTTCAAAAATACAAACATCTTTTTTTTTTACTATTTTAATGTTCAATATTTCTGACATCCAGTGTCCGTCCAGTAGGGTAAAGTCACCAGTGGTCAGCCAGAGACCTGTAGTCGACCCATGCCTATACTTTGTATGAGTGGGAAGAGTACGAAAGATGTATTTCCCACTCTTCACACAAGATACTAAAGAGTACAGTATCGGCAAATATTATATCATCTTTGTACTTACATCTCATACGATAACCTACAAATGTGACTCACCTAAATTGACAACCAATCAACAACTAGTTGACCAATTGTATTGCTATTATTCAATGCAATAGCAGATTAATAATGGACAGACGATGGACGCAAATTACGTCAAAATAATGACAAACGATATCCGTAATATGGTTATGGTTATGACTCTATAATTGAGTTAAAAACAAGAGAACATAAGTGCAAAAACTGTTATATAATATATAATCTTTTTTTACTTTATTAGGTATTTTCTTTACATTCCTTTTATAGTCCAATATCTACTTATATAATGAAAGCGACCTCTCCACAGATTAGACGTAAGAGGGGCGTGGGAGGGGTATTCGTAAAGTGATACTTCAGTACTTTCTTAATATACAAAATATGTGCTGATTTATAATTAACAAATACTGCATATATTTTCACACAGTCATAGTACTCGAAATTGAATAAAAGTCTTATCGTCACCATATTGCATCCGTCGTCCGCCCATTACTGATTAAATAAGGTTCAAAATGGTATATAACAAATGAAAGTTTAGTATTTAAAAAAACATTGCTGACGTGTTCCAATAAATCTCGTAAATTTAGTATGAACGCGTCGGCAATGTTTTTTTAAATAACTAAGATATGTACAAACATTTGTTATTTACCATTCTGAACCTTATTCAATCAGCTAACGAATTTAATAATAGCACTACAATACAATAGGTAAACTATGTCTTGATTGGTTGTCAATTTTGGTGAGTAACATTTGTAGGTAATCGTATGAGATGTACGTAGAAAGATATATTATTTGCCGGTACTGTACACATATTTATGGACTCGACTGAACGTTAATGCTTGACTATAATATTTTTTATTTATTATTGTGCCTGTGAAGGATGTCATTTGACAAATTTAGTGATGTGGCTACAGAAAATAGCATACATTTCTTTCCATTATCGACTCGGTTTATAAAGAAAATATAATCTATTAATTTACTATAAAATAAGTCATAAACATCTAACATCACGCTACAACTTTATCATCGTGTGGTAAAGCGTAGATGGGTGTTTTAGGTTATTTTTAGGTTTTATTCACTTTCATATTGAGACAGAGCCTTGAGAGCAAAATGTATCATACGCGTAGGTGATACCAGTGAAAAGATATGTACCTACCGCGGAATAAGACCAAGTTCGGCAAGAAATAATTGTGGACTTGGAGGAAGCACATGGAGCTAACTGCACGCGCTTGCCGATTCCGATCCGATCTTACAAAATTGAATCGATTCGGTCAAAGAACGAGGTTATTGACCAGCCTTTATTAACACACTTCAAAAAAAGGAGGACGTTCTCAATTCGTCGGGATCTTTTTTTTGTTTAATGTACGTTCCCTGATTACTCGGACACCACCGGAATAATTTTAATTTATTTTTCGTTATTTGGATGGGTCTAATTTTTAGTTAGTCCCATTGTCGTAACTTCAGGATCTGATGATGGGATTTTGGAGAAATCAAGGGAACTCCTCAAAAATTATTGGCACACCTGTAGCGATTTCGGTATTTTTCAATGTAACTCGTGCATTTGCTTTTGAAAAGTACTATGGCGAAGTGGAACTGATGATGAAGGCCACCGGAACTTCTTAATGGTACCTATTTGAAAGGGTGGCGATAAGATATCTCGATTAAGATATTTGAGCGACTATGATCGAGCACATTTAGGTATAAATATGACTATGACATTCCCGCAGCGTCGCCTGCAGCGAGCTTGAAATGTTCTATAGCTTCTTATTAATTGAGAAGTGGGACTACATAACAGCATAAATAGGATCACTAAAAAGTATAAAATAAATTAAATGATAAAAAAACAAAAACCCGCCTTCAAAACCGAAAGAAATTACGTCTGCGTCGTTACAGTCCGTTTCGCATATAAGATGTAGAAGTTATTTAATTATTTGTTTTTAATTCCATGGAATACGTGCACAATTTTTCAGAATTCGTTGTTTATGCGTCAAACAATCAATATTGTTTTTTGAAAGTAACTTACTAGATACCTTTTTTTTAAGTTAGTTGACCGTTCAATCTGCTGAAACAAATTTTGCGTGAAATGTAGAATCTCGCTCTGTCACAGGCACAACAATAGATGAAAAATATTATAGTCACCATTGCTCCCTGCGCATAATGCAGACCCTGGCCTTCTTTTTAACCGACTTCAAAATAAGGAGGAGTTTATAGTAATTTCATCGATGTCCCCGTGTTTCACCGACACTTCTTTCATAGAACGTATCACTTCGCAGAATTTTCGTTCCATAGAATAGCTAGTTTCTGCTGAGCCCGTGTTCATTTCAGGTTATCTTGAGATTACAAGTCTTTCCTAACCTAACTTACGTGAATCAAAAATAACCTGAAATCGACACAGGTTCAGCAGAAAACTGCTTTCTATGAAACGAAAATTCTGCAAAGTTCTATGTAATGATGAGTGTATGTGAAACAAACACCAATTTAACCGGTTGTTATCTAAGAACTACTGAATACTTTAAGATTTCCTGCTTTCCTAGTTGTTCAGCGGGTCGATTTCGTCTTCCGCATACTGGTGGGTGCCTCTGACAGTGCAGTGCCAGAACGACGCCATCAACAAGTCAGCAGCCATCGAGTGGATCGGCGTGCATCACAAACGACAGACGTTGGAGTTAGTGAGCGAATACCAACATAGTTCAGACAGTGACAATTGGGTACTACTGAACACTGATATGATCGGTGAGAATTTAATATACACTCAGGAGCAAAAATACCGGGTCAGAGTGCGATTTCCATACAAACGAGACTATTTCGAAGCCTTCGTTCTTCGCCTGGGGTTGTTTTGAGTGAGGTTGTAATGGTGGATACTGCGAGGTTCAATAGAGGAGGTCAAAAGTTCTTAAAGATACCTAACTGATCGCACAATCAGTTAACACCACAGCGGGAGAGTTTGGGTCAGCACTTGGATTTCCTTTCATTTTATTGCCATTTTAGATGTTTTTCTGAACATGCTCAATTCCGACGTTAACTGCAGATTTATTCAGTTGGGTATCCTAGTCACTCTGGAAGTCCTGTATCGATGCTCGAGGTATTCATCATCAGATTTTACTAAAAACATGCCCTGGCGAGGAACCAAGGCTTCGAAATAGCCTCTTTAGTATGAAAAACGCACTCTGACCCGGTATTTTTGCTCCTGAGTGTAGTCCCGATCCACGAAATGCATGTTCAAAAAAACCAGTCAAGTACGAGTAGGGTTCCGTCCCACCGCGCAGTAGGTATTAGGGCTCACGGTCGTTTCCGTGTTACACGGCAACGGTTTTATGGGCTGTTCGGCACGTGAGATTCGGCTACGTGTAATTAGGTCACGTGTACTGGTGTAGATCCGTGAACACGGGTTCACGTTTTTGAGCTTACATTTGTAATGATTTTTTGGTTTTCGTTTTAAAATAATTATTTATTACTTTATTACCTTGTAATGTTACTTTTAAGTATTATTGTATTTTGTTATGGGAAAAAATGACCTTCTGCTGGAGTTTCTTGCGGCGCTTCTTCTCCGCAATGATGGTATTGTCCGAAGCGCTAGTAGATTCACTCGTCTAGTACACATTCGTCAGATTCTTTTTTCGTCAGAATAAATTATAGCCTGTTTTTTTTCGGACGAAAACGGACTTTCGAGCAGATTCCCCTATCGTCAGAATAAAATGTAGGCTGTTTTTTCGCTTCCGACGCATAGTGCCAGAAACACATATTACCTGATACGCGGATGACCATAGAATACGTAGGTAGGTTTAGGTTATGTTAGTTTTGCAGCAGGCCCGGAGGGCCAAACCATCCAGAAATAGGAGCTCCGCGTAAGCGGAGCTCCGTCGACACTGCCTAATATTAAATAATATAATGTAACAAATAAATAAATTATAAAAATTAACCAAAGTTTTTTCTGTCCAAAAAGTAATTCCGTTTTCATCCGAAAAAAAACAGGCTATAATTTATTCTGACGAAAAAGGAATCTGACCAATGTGTACTAGATCGATTCACTCTATATTACCGACGTGTAAAAGAGCTCTCATGTGGCGAACTTACTGAATAAATATTTTGAATTTTGAATTTTGACGTACCTTAAGTACACGCGATCCGGCCCGCCAGCGACGTTGGGTGAAGATAAGATGCAGTGTCTCTAAAGGCGACGAATAAAAATGTATCGTGAGTTTTATTCCTAATCCTTTACTCCGTTTCATTTATTTATATTCATAGACTTTTAAATATAGAGTATGGGCTACGTATCTTCGCGTGTCACGTGAATCCGGACGCGAACGCAGGTACTGGCTACGTACCGGCCGTGCTCGTGAAATTCGTGATCTTATTACACGTAGTCAAGAACACGTAGCTACGGGTCGGCGTGTATCACGGATATCCATAGCCCTAGTAGGTATTATGTTCTGATTTGAATTTGAACCCATCTCACACTTGACATTTTTTGTTTTTTTTAAGGTTTGTACTATAATCATACCAAATAAATAAATAGGTAAATATCAGGGGACGATGTCACACCAATTGACCTAGTCGCAAACTAAGCTCTAGGCTTGTAGTATGGGTACTAGACAACGATATAAATACTTATACAGTGTGTATTTGGAAGTGTGGATCAAACGAAGCAGGTCGATAGAGGACGTCTAGACCTATCCAAATCACCCCCATGTATATTCAGCGATATTTACTAATTTCGGAGATATTGATCATTTTAATCTGAAGTTTTGTAATTATTCCTTATGTCCATGTCACGAACTTGTTGGTAAACAACATTTTTCTCCAAAACTAGTTTAAACTTTTTTAATGTATCCATTTGCACACAAATTAAATTTAGATACCTATACTTTTGTATATTTTTGTACATATCAAATCAATCAAGAATGAGAAATGTCTAAAGTTGCAAGAAATTTGATTGGATTGGATTGCGTAGCTAATCTTTTTAAATATGTACTACTGATCAAGTCAAGTACGGAGGTAAGATATTAGACAGAGAATTTATACATTTTGAACTTGTAGGTATAAACGTTACTCTATACGAGTGTCACCTCTGTTATTGCATATTTTTCATAATCTTTTAGTAATGTCAAATTGTTTCTGCCCCCGCGAAACCGACGTATGATTATGATTATGACCCTTCGGAATTATGTGGTGTACCCTCACGGATGATGTTTAATGACTTCCTCAGCGCCGTACCGCGTCAAGTATGACTACCGAAATTGGGAGCTGCTGGGTCGTATGCTGCAAACCCCCAATTTCACCGCCATACCAATGCTCAGCCGAGTGCAGTTGATCAGCGATGCGTTTGAGCTTGCATGGAACGGTCATCTCAACTACAGGATCCCGCTGCAGTGAGTTCAGTTCGCTATTAAGCCCGATTTACATTGGTCTAGGACAGTGGCAAGTACCAGTGCCAGGATAATGGAGTGATAAAATAGAAAGCGATTCTATTTGGATCCGCTGGCAAGGCAACTTGACTCGCTACTGCCGATCGGTTTACACGTTACGGTGTCCACTTGACCGATGTAAATCGGGCTTTAAAGATGACAGACCGACGCTTGTTAATAAATACCTAATTATTTTTATCTACGTCCATACCATAACTTCTCTGCAATATGTTCAGCTTATATTAAGAAACCCTTATGGTTGTTACATTAAAGTATCGGTTATCGATGTGTTTGCATCTTAATGTTAACTTTAAAGTTTTTTTTTTGATGGCAAAGAGAATGCAAACGAGTGCACAGGCCACCTGATGGTAAGTGGAAACTGTGACCCAAAGACATTCGCATTCACAAGACTGCAAGCCTAAGACTGCAAATGCGTTGCCAATCCTGAGGACTAAGATGGAATGCCTCTATGCTGGTCATTACACCGGCTGTCTTGTCCTCAAACCGGAACACAACAATGTGAACACTGCTGTTTGGCGGTAGGTTAATGGATAAGATGGTGGTAGCGATCCGGACGCACAAGGTCCTACCACCCGCCGGTATCGGTGATGGATACTTTAATGTGAACATTAAGATACAAGGCATCCACAGATACAGGTTTCTCACATATTGTAGTAAAATTATGATATAGATAAAGTTATGTATGCGAATGCACACATAATTAAGCATAATCATCAGTCACATATACAACTATTATAGGCTCGTTACATATCTGAGAAGAGAAACCAAATATCTCCCGATCAAAGTCGCGCTCGAAGCCTTGTTCAGGATGGAAGTTATGTTCTTGCGCGGTCCGGATTACGGTCTGTTTCTGAACTTCATACGGAAGCTGATTAAGGACGCTTATAATGACGTCGGGTCGGTAATGGGTGAAGTGAATAGCAAGACTAGCGTCGAAAGAAGTAGAGCACAGGTATGTAGTCTCTTATTTAGCTCATTTTCTCATACATATTTTTTCTTCAAGCTTATATTCCATTCGCATTTTTACCCATTCAAAACTTTTACCATATGCATAACGCTGGTAAGGTAAACTTACTAACGGGACATTTTGGGGCATATTGAGTTATGTATATCTTAAGAATTTGTGTTTTTTTTTTCGTCTAAAGAAACTGGTTACAAGGCGGTGGAGCAGTTTTTTTAGCACGTTAGCCGATATAAATTAATTTAAAAAAATAAACCATCGTTAATATGAGTTTTCTACATTTAGGTATTTCTCCTGTCTAATGGTATTTCTCCTGTATTAATTAAAAACAGAGGACTACTACTTATTCCATTTCTTAAGGGTATGTATTTTATTAAATTAAAAGAAAAATATTCTCCTTTTGTTGCAAACGGTACAACCACTACAAATGCAATTCCATGTTCTCGATAATTCATCTATACAATATATTTTGATACATACTAGAATAAAAAAGATATAAAAGAAACAACGAAAAAAACAACGTTAAATCGCTCTTTCGCTCTTGCAAGTTTGTCAATCCTTTCCAGCGTCGAATATATTAATTATGCGACTCAAATTGACACAGCTTTTTTAAATTTATTGATTAAGACAAAAGAAAATACATGGTAGTTACAGTACCCATCTAAGAAAACCTTGAACAGATTTGTGTGTCGATGGGGAGTTTTTAACTACTGATGTAATTTATAGATAAATTGTTTATTTAA
Source organism: Acleris sparsana (assembly GCA_923062465.1). Classification (NCBI taxonomy): domain Eukaryota; kingdom Metazoa; phylum Arthropoda; class Insecta; order Lepidoptera; family Tortricidae; genus Acleris; species Acleris sparsana. The sequence goes on from OV281307.1 coordinate 1,316,715, forward strand.
TTACTAAGTATTTTGAGTCGGCTATATGGTTACCCCAGTATATGGTGCGACTTTGTGAATTAAGTTTTTTTTTTCCTTAATATATGATTATCACTCCTTGTGAATAGTCCATGGATATCACACTAACAGTTGTCCCGTTCAAGGATTTTATTTTGTACCTTGTCTATTTAACATCATGTTTAAACTGTCATATCAAATTGTCACAGCGAAGTGACAACGTACTAAAGTGTATACATATTTATGATTTCGACTGTACATAGAGTTAGTTTAGTTCCACACGCTTCTTTAAAGTGCAATTAAGTCCATTAAAATAATTAAATATGGCAGATGTTGTTGAACAAGTGGGCGTGTCGAGTGGAACTGGAGACATGTCCGGAGATAGCCGTCGATCTCTTCCAGGACTGGATGGACATGAGACGGCGTAACGGAGGCAACCCGTGAGTTTAGTGAAATCTTGACTTTTTTTATCTATATACATATACATACATATGCGGTAGAGGACATGAATCGGTTCCACACACGGTCGAATTTGAGGCAGGGCAAGCGGGGCATAGTATGCCCGGGGTCTCCATAAAAGAGGAGCCCCCACATAAATAGTAGGTAACCTATTTGAAAATACATGATAATTATATAACAGCGCATAAAAAAAATTGGAACCTAAAATAATTGTACAGTACAGCATTTTTTGCTGCGCATCTTTAATACATAATTAGGGGTCTCCACTTCTTTCTTGCTCCAGGGCCTCCACACCTCTAAATGAGGCCTTGGTCCACAAACTGAATAAGGGGTAATTTTCAAAAAACTTAGTTAAAGGCTTTAATGTCATGGAGCTCCTACTTCTGCGTGCTATGGCCCACTTATCTACCTTAAACCCCCCCCTTTTCCTGTAATATATGTCACATGAATTAAGTAAACTAAATAAATAAATATATTTATTAATTTTATATATGTTGGAGCTGATATCTCCTACGCGGCCCAACCGATGCTTCATGAAACAGCTGAGCACCTAAAAAACCTGCTTTCCAATTTAAACAAAGTACATTTAAAAGCTACGGCGCCACATACACACAGCGGTCGAATTTATAGCACCGCTCTTATTGCGTCTTGGGTTTAAAAATAAACTATTAAAGCCCCATCCTCCAGTATCCATCGGGAAATGCGGCCCATAGTCTACTGCACAGCCATCGCTCGGGGCAGGATGGAGCACTGGAACTTCCTGCTCAGCAAGCAAAACGTCACTAAGGACACGGCGGAGTCAACAGTAATGCTGCGGGCGCTCGCCTGCTCCGAGGAAGTGTGGATCTTGGCACGGTATGGTCCTATCCACCATCTCCAAGTAGTAAGTACAGTACAGTCAATTGAACTTTGACACTCGGCAATTCTCGACATTCATTGGGAGATATCGGAAGTGCAAAACACGAGATACATTGCTGCATATCCATAATATCATGTGTGCATTTAACAGTATAAACCGGTAATGTAGATCACTTGCCACAATGACATTTTTTACAGTAGACCTATGAATAACACAGATGTGGCTTGATTTAATTATTACATCGCGTTACTAAAAATACAAATATTAAATTAGTAGTAAATTACAGATAATTTTATCCGAAGCAAACAGCACATCCCAATATCCTACTAATATTTTAAACGTGAAAGTTTGGGTGTATGTGCGTGTGTGTGTTAGTTTGTTACTCCTTCACGTTGCAAGGGCTAGACGGATTTAGATGAAATTTGGAATGGAGATAAGTTATACATATTAACACATAGGCTTACTTTTCATGCTGGAAAATTTTAAAATTTCCGAGGAAATAACGATGATCAAAATCTACGCGGACGAAGTAGCGGGCAGAAGCTAGCATGGCAAAAAAAGTTGATTGTGCTGTATTTGTATATTTAGAATATTAATGATTGTTTCTACACAGCTTGATGTTTTGTTCATTTTTTTCTAGTATTTTATCTCCTACTTTATGTGAAAACACGAACCTTTACGATTAAAACCGAGATGTCCCGAGTATCAAAGTGGAAATAATCGTACTGTAACTTAGCATTAGCTCACTTATGTTATGATGAGATGAGTTAGCGTAGCATCTTGGCAAGACCCTCTGGATGCTCAATAGGTTCCTGGAGTGGGCGATCACGCCGAACTCAAGCGTGCGGTCTCAGGACGCCGCAGCTGTCATCGAGGCGGTCATCAAGTCCAAAGTTGGGTTCCTGGTAGCCAAGGACTTTATCTACAACCGGATTGAGGACATTTCCGAAGCGTAAGTGCCTGTTGTTAGCTCTAAGACAAAAAAGGGGTAGTATTTGAAAAATATTTGGTAGTATTCGTTGCCCACGAGTTTGTCCATGTTAAGTTGTTTACCACAGGTTAAACATACCCTATCGTTACTACTTTGGAAAAACCGGCCAAGTGCGAGTCGGACTCGCGCACGAAGGGCTCCGTATCATTATCAACATAAGCAAAAAAATCACGTTGTTGTATGGGAGCCCCCCTAAAATATTAATTTTAATTTAATTTAGTTATTTATTTGTAAAGTGAACATACAACTAAATATTCTGTGAATATTTAAAGTGTCTACCTATTGCCGTTATTAATATCGAGCAAAAAACTGCAAAAAATCACGTTTGTTGTATGGGAGCCCCCTTAAATATTTAATTTATTCTGATTTTTAGTGTTTGTTGTTATAACGGCAACAGAAATATATCTTCTATGAAAATTTCAACTCTCTACCTATCACGGTTCATGAGATACAGCCTGGTGACAGACAGACGGACAGACGGACAGCAGTCTTATCTGATATTTCGGGATGTATGAGTTTGAACTTAATTCTCTTAACGTTTATGTATAAAATCGTACGTCATGAACTCATGAAATATGAATGAGATACGAGGTTTTTGTCAATGTAATGACGCTATATCCATATAATGTCCCTAAACCCTTGCGGTTTAAGCTAACTCAATATCAAATTTCATCGAATCGTAACAGACGGGTGGCGTTTGTCACAATTATGGAGCAAAAATAACGGGTCAGAGTGCGTTTTTCATACTAAAGAGGCTATTTCGAAGTCAACATTTATTTTAAACCTTGGTGAGGTACGGCTCGCTTGTCATCTACCCAGCAGCGACACGCAGCGTAGGTACATGTTAGAACCTGTTTACGCGGCAAAACAATGAGATGCTAAACCGAATATCCGGTTCGGTAAAGGTTAAACCGAATAGTATTCGGCATTAGACTATTCGGCGAAACCTCTATTCGCCTCATCTGTAAACATTAATCCATATTATTATAGTATTCCGGTTCGAGTTTGTTACATTTTTTCTGCTGTTTTCAGGTTTAAAGGTCAACGAGGCGTGATCGGGACCTTTTTGAAGGCCTTGGCGAGCCAGTTCACGTTGCAGTATGAAGTAAACGAGGTTGCCACCTTTGATGCATTTATACAGTACTACGAACTAACATAGCTTAAACTTATCTAACTATTTCAATCTATATCGACTTAATTAAAATGGTAAATTTTGCGAGTGGGGAAAATTGAAAATGGAAAATGTGTTATTGGTAAAAAAAAAACGGGAAATATGCGACTGGAGAAAGAATAATTCGGGTAAAAGTGAGAATGGAAAGTTTGCTAGGCGGAATTAAACACTTTGGGCAGTATTAATGTGGTCACGGGCGCAATTGAAAACGCTTAACTATCAGAATACAAACATTAAACGTACCTAATTTACCTAGTTTATAAATTATCCGTTGGGATAGCTTATAGATTATTTTATTTCTTATGATACCGCCTGTTTGCGCATAGAAGAGAGTTTTAAGGAAACAATAACCCCCTTACTAATAAACGTTGAGTATCGGTGGTATAGCTATACAATGTTTTGTCCTTATCTGACAAATTCAAATGTCACAACGAGAGATAAGGACAAAACATTGTATAGCTATACCACCGTTACTCAACGTTTATTAGTAAGGGGGTATATGTTTACAATAAGTTATTTATTTTACCATTACAATAGGTTGGTTGGTTGGTATCTAGATGCTTTAGATTAGGACACGCGACGTGTGTGCTTGGTGGTGGTTAGAGAAGAAGAGAGAGATGGCGGTGGTCGCCCGCAGCAGCCAGCTTCCCGAAGGCCCTCGCTATTGGTCCGCGGCGCGGCGCATGCGATTGGTTAGCGCCTCTCGCATGCGCGAATCAACATAATGTGTAAATCCGCGAGCCGGCGAGGCGTCTTGTGGGAGCGCCGTCAGATGGCGCTAATTTATTTTTTGTTTATCTCTTATCTTCTCTTTTTTGTCAGGGCGTCTAGAAGATACCTATTTAACGATAAGACCGCCTGTTGACTCTCTTTGTAATATTTATTTTGTTTTAATTTTCCGTGCAGAGGACCCTGCCAAGATGCACTACGGTAACTAGCGTTTCTATTAGTTTCGTTTTTAAACCAATCGCGTCACTGGTAGATGACGTGTTACGAAAAGTCACGTGATCTACCAGTGACGCGATTGATTAAAAACGAAATGAATAGAAACTTTAGTTAGCGTAAAACATCTTAGCAGGGCCCTCAGTTGTTGCGGCGTTCCAAAAAAAGATAAGAATATTTGTATTGTATTGAAAGTTATCGACGAAATGTTCTAGTTCAAGGCATGGCTCACGCAAAACAAGATGTTCATGGTGGGCTCCGACAAGCAGGTGGACGAAACTGATGCGATATCGAAAAAGAACATGATTTGGCTCAAGAAATACAAGGCTTACGTGACTCGGATGATGCGGGACAGTTTCCCGTAAGAGCCTATGATCATAAGTTTTTTTTTGGGAAATAAAATTTATAGGATTTACGTATGTTTATCGCGTGACACAACGTGGATGAGCATCCCTCACTCTCGCACTTATCACTTGTCAAAAAGTGACGGATGTTTATCCACATTTTGTCAAGCGATAAACGCAGTCATATTAGGCACCCTGAGCTCGTAATGTTCACGGCAAAACATAAAACTCTCGCAATCAAACTAGTGTTATTTATTTTTATTGATATCGATAGTTATGAATACAAAATTCTATTAAGAAGAGAAAGCGCTCCACAAAATAAAAATCAAATATTTAATGCAACATTTAACGTGAGGTTTGTATAAAAAGTTATAGAGACAGATGCCAATTTCTTCTTCGAAGTCCACGTCAGTATGTACAGCACATAACATTCCATTTGTGACATTGATTGGAGTATAATCTTATCTTATCTTACTGTTTGTTACTCAATCACGCTTCAACAGTGGTTGAAGGTTTAGTGGGACGGATCGGGATGAATCTTGGCACACGTATAGGTTAGGTCTTGAAATAGGACATAGGAAAAAATGGAGGAATAAATATAATCGACATCTACGCGGACGAAGTCGCGGAAAGAAGCTAGTCACTAATAATAATATAAATATATCGGCATGTTTTTTTTCCTAATATTACTCGATCTTGATAAAAGACGCGTTTCTAAAATTAGCTAGATTGCAAAAGCCTTAGGTTTTGCCGTGAACATTCCCGTCTCTGGTAATGGCAGATCACGTCAACCAATGTCGCCTGCATACATTTAGAGTCGATAGAAAACAGAAACAACGTTACAAGAAGCTCAATTGTCCCAAGACTATTGTACCATCTATTATCAGTATTATTTTAGGGGAACCTTATGCAGGGTCCGTCCGAATCCATCATACACACCTTTTCGCCGCCACTGATTTGATACAAAAGTCGTCCTCACACGCCAATGACTGCTGAAAACCACAGATAATTTCAACCTTACGTCACAAGTACTCAGGGCCTCTATTCCCGACGGTAAAAATCATATCGACGGTTCTGTGACTCAACCTCGTATATTTAATAATGGCCAGTATAAACTGACACGCACTAAGTATGCACTCGCGTGCTTATTGAGTGTCAGTTTATACTGGACATTGTTTTATATACGAGGTTGAGTCACAGAATCGTCGATATCGTCTTTGATCTGTTATGGTATTGATTTGACCTCAGCCGCCATTACTGTCAAGAAAATAAGAGCTATCAAAACGTTGACAATACGGTAACAGATCAGAAGCGAAATTATTTTTAATGTCGGGACGGTCTATTTTGCACTTTAATACTCTTTAATTTTTCGTAACATAATATTGATATGAAGTCATCAAGTGTGGGTCACTATATGCACTGACTTTATATCAAGTTAATGGGGGTTAAGCCTACCACCAAAGTGAAGTGTGTATGGTTGTGTTTAGCATATGTGGCGTCTCAAACAAGCAGCCACTATTGCATTAAGCTGAGATAGGCCCTTTTCAACGCCATGTGTTTTTTTATTTTAAAAATCCGTAGCAGGATAAGGGAAGGAAAAGTGCCCTTTTTTGATAATGGGCTGGTTCTTTTTTCTACAGTTACTTACATCTAATAGTGAAATTGTGCCAAGTTTGGTTGTAAAATTCTTAAGGGTTCCGGAGAAAAAAAAAAACTAAATTAATTAAATACGGTTTTTCTCTAAAACGAATAAAGTTAAATAAACATTTTTTTTCCATATTGTTAAGCTTAATCTAATACATGTTCTAAGCAAAACCCAACTCTTTATCTTTAATACTTACGCAAAAAACAGGTAAGTTAACATTTTGAATATTTTTTTATTTACTTCTGTTAGAGATACCACTCTAATTGTTATTTCTACATAAGCCTTACTTAACGTTTTGTCACACATATTAATTTGATGGGTAAAATCGGGAAGCAACTGTGTCAAAATTAAATAAATAATTGGGTTGGATTTTGTTACATTTTATTGGTTGGCTATTCTGACACCGCCAAAGAAGTAAGGGATAAAATACTCTTTATAAAAAAATTATTCGAAACCAATTTTGACACTTAAAGTGACATCAGTCTATAATTATTACTGAAAATGCCACCATTTTAGCTTATAAGATAAAAACCTTGCTTGTTTTAATCACTGTTGCTACTTGTATATAAGCTTAGTTCTTTGGCGGTGTCAGAATAGCCAACCAATAAAATGTAATAAAATCCAACTCAATTATTTATTTAATTTTGACACAGTTGCTTCCCGATTTTATCCATCACATTAATAAGTGTGACAAAACGTTAAGTAAGGCTTATGTAGAAATAACAATTAGAGTGGTATCTCTAACAGAAGTAAAAAAATATATATTCAAAATGTTGACTTACCTGTTTTTTGCGTAAGTATTAAAGATAAAGAGTTGGGTTTTGCTTAGAACATGTATTAGATTAAGCTTAACAAAATGGAAAAAAAATGGTTTATTTAACTTTATTTGTTTTAGAGAAAAACCGTATTTAATTAATTTGATTTTTATTTTTTTTCTACGGAACCCTTAAGAATTTTACAACCAAACTTGGCACAATTTCACTATTAGGTGTAAGTAACTGTAGAAAAAAGAACCAGCCCATTATCGCAAAAGGGCACTTTTCCTTCCCTTATCCTGCTACGGCCTTTGTGTATGCGTTAGGCCTCTATTAAACTCTGTAGAACCATAATTGCCTGTGACCTGTGGGACTCTAGTAGTACAACGATAAACGCAGCCATATTAAGGCCCCTATTATCGTATTGTTAAAGTTTTGATAGCGAACGCGCTGGCATGCGCGCGTACACGCGCGTTTGGCTTACTGAAGCACGAAATGTACCGCGCATTTTACGCTCAAAACGAGCGAGAAAAAACGCTAGCATAGAACCGCTTTTAAAAATATGACAACACGTAAAAGAGCATTATGGTTATACCGAGTGGAACGCAGGCCCAGGTTTAATACTATAATCGGAGATCGGACAAATGGGCAACATTACTCGCAATAATGTGGACATCACTCCAAAGATTTAAATAAACAAATTAAATTACATTAATTGATTTATGCCAAGGCTGCCACCGAATGGACTCCGCAAGATGGCCACCGGAGCAGAGGCAGACCAAAAAGGAGATGGCGGGATGACTTAGACGCGTTTCAAAGCGAATGGCGGGAGCATGCACTCAATCGGGACGAATGGCGGAAAAGAGGGGAGGCCTTTGCCCAGCAGTGGGACACACGACTAGGCTTAAAAAATAAAAAAATAAATAAAATTGATTTATATTGCAAGACAGTAATAAATAAATAATAACAAGACGTGAGGAGTGGCTTAAGTTTGCTCCACTAACATCCATGGATTCCGAAAGGAGTTTTCACCTCAAAAGTTTATTTTAGCCGTGATAAGGAATAATCTATCCACGGAAAATCTATGTATTATATTGTTTATTTGCTTTAATAAATATTAAATAACAAGCCTTTGTATTATTTATTTAATACTGTCTTGCAAAGGATCAAAATTATTTGTAGGGTTAGTAATCAATTAATGTAATTTAATTTGATTATTAAAATCTTTGAGTCATGTCTACGTTATTGCGAGTAATGACGTCCATTTATCCGTTCTCTGACTATAATAGAATTTACACTTTGTGTTCACCTTCACAGTATGAATGAGTCTGAAATTGAATGGCGCGGCTACACGAATTACGATGATAATGTATATGAAGAAGATTACGAAAACAGGTAACGTTAACGTTTTATTTTCTATTTTTAGTGGATAATAATTTATTTAATTACAACTTTAGACATTAATTACTAACTGTTAATAAAAAAGTAAAGTAAATCATTAATTAATATTTGTAACGGCTGCTGCACTAGAATGCAATTTGATAAAAAATAAAAATAAAAAAAAAAGTGTTAAAATGATTGTGTAATGCAGGAGTTCCCTACAGACTGTAGGTATCTACAGTCAGCCATGTGGTCTACTACCCTACGGTTGAATTTCATTTGCCCGTCATGATACAACAAGCTCGATTTTCTCTTACAATAATATCATGAGAGTGACAAGTGTCAACCTTAGCGATGATTAGATCCCACAAAAACTTTTGTAAAAACCGGTAGGACACTTTCTTGGCCGACCGACCATGTTGCGAAACTAGATGTCACGGATAGGGTTGCCAGGTGTATGTCTTTAGCCGGACATTCGGTTTTTTATAGTCGTGCCTCGTCAAATATATATATAAGTCCGGCCTGTTCGGCTTTTGATAGGATTTTGGTCAACCCCGCCCGCTAAAATATGTCGAACAGTTAGCCCAATGTGCTTCATAATAACATGTAATTAAGAGTAGTGTCTCGTTTGACTGTCCGGCTAGCACAAGGTGCCCGCGACTTAGTTGTCGCTCGGGCCTTCTCTATCTAGTCAGTAACGATAGAGACGCACTGAGTGACAAGCCAGAAAGTACAAGTTACGCGTGCTCGTGCTACCCGCACTGTTCGCTTATCACGCGCGAATTCGCACACGACACGCGCTTAACGCGCCTACAGCGAAAGCTTAAAAAAATGATCTTCTAGACAAGGTCCAGGATACCGATATTTTTGCGGATTAGTGGCAAGTTTTTACGCAGAATAGATTTAGTTCAACTTTGTAAGTGCTTTGGTATTTACTGTAAATTCACTGTATTCTTTGTAAATAAGTAAATAAATGAATTACAGTAAATACACAAATACATTAAACTAATGTGTCAGGCTTTGAGGGCAAAATGTACGGCTAAATTATGAAACTGTGTCCGGGTTTTCTAATTTTGGGCCTGGCAACTCTAATCATGGCGCTGTCTCCGAGGCGTCCCTGTCGCTCGTCATTCGAGACTAAATGGAGAGAAAAGGATAGAGCAAACGTAACTTACAACATCGATTTCCAAAGTAGCGCCTCAGGTAATGCTCGCGTCACCGGCACGTTACGTAATGAGTACACGCGGGTATATTCTCTTACAAGAGAGCCGAATAAAAAAAAACATGTAAAGGTAGTCGTAGTAAAAAAAGATTGAGAACCTCTTATGGTAGTGCACTGATCTGAAGATCGCTAAAAGTTGGGCTTGGGTTTTGGATAAAAGTTTCTAGTTTCGCTGTTCAACGATGTGTAGTGCCAGCATGATGATGATGATGTTTCGTTAAATGCCCTAAAAAATTTTTTTTGCAGCGATTCACTTTCAAAACATCTGGACTCCGGTGGTGGCAGTACTAGGATCTATAGAATAATATACGTCATTATGTGCCCGTTTTTTATAACAATAACAACAAATATCCAATAAGTCATTTTATACTTACTTAGTTAAAAAATGTTGTAAATTTGACAATAGCAACTTTTGTTCAAAGAGTTTCTAGCGTTTCCGATCCATAAAATTGCGTATCACTAATATTATCGTCACGACTATACAACGTCAATTCTATAATGCTGGGGTCACATCAACAGTGTTCGCCAAAAGAGCGTTTTGGCGACGAACATTCGCCGAATCCTGCAGATGTCATCCCGGCATAAACGCCACTTAAAGTAGTTACCTATAAATTTTAACTCGACACACTTGCTGCACAGATTATGTGGAATTGTAATGTTTTAGTATCGGCAGTATCTATAATAAAATATGTTCGGTCAGGTCTTCTTTTAAAGCAGGAATGTGAATTTTAATTTTTCAGGTTTCAAGTTTGAACTCAATAATTAAATAAGCATTGCACTTGGTCCTCAATCACCCGAATGTATTTTTAGTGCATGTTAAAAATATATTGGTTTAGATGGCCTATTTATTTGCGCTAAAAAACGACCGTGTGAATAAGTAGCACCAGTCAGCATAGACTTTACTAACTCTTCGATCAAAGAGTCTGTGCCATTTTACCTCGCTTGGATAATAATACAATATAAGTTTCTGATATGTGGTGAAATGTATAAAATGCGATTGTAACGCTGCCGAAACACCAAAAATCACATATTGACACATTGAAGTTACATGCGATTAAATATAAAGAGACCCATTCCGACCATGATGGACCTTACGCTTTCTTGTTTTTAGAGTTAGATCAACTCTTAACGGTACGTTAATACCTACCCATTGTGAATCCACATTATTATGTAATTATTTATTTTATTTAATCTTTATTACACAAAAGAATACACCTAATGTACAAAAGGTAAACATAATGCCGTAAGGCTTTCTCTACCAGTTAACCTTTGGGCAATACAGAGATTGTGGTGGCGTTGCATACACACTTACAAATCCAACAATACATATACATATCAATATCTGAAGAGAAGCAGAAAACAATACAGATAAAGATAACGCAATCAGGAAATCACGATGATGTTAATTGTACTTTCTTAAGAGAATTCTTTACTAAAGAGAAAGTGCTGCCTGAAGCGTGAAAGAACTGGACATAAACCCTGTGCGGTGAAGAGGGAGTAGCTGACGGATGTGGATGGAACTCAGAAATTTAAAAATATATTTCTGTCACTCAGGGGATGGTCGATCATACAGGATATTATGGAGGAAACAAAGTAATCTAGTTTTGCGACGGTGACGAACAGGAAGCCATTTAAGTTGAGTTGTTAAACCAAACGAAGACGATTATTAAGAAATTGAACTAATAAGGTCCGCTTCGTTTCATCTTCGGCGTACGAAAGTACGACCGTAGTCAGCTTATGGCTGCCATCCTTAAACATAGATCTGTTAGACATCTTACTACTCTCTATTCTGTTTTGTTTGACCCAACTTCCCCTAGTTACGTTAAATCTTAATTTCAATTCATTCACAACTCCGTTCCTCGTGTATCCTTAGGAGGATTGTGAAGGGTTGCTAAAATCACGTAGCTGTCAAAAAATTCCATACAAAGAATGATGGGCAAAAAGTTATGGAACCCAAACACCAATAGAATTATAACGTATGTAGACTTATTGATCCCTCTATTTGCTGTAATTTTTGTAAATAGTAAAATCGGTTAAGCGTGAGTCGGATATATGGAAAATAACATTGAGACGCATGCGGCCACAGCCAGTGTAGTAATAAATGTTGTGTGTGTGGATATTTGAAGGCTGATAACTCTCTTCTCCGGGGTTTTTGTCGTTTGTCCCCATATTAGAAAATGAAGCTTGAGATTTGTATTGGTTATATGGGCCAATTTGCACATCATTCTTTAGCTCCGGGCGAAAACGTTTATCACCCCCTAAATCAAGTCCGATTTTCACGATTTTTGAATATGTTGTAGTTATTATAAAGACCTAGGTCTGTTCGTTTCAGTTTTTTGATTTGTAAATTATTTTTTTCTAAGAAATATTTTCTTGGAAATGAAAACGTGAATAGTTTTTCAAATATTGTGAATATCGGACGAGGTGGGAAAGAAACGTTTTCGCATTTTTATGGAGATTTTTAGCTTGATAATCCTCTTAAGTTCTCTATTCCTCTTCACGGCTCCGGGTTAATTTCTAAAGGCTTTGCCTTCAGGCAATTGGAATGTCGATCGCGCTCCCGCTTGGGGTGAGGAAAACTTAGAGCAAACGTTGTTTTCTGCGTTTCATACTTTCATGCGCAAGCAACACTTTGATAACCTTCTGGAATAAGGTTCTGCATAATGTTTTATACGCCTATGTTTCTATGTATGTGTATGTATTTTATGTTGACTTGTCTTGTATGTAAGTATATAATTATTATTTTCTTGCTGTTCATATATGTTTGTAGTACGTAAGCAATAAACCTCCATTTGTGCTAAGTTTTTATACTGTTTTAACTTAATAATGTTTGAAATGAAATGGCAGTCTATCGAGCAAACTTTTTTCTTTAAGGTCATGGTGCCAAACGCCTCCCTCGTTATGAATATTCAGAGGGAATTTACGTATGTTATAAAATATATAGTATATATGTATGATTTTAAAGGATAAACGCCTAGATTACATTCTGTATTTTCAAATACTTGCTCAAAGTTGCAATTGTCAATTTAAACAGATTTAAATAAATATTAAGTATGTAGTACAGTACAGTTTTTAAAACTATTTGACAAATCTTAAGCTTGGTTCAACACAGAACAGATTTATTTTATCTGTTGTTTTTTTATTGAAAGATTTAAAGATTTTTATTGTTTTTAACTTTGTTTTTAGTTAGATACATGTCAATAATGAATTAAGTACTTATATAACAATGTCACTAACATAAGTATTTATATTAATGATACTAAAAATATAAAGTTGAAAACAAACAATTTGTTTTATTTTATATCTCAGAATATAGTTTCAAACGTCGTATGCTCCTCTAACTTTCCAAAAGTATATTAAAAAGAACCCAAAGTAAGAAGCACTTTGCTAAAACTTTCGAAAATATCGTAATAGACTGTCAGACATTTTCAAACCTCAGCAGCTGGGTTTCGGCGTCAAAGGAGGTTGTGAGGCAGCTGTCCACGCTGCGCGCTCTTTTCTAAGCCGTCCGGACTATGAAGTTTTTCTAAAAATTGACGTCAAAAATGCTTTTAATTCGGTAGATCGTGGTGCCCTTCTAGCTGCTGTCAAAAAAGAAGTTCCAGAATTATACGGCTATTTGTGGCAATGCTATGGGGCACCATCAAAATTACTATTCGGTGACAAATCATATCTTCATGCATGGGTTGCCAACAGGGAGACCCACTCGGGCCTGTAATTTTTAGTTTAGTCATTCATCCAATTATTTCAGATCTAAATTCCAAATTCAATCTGTGGTACCTTGATGACGGTTCCCTTGGTGGGGACGCGTCAACTGTACTACAAGACCTGCATACGATCATCACTAAATTTTCTATTATAGGCCTCTCATTAAACTTTACTAAGTGCGAAATGTACGTGCCAGATCACATTTCTTTAGAAAAAAAAATTGATATCGTCACTAATTTTAACGCAGCTTCACCCAACATTTCGGTCCATTCAAATTCATCTTTAACACTTTTAGGTTCACCGATTTTTGACGAAGCAATCAATCCCATTATAAATTGCAAATTAAATCTTTTTAAAAATACTTCTGACCTTTTGTACGAAATAAATCCCCACATGGCGCTTTTTATTATTCGTTTCTGTCTTTTCACTCCAAAGTTCATGTATTTATTACGGAGTTGTCCAATTTGGAAATTTCCAGACATCATGGCTTCTATAGATATTACCCTTCAATCAACTCTGTCTAAATTATTAAACATTCATTTTAATTTAAGGTCTTGGACTCAAGCGGTTCTCTTAATTTGTTTCGGTGGACTTGGTATTCGATGCTCTTCTAGCGTGGCACTGCCGGCTTTCCTGTCCTCCGCTTATGGTTCGTTGTCTCTCGTCAGTATTTTTTTTAATCTCCCACAGATACTTGACGTTGAGATGGCGAACCTGGTGGAGGCCAGGGAGCTTGGTGTGAGTCTTGTCCCGGAGTGGATATGCCAGTCAAGAGGCATATCCAAAGAGCATGGGATACACCTCGCCTCGAATCAATTCATGCATCTCTTGTACAAAATAGTCCGGACGATTTAGATCGCGCCCGTCTCCTCGCTGTCTCAGCAGGCGAATCAGGCCACTGGCTCTACGCTCTTCCTTCCCGTAATATAGGCACAGTCTTGGACCCAAGCTGCTTGCGAATTGCAATAAGCTTACGGCTTGGAGCCAGAATCTGTGAACCTCATACTTGTACGTGCGGGAAGGAAGTGAGTGAGCTGGGACGACATGGCCTTTCATGTTTTAGAAGTGCTGGCCGTTTGTACCGCCACGGCACAATTAATGATCTGATCCGTCGTTCGCTTGCCACTGTCTCTGTGCCTGCTGTCCTGGAACCAGCAGGTTTGCATAGAGACGATGGCAAGCGACCAGACGGAGCTACGTTGGTGCCGTGGAAACTAGGTAGGGCACTGGTGTGGGACGCGACGTGTGTTGATACATTCGCCCTTTCTCACGTCCAGACAACCCGTAATCGGGCCGGTGCAGCAGCTGAACAGGCCCAAACCAACAAGCGCCGCAAATATTCATCATTACTAAATAATTACGAATTTGTGGCGCTTGCGGTGGAAACAATGGGACCTTGGTCAGCTGACATGAAAAGTTTTATTAAGGCCCTGTCATCCCGGCTCATCGACACCTCCGGAGACCCTAGAGCTGGCGCTTACCTTTCCCAAAGGATTGGGCTAGCCATCCAGAGAGGTAATGCAGCCAGTGTCTTAGGGACCATGCCGCGAGCGGACCTGCTTGAGGGGGTGTTCTTTTTATAGTGGTGTTTATGTTTAATTTTTAATATTTGAGTAGCTTAGTTTTATTTTATTTTATTTTAAACTAGCTTTTGCCCGCGACTCCGTCCGCGTGGCGTGTTATAAAAGAGAGATCTTTGTGTGTGTGGGAGAAAGGTTAAAAAATTCTTAATTTTATTATTTTTAAATGAGGTTATAGTATAAAAAGCTCAGTTGAATAATGAATTGTTATTAATTTTTAGATTATTAGTTTATGATAATTTGGTTTGATATAAATTTAGGAAAATACGATCAGTGGAGGCTAACCCTAAAGTACCTATAGGGTTTCGTCTGGAATTCAGAGGTGAGAATGTGGATGTCAGTCGGTATGAAAGTAAAAGTTTGACCACATGAAAACTAAAAACCGGCCAAGTGCGAGTCGGACTCGCGCGCGAAGAGTTCCGTACAAAATTAACAAAAAAAAACTCGTTTGTTGTATGGGGACCCCCCTATTTTTTATTTTATTCTTATTTTCAGTATTGGTTGATATAGCGACAATAGATATACATATTCTGTGAAAATTTCAACTGACAGACAGACAACGAAGTCTCAGTAATAGGGTCCCGTTTTCACCCTTTGGATACGGAACCCTAAAAAGAGTAGCATGGAAGAGTGGTTCGGTTGGTGGGTGGCTGGTGCAACCGGGATATGGGAAATGTATTTAGGAAACATATTATTTATAAAATTTCCTTATAAACAACGTTTCTGGTCTTTCTGGAGGGTGGTGCGAGAATGACCAGACTGGATGGCGAACTTACGCGGGAGCACGCCACATATAACTGACCATGGGAGAAACAGGGCTGTCTTAAATCAACTCCTGCTAGCGCGAGTGTTTGACCCTGCGACTTATTAATGATCATGGCGAAACATACCTTCAATGGAAATTGTAGTCTCCGAAATTCGAACATACAACATTTTTTTCTCGCTAACTTAATTTTTCAAAATACACCCATAACTAAACTTTATATTTACTAAGGTATGCATGCATGCTAGATTGAAAACATCTATCTTACGTGATTTAGATTTTTACATACAAAAGTTTTTTCCCAATAACTCCCGTTCCCGTAAGAATTTTGCAATATCGCTTTGCAAGTAAGCTTTACGTTCATTAGGGTACCTGCATGCCAAATTTCAATCATCTATCTTACGCGGTTTAGATTTTTCATACAAAAGGATTTTCCCGCTAATTCCCGTTTCCGTGGGAATTTTGCAATATCGCGTTGCAAGTAAGCTTTACGTTCATTAGGGTATCTGCATGCCAAATTTCAATGATCTATCTTACGCGGTTTAGATTTTTACATACAAAAGTTTTTTCCCAATAACTCCCGTTCCCGTAAGAATTTTGCAATATCGCGTTGCAAGTAAGCTTAAAGTTTATTAGGGTACCTTCATGCCAAATTTAAATCATCTATCTTACGCGGTTTAGATTTTTACATACAAAAGTTTTTTCCCAATAACTCCCGTTCCTGTGGGAATTTTGCACTATCGCGTTGCAAGTAAGCTTTACGTTCATTAGGGTACCTGCATGCCAAATTTCAATCATCTATCTTACGCGGTTTAGATTTTTACATACAAAAGTTTTTTCCCAATAACTCCTGTTCCCATGGGAATTTTGCAATATCGCGTTGCAAGTAAGCTTTAGATTCATTAGGGTACCTGCATGCCAAATTTCAATCATCTATCTTACGTGGTTTAGATTTTTCATACAAAAGGTTTGTCCCGCTAATTCCCGTTCCCGTGGGAATTTCGGGAATTCCTTTCTTAGCGGATGCCTACATCATAGTGGCTATCAGCATGCCAAATTTCAGCCCGATCGGTCCAGTAGTTTGGGCTGTGCGTTGATAGATCAGTCAGTCAATCAGTCAGTCACCTTTGCGTTTTATATATATAGATAAGTTTAGTTTTAACTTTAACTTTTAAATTTTAATGTAAAGTCCGTATTTATAGTTGTATTTAATTAATTATAAGCTATTTATAATAAAACTATATTGTTACGTAAATAAAGAAAGATAATATTTAAAAAAAATGTTAACCTAAAACATGGTCAATCTTGGGTTACCGTTATAAATGTAATTAAAAATATAATTAAATAATACTGTACATATACGACTCTATTAATCTTGATCTATTGCCGTGTTGCGATTGTTTTGCGATTAGGTTCCTGTCCGAGCTATGATTGTGTATGACTTCATGACTGTAGATTTGTTACTTTAGAAATTACCGCAATAAAGTCAAATATTCGTACGTCAACAACACAAAGCCGTTTTTAGTGAAGAGACCAGATTAGTTTATTTTGAAATTAAATATTTTGAATAACATTAAAAGGGCTTTGGCTATGTCTCTGTTTTAATAAATAAATACGTCAATATTAATACTTAATTGTTTGCTGGATGTTTCAAAATGGCTTTACAGACGATTGTTTATGGTTTTTAATGCGAACAAAGAAAACGTAGAGACACTGCAGTAGCAGATATTTATTGTATGGTAAAATATTGCTTTAATGTTATTTATCGGAGATCGGACAATTTAGCGTCATTACCCGCAATAATTCAAATTCAAAATTCAAATTTATTTTATTTCAGAGATTTCTTTCCATATTGAACATAACGGTAAGACACAAATATACATATATGACACAAAATAATAATAATAATTTACAGAAAATTAAATAAATATGTATCTAAAATAATAATTAAAACACAAGTTCTATTTGGCAGAAGGCCTGTGAAGTTTGCTCCAATGGTTCTGAAAGGAGCCATGAAACCTCTCTGCAATGGAACATAGCATGCTATTCGGGCTGCCCCGCAATCTGTGCAACAGGGATGCTACTTTTTTGCGTAGTATAGCAGTAAAACCATCTGTGTGAGCATCCACAAACGTCCCCGTCGCACTGCAGAATCGAGGCAGCCCCAGCAACATCCTGAAACCATTGTTGTACTGGACTCTGAGGGCAATGATAGCCTTCTGCGTGAAGTTGACATGAAGTTGAATAATGTGGACATGACTCCAAAGATTTTAATTACTATAATTTAATTACATTAATTGATGTCTCACCTGAACTTTAATCTTGATCCTTTGCAGGACAGTAATTAATAAATAATACAAAGACGTGAGGAGTGGCCATTAATATTAAGTTTGCTTTAATAAGTCTTACAACAAACACACACATAAACGAATCTTTGTATTATTTATGTATTTATTACTGTCCTGCAAAGGATCAAAAATATTTTTAGTGTAGGTAATCAATGAATGTAATTTAATATGTTTGTTTTGTTTACCTACTTGGACAATCTCTGGTTATTATTCAGAGAGGAAATACGTTTGTATGGACTATAAGCACCCGCATATCCTCTTAACGCGCTGGTTATCCTGGGTTCCTAGTGCAAAAGGGTACAAGTCGCCTTAACTCGTCATAAAAAAGGGTATCTCAGTGTACTAGACTTAAAACTTTTTTCACTTGATCTTCAGAAGATTTATACCCTATTTCCCTAAGACCCCAGCTTCGTCGAAGGATTGAGAATCAAGTGGCGTAACAGAATAACCTCTGGGTCGCCTTTATCACGGTGGAAAGACGTGTTATCGCATCCGTCACTCTCACACTAAACTAAATTGGGTTTGTTCATATTTTACATGTTTTCTAATTCGAAAACTATTTCGGGGAACAGGGTTTTAAAGCCGTCCTGCATGATCAAGTTTTTGAAATATTTATCTATTTTGTTTGACTTTTGTTTTCGGCTTGAAGCCCACCTAGGTGTATCTTACGGGTTAGGCGAAAATCGCTTGGAATAGTATGTTTTAATACACTATTAAATCACTTTTTATCATTAGATATAATTTATCCGTTGTAATTTATCAGAAAATGTCAACCCAAATTTTAAAATAATCACATCATATACACTCAGGAGCAAAAATACCGGGTCAGAGTGTTCCTCGCCAGGGGTTGTTTTGAGTGAGTTTTAATGGTGGATACTGCGAGGTTCGATAGAGGAGGTCCAAAGTTCTTAAGATTCCTAACTGATCGCACAACCAGTTAACACCACAGCGGGAGAGTTTGGGTCAGCACTTGGATTTCCTTACATTTTATTGCCATTTTAGATGTTTTTCTGAACATGCACAATTCCGGCGTAAACCGCAGATTTATTCAGTTGGGTATCCTAGGCACTCTGGAAGTCCTGTAACTACTCCTTGAGGTATTCATCATCAGATTTCTAAAAGCATTCCCTGGCGAGGAACCAAGGCTTCGAAATAGCCTGTTTAGTATGAAAAACGCACTCTGACCCGTTACTTTTGCTCCTGAGTGTATAAAATGTCTGCTAAGTAAATAAAGATATTAAAACAAGACTATTGGATCAAATACAAAATTCATGAAATGTTTCCCTTAAATATTAGAATTTAAAAACCGAGTTTTTTTTTGGCCTATCCCAATTGGTCAGAAAGTAAGAGATGCTGTATCCACGATTATTCGTGTCGACCAACACGATCATAATAGGCCTGCTGATATCGGTGTTTACAAATTTTTATTACGTCGCGCTATTATGGAGAGCAAAGGAACAATTAGAAACTGTGTTAGGAGTGCCACGAATGGCGTTAAAAACGTAAGTATAATAGTGTTTTGAAATATTTTTACGGACTAATTTACTGTTTTAATAAACATACAGAACTAATGAAAATATTTCCTATTTTTATTTTTCTATCGAGGAATTTAACTCTTAAATTATCTCTCTACGTTTCAGGGTTGTTTTTTTTAAACTATAAGTACCTAACTATTAACTACAGTAAGATATTAAGTTTAGAATTTAAAAATAATAAATTTAAAAATATCATCAAGTGATTAATTTATTTTTTTTATTTGCTCGCGTCTAGTTCTCGTCTCGTGCATAGTCTTTCTTAATGCATAAGTAGGAAAGAGATTAACTAATTAATGTCACTTGGTACTGATTCTACGCGACAGTTCGTCGAAATCAGTAGGGTGAGCATATAATTGATGTGTCCTTTAAAACCGGCAAAATCCGTTTGAGGTTTAAATGTTTAGGATTAGATAGACCTTCACACATCTGTAAAGATATCAAATGAGAAAGGCTTTAGTAGATCATGAAACTGTATTGTGTTGCAGCAGTATTCTGCATTTTAATCTTTGTAAGTTTACTACCTGTGCCTTTTTATACGAAATTGAGTTTGTTTTGGCATAAATGTATTACGTACCCACGTGTCATTAGTCGAGTCATGTCGAGAAATACATGATACGGGGCCATTTGCAACGTTAAAAGATGGCAGATGTGTAATTTGTTTTAGTTTTGTATTTTTGTGTATTTAAGTGTTCAAAGTTCTTTTCTGTTAGTGTTTTGTGCTTTTTATGCCTTTGTGTTGCACAATAATAGAAGACTTTGACATATTTCGTGTATCTGGCATCTTACTTCTCGTTTCAAGTGGACTCGCAGTGGTGCAGAGGTTAAAACTATCTTGACCTCTGTCCTACATCTCACCGTACAACGTTGCCCCCAATCACCCTAGAGAAGATTGGATTGTGTTTTATTGCTATACTTATATATACTTGACACTGGCGAAATCACTTCGTGAAAACGCGATATCCCCGCGGTTGCTGTTGAAGTCCCCGCGGGGCAAAGAAAAAAAAATGCATGATACGGCTAATTTAATTATAGTGTCAAACTAGTAAACATTTAAGTTCCTTGATAGTACATTTACGCTACCGTGCACAGCGGGCAGCATGACGTGTATGAAAAGACTACTTAAAAAGCCACTTATGATAAAGTCAGTAGTGTACCGCGATCTGCATCTCAATGACCATAACGCCTGTGTATCCTTTTGTGGATATATTAAATAAATAGATAAAAAACTGGGCAAGAGCATGTCGGACCATGCTCGCTGTACGGTCCCGAAGCCGCTAAGTACTACAAACATAAAAACAACAAGTAATAACTAATTTTCTATTTAAAGTCAATTGGTGCAGTTTTAGATGATTTTAGTAGGTATAAACTTTAATGTGTCTCAAAAACCAATGATGTTTACTTAGTCGTGATAGTTTTCCTATTAAATTAATTATATGTTCTTTTGTTTATGATATTTTTTATATTTTTAGTATTTGTAGTTTAGGCTGTAGGGGGAGGGGGACACTGACTCTAAAAAGTGAGCGGTTTAAAGCTTATTATTTCATAAACGGATCCATTCATTGAAAAATTGATTCGACTAATCCACAATATTTTTGAAAGACCTATCCAATGACACCCCGCACTATGGGGTAGACACGAAAAAAAAATACATCCCCAAGTTACGTGTAAACGAAGTACAGGAAAAAACTTTTTTTTCAACATTTTGTTTTACCACTTTGGCGTGACTAATATGTATATTCATGCCAAATTACAGCTTTCTAGTACTAAGAGTCCCTGAGCTAAGCTTCAGACGGACGGACGGATGGACGGACGGACAGACGGACGGACATCGCGAAACTATAATTTGACTACGGAACCCTGAAAAGCAGATCTCTAACTATCAGCACGTCATGCTTTTTGTTTGTAACCATATTAATTATTTGAGGCATTTAACACCGCGGGGCTTCCCTGTCCTGGTGGGAATTTGGTCTGCGCTTGCGCTGGGGCTGGCGCTGGGCGCGGAGGACCGGCTGCCGCGCGCCGTACGCCCCCTCCACTACAACTTGTCGCTGCTCTACGATCTCGACCCCAACACGAACTTCAGCTTCTTCGCCAACGTCGATATACTGGTACGTATAAGTAACCAGTGATCGTAGATTTTCCACCAAAACCGGCGCAATGACATACGACAGTCTCCTACGGTTGTCGAGTTGTATAGTATGATTGATGTTTAAAATAATGTAATATCATGTTATCGTTGCAAATAAATAATAAATAAATTAACCCTTCACTTTATTATGCATATGGGGCTTTACATAGAATATTTTCTGTATCTTCGATTTGTTTAAAGTGTTTAATATTATACTCTTTACTGCACACCTCAATAAAAAATAAATACATTTTTCAATTACTGGCTTAAAATGTTATTTGTAATTCGTATTTCAAATACCTGACGCCGGGGTATTTTGTAGTTAGTATTTCAAATACTTATGTTATGATATGGCTTCAAAATACATTTAACCTTCATTTAGCGATCTTATTAATGCGCGCGTTCTGAAAAAAATAGTGCTCTATAGCTTTCGTAAACAAAATGGCGACCGCTAAATATGTCGATCATATATGGCATCACTGCACCTGCACCTATTACTGTACGTAAGCTTTTTAGCCCATGCTGGTTATGATTACTTTTCTTTTTTAAATAGCTAAAATACTGTATTTTGTATTTTATATATCAAATACATTCATTAAAGATATTTTGTATTTGGAATTTTAAATACTTGCGGTAGTATTTTTTAATTTGCTATTTAATTAGAGCAAAGCATGTATTTTGCCCAACTCCTTTCTAGACCTATTCTAAACACTAGACATGTATGTACTTTAAATAAACATGCAAACGCTTTGGTTTATGCATGGCTTAGTATTTAAAAAAAAACAGCTATTTAGCCTGTTCATAAACAGCCGCCAAGTCTAAATATATTTTTTAAATCTTCCCGGCCTAGGCCTTCAATTTTGTATGACATTCCTTTTCAGTTCTCTCGAGTTGTTCCGCCCGCAACGTGATACTTTGAAGCCTAAAATAACTAACATAAGGCCAACATTCCATTGCATGTTTGAAAAAACATACTTATACACAGTATAGAGAAATCCATACCTATTATGGTTACTAAAACCACTATCACACTAAGTATATAAATACGAAAGTTTGTGCACGTGTGTTAGTTTGTTACTCCTTCACGATGCAACGGCTGGACAGATTTAGATTAAATTTGGAATGTAGATAGGTTAACCTTGTTTTAACACATAGATTATTTATCATCCGGGAAAATTTCAAAGTCCCGAGGAAATAACAAAAATAGAAATCTACGCGAAAACAGTAAAAATAAATCTTAGAATCTAGAAATAATATAATCGCGTTAATCTCATCACATAAATATATGCCTCTACTGGATCGAACCCTGGACCGCTAGCGGAAGATTATAGACCTTAATTTAGGCCTAGATGTCGATTTGTGGAAGATGGGATTTGTTTTTTTTTTTTTATGGCGTAGAGAAGGCAAACGAGCTCACAGGCCACCTGATAGTAAGTGGAAACTGTGACCCATAGACATTCGCATTCACAAGACTGCAAGTTGCCAACCCTGAGAACTAAGATGGAATGCCTCTGTGCTAGTCATTACACCGGCTGTCTTATCCCCAAACCGGAACACAACAAAGTGAACACTTCTGTTTGGCGGTAGGTTAATGGATAAGATGGTGGTAGCGATCCGGACGGACCCTGCACAAGGTCCTACCACCCGCAAAATTTGTTCGACATACATAATTTTATATTCATTTACATACCTACATACATACATACATTTTATATTTATTTATTTAACAGTTAACACTAGAAGAAAGGACGAAAACCATAGTTCTCCATGCAAATGGCATCAACCTCAATACCAGCCACGTGAAACTGTACCGATTTGGGTATTTATTTATCACCGAAAGCGTTGATATTAATCCAAGTAAAGAGTTACTGACCTTAACCACGCTTGAAACTCTAGAAAAAGATGTTTACTATACCCTGAGTATCCCCTTCTTCGGGAACTTGGGGGTCGGGTTGGATGGAGCCTACATCAGCAGCTACCGCAAGGATTTTATGAAGAGTCCAACAGAGTAAGTAGTTTTTGATAACAGTTAACCTTTTAGAGCTTTCATGGAACCTAGCTTTATAAGAGCCAGACACACACACACACACGGACACAGCTGACTGCAACTGACTTACACTTGACTGAGCGCTGGTTAAAAAAAAACTGTCCCTATCCCTGGTCGCCATGTCAGGAAGTTCTATCTATTTACCTAATAGTTACTGAATTAACACAGCTTTATGGGATCTTCGACCATTGCAGATACTTGATTGCCACGCAGTTCCAAGCAACCTCGGCGCGGAAGGCGTTCCCCTGCTTCGACGAGCCTCACTTGAAGGCCACCTTCGACATCAGCATAGGACACCACCAGAACTTCACCGCCATCAGCAACATGCCCTTGAAATCCCAGTTAAAACATAAGTGAGATACAAACGTGGGCAATATAGTAATAATTAGGGTTAGGATTTTGGTGGCATTTCGTGGTTCTAGAATCCATGGAGTCGATATTTCCTAATTATTATAATACATAACACATTGATTTTGACCTTCGGTATTATCATATTCAAAAATGAACTAAATACATATTTAGCTCGGTTATTTCATACCTATTAATATTTGCTTGGTTGTAACGCTTTCACATCAGAGATATCCTCAATACCAAAATTAATTTAAATTGGTGCGGCCGAATAACGAATAAATGAATTTTGAAATATTAAAATACTGAAGGTCAAAATCAAAGTATTATGTATTATAATAATTAGGAAATAGCGACTCCATGGATTCTGGAACCACGATTTGCCACCAAAAGTCCTTATTCTAGTAATAATATTAAATAATACGTAGATTAAAAATAAAAAAGGAATAAACATGTTTATTCAGTAAGTAAAAAACTACCAGCGCTTCGCAAGAGACCCACAAGAAACTCAACAGTCAGACATCAGTTTAGCGTCCGTGAACTGGTTACGATTTGATGACCTCTTTGGGGAAACCTTTGCCTGTGCAATTGTTGACGAGGTCACAATGACGAACAACTACCGGAAATATATTCTCAGAGCCGGTACGGTCGACATATGTCGAGCGTGCCCTTGCCACGACGAGTACTTGCACAGACATAACCAGGCCAGGCCAGGCCAGGATCGTCCATCGCCAATCTTCTTCTCTCTTCACTATGGTCTTGTTGAATCCAAAGTTTTCTTTTTGATCCTTCTCCCTCTATCTCTCTCGTAAGGTTTTTGGCATATTTTCCTGCTGAACTACGCATTTTATTTGATATTATATAAATGCTAAACTTACTCGTAAGTAAGTAGTAATCATTGCAATATGTTTAAAAAATTACTGCCTGCTGAGCGCTGGTACATTCTTGACGTGTTAAAGTGCCCGAGCGGCCTACTTACTGAATAAATGTCTTTTATCCCATATCTTTTTTTTAAAGTGCCGTACTGTGAGTACACAACGGCGTCAGTTCTCGAAAATGGACGTGCTACGCTCTATTGGGATCGATCTGTCACCACTATTGTCGCTAATAGGCTGATATCGTGCTGCTGACAGATCGATCTTAACGCGAGGCAGTGCTCGTCGACGTCACCATCCCGCATGACGAGAAACTCGTGAAGGCTGAGGACAAGCTCAGCGAGTCCCTTGACTTGGCTCACGAGGTGACCGCCATGTGGGATGTTGACTCTACGATCATTGTCCCGATAGTTGTTTCGGCAAACGATCTTTTAGCGAAGAGTGTCGATCAACTCCCTTCGCTAGATGGCTGGATCAAGAGCCAGATACAGAAAGCAGTACTCCAATAGTCCTCGACACGGCACGCATTGTGAGGAGGTTCCCCTCACTGCAGCCTTA
Organism: Acleris sparsana; assembly: GCA_923062465.1. Classification (NCBI taxonomy): domain Eukaryota; kingdom Metazoa; phylum Arthropoda; class Insecta; order Lepidoptera; family Tortricidae; genus Acleris; species Acleris sparsana. The sequence continues at coordinate 1,342,370 of OV281307.1, forward strand.
TCCACCGGTGGCTTATTGTGCCCTGCGGCACTCGTAGGTTAGGTTTTTTATAGTGCTTATTTTCTAATAAATGAATATCTAATAAATAAAAATGAATCGCCGAAATGTATGTACGAAGTAAGTGACGAACGACTGCGCCAAATTGTATAATTACGCAAAAAAACGCAAAAAATTCTCTATATGGTCAAACTGAAAACCCGACGCCAGTTTGCCTGACTTATATTATAACTAGTTGAAAATACTTTTTTTTATTTTTTTCTTTCACTGCTTATTTTTTCGGTTAAACAGACGTATGGATTTTTTTTAAAAGAATTACCACTGCAGTAGCAATTTAACGAATTTTTTTTTCTTCAGTCCTTTGGAAAATATTTGGCCGTGGACAACAGTCGAGCAGACATTCAAGTAAGTGTGTTGGTAGAGGAAGATTGGCACCATTTCTACACTTTTCAGACTTTTTTTTTGACAAAGCTAATCTATCAATCGTTCTCCTATAACATTATTTCATTACATTTAGCCATGTTTTAAAAAGTCCGAAGTCAATAAGTCTTATAATATATTAAAAAAGTGAGTTTAATTGTTAAGTGGCAAATGTACGAATCCCCCCATAAGCGGGGTACGTACATGCTCGTTTTCGTACGTGTTCAGACGGCATGGGGTAGCTTCGTACAATTAATATTTTAACTTTAGTTTAGTTTTACGTACAAAAGCTAAATTTGCTAACAAACTAAAACTCTATTATATTTTTAGTCTATCTATAAAACTACTTTTTAAAGAGCCCCCTTAAATATCTATTTTATTCTGTTTTTAGTATTTGTTGTTATAGCGGCTCCAGAAATACATCATCTGAGAAATTTTCAACTGTCTAGCTATCACGGTTCACGTTTCTGTATCTCAATACAGCGGTGACAGACAGACGAACGGACAGACGGACAGACAGACGGACAGCGGAGTCTTAGTAATAGGCTCCCGTTTTTACCCTTTGGGTACGGAACCCTCAAACCATTAAATTACCTTCTTGTCCATGTTTTTGTGTCCTTCGTGGAGCCGTTGAACCACGGTTGAACGTGTCTGCGGGCATGACCGACTTTTAGGTTCGGCCGGGTTGCCGAGCGATCGAGAAATAGCGGTACTATCGTTGTGTTGCTTGTTCGGTGGCTGCTGCTATATTTTTTTTTATAGCATAGAGAAGGGAAAGCTCACACAGGCCACCTGATGTTAAGTGGAAACTGTGGCCCATAGACATTCGCATTCACAAGACTGCACGCCTAAGACTGCAAATGCGTTGCCAACCCTGAGGACTAAGATGGAATGCCTCTATGCTAGTCATTACACCGGTTGTCTTGTCCCCAAACCGGAACACAATGCGAACACTGCTGTTTGGCGGTAGGTGAATGGGATGGTGGTAGCGATCCGGACGGACCCTGCACAAGGTCCTGCCACCCGCAACGAGTCAAGCACATTACTTTTTCCTTTTTCCTTTTGTAACATAAATTATTTTTACTATTAAGTCTGGGAATGTTGCGTATATAATTTTGTTGGAATATATAAAACTGGTAATATGCGTATTCCATACCTTGGAAATTAAACTGGCGGTCACTTGCAACGGTCCAACAGGAAACGGTTCCAACGGAAACAACAGTTCTGGTGTTGCCACACAGATAACCTATTAGTCTTTATTAAAGATTTTTAGATTGTCGCTAGTTTTTGTAATGTTACCTGTTAACTGTCTAATGTTACCCGTGTTATGTTTAATTTAGGTTAGTTTTTAAGTCGGGGTCCCTCTGAAAATCGGCGCCATAGTTTCACTGCGGCACAATGCTGAAAGCATCCCTATTCAACATACTGTCTTCCTTAATTTACTGCATTTTTTTGTATTTTTTTTCTTCTTTGTGCGTTTAATAAATATTGTCTATTCTAAACCCTTACGCACACTGTAGTAAGATTATAAAAATAAGTAATTTGAAAACAGAACTATGTCAATCGAAGTTTGCAGTAGCCGAAACATATACTTGGGTCATTCTTGAGAATTGGATTATTCATCTCATTCCCCTGTCGTTTTTTATTTTAATAAATTTTAAACTAGTTACAATATAATATGAAATTTTACTTAATTATAAGTGTATTTATTGAATGGGCATCACATTCTGTCAACTAGGTATAGAAATATACCACTTTAAAATTTAGCTGCCAGGAAAATGATAAAAACGACAAGGGAATGATAAAATTTACAAGGGAATGTTAAAAATGACAAGGGAATGATATCTTCAGCAGTATTGAGATCAGATGTTTTATTTAGTAAAATAACATTTTAACAAATTAACAGTCTTCTGGTAGCATTAATTGGTATTTTTTCTAAAATCATTTTTTTTTTACCAAATATTGATAAATATAAAAGATAAATATAGAAGATATAGAGAGACATTTCACCAACTAAAGAGAGGAACCTTTTAAAGGAAAAATAATCATAACGTTTACGTTTTTACAGGTTTTATACACATTAAATTTTTATAAGTACAACTTAGTTTGTAAGCTTTTTTTTGGTAAATACAAATTAAAATTTCATATAGGTACACTGTGTATCTGCCATACGAACGTAGGTAATGATTTAAGGACTGAAATGATAAGCCCTAACTCAAATGAATATATTTTGATACATTTTGTTTTATTTATTTTTTCAATAAAAAATCATTGTGACATCAGGAACATTTGATTAATAACTATCCATTAAAACTTTGCATTACATTGCTGTTCGATGAGAACTTTAATAAATAATTATGGTCTTTTATTATGGTTTTTTATGGTTTTTTTAATTGATTTATTTTTATTATAAAATCATTAACAGTACTTTGGTTAAAATTTATGTTCTTATAGAAGAAATACACTGTATACACTTTCGTTTGTAAGCTTTTTTTCACGTATGTATACATAAAAAATACATACACCTTAGTGTGTAAGATTTTTATCTTATCTACATATTAAAATTTCATATGTACACCTTAGTTTGTAAGCTTTTTTCAGGTTTATTGCTTTTTTTAGGAATATACACATTAAATTTTAATATTTACAACTTAGTTTGTAAGCGTAAGCTAATATGCACTCAAGTGCTTTGTGCAACCAGAATCGCACAAGATAGCAGCCCTTATTTGTTAATAAATAAGGTCGATCAAATTTGCATCAGCACTCAAGTCGGTAAAAAAGTATATATTAGCAAAGTGGTTTCAAATCAATTTGTCCCAAAATGGCGCTTTAGTCTTTTTACATCGGAAGGGACGATATGCAATGCGAATTAAAGGAAAACTATTGTTTTTTTCTAGGCAACTTAAGAAAACTATCATCACCTTGTTCAAAAAGTCAAGGGAATGGGAACCAGGGGAGTGAGAAAAAGTAGGTTTCTTGTCGATTGTACTGAAACTGTTATTTTTACAGGAATAACTAATAAATCAACACATGCAGTCGTTCATGAAGTTCTTTTTTCACTAAACACTGTATGCCAATTGCAAGAAATAAAATTTATATTCAAATTCAAGGTAATGATAATCACAGTGAACCAAAGACAGGGAAATGATATATTTACCTTCATAGCTCAGAGCTCCAACCACGAGTCACGTCCTGTTCCCACGGCGTTGGAAGCGCTACTGACGCTTGTCAGGCACGGTGGGCGCAATGCGTCGGAACACGTTTAAGTAGGGATGTGCACATTGTTTAGTGAGGCAACAAGGGAATGATAGGTAAGCTCCGGACAAACCTTTCATGTAGATTTAAAAAAAAACTATGATAAACACAGCAACCATATTTTTTCTTTCAAATCAATAACTTATAAGCTAACAATTGAACTAAATACAATAATTAATTTCAATCCATATCTTAGTCTTTTCAGGGTCGTTTGTTCCCAAAATGGTGAATGGACGCAACAAGGGAATGATGTATTAGGGGTTTGATATTTTTTTACGACTTATTCTAATTACCTTAAACACAAAAAAAAACCTGCCCTAGGTAGGTTGAGTGGTAATGTAACGAAACATTTTTAGTAAAGTGAATTGTTTTAATTGTACGGGTACTTTTTTCCTCTGGACGTTGAAAATTGACCCTTTCAAGAATCACCCACTTACTGCCTCTCTGTGGTAAGATTATTTAAAAAAACCTGATCCTGTATTGAGTCATGCTAAGATTTTATACAGCCACTCTTCGTTAAAACTAGACTGAGTTTTATAAGATTTAATAAAGTTTCCTCATAGACGACATGACAAGTAGATTATTCAACTTGTAACAAGGTTGTTACATCCTTTTTAAATTACGATGCTGGCTTCTCTTTAATTATTCATTGATCTAAATTATTTTCCAAATCCAAAACTATTTGGATCCATTCCAAAATCGAACTCACTGCTCGAGCGCCAAAATACCATTCATCCCTTGGTTAACAATCTTCGCTTCGTTCGAGAAACTTTTTGACACGCACGGACCTTATCTATGTGGAATCGGCTTCGGCGTCTGAATTTCCGAACCAAATCGAGCCTACTCTTTTCTCAAAGGCCACAGCGCACCTGCGATTCCTCTGGTGTCGAGGGTGTTCATGGGTCGCGGTGATCACTTACTACTAGGCAATTTTATTTGATCGACTTAAATCAGTTTAAACATGTTTTCTGGTGACTCGCTGCCCGTCAGCTTACATTTACAAATTAAAAAAATCTACTAGTCTGACCAGTGAGTGGTGTGGTGACTACTATAGATAATATACATAACTTACTTCCTTACTTACGGAATTATCCTATATGGGATCTCTTCCAGTTAACCTTAAAGTAGAATAAGCAAGTACAATGCAAGAGGCAAGAAAAAAAAGCTGGCTAGCTGGTAACACGAAATGCATAACGACTGGATGGATAGGTACTCATAATGTGACAGCTTATTTCACAGGTAAAATTGTTGCCATGTGAACAATAAAAGAAAAAGGCTTGTCGACTTGAAAAACGACTCGAACGAAACGATTCAGACTCCATTTAACTTTTTGTATACCTGTTTATCCAGGAAAGATGAGAAACAGTTCGTGTGGGATCAATTTGAGGTGTCGTTGGCAATGTCGACGTACCTGGTGGCGTGGGTGGTCTCCAAGTTCACTAGCGTCGCGTCACCTGGAAATGCCCAGGAGAGCTCCATCAGAATCTGGGCGAGAGCTGACGCTAACAATCAGGTATTACCACTAAATTCGAAACTTCACACGTCACTTAAAACTATATCGAGAGAAAGGGATGGAGTTAAAAATTCAAACTTCCCTCGGGCCACGAGGACCCATTGGTAGAATCCATCAATGGAATCCAGTGAATCTTTTGTGCATTCAGTTTGAGTCGAGCGGATAAATAAATAAAATAAAAAAACTGTTTATTAACATTTTTTGTTAAGTTTACAATGCACACTAGAATCCATAATAGCGTATGGTGAATTATATCATCATCTAGAATCCATCAACGGTTTAATGTGTTTTTGTAAGAATGGTATCCGTAATTTAATTTTTTAATTTACTTTGATGTCGTCTAGAATCCATTAATTGCACTGTATTTGTAATCCATGAATATTCGAGTCTAATAAAAGTTGATTAAGGTCTTTTAATGGATCTTCGCAGACATTACAGTCTATTACAATCCATTATTTGATCAGAGTTGAAAAAATGATTAAAAGCATCCATTGAAGGATCAGCGTAAACATTATAATTTCTCAAAATCTTGTGACAAATCAATATGTACAAGAAATCCACTTAAATCCATTATGGATTCTCGTGTACGTGTAGTCCGCTCGACTAAATTGATGGATCTGAAAGCAAAAAAGGTTCACTTGACTCCATTGATGGCTTCTGCCAATGAATCCTACTGGTCAGGGGGTAACTACGATTTTAAAAGTAGGCCCTCTGGTGAACTTGGGGTAGACAAAGTATAACAGGCTTAAACATGCTGCTCACGTAAATCCTTTGAAATAGCAATACAGTACATCCCGACTAAATCACATATCGCCGGTGATAGTGCAATACCGCGTAAGTAAAAAAAAAACAAGATGCAAAATACACCTAAGCAAGCAAGTCAATAAGGTACATTTTGCAACTTAAAGAATGTGTTACTTACGCGTTATTGCAGTATCACTGACGATATGACCTTTAACTCGAAGCCTTTGGCAGACAAAGCTTCAGTCGAGTCATTATTATTGTATCGTGTGGACGTTTTTTTTTATAGATAAAAAACAGCTTGGGGCTTTAGTCTAGCGTTTCTATTCGTTTCGTTGTTTAAACCAATCGCGTCACCGGTAGATGACGTGATACGAAAAGTCACGTGATCTACCTGTGACGCGATTGGTATTTTAACAAAACGAATAGAAACGCTAGTTGGCGGAATACATCTTGGCTAGGGCGTTTGCGATCTCACACAAATCGCCCAAAATTGAGTGAGATCATCCCCTGATCTGTTCTTGCAGTTGAAGTACGCCTGTAATATTAGCCCGAAACTGCTGAAATTCTACGAGGAGTGGTTCTTGGTGCCGTTCCCCCTGCCGAAGCAGGACATGGTGGCCATCCCGGACTTCGGTGAGGGCGCCATGGAGAACTGGGGGCTCATCACCTACCGGGAGGCAAATCTGCTCTATAAGGAGGGAGAGACGTCTCTGTTGTTTAAAGAAAACATTGCGGCTGTAAGTTTTTGTTAGTGTTACCTAATACAAAAGGAGCATATTTGCATTCGCATACAATGAGACAGTTATTATCAATGAGACAGTTCGGATGTTTATTATATTAGAAAGAAAAAATAAATTTAGTAGTAAAATGAAAATAAAGTAGGCCGCTCGGGCACTTTTACACGTCAAGAATCTACCAGCGCTTCCCAAGAGGAGACCACTGCTGAGAATAAACGCCGCAAGAAACTCAGCTGTCAGTCATTTTTTAAACATATTTCATATTACAATGGTACTACTTAGTCTAGCATTATATAAAGCTACAAATATTAAATTAAATATAATATCAAATAACATGTCTAGTTCAGCAGGAAAACATGCCAAAAATATTACGGGAGAGGTAGAGAGAAAAGAAAAAAAAAGAATCATCTACTTATGTGTATATGAGATGGTGCAAGATGAAATTATGTGAAATTACTATCATAGAGGCATTCCATCTTGGTCCTCAGGGTTGGCAAAGCATCTAAGGATTGCAGTCTTACGATGTAGTCTTGAGAATTCAAATGTCTATGGTCTCAGATCCCTTAATAAAGTCGAGTTCTTTTTTTACAGACTATAGGGCACGAGCTGGCGCACCAATGGTTCGGCAACCTGGTGACGATGAAATGGTGGTCGGACCTGTGGCTGAACGAGGGCTTCGCCACGTACATGGGCACCCTGGGTATGGGTTCCGTGGAGCCTAGCTGGGACGCCGAGGAGAGCCACACTGTGTCCACCATGATGAATGTACTACAGATTGATATGCTGGACTTGTCGCATGCTGTAAGTTAGTCTTGGCTTCATACCCACAGAATACCGACGTGAAGCACTAGTACTTCTCCTGCGTATCGTCTGGTCAAGTGAGAGTGCCGGTGCCCCAATTTCCCCTTTCTTCTTTCCCCCCTCCCCCTTCCCCTAACTTTTCTCAAAGGCAGCGTACCTGCGATTCCTCTGGTGTTGCTGGTGTTTAGTGGTTTCGATGATCACTTACCATCAGGGGCCTTTATAAAGCTACAAGTTACAATTTACGGGTTACAAGTTTCTACTTCACACAAGCTCGACCAATGACGACCAGCCCCACTCCTTTTATTAGTACATTAAAATAAACTTATGGCCGTATTAAAAAACTCATCTTGGTTGAGATGTCGGTCTCGAGATACGGGAAAGTAAACGTCAAGATATCGAACACTGTCGTTATTGACGCATCTTGAGACCAGGATTACAATCGAGATCAGTTTAATAATAAGGGCCTTATCTAATTGGTGGTAATGCTTTTTGACATTCATAAGGCCATTATAGGCCATTATACACTCAGGAGCAAAAATAACGGGTCAGAGTGCATTTTTCATACTAAAGAGGCTATTTCGAAGCCTTCGTTCCTCGCCAGGGAATGCTTTTAGTGAAATCTGATGATGAATACCTCGAGCATCGATACAGGACTTCCAGAGTGCCTAGGATACCCAACTGATTGAATCTGCGGCTAATGCCGGAATTGTGCATGTTCAGAAAAACATCTAAAATGGCAATAAAATGTAAGGAAATCCAAGTGCTGACCCAAACTCTCCCGTTGTGGTGTTAACTGATTGTGCGATCAGTTAGGTATCTTAAGAACTTTTGACCTCCTCTATTGAACTTCGCAGTATCCACATTAAACCTCAGACAAAACAACCCCTGGCGAGGAACCAAGGCTTCGAAATAGACTCGTTTGTATGAAAAACGCACTCCGGCCCGGTATTTTTGCCTCTGAGTGTATTATGCCTAAATTGAAGAATAAAGAACTTTGACACAGCATTATTAAAGCGGCCACGTCGTTACGAAAACCTGCTTAGTGCTAAAAGCCAAGACCACCAACATCTAAGAGAAACACGACCACCAACAAATAACTATAGTTCAAAAGATACAGCTGTTTAAGCGTAATTCACACAGAGATACATTATGCGCTCTGTGAGAAAGGGGTATCGGAGAATGCGTGTATTACGAGCAATGTAACGGCAATAGGCCCGCTCCCATGCCCGAGCCGCTCTCTGTGTGAATTTCGCTTTAAAGTTGGACGGAGAGACGGAGATTAATAGGGTTCCGTTATAATTGCCTCCCCTTGCTCAGATACACGTCAACATAAAGAATCCGAACAACATCAGCGAGATATTCGACACGATCTCGTATGAAAAGGGCTCTCTCCTGGTTCGTATGATGCTCAAGTTTATGGGAATGGAGGCCTTCAAAAAGGGTATAACAAAGTAAGTACCTAGGTACATTGAAAAGCCAGGGTGTCAACGGGGTGAGTGCAACAAACCATATATTTTTGGGAGATATTGTTGATTTACGCACTTGCCCCGTGTACGCATTGCCCCATCTTATTTTGCAAAAAATGTTACCGTCGGGACCATCGTTCTGAACAAGAAAAACAGAATTCCTGATATGCCTGTAAACATATGTTCATCTGTAATAGCTAGGAATTTCCGATCCCTGGTAATAGCCCGTTTTGCTACGAAGAAATAAATTAGATTTGTTTAACAACACTGACAAAGGAACAAATGTTTGGGGGCAAATTAGAGATACTGTTTTTTTCTTGTTCTTGTTGAATGATTAACCTAACAAAATTGCATGTATGTTTAAAAATCTGAAAAATAAATCGCGTGCTATTTTTTGAAACTTCCCAGCTGTAGTTCCGTTTAAATTATTATTTTTAGTAGGTACTTCTCTTTTTATCTTGCTTGTTGCGCAGTGTGCCAGTGTGCCTCTTTCCTTATGGAGACCTTGTCGTGTTGTTCTCCCAGTGCACTGGGATCACTGCAGTGATCAGCTTAAACTGGCATCTGCTCGTGACTTAGCGTGAATAGAGCCCGAGTATGTTAATTCAGTTTATAATCTATCTCTTTTCCAAATTTGATTAACTGCCCCAAGCCGTTGCAGCGTCAAGGTCTCAAGGAGTAAGTAACACACAAACATTCGCATTTATAATATTAAGTAGAATTAGTAGCATTTAATGTTATTGACCTTACATTTGTAACAATGGTTTTATATTGTGCTAGTTTTAATAATTATTATTCATTACTTTATTACCTCTTGAGGTAACTACAGGATGTAAATAGTTTTAAATACTAGTATTCTTGTATTTTATGAATGAAAAAATCATCCTTTTGTTGCGGCGCTTCTTCTCCGTAACGGTGATAGCTGCTGTCTGAACGACTAGTAGATTCACTCCATGTTACCGACGAGTAAAAGAGCCCAAATACATATTGTACGGTATGAACCGAACAGTAATTAAGTAAGCTAAGCTAAGGGTAGCTGCTGAGGGTTAGCTCGGATGACTAAAACGCTCGAATGCTGTAAGTACACTAACTTTATTGTTTCCACGATGTCAAAAGTAAATTATTGCAAAGTAATACATTATTGCAACATACTAATAATATTGCTAGCAGCGCAAGATCATGCGCTAAATAGAATTAATTGTACATGTGTGCGTTAGCTCGTACATCTTGCCAACCCGAAAATAAGGGCAGCCTTATTATAAATGGTACATAAATTACAATTAAAACATAATTATACGAAAGCGTTAAGTTTTAACTAAAGAAGTAGGTAGCTATTTATTACTTAATTATAATGACATGGAAACAATGCTACTGCTTATAAATTGCATTTACTTAAATATTTTATGTCTTGCCTATAGTTATCAATTACACTTCATTGTCTCGTAAATAATTACTGTCAATAAACTAAATGTCTCCGGTGGGTTCAACTGTTTCACTGAAAAACTCACAAGGTATAGGGATCGACACTGAACGGGGGGGTTTAGGAGGCGCTGTGCCTTTATTTATACTTAGATTGACCATGCTCACAGATTTACACAATTCACTACACTGTCGGCACTCTGGCGGGCCGGCTCCTACGAGGGTGCGCGGCGCCGCTCTCACCGGGGCCTCCTCCCCGGGAGACGCTAGCTGTATAGGTAGCTTACCACGTCTTCTCTTTGCTCGAAGACCGGCTGCTATGATTACAATTAATATCAGTACGGCAAGCATACCATACGAGATAGAATATTGATGTATGTCGTGAACGCTCAGATCTGATGTTGACTGCTGTTTCAGGTTATTAATCTCGTTCATAACCTGGCGATATGATTGATCGTGATTTTCCGTAGTGAAGTTGTAGCTGGCTCCAGATGTCTTGATGACGCTGTTCAAAATGGATACCTCTGGGGCTTCGATAGAAGGTTGAACATTTACCTTTCGCAAGAAACTGTTATGAGAGTGGATAGTAAATGAATCAGCCTTAAGGATGCAACCTTGACCTATATTGATAAGGCCATTACCTGCTAAAGTGCTCATAGCTAGCTCACCTGTGCACAATGTGCGTATATTGCATTGATTGCAACATGAGTAAAGGTAAGAGTTCTGTTGATGTAATTTGATCCATCTATTTACACATTGTGAATGCTCGTATACACAGGGCGATGTGATTTCGCTTGTTGTGATTAAAGTTAAATTGCAAATATTTTGATGAAGATTTAAGTCATAAGTAGGTTGGTCTAAGTTACACAATATCTTTTCTTCTGATGCATGTAGGCACGCTTGAAGATCGTGTTCTGATAGAAAAATAACTGCGTCTTTATGTAAGTTAAAAGCTAAGTATGGGTAAGTAGGTATAGTCAGGTAAGAATATTTGCCGATATTCTGAGGGATGCTAATTATTTTATCAAGCTCGTGCATTTCATTGCTGACAAGTGGTACTTTAATTTCAATAATAAGATAATCTTTATAGACCTTTGCTGAAACCTTCAATAGTTTATACAAGTCTCGTATGTTTCCCATTTCTAAGGGGACCTTAAGATCGCCCTGTAGTTGTCCTGATATGAAATTAATTTGTTCTTCCAGTTGCTCGCTAGTTAACAAATGTGCATCGATGCGGCCGTGACTAATGTCAGTCACAGTGTCTACGAGTGCAGTTTGCATGCGTCTCAGGTTCTCGAGGATAATGCTAGCTGCTAAGCTTGATGACGTAATGTATAAGCCGTTGTTGACGTCAGACCGCACTTTATTTACGTCTGCCGCTACGCTACGAAGATTTTCGTTGATTAGGGAAAATTGTTTATTCATTATCTGTTCGTTACGTTGTATGATATTCAATTCTGCTTCAATTATGACAGTTTGATTTTTAATAAGCTTTTTGAGATGGTTTTCATTGTATGCGATTTTTTCAATATCCTTGGCATATTGATGGGCAAAGTTATCATCCAAAACTCCAAATAAATAGTTTGCTACGCTCCCGACACCATTTACTAGTCCTCTTTTCTGTCGTTTTTTGTTTGAGCTCTGTAAAAGTCTGTTGTAATGTTCTATTTCCGTTAATTCGTGTGTCAGCTGATTGGTAATTTGCTGGTATTGCGTAGTAGAATTCTTAGTAGTATCTTTAAGATGGTTTACGTAAGCCTCTATGTTAGTAATTGCTTGCCAGTAGCTAGTCAAATTATAATAAACCACAAGCTTCCACTCATCTCGAATAATTTGTAAGTTCGATATTCTGTCGAAGTAAAGTGCTTTTGTGTCGTTAAGCGCTGAAGTGCTGACATGCGATACCTCATGCGGCGTAGTTGGAGATATCAACATAGAAAAGAACATAAGAGCTAATGTGAGGTAACTTTTGAAAGTGTTGCGCTTTTTCTTACGTCCTCCTTTCGAGTTTACAGGTGGTGCTTGCTGGTCTGTATGCTTCGCTGAGATGTTGACATTATTGTCAGCTGTTTCGATTGGTAGTAATATAACCTTCGTTACAGGCCGTTTGCAGATTTTATTTTCTGTCTTAAGAGACACAACCCTAACGCATCCATCACTTCCAGGGTGAAGGTCTACTACTCGGCCGAGGGCCCACTTGCCTGGAGGTAAATTATCATCCTTAATTAACACTATTTGAGATATTTCCAGGTTTTTGCAGGGTGTCCTCCATTTCGATCGTATTTGAAGATGCTGAAGATAGTCCGATGACCATAGTTTCCAAAATTGCTTGTTCATGGCTTGTACAAGTTGCCAACGAGCTGGTAAGTTAATATTAGCTGGGTCAGATTGAGGTCGAGATAACAAAGAGTCTCCTATTAAGAAGTGTCCGGGGGTGAGATAGCCGTCCTCAGGGTTCTCCGTTAGCGGGAACAGAGGCCGTGAATTAAGGCATGCTTCGATCTGCTGAAGTAGAGTACTGAACTCTTCATACGTAAGCTTTTGCTCGCCTAAGACTCGTTTCAGATGTCGCTTAAAGCTTTTTACGGCGGCTTCCCATAAGCCTCCTGCACTTGGCCACGCTGGAGCATTAAATGACCATTCTACGTTCATTTCGCTAATTTTACTGAAGAAGTCTTGGTTTATCGTGTCTAAAATTTTACTGTATTCGTTGTCCAATGCTCGTTTAGCTCCGATGAAGTTCGTACCGTTATCACTGTACATTCGGCCGGGAGTCCCTCTCCGAGCACAGAAACGGCGGAAAGCTGCTAAAAATGCTGGGGTGCTCAAATCGGATACTAACTCTAGGTGAACGGCCTTTGTCGCTAGGCAGACGAACACAGCCACGTAGCCCTTGTTTGTCTTCACTCCCCGACCCTTGTTCGCTTTAATATCTACGTGTCCTGTAAAGTCCACGCCAGTATGGGTGAACGGCCGGGAGGGCGTGACTCTGGGTCGTGGTAGATCAGCCATCAATTGGTGCTGTTTCTCAGTGCTGAAACGACGGCACTTAATACATTGTCGTAGCTGTTTTTTAACTGTTCTCATTCCGCTTAAAATCCAATACCCTTCTCGTAAATAAGATAGAGTGAGTCGGGGTCCGCCATGTAGGGTAGTAATGTGCGATTGACTGATAATTAACTCCGTAAAACGGCTGTGACTAGGCAATATGATTGGATGTTTTGCTGAGCTATTTATTGTTGAATTGCTAAGGCGGCCTCCCACTCTTAAAATACCATTTTCATCTATGTACGGGCAGAGATTAGCTAACTTGCTGTTGGTTTGGACATGACCCTTGACTTTAATATTTTCCAAGTCGCTTTCAAATTCTTCAGCTTGCACGTGCTTAGCAATAAGTTCATACGCTTTGTTTATTTCTGTTGTTGATAAGATAGCATCACGTGTGTTATGTTTATGTTGCAACGCCGCTTTGTAACGCGACACCCATGCCACTACCTTGACGGCGCGCGCAATTGAGCTGTTATTATTTAATATTTCATTTATTAATGATGTGCTTACTTGTTGCAAAGCTGAGTTTACACTAACCTTTTTCGTTTCTAATGAAGGGGGCTCATAAGCTTTGTTTTTTATGTAGCTGGGTTCGAAACTGGTTAACCATTCTGGGCCATTCCACCAAAGCGTATTATCTTTCAGTTTTGCTACTGATAATCCTCTAGTGGCACAGTCAGCGGCATTCTCCTCAGAACGGACATGGTTCCAATTTGAAGCTGGTATAGTTTCAGTTATCTCTCGAGCTCGGTTTGCGACGAACTGTTTCCATCGAAATACGTCGCCATGAAGCCAACCCAGAACTACAGTGGAATCCGTCCAGGCGTAAACTTCAAAAATATGATTGGTTAAAGAAGCAATTATAATCTTCATAAGCTGAGCTAAAAGCAAGGCACCGCACAGTTCTAGGCGCGGTAACGAAACCTTCTTCTTTAATGGCGCTAATTTAGTTTTCGCTGCGACGAGTCGTGATGTGTACACGCCCTTATGATCGTACGCTACCAGGTACACAGTGCAGGCGTAAGCTTTCTCTGACGCGTCGCTAAAACCATGTAATTGAAAGGCTTTCTGTATATTGCCTAAATATCTAGGGATCGAAAATTCGCTAACGTTTTGAAGATCGTTTCGTAGCTGGACCCATTCTCTACGAATTTGTTCCGGGATAGGGTCATCCCATCCTATACAGGAAGACCATGTGGTTTGAAACAAACATTTTGCTCGAACCGTTAGTGGTGAGAGCCAGCCTAACGGATCAAATATCTTTGATATTTCTGAAAGTAACTGGCGTTTCGTATTACAATGCTCGGCGTGCTCTATTTTGTTTGTAAACATAAATGAGTCTAACGATGGTGTCCATTTAAGACCTAATGTTTTTCGAGACTCTGAACACTTAAAGTCAAAGGGCTTGTCGAGCTGATCCGACGACAAGTCGTTTAACAGCTCGGGGTCGTTTGCTGACCATTTTCTCAAATTCATCCCTGCGCCTTTTAATATCTCTATTAGCTGATGTTGTAATTCTTTTGTAGCTTCGATAGTATTTTCACCGCTTAGTAAATCGTCCATATAAAAATGGTTTTCTAATGCTGTTGCAGCAAGAGGGAATTTTAAGGCATCATCCTTAGCTAATTGACGTAGAGTGCGCATCGCTAAGTAAGGAGCAGCTTTGGTTCCGTACGTTACAGTTGTAAGTAGGTGCTCCTGAAGTGGCTCATGCGGAGATTCTCTCCAAATAATACACTGAAGATGCTGATCGCTGTCTCTGATTAAAATTTGACGAAACATTTTCTCTATGTCCGCTGTGATAACATATTTATACTGTCTCCAATTTAGAATCAGTGTTGTCAAGTCGTGCTGCAAATTCGTGCCACATTCCATGACGTCATTAAGACTAAGCCCCGAGTTAGTTTTAGATGAGGCGTTAAATACTACTCGCATGCTAGAAGTAGTAGATTCGGGCTTTAGGACACCGTGATGTGGCATATGATAGTTAGTATGGTCACCCTGGTTTGCTAGCTTCATATGACCCAGTTGTTGATACTCTTGAATAAATTGTTTGTAGCTATCAGAATACGCTTGATTTTTTGCCATTTTATTTTCTAGCTGTATAAATTGTGCTGTTGCTTTGGCTTTAGAAGACCCTAACCTTTCTTCGTAATAAGGCTTCATTGGTAGGGCTACCTCGTACCTACCGTCCTCGAGTCTTTTTGTAGTAGCTATGTAGTGCTCTTCGCAGTATTGCTCTTCATTAGTGAGGTCCGGCTGTGTATTGGGTATTTCCTCTAGTTCCCAATACTTAGCTATTTCGTCTAAGTTGTTAACTACAACGCTGCAGTTGAAGGTCTTGACGTTCCCAGACAAGATCCAACCTAACTTAGTTTGCTGAGCTATGGGTGCGTTATGAGAACCTTTGACTAGACCATTCATTATAACGTCAGAGTAAACGCTGGCGTCTAGTAAGATATCAACTGACTTGGACACGTTGTATTCAGGATCTGCTAGTTTCATATGCTGGATGTGAGGCCATGTTTGCTTCGAAAAAGTTGCATTCGGAAGGTCACCAATTACTCGAGGAATAATGCATGCATCTGTATTGAAGTTATAATCGTTGTAAATAGATGAGCATTGTAAAGAAACTAATTGTTTGCTTTGTTTAGGCACGATTCCTACGCCAGATACAGAGGCGCTAAATTTCTGGCGTGGCAACCCTAATAGCTGCGCGGCATTCTCTGATATTAATGTAATCTGAGAGCCTTGGTCGAGTAATGCTCGTAATGTGACGTAATTGCCACCGATCGCTTTAATTTGTAATAAAACTGTTGCTAGTAAAACTTCTTCATCTTCAGCGGCAACGTGGCTTGCTGTGTGCTGTTTGTTGCTAAACGGTTTGGTTGAGGTTGGCGCTGTTGTTGCTAAAGTCGGTTTTTGGTCACTAGTAGGCACTGCCGTAGATCTCTGTGACCCGATATACGCGTCATGCAATTTTGTATGATGATCGTTATTGCATTCTTTGCATCTTTTTATTGATGTGCATTTATTGCTTGCATGCTTAAATAAACAATTTACACATAGTTGAAGTTTCGCAACTGTCCTCAATTTCGTTTCCGCTGGCATGTTAATGAACCTTTGGCACCGGTATAGCTCGTGATCTAAATTGCATAGAGGACACTTACACGTGGATGTAGAAGCTGCTAAATACCTCGAAGGGTGCTTGTTGGTATAGTGGTTTGGCTTATAATTTGACTTAGTTTGATAGAATGGAGCTGGTTTAGCTAAAGCTGTGGTTTCTCTCTCTCTTTTATGAGTTGGTTCGAGAGCGATGAACTTACTCTCTAGAAAAGTCATGAGTTCATCCAGTTTAGGTAATTCTCTAGGAGACTTACGTGATTCCTTATAAGAGTTGTAGGTTTCACTATCTAATTTTTTCGTTAGTAAGTGGACTAAAATCGGATCCCAAGTATTAGTATTCACACCTAAGTTGTGAATAGCATGAATACATTCAGTAGTGGTGTCGTAGAGACGTTTGATTTCGAATGACGTTTGTTTGCTGATGTTTGGCTGATTTAGGAACGTTTCAATTTGGGTAGTAAATAATACTTGCGGATTATTGTAGCGATGAGTGAGTATCTCCCAAGCTATATCGTAGTTTTCAGCCGAGATATTTAAATGCTGGATAAGGCGCTCTGCTTCCCCCTTTACTTTTCCTTTTAAGTGTTGCATTTTCTGCGCTTTAGATAAAAAGTTATTGTTGTGTATAGATTCGGAAAATAAGTCGAAAAATGTAGGCCAATAAGTGTATTTGCCTGTAAAAGTAGGTATTTCTAGTAAAGGGGTAGCTTGCTGAATGTGAGAAGTAGCTGACAGTTTTTGATTAAGTGCTTTTTTCGCTTGTTTAAATGACATTTCGTGCAATGTAAATGAACCTTGATACACTTCATCCTCGCCTTCAAGAATGTTGTCTATTTCGAGATGTAGCTTGTCGATAGCGTTCCATCTAGATTGTATGCTGCGTAGCTCGTCTTCTAATTCCCACTTTTCGCTGATTTCACTCACTTTGATGCTCGATACTAGTCGTTTGAATGCTCGAAAGTTAGTCCTTTGTAGGGACAGAAGCTCGTCAACCCTTGCAGTAGGCGCAGTGTCAGTAATTTCACCCGGACCAATGCCTGAGCCTGTAGCCTTTTTTACCGTATAGGGCTCGTAAGCTGCTATTTTCGCACGTGTGTCACGATAGTACTTTTTCGTACGAGGATAAATAGTTTCTGTAAAGTATCGTTGCGATTTATCTGCTAATGTTATAAGAGTTGTATTGTTAAGTTCGAACTCTCCCCAGAGGTTATCTAAAGCGTCTAACCTTAATTTAAGATACTCCGAGGTCTTCCGATGAGCTGAATCCTTGTCGAAGTTAGCGCCAATGCGCTGAAGCTCGCTGACGATCTCTCCTTGGCGGTTGAAGAGCTCTTCATAGTTCGACATGGTAACTGGTTAAAGCAAGTAAAATATGAACGATCTTACTTGAATGCTGCTGCTAGGCGAGTCTCCTGACTCACGCTAAGAAGTGTTGGTGTTGTTTTGCGAGTGTTCTGACCCACAGATGCTGCTGAACAATTCTTGTGACCCGCTATTACGCTGTTGTGAGGATGGTGACGCACGGCAATCACTCACGAATAGTCTTAACGCGCTAATTTTTCGATATACTAAGAGTGCACTGAGTCAAGTACGCGGAACCACGGAAAGATTGCTTCACTCCCGTATGATCCCACTTAGATGAAAGTTCGAAGGACCAAAATGTACGGTATGAACCGAACAGTAATTAAGTAAGCTAAGCTAAGGGTAGCTGCTGAGGGTTAGCTCGGATGACTAAAACGCTCGAATGCTGTAAGTACACTAACTTTATTGTTTCCACGATGTCAAAAGTAAATTATTGCAAAGTAATACATTATTGCAACATACTAATAATATTGCTAGCAGCGCAAGATCATGCGCTAAATAGAATTAATTGTACATGTGTGCGTTAGCTCGTACACATATGTTTAATTTACTGAATTGAACTGAACTGAATATTGTTTTTTTTTAATATACCTACCTATACTGGGTAGAAAGGGAATACCAAGCGCAACTCAAGTCGCGGGCAAGAGGTGAAAGTGGGAGCGATGTTGAGTAATATTTTGGCCTCTCTTTCTTATTTAGCTACCTTCGAAAGTACTCCTTCAGCAACGCTGACCAAAACGACCTATTCAACGAACTGACGTTGGCGAAAATTCAATATGGTGGCTTCCCTCGTAACGTTACTGTCAAAACCATAATGGACACTTGGACCACTCAAGCAGGCTACCCTCTGCTTACTATCAAGAGAAGGTACAATGAAAATAAGCTGGAAATAAAGCAGGTAAAATGTTTGGACAGGGCATTAATGTTTCACCAAATTATCATTAAGATGACTGATAATTATGAATTGATAAATAGCAGCGGTTGAGATCCTCTGGAAGGAAGCGTACGCGCCAGTAAAGCTATAGATTTTAGTGTAGACCGAATCGTTTTATATAGAGTAATGGAGAATATGTTTAAAAAAAAAGGGTTTTTTTTTTTAAAAATCTTAAAAATGTCGCATTTCATAAGTGTTCTAGTCACCTAACCATTAAATTATAGTATAAGGTCAGGTGGGGCAAGCGCATCAATGGGGTAAGATCGAAAAAACATATATTTTTAAAAGATATTGTTAGTTCGACGCACTTGCCCCGTAGACGAACTTACTACAACTTTACTTATTCAAAAAAAATTAACAGACACGCTACGTAAGTACCATCTCAACTGCAACTGAGACGCCAAGCTGGTGGGTGCCCTTGCAAGTGCTCAGCCAGAATAAGTCTGGCAAGACGCCCACGGCCCTGCTGTGGCTGGCTGCTGATGAGGGGTTGGACCATGGTTACGAATATGCGCACAGCCCTGGCCCTGACGAGTGGGTGCTGTTCAATGCTGATATGGCTGGTGAGTGAGAACGTCGCGACGGCACACTACCTTGGTGTCCAATCA
The DNA here is from genome assembly GCA_923062465.1 of Acleris sparsana. Taxonomy (NCBI): domain Eukaryota; kingdom Metazoa; phylum Arthropoda; class Insecta; order Lepidoptera; family Tortricidae; genus Acleris; species Acleris sparsana. The sequence goes on from OV281307.1 coordinate 1,361,803, forward strand.
CTTGATAAACAACTATTTGTAAATATTGACAGTTATGGAAAAAAAAACGATATGCAAAAGAATATGTTTGTGAAATTCATTCGCAAGTCCGTCTAACCAACAATACCCCCTAAAAATATATAATTTGTCGCACTTACCCCGTTGACGCTTTTACCCCACCTGACGTTATGTAATCTGTTTATATTTATATTCATGTTTCATCATTGTTAGCGCCGTGTCGAGTGAACTACGACGAGCACAACTGGGTCCTGCTGACGAAGACGCTGCACAGTGCCGACTACTCCAAGATACCAGTGCTGAGTAGAGTGCAGCTGCTCAGTGATGTGTTCTCGCTGGCCTCGATGCAGTTTCTTGACTACAAGTTTCCGCTTAAGTGAGTTTGGCTTCAGTTTTTTTTATCGCATCTGACATTTTCTTTACCATCATGTACATTTTTACAAATACCTTTGATTGTCAATTGACCTAGAACGGTCTCCTTCGATCATTTGCTCATGGCGGGAAGTATTTCCAGTAGCTGCTCTTGCTGACCCATCTCAATTAACCTCCTGAGGTCATTAAAATAAAGCTTTAGTGCAAAGGCAGTAAAGTGGAATTTCTTTTGTTTTTATGACTACCTAGCTTCTGCCCGTGACTTCATCCAAGTAGACTTCGATTATCGTTATTCCCTCGGGAACTTTTAATTTTTCCGGTATGACCTGTAGCCTATGTGTTAATCCAGGGTATATGCTATCTTCACTTTCAACCTTTCAAATTTCATCCAAAGTAAAGTAGGATGATCAAATTAGAAATTTGACTTTATTTCATTCGCAATAGATTCATATTCCATTAACAATTGCGTTGTATGTTGGGCCTTAGGAGGTTATTAATGTATAACTAATTTTCAGGATGGTAACTTACTTAAAGCAGGAGACGGACTATTTCCCAATCGAAGCGGGCCTAGCTGCCCTGTCCGATATCTACGGCATCCTCAAACGTTCTTCCGACTACGGTGCGTTCCGGGAATACGTTTGCAAGATAATATTGCCTATTTATAAGAGAGTCGGAAGGCTCAGAGACCATACTGCTGACGCAAACATGAAGACTCTGAAGACAAAGGTCAGTATTCTATAAACTTTCTGAAACCTCTCTCTCTCTAGCTAGCTATCATAAATTTAGTCTTCCCTTAATCCTGGTCCGCTTTTTACGATTTTTCTATATGTTGCAGATGTTATGAAATACTAGGTCCGTCTGTACGCTATCTTTGGAAAGAAGCACTTAAAAATATAAAAAAACGGACACGTACGCTCGGCCAAGAAAGGGGTCTACTAGTTTCGACAAAAGTTTCTTGTCACTGTCATAATTTAATTGCAAGGGAAAATCGAACTTGTTGTATCATGACGTGCAAATGAACTTCAACCGTAGGGTGGTAGACCACATTTCTGGCCGACTGTACAAACCTAGTTTTCATAATAACTATCAAAAATTGGAGTAGGGTTTAGGACTTCGTCCACGTCACGTTCTTAACCCGTCCACAATGCCATATGGCCCACTATTCCAATTAGTCGGCATTCCTATATTGTCACCTTCCTAACTGGTCTACTTTCCTATATTGTCACCTTCCTAACTCGTCCACATTCCTATATAGTCCATAGTGCTAACTGGTCCACATTCCTATATAGTCCACAGTGCTAACTCGTCTACATTTCTGTTGTGTGGTCAATTTCTTCAATATTGTCTGGCTAACTTCAGTTTGCGCTGTGGACGATATTAGAATGTGGACAAGATAGGAAATTGACGCCCAGGAAATGTGGCCGAGTTAGGAAGGAGACAATTTAGGAATTACATACTGACGACATGGCATTGTGGACGAGATAGGAAGGTGACGAAATAGGACTGTAGACAAAGTCGCCCTGAGCCTTTAGGGGGGCAGAAACTGTATGGATTTTTGTATGGATAGTCTGTTAAGCCACTCACTTAGCGAGCTGTAACTGTTACGTAACATCGTGCGGTGCACGCGGCTCGCGAGCTTGTTGCACTAGAAACTATTGTTACTGCTACAGTTACAGTTACAGTTACAGCCCACTAGAGTTTAGAGCTAGGACTTTAGAGCGGTTCTCCGATAAGTGTTTGTTTGATGTGGCAGGTGCTTCTGAGCAACTGGGCATGCCGCATGGAGCTGCTGGAATGCCAGGAGGAGGCCATCATGCTGTTCAGGAAGTGGATGAACGTAAAACATCCCGACACGGTGAATCCGTAAGTAGCGGAGTGGGACTCCTTCACAACTACATTTAAACTACTTTTTAAAAGAGTGTATAGCTGTCTGTGGTTTCGTAGGTCCTAAACGGATGGACCGATTTTGATTTAGTATTTACTTGTTTGAAAGCCGGTTTTCTGACGATGGATCTTGGCTAGGTTTCATGAATATAGAATGGGCGGTTTAAAAAATATCAGCTCTGTAAGAAGGGGTCACCATTGCATCGGACGTAGTAACTCTTATTTAGTGTATCTCATACTTATTTTATTATTTTTTACGTTTCAGTATACCCCTGGACATGCAAAGCACTGTATATTGCCATGCAATAAGCCGCGGAAGTTTTAAAGAGTGGGATTTCCTGCTGGCACGATGGCGCCGCACCAAGGTGGCTTCAGTCGCCGGAGCCATAGTGTCAGCGCTGGCGTGCACCAGACAAGTGTGGCTTCTTTCAAAGTAAACGCTTACAATATCTTGTGATATGCGCGAAACAGCTTAACTTCAGTTCTAGAGTTTAGCAGCATACAATGTAATACATAATGGTCATAATATAATGGGTGTTTTTCTGAAACCGTTAAATTTTTATAATTGTTATAAAACAAACCTAGGTTAGGTTAAGTTTGTTTTAAATCAATCCCTTGGAAAAATCAAAAACAAAAAACATTCCGAATTTCATCCCAATCCGTCCTGCCGCTGCAGCGTGAAGGAGTAACAGAATAACACACAAACTCTCGCATTTATAATATACTAATATTATATATTATTGTACGATCCCGTCGGAAACAATATTGCGCTTAAGGTAGTGCGTCAATGGGGTAAGTGCGTCAAACCATATATTTTTAGGAGATATTGCGTCGGCTTAGAATATCCATTTTTAAGAATTAGCAGATTTACACTTTTATTTCATCTGTTTAGAGTGCAAACCTGCTAAATTGGTACCTACTGGAAATTGATTTATTACGTTTTCACTCTAAGCCAACGATTGTTGGTTTGACGCACTTACCCCGTAGACGCAAATGCCCCCCCCCCCCCCTTCTCTAATAACTTGTTTGTTTGTTTGGTAGATACCTGACGTGGTCGGTGACGCCAGGGTCCATAGTGCGGCCCCAGGACGCGGTTCAGGTCCTGGTAACCATCGTCAGCTCCAGAGTCGGCTACTACGTGGCCAGGAGCTTCATCTACAGAAACATTGCAGCCATCCACCGCACGTGAGTACTTACTTCACAATAACACAAATTCAAATTCAATATTTTTATTTCGAACTGAATCCATATGTGTTTGTAACAAAGTCTTAGTCTAGTGTTAGTACCTACATAATAAAATAGAAAATAATATTCAATTCGGCGGGGTGCAGCGACAACATGCCCATGCAGCTGCACACAGGGCTGCAGCAGCGGCGCGTTGCAGCGCTGCGCCAACACCCTCAGGATGCTCTTAGGGCTGCGGTGACTGCGACTGAGCACATCTTTTTCTCAAAATCGCAAAAAAGTTGTATAACAAAACACGTGCTCATTATTTTTTCATCTTCTTAAATATTTATAATCAAACCGCTATGAAACTTGCATTTTTTTTTTAATATCTCTATGTATAAGTTAGAGGGTTTAGTCACTTTTCAGTACTTTGAAGGTCAATTTCTCCCAACAGGTTGAGTTTGGGCCGATAAAAAAAATACGTGTCTGTTATTTTAAACTACTCTCTAACATATATCAAAATCAATAAAATCGGAGCCGGATAGTTGGGTACCTTTCCTTGTGAGTAACGCCGCCATTGTGACAGAGATAAAGAGCCGATTAAGTCCCATCAAGGACTTAAAATGTTGATGCACCATAGAACCTTGTCATACGACAGCATCCAGTGACTTGATAGAGATTGCATGGGAATTAATCGTTGGTCTTATGCGACAAGGTTCTATGTAGTTCATCAATTCCTTGACCCTACTCGGGCAGTAATCAGAGAATAAACAAATACTAAGTTTTGCACGCGACTCCGTCTGAGTAGAAGTGGTATACCTATCGTTATTCCCTCGGGAACTTCCCAACAAAAAGTAACCTAGATGCTATTTCAGACTACCTATAATGAGGTCTAGGCTATTCCGACGGAGGGCTAAATGCGTCATTTAATTGTTTTCAAGGAAATTGAACGTTTTGCGTCCTTTTATGGTAGTTTAAGTATATCAATTTCTATAAAAAGAAGCATAAATAGTACAAAAACAACAACAATTTCGCAACAATTTCTCTGTGTCTTGTTCTTTTTGTATCTATGTAATGTAATTTTTTGTATTGTTGTGAATAAATTTCTCTTTATCTTTATCTTTATCTAAAAACGTTGAATTCCGTTGAGAACTGTTAACTGGTAGAGAGTGCCATACGGCATCAAGTTCGCCTTTTGTATATTAAGTGTATTCTTTTGTGTGATAGGTAAAGATTAAATAAATAATTAAGTGACGCAACACCTCTTTCGAAATAGCCCCGCTTGACCTTACCCAATAACAGCAGTTCAAATATGACGTTAAAGTGACAAAGCACTAAAGTTTCCATCTAATTGGCCCGACCGTAGGTACAGTCAGCATCATAAATATCAACATTATCAAAGTTTCAGTATATATACAACCTTACTCCCTTGCAGTAAAGTCGCGTTTTGAAACACATATTTTTGAAAGTTTAACCGTGTCCATATTATTAGACGTGACTGTACTATGGAACTATACACACTTTGTATTTAATATGGCTATTATGTAAAAGATAAAAAGATAAAAGATGTTTATTCAGTAAGTAGGCCGCACGGGCACTTTTACACGTCAAAAATTTACCAGCGCTTCGCAAGAGACCTCTGCTAAGAAGAAACGCCACAAGAAACTCAACCGTCTATCGTTTTTTTTAAATACTACTTATGATATTACACAATTATATTATAAAGCTTAACCTAGCATTTTATAAAACAATGATCTAATATTAAATAAAAAATATGTATATTCAAGCATAGCTTGAGCAGGAAAATGTGTCAAAACTCAGAATTACAGTGTTGTTACATTGGTTAATGTTGATAGTGGTTAGGTTAGGTTACAAATTTCATAGTTCCATGGAGTTAATGACACATATCCGATTCCGCTTTGTCGACAGATTCCGAGGTCAAGAAAAATATTTGGGGCAGGTGATGCAAGTGCTGTTGGATCAGTTTACGACGGACCGCGAATTGGACGAGGTGAGGCTTGCACACACCAAAAGCAGGCGCGGATTGTAATACAAAGGAACTATAATAGTCCAAGAGCTCTTCAAGTCTCCCCACACGTATCGACGCGGAATCGGCGGCAGCCGATCAAAGACTCTTTATCTCTACGCAATAAGAGCGAAAAACACGTCGACCGGCTCGGCTGACGCGGAACGACGTCTATCGGCCGGAAAACGACGATTTGCCCTAAAGACGCTGTTAGCAGCCAACCGCACGCGTTCGCATTCTTACGTCGCCGAGTACCGCCGATCGGTGGCGGCGAGGGCTGAACAGTTCCGAATACGACAGCCGTTCAGCGTCGATAGGTGTAGTTAGACCCTTACTATTAAATAGAGGGAGGGATATCTGCGGTCTCGACGGCAGTACTGGGCACGCGAGAGCCGAGCGACCGTAGGTTTACAGCTGCTGCGATAGCAAATCGCAGGCGATCGGGCGTCTCTACGGCCGTACCGAGGATGAGACTCTGGACGTAGGTTTACAACCGCTCCGATCGGCTAAATGGGAATAGTGTGGGGTAAAATATTCGGCGAAAGCCGATTCCGCGCCGATAGGTGTGGGGAGACCCTTAAAGTAGGTACTGTCGAGTTCATAAATATGTGTATACAATGGTACCTTGGCACTTTAATCGCTGTGACAATTCATGTATGGCAGTTTAAACATGACATTAAATAGACAAGGTACTAAAGTGTACACATGTTTATGAACTCGACTGTACTAGGCAGATTAGAAGTCAATCCATTGTCAATCCATCCATTACAAACATTGTTGACAGCGGTAAAACAATGCTAGACTTATTTGTTGCGTTGCGTGTGAAGGAACTGTAATAATAATAACAGCATTGTTTTACTGCTGTCAACATTATCCATATTCAGAAACTTCATGGTTGTGCGATGTGTACCTATCAACCGGGGTACCCTGCCCCGGGCGGCAGTTCCAAGGGGCTCCAAATGCAATAAAATGTTTCATAACGCTGGGCCTGGTGGAAAGAGGGCGCCACTGTCAAGTTCTGACCCGGTTCGGAAAAAACAGATCCGGGGCTAGGTGTAGATTTAGCGTGTCTTGTTTTGGTCAACCTGATGCTCTATTTTAAAAATCGAAGTTCGAATTTATGTTAGCTGCATCCCTTTCTTTTGGTTTAGTCTCAAATGACGTGTGAGAGGGATGGAGCTAACGTAGTAACGTTGAAGTTCGATATTCAAAGTAGCTAGGGTCCTACCATTCAAATGTGTTCCAGTTTTTGGCCTGGGGCAATGCGAACGATAAGTATCTCAACGAGGTCACCCTGGCGATCAACCAGGCGGTGGAGGGGGCGCAGATTAACGTGAAGTGGGTGCAAGCCTTCCAAAGCCACGTAATCAACATCACGAAGCAAATACAGCATTAACCTTCATAGTCAGTCAATGGCGACTAGTCTGTCAAGCGAGTCGTGACCACGCCTGTATAGATGTTTTCCTAAAATGGCAACACTTGTTATCTGTCAAACGGATTTAAACATACAAGTTACGGGCTCCTAATATCTACATCCTACACATTATTTTTACCAACACACTTTTATTGCCGCCGACTTGCTGGGCGGGTCCATTTTGTATGAAAATCAGAGGCCATAGCAATGAAAGAGAAAAAATACGAATAAAAAAACTACAATAAATCTAGTATTAAACATAAGTTTATCAGTGTTGACACCTAAATTTTTTTAACCGCCTTTTTAAGAGACACGATCGCTTGACCGACTAGCGTTGCCAGGCGTCCGGATAAAGCCAGACTGACGGGGGCCTCACCCGTTGTACGGTTGGTTTTGTTTGTCCGGTTGACCAAAACACTCAGTAACAAGTACCTTAAAATAAGGAAGGTTTAGGTTATATTGGTTGATCAGCCGGCCCGAAGGGCCATAACACTCAGAAATAGGAGATCCGCCATTGCGGAGCTCTGTCGACTATTAAATTTGATTTCGAAATATAAATTTTCCAACCATACCACGGGTGAAGAGAAAAGGCTTTTATGTCACAGTTGACAAGGTCAATCCGGCTTTCCAAACAATTTTTTTTTTTTCAATTTCAAGTGTAAATATAATAAAGAAGACTGATTCATTCAATATTATTGTGGTTTCATTACAATTTAACCTTATAAGTCGCCACTAAAAATAAAAGAGGCACACATGATTTCAAAGTCTTTATTATCGTCAAAACGTTCCGGTCGAGACCCTAATTACAACCTGCCGAACGAGTGTCCACCAGGCCTCAAGCTCTTTTGCCCTCATCGCACACAACTCACCATCTTAAGCTAATAAAAAAGCCATACATAATTCCTATGTACTTATTATTAAAACCTACGTATGATTTTCCCAGTCAACGTACAGAAAAACCAGTATTGATAGAAATAGGCTGTCTGTCGTGTTCACTCTATTTTATAGGGTTCCCGTTCGGTCCCGTTCCCGTTTAATATGCCTAAGCTGCCCGTGTGTCCGTCCGTCCGTCTGTCTTAACTTTTAATTTAATACTTTTTACTGTAAGCACACGCATAAGAGTTATTCTGACTTTTAGGGTGAAGCCACACGAGCGTAATACTGCGAGTTGTGAGCCGCGTAAATTCTGCTGCATTCGGTTTCCTAATTGGTAAAGTAAAGTAAAGTCCTATTTGGTTCACACGGCGACGCAAAATCAGCTGGACTTTTTTGTATGCCGCAGAAATTACGCGACTCACAACTCACAATCATGTGGCTTCACCCCTACCCAGTGCCTTGAACGCATATGTGCGTTTCATACGCGAGCATTGTAAAACAAGTCGCGGCGGCTGAGGAAAGAATTATACAAAGGGACGGCAACAAATTGAAAAATATAAAAAGTCTTACAGTGTGTCAAAACGGAGTTTATAAAATATCTCTTTCATTGGTTAAAATTGACTCTACTGCCTCTTACTCGTTGAATCCAAGTTGCTAGTGTAAAAAATAACAGCTTTTAGCAACAGTAACAAAACTAATAAAGTATGCTATTCCCCATTATATATTAAGTCAATGGTCCCGTGTGAAACTCATACGTAGCTTGCTAATCCGTACTGACTTAACTACGGACAATTTGAACTTTGTTGAAGCGAGGCTAAAGCAAGAACTTAATTAGTAAATTACAGAATAGATCCAAGTTGTTAATTATCAATTAATTAATGAATACAAAGATGTCGTTACTAAAATGACCATTCGACTCATACAATATTTTCACATGAATATTCGTCTTCCAATAGACCGAATAGCGCAACATCAATATTTAAAAACTATGGTATCACGTGCATAATTTGACACATTACTAAAAACCAATGTTATAGGGGTACAGTCAGCGTCATATAGTTGATAGCATTCAAAGTAGCCAAATAGTTCGTTACACGTCATCATTACCGTAGTAACAAGGGCGTGTAACGAACAATTTGGCTACTTTAGATGCTACCAACTATATGATGCTGACTGTACATACATTTTGATACGAAGCGAATTTATGTGATCTATGTGATAATAGAAACGCACTTCAAGCCAGGTGATAAAAAATGCATTGCTCCATTGTAGGACAGAAATAAGACTACATAGAATAGACTAGACTTTACAGATATCTCAGATGATATTTCGTTGCGAGTACAAGACCAAGTCGTACAAGGTCACATGCTTGAAAATGGATTGTCAATATTTTTTAGCTAATTAATGTCAAGTGTCTAAATTTAATTTCATAAGTAAGGAATAACCAAAACAAGACGAATAATTTTGATTGTTTTAGCCTAAAATTGCTGTCTTAATTCTATGTAATTTATACAATAAAATCCATTTATAGATATCACAGCAATTTCTTAGCTAAGTTTTTTTTTTAAACATTAGTACGAATTTAGAGTCAGATGGATCAATAACTTATTATTTAACAAAGACGTAAGCTAAAGTCGCTGCGATGGATACACTTATCCTATCTTAACTTATGAAGCTGTCACAAACAGAGGTTATAGTTAATGCCATTTCTAATGGCTATAACTTAAAAAATCTAGATCTTACACTGTACCCTGTTTATAAAGCTACAGTGAAAAAAAGTATACAAGCTCACGAAAATGTTTTTAGGTCGATTCAAAAAGAGACAACTATCAACGTCTTACAGGGTTTGTTTTTCTTTGTCCCCCGGCGACTTGAACAGCTACTACCTCCGGAATATGGCGTTTCCACGATGAAGTGATTTCGCCAGTGTCAAGTGTATATAAGTATAAATCAATATAGCAATAAAACATAATCCAATCTTCTTCTTCTTGTACGGTGATATGTAGGACAGGGGCCAAGATAGTTTTAACCTCTGTACCACTGCGAGTCCACTTGAAACGAGAAGTAAGATGCAAGATACTCGATATAAGTCAAAGTCTTCTATCACTGTGCAACACAAAGGCATTAAAAGTACAAATCACTAACAGAAAAGAACTTTGAACACCTAAATTCACAAAAATAAAAACTAAAACAAATTACACTTCCGCCATGTTAAACATTTGAATTTCAAACGAACTGTATAAATTGTATTAGCAGTTCTTACCCCCCCCCCCCACCCCCCTATTAATATTTTTGAGAGCTTGAATACTCTTTTTTATTTTACTGCAGTCGGTACTAACAGACCAACTAATCAAGAAAAACTTCTTAATTAGCCAACACCGTAGTGTTGAGTGGATATTACGCGAGATCGCTTTAAAGCGGTCATCACACATTCCAAACTGGCCGTTACATCTTTTAAACTTATAATTACAAGCATAATTATAGAAATCTTACTTTTAAATCCATTGATGGGTTTTGGAGTGTAAATGAAAATATGTTACTGCGTTTTGGAAAAGAATACGCAATGTACTCAATTCTTAGTGTTGTAGTAGACAGATATATCTACTAGGCATACATAACCTCAAAAGGGAGCGCTACGAAAACTTAGCATAATTTTAAGTATATTTACAATATTATCCCACCAATGGTGCCTGAGTACTGCCGTTACTGCCTTGACCTAGTCGCTGAGGAAGTGGGTCTTGAGGTACTTCATCATGCCGAAGGTCCTGAAGCGCTTGGTGCCGATCACCTTGTACAGGGCATCGTCGCAGATAGCGAACTGCTTGTTGTTAGGGTCGTACAATTTTTTCTCCTGAAATAGAATCAAAAATAAAAAAAATCATGGGGTTTACCGTTGTACAACCAACACAAATTTTATAGAATGTTTTACTTCGTCGGATTTTCATGTCAACGTCAGACATTCTCACGTCCCGGGTAGGTGCCCCCGGCATAGGGGCACAAAGTAAAAGTCAAAGTTCTTTATTCTTCAATTTAGGCATAATATAATGCACCTATGAATGTCAAAAAGACAAAAAGCATTACCACCGGTTCGAAAAATAAAACCTTTGCCCCGAGAAGAACCGGCGTAAGAAACTCGGCAAGGTATATTTTTTCAGGAAAATGGTTTACATCATTACATAATAATTATAAATAGTTTACAATATCACAGTATTTTTGCACACTAGGTGCATCTTTTTTAAGCGTAGGTAAATTTATGCGTAGATTACTCATGCAGGACGGACGACTCACTGCCAAACATCCCTATCCATGATATAATCGTTTACTTTATAATATGCTCGGGAAATTAGTTTTTGTTTTACGACAGATAGACACACCATCTAAGTCTGTGTGAAGTTGTAACGGTGTGTAACATCACAATGATCATTACCGCCCAATCAATGTATCCAAATTTTATAGCAAAGAAATATAATGATTTATTAACCACTTGCTTCGGTTTACGTGAGTTTTTTTGGAATATCAGGACGTAAACCCGAATTTAATGTATAATGGGCTCATCTCTTTATAAAGCTCTCATAGCGCGTTAAAGACGTTCCCAGCGTGTCAGTATTCCAGTCAATGTAAATTAATTTGTCAGGAGTTATATTATTAAATAATAAATGATAATAAAATGTTAAATAAATATTATCTGTAAGATGACATGTCTTCTAGTGTACTATGTTCATGTAAATCTTAAATGTAATTATTCAAGAATTGTCAAATTATTCTTTTTTATTCAGGAAAAAATAAGAAATCTGTTTAGTGTTTTTGCGTCTAATGTGTGCCTGCGCGCGCGCGTGTGTGTGTGTGTGTGTGTGTGTGTGTGTGTGTGTGTGTGTGTGTGTGTGTGTGTGTGTGTGTGTGTGTGTGTGTGTGTGTGTGTGTGTGTGTGTGTGTGTGTCTGTGTGTGTGTGTGTGTGCGTGTGTGTGTGTGTGTGTGTGTGTGTGTGTGTGTGTGTGTGTGTGCGTGTTTGTGTGCGCGTGCGTGTGTGTGCGTGTGTGCGTACCTTGATGAGCGCCCAGACGCGCTTGACGACCTCGTGTCGCGGCATCTCGGCGGCGCCCATGAGGTCGGCGAGCGCGGGCGAGAGCCGGTAGGCGCGCGTGTAGCCGCCGCCCTTGCCGCGCCCGCCCGCCTGCTCGGACCAGAAGGGAAATAGGGGTTCACTAACTAACGATTAAAACTATGGCTGACAGGACTACTTATGGGTATACAAGCTTCCTCCACATTTCGTTTGGACCAGGTAGCAAATACGACCGGATGACTTTGCAACTACATCTTGATATAACTACATCGCTTTGTGCCTAGATCGCAACACGCAACTACATCTAAAAATTCAGAACTGTAAAATGACCATTTCGTTTGCGTCACTAGGTAGGTTAAGTTCGTAAGGTAACTTCAAATGCCCGAAGGGCAAATTGCCCAGAAATATGAACTCCGCGCGGGGCTCCATCGACATTGCAAAGGCGAATTAAAACACAACGTGGTTATTCAGCGTCTTGATTTTTTTATAAATGTAGCCCTAAAGCGATCTCGTCGTATTACGATCTAAGCACAAAGCGATGGGTGCAGTCAGTAAGGCCCGTATTAATAAACTGATCTCAAGTCTAATGCTCATCTCGAAATGCGTCAAAAATGTCAGTGTACTATGGTTTGGCGTTTACTTTGACGTATCTTGTGATGGGCATCACAGTCAAGATGAGTTTATTAATACAACCCTTTGAACCCTTACTCACAAAGCTATCTGGTCGTATTAGCTACCTAATTTTCTATCCTAACTTATGCACCAGATTAAGTATTTCAATCTAAATAATAATAAAACTGAATCAAATCGTATGTATAATTTTGTACCGTATTGAGTGTGGATGCATTACCTTCTTGGCCTTGGGCGCCTTATCCTTCTTCTTGCCCCAGTCAGCGTCCTCATCAGACCCCTTCTTCTTGCGACCCTTCTTCGCCTTTGGTTTCTGAAACAATAAAATGTATAAATGCAAAATGTGTATTTTATCTGTAAATCTATTTGTCATCTGATTTGACTGTCGTTTTTTGTTGTTGGTCAGACAAGTTCTGAATGAAAAAAAAAACCAGTGCGAGTAGCACTTGCGCACTGAGGGTTCTGTACAGTTTTTTAAGCATATAAATGGTTAGTCCATAGCAAGCAAATCTAGTGTCGAATTTTTCCCGCTTCTTTTGAACACACGGCTCTGGCCTTCAAATGAAGGTCGTGCCACTAACGCTACGACATTTACAGACGGCTACAGACGTCAAAAGTTCAAGATTAAAAGACAATTTGGGCCGCTGGTGTTCAAATTTAAAAAAAAAGCTAGATAAGGATGCATATCTTTCATTCAAAGCTTATACCTCATCAGAGTCACTGTCATTGGAGCCATCATCTTCATCCTCCGATGTCTCCTTGCGCTTCTTAGACTTAGGGGCGGCGCGCTTCGCTGGCTTCTTCTCTTCTTCCTCCTCCTCTTCTTCTTCCTCCTGTAAATAATCAAGGAGTTAACAAAGTAATAATATCCCAGGATCCACTAGTGAAAAAGGGTACAAGTTGACTTAACTCGTAATAACAAAGGGTACATACATGAATAGAGTAGACTACACTAGATTTAAACCATTTTCACTTGATGTGCAGAATGCTTATACCCCTTTTCACTAAGGCTCCAGTTTACGGTCGCTTTTATCGCGGTAGATAAAGCAAAGCATCCGTTTCTCCCATACACACTGATCAGAAAGTGATGGATAAATAAATAAATATCAGGGGAAAAGGTCACACCAATTGACCTAGTCCCAAACCAAGCTGTAGGCTTGTACTATGGGTACTAGAAAACATCCATGACTGAGGAACAAATATTTGTGCTCATCACACAAATATCCGCCATTACCGGGACTTGAACCCTGGACCGCTAGCTGCGTAGGCTGGGTGAAAATACCAACTAGGCCAGCGCGTCCACATGATGTCATCCGCATCAATAAAGACAACCATAATAGGCCCGCAGCAGCTAATTTTATTGTACTTTAAAACAGTCATATGATTAACAGGATTTCAAAGGATGGGCAGAAATGTCTGGATCCCAGCCTAAGAACCAATAGTGATAAGTGATTGACTTATTGGTTGCTTATTTTGATATTCTACATCTTTTCTACGGCGTGAAATGCCAAATCACTGAGAAATTTCAATGTCTGAACAAAAATTTCATAAAACTTTGGAGTTATATATGAACTCTCCCACCATAGTAAAAGTATTGGAAAAGGAGATCTTGGTCACTGCTGTAATTAATGTATACCTAATGAGTGAACTCCTTAAATTGGTGACAATAAGATCCTGATCGCTGCAATATAAAACAGCATATTTAAATTGAAAATTGTTTGCTGTAAGTGTTAAAATTGCTACGAAAATGTTTTGTAGGTCTCCAAATTTACCTCTTCCGCTTCATCGGAGCCGTCATCCTCCTTGCTGTTAACGTATTCCATCACAAGCTGGTCAATAATCTTTCTCTTCTCCGACAGGTCCGTGTCAAAGCTCTTCTCCAGCTTTTGACGAACTTTCTTCGCCGATGTGGTCGCAAGATTTGCATTTTTGAGGATCTCTGCAGAACAGTTTAATAACAATTAGATCTTGAGCAAAAACAGCAAATGAAATTTCAGATTTTCAGCGTTCAATATCTTTGTTGTTTCTATAAATTGTCTATAATACTATCGCAATACCGCTAATCTAATAGTTTTGTGTATTGTCTGTCCATAATATGGTGCAGACTATTTACTGAACAAACTTCTTTTTCTTATCTATCTTTTAATTAAAGGCTGATGGTCCGCCGACATGAAAAGATACACAGCCTCATAAGGCCAACAATACAACATAATTGGCCAATAGAATATGAACCTATTACTGATGCAATAGAATCATTTTTACATTTAATTGTCTGTCATAAAAGCAAAAAATTCAACTTTGTTTCCTTTACAGTGTTTATCATTATTTCAATTACTGTTTTTTTTTTTGTATGCGGGGCCTTCCTAGATTTACTGCAATTTGGACTTAACATTCAAATAATATGCTACAGAAGTCACCTTAAATCTGATTTAGATAAAAATATGCATAGAGATCATTTAAACATTAGGCAGAAGAGAATAGCACATTTTGCATTTTGTTTACCTGTTGCTGTGTATGTCACTATTAACAGAACATACAAAGCAATATTGGAGCGTAAATTCTGGGTACACTTTAAGACATCAACAATCCCGATACAAAATCATAGAAATGTTTCAATATCCATACAAAATGTCTTGTTTTAAGGTAAATGTTAAGATAATAAAAAACTGTAATTTATTTTCCTGAAAATATGAATAATAGATATAACATATCTTGGTTGTAGGGAGCCCGGTTTGACTCTACAGTACAAGAATACCTAATTACCTATTCTACAGAAGTATCGTCACAGCATTGGCATTTGGCGCATCACTAAGCACTTAGAAAGCACAGTATCTTTAAGTTTACTTGTAAAGAAATGGTAATGGTAACATTGCAACTATAAATGAAATAAAATAAATAATAATAATAAAAATAAAAGTGAAGTTTGGGTAACATAAATATCAACCAATTATCGCAATCGAATTTCTCCTTACAGGTTGTATCGGTATTTTTTTCTAACACCTCTTATAGATCTTCCTTTATAATTGTTAAGCTCTCATACGCTTACGAGCAGATCTGCTTCCAAAATTTGGATATCTTTTTGTAAAAAAATTAACCTTATTTTTTACCCCGCATTGAGGGGTTAATAAGATATGATTATTATTAAATCTCGAAAAAACATAAGGAAAATTTGGTAACTTGTATACTTTGCAGGTATACTCTGTTCAGGTAAACATCATAATCTTGCCTTTAAGGTTTCTGCACACTACACCGTATCATACCTACCATGACTGTAGTAGGAACATGTCAGACAAAAAATATTCTTTGTATTGAAAAGTATGAGACTATGCCCACTAGAATGTTCCGTCACCAACAACATTTTAGTAGTAATTACCTTTCAGGCCTGATACATTCATATTACAGTCATGGTGTGGTATGGTGTAGTGGGTAGAGACCTTTATGCCAAAGTTGCCTCGCACATTTTATTTATTTAAAAAGCCTCCATGCATACATTTTATTCATTACAGAAAAAGGCAATTTTTAGTAGAAAGGATGGTGTTCTAATTCCATAGTATTATAATACGCAGATTTGAAGATAGAACTAATTACACATTAGAAGATGCCTTAAAAAAAATTTAGTAATAATGGTATCTATAAGCCACAGTTTTTTTTTTCAGTTTAGAGGTATTGATAAAAACCTAAAATATGAAATGGGTATACTTATTCACACATAAACATGCCTTCTTATATTTTTAAGTTTACACGGTACACACTATAAATAAATACGAACGGATGTGATTACTGTAAACTGAAGGAATATAAAGATTTTGTTTATTTTATTTTAGAAGTCATAAAAAGCGCATGAAATTGATAAGAATGCTTACTTATCGTTCGTGCACCAAGCAAGTACGTGTCGAAACTGTCGAATGAACTCGAAACGATCGATGCGAGATTCGGAACGCAACAAATGGCTGCCTATGCCAAATGACAAAACATCCGCTACGATCATGGAAATACCCAATTCAAGCCAAAATAAAGCATTTCGAATAAAATGTTTCAAGTAATAACTGCTCATCAATTAGGTGCGCACCTTTTCTCGTACTAAAATAATGCCCTTATGCCGCCATTGCGGCGCTACATACGTGGAGCATTCGCGATACGAGTTACGCGTTGTACAAAAATAAACCACCAGTGAGCAAGCTAATATAGGAAGATACAAATGAAGGCAAATACCACGAACGATCCGCACTTTATTGCCCAATAACTTTCACTTGAAACATTTTCGTTTAATCACCTTACTATCAGAGATATTTCAATAAGAACACGCGATAAATGAAGTTTCCTTGAACAATCTAGGAGGCCATTACGCGGCTCTCGGGCATCACCAATACCTAGAACATGGACAGCTGGAAAAAAACACTAATCGCTGCATTTTAGTACAAATTCGGATAAATTACAATTCTATGCTAAAAAACTTACTAGCGATCTCAGTTTTAAGTTCTTCCTTGCTTATGTCTGCCATTTTCTTGAAGTCACTAGATTTTCTCCCGCGATGCAAAGAAGAGCAAGCCAAGCCACACAATAATATACCTACGCGCTAGGTGCTACACGGCGTCTAAACTTTAGGCATACCTTATAATAATCTGTGGTGTCAACGAATTTAGCCGAATACCGTGTCGGAAACATTCGGTTGAATAAATACACCAATTAACGTACGGGGCAGTAACACTTAGAACCAATAGATGATCGAGATTCGTTGACGTTTAGCCGCGTCAAATTTAAATATTATGTTGCACAACTTTGCATTGATTGTCATAAAGTTTTGCATCTAGATACTTGCGCAATTTAAAATAAATACAAAATGAAACACTTTTGAGCATTGAAAACCGATCACTTAAAAGGTCTCCCTAAAAATCCTAAAATTAAAACATTCCATCTGCTTCCGCCTTGCTTTCGCTTAATTTCGCTGCAGCAAAGAAAACCACAGATGGCAGAGCGGCTGTTAAATTGTCAAGCCGTTTGAGTAAGCCAGGTTATCGCCTGCAAAGAGTATATAATTACTACTAGGCGTATCTTGGCATGATTTGTTAGCAATTAAAGGGAAGATAAATAAATAAATCTTCAGCTGTAAATGATGTTTTGTTTTAAATTTGTACCTTGAAACGTTTTAATTTTCTAAATTGTATTCACACAAATAACTAGTTTTTTTAGATGAGTCAAACACAAACTTTATTAGACGTTTTTCCTGGTAGTTAAAAATATACCATACAAAGAGAATATAATCACTACGTTTATACCATATTAATAATGAATTAACTATAAACTTATTGTTTCTTTATGAGTATTCCGCTAAAAAAAAAAACTGGAGAACTAAACAAGTGTTCAAAGGCAAAGCTTGAAATTTTCCCAGGGATTTTTGTCACGTTGAACGTAAATTTTTAATCAAATACAAATCCTATTTTAGCTGTCAAAACCACACGTGAGTTGTCAAAACATTTCTAACCTAACTTAGTCTAGGTACTTACATGTTACATGTCTGTATAGTAGATACATACAATGCATTATATCAATTAACTATTGAACCATAACACAGCTTGATAATGGTTAAAGTTAAGAACAAGCGAAACGCTGGTGCAGCTGACAAAGCCAACCAGAAAAGGAAAGCCGAGGCAAACAAGAAGAAGTTAAACCCGTTCGAAGTTCACATAAATAGACAGAAACACCAAGTATTAGGCAAGAAATCTAAACATGATAGGGGTCTGCCAGGTGTGTCGCGAGCTAAGGCTGTTCAGAAGGTAAAGCATTAAATGTGTAATGCATAATTTATGGCGAAAATATGAGAAAGGGCAACTATTATCTTGGATCTTTACTACGGTTTCCTCAGTGCAAACAACCCGTTTGCCTAATAACAATGGGTTTTTGAGCGTTGTTATCATAGTAAAAAGCATTTCAACTCGTGGTTATGGTTTTTTTGTAGATTAATAGGTGTTTATGTTGATTCAAAGTCAAATATTAGAACCAAACTTTTATTTGTAGAGAAAAGAAACCCTTGGTACAGAGATGAAGCTGATGCACAAAACTAACACGTTTATAGACAAGCGTATAGGGGAGAAGAACAGCGAGCTATCAGCCGAGGATCGCATGGTGGCGAGGTTTGCTGCGGAGAGAGCCAAGCAGCATAGCCGGAAGAACATTTACAACCTGGCTGATGATGAAGTGTTAACACACAGGTTAGGACTAATAATAATAAATAAATACTAATTGCCCTGCAGTGGGAAACTAACAAAGGCCAAAAAAGGTATACTAAAATTTAAAACACATGGAATGAAAAAACTTCCTAATCTTGATCATAATTTTAATATTCATTTGCAAGAATACCTATGTATACTAGGTGTTAAATATTAAAATGTCTCTTTCACATGTACCAGATATGTATGAAACCACCTTACAAGCCAGTTATATTATACAAACTAAAATGCAAAACACAATGGAAAGCTGAATTTTTAGTATGTTATTTACAGTCCATAGGAAAAAGTGAAACTGCATTACATATGCATGCAAAAAAATTGTGCATCTGTATAAAATGTGAAATTTTGTGCCATTAGTTTTATCTATCCATTATTTGAAGTGTTGTTTCTCAGTAACTAAATAACATTAACAAAACATATTCAAAATTCAAATTGTATCACATTTATTTTACTTCTATTTACTTTTAATAGTTACTGACAAGAGATACAACACTTCGAATCATTTTTATCTTTCTCGGGTTTCATAACAAAATGGTAAAAAAGGAACCCTTATGGTGAGACTTCGTTGTCTGTCTATATGTCACAGGTTTTCTCAGCAACTACAAATGCCTTACTATCTTGAAATTTTGCATAGTTATACAACTTGCATAGTTGCCTGTGTCTGTTTTAAGTAAAAAGAAAAATATATTTATTATTGCATAGAAAACAAACAAACAAAGTTCATAACTAATTATTATTTTCATTCCAAGCATATTATCTTAAATACGGAACCATCCGTGCGCGAGTCTGTCTTGTACTGAAACTTTTTTTTCATCATGGGCAGTTAGAACGCATTGCAAACACAACGCAAATTTTTAAATCTGATCTTTTTGCAGTTTTTCACTTTTATACAGGATGCACAATTTGTTTTGCAGTCGATGTAAAAAACTCAAGAAGTTACTAAATCAGTGTTTTTGAGATCTGATGCAGAGTATGCAACATGCATTAAAACCTTCACCATTTACCTTCAGTTGTATGAGCAGCAAGTCACGAAAATGGTCTCAACTCTTGTAGGAAAGCCTTGGTTTTGTGTATAAAACGATTACTTTTCATTACAGAGGTCAAACACTTGAACAGATTGAGAAATTTGATGACCCTCGATCTGATGAAGAAGATGAGGGTGGATTCAAAGGGCTAGATGGTAAGCGTCTTCTAGAAAGTGGCACTGTTTTTGTGGTTTCAATATCAAACTAGGAACCCTTACAGTTTCGCCATGTCCATCTGTATTTCACACTCACTTTTTCTCAACCTTTCAAAGTTACAAAACTGAAATTAACCCTTTGTATGTGAGTCTGACTCGCACTTCCCGGTTTTTTATATTACTTTATATTATTTTGCAGACGACTTTGTGTCCGAAGGCCACTTTGGTGGCGGTGTGCTTTCCAAGTCCGATAAAGACGGAGCCAAGTCCCACAAAGACTTGATCGAGCAGCTGATAGCAGAGAGCAAGAAGAGAAAAGCAGAGAAGCAGCACGAAAGGGAACAGACGCTGGATCTCACGGAGAAGCTCGACAACGATTGGAAGGACTTACAGCCTATCGTGTTTAAAAGGTAACCAATTCCCCATTAAAAAAAATGTTGTCATATTTGACCAGTTCAATTTTCGATTAAGAGGATTTTTGATACCTCAATCGCGTAGCTGTAAAAAGAAATCCATACATTTAGTTTCGGGTGTTAACCTTTCTCACTGCCTATACTCTGACCCCCTTACTAATAAACGTTGAGTAACAGTGGTGTACCTGAACCATCCTTTGTCATTATCTGTTGAATTCAAATGTCACAATGACACATAAGGACAAGGCATGTTTTAATTACACCACGGACTTGACAGAAGCGCGTGGAGCTAACCCCAGGTGCTTCTGTTTAGTCCACGAGTAAAATACTCTTTAACCGAACAATTGTCCTCGCGTGTGATATTCATGGACTTGTTTCTCTAATAAGTTCATGGTTATTGTCTAAAGGTCTCTGCCCACTACACCGTATCATACCATGACCGTAATAGGAACGTGTCAGGCACGGAATACAACCCGATACGGACTACTATGCCCATTATACCGTGTCAACGGCGTTCCACGCACGTACATAACGGGTTTGGTGGTCTGACAACGTCGCGTGCCGGGCAAGGAGCGCGTCCGGACCGGCAAAATATTCCCTCCGACAATTCACGACGCTCCGTGCATGGCACGCTACGGTGATGGTCGGTGACGGAACGGTCTAGTGGGCATGGTCTCATACTTTTCCATACAAAGAATATTTTTTTGTCTGATACGTTCCTATTACGGTCATGGTATGATACGGTGTAGTGGGCAGAGACCTTAAAACTCGATATTGGTGAAATAGATCTTGTTAAAACAAGAAGTGAAAGCCTTCCTCCCTTCCATCCTTTTCTCCCTCTATCTCTCTCCCAAGATTTTTGGCATGTTTTCCTGCTGAACTACGCAAGTTATTTGATATTATATTTAATTTACTATTTATAGCTTTATTAATGCTTAAGACTAAGTAGTACCATTGTAATATAAAATATGTTAAAAAAATGACTGACTGCTGAGTTTCTTGCGGCGTTTCTTCTCAGCAGGGGTCTCCTCTTGGGAAGCGCTGGTAAATTCTTGACGTGTAAAAGTGCCCGTGCGGCCTACTTACTGAATAAATGACTTTTATCTTTATCTTTTATCAAGGGAAAAAAAACTACACCACGTTTACTCAAAGTTTATTAGTAAGGGGGAAATTATTTTAAGGTCATTCCTGCGACATCTCGTATATACAATTATTACATTTATTTCCTTAACTTTACATAAATACTTCATCGGTACACACCCAGCGACGCCGTACGGGAATTTAAATAATTAATAGCCTCTTGTAAATGATTGATATTACGAAATACGGCTGTCACAGGCATCGTCTGGACCGATCTCGGGTACACTACATAATCTCGTTTTTTTGTTCCGAATTTGATAAACAATCATCATTATTATTCTGAATTTTAATTTCACGAAGCACCACAACCACGATTTTTTTAAATGCCGAATGTTCACATTTCCGAGTTATTAAAATCCGAAAAGTATTTTCCCGAATATCACATTTCCAATCCCGAAATTTTGGCAACCCGAATTCTCCATTTTTTTATTTTTAATAAGCGCCTGATAAAATATTGTATAATAATGTTTTAACATGCGTAATGCTCAAAATGTAATGTCCGACAAAGTCAACTGAGCTCCGCTTGGCGGAGCTCCTGTTAAGCGTTAGCGCTACGCGCCTTGATGCAACTCTAACCTGACCTAACGTATCAAGGTGAGATTGACCTAATTTAGTAATGTGCTCGACATCCCACCTATCTTTTGTTTCAGTTAAATATTCGTAAAAAAGAAAAAAAAGAATTGTCAACATTCGTAAATATAATATTCTATTATTAAACATTTTCATGATTTTAATATTCGGTAATATAAAATTCGAGATTTTGATAATTCGGCCTTCTATTTTTTCGGTATTGTAAGAATTATGAAATTCGGTAATTTCAAATTCGGAATTAAATAATTCTAGATTTTAGGGTGTTCCCACCGATTTCCACAATTACTGGTTTTGTACACTGGAACACAACAATACGAAGAACTGCTTGGCCATAAATTAAAGGATAAGATGGTGGACATAATTATAATAATAAAGATATTTGATTCTAGATACAGAGTTGAAGAACCTGAAGAATCGGCCATAGACAAAGTATTAGGAAAAACAGATAAAAACAGCATGGACTATGACAAAATGATGCGAGAGCTCAGGTTCGAGAAAAGAGGAACAGTAAGTCATGATTTGGAATTTTATTATTGGGCCTTAAACTGGCTTTTGCCCGCGACTCCGTCCGCGTAAGTCTTTTATCCCGGATAAAAACTGTCCTATGTCCCATTCCAGGACCTAACCTATATGGGTGCCAAGTTTCATCCCGATCCGTTCAGCGGTTGAAGCGTGATGGAGTAACGAACATCCAAACTTTTTCATTTATAATATTAGTAATTTAAAATAACTATTAACTGGGTATTTGTCCACTTATTGAAAAACCGCTGTCCCCACTGCCCCCACTTCAATAAAGGAGGAGGTTCTCCGTTCGTCGGGATCTTTTTTTTTATTTATGTATGTTCCCCGAACACTCGAAGACCACTGGACCGATTTGAATTTTTTTTTCGTTGTTAGAATGGGTATACTTTCTAGTTCGTCCCATTGTCCCACCTATTTGAAGGGGGGTGATAAAATATCTCGATTAATGTACTTGAGCGACTATGACGAAGCACTTTTAGTTGTTTAAATATGACTGTCACATTCTCGCGGCGTTGCTTGCGGCGAGCTTGAAATCTCCTAAAGTTTCTCATTAATTAAGAAGTGGGACTACATTACAGCATAAATAGGATCCATAAAAAGTATAAAGTAAAATAAATGTTTAAAAAAACAAAAACGTGCCTTCAAAAATGCGCTTCACCGCACCGCACCTTCTTATAACTGTATTTTGGGACGCCGACTTCACTTGCACTGGCCTACCGACCATTTAATAAGAAGTTATTTGTCGAATTTTTGCAGCCGGGTTTTTTTTTACTATTGTTTTTTGCTGTATTATTTAAAGAGAAAGTTGACAAATTTCCAATAAGTAGAGAAATGCCCAAGTATAAACGTCCCCGGTATAATGTCACTTTTTTTTCGAGTGTGTGTCGACCCTTCAATGGAACCTGTATTTGTAAATTTTCAGCCGTCAGACGCAATAAAGACCGACAAGAAGAAAGAGGAGGAGGAACAATTGAGGATCGCGCAGTTAGAGCGAGAGAGGAATCTCAGAATGCAGGCAGACTACGAACCGAAGAAAACGCAGGCTGTTAAGCATCGGTGAGTTTTTAGGGTTCCGTACCCAACGGTAGTAGACCCGTAGACAATGGTGGAACCCCTGGATTTTACATCGATTTTCAACAACCATGTCAAAATCGGTCGATCCGTTTGGGAGATATTTTTTTTATGGCGTAGGGAAGGCTGACGAGCACACAGGCCACCTGATGGTAAGTGGAAACTGTGACCCATAGACATTCGCATTCACAAGACTGCAAGCCTAAGACTGCAAATGCGCTGCCAACCCTGAGGACTAAGATGGAATGCCTCTATGCTAGCCATTACCTCACACTCACACACAGCTTTGACACAGATACACACGATAATATCGGCGTTTAAAAAGAGTGAAGCGAGTAATTTGAAACACAAGTTTTGTGGTTATTCCAGGTCAGCAGATGCCTTGGAAGATAACTTCGTTTTGGATGACGAGAAGGAAATCATGCTAGCCTACGACAAGGATGGAAAGCCTCTGGTGCCAGATCACATATTGAAGGACTACTCAGGTACGCCTATGACGTTTGTGGTACAGGATGACGTACCATCTAGAAAAACCGGTGATGTATGAGACGGACTTGCGTAACATGACAATCAGGTTCAATTAAATGTTTTTTTGTCATTTTTTTTGTGTCCATTAACACCGCTGTCCTTAACCTGGTCCCAAAATAAGCTCGAGGCTTGTAGTTTGGGTACTAGGCAAGGATAAACTTACTTATATAGAGGAATAGAATAGAAACATACTTAAATACATAGAAAACACCCAAGTTTAAGAACAAATACTAGCAAATGAAATAATTAAATATCTATGTCAAAAAAACTGAATAAAGTTAATGAATCATGTTTTGCTTTCAGTACCAAATTCTGAACCAAAATTTGAAGGCGGTATATCAGAATCTTCTGAAGATGAAGATGAAGATGAGGAACATGATAAAAATGAAAATGATGATGATGAAGAAAGCGAAGATGATGAGGAAGGTGAAGGTAGTGATAAGAGTGATGAAGAAAGCTATACAGTAGAGAGTAAATCTGAGGATAAACCTAAAAATGTGAAAGAGAAGAGTATATTGTTCCAAAATTTAGATAGTAGTGAAGAAGATAGTGGTGATGATAGTGATCATGACGATAAAACTGTTAAACTAGCTAAAGGTGTAACCTCAAAAGAAAAAGAAATAAAAATAAAGAAACTTGTAACTAGTGAAAAATCTTCGGAAGGAAGTGAACCTAGTGAAGATGGTGAAGAATCAAATGAACAGTCAATACCGACAACAAGTAAAGTTGTTAGCAATTCTATGTCAAGTGTCAAAAACAGTGAAAAAGCAACAAAATCTAGTAGTGACTCTGAAGATGAAGATAGTAAAAATAATGATTCCGGTGATGAATCTGATGAAGACAATATTACTGAGCAAATAGTAGAGAAGAAAAATGTATTAAAGCAAGATTCCGAAAGTGAAAAAACTAGCAAAGAAAAAACTCGGGCAGTTGCACAAAATGTTGAAAAATTAAAGTTGAAAAAGAACAAACGCAAAAAACTAATTGGTGATTCAGACAGCGATGAAAAAGGCGAAGAGAGTGGTGACGATGAAGATTTAAAACCGTTTTTAGGAAAAACTACGGACTATAAAAATTTAAAGGTATTTTATTATTGATTTTATTATTGTTTTCAGGACTTTTATTTAGATGACTATGATTAATATTCTTACACTATTTCAGAAATTATTAACTGGTAAAACACCATCCCAACAGTCAACAGCATTACAAAAACTGATCAAGAGTTATGATCCTAGCTTAGGAGAAAACAACAAGGAATTACTGACGCAATTATTCGCCAATATGCTCCAATACGTCAATGATATTTTTACTAATCTTAAGGACGGGGGGGGGATAATAAGATCCTTCTCAATAATGGAGAGCATAGCACCATATTTCTATGACATAGCCCTAATCAATAGAGTGTCGACACGAAAATATTTCGCGGAATTATTGACCGAAAAACACAACCTGTACCAAAAGAAGCCTAAGAAAGTTCCAGATATGGACACTATAATATTCTTTAAGCTGGTTTCTAATCTGTATCCCACTTCTGATTTCCGACATCCAATAACCACACCATGTTTGACTTTCATGTCGGAAATTTTATCGACTGGTAGGTTTCGAAACGCTCGCTCTATTTCTAGAGGTTTATTTGTATGTACTCTTATATCAGAATATACAGCATTGTCTAAACGGTACGTTCCTGCCGCTATTAACTTTTTAAGAGGCATTTTGTTTTTAAGCGCAAAGACTACAATTTTAAATCTCATCAAACCAGTGCCACCATTCCGTTTGCACAAAGACACTAAAGTTTTAATTTTAGAAGACGACTGTTCTAATCTTGACTTTGGCATAAAAATGTCTCTAAAAGATTTGGTCACTGATACTATTAACAATGGATTTAAAATTCGAACGCTTTTAGTCGCTGTTATACTGTTGAAGGTTTTTTTTGACAATTGTAATTCAATGGAGGCGCAAGAGTGCGTTTTCGAGCCTCACATAAAGCTACTAAGTAGGTTGGAGTTAGAATTTTACCCTAAAAGGGTGTCTAGTAAAATAGAAGGGATTATAAAATACATGACAGAAGCTTTGGAGTTGAAGACTTATACGCCGTTGTCAAGCGGAAAACCGAAACCTAAAATGTTGAGGTTATATGAACCAGATGTACAGGAATTGTAAGTACTTTCGTTATTCCTGCTATTATTTTTATATTTTTATATTTCAAGTACATTGATAGGCTTTACAAAAATTTAATGAACATTTTGCACCAATTGCATCAAACTATGTTTAATTTTAATCGACTGTTAGTTCATACATTTTGACAGCTGTTTGCAATAATCGTCTGTTAAGTTCATTGTGAAAATCGACACAAAACAGACCGCTTATGAAACTTAGTTTGATGTTCTTCATTCAAAAATAAACGTTTTTCAACAGTTTCACTGGCAGCAAGAGTTCCAAGCTTTCCCGCGAGATGGCAGAACGACAGAGATTACAGCACAAGTGCAAGAGAGAGATGAAGGGAGCACTGAGAGAGATAAGGAGAGATAAGGCCTTCATAGCATCAGTCAAGATCAAAGACAGGATAAAGAGGTATGTCTTTGTTTTGTTACTGATTTTACATGGCAATAATGGCTAAAAATATAATAAAATGAAAAAACATTTTGTGATGAAGTGGAGTTATGTACAGTTCTTGATTGGTCTTTGTTTCATTTTGTTCTTTCGGAAAGAAGGGTGGGCTAATATATGACCAAAGAGGACAAGCGATTTGTCACCGTATAGGTAATTCAGAGTTGTAAAACTATTACTATGGCAGGTAGTTCTAATGCCATATCCATATAAATAATGCCATGCCAGCGGTGTTTCAAAGTAATTATGCTAATGTCGTCTATGTAGACATCCTGGGGCCTGTTTTATTATTTTTATTAAGCTACAAATTACAATATACAGGTTACAAGTTTCCATTTGACCTCGACAAATGACGACCAGCCATTTGAGCAGTGTTGCCATATCGATTCGTAAAATTGTAACTTGTAGCTTTATAAAATGTGCCCCATGTTCCAGATTTTTTAAATATCTCTCAGTTATTTGAGGTACACAATTTTCTAGGCCAGTTTTCATACGTTTCTGCCGATTCCCCTTTACTTCCAAACATTACGGATTTGATTTATTTATTCACGCATGTATCATCGCATTTTTTATTGTAGACTACAGACTATAAGCTTTTTGTTTTTTTTACAGCGACAACATACGAAAGGATAAGGTGAAACAGATCTACAAAGATGCATCTATACAGCAAGGGGAGCTGAACAAACTGAAACGCGGAAAATAAAACTTGATATTTGCATCAAAATATAATGAACACATAACTATTGTTTTAATTGTAATAATTAATAATATTTATTCATAATAGTTGCGTACCACTTGTTCCATCTCACGTACCTACACCAAATAAAAAAGGCATAAGTGAGAAAATGTAGTTTTTAAGTGTCACGTATTTATGTGTAATGTTTTGCTTTTCTCATTTATGGTCTTATGTCATCAGAGTTGTCAATGCATTTGAAACGAAAATTTTGGAGTCCTAGGATTGTAGTCCTGAGAAATCAATTTTCTATGGGTCTCAGGTCCTACTTACTACCAGTTGGCCTGAAAGCTAGTGAGCTTTCTTCACCATGCATTAAAAATAAAATAAAAAAATGGTAGTTTTCAATATATTCAATATAATGTCAAAAAAAAGTTACAAAAAGGTGTACACTCCATGTCGATTTAAATCTTAAATTATGCTTGATATTTTACGCATAGATTTATAACAATAGGGAATATTCATGACTTTATAGCTTAATTAACCTCTCGTATGCGGTAGGCAGGAAAATTTGTTGACGGCTCAGTGCGGCGACGCGGTCACGTGACCAGTCACGTGACATCAAACCCACAGAAATAGCGGCCATATTGAATAATTTTATGGAAGGAGCGATTTTTGGTAAATTTGATCACTTTATTGGCTAACCTACAATAAAGTTCAACCCTATGTAGCTTCACAGTAAGGTTCAAATTAAATTCGCGAAGGCTGGCAAAGATTTGATGCAGATCTGCTACTACGCATACGAGGGGTTAAAAGCAGATTCATGTAACAAGCAGTTGAGTAAAAAAAATCTTAATAAAAACCCAAGATATAAGCCAGCAAAGATTTTTTACATGGAATTTATGTGGCCAACCTGTTACATGACGTCAAAGATTTTAATTTTAATTTCACTTATCGTGATCTCTTTTACGATATTTCCATATATTGTTGACAAGTTCTGTTTAAAAAATCCATAAATATTCCCTATACTATGATTAAACACGCCCTATAAATAACATTTGTATGCTTATGATACTAATCTTCTTATATCTAGTAAGAACATGTTATGTATAGTTGCCGGCAAACTTCTTGAACACGTAACCTTGCTTGCGCAGAAGCGATTTTTAAGTTTCGTTGGGAGGGGGGGCCGCGGGCGGCGGGGGAGCACGCGTCGTTCGCACCCATTGGTCAATCAGTTGACGTTTACGTCCCGCCCCGCGTCCCCGTCCCTCTGCCTCCCTGCACGTATGTGTACGATGCGCGAACTTTCCCCCACTACCTCGCCTAATGTTCAAGAAGTTTGACGGCAATTATAACAGAAGATAATATAGGTACTTATAAAAAAATGGTTCTGTACTTGCCAAATCTGTAGAAGCGAGTTTTAGAAAAAGTACAACTATAAGATTGGAAAAGCTGACTTGTGTTATTTAGAGCTATTATTAAAGAAGTGAATAAGTTTTGGAATATACAAAATCTCGAACACTGACTAGATTAAATCTATTTTTCCGCATTGCTGCCTAGATTTATGGATTTAATTATCTTAATGAAACATATACCTTATACAATATTGAAATTTTGAATGTTGCTAGTTTTTAATACCCTTCCAAGGTCTGTCTGACAAAATACTTGGTATTTTTTATACTATGTTGCCTTAAATAAATCAAGTCTTTCTTATTGATTTAAATTAAATTAAATCGTCAAGTGTTATTGTTGATTCAGTCATTCTTCTCATTTAACTGACAGATGGAATAGTTGAGGCAGGTGGCGAAGCTCAGCCAGGCGAGATACGGCAGCATGAAGTAAGCTGTGCTCGGATTCACCAAGTAGAAGCTGAGTGAACAGGCCACTGCGGATACATCTAACACTATTATGTGAAGGAATGCCTGAAAAACAAAGATTAATTTTATTATTTCAGAAACAAATACTCGTAAATCCGGGACCCCTAGCTTCGTAGACAGGGTAACTAGGGTAACTAGGGTAGCCAACGTCAATATGTTTAAAGTATATCTAGTTTATATATTCTGCGCCAATGATGACTTACTGCTTGTTCTCCGCATATCTTAACCATCTCTATTAAACATCATAACTCTAAATTAAATGTTAATGTAAATTAATATAGCCACATATTGTCTTGTGTTTGTGTAACTTGCTGCGTAGATTGTGTCAATAATAGCATTGTCTAATAACAATAACACAATGAATCCCAGTATGTGGATAATCAAGCCTTGATCAGTATGTATTATCTATCTATATACTTACTAAGCCAATTAAATGCATTTTGAAGAAGACTGGAGTCCATGTCCAGTTGAAAATGAGTTGACCGAGGTACAGCGCCAATGGGACAATTGCTTTTGCTGAAAAAAAAAGAAAGATGAGGTTAATAATCATCAAAGTAGACAATTTTAATATATTATGGGACTTGAGGGCCTATCGCCTACAGCACTCGCAATCTCAATCGACTTCAAAGCGGAATGCGGAAGCGGAAAGTTCGATTTTCAAAATGAAAACGATTGAGATTGCAAGTGTGTAAGGCAATAGCCCCTCAGATCAGATGCCAGATACAGAGATTTTAGATCAACAGAGTAAATTTATAAAATAATTATGTAGCATCTCATCCAGATGTTCATTTTATTTACTTTTATTGGTTTACCTACCACTGGAAAACTGTTGCAATGAAGCAACATATAAATCATAACTTCAGTTGGACTGTACCTATGCAGTCAATGATTTTAGAGCACTGATGTCCTACCGGTTGGATTAGTTTCCGACTACTTAAGTTATTTCTTCCCATTCCTGTTCTCCAAATATCCTTCTTTAGTGCGCCTAAGGGTACCCAAAGAATATTCCCTCAAAATATCAATACCTGTAGAATAGGCTATTTAGGCTGTGCGATATATTTGCATACTTGGTCGGTCAAATGGTCACAATCAACTTTTATATGGTTAGATCGAAGAGAAGACAATGAAGTAATGAGACTCATCGATTTACTTTTACGTACTTGTCATTCCTCCACAGTCTCTGTAAACCATGAAACTCGCATAACCCATGCTTGTATACAGTGCTGTCCAGGCCGGAGCAAACACCCAGTTAGGCGGGTTCCAGCTAGGCTTCTTTATGGACTGGTACCAAGCCTTGCCGTCTGGGCTCTTGACTTGCCCAGCCATGGTGAGGGCCGAAGCCCAGCCCCCAAGGTTGGGCAGAATCATGAACCCAATAGCTGTCCAGTTAAGCATTGTGTATTAATTATCCTGTAATGAATAAATTTTTGGTTCAATAATATTAAATTTACTTCAATTTAATAATAAATTCATGATAAAGATAAAAGATGTTTATTCAGTAAGTAGGCCGCATGGGCACTTTTACACGTCAAAATCTACCAGCGCTTCGCAAGAGACCACTGCTGAGAAGAAACGCCGCAAGAAACTCAACAGTCAGTCGTTTTTATACAAAGTTTCGATACATTCTCCTACAGAAACCGTGTCCCCTAGACAATATACAATATTTACATATTTTTTATGCCCATTTTATTAGTCAGTTATTTAGGTGTTTAGTTAATGATGAATAAGTTTATTGCATTTTGGTGAAGAAAAGTATGGTTACAATTAATGCAACAAGATTTTACAGAATAAAATATGAAGTTAGTATTATTATAATTTTTTTTTTTTTGTTTGTTTGTTTTAATTTAATATTTAATTTTGAACAGTTTGGTAGTTGAGAGGTCAATGTGAGGTAGCCAGTCATCACTGTATATGATATTTTATTTTTTCAAAGCTTTGACTGGTGACTACTATTTGACATCATGATATTCATGATCGATTCGCAACGCCTGCCTAGCTGAGCCATCAGTTACTAGATGACACTCAGCGCAGTCAGATATCTACGGACGTACAGAAGGGAAATGAATAGACTGGGAGTAGGTGTCACAAACAATGACAATTTAAATTTATAATGAGCTTTAATATTACATGAAGTAAGAAAACAAAAATGAAGAGATACCTAAAATAAAAATATCTTAAATATGATGGTCGTTAAAACGAATTTATTCAAGAAATAATACCTGTGGAAATATTACTTCATAAGGATACACAAAAAGGTTTAAATTTACAACTTTAAATAATTTTACGCCAATCAATCCTTAAAATAATTTTATCCCAATCCGATGTGCTCATAATTAAATATAAAATGAAGCGCTTTTCATTTGTAACAAATCTATATTGGTTACATCCAGTTTCAGAAATTAATGAACACCAACTGTAATTATTTTAATACGGCGTAATTATGTATGTATGTATGTATGTATGTAAACTCTTTATTGTACAAACAGAAAATAACAAATCAAAAAATAAACAGAAACAAAAAAGGTATGTACAAAGGCGAACTTATCCCTATAAGGGATCTCTTCCAGTTAACCTTTGAGCGATTGAGAGAAGAATAAAAACAACGGATGGCTAAACGTACAACGTATTAAAGATACAGAAGATTAAAATAATAATAGCAAATAAATATGTAGGTATAATAAATATATATATTAAATAGGATAAATAAATAAATATATACATATATAAATAATATATATAAGTATGAAAGGAAAAAAGGACATACAGTCTTAGATCAGGAACAAGAGTCAAGCCAGTACCTCTTCAGCCTAGATCTAAGTGAAGCAACAGATTGTGATTGCCTGATATCAGTTGGAAGGCTATTCCATAAACGAACAGAATGTACCGAGAAGGATTTAGAGTAAGATTTGGATTTGCTAGCAGGAAAAGCCAGGAGTAGGTTGGCACTCGAGCGTAAGCGGTTCTGGGACCCGGTAGCCAAGAAAGAGAACCGTTCGACAAGGTAAGGAGGGGATTGAGGATTGAAAAGGATATTAAATAGCAACGACAGGACATGAACATTCCTACGTGATCTAATGGGCAACCATTTAAGCTGAGTACGGAAATCAGACACATGGTCAAATTTCCGCAAGCCAAATATGTACCGAATGCACACGTTCTGAAGCCGTTCCAGCTTATTGAGCAGCTCTTCAGTTGCGTCAATATATGCGATGTCGCCATAGTCGAATAAAGGGAGTAGAAGAGATTGTGCAAGAGTAATCTTGGTGCGAAGGGGCAGGAAATTCTGCAGGCGCCTAAGGGAGGGAATTATCCTTGATATAGCATTATTTGGTATAATAATATTTATAACAGTGCCTTTCTATCAATGATATTAACTTTATGTTTCCTCTTGTTTGCTCTTCCTAAACTAAAGTGTAAACTTTTCAACATAATTTCTATGAAGCTTATTTTGATACCGCCTTTAAAAACCATTCGGTCATTAGAAAAAATATACTTTATTGATGGACCAAAACGCTTTGAAATAATATATGCGACGTTATTTACCCTGCACGTGAGTAGCACTGCTCATGGTGTAAATCTCTAAGGAAAGCTATTGCCAGTAGTGGACTTATTTCGGCTTAGATATTGAACTAACGCAACTAAATGAATAAATATAAATCCCTACCAGGGACAATCTCACACAAGTTGACTTGTCTTAGGGGTGCTAACTAAAGATAAACATACTTATATAGAGAAATAAATACTTTTGTAAGTAGGTACATAGAAAACACAGTACACAGAATTGATTTTGAATGATTCCTTTTTTGTTTGCTAGAGCATACTTCAGAGTTGCCCCATATAAATTTTTAGAAAATCGACCAAAACAAAATTATATACACAGATAATGTTTCGGTTTTCGGTTCCTTTCAGCAAAAGTTTTTGATGAGGACTTTTAATGTCTGTTTTTTTATTAGTAACAAATTCAGCATTCGCATTCAGATAGTATCATTTGGTGAAGTGGACCTGATGATGAAGACAATAGATGAACACTGAATCTCCTCAACGGTACCTATTTCAAGGGTGGCGATAAGATATCTTCATTAAGATGAGCGACTATAACCAAGAAAATTTGAAATGTTTAAATATGAATATGACTATGACTTTCCCGCGGCGTTACTTGCGGCGAGCTTGAAATGCCTAAAGTTTCATATCAACTAAGAACTGGGGCTACATAACAGCTAATGAACACTAAAAATAATAAAATAAAACAAATGTTTTAACAAACAAAAATCCGCCTTCAAACACGCAAATAATAACTTCTTTTAAAATGGTATTTTTATCCAAAAGCCGCCTTCGGTTGAACTGACCAATGGAGTAACATATACATAAATAAAACCTACATGGTTGTTGATTCTGGAAACTTCTGGAACTTGTAAGGGGTAGTAGGTTACTAAATTAAGAATACTTTTGAAACTTGAAACACATTAAGTCACACAAGAGAAACGAAACGTTTTGAAATACGAAAAAATACACAACTAAAATGGTCCTAGTATAGAAATAAGTAGGTACTTACTTAACTACCATTTTGGTTATACAAACAAAGATAGGCATATCAGCATTTACTGTTGGTATAGATGCGCATAATAACAATAAAATCGCTTATGCATTGATAAACTTCATGAATTTTACTTACGTGCTTTTCAATTCAATTCAATTCTTTGTTAAATGGCTACTGTCCAGTGGGACAATTCTGCCAGTGTCAAGGTTGGAAGTTACACGTGATCGGTAGAAATGTTTTTCCAGAAACAGATGCTGACTCATCAGTTGGGAAATCTAAAAATAAAATAAATTATGTACATTAACTACAACTACATAATACTAAAACTAAAATGACAACTTACAACTTAATATTAAAATCGTTAATAAACTTGGCTAAAATATATACAAATGAAGTATTTACAAAAGTGAGGACATAACTAAAGCTAGCTGGGCGAAAGATGAAGTCAGGAAGAAAGTTATATAAAGAAACTGGAATTTTGGGACAATTGAAAAAAATGTGATCTGGGGTTCCCTCCTCGAGACCACACTCGCACAGAGAATGATCCCGAACTCGGATCTTCGCCAGAAAAGAGGGCGAACAAATGTGGCCAAGTCGCAGTCGAATTATTGTGGAGGTGGCAGATTTATTAATTTTATTAAATTTAAAAAACCAAGGTTTTACAGGCGGACTAGGTTGAATACAACCATAATGTCTACCCTTGGAGAGGCGAGAACAATTCCACAGATCAGACCAGTGATCAACCAGATGGGACCTCGCAGTAGCACGCAAATCTTGACTAAAACATTTCGAGTGGGAGGAGCAACCAATATCTATCGCTTGCTTGGCAAAAAAATCAACCTGTTCATTACCCGCAATGCCCGCATGCCCAGGGATCCAAGCCAAAACCACATCAATGCCAAGAGAATGACAGCGATGGAGAACCTCTCTCGACTTAAGATTAATTAAAAGATTATCCCTAGAACGCAGGGGAACCTTATCCAAGGCCTGGAGACAACTCAAAGAATCTGAAAAGACAATAGATTTTGAAATTTTGTGTGATTCTATGTAGGAGACAGCTTCATAAATGGCAATCGCCTCACCAGAGTAAACAGAAGATTGAGGGGGAGATTTAAAGTTTAAAACGACATTATATTGAGGAATCCAGACAGCTGAACCCACACAGCCATCTGAAGATAGCTTGGAAGCATCAGTGAAAACAGGAATCCACCCATCCCATTTTTCAAATATTATATTATTAAAAACCCGATTAGCTTGAATATCATTCTTTTTAATGCCAAAAGAAAAAATAATCTTAGGGTGAAACAGGAGTGAATCATAGCTAAAACTAAATAAAGGATTGCCAACAGACTGGACAACCGGGGGACCATTACAAAATTTATGAAAGCTTTTAATTAGACAAGGAGTCTCCTTGTGAGACCAATACTTGGAGGAGGGCAAGACATCAGAAAGACGATTAAGACGACACAATAAAGGATGATCAGACGACTGCACGGCTCTAAAGAAAAAGCGATCAGAAAGGAATTGTCTGCGAAGCTTTAAAGGAGGCTCCAAGCATTCGATCTGAAGAGCATTAATGGGAGAAGATTTCATTGCCCCAGAAATGATCCGCAAACACCTAGACTGAATCCTATCTAAAGATGCTAAAGCAAGTTTGCTGCAGGGCTCCAACAAAAAAGAACCATAATCAAAGTGGCTCCGGATTATCGCATTATACAAAAGCTTTTGAGAGTAGGGATGAGCACCCCACCAAGCACCAGATAAAGCTCTCATAACATTAATGCTTTTTTCACATTTAACCTTAATGTGATTCAAGTGAGGGATCCCAGTTAAATGATGATCTAAAATTAAACCTAGAAATTTAACAGAATTAGACACAGGAAGCAATATCCCCTCAAGAAAAATATGGATATCAG
This sequence comes from Acleris sparsana, assembly GCA_923062465.1. Lineage (NCBI taxonomy): Eukaryota > Metazoa > Arthropoda > Insecta > Lepidoptera > Tortricidae > Acleris > Acleris sparsana. The sequence continues at coordinate 1,397,512 of OV281307.1, forward strand.
GAACCTGCCTTTTTCTAGTAAAAACCACAACAGAACTCTTAGAGGCAGACAAAGATAAACCATGATCCAAGAGCCACGAGTTTAAGTAATCTAGAGCGGAGTTAAGAGATTGAGAACACTTAGAAAAGGAGCTGGAGGAAAAGTAGAGAGCAATATCATCAGCATATTGCAAAATATTACAAAAGCAATCAACTGATTTACTTAGGTCAGCGGTATAAAGACTGTATAAAATTGGACTTAATACAGAACCCTGAGGAAGACCCTTCCAAATGGTTCTAGGAGGTAACAAAGAACCTTGAAAACGAACTGAGATTGAACGAGCCATGAAAAGATTGCAAATGACATGTACCATCTTCACCAGCAAACTTAATTGTAGCATTTTTTGCCTTAGAAGCGGAAGGAGCACATTATCATAGGCAGAAGTTATATCTAAAAAAACACCAACCAGGTGATGACCTTTGGAGAAAGCCAATCGAATATCGGACGTGAGAATACCTAAACTGTCCAAAGTTCCCATGCCTCTACGAAAACCAAATTGGGATGTGGAGAGGATTCCTCGACTTCCTAAAATCCACTCGAGCCTATTCTTAATTAAATGCTCTAGGATCTTTGAGAGAACAGATGAAAGAGCAATAGGTCTATAACTGGAGGGGTCACTGGGATCTTTGCCAGGTTTTACGATGGGAATAATTATTTGGTTCTTCCAAGAATCAGGGAGGCAACCGGAATTATAAATATGATTTAGCAGGGAAAGGAAGAAAAGTTTAGAAGAGTCAGAGCTCTGTCTAATGAAAGAATAAGGAATTCCGTCTATACCCGGAGAAGAATCTTGAAGATGATCCAACACAGAAGAAATTTCCCGAAAAGAAAAAGGAGCATCCATACTGTCAGAAGAAGAAGGAGACAAAGATGGAGGGAAGCAATCTTCCGGCGGAACAAAAGCAGGCGCTAATTTATCCAAAAATCCCTCCAACCAACTAGACGGATCATTAGACAGAAGGTTCGAATCAGACAAGGATCCACGAAATCTTTTGATGTTCTTCCATACTAAGGAAGAGGGGGAACAAGGAGACAAGTTCTCACAAAAACGGGTCCAACCAAGACGTTTTTTATGAGATAACAAACGCTTGCATCGAGCATTAGAAACCTGGAACTCCAAATATTTTTCCAGATTAGACAAGTCCCCAGCAAAAGCATCTTCAGCCTCATTTCTTTTTTTTATAGCTAAAGTACAATCAGCATCCCACCACGGAGGGGAGGAAGCCCTGCGAATTGAAGAGCTTTTAATAGGAATATTAGAATTAGCTGATAGTATTAAAATTGAGACAAACTTAAAATACAACTCCAGAAAATTATCAGAAGAGAGAGGAGGAAGGAGAGCTACTTCATTAGAGACCAAAGAAGAATATTCAGGCCAATTAGCCTTTCCAGTTCTATACTTAAGGAGAGGAGGGAAAGATAAAATCGGAACTGACACATCAGAGGAAAAGGAAATAAGAATAGGAAAATGATCGCTACCATGAGAGTGGGAGAGAACCCTCCAGGAGAGCCCAGAAGCCAAGTTAGGAGATGCTAGAGTTAAATCGACAGAGCTAGGGTTTTGTAAAGGGGATGATCTCCTAGTAGGAGAGCCATCGTTCAGCAGGCACAAATTAATGTTGTCAAAGACACTTAAAAGATGAGGAGAATTGTAATCACAGGAATGAGAACCCCACAGAGTGTGATTACAATTAAAATCCCCCATGACAACAAAAGGGCCAGAGAGAGAGGAAAGGATTGAATCTAATTCAGCAATAATTGAATGATTTGGGTGTGGAATATAAAGGGAAATAAAAATAGAATTAAAAAGTTTTACAGCAACAATATTAATACCTGGAGAATGATTAGGGATAGGAACTAAAGAAAAGGGAAGAGAACGTTTAATAAGAACGGCACAACCGTTCCAACCATCAACACTGTCATCCCGAAGAGATGAGAAACCTGAAACTCTAAAAAGAGACCCAGGCTTTAATACCAACATCAATTAATACTTACGAAAGGGTATTTATACTTACAAAATACACAAACACAATAAATTAAAAAACTAAATCTACAATAATTACACTAATTCTTAGAGAATCAACTGAAATAACAATAAAATAGGGGCAAGAGAAAATTTTGCACGTGTAACAACCAGACACCGTCAATTGTTTCCCTTACGTGCTTTTACTAGGTATCTACTCCGCCACCGGACGGCCACCGGTCAAAATAAATGCAACAAGAAAGAAAAACACTCAGCTTGAAACAGTTGGACCAAGCTGCTTAGGTTCAAAATTATTTTGTAATATCAGGGTTAACAAAGAAAACTCTACATCACTGAAATAAGACTTAACATTCAACTTAAGTTAACGAAACGATATTTAGTACAAACACCGTAAACTGTAAGTCGTAGAAAGATTCAGTGGTTGGAAACTCCTATAGAAAAAAAATTTGTATAGCAATCGAGTTCCTTTAATGCTAACATAATAAACAAACATGTTGGTGGCAACACTGATGAGTTTTCAACATGACAGATATGACAGTAAACTCAAATGAAAAACGTTCGCTTCGTTTGTGTTAGTTTTCAAATTCTTCATACTTTTAATTTTGTCATAATTAAAGTATACCTATAGTGTTTCACGGTGTCGCGTTGAGTTGAGTATATTTATTTACAGTAAATTTACTCCTCCGTTTGACTAAGTGTACGCTTGTGTTATTTTTGAGATAGAGACTCGTGGTGTTTTTGAGAAAGTGACTCTTGGTTTTTATGATTATCTTACATTATGGTTGGTAAAAGCAGATATTGTGAGATATGTGGTGTCAGAGAAATCCAAAGAGGAGGATTCTTTGCCAGTTTTCCGATAGATGAATCCCGGTAAGTCAATAACATAAACTTTGTTTTTGCTTTAGCAAGTATGAAATTTACTTATCCTTGTGATATTATTTTATTATTGCAGGTTTGACACGCATTTACAGCCCTTTTTGTTTAAGTAGATTAATTATTTCCTCTAAGTTGATCCAGTTTCATTAAATGATTGTTATTATGTTGTATATGAAGTCTGGTGAGCGTGGCAAGACCTGAACCACTAAGATTTTTTGTATAGTTGCTGCTAGTAACTTGTTAGTCTTGTTACTTGTAGTATTAGGTTGACTGTGTACAATACAATAGTGATTAATTTGCGTACAATTTGCTTGCAGGTGTAAAGCTTGGGTAAAACTAGTGGGTAAAGAAGACCTTGTGCATGTACCCATTGAAAAACTGCATGAAGTACGTCATGTTTGTGGTGACCATTTTGAGAGAAGAGACTTTGGCAAGTCAGGAAAAAAATTAAAGAAAAGAGCTTATCCGAAAGTGAACCTCTCAGCACCACCATTGTCCGATGACCAATTAGGGGCTTTCCCACAACATGTTGCCAGCAAATTGGGTGAGTAGTAGACCTAATCCAAATAGTATAGCTAGCCCTAATTAAACATAATCTTGATAAAGTAATCATCCTTAATGTAAATGTATTTAGAAAAGGAACTAAGAGCTGGTGTAATAATTTTGGTAACAATTATTTGCAATAGTTTGTTATGCTGGCGCATTCTTTTGACGAGCATAGCTACTCATATAAACCTGTAATATATTGTTCATTATACTCACCAAATGTACCATATGGCTTGAGAAGAACCAAATAAACAACACTGACTTTTTACAAATCTTTTTAAATAACATAATGCTCATGTCACTGTGACACATAACCAAATACTGCCAATACTGCTTTAGAACTGCCAAATCTCATGCCATGATTACAGATTTGCAGCAGGATATCAATCATTCAGATTCAGACAATTTTACTTCTGTGGACACACTCCCCTGCAAACCAGCTTCATTTCAGATCAATTGGGAGTTCTATGGCTATTACCTAGTCGGGCCATAAGTTCTGTTACTAAAGTTTATTACAATTTAAAAAATAAATTAAAGGAGTTTTACGTAAACCTGTATATTAATCAAAACTTTGATTTATAAAGAATAAAAATAAAAATAAGGTATTCTAAAACTATTGCAATTATTTGATGTACGAGCTTGAAGTATTACCCATTCGGGACTAGAAAATTATAGTTTAATTTACGCACGAGGATGATACTGATAACGGCCACAACTTTTGTGAGAGTTCTTGTAGAGAGTTCAACTTTGCGTGACATATTGAACAGACTTTTAGCTTTAAATTCTGATACAAATGTATTTCAAGCAACTAAAGATCCGCTTGTACACCGGTCAATCTTGATGTCTCATTAAAATGACTTTACGATTTCACGACAATTTGCAGTAATACGAAAAACACACCAAATCTCTTGCTTCATAAGCTGGAATTGAGTCTTGTTGAGAAATATAATGTTGGTCTCTAAACATACACAGAGATAGGAAGTTTTATAATATTAAACAAAAAAAGTTCCGTGGTTAACAAAAACTAACTTTTAAGCGTTTTTAAAAAGTGAAATTTACAAATAGTCATGCGTAATTTTATCGATCCCGGCTGTGATTGCTAAAAGATCGTATCAGAAATTGCGGTGAATATATAGAATGATTATTTGTTCTTAACAAGGTACATTAATTGAGTTTTTAATTTTTATACGAATTGAAATTAAAAAATAAACATTAGTTAGTTTTATTTGACTCAACCTTAGTAACAGAACTTATGGCTAGACTAGGTATATAACCCAGTTTCTTGTTGCATTTTTTATGTCAGTGCCGCGGTGTAGTAGTTCACTTTTTAATCTTGGAGCTATATTTATTATATTCAGACTCTATAATACAAAATATAGTATCTATTTTATATTATATCAAAAATTGCTCCAGGATCATCACTTGCAGTGCAGCAAGTTGCTATGGAGCCTACGCCTTCTACAAGCAGAGACCCACTGTCAACATCCATCATTCAAAATTTGAATGGTAAATACGTACAATTTCTTTTTCCTCCAGTGAATGCTTGTAGCATTAAGTTCGCCTTTTGTACACTATGTTTTTTTTGTGCAATAAAGTATTTAAATAATAAATAAGAGACTGTATGTAGGTTTTTAGTAGTCTATGCTACTTGTTGTTATTGCTACATTCTCTTTTGGTTTCGTAATGTAATACCAAGAGTACATTTTTATTGTTGTGATTATTTATCTACAATAATATTCTTATACTTGCACAGTCCATTATTTTCATCTTGTTAATAATTCCTTGACATTGCAACAACACTGCGCCTTACAGGCAACTAGGGACCCATTTCACAAAACTAGTTACAGATTAGAACGGCAAAAAATTACAAATGCAATATCTGTATGTTGCCATTGAGTTGTGTATGTTGTTTTGTGGAATAGGCTTTTGGAATGATCTCGGCACTCAATTAGGTACCTCTGGTCTGATCATAAGAGGACTTTGATTGTATGTGTGTCTGATGATATAACTCAGCAGTTCTCAAACTTTTGTAGCGATGAAACTTTTGTGAAACACTTAATATTTTATGAAGATCCCAAATAAGCAGAACATGGCTTTATAGTACCAGTACGTAGTTCTCTAATAAAAAAGGAAAGGTAGTTTACATTACGTTGACTCACTGTTTTTTTTTGCAGTCCCTTTTCTTTTCCTTGAATCGAGATTGTACTATACAGTTTTAAGTACTATGTATACGGTATATTTATACGTCTCATTTTCAACGTCTCGAGAACTTTTTCTTTTTTTGTAGTATATGGTTTTGCTCTTGTACATATTTATGACTTTGACAAGTCACTGTCTTTTCAACGGAGCCCTTGCAGAGGCGATGGAGCACAATTTGAGAACAGCTGATGTGTTCATATTGCAACTTTTTTCTGCTAAAAAAAAACAATTTTAATCTGCTAAAAGTGGCTTTATGGACTCGGTCAAACCAATTACTTTTAATATTTAATTGTAATTAATTGTATGTATATTTAATGAAATAATAAGACAACTTACATTTCTTTAACATTTTCTATTTATTTTACGTTATTTTAAAGAAATATTGATACTTTCAAGCAAGTGCCTTGTTTATATGTAGAGTAAAAAGATTTAACAGAATAGTGAACTTTATTAGATGTAAAACTGCAGCAGAGGAGGTATTAAGTTTTTGTGATGAAAATAATGGACTATTTACTGCACTACATTACAGCAAAAAATACTGCACAAAATGGATAAAATAAAACTACCAACAAATGACTTAAAAATAATATGAAATATTTTTGAAACATACCAGAATGCTATATTATAATATAGCTATTGAATATTATATAACTCTGTCTGTAACAAGCTTTAGTCCCAAACTAAGACAAACTTTTATCTTTTTGCCGTTGCCGGGATTCGAAATGGACCACTGGCGACGTAAGCAAAATCACTACAAACTTATCCTAGCGCGTCGTCGCAATTAATATTAAGCAGATATATATTTACTTCATGTGAAGGGTTACTAACTTTATTTCATTTTTTAGCACCAGTAAAAGCAAAAGCGGTAAAGAGACCGGGTGAAACTGCAGAGGAAGAAGCAAAAAGGTATAAAATAAACCAAGAACGTGATGTGCCAAGTAAGTAACAACTTTTTTTTTAAATTACCTTATGGGGGTATAGTAACGGTTACGAGTTGGAGGATGATTCTTTAAATATCATTATGCATGTATAGACCTTTAGTTGTATTCTTTCTTGTAAGCTGTGGTAGCCTAGTAATCGGTCGTGCCCCTCAGCAGAGGTTCGGTTGTTCGATCTTGGCTCCGTACCTCTGGGGTTTTCGGAACTTGTGTGCGGTATCAAATTTGCTATTTACCATGATCTTAACGGTAAAGGAAAATATCGCAATGCACAGTAATTCAACTATGTAAGTGAAGTCCCCAATCCCCACTAGACCCGCGTGGGGCCTATTGCCCTATGGACTATTGTGCTGAGCCCTGTACTGCACTGGGACGTATACACCGTGCCCGGGACGTACCCGAAGGATTTTAACCATCGATTCTTGACCCTATTTGGAGTATATAATGTCCAATAACGCATAATTTCCGAGATTCTTATTATTTAAAAAATATTTAATATAAACAAAAAACCCAACTGCAATAAAAAATCAACTGAAAAGCGAAAAAACAAGCTATATAATCTATAGAACATTATAAGAGCAATGTCTACCTAACCTACTTATTGATATTTATAATAATTTAATATTTAACTTGAATATATGAAAAGGTAGGTACAGTACGTGAGCTTCAAAAAGAACCTTCGGATTTTAGAAGCAATCAACTTTCAACAAAATTATGTAATCAACTTGCAAAACTTTTCGAAGTTACCGTAAAAAGTTATGCAAAGAATAACCATAAAACGGAACCCTTATAAGATCACTTGTGCGTCTGTCTGTCTGTCCGTCTGTCACAGCCAATTTGCTCCGAAACTACTGGACCGATTGGGTTGAAATTTGGTACACATATATAAATTGATGACCCAAACACAGACGTGCAAAGTAAATAAATAATGTTCTAATTTTAAATTAAGGGTTGTGTGATTCACGCAATCAAAAGCTTTAGAAAGATCACAAAATATTCCTACTATAGATCACAAGATTTCTCCCAACTGTAAGAGGCCGCATAGGTATTTGCCATTTTTTTTATTAGTAGTTAAATTAAAGGTTTTTTTACCTTCCGAATCACGAATAGCGTAGAATAAATTGTTTTTTAATATCTTTAAAAATAAGAAAGATATAAATGTTTAAAACTTGCTTCTAGAAAGGGAGGAAAATACAGTAATATGACGTCATATTAATCAACCGCCATATATTACACGCAAAACATCGTTTCGTGAGAAAGAGATAGACAAAAAACTTTAAAAGGCTATAAGTTATTTATTTTATTACCAATTTCAAGTTTGATTTTGAATTATCTTATCATACTACGTATATTGATCTATTATTAATATAATATCAGGCAAATATCCGATTGTTGATCAACCTCTGCTAAAGCCGATCTGGTTATTTTTGGGATTGTGGAAATTATGTAAAATTAAATAATATTTGACTCCCAACGCGTATTTATAATATAATGTGTGCAATCCAGCTACTATTAGCTGAACATCGGCTTATGTTATTTGACCGTACCTACACAATGAATATCCGTTTCAGCTGCAGACTCGATTATTCCTGTGGAGAAGCAGCTTGCCACTTTTGAGCCTACGCCTTCTACGAGCAGAGAGCCACTGTCAACATCTGTTATTCAAAATTTAAATGGTAATTATCTGTTTACTTCTCATGCTCTTAAAACGTTACGTCTCTGCATATCGGGACTAAAGCTACTTAATAACCTCTAGGGGCTAAAGTTTATTGAACATAAACGTTAATTTACTTATTTATATATAGTATCAACCAACCAGAATAGAGCTATATTAAATCGACCAATCAGGAAACAGAATCCATTCCTTACAACATTCGGTGTATTTTTAAACGCTTGGTAGTTTGAAGCGCTGAATAGATTTGGCAGAATCGGTTTCTGACTCAAGCCTAATAAACCCAATGTCAGGTATAAAAAAAATACTATGGCGGGTATGAAGCTCTTGTTTTGACACCATTTTAATGTTTTTTTACAGAGAGAGATTTACTTACGATATAATTATATTGCTTTTTTTCCTCATGAAATAAATAAACATAAAAACATACATATATACATACCGGTCAAAATCATATAGCCTCCTTTTTGCTTCGCCGTAGTCGGGTAAAAATGATGCTTCTTCCCAAATATGATGTATTATTTTTATTTCAGCAGCGCCAGTACCAACAAAATGCCCTGGTATTGCAAATGAACTCCTCGGATCGAGCACTGCTGTAGTTATTGATTCAGAACGCCATAAAACAGAGCAAGCAAATCCAAACACTGGTAAGTACTTAATCTTCTGATTGTGTCATTGTGCATACATTTAAATGTGTTGAAAGTCAGCGGACCTTCTGATTAAAAATCGCACGGTTTACCCACTCGACCACTGCTCCGATTTTTAGGGTTCCGTAACCAGAATGGCAAAAACGGAACCCTTGTAATTTTATCATGTCTGTCTGTTTGTCTATTATTTATTCTTATAGCGGCAATAGAAATACACATTCTGTGAAAATTTCAAGTCAATATCTAATAATAAATAATCAATAGGCACTTTTTGGCTGCGGAACCCTGAAAATCATGAAAAGCCTAATTTGGTAACTTTTAATGATAATTATTTTGAACAATATAGATCAATTGAGTTATATTAAGCGCAGTTCCCGGCAAATATATTGAGAATAGAGTTTTGTAGCGGGGGGGGGGGGGAGGTTACACTGAAATTTACACTGTAGTGATTTTCTTTGTTATAAGTATAACGGTTACGGAACTATACACTGAGTATATATAGCACGGCACGCCTTTGGCCGGTTTTTTTTCTATTTTACCGTGAAATCCAAAAATGATTTTTTAAATTATACTATTCTATACTGTAACGTTGTATTGGAATATAATTTCACAAGTTTTACTAAAATATGCTATTCAATAAGCGCAACTGTAATTAGAGGTCTTTTTGACAAGAAATGTAAAAATCAACGTTTTGTAACGAATTAACCTTTTATTCTTGTTTACAGAATGCAATACGAAGAAGGATGAGTTAATAAGACAACTCAAAGAAGTTAAGGCAACAATAAGGTCACTTAAGAAAAATGCAAGACTTATGGAGAACTTGGAATCGCCATTGCTTAAAGAAATTGTTACATTGGCGCTGCAAAACCAGAAACGAAAACCCCGTGGTTACCGATGGACAACAAAATACAAAATATCTTGTTTGGCCATTCTAAAAAGATCGCCAAAGGCATACAAGTATTTGCAACATTTGGTACCTTTACCGAGTGTCAAAACTTTGCAAAGTATATTGCAAAAAGTTCCAATGGAGCCTGGCATTAGTATGCAGATTTTGGAACATCTGCGCAAAACTTCAGCCTTATATATCAAAGATAAATACTGCTCTCTACTCTTTGATGAAATAGCAATAAAACCACGTTTGAACTTTAACAGCAGAAGCGATAAAGTAGACGGTTACACTGACATGGGCAAGTCAGAACGAAGCAATTCTTTGGCAGACCATGCTTTGGTGTTCATGCTCCAAGGCATAAGGAAGAAATTTAAGCAGCCGGTTGCATTTTATTTTGTGAAAGGGACGGTCTCGTCCCAAAAGTTGGCTGCAATTATCATGGAGATAATCAGCGCTGTAAATGAAACCGGCTACCGAGTACTCGCCACAGTTTGCGATCAAGGGCCCACCAATATGGGGGCACTTAAAATCTTAAGGGATTATTCTCCAACTGAGGAAGGGCCCTCTATGAAAAATTATTTTAATGTGGGGAGTAAAAAAATATTCGTGGTTTATGATGTACCCCACCTTTTTAAATCCATTAGAAACAACTTCATGAACTACGGTATAATAAAAATGGACGGGAAAAAGGCGAAATGGGAACACATGAAGAAAGTAGAAGAAAGAAACAGGAATCTTCTTTACCTCAGTAAAATTACACCCAATCATATACAGCCTAAATACAGGGCTAAAATGAAGGTAAAGTATGCTGCACAAACACTTAGCAACACGGTCGCAGCAGTTCTAAAACTGTTAGCGCTGGCAGAAGAAAGCCCGAACACGAGGCAAGAAATTAACGAGTCCGGAGAAATAGTGCACAATTTGGATCGACTATTTGATTGCACTAATGGTCCTTCTGGCCCGGAGGATGTTAAAAAAGGACAGCGAGAAAATGTTTCTGCTAAAACAAATCACGTCAGTGCGTGGGCCCATTATAGGAAAATGTTGGAAACAGTGACATTTGTAAATAAAGAAACTGGAAGTCACGCGAAAAATGTCCGATGCATTCAAGGGTACCTAACAACCCTATGCTCATTTAGGGACATATGGAGCGAAGTTCAACGCCTCGGATTCAAGTATTTAAATCTGAGGCAGTTGAACCAAGACTCTCTCGAGAATTTGTTTGGAGTCATACGGCAACATAGCCCAACCAATAGAAACCCTACCGTAACGGCTTTTGTGGCTGCCTTAAAGACGACAGTAATCAATGGAATGTCTGCCCCGCACAGCAGAGGTTCAAACTGTCAAAAAGACTCCAATATTATACTGACGGACCTACATAATTTAGTCTTCGGTTCAGTGTCCACATCGAAGCTCTGCAGAACTGAAGAAAATAAACGACACGACGACGGAGGTGAAGAAGATAAAAACAAAGAAAACGAAGACTGAGAATTTTACGCTTCATATACCCGACGACCATGAAGACGACACTTTAACAAAACTTCTTACTGTCGAAGGCCAGCCCATTGTATATATTAGTGGCTACTTGGCCAGTTCCATTTTAAAAAAACACCACTGTTCGATTTGTGAGAAGTGTCTGACCACCGTCAATCATGACGACGATACATTTTTGTACATCAAATTAAGAGAGTGGTGGGCAGACAAGTCCTCACTAACATATCCTCATATAAATCTTTGTAAGTATGTAGAAAATTGTGTGGAGACATTTGAAAATGAAATTATACCTATACTCCACCAGAACAACATAAGCAGCCTAACAGTCACATTATTTATGGCTAATTGGGACAATTCATTCATAAAATGCGATGAACATCGCAGTCAGATATTTAATATACTATCTGTACGCCTGGCAATGTTATTGATAAGAAGACAGTGTGAACGTATAAACATGAAGTTGTCTGCACAGGAAGAAGACTTAGCAGACAAAAACAAAAAAGCGCAACAGCAGGGAATGGCTAGGTGATTTATAATGTCCTACACGTTATCCTCGAACCTTACCTAGAGATAAAGTACGAATACCTACCTTATACCCTGTACCTTATATACAGACAAGGGTATAGGTAAAAAAACTAAAGGAGCAATGTCGGAAAGCAACAATAGCCCTATGGCAATGCAGGAAAGCCATAGGCAGAAGATGGGGACTAAGACCACTGATAACACAATGGATATACAAAGCAGTGGTCCTACCCAGACTGCTATATGGAGCCATAGTGTGGTGGCACAGAGCAAAAATAAAAGACATAGACAAGGAGTTGACGAAGGTCCAGAGACTGGCATGTCTAATGACAACCGGGGCAATGAGGACAACTCCCACACAGGCCCTGGAGATAATGCTAGGACTGAACTCTGTACACCTTGAAGTGGAAAAGAGAGCCACAGAACAGTGGTACAGAATGAAAATGAGCAGAGAGTGGATCGGATCCGAAATGGACAAGAGACACGCAAGCATACAAAGAGAGTCAATGGTGAACATGAACATGATCATGACTAACAATGACCTAATAAAGAAAAGGAAGATCTTCGACAAGAAATACAGAATCCATATTGGAGAGAGAGATAGTTGGGAGACAGAGATACCGGAACCCAGAGCGACATGCTTCACGGATGGTTCATGGAAGTCCTCAACAAATAGAGCGGGGGCAGGCATCTACAACCTAGAAGCGAATGAGCATACAACGATACCACTAGGAGGCTTTACCAGTGTGTTCCAGGTGGAAGTGTATGCCATCATGAAGTGTGCGCAGGATCTCAAGGAAAGAAGCGATATAACGGGAAGCCACGTTATAATCTACTCAGACAGCCAAGCAGCACTAAAAGCACTAGACAATCCGGTCATCAAATCCTCCCTGGTGCAGGAGTGCAGGAATGAACTGAACAATCTAGGCACAGCATCCAATGTAACACTAGCATGGGTACCAGGGCACAGTGGAGCAATAGGAAATGAAAAGGCAGATGAACTGGCCAGAGCAGGGGCGGATCTACAGTATCTGGGCCCGGAGCCAGCCCTTCCGATATCCGCAACGGTAACGAAAGGAGTAATCGCCAGAAGAATAGAGACAAAGACAAATGAGGCATGGATAACAACACAGGGATGCAGACAATCCAAACTTATGATAGGAAGGGTAAACAGAAACAGAACAAGGTATCTACTAAATCTTGGTAAGTACAACCTAAGTATACTGACAGGGATATTGACTGGACACTGTCCACTCAACAGACATCTGACGGTAATAGGAGTCAAACAGGATCCTCGATGCCCACACTGCGGTAAAGAGTAAACTAGCCAACACGTTCTAACCGAGTGTGTAATGTACTCGTCACTGAGACATCGCACACTCGGGGAGGACGCATTATCAGCAGAGACACTTAAAAGCATTAACCTACAGGACGCACTTTTGTTCTATAGGAAAACAAGAAGATGGGATCAGTGCTGGATGGGAGCGCCGCCGGGCCAATAACCTGAGGCCTGACCAAGGGGAACAGGGCGGAATGACTGGAGAGCCACTCGACCGCCCGTCTGCCTCGGCCGCGTCCCCACTCATCATCATCATCATCATCATAGGTAAAAAACTTAAGTAAAGCTCCTGTTGCATGTAGTAGTTAACACATCTGTATAGACCGTTAAACATTCTAGATTTGAAATTTGACGTAACACCCCATATTAGTTTTGTACACAACTACATGCACCACGAGCTTTACTTAAGTTTTTTACCTATAATCTAATTATAAAACATTACATTTACGGCCAAACCCTATATTCAATCCGCGGATAGATAAGGCTTACTGCTGGTTAAAATTTGACATTTGCCCATACAAAATGTGTCAAAGTTTAATCTGAAGTAAACTTATCTATCCGCGGATTGAATATAGGGTTTGGCCGTTAGTAGGGGAGCCCACAGCACTAATGGCCAAACCCTATATTCAATCCGCGGATAGATAAGGTTTACTGCTAGTTAAAATTTGACATTTGCTCATACAAAATGTGTCAAATTTTAATCCGAAGTAAGCCTATCTATCTATCATCAAATTGTTGACACTTATTTCGTCGAATTTCACTTCAAAGTCAACATTTCATCTATTTACATTTCGTCGAAAATTCAGTTCGTGGAATTGTCATTGCAAAGAATATTATATTATAGTGTATTTTTACTTGTGGGATGATCATTTCATTAAATAGTTGAATTATGTCATGGAAAACATTTCGTGATTTACTGTTTCAAGTACATTTAATTAACATGCAAATTATTACAAATAATATTATGTAAATTTAAGATAGTTGGCATTCACAATTATCTATGGTATTATGTTGAGAACGGAACATAAAAATTACTTCACGTAGGTAATACCATTCTATTCCGCGTAGTTGTGGCGCTACGCGCCTTGACGCAATTCTAACCTAACCTAACCTATAGATTTATTGAGACCTACTGGGTGTTCCGCGTAGCTGTGGAGCTATGTGTATTCGATTATTTAAAAACAAATGTAATGAAACGTCGACCACAAATGAAATTCGTTGTTTTTTGGTTCTGCCATTTAAAAATCATACAAACTGAATAATTTGCCAAATAATATTCCCTGAACAGTTATTCTATGAAGTAATCAAAATTGGAATGATCTGCTCATGAAATAAAAATCAAATTATTAGTTGCAGTTATTTAGTATAAGTAATTCTGTGTATTGTAATTGATTAAGCATTGAGTATTTTGTTATTAGAGTAAATACGTAATAGTTGAATGAGAAAGTTAGTAATGAGGATGATTTAGATAGATTATAATGTACCTAAGAAAGAAATAAAGTTTAATATAAAATTATTTGTTTTATTTTGTACTAATAAAATCCAGTTGTATATAAACTAACGGTTATGGCTACATCCATGATTACCGGTTAATAAAATCACTATAATCGATTTTTCGCAACACTAGTTTTTTGTTTTTAAATTGGAATGGCATGGCAACATTTAATTTTTATTATGTTGGTGCATAATTCTTGGTATCGTCATACAAAACGTTCAGAAAATGATTTATATGAAGTTCGGTCTCTTAAAACGTAGTGATTATATTCTCTTTGGAAAGATTGACAAATTGCGTGTGTATGCTTTGTATTTATATGGGTGTGTGTGTCGTCCACAGCTTATTAAGGTATGTCTGTTTCGTCACAGATTATATCGCAAAATAGATTTGCAATAGATTTGAAATTGCAGAACTTGATTCTATCTTACTCTAACTTCAGGACAGTTCTAGAGCAAGAAGCACAATTTTGCTGTCTTTTTCTAACCTAAACGACATTGTGGTTATTTTCTATTTAAAGTCTCGGTACGATTATTTCCACTTTGACACTCGGGAGTTCGGGACATGTCGGTTTTAATCGTTAAGGTTTGTGTTTTCACATGGAGTATTTTAAATCCTAGAATGTACTCACTTAAAACATTCTTACCTATTTAGTATAATTAATAATAAAAACGTAACCTAAGGGTAGAAACTTCATTAATATCCAAATATTCAAATAAGACTAACTTTAACTTTTAGTGGGGGTAATGAAGGGATTTATATTATAGGTTAGTTGTGTTATATTTTATTATTATTCAACTTGTTTTTTTTAATTTAAAAGCATTAATAAAGTGTTCGTTACCCCTTTGGAACTTACCCAATTAAATAAGGTGAAAAAATAAGACTAATCAACTTTTCTTAACATTGGCAAAATTGCCTCCGCGACTAATGCCATAAACTAAAAAAGATTGTTTGATTAACGTGCTTGGACTGAAATTATCTGTAATTTATTTCTTTTTATTTTTTTGCCCCGCGGCGACGTCAACAGCTACTACCGCGGGGGGATATGGACCTTAATAATCTGTGGGATATGGCGTTTCCACAACGAAGTGATTTCGCCAGTGTCAGTGTCAAGTAAATCAGTTGACGTTTGTGTCCCGCGCTGCGTCCACGTTCCTTTGCCTCCTAAGTACACTGGCGTGCAGTGATACAGTGATTGTTGTAATTTGTTTTGTTGACTTTATTGTTTTTGTTAAATTTGTTGTTATAATTGTTTGTTGACTTTTTGTTAAAAAACTTTTCGTTGATTGTTTTATACTTAAGTAATAAAAACACCATGCCACGTCAAAATAATGTGGTTTTTAAAAGGCAAGCTAGAAAAATGGTGTACGACGTCTATTGCTTTATGATGAAAGAAGGAAAGAGTGACATGGAGACAGTGAAGGAATACTGCAGATGCTACAAAAACGAACTATTTTTAAAAGTTATCTACGTAAAAAGTATTCTACAGTTAAAAAAAATAGGCACTTTTTTTGCTCGTATGTGTACGATGCGCAAACTTTTCCCCACTCCCATGTTTAATGCTCAAGATGTTTGCCGGTATCTTTACCACTGCGAGTCCAGTTGAAACGAGAAGTAAGATGCCACGTAAGACACGTAATACGTCCATGTCTTCTATCACTGTGTAACACAAAGGCATAAAAAGCTCAAATTACTAACAGAAAATAACTTTGATCACCTAAATACACCAAAATACAATACTAAAACAAATTACACATCCGCCATCTTTTAACGTTGCAAATAGCCCCCCGTAATTTATATTTAATTTATATTTATAAAATAATTAAATCGAGCCACATCTGTGTTATTCATAAGTCTACTGTAAAAAAAATGCATTGTCAACGTTATAGGCCTTCTACACGGTTGGGACAAGCAGGCGACTCGACCAAGGTCAGAGGGACGCAGCTATCTGTCAGCATGAGATAGTAATATATACGTCTCGTTCTTACAGATAGCTATGTCCATCTCGGTTGGCCCGACCGCCCAATCGTGTTTTTGTGCCTTTACTGTTTTACGAGTACTTGCACTTGCACACTCTGATATTATATGACGCAGCAATTTGTCTCGTGTCATTAACACTTCCGATCTCTCCCGATGAATGTCGAGAATTGTTGAGTGTCAAAGTCCAATGAATTGTACCTTAAGGGCATGTCGTCTATCATAGATATCGTCGGTCTAGATGTGTGACACCTCGTAACTATTTTTTTGTTGGTATACACTCAGGAGCAGAAAAATCCGGGTCATAGTGCGTTTTTCATACAAACGGGACTATTTCGACGCCTTCGTTCCTCGCCAGGGGTTGTTTTGAGTGAGGTGTAATGGTGGATACTGCGAGGTTCAATAGAGGAGGTCAAAAGTTCTTAACGCACGCACCATTGGTCAATCAGTTGATGTTTGCGTCCCGCACCGCGTCCACGTCCCTCTTCCTCCCGAGTACACTTGCGTGTACTGATAAAGCCGATTGTTATCATTAATTTTCTTGTTATAATTTGATATTGATTTTTGAATCAATTTGAGAATGATATTCATGATATTGATGATAGTCAAGAAACAATGACTACCTACCACCAGCTCCCCTGAACCAAGATCTAGTACCAGCGCTGGTATTGACTTAATGGAAGGAATATCCTTTTTAGTTCAAGACTAATCTATTTTAAATAGTTTCCTGTATTTTTTAGTGTTATTCTAATAATAATATAAACATTTTTTTTCACTTGTGTATCATTTATTCTAAGATTTGAAAATATTCTGTAACAAAAATTAGGTACTTTTTTTTGCACATATGTGTACGATGCGCGAACTTTCCCCCACTACCTCGCCTAATGTTCACGAAGTTTGACGGCAATTATAAAATGAGATTTTGCTACAGAAAGTTTGAAATAGTACTTCCGTGTTAACTCGTAAATGTCTCCTGAGGCTCTACTATGAAAATCAAAGTTCGAAGTTACGTTAGCTCCACCCCTGTCACCCGTCATTCGAGACTAAATCGAGAGAAAGGGATGGAGCTAACGTAACTGCGAACTTCGATTTTCAACGCAGGACCTCTGCACTACAATTTATTTTGACGGAAAAAAATAACTAGTAGTCAGTAGGAGCGACATCTCGTAACAAGCATTCAACTGTGGCCCGTTTTACAAAGCTACAAGTAACAAATTACAAGCGGCAGTCTCTTTCTAGCAAAAGGAGTTAGAAAGAGACTTCCGCTTGTAATTTGTCACTTGTAGCTTCATGAAACGGGCCTCTGGTGTAACCTCGTAAGATCTATGTGAAATCTAGTACCTAATTATTATCACGGACAAATTTGTTTATGATGGGAACTCGTAAGTCAGTAAGCAGTTTTTTGTCTCTCCCGAAAAGTTTCTCAGTTTGCATATACGAGTTGTCACATCTACACCTATTCTACTTCACTATCCCTATCCGTACAAAACCACTAATACTATACTTTATTTTTATTTTTATCTTATACTTTATTATGCAGTCGGCCCCAGCTAGTGATATTTTAAATTTGCCGCCATTTTTTTGTTTCGCTACTTACTGAGGCCGTCTTTGAAAATCGAAGTAGAAGTTACGTTAGTTTCATTCCTTTCTCTCTATTTAGACTCGAATGACGAGTGACAGGCATAGAGCTAACGTAACTTCGAACTTCTTTTAAGGGTTCCGTACTATAAATGAAAAAATAAAAGCCTTATCGGATTGAATGAGTTCAATTTTGGTACACATAATGTAAATTGATGACCAAAACACAGATTTGCAAAGTAAATATTTTGCAAATCTTACCGTGTCATAAATCAAATGACATGGTAAGATTTTTATTCTAAAATAAATAGTTTTGATTTTATTCATGAAAGAAGACGAAAATTGACCAATCCCCCCATCTCCGAACATGAGCCTAAAATTTAGAAATATATAAATTATAGTTCATTGCTTGTAGATTACAGGAAAACCTATAAGAATTCTATCAACAAAAAAAACGTACGTACGGAATCCTCTCCACGCGAGTTCAACTCGCACTTGGCCGGTTTTTTTTTAAAGTAGGGTCTCGACTCTATCTACAGTAGACGTCGAATTTGACGTTGTGACCGTGACTTCTCTTCTTGGTCAGTGATACCCTTAAGCCGGACATGCTTGGTGTTTGCCCCAAACAGTGCCCTAGCCAAAAAATTGAAGTCAAAGTCAAAGTCAAAAGTCAAAGTTCTTTATTCTTCAATTTAGGCATAATATAATGCAACTATGAATGTCAAAAAGCATTACCACCGGTTCGAAAAATAAAACCTTTGCCCCGAGAAGAACCGGCGTAAGAAACTCGGCAAGGTATATTTTTTTCAAGAAAAAGGTTTACATCATTACATTACATTCGAAGTTCGAAGTTACGTTATCTTCATCCCTTTCTGCCAAATTAGTCTCGAATAACAGGTGAAAAATACGGGGTATCCGATGTTTGCTTCATAGTAACCATGCAGGACGCAACTATATTTTACGATGTATTTCGATCTCACTCTAATGAATGGTTGCGTTCTGCAGTGTTGCGACAAGCCCAAAGCATGTGAATCCGGCTTTAATATCTGTGGTGTGGATGTGTGTCGAGCTTTGACATAGCCCTACTTTGATAATCAAAGTTCGAAGTTACGTTAGCTCCATCTCTTTCTCTCGATTTAGTCTCAAGTGACGAGTGTAAGGGACAGTGTAACACCCAAAGTTTCGAATTTAGTGGTTCGTGGTAACCATCCCGTGACGTCAAACGAGTCGAGTCGATCGATCCTGCCGCGATTGCGCCGTCGACAAGCGTCGCTTAACGTTTCGGTTTAAGCAGACGTTACTTACGGTACGGTGCAAAAAAGAACAGATTCTTTGATATTCAAAATTAGTGCCTATTTGAAATTACCTCAAGGTTTATATATAATAGACTGTATTTTTTATTATAATGAATAAACTTCAAAAGAAGTGAAAATTACGTACATTGAAACGAAATAAACATACGACTTTTATCAAGTTACTCCTGTTCATGCTGCTAAATTAAAAAGTAGCCTGAAATATTGTTATCCCTAACGTAAGCGCATGATATAATTTAAGCTCTTCACACAATCGATACACAGTGTCAGTGTTGCCAGATCCACTGATCTATCAGAAGATTTAATCGATTTTAAATTTTCTACTTTTCTACTCTGAATGGAGTACATTCCTTGAATATTTACTATGTTGAAGAAATTCATTTCATTATTCCCAATCCTCGTAGATTTGCTTTATAATTGAGTGTCATTCAAAACTGTGTTACCTCATAATTATGAGGGGACAGTCGGAGTGAAATTGGTTTTATGCCACAATAATAACGTATTACCGGCACTTTTAAAATCTACTGATGATTTTCCCAGGCAACACAGACAGTGGATTTCAAGAATTCACCACACCGGTACTATTTTCTATTTCTCGTAACAGTTTTCACCAGTTTCATCAATTTTCTGATAATTTCCCACCACTAGACCACCACACCAGACACACTAGGTAAGTTATGTACTTTACTCAATTGGGTACCGGCACCACAAGATGAACGGTCTAAAAAGTGACTATACAAATAATTGAAGTTATCAATTTTCAGCCATTTCCTTTTTTTGCTTGGTAGTCTTGGTACAGTTTGAATTCTAAATAGGATCTGTCCATTATAAAGCTATTGTAGCACAGCATTTTTTTTAAATAATTGAACCAAACCTGTTATCATAAACGGTTTGACCCAATACTTGGACATACTTAAAAAACAAAAAAAACTTTTTTTTACCTGATCAGTTTTTTTTTAAATTGTTAGCATTAAATTAGCAACGATTTTGAGGACAGCGTCCTCAAGAATGTTCCTTCCATACAACCTTTCCTTTCCTTTTTTCTTTCCTATACGCCATCTGTTCATGGACAACTCTTATTTAGAATTCAAACTGTACAGTTTGAACTCCAAATAAGAGTTGTCCATTATAAAGCAATTGTAGCACAGCATTTTTTAAATAATTGAACCAAAGCTGTTAGTCTAAACGGTTTGACCCAATACTTGAACATACTTAATTTTTTATTTTAATCATTAATTTTTTAACAAATCAGTTTTTTTTTAAAATTGTTAGCATATTATTAGATACGATTTTGCGGACAGCGTCCTCAAAAATGTTCCATCCATACAACCTTTCCTTTCTTTTTTTCTTTCCTATTCGTCATCTGTCGAGAACAAAACAATTTAACACGACAATTACCTAACCTCCGATTTATTAACTCAGTTCTACCACTAAAAACTAGTGTTCATAATAACGAAACTATACCCAAAACTTGAACGACTGAGTTGACATAGTCCTAATTTGGGACAGGGAATTTATGAAATCAACGATAAAATCAATTAAGAAATCGCCTATTGGAATAATACCCGATAATTGAACTTGTAAATTTAATTACTTTGTTCAAATATTAGCATAGTATAAACCATAGTATTAGGCACAAATTTCATTGTTGAACAATGGTAGTTCCATAGTAATAGTAATATTAGAAACTCTGTAATAAGCGGGTAAATTAAAGAATTTCAATGATTAGATAAAACTATTAAGTTTCCTTATACCATTTCAGTACTCTACGCGTAAGCCTGCATATGCATGTTTGAAAGCACAACTCGAACGATAAATTTCTCGTAATGATAACCAATTTGATGTTGAGATATAAATACTATCGATAAAAGTTACTAAGATAATTTAAAAATGGAGACCCCATCAGCATAGAACTAGTCATAGAGCATAACTGAGTAGGTTTCTGCGGTAGTAGAGGCGGTACATTCTACATAAACCTGTAGTTTTTCGTTTGTTTATTGACATTAAAGTGATATTTTTGCATTCATTTAATAAGTACCTACGCATTTAAAAGTATTTTTATTACTTACTTACAAAATGTATACGCTGGTAAACATCTTAGCCTATTTGTGCAAAATGGGGTTACAGAATAATCAACAAATTTTTAGAGTTGTAGGTAATTCTGTAGCTCAGCCTACCCCACTCTGGGATTACAGGCGTGAAGGTGTATGTATGTATAAAATGTATCGATAACGATAAAAGACGATACACTTCCCTCTCTAAGCAAAGGTATATCTACTGAACAACACAGTGCGATTATAAGAACATTCTATATTCCTAGGAAACAATTTAGTAAAATAAATGATTGATTAAATAATTACACTAAATTCTCTCAAAACAAGATTAACATCACGTCTGGAGCACGTTTTATAAAGCTAAAAGCTACAATTTTAAAGGTCTAAACTGGCAACACTGCTTAAATGGCTGGGGCACGTTTTATAAAGCTACTAGTTACAATTTTACAGGTCTAAACTGGCAACACTGCTCAAAAGGCTGGTCCTTATTGGTAGAGGTTGTGTCAAATGGAAACTTGTAACCTGTCAATTGTAATTTGTAGCTTTATAAAACAGGCCCCTTGGTTTTTCCGTAACATGATTTGCAACAGCGCAACGCGCGAAAGGCATTTACACGGATCGGATGTGGCCCTACTTTGAAAATCGATGTTCGAAATTACGTTAGCTGAGTTAGCTCCTTCCCTGTAAATGGTCATTCGAGACTAAAACGAAAGAAAGGGGCGAAGATAAAATAATTTCGATGTTCAAAGTACCATCCGGGGAAATGCGTTTTTTCATTCGCGTCACATATACGACCCTACAAACGCAGGCATGACAAACTAGACTGAACGTTACCACTAGGTATCAATAACAATATCAGTGGATCACGCTATGTCCCGTCTATTACGCACAAGACCGGTCTGAGTGGAGAGCCCTGGGGGAGGCCTATGTCCAGCAGTGGCTGAGATACTTAATGTCTTTGATTATGATTTGGAAAACCAAATTAAGATATTTAAAAAAAAACTCGTTCTAAATAGGTCCGCCATTTTTTCGTAATAAGTAGGTGAGGTTACTTATAGTTCATAAATAATTTTAAATACCAATAACACTTTTAAATTCCACTCATGCTTTAAATAAGATCTTTATAAAATTCTATTCTTTAGAATAAAACTTGAAAAGCGACCGTTTTTAGGTGTATCCCACTTTAATACTACCTACTTACAGAATATACTAGGAAAATAAGGTTAGATGAAACGAGAAGGTCACACAATATAATAATTTATATCCATCAATAATTTGTATCATAAATTGTAGTATTCGTACTAATATTGGAAATGCGAATGTTACTACTTGTTTGTGGTTACACTTAAAACCAATAAACGGATTGTAATGAAATTTGGTTTGGAGATATCTTGAGCTCCGGGGCAGCACATACCTATACTAGGTACCTACTTTTGACCTTGGAAAAAACTACACTAACGGAGGGAATAGCGATAATCGGTTTTTACGTGCGTGGAGTCGCGAGCAACAGCTAGTTCTAAATAAAAAAATTAAAGATATTTGCGATAGCCAAAACCTAATGTTTGCCTGGATTTTAACGCGATTTTACATACTTATCTTGTTTTTAATTTCTAAAAAACCGTGTTTACATAATATTGGGAAAAGTGTTTATTTTTTCGTGAAATGTATGACTACCACCTAACCTAACCTAACCTAACCTAACTCCACTATGTTGTGAATGTAGATTTTAAGTATTCATGTGTTATGATTTCAGTACTAAATTGTCAACCAAAATTTGACGGCGGTATAACTGAATCTGGTGAAGAATCTAAGTCGAATTGAAAATCTAAGTTAAACCTAATAAAGTTGAAAGAAGACTAAATCCGAATCTAACAAAGAAAGTGATGGAGGAACTATCACGTCACGTTAAAGAAATGCAAGTGATAAACAAACGCATAGAACTAGTTCGTGCTTTTCTCACCGTTGAAAAAGACGAAGAATATGAAGTAGTTGAAGACTTAAACGACAAAAAGGATGAACAAGATCAAGAGTTGTCAATCTCACAACCGTTAGTACGAGATGAAGAGAATGCAGAAGATAAAGACTTAAAAGTCTTAAAACCACTTTTTGGTAAAACCACTGACAACGGAAATGGAGAGGTAAATAAGTACTGTTTTATTATTTAGGTTTATGACTTTAATTTAGGTTATAATTATTAATCTCTATGAATTTGCAGATGTTATTAACAGGCCAAACACCATCAGAGCAGTCCACAGCGTTAGAACAACGAAAGAAGAGTTGTGATTCTAGTGAAGAAGAAATCAATGACGCATTATTATTAGAAACGCTCCGAAACATCTGCGATATGTTTTTAAATGTGAAAGACGAAGAGGAAATAACAAGAGCATTCTGTGAAATGAACGTTAAAGGACCGTATTTTCACAGCTATGAAGAGTTCAACAGAGACTCATCACGCAAATACTGCGAAGAATTATGGACCGAGAAACACAACGAGTACCTAAAGAATCCTAACCGAATTCCAGATTTGGGCACCTTAATATTCTTCAAGCTGGCTTTATTTGTCTATCCTCCTTTTGAACTCTCACATCCGATTAACACTTCATGTTTGAATTTCATGTCAGAAATTTTAACAACTTGCAGATTTGAAAACGTTTACTCTATTTCTAGAGGTTTATTTGTATGTACTCTGATATCAGAATATACATTATTGACAAATAGGTCCTACGTGCCTGTTGCTGTTAACTTTTTAAAAGGCGTTTTGTTACTAAGCACTAAGTCTACCATTTTGAATTCCATCGAACCCGTGCCAACATTTGATTTGAACAAAGATTCTAAGATTTTACTTTTAGAAGACGACTGTTCTAAACTTGACGTTGGCATGAAAACGTCTGTACTTGATTTGCTCAAAGATTCCATAGAGAATGGGTTTAAAATTCGAACGCTTTATATCACTGTTTTATTGCTGGATAGATTTTATCCCAAGCTTAATGAAATGCGGGAACAGGAATTCATTTTCGCGGATCACATTAAATTACTAAATAGCTTGGAGTTGGAATTATATCCTGAAAAGGTCGCGAGTGCTGTAGAAAGGATTGTAAAATATATGAAAGGAACTTAAGAGTTGAAGACCAAGTATACGCTGTTGTCAAGTGGGAAGCCGAAACCTATGAAGTTGTATGAATATGAACCACATGTACACAAAGTGTAAGAAGTACTTTAATTATTCCTGCTATTCCTTTCCGCTTCTAAATATCCGTATATTGAGCTTTTTATTGAAATACCTAAATAATTATTTAGTATAATGTATGACATTCATAGCCTAAAGTGGCAATGGGCGGGGCACATAGCTCGAAGAGCCGACGGCCGTTGGGACAGAAAGGTTCCTCAGTGGAGACCACGATCTGGTAAGAGCAGCGTGAGACGAACGCCTGCACGATGGACGAATGACCTAATAAAGGTAGCAGGAAGCCAGTGGATCAACATTATATTCACCAGTGGACGACTACTAGCTGAGAAATGAAGATGATGATCATGGATGTAAGGTATTATATTTCCTCCTGACAGACTTTACCATTAGCCAGCAAGTCAGGCGAAACAAGAGCGCCATATGATGACTTTATGAGTTGTATAAAATAGATGCAACTTTGAGGTAATTTTGGGTGCGTACATGAGGCAGTCGGTCACAGTATTTCGCAGTTTTGAGAACCAGGTGGTTGAAATGTCCCCTCTGATTTACCTTATTTGATGAGGATTGAAAGACGCATCTTCCCGGGCCACAGTCTAGAGTCCTTTGTGGTTTTGCATTGCTTTAAATCCTCTCAGGTCTTTGCTGTCAGGTTATCGACTTCGTATACTTAGAGGTTGAAGTCATTTCTCACTTGTTGTGCATGGATGACATCAAAATTTTTGCATTGAAAAGCCAAGATGACAGTATTGGAAATCAAACAATAGTTCAATTGTGCGATAACGATGGAATTCGGTAAAGTTAAGTGTGCGGTACAATTCGGTGACCGATTCAGGGACACCGAAGGTTATGTCCAGGTTAGGTTTTGATACATAATGTCTAACAACTACCGGAATATATTCTGAGGGACGGTACGGTAGACATTGGCCGAGCGTGGCGTCGCCCCGGCGAGTCCCTCAGATGTATAATTTCCGGTTGTTCGCATTTGGTAAACGGTGAGTACTTGCACCCACTTGACCACGTAGCCAGGATCATCCATCAGCCACATGCTCTTCAATACGGTCTTGTCCAAAGTGCCGTACTAGAAGTATCTACACACTGGCGCCAGTTCTCGGAAATGGTCTTACTACGCTCTCGACACGAAGTGACCGCGATGTTGCCATCCCGGTCACTTCGTTTCGGAGAACGCACTCATAGCGAAGAGTCTCGATCAACACCTTTATAGACTCTCACAAGATGGCTAGATCAAGGGCCAGATAAAGAATGCAGTACTCGTCGACACGGCACGTATCGTCAGGAGGTTCCTTTCACTGCAGCCCTAAACATCCGTAGCTTAAGTCCTACCCCGCTGATGAATCGTTAACAACTTCGACGGCCTTCTAAACAAAATTACAGCCTCCGACTGTCACGGGAGTTGGCGTGACATGGACATTGAACATGACTTTCATCTTGTCCATGTTCATTCTCAAGCCAACTCGGTCGGACGCTCTACTGAGGTCAGCGAGCCTTGCACTTAGGTCCTCCATGGTCTCAGCCATGACTACGATATCGTCAGCGAATCGAAGGTGTGAGTGATGTACTCACCATTTATGTTGATGCCTCGTCCTTTCCAGTCCAGAAACTTAAAAGCATCCTCCAATGCAGCGGTGAACAGCTTCGGAGATATCACATCTCCTTGTCTGCCTCCCCGGAGCAGAGGGCTAAGGCATCGTGCTCTGATCCTGTAGTCGGACGGATATAGTGGCGTTTTCGTACAGGCACTTCAACACTTCGATATATCGGTATTCAACTTGGCACCGCTGGAGAGACTGCAGCACAGCCCATGTCTCGATCGAATCGAAGGCTTTCTCGTAGTCCACAAATGCAAGGCAAAGGGGGAGGTTATACTCTTCCGTGTTCTGTATAACCTGCCGCAACGCATGTATGTGGTCTACCGTACTATAAAGCACCCCCTGCCCCGCCGTTACCATGGCCGCTACCGGAGCCAGGAATAGCGGGCCGCCGGGGACTAGGGGTCTGGGCTGTTGTTGCATATTCATTTTGATTTAGAACCGTTGAGGGGAAAAATGCCGTAGTTGCCAAGATTGGCAGGCGGGTGAGACCGCAGTTATACCATCACTGCTGCCCATCCTCCGGTTTATCCCTTAGTCGCCTCTTACGACACCCACGGGAAGAGATGGGGTGGTGCTATTCTCGGCCGGCACCAAGACAGCAGGACTACAATCAGATAAATAAAACCCGTATTATCACATGACCTAGATCTTTGTTCCGGTCCCTTAATAACCATGCAATAAATACAATTTAAAAATGTTGTTTTTAGCACGTTGTCCTTCAAGTTAGTGTAAGGTACTCATGAGGTACTTAACATTATTTACATAATTTTGAGCCTCATTTCTTTCAACTACTTACTATTGAACAAATCGCTTGCAAAAACTCTTTTGTTTAGTAATGGCAGGTAAGTCGTTCATATAATATGTAGTATATTAAGTTAAATAGGGTAGTTTAAGGTTAGCGAGTATGTACCCGCTTCTAAAATAATAAATCAGTGTTCATCTGGCAAGCTGTGTTTCATTACATGGTGGCAGCGGTTAATTCATTAATTCGTTTGTACCAGTACCGGTTAAAAGTTTTTCGGATTCAATTCAGTGTATCAGTGGATAACGTACCTAACCAATTAATTACAAGATATGGAGCACGCACGACCGCCGGCGGAGTTACGTATTGACGGGAGCCCGGTCGCGAGAGCCGCCGCGTGGCAAAAATGGTGGAAACATTTTGAGGTGTTTTTGAAGCCTTCGGGTGTTAATAAAGAGAGTACGGACGTGCAGGCCAGCTTGCTGGTGAACCTCATAGGGCCAGAGGGTTATGAGATATACTCGACGTTTACTTTTGGCACTGATGAGAAAGCAGAAGATCTCACTTGTATAAAGAAAAAATTCGACTCACATTTCGGAACAAAATCTAATATCACGATGGTGCGTTTCAAATTTTTTACACGCAACCAGAATGCTGGTGAAACCATTAGCCAATATGTGACCGCGTTGAGAGTGCTGAGTCAAGAGTGCGAGTTCGATAAATTGGCCGAGGGCTTGATAAGGGATCGCATTGTTTGCGGGATCACAAATAATGTGGTAAGAGATCGGCTGCTAAGAGCAGACGGGTTAAACCTGGAAAAAGCAGTGCAAATATGTGAAGCGGATGAGATGTCCAAAGAGGAAAACAAACGGATCGAAGAGTCGTGTGTTCAAGTTAACGAGGTGGCCGGGGGCCGCGGCCTCCGCAGGCCGGCTCGGTGGCGCGGCGCTGGCGCGCGCTCCCGGGGAGGCCCGCAGCGCGGCGCGGCGCCCGCGCGGCAACGAGCGGCGTGTGCGCGCTGCGGCAGTATGTTCTGCCGGGATGAAGAGCGGTGCCCAGCGGTGAGGTCGACGTGTTTTGTGTGCGACCGCCGTGGTCATTTCGCGCGTGTGTGTAGTAGTAAACCGCTTACCAATATAGTGGACAATGTAAGCGTAGCGGAACATACGGACGACTCGGAAGGTGATGCGTTTTATGTGGACATGATTAGTGAACCGAAGCAGAGCAGTGAAGGTAACAAACAGTGGATCGAATATCTGGACTTTAAGGGTAAGCAACTCAGTTTCAAATTAGATACTGGATCGATGTTGAATATTCTTTCGAAGTCAGATTATGACCGATTAGGATTAAATGTGAAGGATCTTGTGGTTTATAATAAAAGAGTTTATTCATATACAGGAAATGTTGTGCCGATAATAGGAGAATGTAACTTAAAGTTGGAATTTAAAAATAAGATTTATGGTATTAATTTGGTTGTGGCCAATATGCGATGCCAAAATATTCTCGGGTTAAATGGATGTATTAAATTAGGAGTCATTCAAAGAGTAGATGGGCTTAATATTGCCGATTATACAGAGTTATTTAACGGGCTAGGAAAATTACCAGGGCAGCATAGGATTATCGTAGACAATTCCGTTCAGCCAGTTATATGCCCAGCGCGTAGGATCCCCATGGGTATGCGAGATAAATTGCACGGCGAATTAACTCGAATGGAGAAACTAGGAGTCATACGAAAGGTAACTCATCCAACCGATTGGGTAAATCCAATCGTCATAGCGGCTAAGAAAAGTGGTGAAATAAGGGTGTGTTTAGACCCGCGAGTCCTGAACACGGCGGTGCGGCGCGCGCACTTCGCGCTGCCGACCGTGAGCGAGCTGGCGGCGCGGTTGCGTGGCGCCGGCTGGTTCAGCGTGCTGGACGCGCGCTGCGGATTCTGGATGCTGCCGTTGGACGAGGCCAGTGCTGACCTGTGCACATTCAGTACGCCCTTCGGTAGGTTCCAGTTTTTAAGATTGCCTTATGGAGTTAATTGCGCGCCGGAGGTGTTCCACGCTAGAATACGACAGCACCTAGAAGACCTGGACGGGACGGACTCGTTCATTGATGATATTATTGTTTGGGGGGCCACAAAAGAAGAGCACGACGCGCGCCTGGAGCGCCTGCTACGGCGGGCTAAAGAGGTAGGGATTCGGTTTAACAAGGCCAAGTGCAAGTTTGGTGTGCGAGAGATTGTGTACCTGGGTCACGTGTTCGACGCGGAGGGAATGAGGCCCGATGAGGCAAAGGTGAAAGCTATAGTAGGTATGCCCGACCCGGTCGACCGAAAGTCTTTGGAGAGATTTTTAGGGATGGTGAACTACCTCTCCAAATTCATTCCTAATTATTCCGAATCAGTGGCCGTGCTACGAAGTCTTTTGAGGAAGGACTCGGAATGGTCATGGGACCAAGAACATTCCAAAGCGGTTAAATCACTTAAGGACAAAATTTCATCAGCGCCAGTGCTATCGCTGTATGCCGGTGACGTCCCGGTGGTGGTCTCGGTCGACGCAAGCTCGCAGGCTTTGGGCGCCGTACTTCTTCAGGGCGGGCGGCCGGTCGAGTTCGCTTCCGCCACGCTCACGGACGCGCAGCGTCGCTACGCGCAAATCGAAAAAGAAATGCTGGCAATAGTATTTGCGTGTGAGCGTTTTCACCAGTACGTGTTCGGTAGGAGTGACGTCACCGTACAGACGGACCATAAGCCGTTAGAATCAATTTTTAAAAAACCACTGTCTAATGTCCCAGCTCGTCTGCAACGTATGATGCTGCGTCTTCAGGGGTACGACATGAAGGTTGAGTATGTGCCTGGAAAATTTATGTATATCGCGGACACGTTATCCCGTGCGGCATTACCGGATCGGATGCACGAGCGAGTGAGCAAGGAGGTTGAAGCTCAAACGTGTTTCTTGATTGAACATTTACAGTATAGTGATGAGAAACTGGCCTTGGTTAAGCAAACTGTACAGAACGACGAACAGTGTAAGTTCATAATCGAATACATAGCAAACGGGTGGCCTAGAAATAGACACGAAGTGGACGCGCATAGTCGTGTGTTCTGGCCTTATAGGGAGACTTTACAATACGTTGAAGGGTTGATATTAAAGGGGAATCAGGTTTTTATTCCGTATGCGTTACGCGGCGAGATGGTGCGGCGCGTGCACGAGGGACACCTCGGCATCGAGCGCTGCAAGCGGCGCGCGCGCGAGGTGATGTTCTGGCCGGGGCTGGCGCAGGACGTGGAGCGCGCCGTGCGCGCGTGTGCCGCCTGTGCGCTGCACGCGCCGCCGCCGCGCCGAGAGCCGCTGCTGCCGCACGCAGTTCCGATTTTGCCGTGGTGTAAACTAGGTTCCGACATATTTGAATATAGGAAAAAATATTACCTAATACTTGTAGATTATTTCTCGAATTACGTGGAAATAAACGAGTTAGGTAGTATAAATAGTAAGTCAGTCGTTGCGGCTATGAAGGAGCAGTTCGCACGTCATGGTATACCGAAGGAGTTGGTTACGGACAACGGACCCGCGTACAGCTCTAGGGAGTTTTTGAATTTTGTTCGTGAATGGGAAATCACACATATTACCTCTTCACCCATGTATCCCCAGTCGAACGGAAAGAGCGAGCGCGCCGTGCGCACTGTTAAAAATCTGTTAAAGAGATGTGCGGATGCCGGGGAAGGTCATCACTTAAGTTTATTGAATTTTAGAGCTGCACCTCGAGACAACATAGATTCTCCTGCACAAATTTTATTCGGCAGGAGATTAAATACACGGCTGCCCATATACACACCGTTACTGACAGAAAAAGTCGACAATAAACATAATCACGAGGCAATTGAGAGGCAACAGCAAAACATTAAAGGTGCTTACGACAAATCCGCTCGAAACCTCCCTGCATTACCGCTGCATAGTAAAGTAGTGATAGCGGATGGTAACGAGCGCAGATTTATGCAAGTAGTGGCCAAAGCGGCGGAGCCACGGTCTTACATACTGCAGGACGCAGTAGGGCGTAAGTACCGAAGGAACCGCCGCCACATAATCAGCCGACTCGTCAAGCGAGAGGCGCCCGGCCACAGTGACGTCACCACGCCCGCCACGCCGCACATGGCGCCGGGGTGCTCAGGTGCAATGACTCATTACTCAGCTGATAATAAGGCGGGGGTACTTGAGCAAGACACCCAGGGTAGGGACGAAGTGAAGCCTCCTGTCACTAGGAGCAAAGCCCGTATGTTAGCAGAACAGGCACAACAATATTTTTAGGTTTTTAAATAAATAAATAAATAATAATAAAAAAAAAAACTACTTTTATTATAACTTGTACAACGAATACTCAAAACTAGATCTAATTATATTTATGCTTCTGGGTTACACATGTTTAAAAGTAAACTATACATTATGTAATGACTAAAGAAATTAACTATGTAAGTCTCATTGTGTGTGTAGGTATATAACTAGATATATAGATATTAAAATAAACTAAAAATAAGTACCTACGTAAATAAACATATGTAAACATTTGGTGAAGGGAAAAAATAGAATTAAAGTTTGAATTTCACAATTGTCTTATAGGTAGTATAGTGCATATCAGACGGAGTTAAAATTAAGTATGTCTTATTGTTTGCTAGCGCCATGCTTTTACATACGTAAATATACGTGTACACAATTGTTGTTTTGTTATTGTTAATGATAAGGAGAGAGATGTAGTATATTAAGTTAAATAGGGTAGTTTAAGGTTAGCAAGTATGTACCCGCTTCTAAAATAATAAATCAGTGTTCATCTGGCAAGCTGTGTTTCATTACATAATATACAAGACAAAGTGATGGACCAAGGACATTGCCTTGAGGAACTCCGGAACTGGCGTTTTGAATATTCGGTCAGCGCGTACCTATGTGAATTAATAACTAATTTAATATGGCAGGAGTGTGCGATATTCTCGTCCTATTTTTGTTTCCCGAGGGAAAACTGTTTTTTGTTCAAGGCTCGCAAGAATTTGAATAGTGTCTTATTCTTGCTTTGTGTTAAGTACTATTTAAGGCTATTTTGTCGGAATTACTGCGAATACTTAGAGGCATGTGAGAATAAATGTATGTTGTTGAATGTCTAAAATGTAAACCTATTGGTTTTCCACGTAGTTATAAATAAATAAATTAATAATGAAATAATATTACTTACTAAACAAGCGTCGCACTTACGATAGATACTTTTATAGATAGATACTTAGATACTTTTAACTTACTTCGATAAACAGTACTATTTAGATCAATTTAAAATCATTTTCACTTCTCATGCTCTTAAAATGCTACTTAAATCTCTGCGAATCGGGACTAAAGCAGCTTATTAATCTCTAGGGATTAAAGTAATTTAAAAAAAAAATAACTTTGGAAACCCCTAAACAACCAATCACCGTGTTTGTGGATGAAGGATTATCGCCATTTTCAGTGATTGTGTATGGACCATTTTTTTGAATGTCGAAATAACCTCAAAATGACAACTGTGCAAGTATATTAAAAAAAAGGATTTAATTTCGTGAAACACGATTAATTATTACGAATATGAATCTATTTAATCATATTAAGGCCGAACTCTTTTATTATGCGTGGTCCAATTACTTTTAAAATGGTTTCCAAGATTGAATCTGTTGGCTAAATATGCAAGCATTTAAAACATCACTTTACAAAAAAACCGCGGAACTTATTTTTCCTATTTGTATTTTGAATAGATGTTCATAACTTGTATAATATTGAGAGTACGTTGTTTAAAAATTTCACCAATTAATTGTGCAACTTTAGAAATTACGGAACAGAAATGTCATCATCATCATCCAGTGAAGAAGAATTAACGCCTAACTCCAGAATGGAGAAGAAAGCAAAAGAGGTGATACGAAATCTTTTGCCGCCAAAATCTAGTGGCATTTATTCAAAAACATACCAAACTTTTATTGATTTGAAAAGTGGGAAACAAATAACATCATTAATGTTAGATTAACGATAGTAATAATAAGATACCTAATTGTTAGTTTTAATTGTTAGAAACTTTTTTATAATAAATGTTGTAATTTTGTTTAGAACGTCGTTTTTTTCCTCGCATTCAAAGTGAAAAGTAGAGTGTTTAACGCGAGACTAAACAACCATAATGAGACTCGAACTACAGCCACCCTCGCTCGCAAGCTCGCTCGCGTGGCTAAACATCTCGTGTCATTATGGCTTGTTTTAGTCCCTCGTTGAACAATCTACTATTTCATGTCTGTCATGACTTTCTTGACAGACACACAAAATGGAGTTGACTAAGTTTGTAGTTTTTGTGTCACTTAAGTATTGTAGTATGTGTAAATTGATGTTTCTTCTTATGATGATTTTTTATTGTGTTTATACATATAGTTAAGTACATTTTCCCTTTGTATTACTATATAATATACTCTTTGACGATTGGAACTTTTGAAGAACAGTAACAACTTTCCTACTGGATCATATGTAACAGAAGATTACCCAAAGGACGTCCTTAAAACCAGGGAAGAACTAAAAATAAAATTGAGAGAGGAGGTTAATAAGGGAAACTCAGCAAAGATACGCTACGACCGACTTATTATTATCAAAAGAAAACCTGATCCCAACAACGCAACTGAAAAAAAAAACGCTCACCATCTAAATCACCCACTCAGGATCATCCCAACCATGAAACAACAAGGAAGGCTCCAAACAAAATCAATAAAACGGATGCATATAAATTCATGATCCGTCCCAGAACTAACTCTCTACCCAGCACAAGTAAGGATTAGCAACTAAAGAATGGCCTCCGGAGAACCAGCAAAACAAACAACTCTGCAACAAATAAAAATAACCATTCCCCAAGCCGGCAAGCGGTCACCGTGGGGAAGTACGACCGCCACCCTCCAGCGACAACACCACTGGAAAAAGGAAAAATACCTCGTCGCGCGAAACCACTACTAAAACCCAGACAAGAACAACAACAATCAAAAGATAAACAAAAAATTTTAAATGAATGCCGAAAACAAAAAGAGGAAAAAAGAAATCGACAACAGAACCCGAAACAAAGCAATTCTCTCAAAATTTGCTGTTACAACGTGAGATCTTTAGCATCTTCGGAAAGATATTTAGAACTAACAAATGCTTTGCAAAACATAAACCACGACATCGTAGGACTAAGCGAAGTTAGGAAGATGGGCTGTGACATAGAGGAATACAGAGACTACATCCTATGCTACATCGGTGAAACAAAAGGCCTACATGGAGTAGGATTTCTGATAAAAAAGAAGTGGAAAAATAGAATTACTAAATTCACAGGAATATCGGAAAGGGTAGCACTGCTGCAACTTAATATAGACAACCAAGATCTCTCAATAATTCAGGCATATGCACCCACCGAAAAATCAAATGAAGAAGAAATTCAAAAATTCTATGATGACTTAAAAAAAGCACATGCCGTAGGAGACAACAAACTCAAACATGCAATGGAATGTTGACGTTATGTGCCTCATAACATAATAGGCTGCGAAGTATGACGTTTCAGGTGCGGCTAGGACAAGAGGTCGATAATGGAATTTCATACAAATCTTGCAGGCCTAGGCCTGCAAAGTCCTCTTTTTTGATTTCCATTCCACATAAATTTGTGGCACAGGCATCATGACATTCAGCCACTATGCGTATTAAAAGAATCAATAAACGATTTGGTATGTACTTAGTGAAGTTTTATTTATATAATAAATCCACATGAACATAAGAATGTACTAGTTTTAGTTTTAATCTAAGCATGGCGGCTGTTTTATGAACAGTCTAATAGCTATTTTTTTTTAATATAGTAAGCCGCGCATACAACTTGTTTGCATGTTTATTTAAAGTACCAGGAGACCAGAGGTAATTAGGGGTAGGTACGTAGCGCAACTTAGATCGCAGGCGATGTAACTCGGTGTGGCGCAGCGGCGGCGGCGGCGCACCCGACACAGCGCAGATGACTGAGCACAGTAGGTTACTTTTAATGTTTATGCACTCCTAGTATGTGAGGTTGTAATTTTTGTTTTAATTTTTTAATGTGTTTGAGAAAAGCACTATACATACCTCGCCGTGAATATGAACTCGGCCGGCAACCACCTACTTCCCGGCCTCTGTAGTAATGTACTATTACTCTGGTTATACAAATTAAAGAAAAACAACAATGGCTTACATTTATGTTTATTAATCAAAGTATATACCTGATGTTTTGTCTTAAATCTAAAATATTTAATGTATTTAGGATGTCCGTTGCCAATTATCTGGAATCCGTAGAAGCCTGTTACGGGAAGAACTTCGTGCAAGATCCGCCTGAAGACAGCAAACTGGAAGTCGGGTATTTCTTCAAACAATTAGCTTAATTATAATTATATTTTTTATGAAATATACTATTAATATTTATTTTTTGGGCGATTTTTATTCTTAATAATGAAATTAGTGCCATCTATCTTGATTGAGTCGTACATCCATTTTCTATTACACCTGAAATAAAAGACAGATTTAATTACATAATTTAGTATTGCAAATCTTAATCTGTTAATCAACGGAGTAATTTATTGATTTAAAAATTGAACATCAGAAATATAAAACGGAAACCCTTTTCTTTGTTTCAGGTGGCTAAATTAAAAGTTCACCATGTGTTCACAGTAAAATAATGTTTTGTTTTGTTAAAGAGGTTTTAATGTGTAATGCTATGAAAACTAATACCAATTACAATCTAGAGACATCATTATGTGTATTTTACATTATTAAAGAGCCTCGGACCCGATCATTGGCAATGTCTTACGTTATTGATAATGCCAATTGAACATGTTTGATGTCTTTGATCATCAAAGACATCAAACGTGTTTATGTTTGCTGTGTTTGAAATGATTGTCAATGATTCTGTGAAACGGTGGTGAAATTATCATCATGTACCTTCAATCATGTATGTGTGATTGACCATCACTTCAATTGGATTCATATATATGTATGTTCTATGGTGATAGACAATCACACTTGATCTTCTCCAGTAGGGCATGAATACCAAGACCTCGGAATCTCGGACCAATTTTCCAGATATTACAATTCCGAGATTAGACAGAGCAATACCGGAACAGTTTCAATATAGAAATTGAATTCCGATATTGGGCCTATCAATATCGTAAATTTGATATTCATTACCTTTTAATTCTGGTATTGTAATATCGAAACAAACAGTACTTTGGAGTTATCTGTGGAGTTGCCTGGTGTAATTTCAAGTTCCAACACATGATGACATCACCTTCATTACACATGTAGTATCAGATGATTTCGAGTATCAGAATTGAAAGTTTGTATTGAATATTGAATAGAAAGTGTGTTTTTCTAATAGATCCCCAATTCAGATACCAGTTTAGGAATTCCAATATTGAGTCACAATACTGAATTTCAATTCCGGTATTGGAAATGGTCCGATACTGCTTGCCCGTCTTCGGGGTGCTTATGAGTCTACTTGTTCATAGCACAAAAATATATAATTGTTATCTAATGGCTTATGATTGTGTATACTAATACAACACTTAATTTTGTTTTTCCAAAAACTAATGACATATAATATTATCATTTGAGTTTGACCAATAAACCTTTTCAGGTTTTCAAAGCCAAAATGACAAAAGCGTAACCCTATAGTTTCATCACATCCGTCAGTCTGTCTGCCTGTCTGTAAGTTGCAGGTATTTTAGTCAAAACATTACAAGATGAATGTTAATGAAATTTGGAGTATAGGTGTATAAGCCTTAGTTTGGTAGTTAAATATTTCTAGGGGAGGCACTCCATGCATGTAACAGAAGCAGAAAAAAATAATCAGAGATAGATAGTAACCCAGAAATAGACAAGGTAATTTGGTTGTTTCTGTTCATTTACGATGGGTCCTCAATCCTCGAGGCATACCTGCAGACATGGCCGCATTTGCAGGAGTTGCACTTGGGACACGGGAAATGGCAACCAGGACACTCTTCATCCAGGCAGTCGCACAGATCTTTACCAGTCGCCGCTACCAGACCATATTCATTGTATATTGGTTTACTTTTAGAACTAAAAAAAAACAATAACATAATAATCTGAAATTCACCATACTTACGTAGTGGGAGAAACGGAGCAACTTACTTCATAAAATAGTTTTTGCGTTCTAGCTTGCGACGTTCCCGTGCCGAAGTTTCAGGATTGAAGTTGTTTAAAAAGCTCATTGTTTTGCGGGGCTAACGCTACTATTTGTTTACAAAGTGAAGCAATACAAAATACGAAATGTATAATACAACTAAATATACGTTATTTCTTCTTCGTTTATATTTATGGCGATTTCGCTTTACTTAATCCTAAAACTTGCGATGTTTTGTTTATGTGATGAATGAATGACTGATGGATGAGATGATGTTCGTCCGTCAAGTGGAGCCCACAGATTATAAGAGTCGAGCCCACAGATTATGGGCCGACCGCTCCAATTGATCGCGCCGTCGAAAAGCGACTCAACGTTTCGGTTTAAGCAGGCAATACCTACGGTACGTCACAATTAAAAACATTATTTTATATTCCATATTAGTATTATACCTATTTTATGAAGTCAAAGTTGAAATAATTATAAGCACCTGTATTTTTTATTTATTTAAATGTAACAACATGTGTGGGCGATGGTACCTATGACTTTTCAAGTCGCCTACTCTGTTTACGCTGCTAAGTTTGAAAGTAACCTTAAATATTGTTAAGACTGACGTAAACGTGTGATTTAATTTAACTGCATAACACAATCAATACACAGTTAAGTGTTGCCAGATCTGCAGATTTATCAGTAGATCTACGTGATATTGGAAAATTCAACATCTGCTACTCTAATAGACATCTACGAAATCTACTTGATTATTCCCAATCGTCGGAAATTTACTTACTCGAGTTTTTCATAGGTACGGACGGAATGAAAAAGACAACAAAATGCATTTTGTACCTTAAAACTGCTTTACAATGTAGTAGTTTACGTATACTTCAAAATAGTTCTAACTACGAAAATGACTGTGGCACTAATATTGTAACCCGCGAAAATATAGTTTTGGCGTCACTTTTTTAAATCTACAGATTTTTCCTAGTTATTTTACTGTTTGGCTTAAATTTCATCTAGCAACACTAACGATGGATTTTAAGATTTTACCTTGGCACTAATTTTCTATTTCTCGTAATTGTTTCTACCAGTTTCATCAATTTCCTGATAACTTCTTACCGGTGAGTAATGTACTATAACTCAATTAGATAGAGGCACCAAAAGACGAACGGTTTACGGACTACACCGACTTTGAACGGTCTGTTCTCAGTGAAATTAACAATTTTCATCCATTTCCTTTTCTGCACGACACAGATTTTTTTCTAAAATGAAGTTGAAGTTGACAAAGGTTATTATTATAAATAAACCAGGTTTTTTTTTAAATCGATGGGTATTTAAATTTACCGATTTGACCAATACTTGAACAAACACCCTAATTTTGAACGGTTTGACCCCAGTACTTGAACTTAATGTAAAAACCTATTGCATTGTCAATTATTACTATGATGGATTAATACGCTTGGAGTATTTTAAAATAAAAGCCACCTTTCTGCATTAAAATAACCAATGTAATCGTTAGCCGACACAACCATTTACACCCGGTGAGCGTCCTAGACATACCTTAATAATTTGTGGTCCTAGACGTCTCGCATAGACTATTGAACTCTAGCTTTTGTACTTTATCTTTATTACAGACCTTGGCATCAAGCCATTGTTATTGTACATTCACAATTTGGAACTTTAGAAACTAAATACATGTTAACTTTTTTTTTTTTTTTTTTAATTTATTATTCATATTATTTATAAAAAATTACAAAGATATTGGCTTAATACAGCGAACGGAAACCGTATGCGGTTTATTTGTCGCTGCCATCGCTCAGTACTATTTAACTTATTTTAATTTAAGTAAGGAAAAACTAATCTAATCGCCACTTTTATGACCAACCTGCAAATACATTTGTTTGAGATTTTTTTTACATTTTTGAGGATCATTTCGAATCTTATCATACTCACAGGAGGGTATGCTATTTAATATTAGCGGGAGGAGGTACTCCCACGTTCGCTTGCCGTAAACATTATTAGACGTTGGGAGTATGTACCTTTGCAAGTAGGATAAGCTTCGCAACTGTGTGCCTCTATTTCTTGGTTTCAGTTTATCCACATTTTGAATTTCATCGCAGGTTAGGGCGATATTAAACTTATTATATACACTAATAACATTACAATATTTTAACAATTCTATATCATTATTTTTATACTTCTTTCTAATAGACGTAGGTACAATCGTTTTTAGCAGCCTTAGTTGTAAGTTGTAAATATTTTCAATATAGCTTTTATATGTCCTACCATAACTGCTCAGACTATAATTAATGACAGAGTCCGCTAGTGCCATGTACAACATTCTTAGGGTGCTGTAAGGAAGTTTATGTTTTAGTATTGACAATTTGGCGAGTACAGCTCTAAGTTTTCGGCATACATAGTCTATGTGTGGACGCCAGTTTAATTTACTATCTATTATTAATCCGAGATAAGTGTGTTTACTAACTAATTCTAAAGGTTCACATTTACAGATGTTTTTAGTATTATCACAATGGAGACACAAATGGCTGTGTAACATGACACTAGGATTGGTACAAACTTTCTGATGGGCAGAATGAATATGCATCAATTTTGTTTTTTGGCAATTGATTACTAGGCCCACGTCATGGGCCCATTTACTGAGCAGGTTGAGGTTATGTTGCATTATTCTTTCCGCCACGTGAATATCTTTTTGCGCTGTGAGTAGACATGTGTCGTCAGCAAATTGGTATACTGACCCTTCTGTAAATATATTAGGCATATCATTCACATACATCAGATATTCAGTCGGTCCAAAAATAGACCCTTGTGCCGTGCCTCTTTCCGTTAGAGTCATGTCACTGTACTCGTCACCTATCCTAACAGTTGTAAAGCGGTTTGAGTGGTAGTTTCTAAAAAAGTCTAGGAGGGGACCTTGAATACCACTTCTAGATAAAGTATCGTATAGAGTGTTGTAGTTTAGGGTATCAAAGGCCTTACTGAAGTCAACGAATATAGCTAGCACATGTTTTTTCTCATTTAAATAACTATTGACCTCATTTGTGAATTGGCTAAGCAATTGTGATGTGCTTTTCTTTTTTTGAAAACCGAATTGTTTGTTGTGAATAATATTATTATTTGTTAGAAATTTGTTAATGTTAAGTCCGAAATATTTTTCTATTATTTTATCCATGCAGGACAAAATAGTAATAGGCCTGTAGTTGTTAACATCATTGAAGGCACCTTTTTTATGTATCGGCCGGATAGTACCAATTTTTAATTTTTCTGGATAAGTAGATGACTTTATGCACGTGTTTATCAGATGTGCGATAATTGGGGTAATTTCAGATTTAACGCATTTTATATCTTTAGCTCGGATACCGTCTATTCCAGGACTTTTTTTGTCATTTAAATGTTTCAATATAGAAAATACCACCTCATCCGTAGCTTTACTTAATTTCATTGTTAGAATAGGTTCTACGAGATAAGAGCTATCCGTCAGCAAAGGTTTGTTACACTGAATGCATATTTTTTTTACATTACTATTAAATTCATTTGAGAAGTTATGTACAATGTTTTGTAAGCTTTTCTTTTCGAATGCTTTTATAATGATATCATCAATGGTCTTAGTAATTTTTCCACATAGCCTATTTATAATTTCCCAGACTTTTTTTGGATTTCTAAAATTATTACATATTTCTTTTTTAGTGTGTATATTTTTTAAATTGTAAATATATTTATTGGTCTTATTTCTATATTTATTATAAAGTATCTTGTTTTTAACATTACTTTGATCCCTTTGCCATATTTTAAGCAATTCGGCCTTTTTTTTACACATATAAATTGCTCTTTTATTAATCCATTCACACGTACTTCTTTTACATGATTTTATTGTAACTCGAATTTTATAGTTGTTGTATACGTTATTAAACTTGTCAACAATAAAACTCAACACATCGTTTGGATTATCGTAATTTAGGCCGGGACTCCAATCAATTTTCCTCAATGCAATTTGGACCTTATTGTTGTCAAGCTTGATTATCGTTTTACGTTGCATCAACAACTCCGCGTTATCAGTAACGAGAGCGACACCGGTCATAAAGTGATCAGCTGGCGCATTTTTTATGACAGCTGTTTTTATCAGTGCAATGCGCCCGCTCCGGTTCGCTGCGCTCCGAATGAGTATATGGTCAATACACGACCTAGTTATACTGTCGCCCCTTAATTCTATGCGGGTGTACTGATTTATCCCAACCTCAAACCCGTTATCGCCTATGGTATTTAGGTATTTCGTTACGACTGGGTTGTTTTGCTTAATATCAATATTAACATCTCCTAAAATACAACAGTTACGTTTATTGGATAGGGACGAGATAAGTTGGGATAATTCAGAGATAAAAAACAATTTATTTAGGTTCGGGGGCCTATATACGGCACATAAGTCAACAGTTAGGTTATTATTGGTTTTTAACATACCTAGGATACATTCAAAGTTCATCGTTGATGTATTCGTCCTTATAAATTGTATACTTTTGTGAACATACACGATAATACCACCTCCCTTCCTATTAGAGCGAAGTTGTGGAAATAACTCGTAGCCATCGAGCTCAAACAGTCTTACACAGTCGTCTGATACGTTGGCTTCGGTGACAACAATAACATGCACCGTGCGGCAGCTGCTTG
This sequence comes from Acleris sparsana, assembly GCA_923062465.1. Classification (NCBI taxonomy): domain Eukaryota; kingdom Metazoa; phylum Arthropoda; class Insecta; order Lepidoptera; family Tortricidae; genus Acleris; species Acleris sparsana. The sequence goes on from OV281307.1 coordinate 1,439,439, forward strand.
TAACTATATGTTCTAGTTGTGGAAAGTTTTTGATCAATGATCGTATGTTAACATGTAGTGCTACTAATGAGTGATGTTGCATTGGTATAACGTCTACAAATTGGTTCCAATCGTCTAGATTTTCTTCAGTTATATTTGATTCGTATTCGTCCATTTTAGTTTAACTCGTAGATCGGTTATATATTATTCATCTCTGGTACAAGGTTACAAGCCTATTTATGTCGTTTTCCGATTTAATGGCATTAGCCTTTTCTTTGTCAGCCCTGCGGGTTAATACAACCCCGTCCTTAAACCATACATATTTACAAAGGCCTGTGGTTTTTAGCGCCATTTTGGCTTTCCATAATAGAAACGAGTTCCGGGGAGTTAACGACTCTTGTACGTATATTTTTGAGTCTGCCTGCCATCCTAGGTCCTTGGTGTTAAGGTTTGCGGTTTTGGCAGCTCCAATCCACAGGTCGCGTCGTCCTTTTTGTAGTGAGACAATAATCGGGGGGGTCCTATTACTTTGAGATCCAGTACGGATATTCTTTTTTCTGTAAACTTTAATAACATCATCTGGGCTTTGATTAAGTTTTGTGCTAATTTGATCGGTTATTATCTTCACATCTTCGTTTTCTTGTTCTTTTATTCCGTGTATTTCAAGTTCGTTAAGTAACGAGTTCTGTTCCGTACTATTCATCCTTTGTTCCAGAGCCTCATTTTTTAAGGCTAGGTTCGTGCACATATTTTTTAAAGCAATATGCTCGTTCTCATAGTCTCTCATTTTTTGTTCATAATCATCAATCTTGTCTGCATAGAACTTTAATGCAGTTTGTAACTCCATTCGTACCACCTCGCGCACTTCTCGTCGTATATCGCTAAGCATTTTGCCCGTGCCTGTTGCCGTTGGCAGTGACTCCGTGTCTGTGATGTCCTCCTCTTCAGGGTCAGGCATAATAAACGACATTCGCTTAGATTTGACATTACCAGCGCAATTACGGCACTTCCAGTCCGCTGATTCGGTGATGCAAAGAGTGCCGAGTTGCTCCGGTGTTAGGTTAGCACACGTCCCGTGTATCCATTTGGAGCACTTATTACACTGTAATCCAGGAGCCTTTTTTGTCACTAGCTTGATACACCGGGCACACTTAGCACCTTTAACCATTTTAATTGTTTAAATAGATGATAATTGGTAGTAATTACATATATTTTTAACTGCATCGGTAGGTATCTATTTAACATTGTTAACATAATAATATGGGTAGATAGACTTATGTAAATGTCATGGATTCAGGGACAGAGTCCATGAGAATGTTGTGTCCATAAAGCTTTACGTTTTTTTTTTAAATAATTAAAAGCCTGACCAGTAAAATAAAAAAGCCTCGCCGTATTGCGGAAATTATGATCCCATTAAAGGATTTTTATAATCTGGTCTCTTGGCCCTTTTCCTAACGCACCCACAATTGCAATCGACTTCAGAGTGGAACAATTGTTTTCATTTTATAAGCAGACTCGCCATCGCACTGTCAAAATCAAAACGATGGCGAGTGCGAGTGCGTTAGGCAATAAGGCAGGACACAACTTACCTACCGTCCGATTTATTGACGAAATTCTATTTAAGTTTCTGTACAGTGGCACCATGAATACTATTTTTGTGTTTTCTAATAAATTAAAATATTGTGTTGAAATCAAACTTGTTCGCCCGTTAATCGTTTATTAACGAAGTTAACAATATGCTCAAGGAATTAACTAGTTACCTTCTGAAAATGTTTTAAACGCTCTAGTTAAAAGTCCGTTACATTGGTTGTTTGATGACAATGTTGTCATTTGTTTGTTTAGATTATGCGCTAAGCCTGGCTCGTACGTTCGGCAAATCTAATGTTGAACTCATTGTCAGTCAGTTAAAAAAGTTAGTTTAGAAAAGCCCACAAATCTCTGAAAAAACAATTCTAGAATTTGGTGACATCGGATCTGGTTTAAAAATGCTGCCTTTCTAGGTGAACCAGCTTAAATAAATACCTATTCTTATTAAATCGTACAGGTCGACACACTTAAAAAGAGCTCCAAGTGGCTAGTGGAGGGGATATGTTTGCGCATATTGTCTACTGACCAACCAATAGCGTGGCAGCAAAACGAAGCGGTTGCGGTTTACCCTCCATCGCCCCCACCAATTTGGTCCGTAATTTACTCACTGCCACGTAGGTCGCTTGGGGTCTTTTTACGTGTGTCTACTTGTGCATTGCTATTTCATTTAGTGCTTACGGCCAGTCTTCGTCGGTGTCTGTTAATTCGTTTGTAGGTATGTCACAGCAGTTTTTTTCCAACAACTCAGGCGCTATCAACTTATTTGCTTGTGCCCGCATCTACTTTCCGTATAAAAAAAAACGGCACAGCAAATTTTATGTGAAAAGGACTAGAATGAAGTGTTGAAACGGCGATTTGAATATATCTTTTATTTTATTTCTTAAGTAGGTTGGCCAACAGATAAAACACCAAAAACTTAATTTCATAATCTCATGTGTAGAGAGTGACAGGGTGTTTACCCAATTAGGGGTGTCAAATAACTGGTTTTTCGTAACTTATTTCTTGATAAATTTAAATTTACAGTTTACCACCCCGATAGTTTAGTTTAGTTTATTTATTTGTCAATGTAATATTACAATATTAGTTGCATTGCATGTCAAAAAATACGAAATTACATTGAGATCGTCAAAACATAAATATTAATAATCAAAGAATAAAATACAATAATAATTCATAAATTAAAACAATAAAAGTTAAACATCTAATAATGGTCATTCATCCGATGTCAAAATATGTACAATGAGTAATAAATGTCAACAAAATAATAAATTTACATTTCCATTTTCATATATTCATCCACGGAGTATAACGGATTATTCAATAAAAAGATATATCCAAAGTTTAGCAAAAGTGGTGTCAAATAACTTGTTTTTTGTGACTTACTTCTTGATTAATTTAAACTTAAAAATGAACACCCGCCTTATATCCAAAGTATGTGCCAAAAAATCGGAAAAGTCCTGACTTTGACGAAGCAAATTTAAATTTGACAGATAATTATTAATTTGTAAGGGTCAATAAAATGTATTTTGAAAACATAATATTTTAGTATTTATAACATCGATCCTATAAAACCTATGTTAAGATTTGGACAAGTCCAATAAACCCTCTGTGCGTGAGTCCAATTCGCTCTTGACTGGTTTTTTTTAAGGCCAAATTATTTACCAGTCTAACCGATAGATACATATATATTATAAGGGACAATGTCACACCGATTGACCTAGTCCCAAACTAAGCTCCAGGCTTATTGTTGTGTATCATTCCTGTCAAATGATAATTTTAATCCATTTTAATCAATATATATAAAAGGCAAACCTGACTGACTTACATATCAAAGCACAGCCGAAACTGCTGTACCTAGAAACTTGAATATTGGTAAAGGGATTCCTTTCATGATGTAAGTGTGCTCACTTACATCATGAAAGGAATCCCTTTACCAATATTAACCCATTAGGGGTTGAATTTCCTAAAATCCTTTCTTAGTGCTCTAAGAAAGGATTTTAGGAAATTCAACCCCTAATGGGTTAAAATAGGGGGAGTAGCGGGAAACTATTTCTACGCGTTGGAACTCGCGGGCGTCCTCTAGTATACTTATGAAAGGCTAAATGTCCCTACACGTAATGCGAAATGAACGTCAATAATAAATAGCCTTTTAGACGTACATCTATTTTAGAGGTTAATAAATTCTTGATTCTATATTATATACCTACCTTAATTAACTAAACTACAGGGGCCTGTTTCATAAAGCTACAAATAACAATTTACAGGTTACAAGTTTCCATTTGACACAACCTCGACCAATGAGGACCAGCCATTTGAGCAGTGTTGCCAGTTTAGATCAGTAAAATTGTAACTTGTAGCTTTATAAAACGTGCCCCTGGTTTTTCTTTATTTGCATAAGTACCTATCCCTATATATGGTTAACTTTTAACGGTTAAGTTTGCGGTTTTTTTTTCAATTTTTTACTTTTTAACGATTAACTAAGTTAACTTTTTAACCAACGAGTACATTACGAAAAGATTTGTAATTTTTTCCGTTATATGTATACCTATAAGTCTACGACGTCGTGAATGTAGATCTCAAGAAATCATGTGTTATGCTTTCAGTTCCAAATACTCGAACTCGGCGGCGGTATAACTGAATCTGGTCAACAGTCTGAATCGAACTCAGGATCCAAATCTAAAACGAATAAAGCTGTGAGAAGACTCAATAGGAAATTGACAAAGAAAGTGATGGAGGAAATATCACGTTGTATTAAAAACTCTGATGTAAAAAACATACGCCAAGAAGTAGTTCGTGCTTTTATCCGCGCTAAAAACGACGCAAAGTATGAAGAAGTTGAGGACTTAAAAAACGAACAGTATGGAGCAGATCAATACTTAAACGTCTTAAAACTGTTTGCAGAAGATGAAGACTTACGAGTAAAAGACGAAGAGTATGAAGAAGATGAAGACTTAAAAGTCTTAAAACCATTTTTAGGTAAAACAACTAACTATGGAAATTTACAGGTAAATAATTTATTACTGTTTAAGTACTTATATGGCTTAAATTTAGGTGACAATAAATTAAATGTTTATCTATTTTCAGGAATTATTGTCAGGAAAAACACCATCAGAGCAGTCAACAGCTTTACAAAACTTAATAAAGAGTTACGATCCCAGCTCAGAAGGAAACAACAAGGCGTTATTATCACAATTATTCGCCAATTTGCTCCAATATGTCAATGATCTTTTCTCAAATCTGAAAGATGAAGCGGAATTAAAAAGATCATTCTTAATAATGAACAGTATAGCACCATATTTTTACGACATTGCCTTAATCGACAGAGTCTCATCACGGAAATCATTCGCAGAATTATTGACCGAGAAACACAACGAGTATAGAAAGAAGCCTGACCAAATTCCAGATTTAGACACCTTAATATTCTTCAAGCTGGTTTCTCGTCTGTATCCTACTTCTCAATTCCCACATCCGGTAACCTCGCCATGTTTGACTTTCATGACAGAAATTCTAACGACTGGCAAATTTGAAAACGCTCGCTCTATTTCTAGAGGTTTATTTGTATGTACTCTAATATTAGAATATACAATATTGACAAAAAGGTACGTGCCTGCTGTTGTTAAATTTTTAAGAGACATTTTGTTTTTAAGCGCTAAGCCCATGCCGCCATTTGATTTGCACAAAGACATTAAGATTTTAATTTTAGAAGACGACTGTTCTAAACTTGAAGCTGGCATGAAAATGTCTCGAAAAGATTTGCTTACAGATTCCATAGACAACTTGTTTAAAATTCGAGCGCTTTCAACCACTGCTTTATTGTTGGAGGAATTTTTCGACAATTGTAACCAAATGGGGCCAGAGTCACAGGAATGCATTTTCGATGCTCACATACATTTACTTAGTAGTTTGGAGTTGGAATTATATCCTGAAAGGGTGGCGAGTGCTATAGAAAGGATTATAAAGTATATGAAAGGAACTTAGGAGCTGAAGACTATATGCCTACGCCGTTGTCAAGTAGAAAAACAAAATCTATGAAGTTATATGAAGATGTATAGGCAGTGTAACAAGTATTTTTACTATTCCTGTCTTCAACGTAGAAATCTTTTCTTCTTGATATTCATGAATATAATGATAATGGATGTACTTACTTAAGGTCGACTTCTGCTATACTAAGGAGCTCCTCCTCTTAGATGTGACCATTTGCCGGTAAGGCAGGCGAAATAAGGGAGCCCTTTCTAACGCTTTGATGAAATATTAAAACGCACGTGACTCGGTGCTTCACTCATGGCTCAGATGGATCTTGGAGCTGTATAAAGTTCATGCAACATTGTGGTCCTTTTGGGTCCACACATATTGTTCAGAACCTAATATATGCATGTAGCTATGTAGATACAGTTATGTTTGCGACTGCACACATAATTCGGCATTAAAACTCGCGTGATCTTATAATGAAATCGTGTTTTAATGCCTCATTATGCACCAGTCACATAAACTACTATTAGTATATGTAAATTGATGTGTAATTCTATTATTCTCTTGGTGGTTTTAAATATGTAACGTGAATTCCATGTCGAATTTAGTCTCCTGTAATCGTGCTTGATGTCTATGCACAAATGTGTAAAGATTAAACTTTCCTTATAATAACATATTTTGTATGTTTATGATACGGTTGTTTTATCTCAGGAAAGCGGATGGGCCATACTAGTAGTTGTACCGCGTATAGACACGGACACTTCGGCGACGCTGGGCTATGGAGCTACGCACTCGTAGATAACTTCCACGAGCAGCTCCACACAAGTATGACCCGCTTTCTTGAGATAAAGCAACTGTAACGATCTTCCTATACCTGGTAAAACGCCTTATTATAACACAAGATATTGTAGTAGAGTCCGACCAGCGACTCTTGACACAAGCATTTTTTTCTAATTCTTTACATGGCAACAATATTACCTATGGAATAAACTGTCACATTATGAGGACCTACCTACCTATCCAGTCGCCTACCTATACCTATGCGTTTCGTGTTACCAGCTAGTGCTATTTCAAATTTGTCTCCATTTTTTGGGTCACGACTCACTAGTCAGACTCTATTAAACAAATGTGATCTTGCGGCCGCTATTCCCCATAACTACCTACTTAAGTGAGAGACCGAGTTAGTGGACAGACTCCTTTCAAACGTTGGCTTCAACTTCAAAAACTGATTACAGTCTTGCACCTGCTTCGAAAATCGAAGTTCGAAGTTACGTTAGCTCCATTTCTGTTACTCGTAATTCGAGACTAAATCGAGAGAAAGAGATGAAGAGTATGGTTAACGTACGTTACTTAGCGTTCCAGTCCCTTGTAATGCGTGTCAAGATAACTTTATAATATGAGGCCCTGCTTTGAAAATTGAAGTTTAAAGTTACGTCTTTCGTACTCCATCCCTCTCTTTCGATTAAGTCTCTAGTAACGGGTGACAGCGACTGGGCATCTGAAGTTTCGAATTTAGCGGTTCGTTGTAACCATTCCAGGGGCTCTACTTTGAAATTCGCAATTTGATCTTCGGATCGCCCCGTCACTTTCTTGCGAATAAGTTATGCGTCGGGAGCAAAAGGGATAGCAATAAACGAAGTTCGAATGACGGATTTCAAAGTAGAGCACCAGAGGCTCTACTTTGAAAATCGAAGTTCGAAGTTACGTTAGCTCCATCACCGTCGCTCGTCATTCGAGGCTAAATCGAGAGAAAAGGATGGAGCTAACATTCCCTCGAACTTCGATTTTCAAAGTAGAGCCTCTGTGACGTCAGCGAGTCGATCGATCGCGCCGCTCCTTTCACAAGAAACTCTGAATGTTCCGGTTTAAGCAGACATTATTTACGGTACGGTACAGATTGTTTAATATTATAAAATTAATGCCTATTTTAATTTAAATCAGAGTGTTCAAAGCAGAGCCTTTTTTTATTACAATGAAACAACTATAAAATACACGCGAAAATGAACGTAGATTGGAACGAAATCAACATGGACTTTTTCAAGTTACTCCTTGTCACGCTGCTAAATTGGGAAGTAACCTGTAGTGTTGTTCTCCTTGACGTAAACGTGTGTTTTCATTTAACCGCATAACATAATCAATACACACACATTCAGTGTTGCCTGATCTACTGATTTATCAGTAGTTTAACGTCATTTTTAAAATATACTGTACCACTGCTCAAATAGGAGTAGATTTTTTAAATATTGAAAATGTTCACGCAATCTACTTGAATTACTGATATTTAATTATTAAGACTCGATTTCTTTGAACATTCTCTGCTCGTAATTTAAACTTTTGTGAATCCATATGATGTACGGTCGGAGTGAAATGAGCAAAATCATCCAATTTGTACGTAAAAACCTCTGCTGTATGGTAATGGTGGTTGGGGAAGCTATTGTACCCCGGACAGTTTACATGTCTTTGACTTTTTGAAAAAAAAAACGAGATGCTTCAGAATTGCTAAATGTGCGAATATGTAAAGTTGTACTATTATACTACATTCCGGGATATGACATTAAACGATCCTTTTGTTAGTTTAGACGGGACAGGCTGATGGAAAAAAAGGGAATAGTGTCCATAGTACAACACCACCCCTGATTTACATGGGACCCTCGGTGTTGTACCTTGGACACAACATTTTTGCCAAGAAAACACCTAATACTCATCCAGTATTTATTTAAGAATGATATAATACGCAACTCGGACGAAAACTTTTTATACCTTTTCATAGGTTCCTTAGTAAAATTTACCAGTACATATCCCTGAGAACAGTTAAAAACATCAACAAAAATGTGATTAACAATAGAAATAGTAATAAATATTGAACATGTCATAAAAAATGCAAAATAATATAAGAATTAGAAAGCTTTGGAATTCTTCTACCTTAGTCCGTAGTCCAAGGTACAACCTCTAAGTTCGGTGTCCAAGGTACAACAAAGCAACTTTGTTTTAAAGTACGCTTCGTAAACGCACTTCGTCTAAAAGTCGGGTTAAAACGACCGCACTATCTGATAGCTGTTTAATGTAGCTTTAGCATGCGTCATTCAGTTTTATCATATATCTACGAAACACTGAATAAACGAGTTTGACATAAAGTTCTAAAAACTCACTTTCTGTATCAAATTATATATTTTTGTTATTTTCTCGATGCGCTCTTGAAGTCTCGACTGTCGAGTTTCGTTCGAACTTTACCTTCATTTTCATAGATAATGGTTCAAATGACATGGATATTATTTTTGAGGGGTGCGGGATACTTTAAATATTGTCAACTGTCCGAGGTAAAACTATGTCCGGGGTACAGCAGCTTCCTTTTATGTATCCTCCAAAGTAGGTCTAACTAGGGAAATGATTAAGTCAACAGTGTCACGTGTATACCTGTTAACCGTTGAAAATAATTGGTTTCACTATCTCAAATCTACTGATTATTTCCTTAATGTACCTATTGATAAAATTGTAGTATATTCTTCTGATTGGTTTGAGTTCCACCTGGCAACACTGTCACTGGATTTAAAGATTTCACCACAGCAGTGCTATATTCCATTTCTCGTACCAGTTTTCTTCAGTTGCATCGGTTTTCCTGCTGGTTTCTCATCAGGTTAGTAATGTGCTTTACTCAGTTGGGTAGGGGCACCAAACGATGAACGGCTAAGCGACTACACCAACTTTGAACAGTTTATTACTTGGCTTTTGTACGATGCAGTTTATATTCTTAATTGGAGTAGGCTATGATAAAGCTTAGCTGTTATAACCGTATTTTTCTTAAATTTGATATAATTTAAAGGTATCTACCGATTTGATCAATATGGCCTAATTGGAAACTGTTTGATCCCAGTAATTGAACATAGTTATGTCCCTATATCATGATATCTACCATTACTATTAAAATAAACGTTTAAAAACCAAATAAATGTTAACCGAATCAGTTAGCATTAATTTTAAATGGTTAACATACAATAATGTTGGTTCATTTCATTTTAATACGTTTACTAGGAACGTGTATTAGGAAGTATACCTAGTATTTTTTTCACTATTTTGTGATTTAGTAACGATTTTACAAATCCTCGTACACTTATGTCATTGGCTTGCATTCTGCGCAGAGCGCCTTCCAGAATGTTTTAACCATAAAACCTTTCTTATTTTCTTTCGCCTACTCTCAAAAACAAAACGATTTAACGCGACTTACGTACTGTCCGAGCTGTGAACATATTTCCACTAGTACATACCTACCAGTGTTCATATTACGGCACTATACCCAAAACGTGAACTACTAAATATCGTTGGTCCTAATTTGGAACACGAAAGGGTGATGGGCAATTTTTATGGACCCCGTCCCCACCCTCCGACAGTAACGGGATGCATGTCTGTATGTTATGTTCATTAGGACCCAAAAAAATACTAAATTCTTACTTTAGTAGCAAAGTCGAAGGGTATTTTTTAATGATACAAAAAAACCTTTCAAGACCCAAGTAAATAAAATCATCCATATACGTGTTAATTTTTAAAAACCCATACAATACGATTATGATTTTTCAAGAAAATCCCATACATATGGCGATCGGCGCCCTTGTAAAAATACATCATGTTGCCAAGATCTAAAAAAATGGCACATGTTTCATCTTTGTTGGTGGGTGGGAACAGGTTTGCTCATTGTCCTTTATGAACTGAACGGTAAAAATAAATATTTAATTAAATTTGTGAACAGTAGCATTGCAGTTTTATGCTTATAAAAAAAACCGGTCAGGTGCGAGTCGGGCACGCGCACCGAGGCTTCCGTATTTAAGATATAATTTGTTTTGTAACCTCCACAGAAAAAAATACTCATTATTTATGAGTTTTATTTTCTATGCAATGAAGTCAATTTTGACCACCCTAATTTTTTATTTTTTTTTGTGATTTGTCAAAAACTGAATAATGAACACTTCATTATTTTTTCCCCGTAAAATAAAAGGAATGATCGCTTCGTCAGGATTTTTTCAAATTTTTCGACTCGGGGGGATGGGAACGGTCATTTTTTATACATTGTTGGCTATAAATCAAATTGAATCACATAACATGAAATTAAAAAAAAATGTTTTGAGATGTGCAAATTTAGCCCTTTCGTAGACCCCTTTTAAATATTTTAATTTATTTAGTTTTTACCACAAACAGATGCGGGCAAGCATTTTGTATAACTATGCCCAATTTCAAGTTGATAGCATTTGTAGTTGCTGAGAAAACCTGCTGTGACATACAGACTAACAGACAGAAAACGAAGTCTCACCATAAGAGTTCCTTTTTCACGATTTTCGACGAAGCCTAATAAAGAGCGCATGGTATAAAATGATCAGATTATTATTATATATTATTAGTATTATACTATTTCAGTACGCGATGCCTAGCAGTTGAACATCGTTCAAGCACTTATTAACTTAAGGCGAGTCAGCTGCGCCAAAAAAAAAACAAAACATATTTTGCTGTGTAAAACATGTTCTAAAACAACAACACGTCCATTTGTCATAACATTTTACTTTTGTTTTTGACAGCTGTCATCCCAGTACAATTTGTCTAATTATGGGCCGCTCCTTTACTAACTGAATAAAATAGTATTTTCACGCCACTGCTCGGAAATGTGGCGAAATATCGTCTGTTCTTGGTCCCCAAAACAATCGATATTTGTACATTGTATGAGCAGGCCTACTTTGAATTTAAACAGACCAACTATGTTAACATTGTTGGTCTGTTCCATTGACCAATAACATCGGTCCGCTGATCACTAATTCGACCAATCAGAACACACTTTGTGCTGCATATGAAATTAAATTGGCCAATGAGAAGTCGTTTTATTTTTTTAATAATATTCATCCCTTCACGGATAGGCAAAGGAATCAGATTCCATACAGCCATATATGTCTGCTTTTACTTATCTGAAATAAAGTTTTTTGTCACGGTGAGAGTCGTCATTTTAAAAAACGCCTTATAAGATTTTTTTTTTGTTTCCTCGCAGTAGTTGTGAAAAGCACTGTGTTAAGCCTCGGCCGAAAGTGCAATAGATGGACTCGTACTTTCGAGGGCCTCCGCTATGCGTCGGCACTCAAACTAACTCGCCCATCTATTGCTTACTTTCTAACCTCTACAACAATGTACTATTATTCCACTCCATTGCAAATAATTATAAATCCATCCGTGAAACATGTTTCTGTGTTATATAATATGAGTGCAGTAACTGCCAGTCAGTTCAAACGGAGCCGTCTGAGGCGAAATTATATAAAAATTTCGATCGTTTTTTTATCTTTTGGCGGGTGTTCATCTATTGGTGCCCCCCCCCCCCCCTAAGTTACTTCAGGTTAATTGTGTGTTCGGTTTCATTAGGTACTAGTCGCATGTCAAATGCCCGGCGAGCTATTTTTAGAATGCTATGTGGCAGATAACATTTTCGCTCAGTGCTTATCTTTAATATGTTAATTAAAAGGAGAATGATAACTTCATTCCTCAATAAGCGAAATAATCTTTAAATTATTGGATTTTTTTACATTGTTCGTCTTGTCTTCGTTCACCAACTAGTGTAAACTGCTTTTTAGGGTTCCGTAGTCAAACTAGGAACCCTTATAGTTTCGCCATATCCGTCCGTCCGTCCGTCCGCAGTCTAGCTCAGAGACTCTTATTTGGAATTAATATACATATTAGTCACGCCCACAAAGTGGTAAAATAAAATCTTAAAATTATTTTTGTTAGTGTTCCTTCACGTTACGTGGGGATGTATGTTTGTTTTCGTCTATCCCATAATGTGGGGTGTTGATGGATAGGTCTTTCAAAAATATTGCGGGTTAATACAATAGTACATTGTGCATCAAGGGTAGTATGAAGGGAATCACTAACGAGAGTGTTAGAAGCCCGACGCCGAAGGCCCCCCTACTGCCTGTGATAGAAAACAATGGTTTTCATCACATTTGCGAGGAAAAAAAACAAAGAGAAAACACTTTAACTCTGCAAAATATAAAGAAATAACTTTTGACGAACGGGAACGTAAATGGAAACGATATTTTTTTTGTGACCTCTACCACAGATAATAACTGCGTTTAGTTTCGACCTGGATTCGAGCCAGATTTAGCCAATTTGATAAAAATGTATAATTACTAAAATTAATGATAAATGTTGATATAAACTTGAAATAGGTATAAAAATAATGAAGTTTAATGAAGCGTATAGGTTTTGTCTAATGTAAGTTAGTCTATAGCTAATTTTTAAAGATGAAATTAGAAACTGATTTAATTTTTGGCTGAAAATTAAACCTCCTTAGTCAGAAATGATGTACGAAAGAGTTGCAAATTTTAAAAAGAAAGTCGTTACTCCCTAGGGATGACAAACTCGCCATAATTGCCGCGGGAACAATTTAGGCCATTGTCCTTCTGTATATAGGCATGGAATAACACCATTTACGAGCAAGTGTGATGAAATAATAGGGAGCAAAATGACATATTTAAGGCGAGGGCGTACCTACATTGAATCCTGAACGAAGAGAAGGATTCTAAAATAGAATCCTGAGCGTAGTGGGGGATTCGAGTATTAACGCCCAAGGTGGAAATAATTTTGCTAGCGTGTGACACATACTGCTTTTCACATCACCTATGAGGAAAATAAAAGATCTTAGTGATGAAACAAATTTAATTATTCACACATTCTAGAAATGCTGAAATTATTAAATTTAACAACAGGAAATTATCGCACTTAACAACAATTATCAAATTTGGCAACAAAATGTCCTTGAACAGAAAAGTGTCCCTTTGATCCCTCGTAGCAGGGAAGAAAAGTCCCCTTTCCGAGTAGGTGATATGAAAAAGATTTTTCGGTTCAGGTATCCGTTACTATACCTAAATACTCACCGACCCCAAAGATTCGTAAAACTCATTTGCGGTGTTAGTAAACTGACCGCGACCTATGTCGATGTACGGGGATAACAGTTTTCCAACGTCAAAGTTCTGTTTGTCGCGAGGTCTAATTTGATTGTAGTAACGTCTTCAGATCGAAACCCTCAACTGAGCATGGTCCGACATGCTCTTGTCCGGTTTTTCGTATTTAAAAATAAATCCGAATAAATAAATTTCCGACTTAATGTAAACGAAGCATTAGTTACACAATTTATATCATATATTTTTCCCAGGCGCAACAGGCTTAAATTATCTTGTATCCATGAATATTTCTATACTATTCTAAGTATAATACTATATCCATACTAATAATATCAATGCAAAAGTCAGTCTGTTTGTTTTTTGTTACACTTTCACTGCCAAAATGCTAAACGAATTATAATGAAATTTGGTATGGAGATAACATGAACCTAACACTTAGTAACTAAATACTTTTTTTTCGCGGAAAACCATACAGGTCCCGATATACCGGTACCGGGTATACCGATAATAGTCTTTCATGAGGATGCAGTCGCGGCCAAGAGCTAGGTCTATATAGAAATATAAATTTGTAACTGCTATATTCTTGAGAAAATTCAATGAGAGTCTTTGTAACTTTTACGTCAAAAAAATCGGTAATGCGCGAGAGGGACGCGCGTACCGAGTAGACATAGACACAACGCTTCGATGAAATGCTTTTCTAACCGGCGTCAATAAGGAGGGGGTTGAAAGAGTTTACTTTCTAGTTGGTCTCATTGTTAATACGTCAGGATCTGATGATCGGATCAACGGACATCTGTAGCGATTAGGGTATCTCCACATCAACTCGTGCATTTGCTCTTGGGAAGCACTATGTGGTGAAGTGGAACTGATGATGACTGCTGTACAGATGGCCATTTGATATCTCGATTAAGTAGTTGAGCGACTATGACGAAGCAGATTGAAATGGTTTGATATATGCTTCGTTTAGTTCTTAATTCTTATAAAGGTCCCATTGTTTCTTACTAATGAATGAAGTGGGACTAATCTTAAAAGTAGGAAATAAAGTAAAATGGTATTTTATATCATTTCACCATCATTCATACGGCCATATAAATAAATGTCAGTCAAACCGAAGGCGGCGTCCCACAATATTTTTAACCAAAAGCCGACTTCAGTTTCAGGGCATATTACCATTTAAAAAAAAGAAACTATTTCGTGGGGTTTTGAAGTCGTTTTTATTTTTAAATTGACGGCCTTATTGTACGGCCATCAATTCACAGTCAGTAAATTTTTCAAAAACTGGAGGTTACATTATCATACATTTTGTTACTTTTTCCGTATAATATTTATCTATAAATCTACGACTTTGTGAAAGTAGATCTCAAGAAATCATATGTTATGCTTTCAGTTCCAAATACTGGATCTAAATTGGGCGGCGGTAAAACTGAACCTGGTCTACAATCTGAATCGAACTGAGGATCCAAATTTAAAACGAATAAATCTGTAAGAATCTTCTTACCGATTCCAATTTCATTCCATTTCCATTTTCCAATGCCTCTGAATTGGAAAATAACAGAGAAAGTGATGATGGAAGTATCACGTTGTATTGACAAATCTGATTTAAATAGCCAACAAGTACACCAAGCAGCAGTTCGTGCTTTAATCCGCGCTAAAAAAGAAGAAACGCAAGAACGTGAAGCATATAAATACTTAAACGGCTTAAAACTGTTTGCAGAAAATAAAGACTTAAAAGACGAAGAGTATGAAGAAGATGAAGACTTAAAAGTCTTAGAACCATTTTTAGGTAATACAACTAACTATGGAAATTTACAGGTAAATAATTTATTACTGTTCAATAACTTATATAGCTTAAGTTTAGGTGACAATAAACAAGATGTTTATCTATTTTCAGGAATTATTGTCAGGTAAAACACCATCAGAGCAGTCAACAGCTTTACAAAACTTAATAGAGAGTTACGATCCCAGCTCAGAAGGAAACAACAAGGCGTTATTATCACAATTATTCGCCAATTTGCTCCAATATGTCAATGATCTTTTCTCAAATCTGAAGGATGAAGCGGAATTAAAAAAATCATTCTTAATAATGAACAGTATAGCACCATATTTTTACGACATTGCCTTCATCGACAGAGTCTCATCACGGAAATCATTCGCAGAATTATTGACCGAGAAACACAACGAGTATAGAAAGAAGCCTGACCAAATTCCAGATTTGGACACCTTAATATTCTTCAAGCTGGTTTCTCGTCTGTATCCTACTTCTCAATTCCCACATCCGGTAACCTCGCCATGTTTGACTTTCATGACAGAAATTCTAACGACTGGCAAATTTGAAAACGCTCGCTCTATTTCTAGAGGTTTATTTGTATGTACTCTAATATTAGAATATACAATATTGACAAAAAGGTACGTGCCTGCTGTTGTTAAATTTTTAAGAGACATTTTGTTTTTAAGCGCTAAGCCCGTGCCGATAAATGTTCTAGTAGCAATAGAGGGTATATCAGAAAACATACGTAAAAAGAACTACTACTCACGTTGTAACGATATTATTTTATTATTTTACGGTGTTATTGTAGCACTTTCCTTCGTAGCATTTTCGGTTTTCATTGGACCTGTCTTGATTAAAAACATTTTCGAGTGCTGCATTGGATCAACCAACTGCACCATAGTTTTTAGTCACTACTCATTCAAATTATTCTGCTTAACCCACATCCTTGCTATAATTCTCTTCGCCTATAACGTTAAGGTAATGGACGACAGACATGACAAAAAGAAAAAGTTGAAAATGTTGTAGTGTTTAAGTGCCACTTAAGTATTATATCTAGCTACATCTATCTCATAACTTCCCTACTATAATGTTTAGACACTAAAGCAAATGGAATATATTAGAAAAGTATCTGTGGTTGTATTTTAATGTTGACATTAAAGTATTACTTGTAAACATTAAGATAACAGGGCGACCACACAGTTCAGGTTCCGCACATATTGTTGAGAACCTATTATATGCATGTAGCTATGTAGATACAGTTATGTTTGCGACTGGACACATAATTAGGCATTAAAACTCGTGTGATCTTATAATGAAATCGTGTTTTAATGCCTCATTATGCACCATTCACAATTTCACATAAACTACTAACTATTAGTATATGTAAATTGATGTGTAATTCTATTATTCTCTTGGTGGTTTTAAATATATAAATTCAATATATATAACGTGAATTCCATGTCGAATTTAGTCTCCTGTAATCGTGTTTGATGTCTATGCACAAATGTGTAAAGATTAAACGTTCCTTATAATAACATATTATTATTTTGTATGTTTATGATACGGTTGTTTTATCTCAGGAAAGCGGATGGGCTATACTAGTAGTTGTACCGCGTATAGACACGGCGACTTCGGCGACGCTGGGCTATGGAGCTACGCACTCGTAGATAACTTCCACGAGCAGCTCCACACAAGTATGACCCGCTTTCTTGAGATAAAGCAACTGTAACGATCTTCCTATACCTGGTAAAACACCTTATTATAACACAAGATATTGTAGTAGAGTCCGACCAGCGACTCTTGACACAAGCATTTTTTTCTAATTCTTTACATTGCAACAATATTACCTATGGAACAAACTGTCACATTATGAGGACCTACCTACCTATCCAGTCGCCTACCTATACCTATGCGTTTCGTGTTACCAGCTAGTGCTATTTCAAATTTGTCTCCATTTTTTGTGTCACGACTCACTAGTCAGACTCTATTAAACAAATGTGATCTTGCGGCCGCTATTCCCCATAACTACCTACTTAAGTGAGAGACCGAGTTAATGGACAGACTCCTTTCAAACGTTGGGTTCAACTTCAAAAACTGATTACAGTCTTGCACCTGCTTCGAAAATCGAAGTTCGAAGTTACGTTAGCTCCATTTCTGTTACTCGTAATTCGAGACTAAATCGAGAGAAAGAGATGAAGAGTATGGTTAACGTACGTTACTTAGCGTTCCAGTCCCTTGTAATGCGTGTCAAGATAACTTTATAATATGAGGCCCTGCTTTGAAAATCGAAGTTTAAAGTTACGTCTTTCGTACTCCATCCCTCTCTTTCGATTAAGTCTCTAGTAACGGGTGACAGCGACTGGGCATCTGAAGTTTCGAATTTAGCGGTTCGTTGTAACCATTCCAGGGGCTCTACTTTGAAATTCGCAATTTGATCTTCGGATCGCCCCGTCACTTTCTTGCGAATAAGTTATGCGTCGGGAGCAAAAGGCATAGCAATAAACGAAGTTCGAATTACGGATTTCAAAGTAGAGCACCAGAGGCTCTACTTTGAAAATCGAAGTTCGAAGTTACGTTAGCTCCATCACCGTCGCTCGTCATTCGAGGCTAAATCGAGAGAAAAGGATGGAGCTAACATTCCCTCGAACTTCGATTTTCAAAGTAGAACCTCTGTGACGTCAGCGAGTCGATCGATCGCGCCGCTCCTTTCACAAGAAACTCTGAATGTTCCGGTTTAAGCAGACATTATTTACGGTACGGTACAGATTATTTGATATTATAAAATTAATGCCTATTTTAATTTAACTCAGAGTGTTTAAAGCAGAGCCTTTTTTTATTACAATGAAACAACTATAAAATACACGCGAAAATGAACGTAGATTGGAACGAAATCAACACGGATTTTTTCAAGTTACTCCTTGTCACGCTGCTAAATTGGGAAGTAACCTGTAGTGTTATTCTCCTTGACGTAAACGTGTGTTTTCATTTAACCGCATAACATAATCAATACACACACAGTCAGTGTTGCCTGATCTACTGATTTATCAGTAGTTTAACGTCATTTTAAAAATATACTGATCCACTGCTCCAATAGGAGTAGATTTTTTAAATATTGAAAATATTCATGCAATCTACTTGAATGACGGATATTTTATTATTAAGACTCGCTTTCTTTGAACATTCTCTGCTCGTAATTTAAACCTTTGTGAATTCGTATGATGTACGGTCGGAGTGAAATGGGTAAAATCATCCAATTTGTACGTAAAAACCTCTGCTGTATGGTAATGGTGGTTGGGGAAGCTATTGTACCCCGGACAGTTTACATGTCTTTGACTTTTTGAAAAAAAACGAGATGCTTCAGAATTGCTAAATGTGCGAATATGTAAAGTTGTACTATTATACTACATTCCGGGATATGACATTAAATGATCCTTTTGTTAGTTTAGACGGGACAGGCTGATGGAAAAAAAGGGAAAAGTGTCCATAGTACAACAACACCCCTGATTTACATGGGACCCTCGGTGTTGTACCTTGGACACAACATTTTTGCCAAGAAAACACCTAATACTCATCCAGTATTTATTTAAGAATGATATAATACGCAACTCGGACGAAGACTTTTTATACCTTTTCATAGGTTCCTTAGTAAAATTTACCAGTACATATCCCTGAGAACAGTTAAAAACATAAACAAAAATGTGATCAACAATAGAAATAGTAATAAATATTGAACATGTCATAAAAAATGCAAAATAATGTAAGAATTAGAAAGCTTTGGAATTCTTCTACCTTAGTCCGTAGTCCAAGGTACAACCTCTAAGTTCGGTGTCCAAGGTACAACAAAGCAACTTTGTTTTAAAGTACGCTTCGCAAACGCACTTCGTCTAAAAGTCGGGTTAAAACGACCGCACTATCTGATAGCTGGGTAATTATCTCAACCACATTTTTTGAGCGGCGGACGTGATAATTGGGGTGTAAAGTACATGTATTGGAAAACTATTTATTTTATAAATAATCTTACTCAAAGTACGATATTGGGCCGAAGTTAAAATTATTATTAACTTATTATATTTATCGTAAAAAAATATTTTCAATCCAAAATCAATTTTGGTGTCGTGTCCTGTACTTCCCGCATATACTGATATGTCGTGGTACAAACTTATTAAGCCTCAACTAGACTTATATTTTAGTTATCTGTATTCCTTATTAGTTGAGGTATTTTAAAATGTATCAATTATTGCATTTGCTAGTAAAAGGAAACTGGGAGCAGTGTAAATAAAACTGTCCAAGCGAAATAGTTAATTTTGGTGGTGAATATTGAAATTGATTTTATTATCGAACGAAACGTGATTAAACAAACAAATATAGCGTCAGATGTTCGTTCAGTTTCACTCCAGCAATACAAGGTGAAATATTTGTACCATCTTTCTGCGTCTTCCCGCTAAGCACATAAGTATCTAATTTTGGTGGTATGAAATACACTTTATTAATCGTGATAACTTAGATAAGTCATTATTTCGCAAAAAGTTTTGTCGTGTGATAGTTTTTTCAAGTATGTTTATGGTGTATTTTTAACTGTAACGAGTTAAGTTTTTGTTAAACTAAAACATTTGTTTTTAATTTAAAAAAAATGTATTTTTTTTTAATTTTGGTGGTACAATTTTGGTGGCTTTTGCGAAACACCAAAATTAACAAAATTTCTGGTCTCACCAAAATTATTTAAACAACAAATAATCATTATTTATTATATTAGAAACTTACGTTTTGGATTTTCAAAAATAACAAGGAAGATTCCCTAACGATTATATTTTAATTAGCCCGATATGTTATTATTGATCGTGAGTTTTTCTAAGAAAAGTAATTTTGGTGGATAATAACAATTTTGGTGGTACATAATTAGTAAAATCGTTATATCTTAAAAAACACTTGGTATAATAAAGGGCCATTTTATCACTGTTTTTATAATGACTAATGACGTCACTTAAACGTTTAATTGTAAACCCTACTAAGAAAATAAAAAATACCACCAAAATTAGGATAATTTGACGCTTGTTGAAATTCACCCAGCTATTTAATGTAGCTTTAGCATGCGTCATTCATATATAATGGTTCAAATGACATGGATATTATTTTTGAGGGGTGCGGGATACTTTAAATATTGTCAACTGTCCGAGGTAAAACTATGTCCGGGGTACAGCAGCTTCCTTTTATGTATCCTCCAAAGTAGGTCTAACTAGGGAAATGATTAAGTCAACAGTATCACGTGTATACCTGTTTTCAACCGTTGAAAATAATTGGTTTCACTATCTCAAATCTACTGATTATTTCCTTAATGTACCTATTGATAAAATTCTAGTATATTCTTCTGATTGGTTTGAGTTCCACCTGGCAACACTGTCACTGGATTTCAAGATTTCACCACAGCAGTGCTATATTGCATTTCTCGTTCCAGTTTTCTTCAGTTGCATCGGTTTTCCTGCTGGTTTCTCATCAGGTTAGTAATGTGCTTTACTCAGTTGGGTAGGGGCACCAAACGATGAACGGCTAAGCGACTACACCAACTTTGAACAGTTTATTACTTGGCTTTTGTACGATGCAGTTTATATTCTTAATTGGAGTAGGCTATGATAAAGCTTAGCTGTAATAACAGTATTTTTCTTAAATTTGATATAATTTAAAGGTATCTACCGATTTGATCAATATGCCCTAATTGGAAACTGTTCGATCCCAGTAATTGAACATAGTTATGTCCCTATATCATGATATCTACCATTACTATTAAAATAAACGTTTAAAAACCAAATAAATGTAAACCGAATCAGTTAGCATTAATTTTAAATGGTTAACATACAATAATGTTGGTTCATTTCATTTTAATACGTTTACTAGGAACGTGTATTAGGAAGTATACCTAGTATTTTTTTCATTATTTTGTGATTTAGTAACGATTTTACAAATCCTCGTACACTTATGTCATTGGCTTGCATTCTGCGCAGAGCGCCTTCCAGAATGTTTTAACCATAAAACCTTTCTTATTTTCTTTCGCCTACTCTCAAAAACAAAACGATTTAACGCGACTTACGTACTGTCCGAGCTGTGAACATATTTCCACTAGTACATACCTACCACTCCTACCAGTGTTCATATTACGGCACTATACCCAAAACGTGAACTACTAAATATCGTTGGTCCTAATTTGGAACACGAAAGGGTGATGGGCATTTTTTATGGACCCCGTCCCCACCCTCCAACAGTAACGGGATGCATGTCTGTATGTTATGTTCATTAGGACCCAAAAAAATACTAAATTCTTACTTTAGTAGCAAAATCGAAGGGTATTTTTTAATGAAACAAAAAACCTTTCAAGATCTAGTAAAGAAAATCATCCATATACGTGTTCATTTAAAAAAAAAAACCATATGATTTTTCAAGAAAATCCCATACATATGGCGATCGGCGCCCTAGTAAAAATACATCATGTTGCCAAGATCTAAAAAAATGGCACATGTTTCATCTTTGTTGGTGGGTGGGAACAGGTTTGCTCATTGTCCTTTATGAACTGAACGGTAAAAATAAATATTTAATTAAATTTGTGAACAGTAGCATTGCAGTTTTATGCTTATAAAAAAAACCGGTCAGGTGCGAGTCGGGCACGCGCACGGAGGCTTCCGTATTTAAGATATAATTTGTTTTGTAACCACAGGAAAAAATACTCATTATATATGAGTTTTATTTTCTATGCAATGAAGTCAATTTTGACCAACCTAATTTTTTTTTTTTTTTATGATTTGTCAAAAACTGAATAATGAACACTTCATTATTTTTTCCCTGTAAAATAAAAGGAATGATCGCTTCGTCAGGATTTTTTCAAATTTTTCGACTCGGGGGGATGGGAACGGTCATTTTTTATACATTGTTGGCTATAAATCAAATTGAATCACATAACATGAAATTAAAAAAAAATGTTTTGAAATGTGCAAATTTAGCCCTTTCGTAGACCCCTTTTAAATATTTTAATTTATTTAGTTTTTACCACAAACAGATGCGGGCAAGCAATTTGTATAACTATGCCCAATTTCAAGTTGATAGCATTTGTAGTTGCTGAGAAAACCTGCTGTGACATACAGACTAACAGACAGAAAACGAAGTCTCACCATAAGGGTTCCTTTTTCACGATTTTAGACGAAGCCTAATAAAGAGCGCATGGTATAAAATGATCAGATTATTATTATATATTATTAGTATTATACTATTTCAGTACGCGATGCCTAGCAGTTGAACATCGTTCAGGCACTTATTAACTTAAGGCGTGTCCGCTGCGCCAAAAAAAAAACAAAACATATTTTGTTGTGTAAAACATGTTCTAAAACAACAACACGTCCATTTGTCATAACATTTTACTTTTGTTTTTGACAGCTGTCATCCCAGTACAATTTGTCTAATTATGGGCCGCTCCTTTACTAACTGAATAAAATAGTATTTTCACGCCACTGCTCGGAAATGTGGCGAAATATCGTCTGTTCTTGGTCCCCAAAACAATCGATATTTGTACATTGTATGAGCAGGCCTACTTTGAATTTAAACAGACCAACTATGTTAACATTGTTGGTCTGTTCCATTGACCAATAACATCGGTCCGCTGATCACTAATTCGACCAATCAGAACACACTTTGTGCTGCATATGAAATTAAATTGGCCCATGAGAAGTCGTTTTATTTTTTTAATAATATTCATCCCTTCACGGATAGGCAAAGGAATCAGATTCCATACAGCCATATATGTCTGCTTTTACTTATCTGAAATAAAGTTTTTTGTCACGGTGAGAGTCGTCAGTTTAAAAAACGCCTTATAATTTTTTTTTTTATTTCCTCGCAGTAGTTGTGGAAAGCACTGTGTTAAGCCTCGGCCGAAAGTGCAATAGATGGACTCGTACTTTCGAGGGCCTCCGCTATGCGTCGGCACTCAAACTAACTCGTCCATCTATTGCTTACTTTCTAACCTCTACAACAATGTACTATTATTCCACTCCATTGCAAATAATTATAAATCCATCCGTGAAACATGTTTCTGTGTTATATAATATGAGTGCAGTAACTGCCAGTCAGTTCAAACGGAGCCGTCTGAGGCGAAATTATATCAAAATTTCGATCGTTTTTTTTATCTTTTGGCGGGTGTTCATCTATTGGTGCCCCCCCCCCCCCCCCCCCTAAGTTACTTCAGGTTAATTGTGTGTTCGGTTTCATTAGGTACTAGTCGCATGTAAAATGCCCGGCGAGCTATTTTTAGAATGCTATGTGGCAGATAACATTTTCGCTCAGTGCTTATCTTTAATATGTCAATTAAAAGGAGAATGATAACTTCATTCCTCAATAAGCGAAATAATCTTTAAATTATTGGATTTTTTTACATTGTTCGTCTTGTCTTCGTTCACCAACTAGTGTAAACTGCTTTTTAGGGTTCCGTAGTCAAACTAGGAACCCTTATAGTTTCGCCATATCCGTCCGTCCGTCCGTCCGCAGTCTAGCTCAGAGACTCTTATTTGGAATTAATATACATATTAGTCACGCCAACAAAGTGGTAAAATAAAATCTTAAAAATAATTTTGTTAGTGTTCCTTCACGTTACGTGGGGATGTATTTTTGTTTTCGTCTATCCCATAATGTGGGGTGTTGTTGGATAGGTCTTTCAAAAATATTGCGGGTTAATACAATAGTACATTGTGCATCAAGGGTAGTATGAAGGGAATCACTAACGAGAGTGTTAGAAGCCCGACGCCGAAGGCCCCCCTACTGCCTGTGATAGAAAACAATGGTTTTCATCACATTTGCGAGGAAAAAAAACAAAGAGAAAACACTTTAACTCTGCAAAATATAAAGAAATAACTTTTGACGAACGGGAACGTAAATGGAAACGATATTTTTTTTGTGACCTCTACCACAGATAATAACTGCGTTTAGTTTCGACCTGGATTCGAGCCAGATTTAGCCAATTTGATAAAAATGTATAATTACTAAAATTAATGATAAATGTTGATATAAACTTGAAATAGGTATAAAAATAATGAAGTTTAATGAAGCGTATAGGTTTTGTGTAATGTAAGTTAGTCTATAGCTAATTTTTAAAGATGAAATTAGAAACTGATTTAATTTTTGGCTGAAAATTAAACCTCCTTAGTCAGAAATGATGTACGAAAGAGTTGCAAATTTCAAAAAGAAAGTCGTTACTCCCTATGGATGACAAACTCGCCATAATTCCCGCGGGAACAATTTAGGCCATTGTCCTTCTGTATATAGGCATGGAATAACACCATTTACGAGCAAGTGTGATGAAATAGTAGATTGTGTTACAAGGGAGCAAAATGACATATTTAAGGCGAGGGCGTACCTACATTGAATCCTGAACGAAGAGAAGGATTCTAAAATAGAATCCTGAGCGTAGTGGGGGATTCGAGTGTTAACGCCCAAGGTGGAAATAATTTTGCTACCGTGTGACACATACTGCTTTTCACATCACCTATGAGGAAAATAAAAGATCTTAGTGATGAAACAAATTTAATTATTCACACATTCTAGAAATGCTGAAATTATTAAATTTAACAACAGGAAATTATCGCACTTAACAACAATTATCAAATTTGGCAACAAAATGTCCTTGAACAGAAAAGTGTCACTTTGATCCCTCGTAGCAGGGAAGAAAAGTCCCCTTTCCGAGTAGGTGATATGAAAAAGATTTTTCGGTTCAGGTATCCGTTAATATACCTAATTACTCACCGACCCCAAAGATTCGTAAAACTCATTTGCGGTGTTAGTAAACTGACCGCGACCTATGTCGATGTACGGGGATATCAGTTTTCCAACGTCAAAATTAAGTTTGTCGCGAGGTCTAATTTGATTGTAGTAACGTCTTCAGATCGAAACCCTCAACTGAGCATGGTCCGACATGCTCTTGCCCGGTTTTTCGTATTTAAAAATAAATCCGAATAAATAAATTTCCGACTTAATGTAAACGAAGCATTAGTTACACCATTTATATCATATATTTTTCCCAGGCGCAACAGGCTTAAATTATCTTGTATCCATGAATATTTCTATACTATTCTAAGTATAATACTATATCCATACTAATAATATCAATGCAAAAGTCAGTCTGTTTGTTTTTTGTTACACTTTCACTGCCAAAATGCTAAACGAATTATAATGAAATTTGGTATGGAGATAACATGAACCTAACACTTAGTAACTAAATACTTTTTTTCGCGGAAAACCATACAGGTCCGGATATACCGGTACCGGGTATACCGATAATCGTCTTTCACGAGGATGCAGTCGCGGCCAAGAGCTAGGTCTATATAAAAATGTAAATTTGTAACTGCTATATTCTTGAGAAAATTCAATGAGAGTCTTTGTAACTTTTACGTCAAAAAAATCGGTAATGCGCGAGAGGGACGCGCGTACCGAGTAGACATAGACACAACGCTTCGATGAAATGCTTTTCTAACCGACGTCAATAAGGAGGGGGTTGAAAGAGTATACTTTCTAGTTGGTCTCATTGTTAATACGTCAGGATCTGATGATCGGATCATCGGACATCTGTAGCGATTAGGGTATCTCCACATCAACTCGTGCATTTGCTCTTGGGAAGCACTATCTGGTGAAGTGGAACTGATGATGACTGCTGTACAGATGGCCATTTGATATCTCGATTAAGTAGTTGAGCGACTATGACGAAGCAGATTGAAATGGTTTGATATATGCTTCGTTTAGTTCTTAGTTCTTATAAAGGTCCCATTGTTTCTTACTAATGAATGAAGTGGGACTAATCTTAAAAGTAGGAAATGAAGTAAAATGGTATTTTATATCATTTCACCATCATTCATACGGCCATATAAATAAATGTCAGTCAAACCGACGGCGGCGTCCCACGATATTTTTAACCAAAAGCCAACTTCAGTTTCAGGGCATATTACCATTTAAAAAAAAGAAACTATTTCGTGGGGTTTTGAAGTCGTTTTTATTTTTCTCTGTAAATGTAAATGGTCTGTAAATTTTTCAAAAACTGGAGGTTACATTATCATACATTTTGTTACTTTTTCCGTATAATATTTATCTATAAATCTACGACTTTGTGACAGTAGATCTCAAGAAATCATGTGTTATGCTTTCAGTTACAAATACTGGATCTAAATTGGGCGGCGGTAAAACTGAACCTGGTCTACAATCTGAATCGAACTGAGGATCCAAATCTAAAACGAATAAATCTGTAAGAATCTTCTTACCGATTCCAATTTCATTCCATTTCCATTTTCCAATGCCTCTGAATTGGAAAATAACAGAGAAAGTGATGATGGAAGTATCACGTTGTATTGACAAATCTGATTTAAATAGCGACCAAATACACCAAGCAGCAGTTCGTGCTGTAATCCGCGCTAAAAAAGAAGAAACGCAAGAACGTGAAGCATATAAATACTTACACGGCTTAAAACTGTTTGCAGAAAATAAAGACTTAAAAGACGAAGAGTATGAAGAAGATGAAGACTTAAAAGTCTTAGAACCATTTTTAGGTAAAACAACTAACTATGGAAATTTACAGGTAAATAATTTATTACTGTTCAATTACTTATATAGCTTAAGTTTAGGTGACAATAAACAAAATGTTTATCTATTTTCAGGAATTATTGTCAGGTAAAACACCATCAGAGCATTCAACAGCTTTACAAAACTTAATTAAGAGTTACGATCCCAGCTCAGAAGGAAACAACAAGGCGTTATTATCACAATTATTCGCCAATTTGCTCCAATATGTCAATGATCTTTTCTCAAATCTGAAGGATGAAGCGGAATTAAAAAAATCATTCTTAATAATGAACAGTATAGCACCATATTTTTACGACATTGCCTTCATCGACAAAGTCTCATCACGGAAATCATTCGCAGAATTATTGACCGAGAAACACAACGAGTATAGAAAGAAGCCTGACCAAATTCCAGATTTGGACACCTTAATATTCTTCAACCTGGTTTCTCGTCTGTATCCTACTTCTCAATTCCCACATCCGGTAATCTCGCTATGTTTGACTTTCATGTCAGAAATTCTAACGACTGGCAAATTTGAAAACGCTCGCTCTATTTCTAGAGGTTTATTTGTATGTACTCTAATATTAGAATATACAATATTGAAAAAAAGGTACGTGTCTGCTGTTGTTAAATTTTTAAGAGACATTTTGTTTTTAAGCGCTAAGCCCGTGCCGCCATTTGATTTGCATCAAGACATTAAGATTTTAATTTTAGAAGACGACTGTTCTAAACTTGAAGCTGACATGAAAATGTCTCGAAAAGATTTGCTTACAGATTCCATTGACAACTTGTTTAAAATTCGAGCGCTTTCAACCACTGCTTTATTGTTGGAGGAATTTTTCGACAATTGTAACCAAATGGGGCCAGAGTCACAGGAATGCATTTTCGATGATCACATACATTTACTTAGTAGTTTGGAGTTGGAATTATATCCTGAAAGGGTGGCGAGTGCTATAGAAAGGATTATAAAATATATGAAAGGTACTTAGGAGTTGAATACCTTTCGCCGTTGCAAGTATAAAAACAAAACCTATGAAGATATATGAGACTAAGTATATACCTACGCCGTTGTCAAGTAGAAAAACAATATGTAGATGTACAGGCAGTGTAACAAGTATTTTTACTATTCCTGTCTTCAACGTAGAAATAGTTTCTTCTTGGTATTCATGAATATAATTATAATGGATGTACTTACTTAAGGTCGACTTCTGCCATACCAAGGAGCTCCTCCTCTTAGATGTGACCATTTGCTCGTAAGTCAGGCGAAATAAGGGAGCAATTTCTAACGCTTGGATGAAATATTAAAACGCACTTGATTCGGTGCTTCACTCATGGCTCAGATGGATCTTGGAGCTGTATAAAGTTCATGCAACTTTGTGGTCCTTTTGGGTGCGTATATGAGGCATTGGTTCACAGTCCTTCGCAGCTTTGTCAACTAGGTGGTCGATATGTCCCTTCTAAGTCGCCTAACTTGATATGAATTGAAAGAGGCTTCTTCTAAAGCGAAAATCTTAGTCCTTTTTGGTTCTGCCTTACTTTGAATCCTCTCAGTTCGTTGCTGAAGAATCCTGATTACGCTATCGACTTCGTTTGGAGGTTGATGTAATTTCTCCTTTGTGGTACATGGATGACGTCAAACCGGTTGTATCAAGGCGCCTAGATCCAATGACACTATTGAAAATAATGCAGAATTACAGTAGAACCATCAAAATTAAATTCGGTGTAGATAAGTGTGCAGTCATTCATGTTTGACAAGGGAAAGTTACAATTTTTTCTCATCGAATATGCAGTTGTCTGAAACAATGACCCTCCGACCACTTTCGCAAGATGGCTAGATCAAGGATTAGATACAGAATGCAGTACTCCTCGACCCAGTTCATATTGGGAGGAGGTATCTCCCTCTGCAGCCCTAACCACCGGTAGCTTGAGCCGGCGGTAAAGGCCGTACTTTAAAAATCGAACTTTGAAGTATAGTTGGCTCCATCTCTGTCACTCGCCATTCGAAACTAAATCCAGAGAAAGGGATACAGCTAACGAATCTTCGAACTTCCATTTTCAAAGTAAAGCCTCTGCCGCCGGCTCAAGCTACCGGTGGTTAGGTTGGTTAGTTAGTTAGCCTAGGTTAGTTTTACTTAAAATAATGTATTTTTTGTGTTGGTATTGATTGTTTTACTTTCATACCTATATATTTATTGTACAGTAAACACATAAGTACACAGAATGTCGCCTTTAGACGCCAAAAAAAAAAGAAACACATTGTTAATGTTGTAGTTTTTAAGTGCCACT
Organism: Acleris sparsana; assembly: GCA_923062465.1. Classification (NCBI taxonomy): domain Eukaryota; kingdom Metazoa; phylum Arthropoda; class Insecta; order Lepidoptera; family Tortricidae; genus Acleris; species Acleris sparsana. Next base: position 1,468,527 of record OV281307.1, read on the forward strand.
TAAGTACATCTATCACATAAGTTCCCTACTATAATGTTTAGGAAAGTATCTGTGGTTGTATTTTAATGTTGACATTAAAGTATTACTTGTAAACATTAAGATAACAGGGCGACCACACAGTTCAGGTTCCGCACATATTGTTGAGAACCTATTATATGCATGTAGCCATGTAGATACAGTTATGTTTGTGAATGGACACATAATTCGGCAGGGTGCGCCAAAGTTGAACTAAATTTTTAATGTCGATTATCGGAAATCCGAAAATGTTGTTCCTAATAATTTACATCCTAATAATCACTACTCATAACTACTTTGTTCCTAACGCTCTGAATTCCTAATCATTCAACTTCATAATGTCCGTTGCAATAAACATCGATCATACTACTATTTGTTTTCCTATATTTTCTCAACATAACCATCTTTTACACTATTGTTCATTGTTATATTTGTTTTATGTAGAATGGTTTTTATTCCTAAAATTGCACATTATTATAAGTACATTAAACTTATTTATAATTGTAAAAATGTTATTTCGGTGTGGTTTTGTATGGAGCCAGACTTTAAATTTTCATAAATGCGATGTCTTATTGACACTATTTTTTTATAATTCTACCACATAGAATACGTTAAAATAAGCACATTTTACTTGAAAAACTTTTCTCTACAGTTAATAGTGACTGAGATCCTAAGGGTCCGTCATTACGTAGGCAATAGGGAATAGGGACTTAGTGGCAAAACCGACTCGGATCGCGGATAGGTTAGAAGACGAAAGCGGGAGCTTCGCTTCGCTTTCGTCTTCGAGGTTATTTTTTTTTATAAAAGAGCAGATACATTACAATACATTCGGAGTAAAATTTTTTAGGTGAGCCAATATAGACCCAAAAAAAATATGATTAAGAATGTTATTTAAAAAAAAAATAGGAGTTTACGAAAAGTTACATCAGTGACATTAGCACTTAAAATTTTAAGAGATATGAGTTTTATGAGCTACGTTAATAGTAAAATAAATTGTAGGAACGAAATTTTTAGGAAAACATTTTTTAGGAGCATTGATCATTAGGAGTACAAATCGTTAGGAAAATCAATTTCGGGTGATAAACTTTAGCGAAGCCAATATGGACCCAATTCGGCATTAAAACTCGTGTGATCTTATAATGAAATCGTGTTTTAATGCCTCATTATGCACCAGTCACATAAACTACTATTAGTATATGTAAATTGATGTGTAATTCTATTATTCTCTTGGTGGTTTTAAATATATAACGTGAATTCCATGTCGAATTTAGTCTCCTGTAATCGTGCTTGATGTCTATGCACAAATGTGTAAAGATTAAACGTTCCTTATAATAACATATTTTGTATGTTTATGATACGGTTGTTTTATCTCAGGAAAGCGGATGGGCCATACTAGTAGTTGTACCGCGTATAGACACGGACACTTCGGCGACGCTGGGCTATGGAGCTACGCACTCGTAGATAACTTCCACGAGCAGCTCCACACAAGTATGACCCGCTTTCTTGAGATAAAGCAACTGTAACGATCTTCCTATACCTGGTAAAACACCTTATTATAACACAAGATATTGTAGTAGAGTCCGACCAGCGACTCTTGACACAAGCATTTTTTTCTAATTCTTTACATGGCAACAATATTACCTATGGAACAAACTGTCACATTATGAGGACCTACCTACCTATCCAGTCGCCTACCTATACCTATGCGTTTCGTGTTACCAGCTAGTGGCAGCTAGTGATATTTCAAATTTGTCTCCATTTTTTGTGTCACGACTCACTAGTCAGACTCTATTAAACAAATGTGATCTTGCGGCCGCTATTCCCCATAACTACCTACTTAAGTGAGAGACCGAGTTAATGGACAGACTCCTTTCAAACGTTGGGTTCAACTTCAAAAACTGATTACAGTCTTGCACCTGCTTCGAAAATCGAAGTTCGAAGTTACGTTAGCTCCATTTCTGTTACTCGTAATTACGTTACTTAGCGTTCCAGTCCCTTGTAATGCGTGTCAAGATAACTTTATAATATGAGGCCCTGCTTTGAAAATCGAAGTTTAAAGTTACGTCTTTCGTACTCCATCCCTCTCTCTCGATTAAGTCTCTAGTAACGGGTGACAGCGACTGGGCATCTGAAGTTTCGAATTTAGCGGTTCGTTGTAACCATTCCAGAGGCTCTACTTTGAAATTCGCAATTTGATCTTCGGATCGCCCCGTCACTTTCTTGCGAATAAGTTATGCGTCGGGAGCAAAAGGGATAGCAATAAACGAAGTTCGAATTACGGATTTCAAAGAAGAGCACCAGAGGCTCTACTTTGAACATCGAAGTTCTAAGTTACGTTAGCTCCATCGCCGTCACTTTTAGACATTAATAATTACCGCCCAATTGCACTTTTACCAACATCATCCAAAATATTTGAGACCGTTATGATAAAACGGCTTTACTCTTTTTTTGAAAAATTTAATGTTCTACATGATGACCAAAATGGATTTAGGTCAAACCGTTCTACAACACTAGCTACTTATAAATATGTCCAAAAAATATATAATGCTATAAGTGGAAAAAAATATGCTGTAGGCCTCTTGCTTGATATGAGCAAGGCTTATGATAGAGTATGCTACCAAACCTTGCTAGACAAACTGTATAGTATGGGAGTAAGAGGACTGGCTCACGAATGGTTTAAATCATATCTAAGTGATCGGTCGCAGTGTGTCGAGATTGAATATACAGACTTTGAGACTGGCAATATACATCACGTTAGATCTGATAGACTTGCCATCACTGGTTCTATCCCCCAAGGTAGCGTCTTAGGATGCTGCCTATTTCTCGTCTATATAAATGACCTCCCTAGTATTTTGGACAATCATTGTGTGCTATTTGCCGATGATGTGTCGATTCTTATGCCCTGCTCTAATAATTATGAAGCTGAAATTAAACTTAACTTAACACTTAATAAAATTGTAGATTGGCTAGACACGCATAACCTGAAGCTTAACCTAAGCAAAACTAAAGTAATCCATTTTAAACCCCACCAGAAAACTGCACTTCAAATATCATACAGCCATAATGACACCAAATTAGAAACTGTGAACTCGGCCACTTTATTAGGTATAGACTTGGACATCAATATGAACTGGAAATCGCACATACTAAAACTTTCCAAAAAACTATCCTCATTTATATATGCACTCCAGCATCTCAAACGAGCCACGGACTTGCAGACAGCGCTTGTCGCGTATTATGCCTACGCGTTCTCAAGGATGTCGTACGGCATCGTATTATGGGGACACTGTTCCGATATTGATAAAATTTTTAGACTACAAAAAAAATGTGTCAGAATCCTAATAAATATTGACCAAATGGATTCCTGTCGCCCCCACTTTATTAAATTACAAATGCTCACCCTTACCTCAATCTACATATTGGAATCATGTAAATTTGTAAAAAATCATATAAATCTCTATACACCAATAACTGAAATCAGACGAAATTACCGAAACCTAAATAAATTAAAATTGCCCTTCTCCAAATTAAAAATAATAACTTCTAGCCCTCACCATATGCTTATTAAAATATACAACCATCTACCTAATTCCATAAAAAACTTGGAAAAACCAAAGTCGTTTCACAAACAATTAAAACTATATCTTATCAATAAATGCTACTACAATTTAAACGATTTTTTTAATGATAAGTAATACTGAATAAATATGTTATCAACCATAGTTTTAATTGATCTAATAATTATTATTGTAAACAAATGTGCAATACGAAAGATTTTATCTTAGAGCTATTTAAGATTAAGTTACGTTTAAGTTTTATTTTATAATACAATTTTGAAATATTTTATGTGATATTAGAATACATAATTAGCCCTCTAAAATTGCTGTGCCCTTGCAGGGCGTCACATGAATACCTATTTTGTTTTCCACCTTATATTTGTAATGTGATATGCAATAAAGATTTTGAATTTGAATTTGAATTTGAATTTGAATTTGTCGCTCGTCATTCGAGACTAAATCGAGAGAAAAGGATGGAGCTAACATTCCCTCGAACTTCGATTTTCAAAGTAGAGCCTCTGTGACGTCAGCGAGTCGATCGATCGCGCCGCTCCTTTCACAAGAAACTCTGAATGTTCCGGTTTAAGCAGACATTATTTACGGTACGGTACAGATTGTTTAATATTATAAAATTAATGCCTATTTTAATTTAAATCAGAGTGTTCAAAGCAGAGCCTTTTTTTATTAAAATGAAACAACTTTAAAATACAAGCGAAAATGAACGTAGATTGGAACGAAATCAACATGGACTTTTTCAAGTTACTCCTTGTCACGCTGCTAAATTGGGAAGTAACCTGTAGTGTTGTTCTCCTTGACGTAAACGTGTGATTTCATTTAACCGCATAACATAATCAATACACAGTCAGTGTTGCCTGATCTACTGATTTATTAGTAGTTTAACGTCATTTTAAAAATGTACTGATCCACTGCTCTAATAGGAGTAGATTTTTGAAATATTGAAGATATCAGTAATGCAATCTACTTGAATTACTGATATTTAATTATTAAGACTCGATTTCTTTGAACATTCTCTGCTCGTAATTTAAACCTTTGTGAATTCATATGATGTACGGTCGGAGTGAAATGAGCAAAATCATCCAATTTGTACGTAAAAACCTCTGCTGTATGGTAATGGTGGGTGGGGAAGCTATTGTACCCCTGACAGTTTACATGACTTTGACTTTTTGAAAAAAAACGAGATGCTTCAGAATTGCTAAATGTGCGAATATGTAAAGTTGTACTATAATACATTCCGGGATATGACATTAAACGATCCTTTTGTTAGTTTAGACGGGACAGGCTGATGGAAAAAAAGGGAAAAGTGTCCATAGTACAATAACACCCCTTATTTACATGGGACCCTCGGTGTTGTACCTTGGACACAACATTTTTGCCAAGAAAACACCTAATACTCATCCAGTATTTATTTAAGAATGATATAATACGCAACTCGGACGAAGACTTTTTATACCTTTTCATAGGTTCCTTAGTAAAATTTACCAGTACATATCCCTGAGAACAGTTAAAAACATAAACAAAAATGTGATTAACAATAGAAATAGTAATAAATATTGAAAATGTCATAAAAAATGCAAAATAATATAAGAATTAGAAAGCTTTGGAATTCTTCTACCTTAGTCCGTAGTCCAAGGTACAACCTCTAAGTTCGGTGTCCAAGGTACAACAAAGCAACTTTGTTTTAAAGTACGCTTCGTAAACGCACTTCGTCTAAAAGTCGGGTTAAAACGACCGCACTATCTGATAGCTGTTTAATGTAGCTTTAGCATGCGTCATTCAGCTTTATCATATATCTACGAAACACTGAATAAACGAGTTTGACATAAAGTTCTAAAAACTCACTTTCTGTATCAAATTATATATTTTTGTTATTTTCTCGATGCGCTCTTGAAGTCTCGACTGTCGAGTTTCGTTCGAACTTTACCTTCATTTTCATAGATAATGGTTCAAATGACATGGATATTATTTTTGAGGGGTGCGGGATACTTTAAATATTGTCAACTGTCCGAGGTAAAACTATGTCCGGGGTACAGCAGCTTCCTTTTATGTATCCTCCAAAGTAGGTCTAACTAGGGAAATGATTAAGTCAACAGTGTCACGGGTATACCTGTTTTCAACCGTTGAAAATAATTGGTTTCACTATCTCAAATCTACTGATTATTTCCTTAATGTACCTATTGGTAATATTCTAGTATATTCTTCTGATTGGTTTGAATTCCACCTGGCAACACTGTCACTGGATTTAAAGATTTCACCACAGCAGTGCTATATTCCATTTCTCGTACCAGTTTTCTTCAGTTGCATCGGTTTTCCTGCTGGTTTCTCATCAGGTTAGTAATGTGCTTTACTCAGTTGGGTAGGGGCACCAAACGATGAACGGCTAAGCGACTACACCAACTTTGAACCGTTTATTACTTGGCTTTTGTACGATGCAGTTTATATTCTTAATTGGAGTAGGCTATGATAAAGCTTAGCTGTTATAACAGTATTTTTCTTAAATTTGATATAATTTAAAGGTATCTACCGATTTGATCAATATGCCCTAATTGGAAACTGTTTGATCCCAGTAATTGAACATAGTTATGTCCCTATATCATGATATCTACCATTACTATTAAAATAAACGTTTAAAAACCAAATAAATGTTAACCGAATCAGTTAGCATTAATTTTAAATGGTTAACATACAATAATGTTGGTTCATTTCATTTTAATGCGTTTACTAGGAACGTGTATTAGGAAGTATACCTAGTATTTTTTTCATTATTTTGTGATTTAGTAACGATGTACAAATCCTCGTACACTTATGTCATTGGCTTGCATTCTGCGCAGAGCGCCTTCGAGAATGTTTTAACCATAAAACCTTTCTTATTTTCTTTCGCCTACTCTCAAAAACAAAACGATTTAACGCGACTTACGTACTGTCCGAGCTGTGAACATATTTCCACTAGTACATACCTACCAGTGTTCATATTACGGCACTATACCCAAAACGTGGACTACTAAATATCGTTGGTCCTAATTTGGAAATCCCATAGATATGGCGATCGGCACCCTAGTAAAAATACATCATGTTGCCAAGATCTTTAAACTGGCACATGTTTCATCTTTGTTGGTGGGTGGGAACAGTTTTGCTGATTGTCCTTTATGAACTGAACGGTAAAAATAAATGAGCTTTATTTTCGATGTAATGAAGTCAATTTTGACTAGCCTAAATTTAAATTTAGATATTATTATTTTTTGTAATTTCTCAAAAACTGAATAATGAACACTTCATTTTATTTTTCCCCTAAAATAAAAGGAATGATCGCTTCGTCAGGATTTTTTCAAATTTTTCAACTCATAAACTTCTGAGATTAGGTGGGGATGGGAACGGTCATTTATTATACATTGTTAGCTATAAATCAAAAAGTACATCACAGGAAATGAAAAAAAAAAGTAGTTTTAAAATGTGCAAATTTAGCCCTTTCGTATGACACCCCATTTGCTACCATTTGCAACCCCCCATTCTAGACCCCTTTTAAATATTTATATGTATTTATTTTTTACTAAAATCAGATGCGGGGAAGCAATTTGTATAACTATGCCCAATTTCAAGTTGATAGCATTTGTAGTTGCTGAGAAAACCTGCTGTGACATACAGACTAACAGACAGAAAACGAAGTCTCACCATAAGGGCTTCTTTTTAACGATTTTTGGCAAAGCCTAATAAAGAGCGTATGGTATAAAATGATCAGATTATTATTATATATTATTAGTATTATACTATTTCAGTACGCGATGCCTAGCAGTTGAACACCGTTCAAGTACCTACTTATTAACTTAAGGCGTGTCCACTGCGCCAAAAAGCTAACAAAACATGTTAACAAAATATGTTACAAAACATGTTTAGGTACAACTCCACGTCCATTTGTCATAACATTTTACTTTTGTTTTTGACAGCTTTCATCCCAGTACAATTTGTCTAATTATGGGCCGCTCCTTTACTAACTGAATATATTTCAGTGTCTTTTCTTTATTCCACTACATTGCAAATAATTATAAATTAAATAATTAATGCCCTTTTTGACAGTTCTTCACTCAAACTCAATACTTTCAAAGTCACAGTACATGACCCCCGCCCCCGCATACGAACGCGGGGAATGTTTTCCATCCGTGACGGAAAACAGGTTTCTCTGTTTTTAAATATAAAAACCTTTTTACACATTGGAAACCAAAAATGAATCTTAGACAAAACTGAGTGCAGTAACTGCCAGTGAGTGCAAATGGAGCCATCTGAGGTGCAATTATATCAAAATTTCGATCGTTGTTTTATCTTTTGGCGGGTGTTCATCTATTGGTGCCCCGTCCCCTAAGTTACTTCAGGTTAATTGTGTGTTCGGTTTCATTAGGTACTAGTCGCATGTCAAATGCCCGGCGAGCTATTTTTAGAATGCTATGTGGCAGATAACATTTTCGCTCAGTGCTTATCTCTTTAATATGTTAATTAAAAGGAGAATGATAACTTTATTCCTCAATGAGCGAAATAATCTTTAAATTATTGTTGTTTTTTTACATTGTTCGTCTTATCTTCGTTCACCAACTAGTGTAAACTGCTTTTTAGGGTTCCGTAGTCAAACTAGGAACCCTTATAGTTTCGCCATATCCGTCCGTCTGAGTCCGTCTGAGAGACTCTTATTTGGCATAAATATACATATTAGTCACGCCAACAAAGTGGTAAAATAAAATCATAAAAATATTTTTGTTAGTGTTCCTTCACGTTACGTGGGGATGTATGTTTGTTTTCGTCTATCCCATAATGCGGGGTGTTGTTGGATAGGTCTTTCAAAAATATTGCGGGTTAATACAAAAGATTATTCGGTTCAGGTATCCGTTAATATACCTAAATACTCACCGAACCCAAAGATTCCTAACGAAAACTCATTTGCGGTGTTAGTAAACTGACCGCGACCTTTGTCGATGTACGGGGATAACAGTTTTCCAACGTCAAAGTTCTGTTTGTCGCGACGTCTAATTTGACTGTAGTAACGTCTTCAGATCGAAACCCTCAACTGAGCATGGTCCGACATGCTCTTGTCCGGTTTTTCGTATTTAAAATTAAATCCCAATAAATAAATTTCCTCACTGGCTTAATGTAAACGAAGCATTAGTTACACAATTTATAACATATATTTTTCCCAGGCGCAACAGCCTTAAATTGTCTTGTATCCATGAATATTTCTATACTATTCTAAGTATAATACTATATAAGGTGCTAACAAATTAGTCACGGATATTTTAAGAGATTAATAGATTTCATTAAATCAATTAACTTTTAACTGTAATTAAGGAACCTTTGTATATCATTTTATTGTTTTAATTTACCGAACAAAAAAAATAAATTATAATTAATCTTTAAAATAATCACCCTATTATGCACTTGTCAAGATGTTAAACACTGTCTGTCATGTCACGTCATAAGTTGTTTTTCGTAAATGTCATTATGACTCGGCGGGAAAGTCGTGTTGTATCTTTGTGCATAAAGTCTTGAAGCTCCCGCCGCACTGTAATTTGAGTCGCGATAACATGTAACCATGTTTGAGCACTCGATATGTGTGTAGCGGTAAGGCATAGCGCTAATTAATTAAATTTCTTTGCAACCGACAATCAGAGAGCAAATTGCATGACATTGACATTCAAGTATTTTAATTATCAACTTTTAAGAGGCCTTTTGAATTATAGTTTAAAGAGGTTCTAGAATGTCTAAAGATGTCTCATTTAATTATCTTATTAACAGGGTGTTTTAAAGTAGCAAATTTGTTTCCTAGTTTTCTCCAAAAAAACATAAGAAAACCTATGATGTTTCATACTTAAATGTACTCCGAGAACCGAGTACTATCAGCTGTAAAAATATCCGTGACTAATTTGTTAGCACCTTATATACATACTAATACTATAAATGCGAAATTTACTCTGTTTGTTTTTTGTTACACTTTCACTGCCAAAATGCTAAACGAATTAAATAAAATTTGGTATGGAGATAACATGAACCTAACACATAGTAACTACTACTTTTTTCTGCGGAAAACCATATAGGTCCCGAGGGTACACCGATAATCGTCTTTCACGAGGATGCAGTCGCGGCCAAGAGCTAGGTCTATATAAAAATATAAATTTGTAACTGCTATATTCTTGAGAAAATTCAATAAGAGTCTTTGTAACTTTTACGTCAAAAAAATCGGTAATGCGCGAGAGGGACGCGCGTACCGAGTAGACATAGACGCAACGCTTCGATGAAATGCTTTTCTAACCGACGTCAATAAGGAGGGGGTTGAAAGAGTATACCTTCTAGTTGGTCTCATTGTTAATACGTCAGGATCTGATGATCGGATCATCGGACATCTGTAGCGATTAGGGTATCTTCACATCAACTCGTGCATTTGCTCTTGGGAAGCACTATCTGGTGAAGTGGAACTGATGATGACTGCTGTACAGATGGCCATTTGATATCTCGATTAAGTAGTTGAGCTACTATGACGAAGCAGATTGAAATGGTTTGATATATGCTTCGTTTAGTTCTTAGTTCTTATAAAGGTCCCATAGTTTCTTACTGATGAATGAAGTGGGACTAATCTTAAAAGTAGGAAATAAAGTAAAATGGTATTTTATATCATTTCACCATCATTCATACGGCCAAATAAATAAATGTCAGTCAAACCGAAGGCGGCGTCCCACAATATTTTTAACCAAAAGCCGACTTCAGTTTCAGTGGCATATTACCATTTAAAAAAAAAGAAACTATTTCGTGGGGTTTTGAAGTAGTTTTTATTTTTAAATTGACGGCCTTATTGTACGGCCATCAATTTCATTTGATTTTTCACAGTCTGTACATTTTTCAAAAACTGGAGGTTACATTATCATACATTTTGTTACTTTTTCCGTATAATATTTATCTATAAATCTACGACTTTGTGAAAGTAGATCTCAAGAAATCATATGTTATGCTTTCAGTTCCAAATACTGGATCTAAATTGGGCGGCGGTAAAACTGAACCTGGTCTACAATCTGAATCGAACTGAGGATCCAAATTTAAAACGAATAAATCTGTAAAAATCTTCTTACCGATTCCAATTTCATTCCATTTCCATTTTCCAATGCCTCTGAATTGGAAAATAACAGAGAAAGTGATGATGGAAGTATCACGTTGTATTGACAAATCTGATTTAAATAGCCAACAAGTACACCAAGCAGCAGTTCGTGCTTTAATCCGCGCTAAAAAAGAAGAAACGCAAGAACGTGAAGCATATAAATACTTACACGGCTTAAAACTGTTTGCAGAAAATAAAGACTTAAAAGACGAAGAGTATGAAGAAGATGAAGACTTAAAAGTCTTAGAACCATTTTTAGGTAAAACAACTAACTATGGAAATTTACAGGTAAATAATTTATTACTGTTCAATAACTTATATAGCTTAAGTTTAGGTGACAATAAACAAGATGTTTATCTATTTTCAGGAATTATTGTCAGGTAAAACACCATCAGAACAGTCAACAGCTTTACAAAACTTAATAAAGAGTTACGATCAAAGCTCAGAAGGAAACAACAAGGCGTTATTATCACAATTATTCGCCAATTTGCTCCAATATGTCAATGATCTTTTCTCAAATCTGAAAGATGAAGCGGAATTAAAAAAATCATTCTTAATAATGAACAGTATAGCACCATATTTTAACGACATTGCCTTCATCGACAGAGTCTCATCACGGAAATCATTCGCAAAATTATTGACCGAGAAACACAACGAGTATAGAAAGAAGCCTGACCAAATTCCAGATTTGGACACCTTAATATTCTTCAACCTGGTTTCTCGTCTGTATCCTACTTCTCGATTCCCACATCCGGTAATCTCGCTATGTTTGACTTTCATGTCAGAAATTCTAACGGCTGGAAAATTTGAAAACGCTCGCTCTATCTCTAGAGGTTTATTTGTATGTACTCTAATATTAGATTATACAAAATTGACAAAAAGGTACCTGCCTCCTGTTGTTAATTTTTTAAGAGACATTTTGTTTTTAAGCGCTAAACCCGAGCCGCCATTTGATTTGCATCAAGACATTAAGATTTTAATTTTAGAAGACGACTGTTCTAAACTTGAAGCTGACATGAAAATGTCTCGAAAAGATTTGCTTACAGATTCCATTGACAACTTGTTTAAAATTCGAGCGCTTTCAACCACTGCTTTATTGTTGGAGGAATGTTTCGACAATTGTGACCAAATGAGGCCAGAGTCACAGGAATGCATTTTCGAGGCTCACATACATTTACTTAGTAGTTTGGAGTTGGAATTATATCCTGAAAGGGTGGCGAGTGCTATAGAAAGGATTATAAAGTATATGAAAGGAACTTAGGAGTTGAATACCTTTCGCCGTTGCAAGTATAAAAACAAAACCTATGAAGATATATGAGACTAAGTATATACCTACGCCGTTGTCAAGTAGAAAAACAATATGTAGATGTACAGGCAGTGTAACAAGTATTTTTACTATTCCTGTCTTCAACGTAGAAATAGTTTCTTCTTGGTATTCATGAATATAATGATAATGGATGTACTTACTTAAGGTCGACTTCTGCTATACTAAGGAGCTCCTCCTCTTAGATGTGACCATTTGCTCGTAAGTCAGGCGAAATAAGGGAGCAATTTCTAACGCTTGGATGAAATATTAAAACGCACGTGACTCGGTGCTTCACTCATGGCTCAGATGGATCTTGGAGCTGTATAAAGTTCATGCAACTTTGTGGTCCTTTTGGGTGCGTATATGAGGCATTGGTTCACAGTCCTTCGCAGCTTTGTCAACTAGGTGGTCGATATGTCCCTTCTAAGTCGCCTAATTTGATATGAATTGAAAGAGGCTTCTTCTAAAGCGAAAATCTTAGTCCTTTTTGGTTCTGCCTTACTTTGAATCCTCTCAGTTCGTTGCTGAAGAATCCTGATTACGCTATCGACTTCGTTTGGAGGTTGGTACATGGATGACGTCAAACCGGTTGTATCAAGGCGCCTAGATCCAATGACACTATTGAAAATAATGCAGAATTACAGTAGTACCATCAAAATTAAATTCGGTGTAGATAAGTGTGCAGTCATTCATGTTTTTTTTTTTTTTTTTTTTTGGTAATCGCCTGAGGGGCCAAAGACAAGAGTCCTTGCTTTTGTTTGCTTTTAAGAAAAAGGGGCAGAGGTGAAAATCCCTTCCGGAGACCTGGGAATGGAGGGCCCAGGTACTGCCGGGCTCGCACCGGCTAAAAACACCAATGCCCCTATTACCAACTAGAATTTAGACTCCCGCGGATACTACCCCAGCCAGTGCTGAAAGGCCGGAGGAGAAAGTCGTTCCTCCGTTTACTTATCCGCGGGGTTAGGGGGGATAGGAATGGGGGTTGGGATGGGGGGGAGACTTATAGCTATGTGAGTCGCGGAGTGGAAATCCTGACGCATGCATGCTTACAGACTACGGGCTTCCTTTCTTTTGCCCGACAATGGAAGGGTTGGGTCGGAGATCTTTTAGGACCACTTGTGTGGCTGTTGATACCATCTTTATGGGTGGGGCTACCCTTTTTGAGGCTTTCTCTTTTGCCTGGAGATACTATTTTTGCGCGGGTCTCCTTGCGCTGCCCTCTTTTGTGACCTCTTCCGTTGCAACTTAGCCTATACATTTTTTAATGGGAGGGCCGGTGTCAATTTGACGGGGGACCAGTGAATCGCGCGCGGAACCTTACCCCAGCCAGTGCTGAAGGGCCGGGAGAGAAAGTCATTCTCCCGTTTAGGAGGCTGCAGGATTCCCCATCCCCCGTCCTACCGACACCCGTTAGGTGTTCGGGAGGTGCGTGCGTCAGGAATATATCTAACTCTAACCTTAAGTGTATGTTATACACTGAAAGTTAGAGCTAGCTCTGGGTTAACATAGATGTAATTACGCTAATACAAAGAAGGATAAAACAGAGGTTATTAGAGATGGGAGTAAGGGTTTGGAAGATTTTATAATGGTAATACTTATTGCATCATCAAGATTAGGGGTGCGTTGGGTTGGGATTGGGATGAGGGAGAAGAAAATTGGGGGTTTAAAGGGGGGACGAAGGTTTAGGGAGGGGCCTGGGGGGTTGTTTCGGCGTGGGATCCTGCCCGGGTCCTGTGGCCGAAGGGTTTTCGTGGTGTCAGATTTCAGCGTAGCGTTTTACACAATAGTCCGGGCTCCGAACTATTTGTTCCTTAAACACGCTACGCGTACCACTTTTTCTATAAAACCCTTCGTGCTTTCGCGGTTGGCTTCTGTTCCCAGCAGGGCTTTCCAGCTTGAGCTATCTGGGGAAACCTTGACTCCGGTCTTTTGTTCAAGGTCGAACCTTTCCACGTCAAAACGCGGGCATTCGCAGACAATGTGCCAGATGTCCTCATCAAGGGTCGGGTCGCAGACACACGAAGGTGAATCTTTGATCTTAAAACGGTGGAGATAGGCGGCGAAGCCTCCGTGACCAGTAAACGCTTGAACCAAGAAGTTTGTGAGTTTGAGTTTCTTTAATATGCTGTTCGCGTCTCTCACAGTTGTAAAAAACTTCTTGGTTGTCGCACCTGTCCCGGATGCCCCGTAGCGAACCTGCCACTGTTCGAGCGTGTTTTGTCTTATCGACCTCTTGGCGTAGGACACCGGCACCATGTCATATTGGGGGGCGGTCTTTTTCCTAAGGGCTGCTTGCTTTGCCAGTTCGTCTGCTCTCTCGTTTCCTGGCGTTCCAACGTGAGCTCGCAGCCAATAGAACCTGAGATCGGTCCCCGTTGCTCTTGTTTGGGTTGTGGCATTTTTGATCTCTTGGACCAAGGGGTGTGTCGTGTCCGGTGATTTGAGGAGCTCCAGTGAGGATCTTGAGTCACTGAGGATGCTGACTCTCTGCGCCTTGTGTTTCCCTGCGATCTGCACTGCCCTGAGTAGAGCGTACAGTTCGGTTTGAAACACGGTGTTATAGGGCGCTAGCTTAAAGGTTGAGTGGCGGATTTCTCTTCCACTCTCCCACCATGTGAGTGCCGCTCCCGTCTGGCCCTCAATTTTACTCCCATCGGTGTAAATTTGAGGGCCTTCGAGGTCGTATCTATCGATCACGTCTTGGCTGAACTCCTCCAGGCAGACGTAGTCGATGGACACAACCCTTGACGGGTGCGGTCTCTTCAGGGCGTCAGTTTTTTCCTCAATTTCTCTTCCTGGTGGAATGTGGTCCTCACTGTAGCCCTTTTTGACCTCGTAGAGGCTTGCCGCTTCGTGAATGCGCAAATCCAGTGGGAGGGTTCCCGACAGGATCAGCGCCGATGTCAGAGAGACCGTCCTGTACGCTTTGCAAATTTTTTGGGCGAAACCACGCTGTATTGAGTCTAGCTTGTTTCGCACCATCACCTTGTTGGCAGACTTGTGCCAGGCGCTTGCTGCGTACAGGACGATCGGCTCTATCACCGCCACGTAGATGGTTTTCACTATCTCGCTATTGAGCCCCCATGACACCCTCGCCGCACGTGACAGCTGTCTGTAGATATCCGTTACCTTTCGGCACGTTTTTTCTACGTGTGCGTTGAAGGTCAGCTTACGGTCTATGGTGAGTCCCAACAGTTTGATTTCGTCGACAAGCTCCACCACGGTCCCAGCCATTGAGATTCGGATGGGATCCCATTTCAGCTTCCTCGTTATAACCATGGCTCCCGTTTTGTGAGCGGCGAAGTTAAGCTTATTTTGGGTACCCCATTCGACCACTTTTTGGAGAGTCCGTTCGGCTTTTGCTTTTACTGCGCCTGATTCGTTGCCAGAGAACACCAGAGTGACGTCGTCAGCGAAGGCCTGACAATGGGCGTCCGTGTCGTTGAGCATCTGAAGGAGATCGTCTAGAATTACATTCCAGAAGATTGGACCTCCTATAGAGCCTTGGACACACCCCTTTGTGGTGGGCTTTTCGCTGGTTTCGCCCGCGTAGTGTACCCTTATCATGCGGTCGTCCAGGTAGGAGCGGACCATGTGATAAAGATTTCTCGGGCAGCCTTTCTTGGCCAGTTGGGCTCTGAGCTTCGGCCACCAGGCGTTGTCGAAAGCTCCCTCTATGTCTAGCGAGACGAGTAGCACAATGCGTTTCTTCGTTTCTACTTCGGTTCTTATGTGTCTCATCAGGTCATAGAGGGCGTCTTCCGTCGACTTCTGGGGCATGAACCCGTACTGGCGTTTGTTCAGGGCCGGGAGGATATGCCACTTGATCCTGTTTACTAGCATTTTTTCCAGGATCTTCCCTAATACCGACAATAGACCAATCGGTCGGTATGACTTGGGGTGGGTATAGTCCTCCTTACCGGGTTTCCGTAGGATGCAGACATGTGCTGACTTCCAGGCTTTGGGGAAGTAGGCTAGCCTAAGGCAGGAATTCGCTAAGCACAAAAATACTTCTCCATTGCACTGAATAGCTGCTGCGCATATATCTGCAGTGAGTCCGTCTGATCCAGGTGCCTTTTTCGGGTTCATACTTCTGACTACTGTATCCATTTCCGCTTGTGTGAAAAGTGGATCATTGCCAGTGAGGTGTGACTCCACTGCTGGGTTGTCTCCCTCCGTATCATCCCTGGTGCTCCTGTGATGATCGGACTCACCGTCCTGGCGGTCATCCGGGTAAAAGCATTCAGCCAGTCTTTGAGCCGACTGTTTCGGTGTTAAGGTAAGCCCCCGTTCGTCTCTGAGCAACGTGTCTTCCTGACGTCTAGCCGTTTTCCTGATTACTCGGTAGATTTTGTCCCACATAGACTCCCTATCCTGCGCGGTGCAAAAATCCTTCCAGCTAGCCGTCTGAGCCTCTGTCGCTTTCGTGGCATACTCTTCCTTTACCTGGAGGTATTGGTCGAGTACGTACTGCCTTCGGTTTGGGGCTGCGTTCCTTATTCGCCTTTTCCTTCTTAACACCTCTTTTTTCAGTCGGTCCAAATCTTTGGACCACCACGGCGGCTTTGCGTTTGTCTTGGGAGCTCCCGGTTTCGGGATGCATTCTTCACATGCTTTCGACACCGCACCGATGTAGGCGTTGGTCGCCTGCTCCAGTGCTTCTGTGTCTCCAATGTTATTTAAAGAATGCGTCGTCAAGTCTCTTTCCACAAGCTCCACTGACAGAACGGTCTTAAACTTGGTCCAGTCAGCTTTCTTTGGGTTGTAAATCCTGGTTGTTGGTCTTGGTACTGGCTTCGGGGCCGCTTCACTACCCACTGCAAATTTTATGGTGTTATGATCGGACGTGACAACATTCCTGTCTACTTCCCAGTCTTGGATCCTGGACAGAATGTTGGTACTGCACGCTGTCACATCAACGATGCTAGTGTATAGCTTGCCTCCCCGGTATGTCTCGAATGTCGGAGTGTATCCAACATTCAAAACATTCAGGTCTACCTCATTGAGGAAGCTATGGTAAGCTACCCCCCTGTGGTTCTCCGATCTGCTTCCCCACCAGTAGCTCCAGGCATTCACATCGCCTCCCACGATGTAGCTGTCTGTACCCAATCCAAGCATGATCTCCTTTGTTTTGTCAATGTATCCCTCCAGGTCTTGGTCGGGCTCGAAATAGACCGAGATTACTCCAACTGATACATTACCAAACTTCAGAAGTGCCGCCGTGATGTTCTCCGTGACCAGCTGTGGGTCGTGTTGCACCTGGACTCGATCACCCAGCACTACTATTGCTGACTTCACTGGTTTCGCGCGATTCTGTGTACACTGAATCACCTTGAAACCTTGTTGCGGCGTCATCTCTCCCTTTCCGCCCACATACGGTTCCTGTAGCAGTGCTACTTCGCAGTTTCCGTTCTGCATGGCCTGGTGGAGTTCAGCTGTTACCAGCTTGGACCGTTGCAGATTGACTTGCAGGAACTTTGTCTTGTGGGGGGCGGCGGGGGGGTTTTGCTTGTTGTTCGCCGGTACAACTGTGTCAACAACAGTATGCTACTCTCGACCGTGCTATGGTGTCCCACTTCTGACGTTCTTTGCAGTCGGGGCTAAACGCCTCGTGCTGTACCTCCGTTGGTTCCTTGCCTGCCCTGGTGCAGTTGATGCACTTTGGTGTCTCTTGATTTTCCGGACATTTGCCGGGTCCGTGGCAGGTCAGGCAGAAACGACAGTTGGTGCTCGCCTCCTTGCACAATGTCCTTGTGTGTCCATAGGCCAGACATTTAGAACATTGTACAAGGGGCGACTGGTCTTCCACTTTTTGCCTTTGGATGCCGATGTAGACTTTTCCAGTCTCCACAAACCTCCTCCAGACAGCCGGTGGGAGCTCAAACACCAGGTGACAGCAATGCGGGTTTCGTGCTTTCCTGCGGTACCGGAGTTTTATCTGAGCGGGGTCCACGTTTAGGCCTCCCAGTAAGTGGTGGTTTTGAGATAACAACATCTGCGGTAGGTCCTCGTCTTTAAGGTAGGTGACGACGTCCCTGACGCAGATTAGGGGGTTTCTCATTTGTGGGTATTCCGCGTTGAGTTTCCCTGCCGTTATCTTTCTGAGCATCTCGAGGTCTCTCTCGCTGGCACAGCTAACCACCACCTTTTGGTTCTTGGCCTTTCGTACCCGCTCGATCCTCAACCCGGTAGACTTCACGTCACAGACTTTGTTGAACTCCCGTAGGACACCATCGCTGGTCTTTGTCGGGTCCTTGGACGATAAGATCGCGGTGTGGTTGGGGGTGCCGGCCTGCTTCGGGAGCGCTGCCTTCTGGGCGTATGTGCTTGGGCCGTGGGCTATCGTTGTCCTGTGTTGCGTGACCTCCTTACTCACTTCACTCACCGACTGTTTAAGTTCGGCTAGTGCCATCTCCGTATTCAAGGTTGAGGCCGGGGCTGAGTCACGTTCCTTTTCGGTCTTTATTTCCTCCGTTAAGGTTCTGACGAGCGAGCTCATTGCCTTCATCCTCTCCCTGATGTCGGATAAGTCTTCCGATGGTTGTGTCGCTGTGTCGGGGTCTCGCTGGCTCTTAAGTTCCTCAGTGGAGTGCGTGAGGAGGTCAATCCGCTGCGTGAGCGTGCGGATGGTCTCCTTTAGCTCTGGGTCTTTTGGTGGCTGACCTTGTGTCTCCATTACCTTTGGCAACATTCCCTCGATGGTCTTCGGGATGGTTGCCGTGGCACTCGCTAGGGCGTCCATGGTCTTCCTCATTTGGTCTATCTGGTTAGAGACCATGTTCATGTGGACGGACAGCTTCGACACTTCTTCTGCCACTTTGCTGACGTTGGCTGGGTTTTCCTGGGCTCCGTTGCCTTTGCCTAGTTTCTCCAATGCCAATTTGACTTCTTCCACCGAGGTTCTTATTTCTCCTATTTTTTGGAAAGGAGTGGCCGTTTCGTAGCCCAGCCAATCCCTCACAGACTCTGTCTGCTGCAGAGTTCTAGTGGCCAGGTCTTTTAGCGCTCCCAATTCGGCTACCACCTCCTGCCTCACCGCCGCCATTTCCTTGGCGTGCTGCCTCTCCATCCGGACCACCTCTCTAGCGCTTCTGGACCTTTCGCGCTCGAGGTTGAACTTATGCCTTGACCGGGAGTCGGATAGCGACAAAGCTGTCTCATATAAGGTCTGCATGCAGTCAAGAGCGGTTGCTTTGCATTCCCGCTTCATCTTGCCCGCAGACTCCAGAGCGTCCTTGCCTTCCAGCAGTTTCGCATTAGCCAGCTTTGTCGCCATGTCCATCTCCACTCCCGGGCCCCTACCACTTCGCGGCACGAGGATGCTGACCCTACCGACTGATGACCCCGGGGACATCGAGACATTGGAATAGCATTCTGAGTTCACTTCGTCTAGGTCTCGCCCGGATGTGCTATCTCCGACGTAGGACTCAATTCTTTCCATGTCCGCGATGTCATCGGGGTCCGGAATGGGGGTGGCTGGCGCTGGATCTTTGGCCACCGCTGCCGCTGCTTCCTTTTGCAGGACTTTCTCCCTTAGCGATTTGACCGAAGAGGGGCCTTTTTTCGCTGCGAGAGGTGCCTGAGTCCTGCTCGTGGATTCGTCGGTCCTTGCTGCCTTCTTTGTGGGGGGGGTGGGCTTGGGGGGCATTTTTATTAGTGCTATAAGCGGAGAAGGGGTTGGTTAGTGGGGGGTGGGGTGAGATTTGGAGACTTAAGCCAAAAAGTGGGAGGGGGATTTTCCTGTTGGAAAGGGCTTGACCTGCTGGTTCTTTGAAGCCCAAACTCGGAGGTCCTACTCCTTCGTGATCCCGAGTTATGGGCCACGGGGGTGATGTGTGTGAGTCCGGGGAAGGGAGGGGGAATTTTTCCCCGCGGAGGGGGGGGGGGGGGTTGGGATATGACGGAGCCAAAAATAGGAGAAGAGGGTTTTTGTTGTTGCCAATTGTTATTATTTTCCCCGGCCCGTCGCTGCCGTCGAAGTCGATATTAGCGCTGTCAGCTGTATGAACCGCCAGCCACTAGAAACGAGGTCGACCGCCCGACGGGCGGCGCGTGGCGTCGCGTTGGATGATGCAATAAATTGACCTAGTTGCGTCGGCCGCGCCAGCTAGAGCTCTCTGCGCCGTCTATGACTGGGCAGCGAGGGGTCTACAACTGGTCGGCTCGCGTGGCGTCTGGTGTTATTTATTTATTAGGGGAGGTTGGGGGATGGAAATTTACAGAGGATCAGTAAATAAACTAAGTGTCTAAATAAAATTACAAAAAATAAAATACAAATTAAGCTATAAGGCCCTGTGGAGTCTCTCTGGTTGCTCCTGGAGGGGTGGTACTTTGCTCCAGATGTTGATCGGAGCTCTGTGAGTCTTCACAGGGGTTGAGGGAAGGGGTGGGGTGGTTTGATGGGCGTAAAACATGCGTCGAAGTGCCCCGGTACAAAATGTATCGCTATTCCGATGGTCGGAAATATGGCGATAATCCGGCGATTCACCTTTAGCGGGATAGGGTGTGTATTGACTTACTGCGCAATCCTTGGGCAAACCTCGGAGCTGGAAAGATCAGGTCCTCGCAGATCTATTTCCGGCAAACTGCCCCAGAACTCCGTCCGTCAACACACACTTTGAGTCACTATACACGGGCGAGAAATGGTCGAACACGTGAACCAATTTTGAAAACTTTTCACCCGCGTGTAGCCCGTAGTGCGCCGGATCACCTGGCACTTCGAACGATGTTTTACGCGATTAAAATATTTTGTCGATTATTTAAATGCGGAGCGACTCGGATTCGTGGCGCTCGCATAGGCGGACGGTTTGCGACTCCAGTCATTCATGTTTGACAAGGGAAAGTTACAATTTTTTCTCATTGAATTTGCAGTTGTCTGAAACAATGACCCTCCGACCACTTTCGCAAGATGGCTAGATCAAGGATTAGATACAGAATGCAGTACTCCTCGACCCAGTTCATATTGGGAGGAGGTATCTCCCTCTGCAGCCCTAACCACCGGTAGCTTGAGCCGGCGGTAAAGGCCGTACTTTAAAAATCGAACTTTGAAGTATAGTTGGCTCCATCTCTGTCACTCGCCATTCGAAACTAAATCCAGAGAAAGGGATACAGCTAACGAATCTTCGAACTTCCATTTTCAAAGTAAAGCCTCTGCCGCCGGCTCAAGCTACCGGTGGTTAGGTTGGTTAGTTAGTTAGCCTAGGTTAGTTTTACTTAAAATAATGTATTTTTTGTGTTGGTATTGATTGTTTTACTTTCATAACACATAAGTACACAGAATGTAGGCTTTAGACGCCAAAAAAAAGAAACAAATGAAAATGTTGTAGTTTTTAAGTGCCACTTAAGTATTATATCTAGCTACATCTATCTCATAACTTCCCTACTATAATGTTTAGACACTAAAGCAAATGGAATATTTTAGGAAAGTATCTGTGGTTGTATTTTAATGTTGACATTAAAGTATTACTTGTAAACATTAAGATAACAGGGCGACCACACAGTTCAGGTTCCGCACATATTGTTGAGAACCTATTATATGCATGTAGCTATGTAGATACAGTTATGTTTGCGACTGGACACATAATTAGGCATTAAAACTCGTGTGATCTTATAATGAAATCGTGTTTTAATGCCTCATTATGCACCATTCACATAAACTACTAACTATTAGTATATTATGTAAATTGATGTGTAATTCTATTATTCTCTTGGTGGTTTTAAATATATAAATTCAATATATATAACGTGAATTCCATGTCGAATTTAGTCTCCTGTAATCGTGTTTGATGTCTATGCACAAATGTGTAAAGATTAAACGTTCCTTATAATAACATATTTTGTATGTTTATGATACGGTTGTTTTATCTCAGGAAAGCGGATGGGTCATACTAGTAGTTGTACCGCGTATAGACACGGACACTTCGGCGACGCTGGGCTATGGAGCTACGCACTCGTAGATAACTTCCACGAGCAGCTCCACACAAGTATGACCCGCTTTCTTGAGATAAAGCAACTGTAACGATCTTCCTATACCTGGTAAAACACCTTATTATAACACAAGATATTGTAGTAGAGTCCGACCAGCGACTCTTGACACAAGCATTTTTTTCTAATTCTTTACATGGCAACAATATTACCTATGGAACAAACTGTCACATTATGAGGACCTACCTACCTATCCAGTCGCCTACCTATACCTATGCGTTTCGTGTTACCAGCTAGTGCTATTTCAAATTTGTCTCCATTTTTTGTGTCACGACTCACTAGTCAGACTCTATTAAACAAATGTGATCTTGCGGCCGCTATTCCCCATAACTACCTACTTAAGTGAGAGACCGAGTTAATGGACAGACTCCTTTCAAACGTTGGGTTCAACTTCAAAAACTGATTACAGTCTTGCACCTGCTTCGAAAATCGAAGTTCGAAGTTACGTTAGCTCCATTTCTGTTACTCGTAATTCGAGACTAAATCGAGAGAAAGAGATGAAGAGTATGGTTAACGTACGTTACTTAGCGTTCCAGTCCCTTGTAATGCGTGTCAAGATAACTTTATATGAGGCCCTGCTTTGAAAATCGAAGTTTAAAGTTACGTCTTTCGTACTCCATCCCTCTCTTTCGATTAAGTCTCTAGTAACGGGTGACAGCGACTGGGCATCTGAAGTTTCGAATTTAGCCGTTCGTTGTAACCATTCCAGGGGCTCTACTTTGAAATTCGCAATTTGATCTTCGGATCGCCCCGTCACTTTCTTGCGAATAAGTTATGCGTCGGGAGCAAAAGGGATAGCAATAAACGAAGTTCGAATGACGGATTTCAAAGTAGAGCACCAGAGGCTCTACTTTGAAAATCGAAGTTCGAAGTTACGTTAGCTCCATCACCGTCGCTCGTCATTCGAGGCTAAATCGAGAGAAAAGGATGGAGCTAACATTCCCTCGAACTTCGATTTTCAAAGTAGAGCCTCTGTGACGTCAGCGAGTCGATCGATCGCACCGCTCCTTTCACAAGAAACTCTGAATGTTCCGGTTTAAGCAGACATTATTTACGGTACGGTACAGATTGTTTAATATTATAAAATTAATGCCTATTTTAATTTAAATCAGAGTGTTCAAAGCAGAGCCTTTTTTTATTACAATGAAACAACTATAAAATACACGCGAAAATGAACGTAGATTGGAACGAAATCAACATGGATTTTTTCAAGTTACTCCTTGTCACGCTGCTAAATTGGGAAGTAACCTGTAGTGTTGTTCTCCTTGACGTAAACGTGTGTTTTCATTTAACCGCATAACATAATCAATACACACACATTCAGTGTTGCCTGATCTACTGATTTATCAGTAGTTTAACGTCATTTTTAAAATATACTGTACCACTGCTCAAATAGGAGTAGATTTTTTAAATATTGAAAATGTTCACGCAATCTACTTGAATTACTGATATTTAATTATTAAGACTCGATTTCTTTGAACATTCTCTGCTCGTAATTTAAACTTTTGTGAATCCATATGATGTACGGTCGGAGTGAAATGAGCAAAATCATCCAATTTGTACGTAAAAACCTCTGCTGTATGGTAATGGTGGTTGGGGAAGCTATTGTACCCCGGACAGTTTACATGTTTTTGAGTTTTTGAAAAAAAAACGAGATGCTTCAGAATTGCTAAATGTGCGAATATGTAAAGTTGTACTATTATACTACATTCCGGGATATGACATTAAACGATCCTTTTGTTAGTTTAGACGGGACAGGCTGATGGAAAAAAAGGGAAAAGTGTCCATAGTACAACAACACCCCTGATTTACATGGGACCCTCGGTGTTGTACCTTGGACACAACATTTTTGCCAAGAAAACACCTAATACTCATCCAGTATTTATTTAAGAATGATATAATACGCAACTCGGACGAAGACTTTTTATACCTTTTCATAGGTTCCTTAGTAAAATTTACCAGTACATATCCCTGAGAACAGTTAAAAACATAAACAAAAATGTGATCAACAATAGAAATAGTAATAAATATTGAACTTGTTATAAAAAATGCAAAATAATATAAGAATTAGAAAGCTTTGGAATTCTTCTACCTTAGTCCGTAGTCCAAGGTACAACCTCTAAGTTCGGTGTCCAAGGTACAACAAAGCAACTTTGTTTTAAAGTACGCTTCGTAAACGCACTTCGTCTAAAAGTCGGGTTAAAACGACCGCACTATCTGATAGCTATTTAATGTAGCTTTAGCATGCGTCATTCAGTTTTATCATATATCTACGAAACACTGAATAAACGAGTTTGACATAAAGTTCTAAAAACTCACTTTCTGTATCAAATTATATATTTTTGTTATTTTCTCGATGCGCTCTTGAAGTCTCGACTGTTGAGTTTCGTTCGAACTTTACCTTCATTTTCATAGATAATGGTTCAAATGACATGGATATTATTTTTGAGGGGTGCGGGATACTTTAAATATTGTCAACTGTCCGAGGTAAAACTATGTCCGGGGTACAGGAGCTTCCTTTTATGTATCCTCCAAAGTAGGTCTAACTAGGGAAATGATTAAGTCCACAGTGTCACGTGTATACCTGTTTTCAACCGTTGAAAATAATTGGTTTCACTATCTCAAATCTACTGATTATTTCCTTAATGTACCTATTGATAAAATTCTAGTATATTCTTCTGATTGGTTTGAGTTCCACCTGGCAACACTGTCACTGAATTTAAAGATTTCACCACAGCAGTGCTATATTCCATTTCTCGTACCAGTTTTCTTCAGTTGCATCGGTTTTCCTGCTGGTTTCTCATCAGGTTAGTAATGTGCTTTACTCAGTTGGGTAGGGGCACCAAACGATGAACGGCTAAGCGACTACACCAACTTTGAACAGTTTATTACTTGGCTTTTGTACGATGCAGTTTATATTCTTAATTGGAGTAGGCTATGATAAAGCTTAGCTGTTATAACAGTATTTTTCTTAAATTTGATATAATTTAAAGGTATCTACCGATTTGATCAATATGCCCCAATTGGAAACTGTTTGATCCCAGTAATTGAACATAGTTATGTCCCTATATCATGATATCTACCATTACTATTAAAATAAACTTTTAAAAACCAAATAAATGTTAAACAAATCAGTTAGCATTAATTTTAAATGGTTAACATACAATAATGTTGGTTCATTTCATTTTAATACGTTTACTAGGAACGTGTATTAGGAAGTATACCTAGTATTTTTTTCACTATTTTGTGATTTAGTAACGATTTACAAATCCTCGTACACTTATGTCATTGGCTTGCATTCTGCGCAGAGCGCCTTCGAGAATGTTTTAACCATAAAACCTTTCTTATTTTCTTTCGCCTACTCTCAAAAACAAAACGATTTAACGCGATTTACGTACTGTCCGAGCTGTGAACATATTTCCACTAGTACATACCTACCAGTGTTCATATTACGGCACTATACCCAAAACGTGAACTACTAAATATCGTTGGTCCTAATTTGGAAATCCCATAGATATGGCGATCGGCATTTGTCCTTTATGAACTGAACGGTAAAAATAAATGAGCTTTATTTTTGATTTTTTTTTGATGTAATGAAGTCAATTTTGACTAGCCTAAATTTAAATTTAGATATTATTATTTTTTGTAATTTCTCAAAAACTGAATAATGAACACTTCATTTTATTTTTCCCCTAAAATAAAAGGAATGATCGCTTCGTCAGGATATTTTCAAATTTTTCAACTCATAAACTTCTGAGATTAGGTGGGGATGGGAACGGTCATTTATTATACATTGTTAGCTATAAATCAAAAAGTACATCACAGGAAATGAAAAAAAAAAGTAGTTTTAAAATGTGCAAATTTAGCCCTTTCGTATGACACCCCATTTGCTACCATTTGCAACCCCCCATTCTAGACCCCTTTCAAATATTTATATGTATTTATTTTTTACTAAAATCAGATGCGGGGAAGCAATTTGTATAACTATGCCCAATTTCAAGTTGATAGCATTTGTAGTTGCTGAGAAAACCTGCTGTGACATACAGACTAACAGACAGGCAACGAAGTCTCACCATAAGGGTTCCTTTTTAACGATTTTTGGCAAAGCCTAATAAAGAGCGTATGGTATAAAATGATCAGATTATTATTATATATTATTAGTATTATACTATTTCAGTACGCGATGCCTAGCAGTTGAACATCGTTCAAGTACTTATTAACTTAAGGCGTGTCCGCTGCGCCAAAAAGCTAACAAAACATGTTAACAAAATATGTTACAAAACATGTTTAGGTACAACTACACGTCCATTTGTCATAACATTTTACTTTTGTTTTTGACGGCTGTCATCCCAGTACAATTTGTCTAATTATGGGCCGCTCCTTTACTAACTGAATATATTTCAGTGTCTTTTCTTTATTCCACTACATTGCAAATAATTATAAATTAAATAATTAATGCCCTTTTTGACAGTTCTTCACTCAAACTCAATACTTTCAAAGTCACAGTACATGACCCCCGCCCCCGCATACGAACGCGGGGAATGTTTTCCATCCGTGACGGAAAACAGGTTTCTCTGTTTTTAAATATAAAAACCTTTTTACACATTGGAAACCAAAAATGAATCTTAGACAAAACTGAGTGCAGTAACTGCCAGTGAGTGCAAATGGAGCCATCTGAGGTGCAATTATATCAAAATTTCGATCGTTGTTTTATCTTTTGGCGGGTGTTCATCTATTGGTGCCCCGTCCCCTAAGTTACTTCAGGTTAATTGTGTGTTCGGTTTCATTAGGTACTAGTCGCATGTCAAATGCCCGGCGAGCTATTTTTAGAATGCTATGTGGCAGATAACATTTTCGCTCAGTGCTTATCTTTAATATGTTAATTAAAAGGAGAATGATAACTTTATTCCTCAATGAGCGAAATAATCTTTAAATTATTGGTTTTTTTTTACATTGTTCATCTTATCTTCGTTCACCAACTAGTGTAAACTGCTTTTTAGGGTTCCGTAGTCAAACTAGGAACCCTTATAGTTTCGCCATATCCGTCCGTCTGAGTCCGTCTGAGAGACTCTTATTTGGCATAAATATACATATTAGTCACGCCAACAAAGTGGTAAAATAAAATCATAAAATATTTTTGTTAGTGTTCCTTCACGTTACGTGGGGATGTATTTTTGTATTCGTCTATCCCATAATGTGGGGTGTTGTTGGATAGGTCTTTCAAAAATATTGCGGGTTAATACAAAAGATTATTCGGTTCAGGTATCCGTTAATATACCTAAATACTCACCGAACCCAAAGATTCCTAACGAAAACTCATTTGCGGTGTTAGTAAACTGACCGCGACCTTTGTCGATGTTCGGGGATAACAGTTTTCCAACGTCAAAGTTCTGTTTGTCGCGACGTCTAATTTGACTGTAGTAACGTCTTCAGATCGAAACCCTCAACTGAGCATGGTCCGACATGCTCTTGTCCGGTTTTTCGTATTTAAAAATAAATCCGAATAAATAAATTTCCTCACTGACTTAATGTAAACGAGGCATTAGTTACACAATTTATAACATATATTTTTCCCAGGCGCAACAGCCTTAAATTATCTTGTATCCATGAATATTTCTATGCTATTCTAAGTATAATACTATATAAGGTGCTAACAAATTAGTCACGGATATTTTAAGAGATTAATAGATTTCATTAAATCAATTAACTTTTAACTGTAATTAAGGAACTTTTGTATATCATTTTATTGTTTTAATTTACCGAACAAAAAAAATAAATTATAATTACTTAATCTTTAAAATAATCACCCTATTATGCACTTGTCAAGATGTTAAACACTGTCTGTCATGTCACGTCGTAAATGTCATTATGACTCGGCGGGAAAGTCGTGTTGTATCTTTGTGCATAAAGTCTTGAAGCTCCCGCCGTACTGTAATTTGAGTCGCGATAACATGTAACCATGTTTGAGCACTCGATATGTGTGAGCGGTAAGGCATAGCGCTAATTAATTAAATTTCTTTGCAACCGACACAATCAGAGAGCAAATTGCATGACATTGACATTCAAGTATTTTAATTATCAACTTTTAAGAGGCCTTTTGAATGATAGTTTAAAGAGGTTCTAGAATGTCTAAAGATGTCTCATTTAATTATCTTATTAACAGGGTGTTTTAACGTAGCAAATTTGTTTCCTAGTTTTCTCCAAAAAAACATAAGAAAACCTATGATGTTTCATACTTAAATGTACTCCGAGAACCGAGTACTATCAGCTGTAAAAATATCCGTGACTAATTTGTTAGCACCTTATATACATACTAATACTATAAATGCGAAATTTACTCTGTTTGTTTTTTGTTACACTTTCACTGCCAAAATGCTAAACGAATTAAATAAAATTTGGTATGGAGATAACATGAACCTAACACATAGTAACTACAACTTTTTTCTGCGGAAAACCATACAGGTCCCGAGGGTACACCGATAATCGTCTTTCACGAGGATGCAGTCGCGGCCAAGAGCTAGGTCTATATAAAAATATAAATTTGTAACTGCTATATTCTTGAGAAAATTCAATAAGAGTCTTTGTAACTTTTACGTCAAAAAAATCGGTAATGCGCGAGAGGGACGCGCGTACCGAGTAGACATAGACGCAACGCTTCGATGAAATGCTTTTCTAACCGACGTCAATAAGGAGGGGGTTGAAAGAGTATACCTTCTAGTTGGTCTCATTGTTAATACGTCAGGATCTGATGATCGGATCATCGGACATCTGTAGCGATTAGGGTATCTTCACATCAACTCGTGCATTTGCTCTTGGGAAGCACTATCTGGTGAAGTGGAACTGATGATGACTGCTGTACAGATGGCCATTTGATATCTCGATTAAGTAGTTGAGCTACTATGACGAAGCAGATTGAAATGGTTTGATATATGCTTCGTTTAGTTCTTAGTTCTTATAAAGGTCCCATAGTTTCTTACTGATGAATGAAGTGGGACTAATCTTAAAAGTAGGAAATAAAGTAAAATGGTATTTTATATCATTTCACCATCATTCATACGGCCATATAAATAAATGTCAGTCAAACCGAAGGCGGCGTCCCACAATATTTTTAACCAAAAGCCGACTTCAGTTTCAGTGGCATATTACCATTTAAAAAAAAAGAAACTATTTCGTGGGGTTTTGAAGTCGTTTTTAATTTTATATTGACGGCCTTTTTGTACGGCCATCAATTTCATTTGATTTTTCACAGTCTGTACATTTTTCAAAAACTGGAGGTTACATTATCATACATTTTGTTACTTTTTCCGTATAATATTTATCTATAAATCTACGACTTTGTGAAAGTAGATCTCAAGAAATCATATGTTATGCTTTCAGTTCCAAATACTGGATCTAAATTGGGCGGCGGTAAAACTGAACCTGGTCTACAATCTGAATCGAACTGAGGATCCAAATTTAAAACGAATAAATCTGTAAGAATCTTCTTACCGATTCCAATTTCATTCCATTTCCATTTTCCAATGCCTCTGAATTGGAAAATAACAGAGAAAGTGATGATGGAAGTATCACGTTGTATTGACAAATCTGATTTAAATAGCCACCAAGTACACCAAGCAGCAGTTCGTGCTTTAATCCGCGCTAAAAAAGAAGAAACGCAAGAACGTGAAGCATATAAATACTTAAACGGCTTAAAACTGTTTGCAGAAAATAAAGACTTAAAAGACGAAGAGTATGAAGAAGATGAAGACTTAAAAGTCTTAGAACCATTTTTAGGTAAAACAACTAACTATGGAGATTTACAGGTAAATAATTTATTACTGTTCAATAACTTATATAGCTTAAGTTTAGGTGACAATAAACAAGATGTTTATCTATTTTCAGGAATTATTGTCAGGTAAAACACCATCAGAGCAGTCAACAGCTTTACAAAACTTAATAAAGAGTTACGATCCCAGCTCAGAAGGAAACAACAAGGCGTTATTATCACAATTATTCGCCAATTTGCTCCAATATGTCAATGATCTTTTCTCAAATCTGAAGGATGAAGCGGAATTAAAAAAATCATTCTTAATAATGAACAGTATAGCACCATATTTTTACGACATTGCCTTCATCGACAGAGTCTCATCACGGAAATCATTCGCAGAATTATTGACCGAGAAACACAACGAGTATAGAAAGAAGCCTGACCAAATTCCAGATTTGGACACCTTAATATTCTTCAACCTGGTTTCTCGTCTGTATCCTACTTCTCAATTCCCACATCCGGTAACCTCGCCATGTTTGACTTTCATGACAGAAATTCTAACGACTGGCAAATTTGAAAACGCTCGCTCTATTTCTAGAGGTTTATTTGTATGTACTCTAATATTAGAATATACAATATTGACAAAAAGGTACGTGCCTGCTGTTGTTAAATTTTTAAGAGACATTTTGTTTTTAAGCGCTAAGCCCGTGCCGATAAATGTTCTAGTAGCAATAGAGGGTATATCAGAAAACATACGTAAAAAGAACTACTACTCACGTTGTAACGATATTATTTTATTATTTTACGGTGTTATTGTAGCACTTTCCTTCGTAGCATTTTCGGTTTTCATTGGACCTGTCTTGATTAAAAACATTTTCGAGTGCTGCATTGGATCAACCAACTGCACCATAGTTTTTAGTCACTACTCATTCAAATTATTCTGCTTAACCCACATCCTTGCTATAATTCTCTTCGCCTATAACGTTAAGGTAATGGACGACAGACATGACAAAAAGAAAAAGTTGAAAATGTTGTAGTGTTTAAGTGCCACTTAAGTATTATATCTAGCTACATCTATCTCATAACTTCCCTACTATAATGTTTAGACACTAAAGCAAATGGAATATATTAGAAAAGTATCTGTGGTTGTATTTTAATGTTGACATTAAAGTATTACTTGTAAACATTAAGATAACAGGGCGACCACACAGTTCAGGTTCCGCACATATTGTTGAGAACCTATTATATGCATGTAGCTATGTAGATACAGTTATGTTTGCGACTGGACACATAATTAGGCATTAAAACTCGTGTGATCTTATAATGAAATCGTGTTTTAATGCCTCATTATGCACCATTCACATAAACTACTAACTATTAGTATATGTAAATTGATGTGTAATTCTATTATTCTCTTGGTGGTTTTAAATATATAAATTCAATATATATAACGTGAATTCCATGTCGAATTTAGTCTCCTGTAATCGTGTTTGATGTCTATGCACAAATGTGTAAAGATTAAACGTTCCTTATAATAACATATTATTATTTTGTATGTTTATGATACGGTTGTTTTATCTCAGGAAAGCGGATGGGCTATACTAGTAGTTGTACCGCGTATAGACACGGCGACTTCGGCGACGCTGGGCTATGGAGCTACGCACTCGTAGATAACTTCCACGAGCAGCTCCACACAAGTATGACCCGCTTTCTTGAGATAAAGCAACTGTAACGATCTTCCTATACCTGGTAAAACACCTTATTATAACACAAGATATTGTAGTAGAGTCCGACCAGCGACTCTTGACACAAGCATTTTTTTCTAATTCTTTACATTGCAACAATATTACCTATGGAACAAACTGTCACATTATGAGGACCTACCTACCTATCCAGTCGCCTACCTATACCTATGCGTTTCGTGTTACCAGCTAGTGCTATTTCAAATTTGTCTCCATTTTTTGTGTCACGACTCACTAGTCAGACTCTATTAAACAAATGTGATCTTGCGGCCGCTATTCCCCATAACTACCTACTTAAGTGAGAGACCGAGTTAATGGACAGACTCCTTTCAAACGTTGGGTTCAACTTCAAAAACTGATTACAGTCTTGCACCTGCTTCGAAAATCGAAGTTCGAAGTTACGTTAGCTCCATTTCTGTTACTCGTAATTCGAGACTAAATCGAGAGAAAGAGATGAAGAGTATGGTTAACGTACGTTACTTAGCGTTCCAGTCCCTTGTAATGCGTGTCAAGATAACTTTATAATATGAGGCCCTGCTTTGAAAATCGAAGTTTAAAGTTACGTCTTTCGTACTCCATCCCTCTCTTTCGATTAAGTCTCTAGTAACGGGTGACAGCGACTGGGCATCTGAAGTTTCGAATTTAGCGGTTCGTTGTAACCATTCCAGGGGCTCTACTTTGAAATTCGCAATTTGATCTTCGGATCGCCCCGTCACTTTCTTGCGAATAAGTTATGCGTCGGGAGCAAAAGGCATAGCAATAAACGAAGTTCGAATTACGGATTTCAAAGTAGAGCACCAGAGGCTCTACTTTGAAAATCGAAGTTCGAAGTTACGTTAGCTCCATCACCGTCGCTCGTCATTCGAGGCTAAATCGAGAGAAAAGGATGGAGCTAACATTCCCTCGAACTTCGATTTTCAAAGTAGAACCTCTGTGACGTCAGCGAGTCGATCGATCGCGCCGCTCCTTTCACAAGAAACTCTGAATGTTCCGGTTTAAGCAGACATTATTTACGGTACGGTACAGATTATTTGATATTATAAAATTAATGCCTATTTTAATTTAACTCAGAGTGTTTAAAGCAGAGCCTTTTTTTATTACAATGAAACAACTATAAAATACACGCGAAAATGAACGTAGATTGGAACGAAATCAACACGGATTTTTTCAAGTTACTCCTTGTCACGCTGCTAAATTGGGAAGTAACCTTTAGTGTTGTTCTCCTTGACGTAAACGTGTGATTTCATTTAACCGCATAACATAATCAATACACACACAGTCAGTGTTGCCTGATCTACTGATTTATCAGTAGTTTAACGTCATTTTAAAAATATACTGATCCACTGCTCCAATAGGAGTAGATTTTTTAAATATTGAAAATATTCATGCAATCTACTTGAATTACTGATATTTAATTATTAAGACTCGATTTCTTTGAACATTCTCTGCTCGTAATTTAAACTTTTGTGAATCCATATGATGTACGGTCGGAGTGAAATGAGCAAAATCATCCAATTTGTACGTAAAAACCTCTGCTGTATGGTAATGGTGGTTGGGGAAGCTATTGTACCCCGGACCGTTTACATGTTTTTGACTTTTTGAAAAAAAAACGAGATGCTTTAGAATTGCTAAATGTGCGAATATGTAAAGTTGTACTATTATACTACATTCCGGGATATGACATTAAACGATCCTTTTGTTAGTTTAGACGGGACAGGCTGATGGAAAAAAAGGGAATAGTGTCCATAGTACAACAACACCCCTGATTTACATGGGACCCTCGGTGTTGTACCTTGGACACAACATTTTTGCCAAGAAAACACCTAATACTCATCCAGTATTTATTTAAGAATGATATAATACGCAACTCGGACGAAGACTTTTTATACCTTTTCATAGGTTCCTTAGTAAAATTTACCAGTACATATCCCTGAGAACAGTTAAAAACATAAACAAAAATGTGATCAACAATAGAAATAGTAATAAATATTGAACATGTCATAAAAAATGCAAAATAATGTAAGAATTAGAAAGCTTTGGAACTCTTCTACCTTAGTCCCTAGTCCAAGGTACAACCTCTAAGTTCGGTGTCCAAGGTACAACAAAGCAACTTTGTTTTAAAGTACGCTTCGCAAACGCACTTCGTCTAAAAGTCAGGTTAAAACGACCGCACTATCTGATAGCTATTTAATGTAGCTTTAGCATGCGTCATTCATATATAATGGTTCAAATGACATGGATATTATTTTTGAGGGGTGCGGGATACTTTAAATATTGTCAACTGTCCGAGGTAAAACTATGTCCGGGGTACAGCAGCTTCCTTTTATGTATCCTCCAAAGTAGGTCTAACTAGGGAAATGATTAAGTCAACAGTGTCGCGTGTATACCTGTTTTCAACCGTTGAAAATAATTGGTTTCACTATCTCAAATCTACTGATTATTTCCATAATGTACCTATTGATAAAATTCTAGTATATTCTTCTGATTGGTTTGAGTTCCACCTGGCAACACTGTCACTGGATTTCAAGATTTCACCACAGCAGTGCTATATTGCATTTCTCGTTCCAGTTTTCTTCAGTTGCATCGGTTTTCCTGCTGGTTTCTCATCAGGTTAGTAATGTGCTTTACTCAGTTGGGTAGGGGCACCAAACGATGAACGGCTAAGCGACTACACCAACTTTGAACAGTTTATTACTTGGCTTTTGTACGATGCAGTTTATATTCTTAATTGGAGTAGGCTATGATAAAGCTTAGCTGTTATAACCGTATTTTTCTTAAATTTGATATAATTTAAAGGTATCTACCGATTTGATCAATATGCCCTAATTGGAAACTGTTTGATCCCAGTAATTGAACATAGTTATGTCCCTATATCATGATATCTACCATTACTAGTAAAATAAACGTTTAAAAACCAATTAAATGTTAACCGAATCAGTTAGCATTAATTTTAAATGGTTAACATACAATAATGTTGGTTCATTTCATTTTAATGCGTTTACTAGGAACGTGTATTAGGAAGTATACCTAGTATTTTTTCATTATTTTGTGATTTAGTAACGATTTACAAATCCTCGTACACTTATGTCATTGGCTTGCATTCTGCGCAGAGCGCCTTCCAGAATGTTTTAACCATAAAACCTTTCTTATTTTCTTTCGCCTACTCTCAAAAACAAAACGATTTAACGCGATTTACGTACTGTCCGAGCTGTGAACATATTTCCACTAGTACATACCTACCAGTGTTCATATTACGGCACTATACCCAAAACGTGAACTACTAAATATCGTTGGTCCTAATTTGGAACACGAAAGGGTGATGGGCAATTTTTATGGACCCCGTCCCCACCCTCCAACAGTAACGGGATGCATGTCTGTATGTTATGTTCATTAGGACCCAAAAAAATACTAAATTCTTATTTTAGTAGCAAAATCGAAGGGTATTTTTTAATGAAACAAAAAAACCTTTCAAGATCTAGTAAAGAAAATCATCCATATACGTGTTCATTTAAAAAAAAAAACCATACAATACGATTATGATTTTTCAAGAAAATCCCATACATATGGCGATCGGCGCCCTAGTAAAAATACATCATGTTGCCAAGATCTAAAAAAATGGCACATGTTTCATCTTTGTTGGTGGGTGGGAACAGGTTTGCTCATTGTCCTTTATGAACTGAACGGTAAAAATAAATATTTAATTAAATTTGTGAACAGTAGCATTGCAGTTTTATGCTTATAAAAAAAACCGGTCAGGTGCGAGTCGGGCACGCGCACCGAGGCTTCCGTATTTAAGATATAATTTGTTTTGTAACCACAGAAAAAAATACTCATTATATATGAGTTTTATTTTCTATGCAATGAAGTCAATTTTGACCACCCTAATTTTTTTTTTTTTTTATGATTTGTCAAAAACTGAATAATGAACACTTCATTATTTTTTCCCCGTAAAATAAAAGGAATGATCGCTTCGTCAGGATTTTTTCAAATTTTTCGACTCGGGGGGATGGGAACGGTCATTTTTTATACATTGTTGGCTATAAATCAAATTGAATCACATAACATGAAATTAAAAAAAAATGTTTTGAAATGTGCAAATTTAGCCCTTTCGTAGACCCCTTTTAAATATTTTAATTTATTTAGTTTTTACCACAAACAGATGCGGGCAAGCAATTTGTATAACTATGCCCAATTTGAAGTTGATAGCATTTGTAGTTGCTGAGAAAACCTGCTGTGACATACAGACTAACAGACAGAAAACGAAGTCTCACCATAAGGGTTCCTTTTTCACGATTTTCGACGAAGCCTAATAAAGAGCGCATGGTATAAAATGATCAGATTATTATTATATATTATTAGTATTATACTATTTCAGTACGCGATGCCTAGCAGTTGAACATCGTTCAAGCACTTATTAACTTAAGGCGTGTCCGCTGCGCCAAAAAAAAAACAAAACATATTTTGTTGTGTAAAACATGTTCTAAAACAACAACACGTCCATTTGTCATAACATTTTACTTTTGTTTTTGACAGCTGTCATCCCAGTACAATTTGTCTAATTATGGGCCGCTCCTTTACTAACTGAATAAAATAGTATTTTCACGCCACTGCTCGGAAATGTGGCGAAATATCGTCTGTTCTTGGTCCCCAAAACAATCGATATTTGTACATTGTATGAGCAGGCCTACTTTGAATTTAAACAGACCAACTATGTTAACATTGTTGGTCTGTTCCATTGACCAATAACATCGGTCCGCTGATCACTAATTCGACCAATCAGAACACACTTTGTGCTGCATATGAAATTAAATTGGCCAATGAGAAGTCGTTTTATTTTTTTAATAATATTCATCCCTTCACGGATAGGCAAAGGAATCAGATTCCATACAGCCATATATGTCTGCTTTTACTTATCTGAAATAAAGTTTTTTGTCACGGTGAGAGTCGTCAGTTTAAAAAACGCCTTATAAGATTTTTTTTTATTTCCTCGCAGTAGTTGTGAAAAGCACTGTGTTAAGCCTCGGCCGAAAGTGCAATAGATGGACTCGTACTTTCGAGGGCCTCCGCTATGCGTCGGCACTCAAACTAACTCGTCCATCTATTGCTTACTTTTTAACCTCTACAACAATGTACTATTATTCCACTCCATTGCAAATAATTATAAATCCATCCGTGAAACATGTTTCTGTGTTATATAATATGAGTGCAGTAACTGCCAGTCAGTTCAAACGGAGCCGTCTGAGGCGAAATTATATCAAAATTTCGATCACATTTTCGCTCAGTGCTTATCTTTAATATGTTAATTAAAAGGAGAATGATAACTTCATTCCTCAATAAGCGAAATAATCTTTAAATTATTGGATTTTTTTACATTGTTCGCCTTGTCTTCGTTCACCAACTAGTGTAAACTGCTTTTTAGGGTTCCGTAGTCAAACTAGGAACCCTTATAGTTTCGCCATATCCGTCCGTCCGTCCGTCCGCAGTCTAGCTCAGAGACTCTTATTTGGAATTAATATACATATTAGTCACGCCAACAAAGTGGTAAAATAAAATCTTAAAAATAATTTTGTTAGTGTTCCTTCACGTTACGTGGGGATGTATTTTTGTTTTCGTCTATCCCATAATGTGGGGTGTTGTTGGATAGGTCTTTCAAAAATATTGCGGGTTAATACAATAGTACATTGTGCATCAAGGGTAGTATGAAGGGAATCACTAACGAGAGTGTTAGAAGCCCGACGCCGAAGGCCCCCCTACTGCCTGTGATAGAAAACAATGGTTTTCATCACATTTGCGAGGAAAAAAAACAAAGAGAAAACACTTTAACTCTGCAAAATATAAAGAAATAACTTTTGACGAACGGGAACGTAAATGGAAACGATATTTTTTTTGTGACCTCTACCACAGATAATAACTGCGTTTAGTTTCGACCTGGATTCGAGCCAGATTTAGCCAATTTGATAAAAATGTATAATTACTAAAATTAATGATAAATGTTGATATAAACTTGAAATAGGTATAAAAATAATGAAGTTTAATGAAGCGTATAGGTTTTGTGTAATGTAAGTTAGTCTATAGCTAATTTTTAAAGATGAAATTAGAAACTGATTTAATTTTTGGCTGAAAATTAAACCTCCTTAGTCAGAAATGATGTACGAAAGAGTTGCAAATTTCAAAAAGAAAGTCGTTACTCCCTATGGATGACAAACTCGCCATAATTCCCGCGGGAACAATTTAGGCCATTGTCCTTCTGTATATAGGCATGGAATAACACCATTTACGAGCAAGTGTGATGAAATAGTAGATTGTGTTACAAGGGAGCAAAATGACATATTTAAGGCGAGGGCGTACCTACATTGAATCCTGAACGAAGAGAAGGATTCTAAAATAGAATCCTGAGCGTAGTGGGGGATTCGAGTGTTAACGCCCAAGGTGGAAATAATTTTGCTACCGTGTGACACATACTGCTTTTCACATCACCTATGAGGAAAATAAAAGATCTTAGTGATGAAACAAATTTAAACATTCTAGAAATGCTGAAATTATTAAATTTAACAACAGGAAATTATCGCACTTAACAACAATTATCAAATTTGGCAACAAAATGTCCTTGAACAGAAAAGTGTCACTTTGATCCCTCGTAGCAGGGAAGAAAAGTCCCCTTTCCGAGTAGGTGATATGAAAAAGATTTTTCGGTTCAGGTATCCGTTACTATACCTAAATACTCACCGACCCCAAAGATTCGTAAAACTCATTTGCGGTGTTAGTAAACTGACCGCGACCTATGTCGATGTACGGGGATAACAGTTTTCCAACGTCAAAGTTCTGTTTGTCGCGAGGTCTAATTTGACTGTAGTAACGTCTTCAGATCGAAACCCTCAACTGAGCATGGTCCGACATGCTCTTGCCCGGTTTTTCGTATTTAAAAATAAATCCGAATAAATAAATTTCCGACTTAATGTAAACGAAGCATTAGTAACACAATTTATATCATATATTTTTCCCAGGCGCAACAGGCTTAAATTATCTTGTATCCATGAATATTTCTATACTATTCTAAGTATAATACTATATCCATACTAATAATATCAATGCAAAAGTCAGTCTGTTTGTTTTTTGTTACACTTTCACTGCCAAAATACTAAACGAATTATAATGAAATTTGGTATGGAGATAACATGAACCTAACACTTAGTAACTAAATACTTTTTTTCGCGGAAAACCATACAGGTCCCGATATACCGGTACCGGGTATACCGATAATCGTCTTTCACGAGGATGCAGTCGCGGCCAGAGGCGGAGCTAGGTCTATATAAAAATATAAATTTGTAACTGCTATATTCTTGAGAAAATTCAATGAGAGTCTTTGTAACTTTTACGTCAAAAAAATCGGTAATGCGCGAGAGGGACGCGCGTACCGAGTAGACATAGACACAACGCTTCGATGAAATGCTTTTCTAACCGGCGTCAATAAGGAGGGGGTTGAAAGAGTATACTTTCTAGTTGGTCTCATTGTTAATACGTCAGGATCTGATGATCGGATCATCGGACATCTGTAGCGATTAGGGTATCTCCACATCAACTCGTGCATTTGCTCTTGGGAAGCACTATCTGGTGAAGTGGAACTGATGATGACTGCTGTACAGATGGCCATTTGATATCTCGATTAAGTAGTTGAGCGACTATGACGAAGCAGATTGAAATGGTTTGATATATGCTTCGTTTAGTTCTTGGTTCTTATAAAGGTCCCATTGTTTCTTACTAATGAATGAAGTGGGACTAATCTTAAAAGTAGGAAATAAAGTAAAATGGTATTTTATATCATTTCACCATCATTCATACGGCCATATAAATAAATGTCAGTCAAACCGAAGGCGGCGTCCCACAATATTTTTAACCAAAAGCCGACTTCAGTTTCAGGGCATATTACCATTTAAAAAAAAGAAACTATTTCGTGGGGTTTTGAAGTCGTTTTTATTTTTAAATTGACGGCCTTATTGTACGGCCATCAATTCACAGTCAGTAAATTTTTCAAAAACTGGAGGTTACATTATCATACATTTTGTTACTTTTTCCGTATAATATTTATCTATAAATCTACGACTTTGTGAAAGTAGATCTCAAGAAATCATGTGTTATGCTTTCAGTTACAAATACTGGATCTAAATTGGGCGGCGGTAAAACTGAACCTGGTCTACAATCTGAATCGAACTGAGGATCCAAATCTAAAACGAATAAATCTGTAAGAATCTTCTTACCGATTCCAATTTCATTCCATTTCCATTTTCCAATGCCTCTGAATTGGAAAATAACAGAGAAAGTGATGATGGAAGTATCACGTTGTATTGACAAATCTGATTTAAATAGCGACCAAATACACCAAGCAGCAGTTCGTGCTGTAATCCGCGCTAAAAAAGAAGAAACGCAAGAACGTCAAGCATATAAATACTTACACGGCTTAAAACTGTTTGCAGAAAATAAAGACTTAAAAGACGAAGAGTATGAAGTAGATGAAGACTTAAAAGTCTTAGAACCATTTTTAGGTAAAACAACTAACTATGGAAATTTACAGGTAAATAATTTATTACTGTTCAATTACTTATATAGCTTAAGTTTAGGTGACAATAAACAAAATGTTTATCTATTTTCAGGAATTATTGTCAGGTAAAACACCATCAGAGCAGTCAACAGCTTTACAAAACTTAATTAAGAGTTACGATCCCAGCTCAGAAGGAAACAACAAGGCGTTATTATC
This sequence comes from Acleris sparsana, assembly GCA_923062465.1. Classification (NCBI taxonomy): domain Eukaryota; kingdom Metazoa; phylum Arthropoda; class Insecta; order Lepidoptera; family Tortricidae; genus Acleris; species Acleris sparsana. The sequence goes on from OV281307.1 coordinate 1,508,774, forward strand.
ACAATTATTCGCCAATTTGCTCCAATATGTCAATGATCTTTTCTCAAATGTAAATGATGAAGCGGAATTAAAAAAATCATTCTTAATAATGAACAGTATAGCACCATATTTTTACGACATTGCCTTCATCGACAGAGTCTCATCACGGAAATCATTCGCAGAATTATTGACCGAGAAACACAACGAGTATAGAAAGAAGCCTGACCAAATTCCAGATTTGGACACCTTAATATTCTTCAACCTGGTTTCTCGTCTGTATCCTACTTCTCAATTCCCACATCCGGTAATCTCGCTATGTTTGACTTTCATGTCAGAAATTCTAACGACTGGCAAATTTGAAAACGCTCGCTCTATTTCTAGAGGTTTATTTGTATGTACTCTAATATTAGAATATACAATATTGACAAAAAGGTACGTGTCTGCTGTTGTTAAATTTTTAAGAGACATTTTGTTTTTAAGCGCTAAGCCCGTGCCGCCATTTGATTTGCATCAAGACATTAAGATTTTAATTTTAGAAGACGACTGTTCTAAACTTGAAGCTGACATGAAAATGTCTCGAAAAGATTTGCTTACAGATTCCATTGACAACTTGTTTAAAATTCGAGCGCTTTCAACCACTGCTTTATTGTTGGAGGATTTTTTCGACAATTGTAACCAAATGGGGCCAGAGTCACAGGAATGCATTTTCGATGCTCACATACATTTACTTAGTAGTTTGGAGTTGGAATTATATCCTGAAAGGGTGGCGAGTGCTATAGAAAGGATTATAAAGTATATGAAAGGAACTTAGGAGTTGAATACCTTTCGCCGTTGCAAGTATAAAAACAAAACCTATGAAGATATATGAGACTAAGTATATACCTACGCCGTTGCAAGTATAAAAACAAAACCTATGAAGATATATGAGACTAAGTTGACGCCGTTGTCAAGTAGAAAAACAATACGTAGATGTACAGGCAGTGTAACAAGTATTTTTACTATTCCTGTCTTCAACGTAGAAATAGTTTCTTCTTGGTATTCATAAATATAATGATAATGGATGTACTTACTTAAGGTCGACTTCTGCTATACCAAGGAGCTCCTCCTCTTAGATGTGACCATTTGTTCGTAAGTCAGGCGAAATAAGGGAGCAATTTCTAACGCTTGGATGAAATATTAAAACGCACATGACTCGGTGCTTCACTCATGGCTCAGATGGATCTTGGAGCTGTATAAAGTTCATGCAACTTTGTGGTCCTTTTGGGTGCGTATATGAGGCATTGGTTCACAGTCCTTCGCAGCTTTGTCAACTAGGTGGTCGATATGTCCCTTCTAAGTCGCCTAACTTGATATGAATTGAAAGAGGCTTCTTCTAAAGCGAAAATCTTAGTCCTTTTTGGTTCTGCCTTACTTTGAATCCTCTCAGTTCGTTGCTGAAGAATCCTGATTACGCTATCGACTTCGTTTGGAGGTTGATGTAGGTAATTTCTCCTTTGTGGTACATGGATGACGTCAAACCGGTTGTATCAAGGCGCCTAGATCCAATGACACTATTGAAAATAATGCAGAATTACAGTAGTACCATCAAAATTAAATTCGGTGTAGATAAGTGTGCAGTCATTCATGTTTGACAAGGGAAAGTTACAATTTTTTCTCATTGAATATGCAGTTGTCTGAAACAATGACCCTCCGACCACTTTCGCAAGATGGCTAGATCAAGGATTAGATACAGAATGCAGTACTCCTCGACCCAGTTCATATTGGGAGGAGGTATCTCCCTCTGCAGCCCTAACCACCGGTAGCTTGAGCCGGCGGTAAAGGCCGTACTTTAAAAATCGAACTTTGAAGTATAGTTGGCTCCATCTCTGTCACTCGCCATTCGAAACTAAATCCAGAGAAAGGGATACAGCTAACGAATCTTCGAACTTCCATTTTCAAAGTAAAGCCTCTGCCGCCGGCTCAAGCTACCGGTGGTTAGGTTGGTTAGTTAGTTAGCCTAGGTTAGTTTTACTTAAAATAATGTATTTTTGTGTTGGTATTGATTGTTTTACTTTCATACCTATATATTTATTGTACAGTCAACACATAAGTACACAGAATGTCGGCTTTAGACGCCAAAAAAAAGAAACAAATTGAAAATGTTGTAGTGTTTAAGTGCCACTTAAGTATTATATCTAGCTACATCTATCTCATAACTTCCCTACTATAATGTTTAGACACTAAAGCAAATGGAATATATTAGGAAAGTATCTGTGGTTGTATTTTAATGTTGACATTAAAGTATTACTTGTAAACATTAAGATAACCGGGCGACCACACAGTTCAGGTTCCGCACATATTGTTGAGAACCTATTATATGCATGTAGCCATGTAGATACAGTTATGTTTGCGACTGCACACATAATTTGGCATTAAAACTCGCGTGATCTTATAATGAAATCGTGTTTTAATGCCTCATTATGAACCAGTCACATAAACTACTATTAGTATATGTAAATTGATGTGTAATTCTATTATTCTCTTGGTGGTTTTAAATATACAAATTCAATATATATAACGTGAATTCCATGTCGAATTTAGTCTCCTGTAATCGTGCTTGATGTCTATGTACAAATGTGTAAAGATTAAACGTTCCTTATAATAACATATTTTGTATGTTTATGATACGGTTGTTTTATCTCAGGAAAGCGGATGGGCTATACTAGTAGTTGTACCGCGTATAGACACGGACACTTCGGCGACGCTGGGCTATGGAGCTACGCACTCGTAGATAACTTCCACGAGCAGCTCCACACAAGTATGATCCGCTTTCTTGAGATAAAGCAACTGTAACGATCTTCCTATACCTGGTAAAACACCTTATAACACAAGATATTGTATTAGAGTCCGACCAGCGAGTCTTGACACTCCATCCCTCTCTCTCGATTAAGTCTCCAGTAACGAGTGACAGCGACTGGGCATCTGAAGTTTCGAATTTAGCGGTTCGTTGTAACCATTCCAGGGGCTCTACTTTGAAATTTGCAATTTGATCTTCGGATCGCCCCGTCACTTTCTTGCGAATAAGTTATGCGTCGGGAGCTAAAGGGATAGCAATAAACGAAGTTCGAATTACGGATTTCAAAGAAGAGCACCAGAGGCTCTACTTTGAAAATCGAAGTTCGAAGTTACGTTAGCTCCATCGCCGTCGCTCGTCATTCGAGACTAAATCGAGAGAAAAGGATGGAGCTAACATTCCCTCGAACTTCGATTTTCAAAGTATAACCTCTGTGACGTCAGCGCGTCGATCGATCGCGCCGCTCCTTTCACAAGAAACTCTGAATGTTCCGGTTTAAGCAGACATTATTTAAGGTACGGTAGGTACAGATTATTTGATATTATAAAATTAATGCCTATTTTAATTTAACTAAGAGTGTTTAAAGCAGAGCCTTTTTTTATTACAATGAAACAATTTTAAAATACAAGCGAAAATGAACGTAGATTGGAACGAAATCAACATGGATTTTTTCAAGTTACTCCTTGTCACGCTGCTAAATTGGGAAGTAACCTGTAGTGTTATTCTCCTTGACGTAAACGTGTGTTTTCATTTAACCGCATAACATAATCAATACACACACAGTCAGTGTTGCCTGATCTACTGATTTATCAGTAGTTTAACGTCATTTTAAAAATATACTGATCCACTGCTCCAATAGGAGTAGATTTTTTAAATATTGAAAATATTCATGCAATCTACTTGAATGACGGATATTTTATTATTAAGACTCGCTTTCTTTGAACATTCTCTGCTCGTAATTTAAACCTTTGTGAATTCGTATGATGTACGGTCGGAGTGAAATGGGTAAAATCATCCAATTTGTACGTAAAAACCTCTGCTGTATGGTAATGGTGGTTGGGGAAGCTATTGTACCCCGGACAGTTTACATGTCTTTGACTTTTTGAAAAAAAAACGAGATGCTTCAGAATTGCCAAAGGTGCGAATATGTAAAGTTGTACTATTATACTACATTCCGGGATATGACATTAAACGATCCTTTTGTTAGTTTAGACGGGACAGGCTGATGGAAAAAAAGGGAAAAGTGTCCATAGTACAACAACACCCCTGATTTACATGGGACCCTCGGTGTTGTACCTTGGACACAACATTTTTGCCAAGAAAACACCTAATACTCATCCAGTATTTATTTAAGAATGATATAATACGCAACTCGGACGAAGACTTTTTATACCTTTTCATAGGTTCCTTAGTAAAATTTACCAGTACATATCCCTGAGAACAGTTAAAAACATAAACAAAAATGTGATCAACAATAGAAATAGTAACAAATATTGAACATGTCATAAAAAATGCAAAAAAATAGAAGAATTAGAAAGCTTTGGAATTCTTCTACCTTAGTCCGTAGTCCAAGGTACAACCTCTAAGTTCGGTGTCCAAGGTACAACAAAGCAACTTTGTTTTAAAGTACGCTTCGTAAACGCACTTCGTCTAAAAGTCGGGTTAAAACGACCGCACTATCTGATAGCTGTTTAATGTAGCTTTAGCATGCATCATTCAGTTTTATCATATATCTACGAAACACTGAATAAACGAGTTTGACATAAAGTTCTAAAAACTCACTTTCTGTATCAAATTATATATTTTTGTTATTTTCTCGATGCGCTATTGAAGTCTCGACTGTCGAGTTTCGTTTGAACTTTACTTTCATTTTCATATATAATGGTTCAAATGACATGGATATTATTTTTGAGGGGTGCGGGATACTTTAAATATTGTCAACTGTCCGAGGTAAAACTATGTCCGGGGTACAGCAGCTTCCTTTTATGTATCCTCCAAAGTAGGTCTAACTAGGGAAATGATTAAGTCCACAGTGTCACGTGTATACCTGTTTTCAACCGTTGAAAATAATTGGTTTCACTATCTCAAATCTACTGATTATTTCCTTAATGTCCCTATTGATAAAATTCTAGTATATTCTTCTGATTGGTTTGAGTTCCACCTGGCAACACTGTCACTGGATTTAAAGATTTCACCACAGCAGTGCTATATTCCATTTCTCGTACCAGTTTTCTTCAGTTGCATCGGTTTTCCTGCTGGTTTCTCATCAGGTTAGTAATGTGCTTTACTCAGTTGGGTAGGGGCACCAAACGATGAACGGCTAAGCGACTACACCAACTTTGAACAGTTTATTACTTGGCTTTTGTACGATGCAGTTTATATTCTTAATTGGAGTAGGCTATGATAAAGCTTAGCTGTTATAACAGTATTTTTCTTAAATTTGATATAATTTAAAGGTATCTACCGATTTGATCAATATGGCCTAATTGGAAACTGTTTGATCCCAGTAATTGAACATAGTTATGTCCCTATATCATGATATCTACCATTAATATTAAAATAAAGTTTTAAAAACCAAATAAATGTTAACCGAATCAGTTAGCATTAATTTTAAATGGTTTACATACAATAATGTTGGTTCATTTCATTTTAATGCGTTTACTAGGAACGTGTATTAGGAAGTATACCTAGTATTTTTTTCATTATTTCGTGATTTAGTAACGATGTACAAATCCTCGTACACTTATGTCATTGGCTTGCATTCTGCGCAGAGCGCCTTCGAGAATGTTTTAACCATAAAACCATTCTTATTTTCTTTCGCCTACTCTCAAAAACAAAACGATTTAACGCGACTTACGTACTGTCCGAGCTGTGAACATATTTCCACTAGTACATACCTACCAGTGTTCATATTACGGCACTATACCCAAAACGTGAACTACTAAATATCGTTGGTCCTAATTTGGAACACGAAAGGGTGATGGGCAATTTTTATGGACCCCGTCCCCACCCTCCAACAGTAACGGGATGCATGTCTGTATGTTATGTTCATTAGGACCCAAAAAAATACTAAATTCTTACTTTGGTAGCAAAATCGAAGGGTATTTTTTAATGAAACAAAAAACCTTTTAAGACCCAAGTAAAGAAAATCATCCATTTACGTGTTCATTTAAAAAAAAAACCATACAATACGATTATGATTTTTCAAGAAAATCCCATACATATGGCGATCGGCGCCCTAGTAAAAATACATCATGTTGCCAAGATCTAAAAAAATGGCACATGTTTCATCTTTGTTGGTGGGTGGGAACAGGTTTGCTCATTGTCCTTTATGAACTGAACGGTAAAAATAAATATTTAATCAAAATTTGTGAACAGTAGCATTGCAGTTTTATGCTTATAAAAAAAACCGGTCAGGTGCGAGTCGGGCACGCGCACCGAGGCTTCCGTATTTAAGATAATTTGTTTTGTAACCAAAGAAGAAAATACTCATTATATATGAGTTTTATTTTCTATGCAATGAAGTCAATTTTGACTATTCTAAATTTAAATTTAGTATTTTTTTTGTGATTTGTCAAAAACTGGATAATGAACACTTCATTTTATTTTTCCCGTAAAATAAAAGGAATGATCGCTTCGTCAGGATTTTTTCACATTTTTCGACTCGGGGGTTGGGAACGGTCATTTTTTATACATTGTTGGCTATAAATCAAAAAGCGCATAACATGAAATTAAAAAAAATGTTTTGGAATGTGCAAATTTAGCCCTTTCGTATGACACCCCATTTGCTACCATTTGGAACCCCCCATTCTAGACCCCTTTTAAATATTTTAATTTATTTATTTTTTACTACAAACAGATGCGGGCAAGCAATTTGTATAACTATGCCCAATTTCAAGTTTTAAGGTTTTTGTAGTTGCTGAGAAAACCTGCTGTGACATACAGACTAACAGACAGAAAACGAAGTCTCACCATAAGGGTTCCTTTTTCACGATTTTCGACGAAGCCTAATAAAGAGCGTATGGTATAAAATGATCAGATTATTATTATATATTATTAGTATTACACTATTTCAGTACGCGATGCCTAGCAGTTGAACATCGTTCAAGTACTTATTAACTTAAGGCGTGTCCGCTGCGCCAAAAAAAAACAAAACAAAACAAAACATATTGTGTTAAACAAAACATAAACAAAACATGTTCTAAAACAACAACACGTCCATTTGTCATAACATTTTACTTTTGTTTTTCACAGCTGTCATCCCAGTACAATTTGTCTAATTATGGGCCGCTCCTTTACTAACTGAATAAAATAGTATTTATTCCACTCCATTGCAAATAATTATAAATTAAATAATTAATGCCCTATTTGACAGTTCTTCACTCAAACTCAATACTTACAAAAGTCAAAACATGACCTCCGCCCCCGCATACGAACGCTGGGAATGTTTTCTATCCGTGAAACATGTTTCTGTGTTTTTAAATAAAAATTAAAAGGAGAATGATAACTTCATTCCTCAAAGTAGCCAGTGAATTTAATAATTTCTTCTCAAAAATTCCTAGTGACATAACAAAATGTCTGGCATCGTCCACTGCAATAGCCCAATCCTTTCTATCTGAAAATGTAAAATTAGGAAATGTACGCGATTACAAATTTCATCATGTATCTCCCTTCGATATACTTAAGTCTTTTAAAATGATAAAAATAAAAAAAACGGAAGACTTATGGGGCGTGTCAGTTAAGGTACTTGAAACCATTCTGGAGGTCGTTGCTCCGACCCTAGCTCGTATTTTCAATAGTTGTATCGACAGTGGCATTTTCCCAGTTTTAATGAAATTTAGTAAGGTGGTTCCTATTCTTAAATCAGGTCATAGAAATAATCCTTCTGATTATCGTCCAGTATCTATCCTTCCTGCGTTCAGCAAAATATTTGAAAAAATAATGCTAACACAATTGACTTCTCACTTTAATACTAATAAAATTTTACACGATCAACAATTCGGCGTTATGAAAAGTAGGTCTACAACTGACGCGGGCGCAAGTTTGATCAAATTTATTTTACAGGCTTGGGAAGAGTCGCAGGACGCCATTGGAGTCTTCTGCGACCTTTCTAAAGCTTTTGATTGTGTAGATCATGGCACTTTAATTTGTAAACTTGGTTTTTATGGCATTAGAGGAAATGCATTAGATCTCATTAAGTCATATTTAACACAGAGAAATCAAAAGGTAGCGATAAATGGAGCCGTTTCGTCAGAGATAGAGATGGATATGGGCGTACCTCAAGGTTCTATTTTGGGCCCATTCCTGTTCCTTGTTTATGTAAATGATCTGCCGTATATGGTAAGCAAAAGGTCAGGCATTGTAATGTTCGCTGATGACACTTCTCTACTATTCAAGGTAAATAGGAAAGATACTGAACTCATTGAACCAAACAATACCCTCTCCATGATATCTGACTGGTTTGCTGCCAATAACTTCATGTTAAATCCAAATAAAACTAAATGTATAAAATTCTCATCAGCAAATTTATCAAATATAAACTTAGCCTCGAATATTAAACTTAATGGTGAAACCATAGACTTTGTAAAAACAACTGTTTTTCTAGGTATTACATTAGACTCTAAATTGCAGTGGGGTTCCCACATAACTGCGTTAGCAAGTAGGTTGAGCTCCGCTGCTTTTGCAGTCAGGAGAATAAGGCAGCTTACCAATGTAGCGACGGCACGGTTGGTCTACTTCGCTTACTTTAACAGTATAGTTACGTACGGTCTTATTTAAGTTATCTTATTTAACTAAAATTAAGTTTGTCGCGACGTCTCATTTGACTGTAGTAACGTCTTCAGATCGAAACCCTCAACTGAGCATGGTCCGACGGTTTTTCGTATTTAAAAATAAATCCGAATAAATAAATTTCCGACTTAATGTAAACGAAGCATTAGTTACACAATTTATAACATATATTTCCCAGGCGCAACAGGCTTAAATTATCTTGTATCCATGAATATTTCTTTACTATTCTAAGTATAATACTATATCCATACTAATAATATCAATGCAAAAGTCAACCTGTTTGTTTTTTGTTACACTTTCACTGCCAAAATGCTAAACGAATTATAATGAAATTTGGTATGGAGATAACATGAACCTAACACTTAGTAACTATTACTTTTTTCCGCGGAAAACCATACAGGTCCCGAGGGTATACCGATAATCGTCTTTCACGAGGATGCAGTCGCGGCCAAGAGCTAGGTCTATATAAAAATATAAATTTGTAACTGCTATATTCTTGAGAAAATTCAATGAGAGTCTTTGTAACTTTTACGTCAAAAAAATCGGTAATGCGCGAGAGGGACGCGCGTACCGAGTAGACATAGACGCAACGCTTCGATGAAATGCTTTTCTAACCGACGTCAATAAGGAGGGGGTTGAAAGAGTATACTTTCTAGTTGGTCTCATTTTTAATACGTCAGGATCTGATGATCGGATCATCGGACATCTGTAGCGACTAGGGTATCTCCACATCAACTCGTGCATTTGCTCTTGGGAAGCACTATCTGGTGAAGTGGAACTGATGATGACTACTGTACAGATGGCCATTTGATATCTCGATTAAGTAGTTGAGCGACTATGACGAAGCAGATTGAAATGGTTTGATATATGCTTCGTTTAGTTCTTAGTTCTTATAAAGGTCCCATAGTTTCTTACTAATGAATGAAGTGGGACTAATCTTAAAAGTAGGTAATAAAGTAAAATTGTATTTTATATCATTTCACCATCATTCATACGGCCATATAAATAAATGTCAGTCAAACCGAAGGCGGCGTCCCACAATATTTTTAACCAAAAGCCGACTTCAGTTTCAGTGGCATATTACCATTTAAAAAAAAAGAAACTATTTCGTGGAGTTTTGAAGTCGTTTTTATTTTTAAATTGACGGCCTTATTGTACGGCCATCAATTCACAGTCAGTAAATTTTTCAAAAACTGGAGGTTACATTATCATACATTTTGTTACTTTTTCCGTATAATATTTATCTATAAATCTACGACTTTGTGAAAGTAGATCTCAAGAAATCATGTGTTATGCTTTCAGTTCCAAATACTGGATCTAAATTGGGCGGCGGTAAAACTGAACCTGGTCTACAATCTGAATCGAACTGAGGATCCAAATCTAAAACGAATAAATCTGTAAGAATCTTCTTACCGATTCCAATTTAATTCCATTTCCATTTTCCAATGCATCTGCATTGGAAAATAACAGAGAAAGTGAGGGAGGAAGTATCACGTTGTATTGACAAATCTGATTTAAAAAACGTACACCGAGCAGCACTTCGTGGTATTATCCGCGCTAAAATAGACACAAAGCACGAAGATAATGAGGACTTAAAAAACGAAGAGTGTGGAGCAGCTCAATACTTAAACTTAAAAGACGAAGAGAATGAAGAAGATGAAGACTTAAAAGACGAAGAGTATGAAGAAGATGAAGACTTAAAAGTCTTAAAACCATTTTTAGGTAAAACAACTGACTATGGAAATTTACAGGTAAATAATTTATTACTGTTTAATTACTTATATGGCTTAAATTTAGGTGACAATAAATAAAATGTTTATCTATTTTCAGAAATTATTTTCAGGTAAAACACCATCAGAGCAGTCAACAGCTTTACAAAACTTAATAAAGAGTTACGATCCCAGCTCAGAAGGAAACAACAAGGCGTTATTATCACAATTATTCGCCAATTTGCTCCAATATATCAATGATCTTTTCTCAAATCTGAATGATGAAGCGGAATTAAAAAGATCATTCTTAATAATGGACAGTATAGCACCATATTTTTACGACATTGCTTTCATCGACAGAGTCTCATCACGGAAATCATTCGCAGAATTATTGACCGAGAAACACAACGAGTATAGAAAGAAGCCTGACCAAATTCCAGATTTGGACACCTTAATATTCTTCAAGCTGGTTTCTCGTCTGTATCCTACTTCTCAATTCTCACATCCGGTAATCTCGCTATGTTTGACTTTCATGTCAGAAATTCTAACGACTTGCAAATTTGAAAACGCTCGCTCTATTTCTAGGGGTTTATTTGTATGTACTCTAATATTAGATTATACAAAATTGACAAACAGGTACCTGCCTCCTGTTGTCCAATTCATAAGAGACTATTTGGATTTAAGCGCTGAGCGCGTGCCGCCATTTGGTTTGCCCAAAGACATTAAGGTTTTAATTTTAGAAGACGACCGTTCTCTACTTGAAGCTAGCATGAAAATGTCTCCAGAAGATTTGCTTACAGATTCCATGGCCAACGCGTTTAAAATTGAAACGCTTTCAACCGCTGCTTTATTGTTGGAGGAAGTTTTTGACAATAAACCAAATGGGGGCAGGGTCTCAGGAATGCATTCTCCATGCTCAGGTACATTTAGTAAGTAGTAGGAAAGAGAAGAGTTGGAATTATATCCTGAAAGGGTGGCGAGTGCTATAGAAAGGATTATAAAGTATATGAAAGGAACTTAGGAGTTCAAGACTATACCTACGCCGTTGTCAAGTAGTAAATCAAAACCTATGTCGATATTATGAGACTATATGCCTACGCCGTTGTCAAGTAGAAAAACAAAATCTATGAAGTTATATGAAGATGTATAGGCAGTGTAACAAGTATTTTTACTATTCCTGTCTTCAACGTAGAAATCGTTTCTTCTTGATATTCATGAATATAATGATAATGGATGTACTTACTTAAGGTCGACTTCTGCTATACTAAGGAGCTCCTCCTCTAAGATGTGACCATTTGCTCGTAAGGCAGGCGAAATAAGGGAGCCCTTTCTAACGCTTGGATGAAATATTAAAACGCACGTGACTCGGTGCTTCACTCATGGCTCAGATGGATCTTGGAGCTGTATAAAGTTCATGCAACTTTGTGGTCCTTTTGGTTCCACAGTTCCACACATATTGTTGAGAACCTAATATATGCATGTAACTATGTAGATACAGTTATGTTTGCGACTGCACACATAATTCGGCATTAAAACTCGCGTGATCTTATAATGAAATCGTGTTTTAATGCCTCATTATGCACCAATCACATAAACTACTATTAGTATACGTAAATTGATGTGTAATTCTATTATTCCCTTGGTGGTTTTAAATATATAAATTAAATATATATAACGTGAATTCCATGTCGAATTTAGTCTCCTGTAATCGTGCTTGATGTCTATGCACAAATGTGTAAAGATTAAACGTTCCTTATAATAACATATCGTGCGTTAAAAAGAAAAGTGGCGTTATTCAAAAAAATATCAAAAGTGTTTTATTACATAAATCAACTACTTTTTGCCTATATTTTAAGTTGGCAAAGCGGCCCTCCGCAGTTTTCTTCCTATCACTACAGATGGCACCGTTGTCATTTTTCCACTACGCTATAGTCCGCCATCTTTTTTGTAGAAAAGCGACGCTCTCGCAGTTGCAATCCAGTCACAGTGGTGAATAGACGTGTGTTTTTGTGGAAATCTGACATATCTCGGAATAGTGTGAAAATTTGATATAAACAGGTAAGTGTTATTTAATGAAAAATGACATTTTAGAAAAAACTACTCTTCAGTCTTAACTTATCAACGTAATTTAAAATACTAAAATGACACTTTTTGATTTGAGTATAGAAAGTTAGAATAAAGTTTTGTACCAAAGTGATACCTTTTGTAAGATGACGTTTTTCTTTATTTATTTATTTAGAGTTACCGTGGGTTCATTGAATGTGAAGCGTCACTTTTAGAAATGAGACGTTTAAGTTCAAAATACTACTATGAAATTTTATGGTGACTAATAGAAAAATAACTGCTAGTTTTGTTTTTTCTAAATTAGGAGTATAAAATTTATTTGTTTGCGACTTTTAAATAAGTAAGATTTACTTACGTCACAATTAAGTCTGTCAATGGAAAATCAAAATAACCTAAAACCATCTTTAGTTGACCAACGTTAGTTGTTAATAATGAGCTGAAATGAAAACATAAAATAGCAAAAACCACCGAAAAACAATTTAAAATGCACAGACATAAAACATAACACCATGCTTAAGCAAAAAAATACCATGAGCTGATACCCTGTCCCATACTCAAAATAAATAGATGATGTGAAGCGTAATAATTAAATACCTAAACGTTTGTCAAAAAAATGTCGTTAACACACTATGATATCAAATAGAATTTTACGTGCGTCTTGTGTATAAATTTAAATAAGCTGTAAACTCGAAAAACATAATTATATTGAAATTAATCATTCGACAACAATAAATCTAATTTATTAAACTTGAATACCCACGAGAAAGTGTCAGAGTGTCATCAAGATAGGTATATTATAGAAATGAATCGTTTGGCAACAAAAAATCTAACTTATAACACTTGAATACCTACGAGAAAGTGTCAGTCTAATCAGGATAGGTATAATATATAGGTACATTTACTTACACAGACTTGTGGTTATCTAAATTCAAAGCGTTGTTCACTATACGCTTAGTGCGACTACTTATTTTATTGATTTTCGTAGCCAAATCACACCACTTAACCAAAATTTTAACATAACACGTGCAGGCTAACTCGACATTTTGCTGGCGACTGCGCGTTTGATTCAAACGCGCAGTCGCCAGCCAAATGCCGTGCGCCGGAGCCGTTCGAACTCATTCAAACGGTTTGAATGAGTTCGAACGGCTCCGGCGCACGGCAATGGCATGAAGTTGGTGGGGGAACAGGTACTACCAACCTAAACGCGTCAAATGAAACGAACAAAGACTAACGTCTATGAATATAACACTTGACTTACAAAAACTAGTAACTTCAAGTAAAAAAACACATACTACATTTAAAAAGTTATGATTAAACTCGTTCGACCACATCAAAACCTAGTAAGCCTCTATGACTTTTTGAATACCTAGTAAGTGCATGTCATATACTAGGTATTTGAAATAGTTTTGTGACATACTGGATTTTGAAATGGTCAAGCCCGTTTGTTTCTTTAGGTACTTAGTAGGTTTCGGGGTACTCATATCTGTGAACCTGACCGAGATAGGTCTCTAAATGATCTTGCATCCGGTAGGGACTTACTAGGAACCACGTTTTATGCAAGAAATACAAAATTGAATTTTTGAGACTTGCTAGGTTTTGAAATGGCGCAGCCGAAAGCGCGCCATTTCAATGTTTTCTTTTTTATTTCTTTAAAAAGTACCCACTTTTATCCTACTTGAATCGATATAAAAAAATAATAATTTTATGTCGAGTTTCGAAAAAATCTACCTGTTTGATTTGGTTGTTTCGCCAAAAATATTACTTATTTCGCATCATGTACCTTGCTATTGGCAATATTTTTAACACTTCAGTGTAATTTCATTTGCTTTTTATATTCAATAAACAAAGTTTTCTTCCACAATTTGTATTTTATTTCATAAAAGGTCACCGTAAAAGGTTAACAATTTTTATGGAAAAGTGGCATTTATTAGGCTAACAAGGCTTTATTTCTACTTTTCACATTACATTTTTATAAAAAGAAATAGAAAAAAAAATTACGAAGAAAGTGATATATAATACTTAGTTACTTGTTCTATACCATCTTCAACATATTGAAATAAGCGTGCCCGAAACTTTTAACTCTCGTCCTGTAAATTTTGATGATTTTGAATAACGTCATTTTTCTTTTTAACGCACGATATTTTGTATGTTTATGATACGGTTGTTTTATCTCAGGAAAGCAGATGGGTCATACTAGTAGTTGTACCGCGTATAGACACGGACACTTCGGCGACGCTGGGCTATGGAGCTACGCACTCGTAGATAACTTCCACGAGCAGCTCCACACAAGTATGACCCGCTTTCTTGAGATAAAGCAACTGTAACAATTTTCCTATACCTGGTAAAACACCTTATTATAACACAATATATTGTAGTAGAGTCCGACCAGCGAGTCGCGACACGCATTTTTATAAATTCATTGCATAGCAACAATTTTACTATGAAACAAACTGTCACATTATGAGTACCTACCTACCTATCCAGTCGCCTACCCACACCTATGCGTTTCGTGTTACCAGCTAGTGGCAGCTAGTGATATTTCAAATTTGTCTCCATTTTTTGTGTCACGACTCACTGGTCAGACTCTATTAAACAAATGTGATTATAGTCTTGCAGCCCCTATTCCCCATAACTACCTACTTAAGTGAGAGACCGAGTTAATGGACAGACTCCTTTCAAACGTTGGCTTCAACTTCAAAAAACTGATCACAGTCTTGCACCTGCTTCGGAAATTGAAGTTCGAAGTTACGTTAGCTCCATTTCTGTTACTCGTAATTCGAGACTAAATCGAGAGAAAGAGATGAAGAGTATGGTTAACGTACGTTACTTAGCATTCCAGTCCCTTGTAAGGTGTGTTAAGATAACTTTATATGAGGCCCTGCTTTGAAAATCGAAGTTTAAAGTTACGTTTTTCGTACTCCATCACTCTCTCTCGATTAAGTCTCTAGTAACGGGTGACAGCGACTGGGCATCTGAAGTTTCGAATTAAGCGGTTCGTTGTAACCATTCCAGGGGCTCTACTTTGAAATTCGCAATTTGATCTTCGGATCGCCCCATCACTTTCTTGCGAATAAGTTATGCGTCGGGAGCAAAAGGCATAGCAATAAACGAAGTTCGAATTACGGATTTCAAAGTAGAGCACCAGAGGCTCTACTTTGAAAATCGAAGTTCGAAGTTACGTTAGCTCCATCGCCGTCGCTCGTCATTCGAGACTAAATCGAGAGAAAAGGATGGAGCTAACATTCCCTCGAACTTCGATTTTCAAAGTAGAGCCTCTGTGACGTCAGCGAGTCGATCGATCGCGCCGCTCCTTTCACAAGAACCTCTAAATGTTCCGGTTTAAGCAGACATTATTTACGGTACGGTACAGATTGTTTGATAGTATAAAATTAATGCCTATTTTAATTTAACTCAGAGTGTTTAAAGCAAAGCCTTTTTTTATTACAATGAAACAACTTTAAAATACAAGCGAAAATGAACGTAGATTGGAACGAAATCAACATGGATTTTTTCAAGTTACTCCTTGTCACGCTGCTAAATTGGGAAGTAACCTGTAGTGTTGTTCTCCTTGACGTAAACGTGTGTTTTCATTTAACCGCATAACATAATCAATACACAGTCAGTGTTGCCTGATCTACTGATTTATCAGTAGTTTAACGTCATTTTAAAAATATACTGATCCACTGCTCTAATAGGAGTAGATTTTTTAAATATTGAAAATATTCAAGCAATCTACTTGAATTACTGATATTTAATTATTAAGACTCGATTTCTTTGAACATTTTCTGCTCGTAATTTAAACTTTTGTGAATCCATAATTATGATGTACGGTCGGAGTGAAATGAGCAAAATCATCCAATTTGTACGTAAAAACCTCTGCTGAGCATGTATGGTAATGGTGGTTGGGGAAGCTATTGTACCCCGGACAGTTTACATGTTTTTGACTTTTTGAAAAAAAAACGAGATGCTTCAGAATTGCTAAATGTGCGAATATGTAAAGTTGTACTATTATACTACATTCCGGGATATGACATTAAACGATCCTTTTGTTAGTTTAGACGGGACAGGCTGATGGAAAAAAAGGGAATAGTGTCCATAGTACAACAACACCCCTGATTTACATGGGACCCTCGGTGTTGTACCTTGGACACAACATTTTTGCCAAGAAAACACCTAATACTCATCCAGTATTTATTTAAGAATGATATAATACGCAACTCGGACGAAGACTTTTTATACCTTTTCATAGGTTCCTTAGTAAAATTTACCAGTACATATCCCTGAGAACAGTTAAAAACATAAACAAAAATGTGATCAACAATAGAAATAGTAATAAATATTGAACATGTCATAAAAAATGCAAAATAATATAAGAATTAGAAAGCTTTGGAATTCTTCTACCTTAGTCCGTAGTCCAAGGTACAACCTCTAAGTTCGGTGTCCAAGGTACAACAAAGCAACTTTGTTTTAAAGTACGCTTCGTAAACGCACTTCGTCTAAAAGTCGGGTTAAAACGACCGCACTATCTGATAGCTATTTAATGTAGCTTTAGCATGCGTCATTCAGTTTTATCATATATCTACGAAACACTGAATAAACGAGTTTGACATAAAGTATCCCACTTTAAATATTGTCAGCTGTCCGAGGTAAAACTATGTCCGGGGTACAGCAGCTTCCTTTTATGTATCCTCCAAAGTAGGTCTAACTAGGGAAATGATTAAGTCAACAGTGTCACGTGTATACCTGTTATCAACCGTTGAAAATAATTGGTTTCACTATCTCAAATCTACTGATTATTTCCTTAATGTACCTATTGATAAAATTCTAGTATATTCTTCTGATTGGTTTGAGTTCCACCTGGCAACACTGTCACTGAACTTAAAGATTTCACCACAGCAGTGCTATATTCCATTTCTCGTTCCAGTTTTCTTCAGTTGCATCGGTTTTCCTGCTGGTTTCTCATCAGGTTAGTAATGTGCTTTACTCAGTTGGGTAGGGGCACCAAACGATGAACGGCTAAGCGACTACACCAACTTTGAACAGTTTATTACTTGGCTTTTGTACGATGCAGTTTATATTCTTAATTGGAGTAGGCTATGATAAAGCTTAGCTGTTATAACAGTATTTTTCTTAAATTTGATATAATTTAAAGGTATCTACCGATTTGATCAATATGCCCTAATTGGAAACTGTTTGATCCCAGTAATTGAACATAGTTATGTCCCTATATCATGATATCTACCATTACTATTAAAATAAACTTTTACAAACCAAATAAATGTTAAACAAATCAGTTAGCATTAATTTTAAATGTTAACATACAATAATGTTGGTTCATTTCATTTTAATACGTTTACTAGGAACGTGTATTAGGAAGTATACCTAGTATTTTTTTCACTATTTTGTGATTTAGTAACGATTTACAAATCCTCGTACACTTATGTCATTGGCTTGCATTCTGCGCAGAGCGCCTTCGAGAATGTTTTAACCATAAAACCTTCTTATTTTCTTTCGCCTACTCTCAAAAACAAAACGATTAAACGCGATTTACGTACTGTCCGAGCTGTGAACATATTTCCAGTAGTACATACCTACCAGTGTTCATATTACGGCACTATACCCAAAACGTGAACTACTAAATATCGTTGGTCCTAATTTGGAAATCCCATAGATATGGCGATCGGCATTTGTCGTTTATGAACTGAACGGTAAAAATAAATGAGCTTTATTTTCGATGTAATGAAGTCAATTTTGACTAGCCTAAATTTAAATTTAGATATTATTATTTTTTGTAATTTCTCAAAAACTGAATAATGAACACTTCATTTTATTTTTCCCCTAAAATAAAAGGAATGATCGCTTCGTCAGGATTTTTTCAATTTTTCCAACTCATAAACTTCTGAGATTAGGTGGGGATGGGAACGGTCATTTATTATACATTGTTAGCTATAAATCAAAAAGTACATCACAGGAAATGAAAAAAAAAAGTAGTTTTAAAATGTGCAAATTTAGCCCTTTCGTATGACACCCCATTTGCTACCATTTGCAACC
The DNA here is from genome assembly GCA_923062465.1 of Acleris sparsana. Classification (NCBI taxonomy): domain Eukaryota; kingdom Metazoa; phylum Arthropoda; class Insecta; order Lepidoptera; family Tortricidae; genus Acleris; species Acleris sparsana. Next base: position 1,527,200 of record OV281307.1, read on the forward strand.
CCCCATTCTAGACCCCTTTTAAATATTTATATGTATTTATTTTTTACTAAAATCAGATGCGGGGAAGCAATTTGTATAACTATGCCCAATTTCAAGTTGATAGCATTTGTAGTTGCTGAGAAAACCTGCTGTGACATACAGACTAACAGACAGGCAACGAAGTCTCACCATAAGGGTTCCTTTTTAACGATTTTTGGCAAAGCCTAATAAAGAGCGTATGGTATAAAATGATCAGATTATTATTATAAGTATATTATTATTATTATACTATTTCAGTACGCGATGCCTAGCAGTTGAACACCGTTCAAGTACTTATTAACTTAAGGCGTGTCCGCTGCGCCAAAAAGCTAACAAAACATGTTAACAAAATATGTTACAAAACATGTTTAGGTACAACTCCACGTCCATTTGTCATAACATTTTACTTTTGTTTTTGACAGCTGTCATCCCAGTACAATTTGTCTAATTATGGGCCGCTCCTTTACAAACTGAATATATTTCAGTGTCTTTTCTTTATTCCACTACATTGCAAATAATTATAAATTAAATAATTAATGCCCTTTTTGACAGTTCTTCACTCAAACTCAATACTTTCAAAGTCACAGTACATGTTCCAACAGTTTTGCAGGGCATGATATATCATTGTACTGTGTTGTTTGTTTTTAATAAATAAATAATAATAATAATAAATAATGACCCCCGCCCCCGCATACGAACGCGGGGAATGTTTTCCATCCGTGACGGAAAACAGGTTTCTGTGTTTTTAAATATAAAAACCTTTTTACACATTGGAAACCAAAAATGAATCTTAGACAAAACTGAGTGCAGTAACTGCCAGTGAGTGCAAATGGGGCCCTCTGAGGTGCAATTATATCAAAATTTCGATCGTTGTTTTATCTTTTGGCGGGTGTCCATCTATTGAAATGAAATGAAATGAAATGAAATGGAATGTTTATTTTGCAAGAACATACACAGGTGTTTTAAATATATATACATGTCAGTAGGATTTCAGTACATGAAGGTATGCTCTGCCACATTTGGCATGCAAAATCTTAATCTAACTTAAAACTACTATTATTTATTCATACAATTTATCAAAATATTCATTTATCTTATAAAATGGTCGAGTAATCAAGTAGGATTTTAATTTCCTAGAAAAGTCATTTATATTATTTCATTGCTTTATGTCCTCGTTTAAAAAGTTATAAATTTTTATACCATTATATTCAAGGCTTCTTTTATAATTCACATAATTTTTAGATTCTGGTAACTGAATGTCAAAATTATATTTACATAACCTACGTGGTCTGTTGTTACTACTGCATGCAAAACTGGACTTATTTTTATAAACAAAAATGCAAACTAAATATATGTAAAGTGATATCACGGTTAGTATGCCGTGCTTCACAAATAGTGGACGGCAATGTTCTAGAGGTTTTGCCTTTTCGACATGCCTAAGAGCCTTTTTTTGCAATATTAAAACATGATTCACATCAGCACTATTACCCCAAACCTCTATTGGTGCCCCCCCCCCCTAAGTTACTTCAGGTTAATTGTGTGTTCGGTTTCATTAGGTACTAGTCGCATGTCAAATGCCCGTCGAGCTGTTTTTAGAATGCTATGTGGCAGATAACATTTTCGCTCAGTGCTTATCTTTAATATGTTAATTAAAAGGAGAATGATAACTTTATTCCTCAATGAGCGAAATAATCTTTAAATTATTGTTTTTTTTTTACATTGTTCGTCTTATCTTCGTTCACCAACTAGTGTAAACTGCTTTTTAGGGTTCCGTAGTCAAACTAGGAACCCTTATAGTTTCGCTATATCCGTCCGTCCGTCCGTCCGCAGTCTAGCTCAGAGACTCTTATTTGGCATAAATATACATATTAGTCACGCCAACAAAGTGGTAAAATAAAATCATAAAATATTTTTGTTAGTGTTCCTTCACGTTACGTGGGGATGTATGTTTGTTTTCGTCTATCCCATAATGCGGGGTGTTGTTGGATAGGTCTTTCAAAAATATTGCGGGTTAATACAAAAGATTATTCGGTTCAGGTATTCGTTAATATACCTAAATACTCACCGAACCCAAAGATTCCTAAAACTCATTTGCGGTGTTAGTAAACTGACCGCGACCTTTGTCGATGTACGGGGATAACAGTTTTCCAACGTCAAAGTTCTGTTTGTCGCGAGGTCTAATTTGACTGTAGTAACGTCTTCAGATCGAAACCCTCAACTGAGCATGGTCCGACATGCTCTTGTCCGGTTTTTCGTATTTAAAAATAAATCCCAATAAATAAATTTCCTCACTGGCTTAATGTAAACGAGGCATTAGTTACACAATTTATAACATATATTTTCCCAGGCGCAACAGCCTTAAATTGTCTTGTATCCATGAATATTTCTATGCTATTCTAAGTATAATACTATATAAGGTGCTAACAAATTAGTCACGGATATTTTAAGAGATTAATAGATTTCATTAAATCAATTAACTTTTAACTGTAATTAAGGAACCTTTGTATATCATTTTATTGTTTTAATTTACCGAACAAAAAAAATAAATTATAATTAATCTTTAAAATAATCACCCTATTATGCACTTGTCAAGATGTTAAACACTGTCTGTCATGTCACGTCAAGTTGTTTTTCGTAAATGTCATTATGACTCGGCGGGAAAGTCGTGTTGTATCTTTGTGCATAAAGTCTTGAAGCTCCCGCCGCACTGTAATTTGAGTCGCGATAACATGTAACCATGTTTGAGCACTCGATATGTGTGTAGCGGTAAGGCATAGCGCTAATTAATTAAATTTCTTTGCAACCGACACAATCAGAGAGCAAATTGCATGACATTGACATTCAAGTATTTTAATTATCAACTTTTAAGAGGCCTTTTGAATGATAGTTTAAAGAGGTTCTAGAATGTCTAAAGATGTCTCATTTAATTATCTTATTAACAGGGTGTTTTAACGGAGCAAATTTGTTTCCTAGTTTTCTCCAAAAAAACATAAGAAAACCTATGATGTTTCATACTTAAATGTACTCCGAGAACCGAGTACTATCAGCTGTAAAAATATCCGTGACTAATTTGTTAGCACCTTATATACATACTAATACTATAAATGCGAAATTTACTCTGTTTGTTTTTTGTTACACTTTCACTGCCAAAATGCTAAACGAATTAAATAAAATTTGGTATGGAGATAACATGAACCTAACACATAGTAACTACTACTTTTTTCTACGGAAAACCATACAGGTCCCGAGGGTACACCGATAATCGTCTTTCACGAGGATGCAGTCGCGGCCAAGAGCTAGGTCTATATAAAAATATAAATTTGTAACTGCTATATTCTTGAGAAAAATCAATAAGAGTCTTTGTAACTTTTACGTCAAAAAAATCGGTAATGCGCGAGAGGGACGCGCGTACCGAGTAGACATAGACACAACGCTTCGATGAAATGCTTTTCTAACCGACGTCAATAAGGAGGGGGTTGAAAGAGTATACTTTCTAGTTGGTCTCATTGTTAATACGTCAGGATCTGATGATCGGATCATCGGACATCTGTAGCGGGGTATCTCCACATCAACTCGTGCATTTGCTCTTGGGAAGCACTATCTGGTGAAGTGGAACTGATGATGACTGCTGTACAGATGGCCATTTGATATCTCGATTAAGTAGTTGAGCTACTATGACGAAGCAGATTGAAATGGTTTGATATATGCTTCGTTTAGTTCTTAGTTCTTATAAAGGTCCCATAGTTTCTTACTGATGAATGAAGTGGGACTAATCTTAAAAGTAGGAAATAAAGTAAAATGGTATTTTATATCATTTCACCATCATTCATACGGCCATATAAATAAATGTCAGTCAAACCGAAGGCGGCGTCCCACAATATTTTTAACCAAAAGCCGACTTCAATTTCAGCGGCATATTACCATTTAAAAAAAAGAAACTATTTCGTGGGGTTTTGAAGTCGTTTTTATTTTTAAATTGACGGCCTTATTGTACGGCCATCAATTTCATTTGATTTTTCAGTCTGTAAATTTTTCAAAAACTGGAGGTTACATTATCATACATTTTGTTACTTTTTCCGTATAATATTTATCTATAAATCTACGACTTTGTGAAAGTAGATCTCAAGAAATCATGTGTTATGCTTTCAGTTCTAAATACTGGATCTAAATTGGGCGGCGGTAAAACTGAACCTGGTCTACAATCTGAATCGAACTGAGGATCCAAATCTAAAACGAATAAATCTGTAAGAATCTTCTTACCGATTCCAATTTCATTCCATTTCCATTTTCCAATGCCTCTGAATTGGAAAATAACAGAGAAAGTGATGATGGAAGTATCACGTTGTATTGACAAATCTGATTTAAATAGCCAACAAGTACACCAAGCAGCAGTTCGTGCTGTAATCCGCGCTAAAAAAGAAGAAACGCAAGAACGTGAAGCATATAAATACTTAAACGGCTTAAAACTGTTTGCAGAAAATAAAGACTTAAAAGACGAAGAGTATGAAGAAGATGAAGACTTAAAAGTCTTAGAACCATTTTTAGGTAAAACAACTAACTATGGAAATTTACAGGTAAATAATTTATTACTGTTCAATAACTTATATAGCTTAAGTTTAGGTGACAATAAACAAGATGTTTATCTATTTTCAGGAATTATTGTCAGGTAAAACACCATCAGAGCAGTCAACAGCTTTACAAAACTTAATAAAGAGTTACGATCCCAGCTCAGAAGGAAACAACAAGGCGTTATTATCACAATTATTCGCCAATTTGCTCCAATATGTCAATGATCTTTTCTCAAATCTGAAGGATGAAGCGGAATTAAAAAAATCATTCTTAATAATAAACAGTATAGCACCATATTTTTACGACATTGCCTTCATCGACAGAGTCTCATCACGGAAATCATTCGCAGAATTATTGACCGAGAAACACAACGAGTATAGAAAGAAGCCTGACCAAATTCCAGATTTGGACACCTTAATATTCTTCAACCTGGTTTCTCGTCTGTATCCTACTTCTCAATTCCCACATCCGGTAATCTCGCCATGTTTGACTTTCATGTCAGAAATTCTAACGGCTGGAAAATTTGAAAACGCTCGCTCTATCTCTAGAGGTTTATTTGTATGTACTCTAATATTGGATTATACAAAATTGACAAAAAGGTACCTGCCTCCTGTTGTTAATTTTTTAAGAGACATTTTGTTTTTAAGCGCTAAGCCCGTGCCGCCATTTGATTTACATCAAGACATTAAGATTTTAATTTTAGAAGACGACTGTTCTAAACTTGAAGCTGACATGAAAATGTCTCGAAAAGATTTGCTTACAGATTCCATTGACAACTTGTTTAAAATTCGAGCGCTTTCAACCACTGCTTTATTGTTGGAGGAATGTTTCGACAATTGTGACCAAATGAGGCCAGAGTCACAGGAATGCATTTTCGAGGCTCACATACATTTACTTAGTAGTTTGGAGTTGGAATTATATCCTGAAAGGGTGGCGAGTGCTATAGAAAGGATTATAAAATATATGAAAGGTACTTAGGAGTTGAATCACTCATTCAAATTATTCTGCTTAACCCACATCCTTGCTATAATTCTCTTCGCCTATAACGTTAAGGTAATGGACGACAGACATGACAAAAAGAAAAAGTTGAAAATGTTGTAGTTTTTAAGTGCCACTTAAGTATTATATCTAGCTACATCTATCTCATAACTTCCCTACTATAATGTTTAGACACTAAAGCAAATGGAATATATTAGGAAAGTATCTGTGGTTGTATTTTAATGTTGACATTAAAGTATTACTTGTAAACATTAAGATAACAGGGCGATCACACAGTTCAGGTTCCGCACATATTGTTGAGAACCTATTATATGCATGTAGCTATGTAGATACAGTTATATTTGCGACTGGACACATAATTAGGCATGAAAACTCGTGTGATCTTATAATGAAATCGTGTTTTAATGCCTCATTATGCACCATTCACATAAACTACTTACTATTAGTATATGTAAATTGATGTGTAATTCTATTATTCTCTTGGTGGTTTTAAATATATAAATTCAATATATATAACGTGAATTCCATGTCGAATTTAGTCTCCTGTAATCGTGTTTGATGTCTATGCACAAATGTGTAGAGATTAAACGTTCCTTATAATAACATATTTTGTATGTTTATGATACGGTTGTTTTATCTCAGGAAAGCGGATGGGTCATACTAGTAGTTGTACCGCGTATAGACACGGACACTTCGGCGACGCTGGGCTATGGAGCTACGCACTCGTAGATAACTTCCACGAGCAGCTCCACACAAGTATGACCCGCTTTCTTGAGATAAAGCAACTGTAACGATCTTCCTATACCTGGTAAAACACCTTATTATAACACAAGATATTGTAGTAGAGTCCGACCAGCGACTCTTGACACAAACATTTTTTCTAATTCTTTACATGGCAGCAACTTTACCTATGGAACAAACTGTCACATTATGAGGACCTACCTACCTATCCAGTCGCCTACCCATACCTATGCGTTTCGTGTTACCAGCTAGGGATATTTCAAATTTGTCTCCATTTTTTGTGTCACGACTCACTGGTCAGACTCTATTAAACAAATGTGATTATAGTCTTGCGGCCCCTATCCCCCATAACTACCTACTTAAGTGAGAGACCGAGTTAATGGACATACTCCTTTCAAACGTTGGCTTCAACTTCAAAAAACTGATTACAGTCTTGCACCTGCTTCGGAAATTGAAGTTCGAAGTTACGTTAGCTCCATTTCTGTTACTCGTAATTCAAGACTAAATCGAGAGAAAGAGTTTTTTTTTTTTTTTTTTTTGTTTATTATTTCAAAGCTTACATAACAAGTTATAATTACAAATTAACTCGCCAAACTGACAAGACAGTTTGTTGGCGAGATCGCGCTCTAATTACATTTTTTTTGCTATGCATGCACCCAAATTACAATTCAATTAAGTAAGTACACAAGTATACATTTTAATATTATTGAAAAGAGGAGGAAGGAAGGATAGTTTTGGAAAGTTTGCCTACGGCAACCGTTCCAAAAGCATTCGTTTTAATGTATTTTTCACAACGTTTTTGCTACTTTTTGTGTCCGCTCTTAACCAATCAATTTCATTATATATTTTAGGAACCAGAAACAAATTCGTTCTCCTACCGTAATTGTTATTAGCGTAATTTTGAAGATGAAGAGTATGGTTAACGTACGTTACTTAGCGTTCCAGTCCCTTGTAATGCGTGTCAAGATAACTTTATAATATGAGGCCCTGCTTTGAAAATCGAAGTTTTAAGTTACGTTTTTCGTACTCCATCCCTCTCTCTCGATTAAGTCTCTAGTAAGGGGTGACAGCGACTGGGCATCTGAAGTTTCGAATTAAGCGGTTCGTTGTAACCATTCCAGGGGCTCTACTTTGAAATTCGCAATTTGATCTTCGGATCGCCCTGTCACTTTCTTGCGAATAAGTTATGCGTCGGGAGCTAAAGGGATAGCAATAAACGAAGTTCGAATTACGGATTTCAAAGTAGAGCACCAGAGGCTCTACTTTGAAAATCGAAGTTCGAAGTTACGTTAGCTCCATCGCCGTCGCTCGTCATTCGAGGCTAAATCGAGAGAAAAGGATGGAGCTAACATTCCCTCGAACTTCGATTTTCAAAGTAGACCCTCTGTGACGTCAGCGAGTCTATCGATCGCGCCGTTCCTTTCACAAGACACTCTGAATGTTTCGGTTTAAGCAGACATTACTTACGGTACGGTACATATTGTTTGATAGTATAAAATTGATGAATATTTTAACTTAACTCAGAGTGTTCAAAGCAGAGCCTTTTTTTATTACAACGAAACAACTATAAAATACAAGCGAAAATGAACGTAGATTGGAACGAAATCAACATGGATTTTTTCAAGTTACTCCTTGTCACGCTGCTAAATTGGGAAGTAACCTGTAGTGTTGTTCTCCTTGACGTAAACGTGTGTTTTCATTTAACCGCATAACATAATCAATACACACACAGTCAGTGTTGCCTGATCTACTTATTTATCAGTAGTTTAAGGTCATTTTAAAAATATACTGATCCACTGCTCTAATAGGAGTAGATTTTTTAAATATTGAAAATATTCAAGCAATCTACTTGAATTACTGATATTTAATTATTAAGACTCGATTTCTTTGAACATTCTCTGCTCGTAATTTAAACCTTTGTGAATTCATATGATGTACGGTCGGAGTGAAATGAGAAAAATCATCCAATTTGTACGTAAAAACCTCTGCCGTATGGTAATAGTGGTTGGGGAAGCTGTTGTACCCCTGACAGTTTACATGTCTTTGACTTTTTGAAAAAAAACGAGATACTTCAGAATTGCTAAATGTGCGAATATGTAAAGTTGTACTATTATACTACATTCCGGGATATGACATTAAACGATCCTTTTGTTAGTTTAGACGGGACAGGCTGATGGAAAAAAAGGGAATAGTGTCCATAGTACAACACCACCCCTGATTTACATGGGACCCTCGGTGTTGTACCTTGGACACAACATTTTTGCCAAGAAAACACCTAATACTCATCCAGTATTTATTTAAGAATGATATAATACGCAACTCGGACGAAAACTTTTTATACCTTTTCATAGGTTCCTTAGTAAAATTTACCAGTACATATCCCTGAGAACAGTTAAAAACATCGACAATAGAAATAGTAATAAATATTGAACATGTCATAAAAAATGCAAAATAATATAAGAATTAGAAAGCTTTGGAATTCTTCTACCTTAGTCCGTAGTCCAAGGTACAACCTCTAAGTTCGGTGTCCAAGGTACAACAAAGCAACTTTGTTTTAAAGTACGCTTCGTAAACGCACTTCGTCTAAAAGTCGGGTTAAAACGACCGCACTATCTGATAGCTATTTAATGTAGCTTTAGCATGCGTCATTCAGTTTTATCATATATCTACGAAACACTGAATAAACGAGTTTGACATAAAGTTCTAAAAACTCACTTTCTGTATCAAATTATATATTTTTGTTATTTTCTCGATGCGCTCTTGAAGTCTCGACTGTCCTTTACCTTGATTTTCATTGATAATGGTTCAAATGACATGGATATTATTTTTGAGGGGTGCGGGATACTTTAAATATTGTCAACTGTCCGAGGTAAAACTATGTCCGGGGTACAGCAGCTTCCTTTTATGTATCCTCCAAAGTAGGTCTAACTAGGGAAATGATTAAGTCAACAGTGTCACGTGTATACCTGTTTTCAACCGTTGAAAATAATTGGTTTCACTATCTCAAATCTACTGATTATTTCCTTAATGTACCTATTGATAAAATTCTAGTATATTCTTCTGATTGGTTTGAGTTCCACCTGGCAACACTGTCACTGAATTTAAAGATTTCACCACAGCAGTGCTATATTCCATTTCTCGTACCAGTTTTCTTCAGTTGCATCGGTTTTCCTGCTGGTTTCTCATCAGGTTAGTAATGTGCTTTACTCAGTTGGGTAGGGGCACCAAACGATGAACGGCTAAGCGACTACACCAACTTTGAACAGTTTATTACTTGGCTTTTGTACGATGCAGTTTATATTCTTAATTGGAGTAGGCTATGATAAAGCTTAGCTGTTATAACAGTATTTTTCTTAAATTTGATATAATTTAAAGGTATCTACCGATTTGATCAATATGCCCTAATTGGAAACTGTTTGATCCCAGTAATTGAACATAGTTATGTCCCTATATCATGATATCTACCATTACTATTAAAATAAACGTTTAAAAACCATATAAATGTTAAACAAATCAGTTAGCATTAATTTTAAATGGTTAACATACAATAATGTTGGTTCATTTCATTTTAATACGTTTACTAGGAACGTGTATTAGGAAGTATACCTAGTATTTTTTTCACTATTTTGTGATTTAGTAACGATGTACAAATCCTCGTACACTTATGTCATTGGCTTGCATTCTGCGCAGAGCGCCTTCGAGAATGTTTTAACCATAAAACCTTTCTTATTTTCTTTCGCCTACTCTCAAAAACAAAACGATTTAACGCGATTTACGTACTGTCCGAGCTGTGAACATATTTCCACTAGTACATACCTACCAGTGTTCATATTACGGCACTATACCCAAAACGTGAACTACTAAATATCGTTGGTCCTAATTTGGAAATCCCATAGATATGGCGATCGGCATTTGTCCTTTATGAACTGAACGGTAAAAATAAATGAGCTTTATTTTCGATGTAATGAAGTCAATTTTGACTAGCCTAAATTTAAATTTAGATATTATTATTTTTTGTAATTTCTCAAAAACTGAATAATGAACACTTCATTTTATTTTTCCCCTAAAATAAAAGGAATGATCGCTTAGTCAGGATTTTTTCAAATTTTTCATCTCATAAACTTCTGAGATTAGGTGGGGATGGGAACGGTCATTTATTATACATTGTTAGCTATAAATCAAAAAGTACATCACAGGAAATGAAAAAAAAAAACTAGTTTTAAAATGTGCGAATTTAGCCCTTTCGTATGACACCCCATTTGCTACCATTTGCAACCCCCCATTCTAGACCCCTTTTAAATATTTATATGTTTTTATTTTTTACTAAAATCAGATGCGGGGAAGCAATTTGTATAACTATGCCCAATTTCAAGTTGATAGCATTTGTAGTTGCTGAGAAAACCTGCTGTGACATACAGACTAACAGACAGGCAACGAAGTCTCACCATAAGGGTTTCTTTTTAACGATTTTTGGCAAAGCCTAATAAAGAGCGTATGGTATATAATGATCAGATTATTTTTATATATTATTATTATTATACTATTTCAGTACGCGATGCCTAGCAGTTGAACACCGTTCAAGTACTTATTAACTTAAGGCGTGTCCGCTGCGCCAAAAAGCTAACAAAACATGTTAACAAAATATGTTACAAAACATGTTTAGGTACAACTCCACGTCCATTCGTCATAACATTTTACTTTTGTTTTTGACAGCTGTCATCCCAGTACAATTTGTCTAATTATGGGCTGCTCCTTTACTAACTGAATATATTTCAGTGTCTTTTCTTTATTCCACTACATTGCAAATAATTATAAATTAATTAATTAATGCCCTTTTTGACAGTTCTTCACTCAAACTCAATACTTTCAAAGTCACAGTAGGTACATGACCCCCGCCCCCGCATACGAACGCGGGGAATGTTTTCCATCCGTGACGGAAAACAGGTTTCTCTGTTTTTAAATATAAAAACCTTTTTACACATTGGAAACCAAAAATGAATCTTAGACAAAACTGAGTGCAGTAACTGCCAGTGAGTGCAAATGGAGCCATCTGAGGTGCAATTATATCAAAATTTCGATCGTTGTTTTATCTTTTGGCGGGTGTTCATCTATTGGTGCCCCGTCCCCTAAGTTACTTCAGGTTAATTGTGTGTTCGGTTTCATTAGGTACTAGTCGCATGTCAAATGCCCGGCGAGCTATGTTTAAAATGCTATGTGTCAGTTAAAATTTTCGTTCAGTGCTTATCTTTAATATGTTAATTAAAAGGAGAATGATAACTTTATTCCTCAATGAGCGAAATAATCTTTAAATTATTGGTTTTTTTTTACATTGTTCGTCTTGTCTTCGTTCACCAACTAGTGTAAACTGCTTTTTAGGGTTCCGTAGTCAAACTAGGAACCCTTATAGTTTCGCCATATCCGTCCGTCTGAGTCCGTCTGAGAGACTCTTATTTGGCATAAATATACATATTAGTCACGCCTCACGCCAACAAAGTGGTAAAATAAAATCATAAAATATTTTTGTTAGTGTTCCTTCACGTTACGTGGGGATGTATGTTTGTTTTCGTCTATCCCATAATGTGGGGTGTTGTTGGATAGGTCTTTCAAAAATATTGCGGGTTAATACAAAAGATTATTCGGTTCAGGTATCCGTTACTATACCTAAATACTCACCGACCCCAAAGATTCGTAAAACTCATTTGCGGTGTTAGTAAACTGACCGCGACCTATGTCGATGTACGGGGATAACAGTTTTCCAACGTCAAAGTTCTGTTTGTCGCGAGGTCTAATTTGGTTGTAGTAACGTCTTCAGATCGAAACCCTCTACTGAGCATGGTCCGACATGCTCTTGTCCGGTTTTTCGTATTTAAAAATAAATCCCAATAAATAAATTTCCTCACTGGCTTAATGTAAACGAGGCATTAGTTACACAATTTATAACATATATTTTTCCCAGGCGCAACAGGCTTAAATTGTCTTATATCCATGAATATTTCTATGCTATTCTAAGTATAATACTATATAAGGTGCTAACAAATTAGTCACGGATATTTTAAGAGATTAATAGATTAGAACAAAATAAATAAATTATAATTAATCTTTAAAATAATCACCCTATTATGCACTTGTCAAGATGTTAAACACTGTCTGTCATGTCACGTCATAAGTTGTTTTTCGTAAATGTCATTATGACTCGGCGGGAAAGTCGTGTTGTATCTTTGTGCATAAAGTCTTGAAGCTCCCGCCGCACTGTAATTTGAGTCGCGATAACATGTAACCATGTTTGAGCACTCGATATGTGTGAGCGGTAAGGCATAGCGCTAATTAATTAAATTTCTTTGCAACCGACACAATCAGAGAGCAAATTGCATGACATTGACATTCAAGTATTTTAATTATCAACTTTTAAGAGGCCTTTTGAATGATAGTTTAAAGAGGTTCTAGAATGTCTAAAGAGGTCTCATTTAATTATCTTATTAACAGGGTGTTTTAACGTAGCAAATTTGTTTCCTAGTTTTCTCCAAAAAAACATAAGAAAACCTATGATGTTTCATACTTAAATGTACTCCGAGAACCGAGTACTATCAGCTGTAAAAATATCCGTGACTAATTTGTTAGCACCTTATATACATACTAATACTATAAATGCGAAATTTACTCTGTTTGTTTTTTGTTACACTTTCACTGCCAAAATGCTAAACGAATTAAATAAAATTTGGTATGGAGATAACATGAACCTAACACATAGTAACTACTACTTTTTTCTGCGGAAAACCATACAGGTCCCGAGGGTACACCGATAATCGTCTTTCACGAGGATGCAGTCGCGGCCAAGAGCTAGGTCTATATAAAAATGTAAATTTGTAACTGCTATATTCTTGAGAAAATTCAATAAGAGTCTTTGTAACTTTTACGTCAAAAAAATCGGTAATGCGCGAGAGGGACGCGCGTACCGAGTAGACATAGACGCAACGCTTCGATGAAATGCTTTTCTAACCGACGTCAATAAGGAGGGGGTTGAAAGAGTATACTTTCTAGTTGGTCTCATTGTTAATACGTCAGGATCTGATGATCGGATCATCGGACATCTGTAGCGATTAGGGTATCTCCACATCAACTCGTGCATTTGCTCTTGGGAAGCACTATCTGGTGAAGTGGAACTGATGATGACTGCTGTACAGATGGCCATTTGATATCTCGATTAAGTAGTTGAGCTACTATGACGAAGCAGATTGAAATGGTTTGATATATGCTTCGTTTAGTTCTTAGTTCTTATAAAGGTCCCATAGTTTCTTACTGATGAATGAAGTGGGACTAATCTTAAAAGTAGGAAATAAAGTAAAATGGTATTTTATATCATTTCACCATCATTCATACGGCCATATAAATAAATGTCAGTCAAACCGAAGGCGGCGTCCCACAATATTTTTAACCAAAAGCCGACTTCAGTTTCAGTGGCATATTACCATTAAAAAAAAAGAAACTATTTCGTGGGGTTTTGAAGTCGTTTTTATTTTTAAATTGACAGCCTTATTGTACGGCCATCAATTTCATTTGATTTTTCACAGTCTGTACATTTTTCAAAAACTGGAGGTTACATTATCATACATTTTGTTACTTTTTCCGTATAATATTTATTTATAAATCTACGACTTTGTGAAAGTAGATCTCAAGAAATCATATGTTATGCTTTCAGTTCCAAATACTGGATCTAAATTGGGCGGCGGTAAAACTGAACCTGGTCTACAATCTGAATCGAACTGAGGATCCAAATTTAAAACGAATAAATCTGTAAGAATCTTCTTACCGATTCCAATTTCATTCCATTTCCATTTTCCAATGCCTCTGAATTGGAAAATAACAGAGAAAGTGATGATGGAAGTATCACGTTGTATTGACAAATCTGATTTAAATAGCCAACAAGTACACCAAGCAGCAGTTCGTGCTTTAATCCGCGCTAAAAAAGAAGAAACGCAAGAACGTGAAGCATATAAATACTTAAACGGCTTAAAACTGTTTGCAGAAAATAAAGACTTAAAAGACGAAGAGTATGAAGAAGATGAAGACTTAAAAGTCTTAGAACCATTTTTAGGTAAAACAACTAACTATGGAAATTTACAGGTAAATAATTTATTACTGTTCAATAACTTATATAGCTTAAGTTTAGGTGACAATAAACAAGATGTTTATCTATTTTCAGGAATTATTGTCAGGTAAAACACCATCAGAGCAGTCAACAGCTTTACAAAACTTAATAAAGAGTTACGATCCCAGCTCAGAAGGAAACAACAAGGCGTTATTATCACAATTATTCGCCAATTTGCTCCAATATGTCAATGATCTTTTCTCAAATCTGAAGGATGAAGCGGAATTAAAAAAATCATTCTTAATAATGAACAGTATAGCACCATATTTTAACGACATTGCCTTCATCGACAGAGTCTCATCACGGAAATCATTCGCAAAATTATTGACCGAGAAACACAACGAGTATAGAAAGAAGCCTGACCAAATTCCAGATTTGGACACCTTAATATTCTTCAACCTGGTTTCTCGTCTGTATCCTACTTCTCGATTCCCACATCCGGTAATCTCGCTATGTTTGACTTTCATGTCAGAAATTCTAACGGCTGGAAAATTTGAAAACGCTCGCTCTATCTCTAGAGGTTTATTTGTATGTACTCTAATATTAGATTATACAAAATTGACAAAAAGGTACCTGCCTCCTGTTGTTAATTTTTTAAGAGACATTTTGTTTTTAAGCGCTAAGCCCGAGCCGCCATTTGATTTGCATCAAGACATTAAGATTTTAATTTTAGAAGACGACTGTTCTAAACTTGAAGCTGACATGAAAATGTCTCGAAAAGATTTGCTTACAGATTCCATTGACAACTTGTTTAAAATTCGAGCGCTTTCAACCACTGCTTTATTGTTGGAGGAATGTTTCGACAATTGTGACCAAATGAGGCCAGAGTCACAGGAATGCATTTTCGAGGCTCACATACATTTACTTAGTAGTTTGGAGTTGGAATTATATCCTGAAAGGGTGGCGAGTGCTATAGAAAGGATTATAAAATATATGAAAGGTACTTAGGAGTTGAATACCTTTCGCCGTTGCAAGTATAAAAACAAAACCTATGAAGATATATGAGACTAAGTTGACGCCGTTGTCAAGTAGAAAAACAATATGTAGATGTACAGGCAGTGTAACAAGTATTTTTACTATTCCTGTCTTCAACGTAGAAATAGTTTCTTCTTGGTATTCATGAATATAATTATAATGGATGTACTTACTTAAGGTCGACTTCTGCTATACTAAGGAGCTCCTCCTCTTAGATGTGACCAATTGCTCGTAAGTCAGGCGAAATAAGGGAGCAATTTCTAACGCTTGGATGAAATATTAAAACGCACGTGACTCGGTGCTTCACTCATGGCTCAGATGGATCTTGGAGCTGTATAAAGTTCATGCAACGTTGTGGTCCTTTTGGGTGCGTATATGAGGCATTGGTTCACAGTCCTTCGCAGCTTTGTCAACTAGGTGGTCGATATGTCCCTTCTAAGTCGCCTAACTTGATATGAATTGAAAGAGGCTTCTTCTAAAGCGAAAATCTTAGTCCTCTTTGGTTCTGCCTTACTTTGAATCCTCTCAGTTCGTTGCTGAAGAATCCTGATTACGCTATCGACTTCGTTTGGAGGTTGATGTAATTTCTCCTTTGTGGTACATGGATGACGTCAAACCGGTGGTATCAAGGCGCCTAGATCCAATGACACTATTGAAAATAATGCGGAATTACAGTAGTACCATCAAAATTAAATTCGGTGTAGATAAGTGTGCAGTCATTCAAGTTTGACAAGGGAAAGTTACAATTTTTTCTCATTGAATTTGCAGTTGTCTGAAACAATGACCCTCCGACCACTTTCGCAAGATGGCTAGATCAAGGATTAGATACAGAATGCAGTACTCCTCGACCCAGTTCATATTGGGAGGAGGTATCTCCCTCTGCAGCCCTAACCACCGGTAGCTTGAGCCGGCGGTAAAGGCCGTACTTTAAAAATCGAACTTTGAAGTATAGTTGGCTCCATCTCTGTCACTCGCCATTCGAAACTAAATCCAGAGAAAGGGATACAGCTAACGAATCTTCGAACTTCCATTTTCAAAGTAAAGCCTCTGCCGCCGGCTCAAGCTACCGGTGGTTAGGTTGGTTAGTTAGTTAGCCTAGGTTAGTTTTACTTAAAATAATGTATTTTTTGTGTTGGTATTGATTGTTTTACTTTCATAACACATAATTATAAGTACACAGAATGTCGGCTTTAGACGCCAAAAAAAAGAAACAAATTGAAAATGTTGTAGTTTTTAAGTGCCACTTAAGTATTATATCTAGCTACATCTATCTCATAACTTCCCTACTATGATGTTTAGACACTAAAGCAAATGGAATATATTAGGAAAGTATCTGTGGTTGTATTTTAATGTTGACAATAAAGTATTACTTGTAAACATTAAGATAACAGGGCGACCACACAGTTCAGGTTCCGCACATATTGTTGAGAACCTATTATATGCATGTAGCTATGTAGATACAGTTATGTTTGCGACTGGACACATAATTAGGCATTAAAACTCGTGTGATCTTATAATGAAATCGTGTTTTAATGCCTCATTATGCACCATTCACATAAACTACTAACTATTAGTATATGTAAATTGATGTGTAATTCTATTATTCTCTTGGTGGTTTTAAATATATAAATTCAATACATATAACGTGAATTCCATGTCGAATTTAGTCTCCTGTAATCGTGTTTGATGTCTATGCACAAATGTGTAAAGATTAAACGTTCCTTATAATAACATATTTTGTATGTTTATGATACGGTTGTTTTATCTCAGGAAAGCGGATGGGCCGTACTAGTAGTTGTACCGCGTATAGACACGGCGACTTCGGCGACGCTGGGCTATGGAGCTACGCACTCGTAGATAACTTCCACGAGCAGCTCCACACAAGTATGACCCGCTTTCTTGAGATAAAGCAACTGTAACAATCTTCCCATACCTGGTAAAACACCTTATTATAACACAAGATATTGCAGTAGAGTCCGACCAGCGAGTCGCGACACGCATTTTTATAAATTCATTGCATAGCAACAATTTTACTATGAAACAAACTGTCACATTATGAGTACCTATCCAGTGGTTGTACATTTTTGCCGCCATTTTTTGTGTCACCACTCACCGGTCAGACTATTAAACAAATCTGATTATAGTCTTGCAGCCCCAACTCTCCATAACGAAGTAATAGACTGGGTCAATGGAAAACACTACTTTCAAACGTTGGCTTCTATGTTAGTCTTTCGTTAGCTCCATCACTGTCACTCGTCATTCGAGACTAAATCGTGAGAAAGAGATAGAGCTAACGTAACTTCAAATAACGATTTTAAAAATAAGGCCCCACTTACCATATTAAACATATTTAAAAATCACCTATGGTAAATTAGAATCGTCTTTCCTCATTAACATTCTCACCACGATGGACCAAAAGGAACCTTTTCCACCGGCCTTTTGTATGGAATGATATTATATTATTAAATCGAAATTATATAATTTAATATGAGATTTTCCATGTATTTTAGAATTCGGTGTAAGAGTTTTGGTTTTACGACGTGCACTTTACCGGACAATGTCAAATAAGGGGTAACATCAGAGATTATAAGGGTACTAGGCCCTTAGCCTTATCCCTGTCCCTCGTTATTCGAGACTACTTCGAGAGAAAAGGATGGAGCTAACGTAACTTCTAACTTCGATTTTCAAAGTAGAGCCTGTGGTCAATATAAATCAATGATCCAATACATCAATGATCTTTTCTCTAATCTGAAGAACGAAACGGATATAAGCAATTCATTCTTAATAATGGAGAGTATAGGACCAGAATTCTACAAAATTGCCAAAATTGAGGAAGTCTCATCACGGAAGTCCTTTGCAGAATTATTGACCGAAAAATATACTGAGTACCAAAAGAATCCTCAACAAATTCCAGATTTGGACACCTTGATATTCTTCAAGCTGGTTTCTCCCACTTCTGATTTTCCAAATTATTATGGAGTGACCAAGACATGTTTTACTTTCATGTCAGAAATTTTAGCGACTTGCAGATTTCAAAACGCTCGCTCTATTTCTAGAGGTTTATTTGTGTCTGCTCTTATGTTAGAATATACATTGACAAAAATGTACGTGCCTGCTGGTATTAACTTTTTAACAGGCGTTTTGTTTTTAAGCGCTAAGTCTACCTGCATAAATCTAACCCAATTTGTGCCGCCATTTAATTTCCACAGAAATGCTAAGATTTTAATTTTAGAAGACACGACTGCTCTAAACTTGACTTTGGCATGAGTCCAAAAGATTTGTTTACTGATTCCATAGACAACGGGTTTAAAATTCGAACGCTTTTAACCACTATTATATTGTTGGAGGATTTTTTTGAAAATTGTGATGTATATGAACAGACATTCATTTTCAAACCTCACAAAACATTACTGAAAACTTTGAAGTCGGATTTATATCCTAAAAAGGTGTCTAGTACCATAAAAAAGACTATAAAATATATCGCGTAAGAGCCCGATGTACAGAAAGTGTAACAAGTCTTTTCGTTAATCCTGCTATTCTCTTCAACCTCAAAGTACCCGGTAGTATGAGGTCATGAATTAGATTAGACTAAGCATAATACAGGAAAATGCGTCTCTAAACAATGCAAGCGGCATATCATGTAACAGCTGGGGTGACAAAAGTGACGATGTTCTCACAGTTATCAAGTTCATTCTAGTGCTTATCATGGGTCTGCAATATTGTAGAATGCAAAATTTGCTTACACTTTTAGCTAAAGATTTTTTCCAGGACCTCCAGGAAAGAAGATATGGAATCATCTATGTTCACAAATTAAATGCTGAAATAAATAGATTAAGTAATAACCTTGGGGACATCTCATTAAAATACTCAACGGCTCAAAGCGAAATCAAGGAGCACATGATGGCATTCACACAATTGCTGGAAAATAGTAGATATAATGAGGAGCGTTTTAATTCATTAATCAACAATGACCTTGGTATTTGTAATTGTTCAGAAACTGTACCAACAGCTGCAGTTCAGCCAGCTCAGCCAGATGTGGCCCTTGATACTTCTGAGCTATGTGCCCCAAAAATAATTTTAGATGACTCCCCTAGACAAATTAGAAATAATAAAACTATAATTTATTCGGATCAGATAGGGTCTGGAATGGGTTCGATGCTAAAAAATAAATTGACACAAAATGTCACAAATTATTGCTATCATAATGCAAGTCTCGTGCAATTATGTGATTTAATATCAAAGGGAAGTTATGACAGTTCTACTACTCTAGTGATTATAGTAGGTAACAGTCTTGGTATAGATAAGGCTAGTGTGGCTAGATTAATGTCAACATTAAACCTTATTGAAGTGGCCGGGATAGGTAAAATTATACTTTGTGCATTACCATATTCACAAAATATGCCATATAATTATAATAATAAAATAGCACAGTTAAATTCTTTGATGTATAATGCTATTTGTTGCAATAAAAAATATCATTTCTTTGACATAAATAAATTCATTAAGCGCCTCACGCTAACTTCTAACAAAATTAGTTTGCCAAAGAAATATATTGTGACTTTAGTAGAACTTTTGGCCTTTAATATAGAACCAAATAAATACAATAGTAGCACAAATGCCATTCCTAATCATTTAAACTAAAGTATAGGACAGCGGAAACACCTTTGAGTATAAATATAATTCACCAAAATATTCAAGGGTTTTCCAGCAAAGAATTAGAAATTGGATTATTTTTAGATTCTGAAAATGTACAAATTATGTGTGTTACTGAACATTGGCTTAGACCAGATCAATTAATTTTTGATTTTATTAATTTTAAATTAGTTAGTTTTTTCGCCAGAAAATCCGCCATTCATGGTGGTTCTTTAATAATAGTTAAAAATAACATAAAATCCAAAGAAAGGAAAGATATTGTCAGGCTATCTATAGAGAGGCTTGTAGAAATCTCTTGCATAGAACTAGTAAATTACATAATCATTTGCGTTTACAGACCACCATCAGCTGATTTCAGCATGTTTGAATCTACAATGGAAAATGTGTTAAAATTAGCATGTAAAACTCAAAAGCATGTTATTGTCTGTGGAGACTTTAATGTTAACTTACTGGAACCGTCAAATAATACTATTAAGATCTTAAGTGTATTTAAATCTTTTAATTTAGATAATTTATTCCTTGAACCTACACGGATAGGTGTTTCAAGTGCTACTTGTTTAGACAATATTTTTTGTAATTGCGAATGGTTGGATAAGGAAATATTTAACTGCTTTAATTCTGACCACAGTGGTCAAAAGGCTTCTTTTTTAAATGATTTTCATCAAGAACCACAGACAATAACATACAGGCCCATAACTAGCAATCGTTTGGATTTATTCAAAAATGAAGTTCAGAGTAACCTTTGTGGGTTATCCTTTTCACATAATGATTCTAATAGTATTTATAATGATTTGTTTGGTGTAATTCTTCATCAATTTAATAATAATTTTAAGATGAAAACTATTTCTGGGTCAAAAACTAAGTTTAGTGAATGGGCTACTGTAGGCATTCATAGAAGTAGAAATAGGCTATATGAACTATATAAAGAGAGGGAGGAGAACAAGAATGCTGACTTCTTAGTTTATGTTAAGAATTACTCTAGGACCTTTAAGCAAGTTTGCTTGACTGCTAAGTCAAATTTTTTAGGTCTTAAGCTCAAAGCTTCTGACAATAAAGTAAAAACTGTGTGGAAAATAATAAATAGAGAAACGGGTAAATCAAAAACTCGCGATAATCAAATCACCATAAACAAGGGTGACATACAAATCATATCAAACAAAGACGTGGCCTTAGCGTTCGAAGATTATTTCTCCACCATAGCCATTAATACCACGAAATGTCTTCAATCATCTGCGATTGGAGCTCAAAAATTACTTTGTGGTAAGGTTACTAAATGTAATTTAAGTTTTGATTTTAGCCATGTAGACTCATTTTCAGTCGTAAAGGTATTTAAATCACTCAGTTTAAAAAAAACCGAGGATTTATGGGGAACGTCAGTTAAAGTCATCCATCATATCATAGATATAATTGCACCACACTTAGCTTTAATCTACAATAATTGCATTTCAGAGGGGGTCTTTCCAAATCTTATGAAATATAGTAAAGTCATACCACTTTTTAAATCGGGCGAGATGAGTGATTTAACGAATTTCCGTCCCATTTCTATTCTACCTGTTTTAAGTAAAGTTTTTGAAAAGTTAATGTTAAAAGATATGTTAGGTCACTTCAATAGAAATAAACTGCTTAACAGTAATCAGTTCGGCTTCACCAGAGGACGATCCACAACTGACGCAGCATCTGTACTCATTAAATATATATATAATATTTGGGAGAAATCTTGTGATGCAATAGGAATTTTTTGTGACCTTTCCAAAGCTTTCGATTGCGTAGATCATGAGACTCTTATATTAAAATTAGAACATTATGGTCTGTCAATTAATTCTCTAAATCTTATGTCTTCATATCTTAGTGATAGAACACAAACGGTTGTGGTAAACAAAACACAGTCCATGGGAGCAGCTATTAAACTAGGTGTGCCTCAGGGCTCTATATTAGGTCCTTTCTTATTTTTGGTTTATATTAATGACTTACCACGCACGGTAGATAACCTTTGTGATATTGTGCTATTTGCTGATGATACATCATTAATTTTCAAGGTAGAACGAAAATCCGTCGATTACAGTAGGATAAATGCCACGCTAGGTAAAGTACTTAATTGGTTTACTAGTAACAATTTGCTACTCAATGCTAAAAAAACTAAATGTGTTAGGTTCGCTTTGCCTAATGTCAGACCAGTAGAATCCAGTTTATTTCTAAATGATGAGTGTTTGGAAATGGTAGATAAGGCGCTTTTCTTAGGGATAACTATAGATAAAAACTTACAATGGAGTCCCCATATAGCAGTACTAGCAGGCAAATTAAGTTCGGCAGCTTATGCTGTTAGAAAAATCAGGCAACTTACCAATGTTGAGACAGCTCGCTTAGTTTATTATAGTTATTTTCATAGTGTTATGTCGTACGGTATTCTGGTTTGGGGAAAAGCTGCTGACATACAGACTATATTCGTGTTACAAAAAAGAGCCATTCGTTCTATATATAACCTTAACTCCCGTGATTCCTTAAGATTAGTATTTAAAGAAATTTGTATCTTAACAGTAGCGTCACAATTTATTTATGAGAATATAATTTATGTCATTAAAAATCAAGACTCTTTTGTTAAGAATTGTGATATACATAATTTGAATACAAGAAATAAAAATAAAATTGCTATTAAAAAATTTCGTGTCCGTAAGGTTTATAAATCATTTGTAGGTCAATGCATTATTTTCTATAATAAATTACCTGACTCAGTTTTAAAGTTACCATTTCCAGTACTTAAAAGTTACTTGAAAAAGTCGTTGATGTCTAAGGCTTACTATAGGGTCGAGGACTATCTAACAGATAAAAATGCTTGGCCTAAACTTAACTAAACACCTAAATAACTGATTAATAAAATAGGCATAAAAATATGTAAATATTGTATATTGTCTAGGGGACACGGTTTCTGTAGGAGAATGTATCGAAACTTTGTATGTGGTGGTTGTCTTGCACTGTCATAGGAAAGTATATATATTTTTTTTAATATATATACATATTTTATATAAATATATATTTTTTTTATTACTACTTCTTATTACTCCCTATGAAAATTCTTAGTTTTGACACATTTTCTTGCACAAGCTACGCTTGAATGTTTTTTATTTTTATTTTTATTTTATGTTAAATTCATTGTTTTATATCATGCTAGGTTAAGCTTTATAATTGTATAATATCATAAGTTTTAAAAAACGACTGACTGTTGAGTTTCTTGCGGCGTTTCTTCTCAGCAGTGGTCTCTTGCGAAGCGCTGGTAGATTTTGACGTGTAAAAGTGCCCGTGCGGCCTAATTACTGAATAAACATCTTTTATCTTTATCTTTTATGGAGTGCTACGGTGCTCTTCCCATATTTACGTATTAGTGCATTTTAGCGCAAATTTGCAATGTTTTAGAAGATAAACAACAAATTGAAAGTTTCTACGATACCTATAAAAGTAATATGGAATGGTCAAGCGTGGTTCTTACCCTCGCATCTTAGATAATGGAGTTCAAATTCAAACATTGGCGAGAGTGGTGGCACATCTTGGTGATTGTCAAAGTTATGACAACGTAAATATGGATGAAAAACTAGAAAAAGTGGCAATTTTTAATGCTAGCTAACCATAGAGGATTCCATATCTCCGTCCCTAGGGGTCCTAGATAAAATCTTTGGACCGAAAACAGTGACGGCTTTTCCAAGATGGCGGAGAAAGATATAGTGCTGGAGCTGCTGGAGGTTCGAAAAATTTGGGTTACCATAACTATGTGGTCTTTTACAACATATCAAAAACCATAACAATTGGATCTTTCTTAGGTAACCGCAACTACGATTTACTAAATGTACGTCGAAAAGTTTTGTATGGGCTGCACCTTTCCCTGTATACCGTACTTCCGGTTCAAACTTCGGATTGGCGACAGGCAGGTCCGAATTCTACAGGTTCAAAACGTTGTCAGCCCACCTGTTACATGATTTGCCGCTTGCATTCTACTTCTTCAAAAATGATCCTACTCTAAATGTTCAACGAGGTAATTAAGGAAATTGAAAAAATTGAAGATAAAATAAAAGTTTATTGAATATATCAAACCTTTCAGTGGATATATCACGACCCTGCATCCTGAGCTAGGAAACCAAGATAATATGTTTAAGAACGTTTAAAAATAATGAGCACGTGTTTGGTTTTATTGGCTAAAACTCATATATATAATTATATAATTACATATATAAGGTAATTGAAAGGTACTTCGGAAATGAAATTATAAGCTTCTTAACAAAAAATAAACTCATTAATCCCTCTCAGGGAACCTCAAGAAATACCTCTCAGTTATTGTCGTGCTTTGTTAATGAGGTCAACCAGCATCTGAACAACCGTGATCAGGTGCTGGTTGTCTTTATAGATTTCAGGAAGGCATTCGATACCCTTAATTACCCCACACTTTTTACAAAATTAAATCAAATTGGTATACAGGACCCCTTCCTGCAGTGGTTCCGCAACTACCACACAAACCGAAACACCGTGGTGCGAGGGAATGGTTGTGACAGTGCCCCCATCGCTACTGGTAAAGGCACGGCCCAAGGGTCTATTTTGGGTCCGACTGAATACCTGTTCTACGTCAACGACATGTGCAATCTATTCACGGAGGGTTCTGTACACCAATTTGCAGATGACACATGTTTAGTCACATTCGGTAAGGGTATTAGGGAGGCTCAAGTTATGATGCAAGGCAACTTCGCCCTACTTTGTAAGTGGGCTCACGATGTGGGCCTGGTCATACACGCGAGTAAAACGAAAATGTTACACATACGGTCTCCATACGTGAAAATATATAGTTACCCTAAAATCAAACACATGATCATGTATGTTTACACGACCGGCAAATGCGAGACTCTCGAGGTAGTAGATAAGCACACTTACTTGGGCCTCGTTATTGATGAGAATCTAAATTGGAAACCCCATTTAGTATATTAAGAATGTTGTACCTGATGAGACGACGCGCTGGCCTAGTTGGTAGTGACCCTGCTTCCGAAGCTAGCAGTCCTGGGTTCAAATCCCGGTAAGGGCAGATATTTGTGTGATGAGCGCGAATATTTGTTCCCGAGTCATGGGTGTTTTCTATGTATTTAAGTATATATTTCTCTATATAAGTATTTATATCGTTGTCTAGTACCCATAGTACAAGCCTAGAGCTTAGTTTGGGACTAGGTCAATTGGTGTGACATTGTCCCCTGATATTTATTTATTTATTTATTATTTACCTATCTCTAGCCGACTCGGTAATAAGTTATGGCCTGAGTAGCTAACGGAAGAACTTATAAAACTAATATAGATAACATTTACAAACTACAACTAAGTATGCTCAAACAAATTGTACCTAAACACATGAAAAATAAAATAAAGGACGAATTTGACCTAATCAAGCATTGTTAAGTTCTAACTATTTTAACAAAATTAATATATCATATAGTCCTTGAAGAATGCGATAAAATAAAATTGTTCACAACTAAGAGTAGAACCACAAACTTTCAAAATTTTAAAAATCAGCCATTGTATGTCTTTCCTAAATATGTTAATGTATATGGTAGAAGGACGTGGACATACAATAATGTTACCTAATATTTTAAACAATTTTAGTGACCACGTACAAACAATAATAATAGTAACACCAAAAACTTATGCAAGAACGCAGTCAAAAAGTACTTAACTACGGTATTTAACGAGGATGGGTGATTGATGGTATTGGTTGTAATAAGTAAAACACCTAATTACTAGTTATTGTTATAATAATGTATACTTTGTTGTGAGCGAGGCGAATTCATTCGTGCTACATGGTTTACTAATGTTTGGTCAAAAATCGCTTCCCAATGTATCACTTCCCAAACTATTTTTCCCAAATTATCATTTGGCAAAAAATCACAAGTCAAAACAACGTATGGCAAATTATCTGTTAGCATTTTTTTTTGTGGGAAAGTATTGTTTAACAATTTATTATTTGGTCATGTTTTATGTTACCAAATTTCATGTAGTCAATTGTTTCGTTTCGCATAACATACTTTTCCCAAAATATGGTATGGTTGCAAGGGAGTCTAACCTACTCTCGGTACTTTTATCGTAGCTGTTCGATTTGGTGGGGGGTCACAATTCTAACCTAACCTAACCTACTTTTCTGGTAGCAGTTTGTTTCTGTGAGGGTCACAGTTCTAACCAAACCTAACCTACTTGCTTGGCAGTAGGTAGTTCGTTTCTATTAGAGTCACGGTTCTCACACGCCTAACCCAGCCTAATCTTACCTACTTAAGAGTATTGTGAAGCTAAAAAATGCATCGGTTTTGGTTCTGAATTTTACAAATGGTTTCTTGACTTATGCAATTAAATATGTTTTTGCCATTTGTTCGTTTTATACTTGGCATTCCTATATACTCTAATCTTGATAAAAATAAATGGTCATTTGGCAAAGATATGCTATAAATTGAGTGTATGCGAAATAACATTTTGAACAAACATTTTTATGGAATATAATATTTGCCAAAGGAAAACGTTTGCTTAATAAACATTTGTCTTAATAAAACTTGACAAAGTAAAATGATGCCAAATGATAATTTGATCAAATGAATAAAATGCGAAATGTAAATGTGCAAAAGATTCTTTTGGTAAATGAAACTAATGCGATAAGTTTTTTGGGAAGTGAAATTTGGCGAAAAATATTATGACCAAACGGCAGTACGCCGTGCTACATATAAAGCACTCACAGGTTTCCGAAGCGCGTCTTAATGTAAGAAATTATAATGGCTGTTTATAGTAAATAAACATTTATATAAAATTTAAAAAAGTAATAATATATATATATATATATGTATATATAATAATTTAATATGAGATTTTCCTGTATTACCTACCTAAACATAATATGTCCATTCATTTTATAATTCTTTATAGGATTTTTGTTTCTACGACCAATGTACTGGACAATGTCAAATAAGGAGTTAGCGACTTAGCGTCACAAAACTCACAAATTATAAGGGTATGGTTAACATGTGTTACTTATCGTCCCAGGGCGTCCCCTGAGCTTGTGATGTGTGTCATCACTAGTATAATGGTTATTAATGTGAGGTCAAGATACCCTTATAATCTGAGGCCCTTCTATGAAAATCGAAGTTTAATGTTACGTTTCACGTCCTCCATTCCTTTGCGCGGTTCGTTGTAACCATCCTGAGGCTCTACTTTGAAAATCGAAGTTCAAAGTTACGTTAGCTCCATTCCTGTCACTCTTCATTCGAGACTATATCGAGAGACGTAACGTTACTACGATTTTCAAAGTAGGGCCTCTGCGACGCGACGTCAGCCGAGTCGATCGATCGCGCCGCTCCTTTCACAAGAAACTCTGAACGTTTCGGTTTAAGCAGACATTACTTACGGTACGGTACAGATTCTTTGATATTTTAAAATTAATGCCTATTTTAATTTAACTCAAAGTGCTTAAAGCAGAGCCTTTTTTATTACAATGATAATAATAATAATAAAGCCTTTATTACAATGAAACAATTAAAATACAATCGAAAATGAAGGTAGACCGGAACGACTTAAACATGGACTTTTTCAATTACGCTGCTAAATTGGGAAGTAACCTGTAGTGTTGTTCTCCTTCACATAAACGTGTGTTTTCATTTAACCGCATAACATAATCAATACACAGTTAGTGTTGCCTGATCTACTGATTTATCAGTACATTAACGTCAATTTAATAATATACAATACATTTTGGTTTAGATTTACTTACTAACCCTCAATTTTTTTTAACATTCTCTAGTCGTAATTCTAAACTTTGTCAATTCATATGATGTACGGTCGGAGTGAAATATGATGTAACGTTATCTATTTTTTACGTAAAAACCTGTGCTGTTTGATATGGTAGTTTATGTTCATACTCCAAAATAGGTCTAACTAGGAAAATGATTGAGTCAACAGTCATGTCTATACTTGTTTTCAACTCTTAAAAATAATTAGCGTCACTATCTCATTATTTACTCAATCTACCTATTGATAAAATTTTAGTATATTCTTCTGATTGTTTTGATTTCCACCTGGCAACACTGTCAGTGGATTTCAGGATTTTACCACACTAGTAGTCTTTTCTATTTCTCGTAACAGTTTTCATCAGTTTTATCGGTTCTCCTGCTGGTTTCTCATCAGGTTAGTATTTTGTTAGTGCTTTACTCAGTTGGGTAGGGGCACCAAACTATAAACGGCTCAGCGACTACACCATATAGAAACGGTCTGGTCTCAGTGATTTAAACAATTTTCACTCATTTCCTTTGTTTGCACGATGCAGTTTATATTCTAAATTGGAGTAGTCTATGATAAAGCTTAGCTGTTATAACAGTATTTTTGTCTCTATATACCTATTATAAAATCTATTCCACTATCATTAAAAACAAAATGAATATTAACCAATTCAGTAGGCATTTATTTTAAATGCTCAACATACAATAATGTTGGTTCTTTTTATTTTAATGCGTTAAGTTAATATAAGGTTTTTTTTCTTTTGTGATTCAGTAACATGTTAAAAGTCCGGGTACACTTATGTCGTTGGGTTGGATTCTGCGCGCTATTTTCTTTCGCCAACTAACAAAAACAAAACGATTTAACGCGACTTACCTACTGTCTTAGCTATGAACGGATTTCCACAAGTACATACCAACTAGTGTTCAAACTACGGAACTATACCCAGAACGTGAACTACTAAATTTCGTTGGTCCTAATTTTGGAACACCAAAATTATGAACTGGACGATAATAACAAATAGAAATTCAACAGAAGATAATGTAAGCATTGGCGTTGCGGTTTCATCTTCATAAAAATAAGGAGCATAATATGGTATAAAATAATTAGAATTAGCTAAAAAAAAACCATATTATTATACTAGTTCAGTACAGTTGAATATCGTTCAAGTATTTACTTATTGGAAACCAAAAATATAATTATCGTAGACAATACCGAGTGCAGCAGTAACTGCCAGTGAGTTCAAATGGAGGCGTCCATGTCAGATGAACATTTCACTGAGTACTTTTCTTTGGTGAACACAAGGAAAATAAACCATTCGAAAATAATCGAAAAGTCAGAATGCTTTAATTGATTGAAAAAATTGGCCCTTATGGGGCGTTTACATATTTTGGCTTGGCTTCGTCGGTTATTCCCAGTTGTCCACAAGCCTTTGTCCGCACTGCTGGCTCAAAGGGGTGTGGACTACTGGGAATAGCGTAGCTTCGTTCACCAACTAGTGTAAACGGCTTTGTCATAGCTAAAAATGAATCCAGATGTAAAAATTCCTTCACCGACTTAATGTAAAAGCATTAGTTACACAATTTACAACGCATTTTTTTTCTAGGTGTAACAGCCTTAAATTATCTTCTATCCATTAATAATCCATACTATTGCTATACTATATCAATACTAATACAATAAATGCGAAAATTACTCTGTTTGTTTTTTGTTACACTTTCACTGCCAATCTACTAGCAGTGTTTTAGTGAAATTTTGTATGGAGATAACTTGAACGCAGCACATAGTACCTACTACTTTACTTCTACGGAAAACAAAACAGTTCCCGAGGCTATAACGATAAACGTCTTTCACGTGGTCAGTCGCTGGCAACAGTTTGGGCAATATAAAAATATAAACTACTAATTGTTATGGCTATTCTTTATAAAGTCAATAAGAGTTTTACGTCTAAAAAATTGGTAATGTGCGAGAGAGACGCGCGTACCGAGTAGAGACAACGCTTCGATGAAATGCTTTAGGTACTAGTACTTGACAAGTCTAACGAAAAGAAGGCTTTAAAAAACATAACTGCTGTTTGGATAATGTCGTCAAAGTTATGTTACTTATCATGTTTTTTTTTCGCCAATTCCAAATTTAAATAGTTTTAATATTATAGTCTATGTATACTCTAGTGGTTAAGACGAATCTAACCACGTATAATTATTAGAATCGGTTTAACCGTTTAGTAGTTATGGGACTTTAAAAGATAAAAGATGTTTATCCAGTAAGTAGGCCGCGCGGGCACTTTTACACCTCAAAATATACCAACCAACGTTTCGCAAGAGACCACTGCTGAGAAGAAGCGCCGCAAGAAACTTAACAGACAGTCGTTTTACTTCACGTAAAACTTAACCTGACAATATATGAAACAATTAGTCTAACATAAAATAAAGAATGTATTCATACGAAGTTTAGTAGGAAAATGTGTCAAAACTCAGAATTTCCACAAGTAATAATAAGTAGTGATAATAAAAGAATAAAAAATATACAAATTATACTTACCTTTGACAGTATAAGACAACCACATAAAAAGTTTCGATACATTCTCCTACAGAAACCGTGTCCCCTAGATATTACCTATACCTAATTTTTATGACTACATTAGTTATTTAGGGGTTTAGTTCAGGCCAAGCATTTTTATCGGGTTACCTTTGTTTTATCAAATTATGTTTGACAAATTATCACTTCCCAATATTTTTTTCGTAAAATTTCATTTGCCAAATAATCGTTTGCCAAATTAACTATTCGCGAATAATAGTTACGCAAACCTAATGTTTAGCACATGAATGTTTAGGCATTGACTCGCTTACCAACTGGTAGTTTGATCAAATTTCATTTAGTCAAATGTTTTAGGTGGCATAATATATTTTACGCAAAACAAAATAAGGCAAATGATTTGTATCGTCAATGCTTAATTTACCATTTCTATTCAGTCGGTTGTTCATTGAGTCGAATGAATGACAAATAATGTCCACCTTTATTTCAATGTTGCAGAAGATACAAATTAAATTACAATGTTTTTATGTTATGTGGGTAAGAAGTAAATCATAAATGACGCTCAATGTAGTCTGATCGTGCATCATACTGTCATTGAGTGTTGTTGTGATTTCTTTTTATAATTATTATAAAAGTATAAATTAAGTTCATAATGAGTGAATCTGGTGAGAGTTCTGATGAGTATGAAACTTTCCTATCTACACGTGGTAGTGTGAAGTTGTTTAAAAATGGATTTACGTACGAAAAGAATAGCATAGTGAATGATACGTATTATTGGTATTGTGAGTATAGGAAAAACAAATTGTTTAAATGCACTGCATCTCAACAAACTACACTAATAGATGGGACTCATAAGGTAATGAAGAGCAATAAAATTCACAATCATGAACCAAATCCTGGCAGAAAAAGAACCAGTGACCTTATAGAAAATATCAAAAATGATGTGGCATCTGGAACAAAAATATGTAAAATAATACAAAATCACAAAGCAAATGCGGCAGTGGAAGTTGTAGAAAATTTGCCTTCAACTTCATCTTTAAAACAAACGATGTATCGGCTACGAAAAAAACAAGATATAACAATAGAACCAACTGATATACATTTCCAGCTAGATTTGTCACAAACAACAATCAATGGTGAAAATTTTGTGATAAAAGATAAAATTTTTGATGAAAATAAAAGAATATTGGTGATGTCAACGTTAAGTTTAATGACTACTTTAAGTAACAGTTTATACTGGATCTTAGATGGAACTTTTAAAGTGTCACCAAATACCTTTAAACAATTATACACTATACACGGCAACATATTTGCTGATAACAAGAAAACATTTCCACTTTGTTTTTGTATATGTACTCACAAGGATAAACGTACGTATGACGTAATGTTCGAGTTGATAATTCAATATGGAAATGAAAATGGTATTGACATGACACCAAAACTCTGTATATTAGACTTTGAAAAAGCAGCTATTGCTAGCATAAGATCAAACTTTGAAGGCGTTATATTGCAAGGGTGTTTTTTCCACTTGGGGCAAATTCTAAACAGGTAATAATGGTGTTTTTTTTTTGAGGGTCACAGTACTAACCTAGATTAACCTAATTTACCTAGAATTCCTAACCTACCTTTTATAACCTACTTACCTGGCAGAATTTTCGGTCTGGCGCTTCGCCGGCCGCTACCGCGGCACGCTCGCTTTGCTCGCTCGGCTCGCGCACTGTTATGGTCGCAGTTCTAACCTAACCTAACCTACTGTTGTAGTAGCAGTTCGTTTTTCTTGAAGGTCAAAGTTCAAACCAACCATAACCTGCTTACCTGGCAGCAATTGGATATTAAATTGTTACTGTTATTCACAATTTTTACTTTTTATTTTAATTTTTTTAATTATTATTTAACTTTTTTCAGACAAATTCAAACACATAAACTTACAAAGAAGTATGCAAAAGACATCA
This sequence comes from Acleris sparsana, assembly GCA_923062465.1. Classification (NCBI taxonomy): domain Eukaryota; kingdom Metazoa; phylum Arthropoda; class Insecta; order Lepidoptera; family Tortricidae; genus Acleris; species Acleris sparsana. The sequence goes on from OV281307.1 coordinate 1,559,558, forward strand.
AATTCAACAAACAAGTGAAATGTTTACTGGCGCTAAGTTATTTGCCAGAAAATGAAATCGTTTTTTATTTTAACAAGCTATTAGAAAATATAGAAGATTCTGATTGGAAAGCAATTGCACAATGGTTTGAAGAAAATTATGTCAGCGGATCATGGAACACACAACCGAAATATCCACCAAGCTTTTGGAGTTGTTATATTGTAAACGAAAAGCAAATTCCTAGAACTTCAAACTCTGCTGAGGCGTGGCATCGTAGAATAAACGTTCTCATTGATAAACACCACCCTGGGGTGTATCGCTTAATTAAAGAACTGATAAAAGAGACGTCATCAAATATTGCTGATATTGAAATTATACTTACGGGTGCACCGCCAGAAAAAAAGAAAAGAAAATATATGGATAAAGACGACAGAATTAGTCGAATTCTGCAACACAAGTCTGAATACTCCGAAATAAAACTGTTAATGAGTATTGCTACAAACTTAAAGTTGTAAAGTTACAAATACAGTTGTAATACATAAATAAATGTTTTTGTGAAAATAGCAGTGCATTTTTTATTTATGGGATTGTGCCGTTTTGCCAATATTATTTTGGTCAAATTGTATTACTCAAACAAACTCCGATTTTTGTCTTTGTATATTTTGTCATATCAATTCATTTGACTAAATGTTTATTATCTAATGGTTTTGTGCTTTAATAAAGCATTTGCTAAAAGATCAAATGCCTAAATGTCAGTTTCCGTAGTAAAACTATGCTTAATGAAAATTTGACGAAATGAAAATTTGCGTATTAAAATAACGCCAAAGATTGCATTGGCAAAGAAAACAGTTACTAAAAATCGTTTGGGTAATGAAATTTTACCAAAATAATTTTGGCAAAACGGCAGGATCCCATTTTTATCTGTTAGATAGTCCTAGAGTTAGGTTTAGACATCAGCAACTTTTTCTAACAAGTTTTAAGTACTGGAAATGGTAACTTTAAAACTATATCAGGTAATTTATTATAGATAGAGATGCAATGACCTACTAGTAGATTATACACCGAGGGGATAAAGCACAGTTTTATGTCACGGGCGCGATATTGAATCCTGAATGTAACGAAGGACTCCAGATTTAACTCCCGAGCGCAGCGAGGGTGTTACGAGTTAATTCCCGAGCGAAGCGAGGGAATTAAGAAGAGTCCTGAGCGCAGTGAGGGGTTCAAGCGCGCCCAAGACGAAAACAGCTTTATCCCCGAGGAGTGTACTCTACTTTTCTCACCTTTTGCGAGACAATAAAAACAGCGTTTTATTATAGTAAATTAAAATTAAAAGTGAAAATTGATATTTGAGACATTAGTCCAGTTATCACCAATGTATTTTATTGCAGCGTCTTACAATACTCGCGGCTTTTGTTTAATTTCATATGTGTTCCATTCAGCTTGCCGTGGCTAGCTCGATTTTAGAAAATGTTCGATTTTCAAATTAGGTTCGACGCGGCGGTGGCGGCGGCGCCGCGCCCGGCCTTCGAGTATTAGTTGATCTTTTATTACGAAATTAGACTTTAAGGCCATTGTAATAAGAACTATGAAAAGTGAAAATATTATAACCCAGCGGGTTATAATGAGATTCAGTACAACATTACACCCCGGCTAAAGCCAAGGGCTTTAATGACTTGGTTTGCGTAAGGTTTGCATGATATGTAATTTGGCATTGTCGAGCAGGTGGTGTGAAAAAATTATTAATAAACCTTACGGACACGATCTGTTTTAATAGTAACTTTATTTTTAATTCTTCTATTAAAATTATGTAAGTTAAGGTTATATACAGAACGAATGGCTCATATAACACTATGAAAATAACTAGAATAAACCAAGCAAGCTATCTCAATATTGGTAAGTTGCCTGATTTTCCTAACAGCATAAGCTGCCGAACTTAATTTACCTGCCTGTAGTGCTATATGGGGACTCTATTGCAAGTTTTGGCCTGTAGTTATCCATAAGAAAAGCGCCTTATCTACCATTTCCAAAAACTCACCATTTTGTTATTTTTTCCGTGATGTATATCTCTAAGTCTACGACATTATGAATGCGGATTTCAAGAAATTAAGTAGGTATGTCTTATGCTTTCAGTACCAAATTCTCAATCTAAATTTGGCAGCAGTATAACTGAATATGGTCAACAATCTAAATAGAATTGAGAATCAGAATCGATAACAAACAAAGTTGTAAGAAATTTTTAATACGAATCTGACAAAGAAAGAGATGGACAAAATATCAAGTTCTATGGAACAATTAGACATGAAACACAAACGTGAAGCAATGTTACAAGCAGTTGTAGACTTAAAACGCTCAGAGGATGAACAAGAGGCAGAGTATAAAGAAGATAAAGTCTTAAAACAATTTTTAGGTAAACCCACTGAGTACGGAAATTTACAGGTAAATACTGTTTTATTATTCATATATGGCTTTAATAAAGGGGAGAATTAATAATATATTTTTATATTTACAGAAATTGTTAACAGGTAAAACACCATCAAAGCAGTCAAAAGCGTTACAAAACTTAATAAAGGGTTTTGATCGCAACTCAGGAGAAAACAACAAGGCATTATTATCACAATTATTCGCCAATTTGCTCCAATACATCAGTGACCTTTTCTCAAACCTGAAGGACGAAAAGGAAATAAGCAAATCATTCTTTATAATGAAGAGTATAGGACCACAATTCTACAAAATTGCCAAAATTGACGAAGTCTCATCATGGAAATCCTTCGCAGAATTATTGACCGAAAAATACAATGAGTACCATAAGAATCCTCAGCAAATTCCAGATTTGGACACCTTGATATTCTTCAAGCTGGTTTCTCCCACTACTCATTTCCCAAATCACCATGGAATGACCAACCCATGTTTTACTTTCATGTCAGAAATTTTAACGATTTGCAAATTTCAAAATGCTCGCTCTATTTCTAGAGGTTTATTTGTGTCTGCTCTGATGTTAGAATACACATCATTGAAAAAAAGATACGTGCCAGCTGGTATTGACTTTTTAAGAGGCGTTTTGTTTTTAGCCGCTACGACTACCAATTTACATCGCACCAAACCCACATCATCATCATCATCAGCCCGGGGGCGTCCACTGCTGGACAAAGGCCTCCCCCAAAGAGCGCCACAAGTCACGGTCTTGAGCCGCTTGCATCCAGCGGCTCCCCGCGATCCTAACCAGGTCGTCAGACCACCGGGTGGGAGGCCGTCCAACACTCCGTCCACCGGTGCGGGGCCGCCACTCGAGAACTTTTCTTCACCAAACCCACACTGCCATTTAATTTCCACAGAAATGCTAAGATTTTAATTTTAGAAGACGACTGCTCTAAACTTGACTTTGGCATGAGGATCTCTCCACAAGATTTGTTTACTGATTCCATAGACAACGGGTTTAAAATTCGAACGCTATTAACCACTGTTTTAGTGTTAAATGATTTTTTTAACAATTGTGATGAATATGAAAAGACATTCATTTTCGAGGCTCACAAAAAATTGCTGAAAAGTTTGAAGATAGAATTATATCCTGAAAAGGTGTCTATTACTATACAAAAAACTATAAAATATTTCGCGTACAAACCGGATGTACAGAGACACAAGAACAAGAACAAGATTTATTACAAGTCTTTTTAATAATCCTGCTATTCTCTTCAACCTCGAAGTACCCATGTATGTGGTCATGCATTAATGTACCTACAACGAGGTAAAGTTGTGTATATGAATATATGTACATTGAATTTCCTTTGTCTCAGACAATGACCCTCAGATCTCTTTTCGAAGTTGAAACCTATGAATATCGTGGTATGTCACAGTCTTTAGATTGTACCTACGTGCTATTTTTCTGCCACTTGACCAAAATTCTTAACAGCCTTTGGCCGGGTGGCATTTACGCGCGCGCCTTCAATAGTTGGGTGATGCCGATGCTTACATACTAATTTTCTTTTGTTATGTAATTTTAAAATGTTTCCTTATCAATGATTATGGGATGCATCGTGATGTGGTTGCAGTAGACAGGAGTCTTTCTCCTTGGCAAATAAGAACTGGCGCAAACAATATGTGATGAGCACTGAGGACCGTAAGAACGTATGGAAGCTACACCAGCGCTTTTACCAGGCCCTTTAAGGGTCCGATGTAGACTTTTAGCGTCCGCGAACTGGCTACGATTTGATGACCTATTGGGGTTTAGTCTGGGTATAATGACTACTGAAACTGACTACCTGAAATGTATTCTGAGGGACGGTACCGTCGACATTTGCCGAGCGTGCCGTCGTCAGCAACTTGCTCTTCAAAGCTTCTTTATAAGCGTAATAATTTATTTTAATACTTCCGCCAGGAGTGTGCGGTGTTTAACGTCCCATTTCTGTTTCCCCAGTTTCATCGAATTATAGACAACTGTTTTTGTTATTATTTTTAAATTACTTAGAATTACTGGCATTGGTGATGTTTATGGGAGACGGTGACTGCTTATCATCAGGCGGTTCGTCTGGTCGTTTGGCTTTCACAACTGAAAAAAAAACAACATAAGTTTACATTACATTTAAAAATTAAAAGTATTCTCATCATGGTTGACAAAAACTAGCAAGATAATAAAATTAATAATTAAAATCTTTTTACCAATCGAGATCGTTATAATATTTTAAAAGTAATCTAGAAAATATACAATAGTAAAAGTCAAAAAGGTACAATAGTTAGGTATAAGAAAAATGACAATAAGATATCATAATTATGGCAACGGTATACAACTACAGCTAAGTAGGTACAGGATTAATTCCATGTACAGTCAACGTCAAAAGTAAGTGATCAAAATCAACATTTCAAAACATGTTCTAGCATGACGTCCCAGATGTAACAGATTATACAAAGTGTCATTTCCAACTGAATATTTAATTAGTCAAAAATGATCATAAACGATGTCATAACTGTCTTTTTACGGGAAATTTCAATAAAGAATGATGAAATGTTTTTTTTCTTAAGTGTCAAGTGTTCAACAATAGAAAGTCAAAATATCAAAATCTCCAAACTAGGCTAGGGTAATCACGGCTGTCAAAAAGGATTCATATATCAAGATCATGTTGCAAAAAAAAACGAAGTAATAGGAACTTATTTCAACCGTTGACGGAACAGAGAAGTGATATAGGGTAAGGTGGGGGAAGATTGAATGGTTTTTTTATGAGATGGACAGTGTTATGTTAAAACCCTCGTAAAATAAAAAACTATTTACTTTCTTCCAATTGCATAAATTGGAAGGTATGGGCAAGGACTATATTTTTGTAATCTATCGATAAAACTCGGTTACGCCTATGCTAATATATAAAAATAACTAAATAAAATACATTTTTGACTGAAAAATAGACGGGTTAAGATGGAATGGTCGAGGGGTAAGATTGACATAGTGTCTAAAGGCTTTTAAATGAATGCAAACGGCTACTGTTGCTCGTTATTCTATAGAATTCCTTACGGTTAACAGATACAGATGATTTTTGCGTAAATATTCCTGATAGGTAACAAGAAAACAGCAGTTGAAAAAAAAAGTATTTTAATCTTACCCCGCTTTACAGGGAAAAGGACAGTGATACTCAAACTTTTGATTGTATATTCTTCGTATAAAAATCCTATATTCTGCAGCGGATACTGGTATAATTAGTATTGGTTTTTATGGCTGAAAAAAAAACAACATTCCTTAGTTAATACTTTATAGACCCTTATTTAAAATAAAAAGTAATGCCTCATCGTGGTGTACAGTCGACTAAAAAGAGATATACACATACAATATTCAAAAATATGTATCCACAACCTTAATCCCCAGACAATAGAGTCGTGAATACTTTTTTTTAAACATTGAGTAGGTAGTCTCTTTGTAGTCGACTGTACATCTGATTGTTTTTTTATTATTTGGGGAAGACTTCACTCAAATCAACTTAGTCCCAAAGTAAGAAAAGCTCGTTTTATGAGTAAAACTTTAAGACTTATATGAGTACTTAAATAAACAAATAAGCAAATAAAGCTAAATAAACATATATTTACAGTACTATTTATGTTATCGTGATTAGGTCAGTAAATAAACCTTACGTAATTATTTTTTTAAGTGCAAAGTTTGAGATTATGTGTCTTTTTCTATGACTTTCAAAAACGGGGGAACATTGAAACATTACTATTTCAATGTTACCCCATCGAAATTGGCTGGGTAAAGATGGAAACTTCTCGTAAATCTCAATATATGATGAATAGCTACACCTAGCACTAGTAAATAAAAATAAAATCTCAAATAACTCATAAATAGTCAGTCAGAACTTTTATACTTACCTAATTAATCAAGTTATGAAACACGGGGTAAGATTGAAAATCGACGAATTCACCACGAAATGCCGACCTTCACAAAATAGCACATAACACGCGTCTACTCACTCCGAGCGATCACTGGCGACTGAGCGGCGAATCGTCACAAAACGGCGGCTTAAAAGATTGATACCAGCACTAAAAAATTAAACAAATTAGGGAGTTATGTGAGACTTTTAATCTTTCCCCTTTTTTCATCTTCCCCCACCTTACCTTAATTGTTTCGCGTGTTTGTACTAACGAACACAAACGGCATTAAACGAACGTCTGACTTGTATTTCGAGGTGGTCTTGTGAGGTATAAAGTCCCAAAAATTCATATAATCACTGATATTTTGGTGGTATTACAGGCTATTGCTAGAGAATCAGTTTAATTTGAAACACTCTGTAATGACTTTAACTGTTTGAATAGCATATCACTTACCTAAGACACATTTCGAGTTAATTTATTTATGCTAAACTAAAACGGACGGACGGAGTGTTGGACGGCCTCCCACCCGGTGGTCTGACGACCTGGTTAGGATCGCGGGGAGCCGCTGGATGCAAGCGGCTTAAGACCGCGACTTGTGGCGCTCTTTGGGGGAGGCCTTTGTCCAGCAGTGGACGCCGCCGGGCTGATGATAATGATGATGAAACTAAAATAATCAAAGACTTAATTTGTTGTATATACTATTTTGAGACCCTATTTCATCAGTTTATTTTGCTGTTCTCATACTCATCCACTGAGTCCAGAGGGTTATCCAACAAAAAGTTTCTCAGTCGACGCCTAAATGCTTCGTCAGATGGTTCAGATCTCAAACCAATGGGCCAATGACTCGGGGATTCTTTTCTGCAAGTGCCATGCGACTGGGAACTGAAGCGTCCAGTAGTTCGAAGCTGTTTGCCCGGAACGTCCACGCGCGCAAACTGAGAGATGTTATTTTTTACGAATAGTATAGCTTCAAATAAGTATTTTGAGTAGAGCGTGAATTTCGACAAGAGTGTTTAATGCTACAGTTAGCATATACCTATGTATGTTTATCTATGTTCTTTAGGATATGTGTGTGTTAGTTGAATATCTACTTAGGTCTAGGATCAATACATATATTTGGTGACCTTTAGTTGTTATAGGTAGGTATATAAAAGGCTGATTATGTTTGAATATTCGCTATACATTATATCACTTTTGTAAATAAAATAATACTTCATAAAGCTCGTTGGCCGCGGATTAATTAAAAAATAATAAGTAATAATAGAATAAAATTAACATTTAATTATAAATTGAGAAAAAAATGCATTTCACTTACACACAATGTCACCTTCTGTCAGGAGACGCCAAAAACAAGAAACATAAGTAAACTATTTAAGTAGGTATGTGAATACTATATCAAAAAATTAGAAAATAAGTTTGAATTCTGTGTCAACTTTAGTCTCCCTTAATCAAGCTTGATTTCTTAGGCATAGAAGTGTACCTGTAATAATAAGAAGAATAAATGTATCCTTATTAATCTCATTTGTATTTTTATGAATCGGTTGTTTTATCTCATCTCATCTCAAAAGCATGTGGGCCATGTTTGTAGTTATAACACGTATAGACACGCACACTACGACGACGCTGGGCAACGACAGTTACCTATGCACTCACCAAGTTGTTGTTGGACAAGACAACGCACGTAAAAAGAGAGCCGGAGCTCTTTCTACGTGGGTGTTGACTTGTACAAAGTAACAAACGCAAGTACGGCCCCATACGACCCATACAACTCAGTGCCTTATAGATTTATAAAGCTACAAGTTACAATTTTACAGGTCTAAGTCTGGCTTATGTCTGTGTTATTAATATACTTACCATGTCCAATTGAAAATCAGCTGACCACTGTACAACGGTATATTTCGAACTTTTTCCATTGTCGAACATTGAAAAGAGTACGTATCATCGGAAAATTTAAGGTTTTATTTAGTAAAGACCTAAATAAATAAATAAACTATCAAGTTGTCGATAACATCGATAAATAGTGGAGTTCGCCCCCAAAATTCCAGACTGATAATGCGATTAAAAAAATTACATTATGTTGACGACATTATCAAAAACTACAGTCGGCTTTTTTTAAAGCTAGCTTTCCATTAGTTATTTAAATAAAAAATCTACAAAATATCCAAAGTTATGTATATATAGTAATAATTCAATCAACAATAATAAAAAATTAAAGTACGTTACGGGAAAAATAATAAAATATAAATCAGCTAAGGATTTAATATTTTTTCAGCAATCTCGACTTATTGTTTGAGTCCGACCAGCGAGTATGACACAAGCATTTTTCTCAAATTCTTCATAATGACAAAAAATGATATGAATCAAGATTCAAGCTGTCACAATTATTAATACCTGTTTTTTTTTAAATGGCATTTTTATCTTTTAGCCATGTACCTGTTTGTCTATGATTTAAAAAACCCTTCTTAATTAGTGACAGCACTGACAGCGCAAGTTTGTTTTGCCGCCATTTTTGTCGTCGGTCGGCTTCTGAACCCATCTTAAGATTACTTATATGTGTTTAGATAAAGTAATGTATCAACTGTACATAATTATGCCCGTACCTACTTTATACGTAATTCTTAACACTCGTGTGATCTGGTTCGTTTCATAAAATCACACTCTTGTTTTAAGGACTCATTATGTATCAGTTACTTACATTAGGAAACGATTATTAATATAACTAAGGATGGTTCAAAATGGCATATTTTCGAATAATAATTACTAGTTAACTACTGATCAAAAAACCGACCCAGAACGACTTAACAGAGATAAATTGTCTATATTTTTAACCTCAGTATATTAGATAACATTAAGTGTAACTGCACACATGGGTTGCAGACCTAGAAATTTATCGACCGAGCGGTAGTTATGCGCAGCTAAAAATCTACTACAATCTTTAGTTAATAAGGTGTACTCTTATATGTACATAAACCTCCATGATTTTTCAACCATTTTAATGCAATCCTGAGGACTGGATGGTATGGTTTTGGTACTTCTGCACAGACTTGTGTCGTCGGCAAAAGCCAGCAGTTTAAGAAAAACAACAATGTTTCACATTTATGTTTATTCATCAGGGTAAATACCCTATGTTGTCTTAAATCTAAAACCTATAATGTATTTAGGATGTCCATCGCCAATTATATCCAGAATCCACAAAAGCCCATTACAGTAAGGTTGGTAAGGACATCGTGCGGATCTGCCAGGAGACGCTGACTGGAAGTTGAGTATTCTTCAAACTATGTGTAAATTCTGCTAAGTTTTATTTTTTGGACGGTTTTTATTCTTGATAATAAAATCAGTGCCATCTATCTTGATTGAGTCGTACATCCATTTTCTATTACATCTGAAATTAATTACACTTAATTTAATTATATTCAGTAGTGGAAAACTGATCTAGCTGTTAAATCAGAAATTAAGAAACATAAATACTTAAATAGAAAGTTTATTGAATGGTCTCAGCAGAATAATAATTTAGCCTTACAGTTAGTAAATAAATCAAGTCAAATAAAAAAAAAGTAATAACATTATAAGATTTATTTGTATTATTTAATGGCATAGAATAGGCAAATGAGCACACATGCCACCTGATGGTAAGTGGAAATTGTGACCCATAGACATTCACATCCACAAGACTGCAAGCCTAAGACTGCAAATGCGTTGCCAACCCTGAGGACCAAGATGGAATGCCTCTATGCTAGTCATTACACCGGCAGTCTTATCCCCAAACCGGAACACAATAATGTGAACACTGGTGTTTTTTGAGGTAGGTTAATGGATAAGATTGTAGTAGCAATCCGGACAGACCCTGCACAAGGTCCTGCCACTTGGTACAATTTGATAAAGATAAAAGATAAAAGATAAAGATAAGAAATTTATTCAGTAAGTAGGCCGCTCGGGCACTTTTACACGTCAAGATACTACCAGCGCTTCCCAAGAGGAGACCACTGCTGAGAAGAAACGCCGCAAGAAACTCAGCAGTCAGTCATTTTTTAAACATATTTCATATTACAATGGTACAACTTAGTCTAGCATTATATAAAGCAGCTACAAATATTAAATTAAATATAATATCAAATAACAGTAGTTCAGCAGGAGAACATGCCAAAAATCTTACGGGAAAGATAGAAAATAATAAAATAAAATAAAATAGAATCAACTACTTATTATATGTGTATAAGAGATGGTGCAAGATGTCCACATAAAAGTTTCGATATGTTTTCCTGCATCAACGGTGTCCCCCAGACAAGAAAAAGCAGGATAAAGCTTTTGCATTTGAACAAATTATTATTGACTAAGTTTCGGGTGTAGGCCATGCATTTTTGTCTGTTAGATAGTCCTCGACCCTATAATACGCTTTAGACATTAACAACCTTTTCAAATATTTTTTAAGTGCTGGAAAGGGTAACTTTAAAACAACTTCAGGTAATTTATTATAGAAATGAATGCATTGACCAACAAATGATTTATATACTTTACGGACACGGAATTTTCGAATAGCGATTTTATTTTTATTTCTAGTATTTAAATTATGTATTTCTGAGTTTTTGGTGAAAGAATCTAAATTCTTAATAACATAAATAATATTCTCATAAATAAATTGAGATGCTACAGTTAACCTATTAATTTCTTTAAAAAGTTCTCTTAAGGAGTCACGGGAATTTAAATTGTAAATAGAATGCATGGCCCTTTTTTGTAACTCAAATATAGTTTGTATGTCAGCTGCCTTACCCCAGACCAGAATACGATAAGACATAACACTATGAAAATAACTATAATAAACTAAGCGAGCTGTTTCAACATTAGTTAGTTGTCTAATTTTCCTAACGGTGTAAGCTGCCGAACTTAGTTTACCTGCCAGTGCAGCTATGTGGGGACTCCATTGAAATTTTTTATATATTATTATGTCTAGGAAAACTGCCTTATCTACCATTAGCAAACACTCGTCATTTAAAAAATACTAGAATCTACCAGTTTAACATTAGGCAAAGCGAACATAACACATTTATGTACTTTATGCAAACCAATTATGTACTTTAACTAGAGTGGCGTTTAGCCTACTGTAGTCTACGGTTTTTCTATCTACCTTGAAAATTAGTGAAGTATCATCAGCAAAAAGTACAATATCGCAAAGTTCATCTACTATTGGTGGTAAGTCATTTATGTAGACCAAAAATAAAAAAGGACCTAAAATAGAGCCTTTGTATTTGGAAATCTTACTTCTTAAAATTACCTTAATATGGTACTTTTTCCCATTGATGTGACAAGAACTACAAATACCAGATTACACTTTATACTAGATTCCCAAAACACTTCATCCAAAATATGGGGTAGAATAAATAAAACAATACTTTACATTGTAATAAGGCTTTCACAAGAATCCACGTGAGCAAGCATTTTTCACTTTGATTCCATCACTTGCAAAAGTGCAAAGTATAATCCGGCATTTTCTGTGTTTAATTATCCAAGAATCTTGTGGCGCTTCTTTTTTGCAATTCCAACGTGTAAAAGAGCCCTCATTTGGCGAGTTTACATATACATTTTGATAATGTTTATACCTGCACTCATGGCCGCATTTGCAGGAGTTGCACTTGGGACACGGGAAATGGCAACCAGGACACTCTTCATCCAGGCAGTCGCACAGATCTTTACCAGTCGCCGCTACCAGACCACGTTCATTGTAAATCGGTTTACTTTTAGGACTAAAAAAGAGAAAAACTTGACAATCATATTTTAAATAATCTGAAATTTACCTGGGATGACCGCAGTAACTTACTTCACAAAATAGTTTTTGCGTTCTAGCTTGCGACGTTCTCGCGTTGAAGTTTCAGGGTTGAAGTTTTGTAAAAAGCTCATTATTGTGCTGATAATAACCCTATACTTAAAAAGTGAATCAATATAATGTAAACAACATTTACAATGTAACTTAACACGTAGTGTAGGTAGGTAGTGTACCAGCACCACAACACAAACAAACCCTGTAATTCTGCCGTCCGATCACTAAAAGGCCGTTAAGTAACATTTTGTCAATTTTGAGTTTTATATACACCGCGAAAGAGATTTTTTTTCTCTATCGACTAGTGTAGGCCAATATTTTTTATCATGTATAGATTTAGAGATATGGGGATCCCGTACCCGGCTAAGTAAAGGTTTTTTTGGATCTGTCAATACTTAAAAACAGTTAAGTTACGTCACGACACTAGAGAACGTTTAAAGTCAAATAACTGTGTTGGTAACAGCTACAACTGATTCTCAGTGCAATCTTAAAAGACGGTTACTGCAACCAACTTCACTTTAAAACAGTTATCTTACTCTAGCTGTGATTTACCAATTTATTTTATGCAAGTTTCGTCAGCGGCTACAATTTAAAAAAACCGTTATCTATATTGCTAATTCTCTTAAAGATCGTTAAAGGTTCTTAACCGTTGCGTCATAGTAGAACACATAGGTGTAACATACATTTACAACGCTTAAAGACAGTCACCGCTTTCAAGTTTTGAAAATCCATTAAAAACGATCAATGGATGCAATACTATAACACGGCAAAGTGACATTACAACGCTAAAAAACGGCAAACTTCAGAGACTCAAAGGGTCAACCGCGCGCCCGCGCAGGTGGTCGCCATAACGTCAGGAGGGCAGGACGTTCGCCGTTTTGGGTCGAGTTCCCGCCAAAAATGACTTCGAAGGCAAGGTAAGAGTTTTAGCTAGCAATTTGTATTTAAATAGTAAGTTTGATTAGGTTTGTTGTTAGTTTGCTTATAAAGTTTATTTTTTAGATTATTTAACTTCACATTACTATGTATGAAGGTAGGTATGTATGTTTAATTAGTTTAAATCTTGTAAACAAGTTTAGAACCAGAGGAGCTATTGTCTAACGCACTCGCAATCACGATCGTATTCATTTTGAAAATTGAAGGCATGTCTGCATACAACATGAAAACAATTGTTCCGCTTTGAAGCCGATTGTCATTGCGAGTGCGTTAGGCAATAGCGACGCAGTTCCCAGAGGTCGATTAAATTTAATGCTTGATTAAATTTGCTGCTGTTACTTTCTTTGCTATATGAATAGAATAAGACAACAAGCATTAAATTTAATTGACGTTTCTGAGTGCGGGAGAGTAAGATTTATTTAATGTAAATTATTATTTATTATTTTATTAAACGCTGTACTGCTGTACTACTAATTGTTATTCTATGTGGTTCTTTGTTTCGAGTTAAGTACAGTCAATAGCGTAAATAAGTGATCATTTATGTACCTTGTCGCTTTCAATCGTTTCACACACGACATTGAAAACACGACGCTAAAGTGTCAAGGTAGGTACACTTATTTCTGCTGTTGACTGTACCCCCGTGATTGGCGTGGCTACATTTAAAATCTGATTCTGTCCAGGAAAAGCCTTGTGTTATAAAAACAAACTGTTTATGTCTATTGCTGACCTGTAACCAAGATACATCACATATTAAAGAATAGAAATATATGTTATAATTTATTTATTTATTTTTTCTTAGGCTCCGCGGTATTCTCGATAAATAAGATTCTAGATCTTTGCATGGATCAATCGAGTCCCGAAAAAGAAAACCAACCTCCATTGCAACATCCCGAATCCACCCCACCATCAACCAACAAACAGACAAATGAAAAGTTATGGAGTAAAAATGGCCCTGGAAATGATCCGCTATCAGAAGTGAACCTTGTGAACTCTCTATATTCTGCAGAATACAGTATGACCACTTCAATTTTTGATAATTTTGGAGAGACTAAAACATCTTTAGATACAGGATTAGAGTCATTAAAGTTAATCAAAGCTTGTAGTGCAGCTTTGCCTTTGAATAGGGAAGACTTGGCTCCTGCGGTTCAGATTCCAAATCGCCATCTTCCAGACCCCGATTCATGCAATAAAAATAAAATGACTGACCAAGAAGCATCTATTCTTGAGCCAAATCAATCGTTTCTCGATTTGGTCTGTCATGAACAAATTGAACGGATGTCTATGTGTTCATTGTCGTCATTTGAAGAATTATTGGATTATCATGATTTTGTAAAAGATAAGCACCAAGCCAATTCGCCGCAAGCCTCACTACATAGCTTATCAGGAGACTATTCTTCAGACGATTCCGTCAAGGATAAAGACTACATTCCAAGTGAGGAATCCGAGGATAATGACAATGAGCCAAGTTTCAAGAGACCCAAGCAATGCAGTTCTAATATCGAATCTAGTAATACTCACATTTGCCAAGCTAATATCACTGGGCATTCAGAAGTTTTAAGAATTGTTTAATTGATCTCATATTGAGTATCTACCTACCAATGGTAACTGCTGATCTCTTTTTACCAAATAAGATTTATTATAGTAACTAGTAATTATTTTTTCGAATGGCTTTAGAAAAGATTTTTATTTTTTTAGATGTTGAAATAGTCATCAGAGTTGACTTTAATTTAAAGTATTTAACTAAAATGTTAAGTAATTGTTGATTTAGTACCAATTTCACCATACGATGTTAAATTTAATCAATGTTAATCGACTTCATAATATATTTTGACAGCTGTTAATGCGCTAATCGTCTGTTAAGTTGTTAACATACATCGTATGGTGAAATTGGTACTTATTTTGATAAAAATATTTGTATTAGTATACAGTTCCTATTATGAGTGTAATTATTACAAGGATTCTATTTAATTAGGATTTAAAAAAGTTATTGCCTTAACGGTTTTTAGAGGAGATTATTTTGTTATCAATTTTATGCGAATATTTGCCTGATTTTATAGATTTGTTTGTAACAATAAAAGTTTTATCAACGAAGAAGTTTATTATTACCAATGATTACTAAATATTCTTCTTTAATAATAAATTTCACTTGCTTCTATAGCAATAATAAACATGTTTGACCATAGTTCTTGTTACTGTTACAACGAAAGAAGTGAGATCTAACCGTCTATTTACCTCAATGCGTTCAGTTTACGATGGAGTATTCCTACACTAAAACACAGTTAGCATAAATTGGATTTTATAAAACCCTTTTTTTTGTAGTTGTGTTTTTATTTTAGTTTCTAAGGACACAATGATAAAGACAGTATAAGCTCATTAACGATTTTGTTCAAAGTTTTGATGATAGTAACTTTTACTAGTTACAATTCAAGAAAAAGGCTAAGTGACTTAACCGTTTTTTAGCTGTGATATTCTTTATAACTGTGGTCTGTAATGCCACAGTCCTTCAATAACAATATATTACAACACATAAAAGCGGCTACGATTCAGCAAGCCGTCTTTAAGAGTTGTTAATATATTATTTTTTAATAGAAAAATGCTAGACTAAAGCATAAAAACCTTTATAAAAAAATTACCATACAACCTATTAATATACTTCCTACACTGATGGAAAGTGCAAAAATAGACCAATAATTATCAATAACAAAAAACGTAATAAGTCTTTAAAATATTTAGAAAATTAAGTTATCACCTTTTTTGCTCATATCTCAAAAAGTGCTTTTTTCACTTAACGGCCTTTTAGTGATCGGACGGCAGAATTATAATCTGTGAAAAGCTAATACCCACCACAGAGGTGACAGAGGTGTACTATCTATGGGTGTACGTACTTTACGTGGGTGTGCCATTGATCACGCATTTGTCATTTGACAATTGACAGGCGTCTCTTAACGTTTCGTTTTAAGCAAATATTAGGTTCAACCTAATCAACATTTCCTTTATATTAAAACTTGAGCGTTTTTTTTAAAAGAGCAATATTTGTATATTATGTTGGTTATCTAGTTCTTGAAAAAACGATTTCGATGGAATTTGCAATATACATAGTGGTTTACTCAATTTTTTTGTTCAGGAACATCCGTTTTAACCCGAGGGACGCTCGCTCGGTCACCATTTATAAAGCCTGTATTTTGAGTAAAATTAAACAATTACAAAATATAAGCAAATAGCGAAAATGAACGTATATCGGAACAAAATAAACATATGACTTTTTTCCAAGCTATCTGCCTACGCTACTAAATTAAGAAGTAACCTTTAGTATTGTTATACCTGACATAAACGTAAGAGTGAATTTAATCGCCTAACATTATACACAGTGGATTTCACCAGACACAGTAGTTTTCTATTTCGCGTGACTGTTTTTTTTCACCGCCTCCACCGGTTTCGTCGGTTTTCCTGATAATACCAACAGGCAAGTAATATATAATAAAAGTTTGTTAAAATTTGGTTTTCAGTATTTTGATACTTGTGCATGACCGGCGAGCTATTTTTAGAAAGATAAACATTGCGCATTATTTAACATAACTTACGTAAGTAACACTTAAGTGATAATAAAATTATATCTTTAGCCCGGACCACCCTACCTTGTTTGACGAATTACCCGAAAGCACTGTTAAGTTGTAATTGTATTTTTAATCTTATCGGTGTTACCTATGTATGTAGGTACCTATCGTTATCTGTTATTTAATTACAATTCAATTTGGGGTCATTTACTTATCTAATATCTTTCATAGCAATGTAAATGTATATTTAAAGTAGTAATTGTGTCTGTATGTTGCCCTTAATTGTGTGAAAAAAAACCGCTTTGAATTAACCTTGCAATAATAGATACTCATTACTGTTTAAGATTAAATATAAAACAATTAAAACATTAGTTTCTAAAGATGCTAATTTGAATTAGCATTGGTTTTATAAGTTACAATCTACACACAAGCACTTGTAAACCTATTTTTTTACAATAGAATGATAAAAAAATCATTTTGCAACAATAAATGTTCTCACCATTAATATTTACTTGATAGAAATGTAATGGACCGTAACTAAGAACCATTTGTGCTATCTGATAATTACGTTTCACATTTTTCTTTGTATTCTGAGTTCACTGAACATTTGAGTTGGATTTAGGTAGTAATATTGGAATTGGTTAACCCTTGTTAACATACCACTTTGAAGTATTTTCATTTCATTGAAAGGCTTTTTGTTTGTGCTGCTAAATTAAAGAACCACCGTACTTAAAGTGGTCGAGTTGATGGTATATCTTATTTAGTTATCTACATGGTACCAACAAGCTGAATTAACTGCTCATCATTAAATATGGCGCCTTTCTGGGAAAAAAAATTTTGATAACACCAATATAATTAAGTGGGTGAGACTACGAAGTGGAACTATTGAATGTTTAATGTCTGTCATGTGTCTGCTTTATTTCATAATTACACACTTTCTATATCTACTCGTAGGGGCAGTCCTCATCTGATAGGGGCTCCTCTGCAGACATAAATTAAACGTCCGGGTAAACAACTAAGATTTATTGCACGAAACCCAGCACAGCAATAAAATGAGTAACTAGGGACAAAGTACACTAGATAGGCATTATAGGCAAGTCAATAGCATTTTTTGTCTTTCCCTGGGGTTTAAGCATTCTCTTACTATTTTTTTTTATTGGTTCAGTTGTAAAAGCATTAACAAACGGAGTTACTATTTCATTTACAATATTGCTATGGAAGTATTAATGACAGGGAATGAAACAGATTGTTCTAAAATGCATTGCACTGTAAGTGTGAGACAATCCGTATCACCGTGATGTATGTATGATGTATTTCTGAATCTTTGTGTTGGTCTGACCCCTGCACCCAAAGAGCGAGGCTGAGTCTGTATTGTGAGTTTGATGTTTTGGGTAATTATGGCACCAAGTGTTTATTGCCTGGAACTTGTTAGTTTTGGTTATTATAGTCACAATACAGCTAGCCATAATATATGCATACTGTTATTTGCAGAGGACTTACTTTTTTAGAAAAATACACTATCCTCGTAAGTCCTAGTGTGCAATAGAATGTACATAATCAAGGCAATTTAATTTGGACTGTGTCACAATAAGAATAAGTTTTATTTTCCTGTGTTCATAAACTGAAAATGGCATTATCAAACAAACTTAATTGAACCTTATTGCCTTTATGGTAGATTTAAAGATCCATTTACTAAAATCTCCCTGTTTGTACAGTGGTGGGCCTTACGATACGAGGCTATTGTTATGTTTAAAAAACTTCGTTTTTGAGTTAACTGTGTTTTGGTGTGGGAGTAGACAACCAGTGAAGCCACAAACAGTGAGGTATTCTATCTTAGTCTTTGCGGTTGGTAATTTTCAAGGTTAAGTTTACATAATATATAACCAAGGGGCACAAAGGTCGTCTTGCAATACAAACATTTTTTTTTAGTTAATCTTAGAGTTCCACAACCAAAGGGTACTAAAGGTTCCCTATTATTAAACCTCCCTTGTCTGTCTGTCTGTCAACCGGCTGTATCTCACGAACCGATAGGTAGCCAGTTAAAATTATCACTGAGTGTGTATTTCTAAGGCGGATGAAATTAAATTAAATTGAAAATAAAGACAGAAGTTTTGGCTTTTTTGATTGACCCTCAAGACTCTCTGTATCCAGTTAACCAGTTTTTTATTCAAAATCAATATTATACTACTTTATTATTTTGCCACAAAGTAACATCTACTATATGAATTTCTTGAAGTTCCAACCTTTGAGATTTTAATATGCTTCTATGAATTAATTTCACTTGTGCCTTTTCTCCGTAGAAGGGTAGAATTAGTAACATATATTGTCATAGGTAGTCGTCACATTACTTGTGATCGATACTTAACCTCTGGTGCAATCATATGACATAAGTTTAAAGTTTGCATCTGTGTATCTGTCTATAGCATCGTATCTACCAAAACGGATTATGATTTGTTTTTTTTTAAAAAGGTATTTAAAACTGGAGTTGTTCTTACCCGGATTAGATTAAAATCGGTAACTCAAGTTAACACTGTCAGCCAGTAAAAAAAGCTAGTTTTTTGTGAATAACGTATGGTAATTATTTTAGATTTATCTAAATTGTTAATCAAAAGAGTAAAATTGTTATTTAACCTGAAATGAGAAATGACATGCCTTAAATAAATAACAAATGGAAAGATCCGGTAGCAAAAACTAGTATTGCAAAGTCATCACTCAGCAATTGTTCGCAATACCTACATACCAACCGCAGTGTGCGTTAGTTACTCGTGTAAACAAGTTGTAAGTGTGACGTCACAATTGACAAGGCATGAATATGGAGGTCTTTAACAATACAAGGTACCAATTTAATTTTTTTTTTTTTTTTAAAAAGAATGGTGTGATAAGTTCTCGTGTGTCGGCGTCTGTCTGTGCCGCCGTAGCTCTTAAACGGGTCAACTCATTTAGATGCATTTTTTTTTTATTTGAGAGCAGGTTTTCTTGCGCTGGTTATTAGCTAGGCTTCATGAACATCGGTTGAGCCGTTTGCGAGATATCAGCTCTGAAGGTAGGCGGTGTTTTTAAATCTCTTCGAAAGGAGCACTGTAAATAGTGTAACAAGTGTATCTGTGTATGTGGCATCGTAGATCCGAAACGCGTGGAGCGATATGAACGCGTTTTTTTAAAATAGAAAGCTTGTTTTATCGGGATGGTTCTTAGCTATCGGTTTGCTACTACACATTAAACGATTATTTTAATGACAGTTTCTAAATCTATACTAAGTTACGTTATCAGAAGTGCAATAACATATAGTTTATAGAGATAATTATTTTAAGTACCTATTATTATCTAGACATAAATTAGTTATTATATAAATATAGCTAGCCCTCTCGTGTTGCTGCGCCCTTGCAGGGTGTCACATGTATGCCTATTCCTGTTTGTTCCACCTTGAATTGTAATGTGATATGCAATAAACTATTGAATTTGAATTTGAATTTGAGGAGTCACCGTATAGCGGATTTTATTAACCCCAACGCAAACATAGTTATTAGTTTGACCGCTGTGTTTCAGTGTGTCTGTTTGTGGCACCGTAGCTCTTAAATGGCCGAACCAATTTGATTGCGATTTTTTTTATTCAAAAGCTGGTTTTCTAGCGGTGGTCCTTACCTAGGTTTCATGAAAAACAGCTCTGAAAGTAGAGGTCTCTGTATCGTGGGTTATTTTAAATATACTCGTATTTACCCAACTGCTCGACGATTTAAACTATTTTTGGGGACACTCTATAGCCTAAACGGCTTGACGGACTTGAACATATGATGTGTCATTCGATTCGTCTTAATTGTGGAAGTGACATATAACGTTTTCAAACGGAGTCCGCAAAGAAAAATATGAAGGGGGAAAATAATAGTTATTCTTACTTATTTCAGCGACTTGATAATGGCAAACTGGCCGGCAATTGGCTCCGTGATCCTCCCCAACGTTGGAGGTTGGGCGAACGGCATCTACTTCGCGGGTCAGATCCGTACGGAGAAAGGCAAGGCCTGGTACGATGAGCTGAAGAAGCCGTGCTGGAACCCGCCCAAGTGGGTCTTCGGACCTGCGTGGACCGTGCTCTACAGTTCCATGGGCTACGCGTCCTATTTGGTGCTTGAAGAATGTGATGGGTTCACAGGTACGGATATATAATTAGATTTTTAATGTGGAAGAAATTAAACCCTTGAGCAGAAAGGACAGAAGGAAAGAGACCCTTGTGCAGGGTCCGTCCGGATCGCTACCACCATCTTATCCATTAACCTACCGCCAAACAGCATTCGCATTGTTGTTCCGGTTTGGGGATAAGACAGCCGGTGTAATGACTAGCATAGAGGCATTCCATCTTAGTCCTCAGGGTTGGCAACGCATTTGCAGTCTTAGGCTTGCAGTCTTGTGAATGCGAATGTCTATGGGTCAGTTTCTAATTACCTAAACAAGGTATTTAAAAATAGCCGATATATTATTTAAATTTCTGAACGACATCGCATCGCTAGGTTTGTGCCGATGTGTTTATATGTCACGGGCATCATCTTAGAATAACCAGTTATATGTATAGGTATTATAGGTACTTATCTTTGCACATTACAACTTGACACCTTGACACCGGCTTTTTTACGTATAATCCAAAGGGTGTATCGTACAGCAATAACGTCACATTTTAACTAATATTTTCTCATTATACATGCAAATAAACTGTTCGAGGTCATGTTTGTCTGACGTGAGGTTTAACCTGAACTTTAGACCGTGATCTTGGTGACAATCGCGGTACCAACAGCGTCAAGGTTATGCGATAAGCCAGCTAATACGTTGAGTAACACACAAACTGTTATTAGAATGGAAATGAACACATTTAAAGGCGAATTCGAGTATGTTTAATACATAATGTCAGGGGACAATCTCATACAGATGTAGTGCATAATTGTTTTCCTTCGTATTTTTACGGAAACGTACGAACGTGTCATGCTACTTCAGTCACCCTCAGTACTTTTTGTACTGTGACCGACTGAAATAGCAAGACACGTTCGTACGTCTCCGTGAAAATACGAAGGAAAACAATTATGCACTACATCTGTACAAATTGACCTAGTCCCAATCTAAGCTCTAGGCTTGTACTATGGGTACTAGACAATGTAAAGCATACTTATATCGTGAAATACATAGAAAACATCCAAAACACCGGACCGGGGGAGTGTTTTCAATGTATATATATATATATATATATATATATATATATATATATATATATATATATGATGTGTGTATGCTTGGCATGTGTATAGGTGAAAATCTTAAGTAAATCACCTGTTGCATGTAGTTGTAACACATCTGTACAGACCATTTGACATTCTATATTTGAAATTTGACGTAAATTCCATATTGGTTTTGTGCACAACTACACGCAACAGATCCTTTACTTAAGTTTTTCACCTATATATGTGTGTGAATGTGTGTATATGAAGGTGCACGTGGATGCAAGTCCATGTCAGTCAGTAAATAGGCCGGAAAATTGTTTTGAGCGTGATGAATATCTTGCGAACGGAGATTAGCTTAAAACATTGAAAAACATATTATGTAGGTAGGGTGATACTATGTATTTTTTATCAGTAATTGATAAGAGCTGTC
Source organism: Acleris sparsana (assembly GCA_923062465.1). Taxonomy (NCBI): domain Eukaryota; kingdom Metazoa; phylum Arthropoda; class Insecta; order Lepidoptera; family Tortricidae; genus Acleris; species Acleris sparsana. Next base: position 1,581,815 of record OV281307.1, read on the forward strand.
GCTATCTAGATTACAACTCATGACGGCTTAGGACCGTCTTGCATGTGTCGATATGTCTCGTATACCTATTGATATTTTAGTGATTGAAGACAGTTTTGTTTATGATAATATTGATAGTGCATTTTTATAATATTAACCACTAACTTTTCCTCGTGACTTTGACCGTGTTGTAATTTAAGGGATTCACTGCCAATAAGTACAAATGGAAAATCGACAACTCGAAATTAACACGTCAATTCAGAAAAATGATAATTTGAAATACCTACAACAAAAAGGTAAATTGTCCATCCTGAAAAAAGTCTTAAATGGAATTGTGCATGTCCAATGGTAAAATTTGTGCCAATATGATAATATAGGTCTAAAAAAATGTCTATTTGTAATTTACGTACACTCAGAAATATGACTAATTCTAAATAAATGCGTTCTAAAATATCTACAATTTATATCAAATATATACTGTCTTAAAATTCATATCAGACTACATTAACTTACAACGAAAATTAATTTGGGCATAAATATTTCTTCAGCACATTTTTTTTTTAATAATTTCACTTTGGATACTATTACTTTTGATACAACTTCCGAATGGTCATTTCAAGTGGACGATTTTTAATTTGTACCTAATGACTGTAAATTATTCATCAGTTTCATCACTATTCCCTCAGGAACTGACCTATTTTCCGGGACATAAGGTACACTACCGGTGTTTGGTAGGGTGAGTCAGTAACTACTTTACTAAGTTAAAGTTGTATCAATGTGTTGACTTGGGCTCCATGTTCAAAATATTTATAACAAATCCCTCTTTTTGTCCGAACCGACTTCAAGATTGAAAATATACACCCCGCTCATACTTACTTATCTTGAGTAGTAAACAAGTATCTAACCTCAAAATGCATCTTTTATGGCTAAATCAGCTCTTTTATTGAAAATAAAGTAAGCTGAGAAAACATTTTGGACATCACTTGGTCTTCTTGCACCATATTATTTACACAAGTAGGTGTTTTTTTTTCCTTTTCTCCCTCTATCTCTGTCCCAAGATTTTTGGCATGTTTTCCTGCTAGATAGACATGTTATTTGATATTATATTTAATTTAATATTTATAGCTTTATATAATGCTTAGACTAAGTACTTAGTACCATTGTAATATGAAATGTTTAAAAAATTACTGACTGCTGAGTTTCTTGCGGCGTTTCTTCTCAGCAGGGGTCTCCTCTTGGGAAGCGCTGGTAAATTCTTGACGTGTAAAAGTGCCCGTGCGGCCTACTTACTGAATAAATGACTTTTATCTTTTATCTTGGCCAATGTATTTTCCGTGACTGCTTTATTTACTTTAAAATAACTGTATCATACAAAAAAAGTTGCATTTTGAGGTTAGAAAGTTGTTTAAGTACTATACTGAAGACAAGTATTGAAGTCTGAACAGGGTTTAGTTTAGTTTATTTATTTATCGATGTAATATTACAATATTTACAATATTAGTTGCATTGCATGTCAAAAAATACGAAATTACTTTGAGATCGTCAAAACATAAATATGAATAATCAAAGAATAGAATACAATAATAATTCATAAATTAAAACAATAAAAGTTAAACATCTAATAATGGTCATTCGTCCGATGTCAAAATAAGTACAATGAGTAATAAATGTCAACAAAATAATAAATTTACATTTCCATTTTCATATATTCATCCACGGAGTATAACGGATTATTCAATAAAAGGTTTCTCAGCTGATGTTTAAATGCTTCGTCGGATTGTAAATTTTTAAGTTTGGCGGGTAGACGCTCGTAGTACGTGGGACCGATGACACGCGGGTTCTTACCCGCAATACATTAATGGGAGTGTCAAAATATTCAGTTGTTAAAGGCTTGCAACTGTCTTACCTGGCTCCTTCAAGTGACCATAAAAACTTTTTTTTCCAAGTTCCAAATACAGCGACTTTAAAGGTGGCCGTTTCCACTGTTTGGACCAAAGCTTACTCTATGATGATGATGTCACTGACACGATAGTGATCGATGATGGTTGGTGATGATGTTCCAGAGCGCGCCGTGGTCCCACTGACTCTGTACGGGAGCCAGCTGCTGCTGAACTGGGCCTGGACACCCATCTTCTTCGGCCTCAAGGACTTCAAGCTGGTACGTTGATAAGAACAACAAACTCAAAGTAAATTTAGTTCCATGTTGGCTTACATACAAGGGCTTTACTCTACCAGTGGGCCCAGTATGGTTGCGTCTATATCGCGTGTCAAATGTGGATAAAGCATCCGTCACTGTCTCACTTGTTTACGTGTCAGAAGGTGACAGATGCCTTATCCAAAATTTATCACGCGATAAACGCAGCCATGTTAGGGCCCGGCCGCCTTAGTGTTAAGATAATTAGAGCTACCATAGCGTTAACAATAAGATAACAATAGTGTGAATTGAGATCAAGATGAAATCAAATATCAAGATGAAACTCGTCGTATCCAATTTGACATTGTATTCCTTTTTAAATTAATTCACAGTTATATCGACTCCTCCTCACTTCTTGGTAGGATCTCATTTAAGGTCCCACGATGCACTGCACGTCATAAAAAAAACTTTTGTCATTCCTTTTTCTTCCACCAATTATTACTCAAACTCATATTTTAATCGCTGTCTCAACTATTATAATAAGAATTTGTCTCGTATCGATATTTTTAGTTCCAATAACAGACTATCGTTTAAAAAGCTTATTGTGAAACATTTCTCAAAAACACGTTTTAATCGTGTCGATTAATAGTCATCTTTATTACCACTACTAACTTGCAAACTTGACAATTTATTAATTTACTTCTACCGTTCCTTTATTCAAAATTCAAAAGTTGTTATCATTTAAGTTATGGCACTCCAGGTCTTATCATTAATTAATATTGTAAACATCTAACACATTGTGACTGTCTGATGCCAAAATAAATTATATATATATATATATAGTTAAATAAAACAGTAACCCGCCATCAAAAAAGCAAAAAATAACTTCATTTGAAATGGTAGTTGGTGAGCATGTTATTTGCCATGGTACGACGTATTGTTGCGAGGTCAATGTGACCCATCCAGAGCTCATGATTTACACTGTCTACATTTAGCGTAACAAGTCCTGTAGATTGGCCACGCAGTCCAACCCGATGGAGTCGTATAGTCTGGACTCACTGACACGCGTTACTGACAGGGTCACGGAACCGTGTTACGATGAAATGTCACAAAGGTCCACCTCAATAGTTTTCTATCTGGCCTTGGCTCCACGTGTTTTGCGGAAGCTCGTTAGTTTTTGCTTTGTTATTCGAGTAGAGTACCGGTTGTGTTGACGGTATTTGTCATTTAACGTCGTACCCAACGCATGATTTAAGTAATATTTCCACCAAACGGCCCGCATCGGATCGGATCGGAAAGAATTTTATAGTCTTTAAACGATACTGAATCATATGTGTACTGTTTTTAAGTCTACATTAGCAGCATACTTACGGCTACGCGTACGTCGCCGTAAGTATGCTGCGACGCGCGATCGGCTCCGTCATAAATAGACAATAATAATTTCAATAGAGCCGTACGGCTGCCGCGGCATCCGTACGTATCCTTTCCGATCCGATGCGATGCGAGCCGTTTGGTGGAAATCATCCTTTACACTCTCCACTAGCTTAAGAAGTCCCGAGGGCCATGCCACCAATCGCGTCTCTGGTAGATCACGTGACTTCGTATTACGTCATCCACCAGTGCCGCGATTGGTTTGAAAACGAAACTAATTGTGCCCGTGCGGCCTACATTCTGAATAAATGTCTTTTGACTTTTTTTATCTATGCGTAGCGCTCGAACTATGATTTTGAAGTAGAAGCCATGTGACCTTGATTAAAGTTATTTTATTAATTACGTATTTTTATATGGCTTGCTTGAGAGTACAGTAACTTTTTACAGAGTACTGAATTTCAGTAACCAAACTATTTCGTTTATTCAAATTTCCATAGGTTAGATTTTAAAAACTAACCTTACCAAACCTACAGGTTCTGTAGGTATATCTCTTTAAATATCGAAAAGTATGTGTTATTTTTATTGTGCAAGAATAAAGAGGGAAATACACACGCAAACCTAACCCTTTAAAGGATTTCTTCCAGAAAAAATAATGGGTTATGAAAATAATATCTTAACTTTTGAATATTCTCAATAATGACACAGTTGAAAAACGAAACTACGATCTTGCGATAGGATACCTAGTTATATTTGTTTAATTTATTTATTGTTATTCCAGGCTTTCATTGAGATCGCAGTGCTCTCCGGCGCGGCGGCCGCCACGACGGTGGCGTTCGCGCGCGTGGACCGCGTCGCCGCGGCGCTCATGCTGCCCTACCTGGCGTGGCTCGGCTACGCCAGCTCGCTCTCCTACTACATCTGGAAGAACAACCCTAAGATCACCGAGCTCAAGGACGAGAAGGACAAGTAATGGTAATTATAACTTTAATCTGGTCATTCACTAGGCCCTAGCCAATCTGCCGTTTCAGGCACAACTAGTGCATGTCAACAAGTGGGGAATCGAGACAAACGATCTTATAGTACATTCTGCATCAAGGGTAGTATGAAGGGAATTACTAACGAGAGTGTTAGAAGCCCGACGCCGAAGGCGGATGGCTTTTAATGACTCGAGTTAGTAATCCCCTTACTGCCTGTGATACACACAATGGTTTTCATCACATTTGCGAGGAAAAACACTTTAACTCTGCAAAATATAAAGAAATAACTTTTGACGAACGGGAACGTAAATGGAAACGATATTTTTTTTGTGACCTCTACCACAGATAATAACTGCGTTTAGTTTCGACCTGGATTCGAGCCAGATTTAGCCAATTTGATAAAAATGTATAATTACTAAAATTAATGATAAATGTTGATATAAACTTGAAATAGGTATAAAAATAATGAAGTTTAATGAAGCGTATATGTTTTGTGTAATGTAAGTTAGTCTATTAGCTATCTAAATAGCTATTTTTTAAAGATGAAATTAGAAACCGATTTAATTTTTGGCTGAAAATTAAACCTCCTTAGTCAGAAATGATGTACGAAAGAGTTGCAAATTTTAAAAAGAAAGTCATTACTCCCTAGGGACGACAAACTCGCCATAATTCCCGCGGGAACAATTTAGGCCATTGTCCTTCTGTATACAGGCATGGAATAACACCATTTACGAGCAAGTGTGATGAAAAAGTTTTTACTTGAGATGAATGATTTGAAGTAGATCAAAATATGGCTATGTACTGTAACTATTAGTTGCCTGAGAGAGGCGTTACGAAGGTAGGTATCAGTCGCGAGGCGTTCGTACAAGCCGATTATTTACGGCTTTACCAAAAATTCCTATGCATAGAGTAGGTATACAAACAAAACGTAAAACCGACACACGCCATACACCTTTTTTTGCTCCGGCTTGTCTATTTATTTACGTGACGCTTCGCCACTGGTAGGTATGCTAGCTGAGTTATATTAGATAGTCGCGGGCGCCTGTACTTGTACGAGGTGTGCGTACCAGTGATGTTTTTTTTTGTCAAGATGTATGTGATGGGCTATTTGACACACATGTACCCCTACATAGGGCTTAACTCAGTTATCTCAATATATATATGTATACTGTGGGGCTTTTAGATTTGAACCTTGCTAAAAATCTCAACAATAGTTTTCTTTTTTAATCATATTATTTAAACTTAGCTCGCTTATTAATATCGAAAACTTAAACACTTTCCATGACCGGAACAAGATTAAAAAAAAACGCATTTTTGTGAATAAAATATAAGGCATAATAGTTAACAGAATAACAGTTACTGTATGTAAAGAATTGCTAAAACCTATATATTTTTGCAGAATTAAACAAATTCGTCCAATGAAAGAAAAAAAAAAGTTTTTTTAAATTGTACTTAAAGCAAAAATATTAACAGTGATTTTTGGAGTTAAAATAATTAAAATTAATATATTAATACGCCTCTAAACAAAATTAAACAAATTGGAACACAGCAAACGAATATTAATAGTATTTTTTAAATACCGGTATAGGCTAAAATGTAATTATGGTGAATTTAGTTTAACTATCAGTATATATATGCTGTTTTTAATTCGTGCAAGGTTGGCCTAAGTTTTTGTCCAAATTCCCCGGACTAATAACTGATATTCGCGTGACAGCAATGTAAACGAATGTAGAAAACTGATATAAATTCTCGACACGACCGGCCCAGCAGCTTATGTCAGTCCAATATATTTTGGATTTTGATTGATTCATTCATTAATTTATGAATTTACTGTTACCATTATTTGCAGAGGTCTTACAAAGATAAATATAAAGTTACTAAACACTAACGTATAGCAATATTATTAATTAGTTACCTAATTAATGAAAATTAATACTCATATTAACCTAAATACACTCAGGAGCAAAAAAAATGGGTCAGAGTGCGTTTTTCATACTAAAGAGGCTATTTCAAAGCCTTGGTTCCTCGTCAGGGAATGCTTTTAGTGAAATCTGATGATGAATATCCCGAGCATTGATACAGGACTTCCAGAGTGCCTGGGATACCCAACTGAATGAATCTGCGGTTAACGCCGGAATTGTGCATGTTCAGAAAAACATCTAAAATGGCAATAAAACGTAAGGAAATCAAAGTGCTGACCCAAACTCTCCCGCTGTGGTGTTAGCTGATTGTGCGATCAGTTAGGTATCTTACGAATTTTTGACCTCCTCTATTAAACCTCGGAGTACCCACCATTAAACCTCACTAAAAACAAGCCCTGGCGAGGAACCATGCTTCGAAATAGTCTCGTTTGTATGAAAAACGCACTCTGGCCCGGTATTTTTGCTCCTGAGTGTATTACTCTACCCATCATTTTATCTAATTTCACTTCATCGAACGCTGTTCTCTGCATGCTCAGTAGACTTGACTAGGGACTACAAAAAAAAAATGCGGCGATAAATACTCTTCTACAATGAAGAATCGTGCTATTCCCAGCGGCTCTAGGGTGCGGACAACCGGGTTTTTTCTTCCTGGGAGCGATTAGGTTGCATTGGACATACTCAAAAAAAAACCCTGCAGGAAATGCTTATTGATGAAATGAACATTCTGCGCAATGATACGTTCGTTGAAATGTATTTCGATAACATAGAATCGAGATAGAGAGAGATTTCGAATAGCGGTTTTGGTATTTGAAATGTCAGCAACCGAGCGCCATCTGTGGGGCCGAACTGGAACAACAACTCGCCGGTTCACCGGCAACAGTCACTGAGACGATGGCGCCACCTAGCGTCTGATTGGAAGACTTCTTCATGACGCATTAGCAGCAGAGGAAAGGGGAATCAAAAGTCAATAAAAGAATCGATTCCACCCATTCCATTGCATTTCATAGGTGGAGCATAGGGGGGTTGTCATTTAATAAATGTTATGATACGTTCTAATTACTTTGATAACCTTTCATAAACGTATAAAAGTTGGTATTGTTCCTATTTAGCAATCCATCTCTCTAGTTAGGTAGATTTCAGAAAGATATTTGGCCAGTTTTCATTATATTAAAAATAACTGCTTTGTTTCAGATAATCACGAGACCTCAAACCAACGCTTTAAACCATCGAACAACGTGTTCTGTCTTTTAGATGCCTATTTTATTCGCCATACGGCAAGCCTCTTTAGTACTTATTTTTTGATACTTTATTTAGCGTAAGTATCAACGTGTAAAGATAGTCGCTGCATGCATAATAAGTACATTGTAAGGAGTCACTAATACTATAAAATATTTGCTGGTTTAGCCTTCTCAACGCCTTTCAGTAACTCTAACTAATGACTGCCGAAAATCTGCACACATTTTTACATATAGTCCATTCCATCTCAGTTGTCTTATTTCGTATGCAATTTTATAACCGCAAAGTGCTCCTTTTTCGCCTAAAATAACAAATTATTTTTTAAAATCGTGAAAATACGAAAAAACTGCCGTTTTAGCCAAAAATATGCATTTTGAGGTTATAAAATCGTTTACTAAGTATGACAAGAAAGATGGTATAGAGCGTAGAAAAGTGACCCAAGGTCAGGTCAGAAAATCTTCATTTGGTGCCTCGTCATCGACTGAAGGTCTTGTCCAGAGAGATAATTGTTCAACTGTTTTGATGCCAGTCCATTCCCTGATCTTCAGGAGCCATGACATCTTAAGGTGAGTCCTCACCTGTGACATGACCTCGGACCAGACTGCGTGACATTGTTACAGGACATGTCACGCTAAATCGGCAATCGTGATATCGCTACGTGACAGTGCGAATCTCTCATTTAAGGGTTAATCCCACCTGTTAACACCAATTTGTTACCACTGGTAGCAGCTAGGATTTTATTTCCCACCTGTTACCACTAAAGTACTCGGTGGTAACAAATGGGGAAAAAAAACCCAGTAGTTAGTGGTAACAGCTGGGAAATTTTATTCCCAGTAGTTACCAGTGGTAACAGGTGGGAAAAAAGTGTCGATGCTAAAAGTTGCAGGGTGTACCCAGCTCAACACACGATTAGTTTTTCCAAGTTACTTTTCCCTATGAACTGTCAGTTTCTCTTTTAATCACTGAAAACTGTCAGTTAAAACTGATCGTGTGTAGCCAGTGACAAATTAAACCAGTGATGAATTTATCCTTGAATGGCGTTGAAAATGTTAAACGGTATAATTGTATTGGCAATAATAGTAATTCTGGCGTTTTTAAGGTTATCTATGTTATCTATGTGTCAGCTTGCGCATTTAATGTATTATTATAGTTTTCGCAAGACGAATTCGATTCTGACAGCTGTCATCTCGTTAATTATAACCTCACATACAATGTTATAAATTCTACCAAATTGACAGATGTCGCGATAGAAGATAGAAAACTACTGTTAATGTTGTAGTGGGGGTCTATGGCTGGCTGTCACTCTGAAAAAATTGGTCCAACTTTTTTTTTTGTACATTACCTTATCGTTGATTTTGGTTCGCAAATCCAAAGCAGTTCTGTGGGACAACTTGTAACATTGATGAAGAACTTGCAATTAATAAAATAACAGTGAAAAGATGGTTCCAAATGAGTAAGCCGTCAAGATCACACCAAGCCATTGGAGTGGATGCTCGACATCTTCAAGGGCCATAACGACTATAACTGGAAGACTTCAACGACATGACAGGATTCACCGTACAACGTTGCTTATATATACTTGACATTGGCAATTACGTTATTATATGTATAGACGCCATTTTTTTTTCTTTGCCACGCGGCGACTTCAACAGCTACTACCGCGGGGATATGGCGTTTCCACTATGAAGTGATTTCGCCAGTGTCAAGTATATAAGTATAAATCAATATAGCAATAAAATACAATCCAATCTTCTCCAGGAAAATTGGGGGAAACGTTGTAAATAAATAAAAATATTGTTGTGTCTAATGTCGAATTTCATCAACCACTTAACAGACGATTAGAGTGTTATCAGTTGTCAAAATGTATGAACTAGGTAACTGTCAATTAACATTGGTTATCATTGTACATGTTGTGGTGAGATAGGTATATTCATGGATGTACTGAGGCTGAGGTATAATAGTTGACCATTATAATTGGACCCCCATAACACACCGACTCGACCGAGGTTTTCTTATCCTGAGTTACTTTGAAGGTTTATTTATAGTATTATCTTAACAACACCAGAAATATGACTTAAAATGGCAGGGAAAAGTCAAGTGTATTAAAAGATGTAAAAAATGTCTGGTTACATTTTTGTCACAAAATCTGTCAATTAGGTTGAAAAGTAAGGGTTATTGGAAATTTCGACCTTACAAGCTATGGCAATAAACATTTTTTTTCTTCGTAGATGTTAAGATCCTAAGTGACCTTGCACAACTTAGTATAATAGTAAGTAATAAAAGTGTGAACGCGTATATATTTAACACAAAAGTTAACAATAATTTATTTTCGCATTCCTATTGCATTTATATAAAATTCTAGGATGAGTCTTTCTTCAGTCAGCTTGAGCTTTCTTTTGCAACTTTCGACAAATAAATACAAAGTTGATACAGATTTGTTGTACAAGTTTATTACGGACAAAAAAGTACACAACAACACAATTTATTTTTTACTATGTTGAATGGCTTAAACTTAATAAATAAAAATAAATGTTGTATTAAAATATGTTTCTATGCGAGCTTTGTTTACGGTTCATTTTGAAGTATTTATCCTTGTTGAATTTAGAATTAAAATGGAAGTACATGATACAATGTTATTTTATTTCATAAACCAGTATATTCACGTGAAGGGTACACGGGAAGAACATGCCATCTTACAATTAGTATTTTTTTGAGTTATCCTTGTTAAAGTTAAGAACAGCGAAATGTCGTATGTTCTTTCCGTGATAGAGTCTGGCAAATGAAACATGAGAATGAAAAAATGGCAACACTGTAGTGTCGTCCCTTTTTTCTTACATTGATTTGAAAGGGACGACACTACAGTGTTGCCATTTTTTCATTCTCATGTTTCATTTGCCAGACTATATACATTTTTTTAAAGTGACTGTAACTGTTCGTCTGTTAAACTTTCGAACGCCACAGTTGATTTCCTCCTACGCTGACATCGGTCGCTGAGGTCGGTCGAGCGTACGGACGTCAGCGTGGCTGTGCGCTGTCCCATAGAACACAACACAATTAAGTTTTAATTTACAGCTAAACACCAGTGACCTGTTTTATAAAGCTACAAATTACAATTTACAGGTTATGTTTCCATTTGACACAACCTCGACCAATGACGACCTGCCATTTGAGCAGTGTTGCCAGTTTAGATCAGTAAAATTGTTACGTGTAGCTTTATAAAACGTGCACCAGAGCCTCAATTCAATTGGCTAAAACTATATTGTCTTTGACGTGTTATCGTATTGTTTTTAATCCGGCGGCCATTAATGTCAAATAAATAAGAGCTATCAAAACGCTGACAATACGGAAACACGTTTAAAACAATAAGCTAATCTCAACCTATGGTCCGAGACGATTTTCACCGGGCTGTTTATTCGATGAAAAGTATTTTATATCAAATTTAATACGCTAAATAATATGTGGCAAATAGGTAAGCTGATAAATATGAGTCCAGTACTCATATCATCAAAACAGATAATTAGAATAAACTTTTGTTTACATTGTTAATGCTTGTTTAATAGACAAATTACATACTAATGGAAAGTATGAAACCTATAGAATATGTAAACGTTGGGTTTGGTCCAAATTATTAGTACCGACTTACCTGTTTATACCTACCTGCCTACCCAATAGTTTGACGGGAAAAAAATAGTCTACCAAGCGTTTGCATATTCTATAGGCTTCATACTTTCGATTGGTATGTACTTTGTCGAATAAACAGGGAAATACAATATTTTTAAATAAAGTTTTTTTTTAAATTTTAATTAATTATATACTGGACGGAAATTTTTCAGGCTACCTATTCGCCATAAATATTAAATTTGATATAAAATATTTTTTATAGAATAAACAGCGGTGCAAATCGTCTCCTATTCGGGTCTCCTCCTATTACCTCATAGAAACGGCTCTATTTTACGCTGTCTACCATGACGGATATATCTGTCGTTGGCGTTGAACGAGTGGTGCGGATAATGGCGTGAAAAAGGTTAAGGATTATCACGGATGGTTGCCAAAAATATCCGCGAAGAGGGTTACAGTAACTAAGGCAAAACGTTGCCTTATTGCTGCATCCTTCCGTCTGTCCGTCCGTATTCCATGGGTGTTTAGTTCGGAATAAGTTGAACCTGAAATGAGTTATATTTTTGGGAAAAAATTAACGCGGAACCGAATGAGCATGAGACTATTTTAATGTTACAAAAAAAAGGCGGTAGTCTGAGAGGACCCAGTTTTCGCTTACACACTTAAAAAATAAATGCTGCAAAACCACTAGCGAGTAAACAATACTTATAAATAAACGTTATAAGTTTAATTCCACTGAGAGGACATGAACAAAATTGTCTATGTCTATGTTTGCTACGCTAGGCAAATTACAACTTAATTGATACGAAACAAAGTCTCTTTTAACCTTGAACTTGTGACGGCAGTAGCCGTCGCGTCAGTGGCACGACCTTTAGTTGACGGCCAGAGCCGTCTGTGGCCTTTAAAAGGTTAATTAACACGATTATCACACATAGTAAAACTATAAATCGAGACTTAAGCTCCATGTAGTTTGATTAGCAGGTTTTATCTACTACATAGAGAACTGATTAATTCCGTGTAGAAAATGTTGCATTCGTATTTTGCCCCATTTGATTTTTTCTCCAATCGTATTATCTCCAATTTTTTCATATGCATATTTTCCCCACTCACAAATTTTCCCATTGTAATTGAGGCGAAATAGATCGAAGTAGTTAAATAGGTTGAGGTTATGTTAGTTTTGCAAAAGGCCCGAAGGGTCACAGCACCGCGATAGCACGGCTTTGTCGACTCAGTGAAATTGATTTTGAATTGGGAAAATATGCAATTAAATATAGGCGCAAAATGCGATTGGAAAAAAAATTGGGAAAAATGCGATTGGAACGTTATCTACGCGGAATTATTAATTATTAGTTACAAACACAAATAAAGTATAATAAGGAAAATAATGCCTAGTTACAAGTTGGTAACAAGTCAGCGGGGCTAGACAAGTTGCCATCGAATACAAACGCTAGCGTTTGGTGGTCACTGTCGCTTTGCGTTGTCATGGAAAAATGTATGGAATTGACGAAGTCACGTGATATATCACTCTTCTTCTTCTTTGCCCCGCGGCGACTTCAACAGCTACTACCGCGGGCATAAGACGTTTCCACAATGAAGTGATTTCGCCAGTGTTAAGTATATACATATAAGTATAAATTAATATAGCAATAAAATTCAATCCAAATCTTCTCTAGGAAGATTGGGGGCAACGTCCTACGGTGATGTAGGACAGAGGTCAAGATAGTTTTAACCTCTGTACCACTGCGAGTCGTGAAACGAGAAGTAAGATGCCAGATACACGAAATAAGTCCAAGTCTTCTATTACTGTGCAACGCAAAGGCATAAAAGGCACAAATCACTATCAGAAAAGAACTTTAAACACCTAAATAAACAAAAATACAAAACTAAAACTAATTACACATCCGCCATCTTTTAACGTTGCAAATGGCCGCCGATATCACTCGTTACAACTGACATTTTTCATTTTTGACAACGCATTTCGAGTGATAGGTATATCACATGATTTATGTCAATTCCATACATTTTCTATGATAACGCAAAGCGACTGTGACTACCTTTTTTTTTTATGACAGAGAAGGCAAACGAGCACACAGGCCACCTGATAGTAAGCGGAAACTGTGACCCATAGATATTCGCATTCACAAGACTGCAAGCCTAAGACTGCAAATGCGTTGCCAACCCTGAGGATTAAGATGGAATGCCTCTATGCTAGTCATTACACCGGCTGTCTTATCCCCAAACCGGAACACAACAGTGCGAACACTGCTGTTTGGCGGTAGGTTAATGGATAAGATGGTGGTAGCGATCCGGACGGACTCTGCACAGAGTCCTACCACCCGCAAAACCTGAAACCTGAGCATTACTACGTCCAAGACAGATGATTACAAGCCTGCAAACTGGATAAAAAGGCAGGTTTTTATCCAGAGTTCCTCAAAGCCTAATTACGGAGGTACTTTATCGTTCCATTGCACTCTAATTTATTCGCGGAGGTCTAGCCGGCGACGACTGGTTTGTTTCAAGACTCCTAATTTACCGCAAACTGACTTGCTTACCTTTGCTAGTGGTGGGAACAATATCGTGTTGCTATCGACAGTTCGTTTTAATTTCAGTTTGTGCTAGCAATTTTGATCACGCCGTTTTGTATCTCTAGTAACTTTAGCGAGGTAAATATGAATATTGGCTTTTTAGTTGAACTATGCATAGGTAAGCTCTTAAATAAAATGTTACATCAAAGTCGATGTAGGTACTTTACTCGTGTACCTAATGCTTACCATACATCACAACATACTGACAAAGTAAAGGCATATAAATAAAGAAACACTTAGAACAAGAAAGAGAAACTGAACATAATTTATAAATTAAAGATTAATGTAAATGTGAAAGTACGCTAGAATCAGTTTTAGCAGTTAAAGCACTAACATTAGGTACTATAATAGGTAAGTAAGTCAACGTACGCACAACAAAAATTTTAGAAATATTTTAGCTTAATCGTATGATTTGCCCTGTCATCCCCGAATAGGCTATTGACCAATTAAAATGCTCCTTATTTTTATCGACAACCGTTTATCGATAGGTACGCCCCGCACTAATGAGTTTGCAAGGCGGATTGCCAGCGGGCAGATAGTTTTTATTCTTTTATCCGCCCAGAATTATTGTATTTCTCACTTTTGCTACAAGAATTCTTTGCCAGGGAACTGGGTTTAGTTAACGTTATTCAGAAAGGATAATAACTAGTCCTGTAGTTTCGCGGCGGGTTATTTTTATGTTAACACAGGTTGGAACGAGGTAGTATTAACTTGTTCGAAAATACTCATACAAGTCTAACCAAAGCAAACTTAAACTCTACTGTTCTTTAGTATACGAAAGATAAAAGATGTTTATTCAGTAAGTAGGCCGTATGGGCACTTTTACACGTCAAAAATCTACCAGCGCTTCGCAAGAGACCACTGCTGAGAAGAAACGCTGCAAGAAACTAAACAGTTAGACTTTCTTTTAAATACTACTTATGATTTTATATAATTATAAAGCTTAACCTAGCGTTATATAAAACAATGAATCTAATATAAAATAAAAATATATATATATTCAAGCGTAGCTTGAGCAGGAAAATGTGTCAGAACTCAGAATTTTCATAGGGAGTATATAATATAAAAAAAATACTTACCTATGACAGTGCAAGACAACCACATACAAAGTTTCGATACATTCTCCTACAGACACCGTGTCCCCTAGACAATATACAATATTTACATATTGTATATCAAATTATTATAATAATATGCTAAATAATATGTGGCGAATAGGTAGGCTGAAAAAATCTCAGTCCAGTAGGTACATAAGTACTGGAAGTAGACTCGTCATCACACATCAAAAAAAGTCAGACAAATTTGATGTTTTGATAAGTAATATGCCTTTTGAAATGTTCAAAACTGTCTAGGGATAAAAAATATCCCTAGGCACTTTTGATGTGTGTATATAAATATTTGCCCATACTAGAAATTGAGCTCGGGACCGCTGGCTTCATAGACAGGGTCACTAATTAAATATCTAGCTTACAATGTATATTGTGACTTACTTTGGAAAATAAATATCATTCATTCATTCATTCATTCATAAGTTATCGACAGGACCTCTATTACAGGCGGTAAAACCCGTATTTGACCTGTTATGGTATTATTTTTTGGCCGCCATTACCGCCAAGAATGTCGGCTGTTCCTTAAGATATTTGTTATTTTAATTTCGTATTTAACCTCAACTCAGGCTACGACTTTCTTGATACTTATTCGTAACAAACCAAAGAGTTATTTTCAATAGATTCCCGCTGCAAGTCTCACCGACGGAATGCATTTCCGACAGAATGTCATATGTGTCGCGGTACATTCACGAGGTGCATTGCGAGCGAGAAAGCTGGTGGAG
The DNA here is from genome assembly GCA_923062465.1 of Acleris sparsana. Taxonomy (NCBI): domain Eukaryota; kingdom Metazoa; phylum Arthropoda; class Insecta; order Lepidoptera; family Tortricidae; genus Acleris; species Acleris sparsana. The sequence continues at coordinate 1,597,468 of OV281307.1, forward strand.
TAGCCACAGATATGCTTTCGACAAAGTTTTATGCCTTCCAAACGCCACGAGAAATTTTACACATTTTGTACGTAGCAAATGTCATAACGTTACGGCCCGTTTGGAAAACGATTGGTTTCTTGGACCGGGCATTAGACGACACTTCTAGCGTTGGTAGATGGTTGGTAATAAGTGATTTTTGATTTCTATTAGGTCTTAAACTTCAGAATGTTTAAAAAGAAACTGGCCGTTTCAGGTATCCCCCATTCACCATTTTTAAATCCACTGCGTTGGTTTCCTTCTCCATCTATCTAGTCATGCTTTATTTTATAAAAGTAAAGCAACCGGGATCTTCGTTCTCCAAGGGCATGAGGAAGTCAAGAGCAAACCCAACAGTTAATTCATTAATTACCCCGGATCCCGGTTGCAATGCTGCAGATTTCTTTACATCTGGAGCATTGCGATGGTAGCGAAAGATATGGACACCCTAACACAGAGATAGGGAAAAGGAAAGCGTTTTAGATTTGGTGAGTGTTGAACGAGTATGGAAAGGATTAACGGGATGAAAAAAAATGCGTTTGATAAAAGATATAAGTTTCAAAAATACCTCTCAGCATAGCTCAGTATCGCTGCCACTGCGCACAATCCCACCGACGTTGTAATTTGAATAACGTCTGCGGCGAGCCCGCGGAGCGTCGCGCTCCTCTCCGAATTCGTTCTGGAATAACTTACTGAACACTGTACTGTGAACCTGTCAGGTGACTCTCTAAGACAACAACTTTATAATTAATCGAGCAGTTATCCTGCGAGGCTAAGTGCTCCAGTCAGAGCGTAACATAGCACACTTTGGTACCTTATCACTTTAAAGCTTGTTGCAATCTGCAGCAGTTCAAATATAACATTGAATCACATATCGGTCTGCAAAAGCTGTCAATGTGTTAAACATTCCACTTCCATAATGGTCTTAGTGTTAATATTAATCTGTAATTTAGTATTCTAAGCAGTCTTCGGATTACGCTAACAGGCGGTTTGGCAAATAGCTAATGTACCCATGCTTTGTAACTAAATACAGGATAATCTTGATATTTGTTGGCTTTCAAACTAAGAGAGACTGTCTCTGAAATATCAAAACTTAGTTTAAAATTAATGGTCAGAAAAACATGTCTAGTGTGCGTCGGAGCCATTCTTGTATGGAATTTCCCCCTATTTTTTTTAAATGTTATTATGTGGAATATTATACTGTGGAAATTTGAACTGTCTACCTATTAATGTTTAGGAGATACAGCTTGCTGACAGACAGAAAGACGGACGGACGGACAACGCAGGCATAGTAATTGGGCCCCGTGTTTATAGGACTTAAGCGAAATTTATATCGATCTTTTACTTTACTCTGGAAAATAAAAGGATCTTTGTTACGACTGCTCCTGTATTTTTTAACCGACTTCGAAAAAGGAGGAGGTTTTATGTTCGGCTATAAATATGTATGTTCACCGATTTCTCTGTCAATAAAATTTTGGACCGATTTTGAAAATGGTTTTGTACCAAATCGGTATCCCATGAGGGGATCCGTAAGGTATTGAGGGAACGCCTCAGGGAATACATACATAGGCATACATGAACCAATTTTGGTAGGTATTTTCAGCAACAAGTCCAGTATTTGCATTCAAAAAGTATCATTTGGTGAAGTGGAACTGATGATGAAGACTACATGGCCACCGAAACTCCTCAACAGTACCTATTTCAAGAGAGGCGTTAAGATAGTTGAGTACTATGACGAAGCACATTTAAATGTTTGAATTCGACGTTTTTGAAACGTCATTAAAGTTTCATATTAATTGAGAAACGGGACTACATAACATAACAGATTGTTATGGTCACTAAAGAGTATAAAATAAAATATATGTTTTAATAACAAGAATCCGTCTTTTAAAATGGTATGTAATAATAATCCAACTGTACTCGGCGTCCTACAATATTATAATTCAAAAGCTGACTTCACTTAGACTGACGTATTTATTATTACTACACGGTTAAAACATTTTTTTTTTGTGATAGCAGTTTTTTAATGATGGTTATATGACTTGGCTGGTTGTGGACGGGCGACCACAACACAACGTTACAATAAGCCTTTCGTATTCTCATTGGCATAAACTTGTCTTTAGCAAACACCAACTTTCACCAAATATGCAAATCAGGGGATAACGGAACACCCCGAACAACTTGACAACCGGACTGTCCTGTTTCTTGAACACAACGCATGGCCACATTACTGAAGGATTTAACCCATTTCTCCGTTTGATTTAGGTTTAGTTTTTGCTAGGATTAGTTATGCCGATCGTAATGGCCACTGACCGAGGTTTAATCTTTCTTGGGCTGATCTGTCGGCAAGGTGATTAATTCGTGCGGTCAAATACATACAAGTAGTTCACACAAATTGAAGTTTAATTTATGAATCGTGTTTTTGGCATGGCTGAGGAAAATTAACCGTCTGAAAATATGATCGTTTTTGTTTTTTCCGATTGCCGAAGGAGTATGTTTTTGACCTGTATGTATGTGTGTACGTATGTATGTATTTATGATTCTGTTAGATTCGTCTTAGCGTCGTAGTTGTCACTGGGTAGAAACAGATTGCCGAGTTTCTTACGCCGGTTCTTCTCGGGGCAAAGGTTTTATTTTTCGGACCGGTGGTAATGCTCTTTGACATTCATAGGTGCATAATATTATGCCTAAATTGAAGAATAAAGAACTTTGACTTTGACTTTGAAAAAAATAATAATTTGATTGACTAAATTATCCAAAAAGGAGTTCCGTTTTTAAAACTTAAACTTAACTGAATGAAAATGAAATATACTTAACTCAGTTATAGGTAAATCATAAGAATACCTCTACACGTAAAGTACGTATGACATTACCTGGTACAGTCAAGGAGTTTAATTCCTATACCACATTGGACTATGTCAACGAGGACTGAGATGGAATGCCTTTATAATAAGTTCTCCATTGTCTTATCCCCACACCGGAACACAATATTGCGAACACTGCTTGGTGGTGGGTTAATGGATAATATTGGCTACATTTACGTTAAGTACTTTAATTGACGAAACACTATAGAACCTTGTCGCATAAAACCAACGATTAATTCCTATGTAATTTCTACGTTCACTTGACGCTGTCATTATGGGTTATCTATGGTTTGCCCGAAATTCATACTTGATGTAATTTCATTTGTCCGATTATTTTTTTCCTTTATGGTCACTGTGTTGTCTGTCTGTCAAGACTTTTTATCTCGGGAACTCGTGGAAGTATCGAGTTGTAATTATAAACCATATACTTCGGTCTACAATCCCTTGGAGTTCAAAATCAAACTTCTAGATTAAATTTAAAAAAAGTTACGGCCGTTTATGCCGTAAAAAACGTGTATTTCAACACTTTCGAGGGGATTAAAATGTATAGGGTATTTCCCGTTGACCTAGAACTATGAATTTTGGCAAGTAACATCGTCTTATACTACTAGTATAGGGAAAAATCTGAAATCTGTACATTTTTAATTATTTCACAAAAAACAGGGTCTTTATGCAAGGAACTGCGGTCCCGAATTTGAATTGAGTTAACCGTGTCACGTGCGGAACACTCGGTGCGCGAGTCCCATTCGCACTAGTCCGTTTTTTTTTCCTGAAATCGTCAACTGCATATTCAGAATTGTTATAAAACTAACCTAACTTAACCTATTGGGCTCTATACGATCTCGTGTAATAATTACCTGAAATGTTTACAGTTTCAGAATAAATTCTATAATGGGAAATGTTAATTAATGTTATGGCAAGATACAATCATGGTGCGGGTGGTAAGGCCTTGTGCATCTTATCCATTAACCTACCGCTATGTTGTGTTCTGGTGGATAAGACAGCCGGTGCAATGACTACCACAGAGGCATTCCATCTTAATCCTCAGGGTTGGCAACGCATTTGCAGTCTTGTGAATGCGAATGTCTATGGGTCACAGTTTCCACTTACCATCAGGTGGCCTGTGTGCTCGTTTGCCTTCTCAATGCCATAAAAAAAAACAATTCGGGCAAACCAAGTGAAAAGGTCGCGTGGCCACGTGTCATTATGACAAGGTTCTATGGTGCATCAACATTTAAAGTCCTTGAGCGCCAGTATCGATCTCCTACCTAACAGCAAAGACATTTAATATACCGGATTAAAGTTAGCTGAGGTCTTAAACTGCCGAGTCGAGGATTTGACTTTTTAGTTGAAGCTTTCCACTTAATTGTTTAGAGTCTGGAAGCTTTTAGTTGGAATTAAAATTGCGGAAAACTTTGCTCGGAGCTTTCGTGATTTTAATGTATTTTCACTAATAACTTCAAAGTAAGCTATTAGTTTGTTCGTTTCTAAATTTGTAGCAACAGTTAATAGTGGCAGCTGTTATCTTTATTGCTCAAAAAAGTACAAAATGACGAACTTAATGCCTGATGACACTCTCTTCCAGTCGGCCAAATAACCAATCGGAAATTATCACAATTGGGTGCACGGTGTATTTACCGTCCCCTTTTTACGTTAGAGAAATACAATTACTCATACCACCGTTCCGAATCTTAAGTTCCCGACACCAACGTGCAAGCGGAGGCCATTTGCAACGTCAAAAGATGGCGGATGTGTAATTTGTTTTAGTTTTTATTTTTGTATATTTAGGGGTTGAAAGTTCTTTTCTGATAGTGATTTGTACTTTAAATGCCTTTTAAAGCGATAGAAGACCTTGGACTTATTTCGTGTCTGGCATCTTACTTCTCGTTTCAAGTGGACTCGCAGTGGTACAGAGGTTAAAACTATCTTGGCCTCTGTCCTATATATCACCGTGCAACGTTGCCCCCAATCTTCCTAGAGAAGATAGGACTGTATTTTATTACTATATTGATTTATACTTATATATACTTGACACTGGCGAAATCACTTCATTGTGGAAACGCCATATCCCCGCGGTAGTAGCTGTTCAAGTCGCCGCGAGGCAAAGAAAAAAAAAACACCAAAAAGATTTTTATTACTCTATTCAGAATGTTAATTTGTCTAGGAAGATTGGTGGCAAATCACTTCATTGTGGAAACGCTATATTCCGGCGGTAGTAGCAGTTCAAGTCACCGCGGGGCAAAGAAAAAAAAAACGTGCATGCATGACTCGATGTATGAATGTGGAAGAAGCGAAAGAGATTTCTCACGATCGTAGCAGGTGGAAAGAAGTGGTCTCAGCCTACCCCTCTGGCGTGATTTAATGTATGTATGTGGGCTTGTACCCGTCCGGGGATGGTTGTGACCCCATCTACCATCTGCGTCATTCAAGGAGCACGCGACGACGAAGCGCATTCGGGTGTGGCACCTCGACGCCATAGTACATTGTGCATCAAGGGTAGTATGAAGGGAATTACTAACGAGAGTGTTAGAAGCCCGACGCCGAAGGCGGAGGGCTTTTAATGACTCGAGTTAGTAATCCCCTTACTGCCTGTGATACACACAATGGTTTTCATCACATTTGCGAGGAAAAAAAAACAAAGAGAAAACACTTTAACTCTGCAAAATATAAAGAAATAACTTTTGACGAACGGGAACGTAAATGGAAACGATAACTTTTTTGTGACCTCTACCACAGTTAGTTTAGTTTCGACCTGGATTCGAGCCAGATTTAGCCAATTTGATAAAAATGTATAATTACTAAAATTAATGATAAATGTTGATATGAACTTGAAATAGGTATAAAAATAATGAAGTTTAATGAAGCGTATAGGTTTTGTGTAATGTAAGTTAGTCTATAGCTAATTTTTAAAGATGAAATTAGAAACCGATGTAATTTTTGGCTGAAAATTAAACCTCCTTAGTCAGAAATGATGTACGAAAGAGTTTCAAATTTTAAAAAGAAAGTCATTACTCCCTAGGGATGACAAACTCGCCATAATTCCCGCGGGAACAATTTAGGCCATTGTCCTTCTGTATACAGGCATGGAATAACACCATTTACGAGCAAGTGTGATGAAAAAGTATTTAACGTTCTACACCCATGGAGGCATTTGAAATTGACTTAAAAGTTAAGATATAACTTTTCCCGAGGCATTGTCATGGGTACCTAATGGGTTAGGGGGAGTTTGTATGAACGGAGGGGAGGAAAGAGGGGGGGTTAAAATAACAGGGGCATTAATTTATAGCAGCTGTTTTCGTTTGTTGATTCTCTTGATTGTATTAATGAGGAAATAATTTAACTTGTATATTTTTGACATTTCTTTGGTTACTTAACTGTTATAGAATCATTTTATCGCAGTTGTCCTGTGCGGAAGTTAGTAGAAAGAGTACCTACTAACGAGTCTAACCTAATTTCATCTACGAAATACGCCAATTCTTGTGTAACTGCATACTAATGTTATTTTTAATTTTATTTCATCGTTTGCTTTATATTACATAACATTAAATCAATCAAACAAAATCAATCACGCCTGTTTCCCGGAGGGGTAGGTGGAGACCACTTCTTTCCCCCTGCTACGATCATTTATTTGTTTTGAATGTACCATAATGTCTATATCGCCTTCCAAGTTTTCACCGAGCGGTTCCAACGGAAGACCAGCGTTGGCTTCACAGCCAGCACATGCTGAATTGGGACCGTTTCGCAATATTGTCACTACAGGTTGTCTCTTTTCCTTTAATTTTATTGCACTTTTTTTTTGTCGGTGTGTTTATTGCTGTGAATTTAAAAAAAAAACAATTGCTCAAATAGTGATGCTTTTTGTAGCTGTATACCATGCGGAAAGTTGGGTTTTTTCGCACTACTTAGTGCGTTTTACTTTTCCATTTTTTTTAATATTCTAATCCGTGCATCCAACAAAAGACTTGGCAATGTTTCAATAAATTACCAGGAGCGCAGATGTAATTAGGAGGGTAGCACGGTGCGGCGCAGCGTGCAGCGGCGGGTGGGCAGATGCTCGCCCTACACAGCGCGGATGACTGTAGGTTAGGTAAATAGGTACCTCTAATGTCTATGCACTCCTAGTATTTGACATTATAATTTCTGTTTTAATAATTATATTCAAATTTAAGTCATTTCGGTCAGAGTGTGCACACAAACGTCGTTTGATACACGTGCGGAACTGTAATTTTACACGAGTCCCTAGGTGTCTTGGCCCGAGCTGCAAGCGACATACGTTCCGCACTTGCATCAAAATTTACTTACTTTAAATACGTTATTTCCTAAAAACAACGAGTATTTGTGAGCAAAAAAACCTACAAAGAAAATCTTTAACAGGGTTTTTGAAGACATCCCGAATAATTGAGATCCAATAGCATTTTTGAAAACTTTTAAAAGGATACTATTATTACGGAGAATTTTCAATTCATCAAGAGGCATGTCTCGCCGCATGAGTTAGTTTTTTGCGGTGGTCACCAAACCTACTTAATTAAAGTTTCAGATATCCTGAAAACATCATGGTTTCAGCAGAAAATAGATTTCGATGAAGAGATACAATCCTTTTTAAAATAGATAGATAGATAGATAGATTCATTTATTCGGCTATTAAATAAAACAAAGAAAAAAAACACATGCATTTGACAAAAAAAAACAAAAGTAACTTATTTATAACTAATTAAAATTAAAATGAGATAGCCGAAACGGAGTGCCAGCTCAGCATGTGCTGTGGCACGGAGCCGCAGCGCTGATTTTCAGCTGGACATACACACACACTACACATACTGGACAGCTGGAAATACGTGATACGTTTCAGGGTTCCGTACCCAAATGGTATTACTAAGCTTCAGCTGTCAGTCTGTCCGTCGATCTTTCAGCGGGCTGTATCTGATGCATAGTAAATAGGCGATTGAATTTTTCAGAGCGCGTATGTCTAATTGCTATGACAACAACAAAAAAGAAACCTTTAAAATTTAAGGGGATACATCATTATTATGGAACCTTTCATGTGCAATGTATTGTGTGTATATTTTTCTTAACAAGCATGTTTATCCTTAATTATTATCTACCCATAGTACGGTGACGGACGTTAACTTACTACACATTTTATAAGTTTTTTTTCTTGAAGATGTCATTGCCATTAGAGATGCCAAGACATTTATAATTGAGAGGAAACTCAACCTTATTGCTGTAGAATGTCAGATTGACTTGGGTGGGTGACAAATTGAATTCCTTGAATGTACAGTCAGCGTCATATAGTTGGTAGCATCCAAAGTAGCCAAATAGTTCGTTACACGTCATTATTACCGTAGTAACAAGGGCGTGTAACGAACTATTTGGCTACTTTGGATGCTACCAACTATATGACGCTGACTGTACAAGCCTAGAGCTTAGTTTGGGACTAGGTCAAATTGTTTGAGATTGTCTTCTGATATTTATATCCATACTACACTCCAGAGGAATGAAAACGGGTCACTTTCTATGTAAATTGTATACAAAGTGAACCGTTTTCATTGCCATTGACTATATAATATTAATTTGAAAGTAACTTTGTCTGTGTTTGTAACGCTTTCTCTGCTAAACCGCTGAAATGATTTCAATGTGGTAAAGAGATAGCTCGAGTTCCCACAAAGGACATTCTTGATTCCGGAAACTTTAAAAGTTTCCGTGAGAAAACCGATAACCGACTTCTACGGGCGACAGTAAGTATTCTATCAAATCTTTGTCAGATTTAAGAGGTTCCCCATCTCTTTACTACATAGAGTATTCTTAACCCCCGCCGCGAAAAGATAGGCGTTATAAGTTTGACTGCTATCTATGTGTATGTGTGTGTGTCAGTTAGTGGCACCTTAGCTCTTAAACGGGTCAACCGATTTGGATGCGGTTTTTTTAAAATTGAAACAGGGGTTCTAGCAGTGGTTTTTTAGCTAAGTTTCATGAAATTCCGTTCGGCCGTTTAAGATAAAGAAAGAGATATCAACTTTAAAAGTTGCCAACATTATATCGGGGTTCTATTCTTATCTTTCTAATATAGGTATTTATAATCTGACGATTCTAAATGGGTAAGTAATACGAGATATAAGAACTTATCATATAACAGTCACAATATATACGCTCACTTTGTATAAATATGTTTAATATAACGTACACTTGAGATAATGAACGAAAGATATAATGTCAAAATAACTATTTCCATAAAGTATAACGTTATTAATATATAATATCAAATGAAATAACAATTAAACTGTATAATGTACATGACACCTAAGATATAAAACATATATAAATAAAAAAATCTAACATCAAAAAATATAATGCACGTATAATATAAACGCCTATAACTATTTTCAGTATTACGTGGCCTTTTTAAATTTACAATCAAATTGTTTCGCATAGTTTTTTCAAGGGATGTAAAAAAAAACCTCGAGGCTAAGGCGCCTTAGCCTTCTAACCTAACCTATCCGAGTCGGTTCTGCCCAGAGAGGTCTTGCTCGCTTGCTTCGCTCGCTCACATTTATATCATACGATATTATATCTTGTAACACTTATACTAAACGATAATATGTATTATGATCGCTATATGTCATGTATGTTATACGAACTGAAATTAGTCATTGTGAGTGTTATATTAAAAATATTATATAAAATGAATATTATATGACTTGACCGTTATTCCTTATAAAAATATTGATTTTGTTATTATAGCTAACGTTCATTATATCTCGTAAACGTTAGTAACATGAAAATAGTTATTATGTAGTTATATCTCGTGTGACGCACCCATTCTAAATCCGTTGCCAACCCTTAAGACTAAGAAGTTCCTAGGTATTATTAGAGTTAATCTCCCGAAAATTATTCAAGTAATTTCTGAAGAGGATTCGCAGCATTTCAAATAAAATAGGCGAGTTGTTATTGTTAACGTTCAGTTTTAATTGGGGAGATTTTTGATTGACTTTATAATACTATCAGGCTATTAAGTGATTTGACTTGAAAATTGAGTTAATAATAATTATAGCTGAAGTTGCTATAGGAGCTCTATTCTACTCCGTAAAACCATATCGCTTTTGACATGTATTTTAATAAAATAAATAAATAAATATCAGAGGACAATCTCACATCAATTGACCTAGTTCCAAACTAAGCTCTAGGCTTGTACTATGGCTACTAGATCACGATATAAATACTTCATCATCATCATCATGTCAGCCGAAAGGTTTGTTAAATCATTCTCCCGAACTCATTATTTCTTTTTATTAAATTTTCCGTTCGCATTTTTCCCCGAACGCGATATTACCTAATTTTATTTTTCGCCATTCGATTTTATTACAGTCGCTTTTTTTGTTGTTCGACTTTTTTCCCATTCGATTTCTATCTCAGTCGCACTTTTCCCAAAAGTATTTACATCGTAATTGGTAGGTAGGTTTAGGTTGTGTTAGTTTTGCATCAGGCCCGGAGGGCCAAACCACCCAGAAATAGGAGCTCCGCGGTAGCGGAGCTCCGTCGACTCTGTATCTTCGACAAATTGGAACGGGAAAAACACGACCGTGAAAATATGGTGGTAGGAAAAGAAGCGACTGGATAAAACTCGCAAGCGGAAAAACACGACTGTGAATATAAACTGCCGCAGGAAAAAAGGCGACTGGTAATATCGCGTTCGGGGAAAAATGCGAATGGAAAAATTACTACGAAGAAATAATGAGTTCGGGAGAATGATCTAACAAATCATCCACCGCGGTCCCGCGATCCTGACGAGGTCGTCACTCCATAAACACTTATATATCCTACTTAAATACATAGAAAACATCCATGACTCAGAAACAGATATTTGTCCTAACCCACATACGAGTATCTGCCCTTACCGGGATTTGCACCCAGGACCGCTAGCTTCGTAGGCAGCGTCACTACCAACTACAACACAAGTATTCGTTTTCGAGTCTTGGGTGTTTTCTTTGTATATAAGTATACATTTCTTTATATAAGTATCTTCCTTACTCCTACCTTAGTTCGGGACTAGGTCAATTTTTGTGAGATTATTTATAGATCTGCTATAAAAAACCTTGAACACCCTGTGTAAGTCTGTGAGTTTGCCTCAGCCTGTAGCTTCAGCGTCAACAACATACATCACGGGACGCAATATAGAGCGCCCTTGACCAGTTCAAGGGCAATCGTCCTTTGTGCCGGATGGTACCTTGAGCTGGCTTGCGCTTAACTGGCGGTAATGCTACACCGCTGCTGCATCGTTTAAACAAGGGCAAAGACGTTTATTGCACGAACACAGTTGTATTTTTGCAGTTTTATCTGTACAGGGTGTCCTTATTAAATGTGCTACCCTTCTTAGGTATGCGATGTTAAAAATAATGCATTTCTTTGAGGAGCGTAGCTCTAAATTTCACCAAATATGTAAAGCATTATGAAATTACAAATAGATTTTTATATTTTATCTTTATAATAATCTTCGGTCTTAATTATTCAGCAATATTATTTTTAAATGTAGGTATAGTATTTTTGATATTCTTTTCAACCTAAAGTGGATAAAAAGGGTACAGTGGCCACAAACGGTACTTCTACCCTATAGTACAGTTATTTGCAGTATCAGGTCGTGTATTCGAAATTATTAAATAACTCGGAAAGTATCGGTTTTAGGATAAGGACTACATGACCTAAAACACACGCATGATCTTGCCAACGAAACAAGCGGATTCAGGGGTTCACTAATGTTTGACCAAAAAAATATTGACAAATGATCATTTGACAAACAACGTTTCACCAAATAATCATTTGGCAAACGTGACATTTGACAAAAGTATCATTTTGCAAAAACTCAATTAGCAAATGATCAAATAGCAAACACTACACTTGGTAAATGTGTTAAATAATAAAATGTCAATTGACAGTTTTCCATTTCACCAAATATTATTTCCTGTAGTTTACCTATTTCTGGGCAGAAAAAAATAACCTCGAAGGCCAAGGCGGGAGCAAAGCTCCCGCCTTGGCCTTCTAACCTAACCTATCCGAGTCAGTTCTGCCCGGATTCGTCTTGCTCGTTGCATTTAAAATTTTGTCTGATAACTCCGTTGCTAAATGTTCATTTTGTCAAATAATTACTTATAAAATGTAAATTTAACTGTTGATCATTTGAATAAGTGAGCCATTTTTAAAATGACTACTAGTAAAATGATCAATTGGCGAAACATTTTTTTGCAAAACGTTGTTTGTCAAGTGTAATTTTGCCAAATGACTTTTGGTCAAACGGCAGGACACCGGATTCAGGTCTGTTTCGCGGTATGGGCAAATATTCACAAAATCGGATCTTGCTTGCCTCCTTTTATTCAAAAAAAAAAAAAAAAAGAAGCGAGTGTTTTTTTTTTTTTTTTTAAGTTTGTTTCTATGTACAAAAAGTATATTATGTTTCGTTCATACAAATGTAAACTTGTGCTTAATTTCAGTCACTGGACGACTAAGATACAGGCTCAGCCTAGTTTGGGGTCCGCCGGAAATTACTTTTAAGAGCATTGTACCTTTTTGTTTATAAATCATTACTTACTTACTTACTTACATTCGTGATAAGTACGAGTAATGTACACAAATGAGTAAGTCCCAAACCAAGCTTCGATCCGATACTGGACAATATAACGTACTTATTACACAGAAATAAATATTTAAATCTGTAGAAAACATCTAAAGCTCAGGAACAAATTCTAGCGCTTAATAAACAAATATTTCATCTTACCGGAATCGAGGTCCATCTCACTAGTAACTAGACGTTCAATCAGACTACAAATTATCTAATAATAACAATAAATAAATATCAGGGGACAATGTCACACCAATTGACCTAGTCCCAAACTAAGCTCTAGGCTTGTACCTATACTATGGGTACTAGATAACGATATAAATACTTATATAGAGAAATATATACTTAAATGCGTAGAAAACATCCATGACTCAGGAACAAATATTCGTGCTCATCACACAATTACCGGGATTTGAATCCAGGACCGCAAACTTCGTAGGCAGGGTCACTACTAACTAGGCCAGCGCGTCGTCGAAATCTGTATATAAAAAAGGCAAACCTGTCTGACTTACATAAACTTGAAATTTGGTACAGGTGTTCCTTTCATGATGTAAGTGAGGACTAAGAAAGGATTTTCCGAAAATCGACTCGCCCACGGGAAGAAATGGGGGGAGTAGCGGGAAAGTGATTCTACGCGTACGAAGTCGCAGGCTTCCTCTAGTCTGCTATGAAACTCTCTTTCTACCTCAAATGTCTAACCTATGTAAGGGCTCCAATGTTTCATTAAGCTGCGTTATCCTTGAACTTGATGGAGGGCTGAATGAGCCTCGGCCTTCCGTTGTAGCACCAATAAATAACCCCAGTGTCCACCCAACGGCGATACCAAGAGGAAGCGGAATGAGTGGGACTTTTACTATAAAAATACTATGTTTATCATTCCCTCGTGAACTGAGTGAAGGCGGTGGACGTCGTTCGTCGCATCACACGAGCAAGAAAAAACATCCCATAATATTTTTACTATTACTCTTATTCGAAAACCATTTCGAGGAATAGGGTTTTAAAGCCGTTCTGCATGATCAAGTTTTTGAAATATTTATCTATTTCGGATATTTCGACAAAAGTATATTTAACCTTTGTTTGACTTTCGTTTTCTGCTTGAAGCCCTCCTAGGTGTATCTTACGGGTGAGGTGAAAACCGCTTGAAATAGTATGTTTTAATGCACTATTACAATCAGTTTTTATCATTAGATACCAGTTAATTGTTTGTAATTTATTAGACAATGCCATCCCAATTTTTAAAAAAAACATGTCGCCCATTAAATGTCTCAAACAAAATTAATGAAATTGGTAAGTATCTTAAAATTACCTAACCTAGCCTAACCTTATTTTTTTTTTGGTCTATCCCATTTGCGTGAAGCGAAATGGGTAATCAGAGAATTTACCAGTATCTGTAAGTATACAGTGTGGGCAATCCAAATAGGTCAGTATGGTGAACACGGGAACTTAAGAGTTAGGTTAGGTCAGTTCAATCAAGGCCTCGATTTTGGAACAGGAAAAAGCTACATTTATACATATAAATAAAAATGTATGTCCCTGCATAACTTTCAAACGACTGCACCAATGTTTTTGTTGGGGCGTTACTGCCTGAAGGTTTGTGGAAAATATAAAAAATCTACTGGGAAAGTCAGAAATTGGCAGGCATATACTCTTTAAATTCTGTCTGAATTTTCCATCCTGACCCTTGACATATACAATAGTCTTAATGTTGTATAAGGAACTTTGTGCTTAAGTATACACAGTTCATTTATTACCTTGTCCCAGTAACGTATTGAAGTGAGAGTAGTTTGAATTTAGTATCAATTAATAATAGTGACAAGGTACTATAATGTACAATGGGGTAACCTTTGTTTCGACTAAATATTATTATGTTTGCCAAGTGTATCGTTTCCGCTTCGTTTTCTGTAACCGGATATTTCAGGATTTTATAAAAACTAACCTAACCAAACCTATATTTGTTGTAGGTTGTACAAGATGGTACTGAAATAAATCCTGACATATTTCCAATACATAAAAAATGTGGGTTGCCAAATGACACGGTTGAGAAACGATACATGTGGCAAACATATTTCGTCCAAACGGCAGGCTCCCCGTACAACTACTTCTGATACTTACTGAACTAGGCCAGAGACCTTAGTTTGGGAATAGGTTAATTTGTGTGACAACCTCTTATGATATCTATTTATTTTTCAGCGACGCGTTAGAATAGTTGATACCCGGTTCAATTCCCGGAATGGGCCTTTTGTGTGATGAGAGCGAGTATTTGTTTCTGAGTCTTGGAAGTTTTCCTCAGGTCTTTCATGTTTTCTATGTACTTACTCGTAAATATATATTTCTATATAATTCTATATAAGTATTTATATCACCGTCTAGTACCCATAGATCAAGTCTAGAGCTTACTTTAGGACTGGGTCAATTTCTGTGTGACTGCCCCCTGTTTTTTTTCAGTATAAAGGTAAAGGTGTATTAATTTATTTTGTATTATTTTGTTTGTTATTTTTGTTAACTGACACGACGTATCTATTGTTCATTGCCATGACGTATTTATTGTTCATTGCCATGACGTATTTATTGTTCATTGCCATGACGTATTTATTGTTCATTGCCATGACGTATTTATTGTTCATTGCCATGACGTATCTATTGTTCATTGCCATGACGTATCTATTGTTCATTGCCATGACGTATTTATTGTTTATTGCCATGACGTATCTATTGTTCATTGCCATGACGTATTTATTGTTCATTGCCATGACGTATTTATTGTTCATTGCCATGACGTTGTTAACACAATAACAACGACATTAAACCGCTGTTTTATGTTTAAAAAAAAAGATTTTACTACCTATCTCCAACAATTGAATACTTCCTATAGTGTTGGTATAAGACACCCGGTGAAATTACTAGCATAGCGGCATTCCATCTTAATCCTCAGGGTTGGCAACGCTTTGGTTATTGAATGTGAGATGCCGCCAATTTGAGTATCAGGGCAGTATTTAAATGTATTCATAACTGTCGGGACGTAATGTAAAAGTTAACTACGTGCACTTTATTTGAAAAAACGCCCATTGTGCGTCTTGTTCTACAGGTAAGATAGATAAATGTTTACCTAATTTTTCATAAAAATCCTAAACAAACCCATATTTTAAACTGGGTACTCATAAATCCTGGGGCATCGGCAGACGTGTCGGCCGGACGTCCGGCAGAGGCGGAAGTGGGGACGCGAATTCCGGTCTTGCCACATTTTATTTACACGTTATGTTTTTGGTGCTTTATGAGTGTAAGTTTGAAAAACTATTTAATAGAGAAATTTATTTAAAGTTTTAAGTTACGTCATGAAGTTTCTTTAAAGCAAAGATAAACAAAAACACTTCGTTCTTGTGACACAATGGTGTAGGTAGATGCTTGAGATAAGCTTCCAAAAATCACCGCGTCGTGGCGCCAACTTCTACTGAACACTGTTTACTTCGTAACACTGGATATCATTGCCTGTGGTTACGACTACATATCAGAACACTAAAAAATTAAAAACCTAACGTATCAAAATACCTAATAGGTCATAACACCTAATGGTTTATTGCAGAAACTGTAAACTTTTTAGGATTGGTTAGTCAATGTAAAAACCTTTTTAACCTTTGACTCGACTTTGCTGATTGTCCATCTGTCCGTTCTTATCAAGACTGCCAATGTTGAAACGGATTTCTCTGTTTATTTGAAAAATGGTACTTCGTCTTGGGTTGGGATTGGCGTTTGCGGTGGGTTAGACTCAACCGAGGTTCATAAAACGCAACCCCATGAATGCTAATGGGTTGGTAAGCAGATATGAAGCTAACGTCATGGGTTTGAATTAGAAACTACTTTTTCACATCGCCAAGCCTGGAACACATTTTGAGTATTTTTTTTGTAACATTCCTTTCAAAAAATGTTATCAAAGAGTTATATTATCTTATCTTGCTATCTTATCTTATTTTCCTACAGGTGGCATTTTCGAATACTGCAGGACTTTTTGCATAAACCCCTTTTACACTATCAGTTGTTTGAATGTGCAGGTTTCTTCACAATATTGTGCCACCGCTGGGTTTCAAAATGAAAACCTTACGCTCACGGGTTGAGTCGATCTTTTGTAAAAAAAATATTATTTGTGTAAAGTATTTAATAAAATCTAGTTGGCCAAATTGTCAACCGGAGTGACTTTATTTTATAAAAATATTTATACATTGTAATACACTATAATGGAGACTTTTCAAAGTGCTGACGATTACGAGGTGACGAAGAAGAAAGAAGATGAGCATCTCCGACTTCAACGACAGGTTGGCCACAATACATTAACATAAAATATTTTTACTCAGTAAACTGGCCTAATTTGGTATGCCATTCGTCGGCAAAGCTATGTCCATCATTGTTTAACAGGGTATCCTGCCTTTTGGCCGAAATATGTTTGGCAAAATGTATCGTTTCATTTGCCAACTTAATTACTTATAACTCGCTTAAAGATTAACTCTCAATCTTACATGTGTAGCATACTTACTTTTAAAAAAACTAAAATCACATGAGCGTACAACTTAACTGAGGTATGCATGAGATACGGGGTGAGGGCAACGGTGACTATGAGCTTTAAGATACCTTACCTTCGCACCACATGAATAGCGTAATGTTGTAACTCTTAATGTGATTACACTTGTTCTTTCCGTGACCCTTCAATTAAGCCCTCAGTTTTACTTAGCTCTTAGTCTCACACCGTTTCTAGGTTTTGAATTAAAACTACGTTTGATCCTGAAGTAGTAGCTTCTCTAAAGTTGTTAAATTTTCAAACTTCGTGTTTTACGAAGTTACAAGCAATTGAAAATAATAATGAAGTTTCGTGTTTTGTTCATAGTTCTAGCGCCCATTATAAAGTTCTAACGCTAGTTAGTATTTTAATCAATAAACCTGAATGATAAAAAGATAAAAGTTAAAAGTCATTTATTCAGTAATTAGGCCGCACGGGTACTTTTAGACGTCAAGATGTTTACTAGCGCTTCCCAAGACGAGACTCCTGCTGAGAAGAAACGCCGCAAGAAACTCAGCAGTCAGTTATTTTTTAAACATATATCATATTAATATGATACTACTTAGTCGAAGCATCAAATAACATGTGTAGTTCAGCAGGAAAATATGCCAAAAATCTTGGGAGAGAGATAGAGGAAGAAAAACAAAAACACCTATTTGTGTATATAAGACGGTGCAAGACGACCAAATAAAAGTTTCGATATGTTTTCCTACATCAATGGTGTCCCCTAGACAAGATAAACTATTTTTGCATTTGAACAAATTATTATTGACTAAGTCCTGCGATTTCGTTTGTAGAGTATTATTGATTTTCTTTTGAGAAGTATCCGAGTTCTTGTTTCATCCGTTCAATAATAGGTAGGAGAAGGATATTTTTAGTAATGTACTTATCAAAAAAACTATCAGAGCCTCTTCTCTACTTTGCTATAGTCTAGGTTTACACAATTTGAATAGAGAGCCAGGTTAAGTTACATAGCATGTTGTAAAACTAGCTTATCGTCGGTGATACTGCAATACCGCGTACGTAACAAATGCTATAAGTTGCAAAATGTACCTTGTTGACTTGCATGCTAAGGTGTATTTTGCACCTTATATAATTTGTTAGTTACGCGGTGTTGCAGTTTCACTGACGTTATGTAAACTACCCTTGAACTATCCTGTGCGTTTGTCCAAATACTGTCAAAACGTAGGTTTATTATTTTGCGTGATTGAGGAACAAAACTGTGAGGAACAATACAGGGTATTGTGCGAATATTTTTATACAACGTGACCCTGTAGTTTTCCTGATGAGTACATTGTTGCCGCGGGCAGAAAGTTCGCGACTTATGGACGAGTAATATAGAGGTCGGAACCTCTAGTATACAAGTCCATAAATTACACTTTCTGCTAAGGCAGAAATAAGGAATTTGCTCAACAACACTGAGGTCTTTTTTCAAATTATGAACTGTCTACGAAATTAGTATGAAATGTGCCAGAAATATGTTTTTTGGTATTAAAACGGCCTGTCATAAAATTGATGTTTCAAAACCAGACCAAAAATAAACATATTTCCGAGCATTGTTAAGAAAATATATTTCATGGTATTTTTGTCTGTCAAACAGTTCCGGCACATCCAGACAGACCGACAGGACCGCACAATGGGCGTGCATCCTCAGTTCCGCCGCCAGAACCTGCTGCTGAAGACCCTGAAGAAGGACTACCGCTCGATGGGCAAGGACCTGAAGGTAGGCAAGAGGTCTTAGAAGCCTTTTGGGTAAAATTGGTTACAGGGAAAAGAGCGTGAGAGTGAGAGAGAAGTATAGGCCCAAAAGTAGTTTTCATAGTAACCCATAATTTTATCAAAATCAAAGTTCTTAATTCTTCAATCTAGGCATAATATAATGCACCTATGAATGTCAAAATGCATTACCACCACACCACACCACAAGACTGCAAGCCCTAAGACTGCAAATGCGTTGCCAAACCTGAGGACTAAGATGGAATGCCTCTATGCTAGTCATTACACCGGCTGTCTTATCCCCAAACCGGAACACAACAATGCGAACACTGCTGTTTGGCGGTAGATTAATGGATAAGACTGTGGTAGCGATCCAGACGGACCCTGCACAAGGTCCTACCACCCGCCAATGATGTTTTCAGGATGTAAAAGATAAATTACGTAAGTTAGGTTAGGCTTGTGACTACCAAAATAAATTTACTCATGCGGCAAGATTTACTCAAAGGCATTCCTTTCGATGAAATTAAAGTTAAGTTCGATAAAATAATAGATACTCCATTTTAAGAGCTATCGCACGTATAGTGCTATACAAAATTTAACCTTGAAGTTCATGGTCAAGCCTTCGAGACTGCAAGTTCAAGGTCAATTATTAAGTTGCTGACCAACATCTTACCATGGTAGAATAATTGATTACTTTGTGTTCTGAAGGTTTAAGCGCGTACCGATTTGGGTTTATTAGGCTTGCGCATTGTCTACCAGACTCTGTGTTTTTTCTCTCTATTGCACCTTGGCAAAGATTCCACCACAATGAGTCACAGTAATCAACAGGACTATACATGGACTGTCAAGTAGTAACGTATATAATCGTTTGTCGATTCTAGATCGCGACCACGGGGGCGCACAAGAAGAACACCAAAAGAATGAAAGCAGACCTCGAACGCGCCTTGCTCTTACGAATGAAGATCTTAAAGGAATGTGAAGGTACTATCGAACCAACGGAACCCTGACCCACCATAGAACCTTGTCACAGTGATTGACGTTAGGACTGTCATACGACGCTATACGACAATCGTACGTCAATCATTGTGACAAGGTTCCATGGTGGGTCAGGGTTCCGTTGGTTCGATAGTACCTACATACATAAAGCCTGAACGGAGCCTCAGTGCGTGACACCCGACTATCTCTTTGAATCGCATAAAATTGTCGGTTCTTATGTATAGATCTAATATGTTTTAACCTAACATCCTTTTAGGATGAAATTATTATTTTTGGTAAACGTCGACACAATTCTAAAGAGTCATAATTCCGAATCGATCAAAATTCGGAATTTTCATGATTTTGAATGCTTTATAGAAGGCTTTATTTTATGATATCGGTTATAAATCAAACCTAACCTAACATACGTATAGCTATGCTTTTAATCTAAAATAGCTCCAGCACCAAAAAGTCCACATAGTATCCAGAAAAAAGACCACATAATATTTATTATATAGATAAGTAATATGATTAAATATTCAACGAATCCAACAATAATCGTTTGTTAGGCCTTTACCTCAAAAGCATAAATTCCTTGTAGCGGTTCACCGAATCGCTTTTCACCTCGAACGTATATTTAATTTTCGCGTTGTCTCGATCGTTTACTGTTTTAGTCGTTATAAGTTTTAGTCGCATTTCACCTTGATCGTGCATTTAACTGTCGTGTTGTGCCTCAATCGTCATATTTTTGTCGATACATAAGTTTTTGTCGCATTTCACCTCGATCGTGTGATACATTTTCGCTTTGTATCCCAATCGTCTAATTCAGTATTAGACCTAATTCAGTATCTTTAGTCGCAATGTACTTTTTTCATTTTTTTTAGCCAGGTTCAAACTCCGTATTTTCTCACAAATATTGAATTATATAATTATAATAATAATAATTGTATCCTACTTTAATGTCACGGTACTTCAATTTCGCAATGAAAGAATATCATCTAATATTTATTAGTCACAAAGATAATATTTCAATGACTTTGATAACATTTAAGACATTAAACTACAGGTATGAAACGCGTTTGAAAAAAAAATGTTACAGAATTTTAGTGCGAACATCAATTAACGCGGCACATTAAATAGAGTCCCAAACAAACATCGATCGCGACGAAATGCGTCTAGGGTAAAATACTACAAGAAAAATTAAATGCTACATATTAATTATATTAATGTAAAAAGCCACACGAAAAATTGCTCCAAATAAAAGATTTTATTGAAATTTTGTTCATTCGAGGTGAAATGCGATTCTGTGAATTGCTACAAGGAATTTATGATTTTGAGGTAAAGGACTAACAAACGACAATAATACAATTAAAAAATTAAACTAAACAAATTATAACTAAACTAAATACAAATCAATTAAAACTAAATAAAAACTAGAAAAGTGAGGGCCCCCGTGGCAAAGTACCACAGATGCTGGCAGCATTTCCTCGTTGTATAGCAATGCTAATACGCTGTCCGAGGAAGCTGCCAGCTCTGTGGTCACCGGTTGTTTCAATTAGCCTTTTTGTCATGTCTTTAAAAAGGCTAATTACACCGGGTCCCCACGGACCAAGGGTCTCGACGCCAAAAGGAACAAAGTTATATTCTGCGCCGAGACCCTTGTACTTATTCTTTTTCATTGTTTCGGCCGCCTCAGCCGCCGCGCCAGGTTTATTTACTGTTCCGCGGAGGTGTGACGAGGCTAGGGTGTCTACACAAGTAGCGTCCCACACCAACACTCGCCCCATACTCCACGGAATTAAAGACATACCGTCAGGTCTCTTGCCGTCGTCCCTAGCGATACCGGTTGGCTCCAGTAAAGCGGGAACGTTGACGGAGGCAAGAGACCGGCGGATAATGTCATTGAGCGCGGCGTGTCTAGAGAAGCGGCCTGCGCTTTTTTGGCATGAAAGTCCGTGGTGACCCAGAAAATCAACTTCGTTGCCACAGGGGCATATGTGTGGAGTGCAGACCCGGACACCAAGACGTAAACAAACAGAAATTCGGAGAGTTTCAGGATCTAAGAATGTACCAGTATTTGGCGATGGGTGTGCATGGAGCACAGTAACCAGCCTCTTTGGTTCCCACCGCCAAAAGCCTGGCTCGCTCAGATCCTGAGTTGCTACTTACAAGGTTGTTAAAAGTTAAATTACAGGTTATTTCATCCCAACTCCTCTGAGACTTTAAGTTTTCTGGATAATTACTGCTTGGGTAGGCAAGATTCCAGGCATTTTTGGCTTCCTCCAAGTCGACAGTCGTGTAGTTTGATGGCAAAGCGCTAAGGATTTAGAAAAAAGTAAATTCGGATAATTGAACATTCTGAATAAAGTAATAAAGATCTTTTTGGTGTTTTTTTTTTTTCCCCGCTGTGACTTGAACAACTACTACCGAGGGGATATGGCGTATCCACAATGAAGTGATTTCGCCAGTGTCAAGTATATATAAGTATAAATCAATATAGCAATTAAACACAATCCAATCTTCTCTAGGAAGATTGGGGGCAACGTTGTACGGTGATATGTAGGACAGAGGCCAAGATAGTTTTAACCTCTGTAGCACTGCGAGTTCACTTGAAACGAGAAGTAAGATGCCAGGATACACGAAATAAGACAATAAAAATCCTTTTTGGTGCTTCCTTTTACACTAGTTAGGTAAGGTTAGGTTTTTGTTTTACTTGTTGCAAAGTCATAACGATATTTACAGTACTGATTATATTACCTAAGATATTTTAACATCATGAAAATGGTTCTTTTGCAGGAGGCGAGACGATGATGGAGCAATTAGAAGGTTTGCTGCAGAGTGACAACAGAAATATGCTAATGCTGAAGAAACGCGTCAATCAGAGCATGGGGCAGGTTTGCGATAAATAATAATAAGAATGAGCAATAAATAAATAAAAACTAGCTATGCCAATTGAATTTGGCTAAGATGTAAAAAAGAAACGAACAAATTTACCATTATTACTCGATAGTCACTTGTTTTTAAAGATATAGAGAGTTAGAGACGTTATTTTAATTAAAAACTTTGAAAAAAAATATCTTTTTAAAATAGTGTAAATTATACTAAAGATAAACAGCTATAAAAGATGTTTATTCAGTAAATAGGCCGCACTTTTACACGTCAAAAATCTACCTAAGATGGGGACTTCCTATTAAGTATGCAATACCTGTATCAGGAAGCACCGCTCTCCTCCATAACAAGTTACAGAAAGTATACAGTATACACAAATAAATGTGTGTGTGTGCGTGTGTGTGTGTATGTGCGTGTGTGTGTGTGTGTGTGTTACCATTTTATTTAAGTTAGCTTACGACACGCTATTTATATACAATTATTACTAGCATTTGATTTAAATTTCAATTGACACAGGCATTATGTAGTTAAGTTTTTTATCTTGTTTTTAGTACTCTGTTAAAAAAACGAATTTTGTTATGTCTAATGTCTACTCTATTCCATTTCGTCTTGAACAATATTTGTCCTTTTTTATTGTTTATGGCTTTGCTCTGTGGACTGTATAACTACTTCGTCTGTTATTTAAATAACCAACCTTCGTTAACCTATGTCCTTTTTGGTTGCTTAAGATAAAAGAGAGGCAAACACAAAGCGAGCTGCGACTGATAAGAACAGAGAACGCTCTGGAGACAGCTAATTTACGGTTTAATGCCGTCCAGTACGAGAACCAGCGGATCAGGGAGCAGATTGACCACATGCTGAAGGACAGGTGACGTTTTACCTTACTACCGAAGGAGGAGGGTTATGTGTTTATCAGCCTTTTTAGATGTATGTTTGTTTGTTTCTTTGTGCTGCTCTGAAAACTAAACACGTGGGCCTTTTAATGATCGATTTGTAAATTTGACAGTTGTCAAAATTAAATATGGCGGCAACCAGACGCCATACTGTCAGAAAAACAAAACATATTTTTGCATCAGTTTTCATTTTGAATGACCATTTAGGAATTATTATTATATAAATTTGGTCGGCAACATTTTGTTTTTTTAATGCTTGTGATTTTAATCATTTTGGGACCAAAGGCAATAGCCAAGATGCAAACGCTACCTAACGTTTTTCTTTACTATCACTCAAAATGTATGGGTTGACATTCCCGTACGTTGCGATAAACCACGTGGTCAACTGTCGTCTTTTTAAGTGACAGAAAAAAAGAACGTATATTTTGATTATCGTTATTCCCTCCATAAGTATAAGCTTTCTCTATTTCAAATTTCATTCAAATCCGTCCAGCCGTTGCAGCGGAAGCCGTAACAAACTAACACAAATAGTTTTGGTACTCACAGGTATTTTTAGTCCCAGAAGAATTAAAAGTTCCTGATGGGAAAACGATAACCGAGTAAAATATTTAAATTCCCCAGGTTAACCTTCAATAAAGAATGGTACAAGATGATGACCGCCCTCGGCAAGGGGAAGAAGTTCCTCACGGACCTGTTCGAGTCCTCGACGGTGGCTTACGACCAGCGAGACGAGTGGTGCACCAAGCTCAAGTCCATGACGGAGAAGGGTCGGATAGATCAGATGCTGCAAGTGCAGGTTTGTATAGTTCAGGACTAAAATGAGTTGCACTGATGAATGGAACTGCTCTTACTCTAAGGGTCCGTTCACACAGAGCGGCTTGGAGAGCATCGGCCCGCGCTCTTTTTTTCACACAGATCAGTTCGTATACGTTTGGAATTGGCCACCAGCACGTCAGCCAGAGCACGTCAAGCAGCCGGTCGGCTAATCTTATTATTTCACACGAAGCGCGTTCAAGCATTCTAATGACGAATGAAGTGTAGGTACAGGCAAAAATAAACAATGACTAAAAACTCTGTTTCCAACGTGATAAAAATCTGATCTCCTCTGCGAGCCGGTCTGTCATGTAATTGGGTCATCAAAGTGATACCACCCCGTTTTCCATAAAGTAATAAATAAATAAATAAATAAATATCAGGGGACAATGTCACACAAATTGACCTAGTCCCAAACTAAGCTCTAGGCTTGTGCTATGAGCACTAGACAACGAGATAAATACTTATATAGAGAAATATATACTAAAATACATAGAAAACATCTATGACTCAGGAACATAATTATATTCGTGCTCATCACACAAAATATCTGCCCTTACCGGGATTTGAACCCAGGACCGCAAGCTTCATAGGCAGGGTCGCTAACAACTAGGCCAGCGCGTCGTCAAACAAAGTCAAAAAAGTCAAAAAAGTGTGCATAGACTAAAATTGTATGCAACATTGAATTCTTAACCCCCCGCGCGTCTGTGAGTGTAAGTATGTATGTCTATCTGTTGCACTGTAGCTCTTACACGGGTGAACCGATTAGAATACTATTGGTTGAGCCGTTTAAGAGATATCAGCTTTCAAAGAAGGGTCACAAATATGTCGGGGTTTATATATCTAATAGTAAAATAACGAAGACTAATAAATAAGGCATTTATCACACACAGCGCCTCTATCCTAGGCAGTAAAAACAATATCGTATTTGACCTGTTACGGAATCGTTGTTCACTCGGCCGCCATTACTGTGAAGTAAATAAGAGGTATCAAAACGTTAACAATACGATAACAGATTAAACACGATATTGTTTTTTTGTACTCGTCGATTAAAATCTGTGTATTAAGATTTCACAGAGAATACTGCAACGTCACTCTTTTCATCGTTGCCACTTCCGAAACAACCGAAATAACCATTTCGATACGCTCAAGACAACTGAAAAAAAATTGAAAATAGAACTTCGTATTTCAATATGTGTCCTTGTTTAAGGAGACTCGATCCGATACAAAATTGCCAATCTATGGCGTTTCGGAACGTAGCAGCGTCGCGTCATCTGTCAAAAATCTATTTAAACCTGCTTCTGTATCCAGGGCATAAAAAAAAAAAACTACGGTTTGTGATTGGCTAGTTTTTAGCCAACAGAACAGCACAGTACTGCAACAATTACGGACGCCGTGGTTTGATACAAATGTCGATGTGGTGGTGATTGTATTAATGACTTAAATTATTAATTTTAATGAACTCGTACAAAAAGTATTGTTCACAATAGTGTCTCGTACCTTACTTAGGCCACTCAGCAAGCTTCGTGGCCTAAACACGGTACTCGACTAAAAAGCTCTCTATTATAACACGATTATGAAAATAACTATTACAGGATAGAATAGAGGCCCAGGGCCGCTCTTATTTTCTTGTCAGTAATGCCGGCTGACTTAAAAACAGTACCAACATGTCAGCCGAAAGACGTCCACTGCTGGACATAGGCCTCCCCTAGGGCTCTCCACTCAGACCGGTCGTGTGCTTTTCGCATCCACCGCGCTCCCGCGATCCTTACGAGGTCGTCGCTCCATCTTGTTGGAGGCCTACCTACAGCTCGTCTTGCGGTCCACGGACGCCACTCCAGAACCTTCTGACCCTGGACTCTTCTGGGGGGAAAAACAGTACTGTAACAGGTCAAATACGATTTGAATTTTTCCGCCCTAGAATAGAGGCGAAGGTTAGCTAATATCGATTATTCGTAATACAAATGAAAAAAGGCTGACAGAACTCTAAGTTATTTTTTATTTTAAAAAGTTTTGTAAGTAGGCCCTGTAGGCACTTTTACAAGTCTGAGTCTACCAGCGCTTCCAAAGAGACCACTGTTGAGAAGAGGCGCCGCAAGAAACTCAACAGTAAGCCGTTTTTTCCAAATAAATCACTTATTACAATACTAAACTTAAGCTACACAATTTAAATGTCACAGGGATGTACAGGTCCCAGTAGTAATAGTAATTAAATATATCAAAATGTCGGATTAAAATAAATAATACAATTTCGGAGATGTAAACAGTCTCCAAATGTCAAATTAAAATTAAGAATTAAATATATTTAAAAAAAATAAACGAAACAAGGGTTATTTATAGCTTTTGGATTTCTTCTTGTTTTTCAAGAAAATAACCACACTCCAACCAGTATAACCTTCCAACCGTTGAGTCATTCATACTATATTTCATTCTATGTTGTGCTCATTCTTACTACTAGGACCTCTATTTTATATACAGGGTAAAAACCATATTGTTAATCGTATTATTAACGATTTGGTAGCTCTTATTTACTTAACAATAATGACAGCCGAGATAAAAACTATTTCATAACACATCAAAAGCAATATGATTTTATGGTGTTGAATAGAGACCCCTGGTATCTTATAAATTTAGTAATTGAACATAATTCAAATACAATATAACCCTAATATAGCTGAACATA
Source organism: Acleris sparsana (assembly GCA_923062465.1). Classification (NCBI taxonomy): domain Eukaryota; kingdom Metazoa; phylum Arthropoda; class Insecta; order Lepidoptera; family Tortricidae; genus Acleris; species Acleris sparsana. The sequence continues at coordinate 1,624,472 of OV281307.1, forward strand.
AAATGCAATTCCGTTACTAGCTCTACGGTCTACCAGTTTAATTAGATCTTAGTTCATTGGTGCTACAGAATAGCAGCTGATTACTGCAATTTTGTCGCCTCCCGTTAAAACTTCAGCATTAAATTCACAACTACCATATCAAACAATGTTGTTTTATATATTAACTCATTCAGAACTACTCCCTAATATTTACGTACAAATCTGACACCAGATCGAGTTTACGGCACCTGTCCACTGCCCTTAACACATTGACTACCACGAGCATAAAATTGTATGCAATTTGAATAGGCGATGTGTGTCGGTGGTTCTTAAAGTTTATAAGGAAACTGGGTCTTTCTGGCAGTTAATGTGACACGTGGTGCTATAAAACATATTGTAGTACAGGTCGTTATTAAATTATGATCTTAATATAGCTTTATAATCTGTGCATTATCTATAGTTAAACCTGTTGCAGTTTGCATTATAATGCGGTTATAAATATTTTATACGTCTGGTAACCCTAGAATTTACAGCTTTTAGATTTGTTTTTCTAATGCTTTTAATATAAGGCATCTCTAACTATCGAATCTGCTTTTTCATCCTTTTTAATGCTTCGGGGTTGTCAAAATAATGTTAGCGTAGCTTTTGGAGGGAAGTCACCATCGTACCATGACGTCAAAACTGGAGTAGAAGTGAACACTTATTGTACCTAACATACATCAATCCCTGATGAACTTACTTCAAATGTAATTGCTACAAAAAACATTTGAACGCCCTTGATGTAGAATTGAGGCCCACACGAACTCGTTCTAGAGGAAATAACTGTTAAAAGTTAGATAAAATCTTGTAAAATATCATACGTATGGTACTAGTATATTATTGTTTTATTGTACAAAAGTTTGTTTGTCGGGTTTGCAACGTGTCACTAATACACTGGTAAATACACTAATACAATCTTAGCCCAATTTGTGCAAAACGTGGTTACAGAATTATCAACAAGTATCTGGGAATGAAGGCGTGAGTTTATGTATGTATTTAAGTTAAATATTAACTTAGTTATAAGTAGCTTATATGTAAGTGTCTGTTTTAGATTTTTGGACACGTAAAAGTCCCCGTGCGCCATACTTACTGCATAACATTTATCTTTGTATCTTTTTTTATTATAGGAAATGCGAGACCTCCAAAAGGCTTTCGATCATGAGATGAAACTGTTCAACTTCCTCGCCAATAAAGGAGTGAAGAGAATCAACAAGAAACAGGAGGAGCGAGATGAGGACCGGAGGATAATGGAGGAGAAAAAGATAGAACAGAACTTGAACTACCACCTCAATATACTGAACGAGATTAATGTAAGTATGAATGTCCTAAGGAAAGAATAATAAACATAGTTGAGACACACACACACACCCAATATCACAACAGACACAGAAAACAGGATAAAACTAATAAAAACGTATGTGTCTCGGGATGCCCAACAGAAGTGATAACTCAAACTAATCTAAGTTGAACTATTCAATATTTAAATTGTTTAACTGACTGCAAACCTAAAAAGTGGTACACTGTTGAAAGAGGTCATATATAGACGTCTCTTTTTAACGAAGGGCGATTGTAACATGTGCGAAGAGTACTATTCTATTAGCTGTTTTTATACTCCCTCTATGCTGGCGCTGTAACGCGTTACGTTACGAAGCGGTTTACCCTGCCAGAAGAAGTTATCACTTTAAAAAAAAACTTAAATGCCAAAAGAAGTCCAACAGAGAGCTACTCAGCAGCAAGAGAATCGGTATACTTGCATAGAAGCATTCCATATTAGTCCTCATAGTTGGCAACGCAATTGCTGTCTGAAGATTGTATTCTTAAGAATGCAAATGTCTTGAATCACAGATTCCACTTACCGTCTGGTGGTCTGTGAGCTCATTAGCCTCGTTTTTCTCCGCATTTATAGTTTTGTCCGAATTGCTAGTATAACCACTTCATATTACCAACGTGTAAAAGAGCCCTCATGTGACCAATTCACTGAATAAATATTTAGAATTTTGATATTTTCTTTTTTAATAGGACTACACGCATCAGACTAGCACTGACAAGATAATATATGGATTCGAGAGGGTGGAACAGCAGAACTTCTCCATCTATTCGCTGAATAGTGACTTCTGTGCTGAAATAGAGGTTCTGACGAGGGAGCTACACAAGATTCACCAGGATATTGGTACCATGACGGACTTCTTTAGATTCTGCCGAGCAAAGCGACCAAAGCAGTACGCCTATCATTATCAGTCAGTACCCTGCTGGACGTAGGCTTCGTTTCGTTTAACCCTGTCCTGAGCCTGTCGCATCCCACATCTGCCAGCAGTGTTTACGCGTTTATCGACTTTAAAAGTTTTAGAGAATCACCATGGCCTTAATACAGAAATAAAACCATGGATATGATAAGCGAGGATATTGTTCGGTTAAATAGTATTTAATTTGGTGGGCTAGACGGAAGCAGGACGTCGCGCTTCTGTCAAGTCCTTCATACTCTTAATTATACTCAATTCAATTGTTGTTTTTTTGGATGGAATCATGACTCTGCCATACTGAGGGTTCCTTAGTGTGTTTAGCTTTTGATGAAACAGCTGTCTTTTTTCAGGTCTTACCAGCTCATGATCGGCCTCTAGGCTAAACTAGGCTCTATTCAGTCAAAAATTCTTTTGTTATGATATCGTATTGTTTTTTTTTACTTGGCCGGCATAACACTCAAGTAACGAAAATAGGTTTAGTGTGCGTATATGAATTACGGTTTAAATACATAACCGTTTTAGCTGACCGTCGAGATAGCAACGAGTCCAAAGAGGCCAATGAAATAACGAGGATGTCTGGACTCCATCAGAAGCTAGATGCGGTAAAGTCACGCAACGAGCAGCTGAGGACCAAGATGGCGGAGAAAGAACACCTGGTCAACATGACCGTAGAAAAAGTCAAAGAAATTTTCAAGTAAGTTTTTTTGATATATTGCGCAACCACGGTATTGTTATTACTCTTCCTTCACACGCAACGAATACGTTTGGTTATGTTTGACTGCTGTCAACATTATCAATATTGACAAACTTCATGATTGTGCAAGGTGTCACTTCTTATACAAGTACAGTCAACAGATCATTTATGTACCTTGTCGGTTCAATCATTTCACTATTTTGTATGACATTTCAAACACGACGTTAAAGTGACAAGGTACATAAATGATCACTTATTTATGCTGTTGACTGTACCAGTAGTTACCCTTGATTGTTTTCACGATTTTGAATTCTCATTTGTATTAGAGTTTTCATTTTTATTGCTATCCTAGGGTCATCATCGTTTACTTAAGAGCTGGGCAATTCTTGTTATTCATCATCATCATCATCATTATCAGCCGCAAGACGTCCACTGCTGGACAAAGGCCTTCCCCAAGGTTTTCCACAACGATCGGTCCACTGCTGCTGTCATCCAGCGGTTTCCCGCGACCTTTATCAGATCGTCAGTCCACCTTGTGGAAGGTCTGCCAACACTTCGTCTCCCGGTTCGCGGTCGCCACTCTAGAACCTTTCCGCTCCAACGGCCATCAGTTCTACGAGCAATGTGCCCCGCCCACTGCCACTTAAGGTTTGCAATCCGGTGAGCTATATCGGTTACTTTAGTTCTCCTGCGAATCTCCTCATCTTAATATACTCGTCTCTAATTCTAAGGTACCCAAGGTATGTTCCGCAGTTTGCGCATTATCTGCCAGTCTTTCAGTCACCAAGGAGTTTTAAGGCCGTATTAATAAACTCATCTTGACTGTGAGGCCCGTCACGAGATACGTCAAAGTAAACGCCAAACCATAGAACACTGTCATTTTTGACTCATCTCGAGACGAGCATTAGAGTTGAGATCAGTTTATTAATACAGGCCTTAGATGTATAGATTAATCTCAAGACTGCAATCCCAAGATGTTAAGAATACGTAAGAATTTTATTTTCCCAAAATCAATTGACTTACCAATTGGCAACGTGCAATCAATATCAATTGACAACGTTCATACAAAATGAACGTTGCAAAGTGTAAACACGACCAAATATTCAGTTTGTCTGTACAAACAATATGCTGGGACGCTTGTGTACAGTCGCCTAAGTGTGCCTGCTATCAATTATCTATAATGTAAACTTAATCAATCTTAATCGAATTAAGGCACTCAGACCTTATCCAATTTAATATGACTGTACTTGGGAGTAAATTGAAGCAGATAGGTTTAAGCCGTGGGTGGGTAAACTAGCGAGATGGTTATATGAACGTTTGTGTAGTTTGAAGGTTATTTTGAGCCCCCTATGCAAAAAGAGGGGCTTTATAAGACTTTTAAGTTTAACTTACTCGTACGCACCATCGGCCAATATGGTGTACCAGTACCACCCAACGGTTGAAGTTCATTTGCACGTCATGATACAACAAGTTCGATTTTCCCTTGCAATAATATTATGACAGTGACAAGTGTCAACCTTAGCGATAATTAGATCTTACAGAAACTTTAGTCATAACTGGTCGACCACTTTCTTGGCCGATCGTACGTATGTATCTGTGTATGTGTGTGTGTATTGTTTATTGCGCCACATGCACCTTAACCTTCCTGGAAAGATTTTTCGAATATGGATTTTTTAAAACAGAAAATTAATGAATTTTAGATCGGCATTGCATACGTAGCATTCTTGGTGATGTTAATGTAAACAGCCGTCGGGGGGCTGCCTGTCCATTAATTTAGGAGCTACGATATAACAGGCAGACACACATATGTATACACAGATACTCACGATAATCTTATAACACACCTCCCACATGAGAAATAAATAAAAAGCAAGATTAAAAAACTCGACTGCATTTTTTATACTGTCGTCGATATAGTGTTAAAAACATTGAAGTACATTTAATCCGGTTGAAAAATGTTTTCAACTAGCCATCGAGACGAATACAGTGTTGAACACATAATTAACAACGCTGTCATTTTTTCTATAGAATGGCCTACAAATGTGACTTTAAAATTCAGAAACAAACAATTTACTTTAGATTATCAACTAAGGTTCAAACTTATGTACACTGAAATACTGTTTAAAATGGACCTTACATTTTAAAGGGATTTATAAACTTAGTGATGACTATTTATATTTTTAAATCCTTACAAAATGAAAGATACCACAAAAAAAATATCTGTTAGAAACTGTTTTTATAACTTAGATGAGTTTTTTTCTTGTTAATAAATAAAAGCTAACAAGATAGTTTTGTATAAGAATGTAATAAAATTAAATATAATAATACTAAGCTGCCTGCTAAAATTAGAATTAGTTTTTTATGTATTAAGTATATTGCCGTGTGGTTGCCGGCTTAGAATAGTGCCACTCCATGCCTTCCTGAGGAAGTCGTAAGAGGCGACTAAGGGAATAAAGGCTTGTAGTACTGTTAGGCGATGGGCTTGCAACCTGTCACTAATATACTGGTGAACATCTTGGCCTGTTTGTGCAAAATGTGGTTACAGAATTAACAACAAGTTGTTAGAGTTGTTGGTAAGTATGTAGCTCTGTTTACCCCACACTGGGATGAAGGCGTGATGGTATGTATGTATGTATATTGCTGTGCCCTGACGGGGTTTATGCTGAATCATTGTACAGTAACAGTTAAGAACTTGTAAAACCCATAAAATGCAAATAAATGAATTATGAATTATGAATTATTACTTTTTGAACAAAGATGAATTGAATAGATTCAAACTCTCGCTCACAAAATTCGCCCTGCGCCTCTATCCTAGGGGGTGAAATCCATGCATTTGACCTGTTATTCTATTATCATCATCATGTCATGTAAATAAGAACTAAAACCATGTGGAGTAGAGGCCCTGCTTCCAGTATGGTGGGCATCACGACGATACGGCAGGCTGTAACCACTGAGCTCATAGATCTCACATCAATAACTAGAAATTACAGCCTGCAATGTCATCAGCGCAGTCATTAGCGCTGTCACTCGCCGCCAGATGGCGTTACGACAATTAGTTATGTGGGGCGTGGAGGGCTTAAGGCTAAATGTAAAAACATAATGCCCTGGAACTCAGCTTAAATGTATTGTGCTTTTGTTTTTAGGGTTCAAACTATGTAGGAACCCCTATAGTTTCGAAGTATCTGTTTGTATATCACACTCACTTTTTCTCAGAAACTATCAAAGTTACAAAACTAACAAAACAAAGTTAAAAAAAATTGTACCCATATTTATAACACGCACTCTCATCTCCTCAATGAAGAAAGAGGGGCATTATTTTTAGATTTGGGGTACCGTGTAGGAAATTTGCGGGTGGTAGGACCTTGTGCAGGGTCCGTCCGGATCGCTACCACCATCTTATCCATCAACCTACCGCCAGACAGCAGTGTTCGCATTGTTGTGTTCCGGTTTGGGGATAAGACAGCCGGTGTTATGACTAGCATAGAGGCATTCCATCTTGGTCGTCAGGGTTGGCAACGCATTTGCAGTCTTAGGCTTGTAGTCTTGTGAATGCGAATGTCTATGGGTCACAGTTTCCACTTACCATCAGGTGGCCTGTGTGCTCGATTGACTTTCATACGCCAAAAAAAACATGGTTTCCGCAAATAGTAGCGTGCTATGAAATGATACAATCGATGAAGTAAACTTTACTATATTATATTAAATAAAGGCACCTACTGTACCTACTGCCTTCTCTATTCTATCGCCCCACAACAGCCCCCCTCCCTACAGCAAAAACTACAAGTAATAAAATCAGAACAATATCTTAAACGAAAGCATATATGCTCATACTCATTTATTGATAATATTTTATAATATTACATGTCAAAATGTATTTAAAAACAATTCAATCAAAGTGTACAAAACAAAATAACTTAAAATGTAAGTAACTTGAAAAGAAAACTATCACGACTAAGTAGTCTTTATTAGATGTAAAGTGTAAGTTAAATAACTTTAAAGAGAAGATTAGTTCATGTTATTTCTAGAGGTAGTTTTTGTTTTGTGGTAACGGCTTCGGAACCCTAAACTGAGCATGGTTAAACTGCTATCACCCTTTTTATTGTTTCAAAGTTTTAACATAAGAAATCTCTCTTTACAAAGATTTAAAATATTTTTTAAATATTATAAATGTTTTGTTTTTGTACGAAGTAAAATTTTTTTTTTTTTACTATCTTGGTGCTCCAAAAAAAATTATTAAACTACCTAATTGAAAATATTTTTTTAACGTGGTTTTCTTGCACCGCCATGGGCAAGTTTCGTCATTTTTTATAATTATTTATTAGCTCTTGTTAAAATTCAGAGTTTTGATACGTTGTGCAATATTTAAAGAAATTACTGTTGCATTTCGCACTGGTAGCTTTATGACGTGTACAAGTGCCCGTGCGGCCTACTTACTGAATAAACTTCTCATCGTTTTTATCTTTTATCTTCTATACAACTTGTTCCTTGTTGCAGCATGCTGGGTCTATCCCTGGAGCCGTTCCAGAACCTGCTTGGCGACAAGTTTCCATCGCTCCGCCAGCTGGGCTTGACGCTCTGCCTCATCAGCGACAAGATCAAGGAGAACGTGGCTACTGTTTACTACATGGTAGGTTTTTAGGGTTCCATAGTCAACAAAGAACCCTTATAGTTTCTCCATATCCATTACTATCCAGTACTAAAAAGCTGTAACATGGCAAGGTTAAATTCAAATTAAAAATTAAAAATTACTTATTTCAGGTTTCCCCATAGAATAGTTTTAAGTTCCTTATTGCATATAGTAGACTACATTCACTTATCAACTATGTTACATATTGATCACGTCAACAAAACTGTAAATATCTTGAAAAAAACATATTTGGGTGCTTCCTATACACGTAACGCGGGTGCTTTTTTTATTTTTCTATATCATTTTATACCCATTTTACAAGCCAAGAGCTTAGGACAAAAGGGATTTACCCAACAGTAAATAAAATGCTACAGAACTTGTTTTTTTAAGTGGAAATTTCGAAGAGGCTCATTGACGTCACGGGTGACCGAAGAGCTGGCAGTTTCCTCTCTCAACGCATAAGTTTAACTATCCAGCGAAGAAATGCTGCCAGCATCTTCGGGACAATGCCGCTGGGCCCTTTTTTAGATATATCTTTTTAATTTTTAAATATTTTTATTTATTAAAAAAGAGTATTTTTTTTAGTTGTTTATAAAACAAGAGTATCTATGGAACGGCGGCCAAAATATTCACTCGTCTGAAAGACCGCTTAAAATAATTGAATTGGACATTGTTCAAACGTAGATTAATTAAAACGTTGATGTAAAACACATTCTACGATATGAATTACTTTTTTAATAATGATTTTGATACTTACTACAGTAATTTCTAAGTTAAGTCTTTGAAACCTTAAAATTGTGAGTCAAAATGTCAAATACCTACTACCTAAAGTTAGCAATGAATTCTTTCTGATTCCGACTCTGAGAAGAAGAAGAATAAGACGGCGAAGAAGAAGAAGAACAAGAACTTTGTGTGACTCAGCTCTGATATTAATTTATTCGCAGGAGCGCTGTGTTCTTAAGGATAAAGGGCAAGGGGCCACCTCCCGGCTGAAGAAGTTCACGGTAAACGCGGACCCCATCATGGACGACGTCCCCCCCACGCCCATTCACGCGCTGGTGCCGGCTGATCCTTGCCCAGCGTGAGTGTCAAAAGGCTTGTGAATAGATGCTTAAACCGCGTAGAGAAGAAGTGTGTGTGTGTGTGTGTATGTGTCTATTTGGGTGTGACTGTAGCTCCGTAGCGCTTAAACGGCTAAACCGATATGGATGTTTTTTTCTTTTTAAGGCAGGTTCTAGTTGGATTTAGCTAAAATTCATGAAAATCGGTTGAGCCATTTCAGAGATATCAGCTTTTTTCATCTATCTAATAATTATTATATATAGATAACTTATCCTCAGATGCACCGAAGCCCGCTGGCTTTCCAGAGTGACAGAGACAGACGAAGCGCCCCTGAACCGCGCAGGCGCGCTGAAAGCGCTTCGAGCGCTGAACGCCGAGCCAGCGTACGAGCGCAGCGACCGCGTGCATCCACTTAGCGACTGCCGCCTGCCTGCCAGCCGGATAGTGCTCGCTAAACGATACATGTAATAAATTAATCGGTTCAATAAATACAGAAGTAAAAAAAAGTTTTTTATTATGATTCGTCCTAAAGTCTATTTTTTTTTGAACTAGCGACATTTTCAAGTTTGACACATGAAAACTATTTTGGCATAGACAGTGGCGCCCTCACTCTGTAGCTACTCTTTTGGTCACACTGTACCTACAGTGTACAAGTCCGTGAGCACTTAGAAAGTGCTTCGGGTTCGTACTGTTCTCTCACTCGCTCTTAATAAGAGCGTATGAGAGCGAGTGAGAGACACGCACCAACCCTGAAGCACCTAAGAGCTTACGTACTGTACATAGATTTCGTCTGCTCAATAAATACTGTAGTTGTACAGTAAAAATATGTGTTGTTAGTTTTTTTTTTTTGATCCATGCGTTTAAAAATTCTAAAATTATTTACGGTAACTATTCTATAAAAGTACTTCATTAAATTATTCTTTCAATACTAAGAGAAGTGCAGCTTTAGTAAGAAGCCTCGTGAACTTACTGAAACTAAAATCTGAACTTAACTTGCAGAAGAAACAAAAACAATCACCCAAGACGTCACTGTTTTGTATCTTATTATTTCTTTGATATTTCAAACTACGCAAAAAACTCAACACTAGCGCTGCTGTCGGGCCCAATTTAGCCGTGTTTCCATCTCGCGCCTAATTCAGATTTATAACACCTTAACCCTTCCGCTGCTGAGCAATTAGCGCCGCTTGTGATTACTTTACAGCTATTTATTACGTTATTAAAATATATTTTATAATTCGAAGATATAATATTAGAGAAGATATATTTTAGGAAAACGCGAAAAGTTAGCGAGTTTTGAAATAATGCTTGTCTAATGTCAATTTTTACAATCAATAACGATTTTTTTAACAACTATACAGCAATTGTGCGTTATGTCTACTGAGGGTGAGTGAGCTTTTGCATTTTTGTTATTTTTTCTCGCTTCCACGACTACGATTCAAAATAGCAGACATAAAATATATTTTTCATAGAAAGCTAATTCCTGCAGAAACCTTGTGGTTTTTAAGTTATTCCAAGCATTGTAAAACCTCCAAAAAAAATCCAACTCATGGTTCAAAGTTAGTGGATATACAGATATTCAGAAAGACAGACAGATGCGGAAAGCGACTTTATTTTATACTACGTAAAGATGGATACAATAAAGATTAACGTACACAAGTAGTAGGCAGACAAATATAATAATGATTATTTAATTACATATATCAATAACCGTTCACGCTCGTTCAAGAATAATGTTTGCTTTATCTAAGTCACTTGAGAGGGTAATTTCATGTCGCGTCTCCATGTTTGTGATGCCAGGATGACGCGGCGCAGATTCTTAGCGCGTCTCTCTCTGCGTCCGGGGTATTATTCTTCAATTTTAAATTCGTCGATGAAGTATTATATCTGGGGGGTAAAAAAGACCTAGTCCCAAACTAAGCTCTAAGGTTGTACATGCTTGTACTATGGGTAAATACTAGACAGATTAACTAACTTGTAGAGAGAAATTGACCTCTTTCTCAAAACTGGACCTACCTAACTGGTCCGTTTGTCCCAGGTAAATATAGTCGTCAACAATGGGCCTCATAAGGAACCTCAAAGTCACTCAGAGGGCTATGGAGAGGGCTATGCTCGGGGTTTCTCTGCGTGATAGAATCAGAAATGATGATATCCGCAGTAGAACTAAGGTTACCGACATAGCCCGAAGAATAGCTACACTGAAGTGTCAGTGAGCGGGGCACATTGCTCGCAGGACTAATGGCCGATGGGGTCAGAAGGTTCTGGAGTGGCGTCCGCGGACCGGGAGACGAGCTGTAGGTAGGCCTCCAACAAAATGGAGTGACGACCTCGTCAGGATAGCGGGAGCGCGGTGGATGAGAAAAGCACAAAACCGGTCTGAGTGGAAAGCCTTGGGGAGACCTATGTCCAGCAGCGGACGTCTTTCGGCTGACATGATGATGATGATAGAGAAATACCTATGTACTTAAATAAATAGAAATCATCCAAGACGCAGCAACAGATACTAGCGCTCATCACTCAAATATCTGCCTTAACTGGGAATTGAACCCGGGACCACCCAGCTCTTATTTACTTGACAATAATGGTGGACGATTTCAAACCAATACCATAACAGGTCAAACACGATATGGTTTTTACCGTCCACAACCGCCCAGAATAGAGGTCCTTCCATTCCTGGTCAGGGCACATATTTGTGTGATAAGCGCGAGTATTTGTTTCTGAGTCAATAGTACATTGTTGTAGAGGTTAGAAAGTAAGCAATAGATGGACGAGTTAGTTCGGCCGAGGCTAACACAGTGCTTTTCACGACTACTTTATTTCAGATAATTAAAAGCAGACATATATGGCTGTATGGAATCTGATTCCTTTGCCTATCCGTGAAGGGATGAATATTATTAAAAAAATAAAACGACTTCTCATTGGCCAATTTAATTTCATATGCAGCACAAAGTGTGTTCTGATTGGTCGAATTAGTGATCAGCGGACCGATGTTATTGGTCAATGGAACAGACCAACAATGTTAACATAGTTGGTCTGTTTAAATTCATAGTAGGCCTGCTCATTCAATGTACAACTATCGATTGTTTTGGGGACCAAGAACAGACCATCTTTCGCCACATTTCCGAGCAGTGGCGTGAAAAGGTATTTTATTTGTAAGTATGCATTTCTCCATGTAAGTAAGTTTATTGTTATCTAGTACCCATGGTACAAGCCTAGAGCTTAGTTTGGGGCTAGGTCAATTGGTGTCAGATTGTCCCCTTTTTTTCTTCTTTATGATTATTTTACCTAATCCGTTAACCAAACACAAATAACCTAGGTTCTAGGTACTCCAAACACTATTACGATATGAGCTTGAGAGTACAGGCAATATGTTAAAAGTCTCAGAGACAGCGTCGTCCCGCCTGACTGTACCGACTTGCTGGTGCGTTTGCACGTGGTCAAGTACTGGCGCGAGTAACTTGAATGAGAGCTTGAGTGTTTTTATTCAACCGTTTTTATGATACTTTTTCCTATTATTCAGTTTATTTTTTATTTGTAGAATTTTACATTAGTTACATTGATCTAGTCCAGACCAAAAATGCGTTGCATACGGTGTGGGGATAAGACAACTGGGGAAATTACTACCATAGAGGCGTTCTATCTTGGTCCTCAGGGTAGGCAATGCATTTGCTGTCTTAGGATTGCAGGCTCAACTTTTAATGGGCCTCAGATCCTACTAATCGGTGGCAAAATGCATAAAAAATGTTGTATATGTAATTTATTCTTAGTTTTGGATTCAGAGCTCGGAAGCCCAGTGGTACATTGTAGTGGTTACGAAGATCAACGTAACTTTTGATTTAAATAATAAACATCAAATTAGTGTTTCACACAGTTATCATAGCTCTATCACAGATGGAAGAATAAAAATGACTTGATTCTATCATATGACAATGTTGATTTATCCGCAAGTTATTGGAGTCAGAAACTTGAATTTAACGTTACATTTAAACTATACTTACCTACATTTAAATAATACAAAACAACACAAATACTCTTATAAACACCACGTATGTACATTATAAAATTTTATCAACACAAAAATAACTTATATTATTCCTTTTTTAAATTGACTCAGTGTCATATTACAGAAATTAGGCCCAATATACAAACAAATACTCAAGTTTATCTCATTTTAATATTCCCCAGTCAACAAAATAGTCTTACGTAAAAAGTAATCCTTCGACCAATCCTGCCGCTCTAATGATAATCACAGTAAGTACACTTTTGTCAAAATTGACTTAGCCAATAAGTAAAAGGCAAAACTGCGATGCTTGTTGCTATGTTTAATCTTGGCTTTCGACTTCAAACAATATTTTGAAAAGCCTGCCAGGCAGGATGACGATCACAGTGGATGGATCTGCGCTCAGGGGATGCTGCTGTCAATGTCTTGGATTTTCCTACATTTATACGAGAGGGAATCGAACGAGCATGGGGGTAGCCTGGTGAGAAGTCATCACCCCAACCCAAGAAGTACAGAAACTGAGAAACTTAACATGCGTAGACTTAATTTGTTAATTTTAAAGGGGTAAAAACTTAGTATGTACATCAATTAAGTATTTTTTTTACAGTCGGTAATTTTTACTATTGTGTTACTTTGTATTTTTTATAATTTAACATCAATGGTTTGGTCATAGGTTGATAATTGAAGTTCTATTAAGCGAATAAAGCTTCTCAAGTAACTATTATTTGTATTTAAGTAGCATTATCGTTCCGATAATTAAGCGATCTGTGCGTAAGCGTAATCATGGTAGTTAATTAAATTTCAAGGCTATATTAAACAATGCTCAATTAGTGGTAGGTAAATGAAGCATTAAGAGCCTGGTTATGTCAGGCTCAGCGTACTCAGCAGTTAAAGGCTCCACAGACCAACATGTGGACTGAAAGGCAATTGGGAATATTTATATTTTTTTACAGCTGCAATAAAAGCTGATTCCTGTACCAAACAGATGAGAAAAAATATTTTGAATGAATAGCTATAAAAATAACCAAGATAAGCCAACAAAGACTTGTCCGTATCTCTTTCTCCACCCATGTCAGCCGAAAGACGTCCACTGCTGGACATAGGCCTTCCCCAAGGCTTTCCACTCAGACCGGTCTTGTGCTTTTCGCATCCACCGCGGTCCCGCGATCCTGACGAGGTCGTCACTCCATCTTGTTGGAGGCCTACCAACAGCTCGTCTTCCGGTCCGCAGATGCCACTTCAGAACCATGACCCTATCGACCATCAGTCCTGCGAGCAATGTGCTCCGCCCACTGCCAGTTCAGTTTAGCTATTCTTCGGGCTATGTCGGTAACCTTAGTTCTACTGCGGATATCATCATTTCTGATTTTCTCTTTCTAGCAAAATTAAATTTTACATGGAGATTATACTGCCGAGCTACGTGACGTCACAGTGCAAATCTGACCTCTCTGTCTAATCGCTGTCTAATTGCAGTTAAAATGCTTGTATTATCCGTATATTATTATTTTTTTTTATTTTTTTTTGGGGCCGTTTTGCAACAATTATCACTGTATGTCATCTCATTTTTTTATGTGTGTTACTGTAATTGTTTTTATTTATTTTCTTTTAAATATTTACAAGTATTGAGGTGTCTACTATTTATTTTTAAAAAAAAATCACGTGGTTTAACTTGCCAGTGATCTATGTGATATTTCGCACAGAAATAGTGGCATAGATTTATTGAAACCCGAGTAAATAATTAAACAATTGTACCTTTTTTGACATCCATTAACTAAATTCAATGCGGCGCTTAAAATTATACCCTCTTGAGCCAATTACTCTGCCTGAGTCGGCTAGGATCGTATAATTACTATATGACTTTATAATTAACCGCTATTAACTTTTGGCCGACGTTACGTTCTTTGTGTGAAACGCCTTTTTCAGGTTATTTAACCGTTGTAATTACTACGTAAAGGTTTTCCGTACAAAGGCGAAAATATTAGCAACCTTTTTGTAATGTTGTTGTAAGTACAGATGCTTCAAGCTCCGTGAAATATAGATAAAAACAGAGTAACTCGATTTCTTTTAACAAAACCAAGTATAGCGGAGATGCTGTCGTCACCTTCCGATTCCATCATCAGATCAGCTCTTAGATACTATATAAATAAATAAATAAATAAATATCAGGGGACAATGTCACACCAATTGACCTAGTCCCAAACTAAGCTCTAGGCTTGTACTATGGGTACTAGACAACGATATAAATACTTATATAGAGAAATATATACTTAAATACATAGAAAACATCCATGACTCAGCAACAAATATTCGCGCTCATCACACAAACATCTGCACTTACCGGGATTTGAACCCAGGACCGCTAGCTTCGTAGGCAGGGTCACTACCAACTAGGCCAGCGCGTCGTCTGTTGCATTATACTATAATATTGCATTGTCATCGGGTCTAGTCCATTATTTGACGGGAACTGGTTCTAAATTAACTTGCAAAATTTGAAGCGGACAACTTACATAGGTATATACAGGTACAAACAGCGGTTTCAGAAAACAGAAGAATGTATTATTTAATTATTTGGCAAATAGGGCACGCAGTTATTAGGGAAAAACAAAGATAAAAAAGATAAAAGATGTTTATTTAGTAAGTACGCCACACGGACACTCTTACACGTCAAAAATCTACTAGCGCTTCGCAAGAGACCACTGCTGAGAAGGAATGCCGCGAGAAACTCAACAGTCAGTCGTTTTTTAAAATACTACGTATGATATTATACATTGTAAAGCTTAAGCTTAGAAGACTGCTAGCCATGGGATGAATGTGATCATTCGCATCCCGAGATATTCAGGCTGCACGAGCGCTAGCGAGCGCGCCTATAGAGGGTGCAATTTGATACTTTCACACGAGTAAAACACTCTACTTCTCATTTCACCTGAAAGAAATAACTAAACAAAAATGTTTTGGGTTATTTAATTTGTCCCGAATTTCATCTTATAGGTATTTTCCCTAATTATGAGAGTTTTGAAACAACTTCAAAACGAGTTATAAAAGAAGTCCCGAGTTATTTCGTAGTGGCCGTATAAAGTTCTTCCATGGTCTAGAAAACCGAAAAAATGGCTGTTTGAATTCTTTCTTCAAAATCACTTTAGGGGTAGAAATGCTATTTTCAACCCGCTACTGAGATATGGAAATCCTTATTTTCCGAACAGGAGTGATGAAAAAAATAATTAAAATCTATTATATTCTGGAATTTTCTACATGTTTTTACTTCATTCGATATCTAGTAAACTAAGAGATAATTTTCTGGGCTCTAAAACCCAAATACTACAATCCCAACATTGTAATCTTACGATGACAATCTCTAAGACTGCCAATGCGTTTCCAACCCTGAGGACTTACATGGTATGCCTCTATTCTAACATTATTCATTTCGGCTTATCCCCGCACCGGAACACAACAATGCGAACACTGCTACTTGGCGATAGGTTAAAGAAAAAAATGGTACAAAGTACTACCACCACTATAACATTAATATCAATTAGCTCACACTCTGTGAAAATTTCAATTGTCTACCTATTACGGTTCATGAGATACAGCCCGCTGACGGACAAACGGACAGCAGAGGCTTAGTATTAGGGTCCCGTTGGCACCATTTGGGTACCGAACCCTAAGAACTGTCAAATTTACGACGACGCATTCACCTAGTTCAAATCCCGATACGGACAGATATTTTTACGATGAGCGCGAATATTCGTTCCTGAGTCACGGATGTTTTCTATGTATTTAAGTATATATTATCCAATAGGTACAAGCCTAGACCTTAGTTTGGGCCTAGGTCAATTGGTGTGATCTTGTGCCCTGATATTTATTTATTTTGTACATGATAAATGTCAAATTTCAATTCAAAGTAAACCAACCTATCCGCGGTTTAAATATTGGGAATATGTACTCGTACTAGACACTACTAGCTTCCAGCTACTAACCATACTAAACGCGGCAGCAATCGCGTATGACTTGGACGTCTCTGCCAGCGTGAAATTGAAGTCGGTCCCGCGTCATAAACATATAGCGCGGTCGCTCTGGAAATACCTAGGTACTATTGGGTACCTATATATCTTAGGTGTTAGTGTGACTTTTGTGTGTTATTCCGTGCGGGAATTACATTACACTTATTTCAAAACGCATAGATTATTTTACATTATAAAGACAATGTGAAGTAATATATTTTTCATCACACTTGCTCGTAAATGGTGTTATTCCATGCCTGTATACAGAAGGACAATGGCCTAAATTGTTCCCGCGGGAATTATGGCGAGTTTGTCATCCCTAGGGAGTAATAACTTTCTTTTTAAAATTTGCAACTCTTTCGTACATCATTTCTGACTAAGGAGGTTTAATTTTCAGCCAAAAATTAAATCGGTTTCTAATTTCATCTTTAAAAATTAGCTATAGACTAACTTACATTACACAAAACCTATACGCTTCATTAAACTTCATTATTTTTATACCTATTTCAAGTTTATATCAACATTTATCATTAGTTTTAGTAATTATACATTTCAAATTGGCTAAATCTGGCTCGAATCCAGGTCGAAACTAAACGCAGTTATTATCTGTGGTAGAGGTCACAAAAAAAATATCGTTTCCATATACGTTCCCGTTCGTCAAAAGTTATTTTTTTATATTTTGCAGAGTTAAAGTGTTTTCTCTTTGTTTTTTTTCCTCGCAAATGTGATGAAAACCATTGTGTGTATCACAGGCAGTAAGGGGATTACTAACTCGAGTCATTAAAGCCTTCGGCGTCGGGCTTCTAACACTCTCGTTAGTAATTCCCTTCATACTACCCTTGATGCACAATGTACTATAGTATTAAAATATTTGTTCAAATGCAAAAGCTTTGTCCTGCTTTTTCTTGTCTAGGGGACACCGTTGATGCAGGAAAACATATCGAAACTTTTATTTGGTCATCTTGCACCATCTAATATACACATAAGTAGTTGATTCTATTTTTTGCTGAACTACGCATGTTATTTGATATTATATTTAATTTAATATTTGTTGCTTTATATAATGCTAGACTAAGTACCATTGTAATATGAAATATGTTTAAAAAATGACTGACTGCTGAGTTTCTTGCGGCGTTTCTTCTCAGCAGTGGTCTCCTCTTGGGAAGCGCTGGTAGATTCTTGACGTCTAAAAGTGCCCGTGCGGCATACTTACTGAATAAATTTCTTTTATCTTTTATCTTTTTATCAATAACATATTTTGTATCGCTCGTAGAACCGATGGCCCTTGGAGGGGAAAGATTCTAGAGTGGCAACCGCGGACCGGGAGACGTGTCGGCAGGCCTTCCACTAGGTGACCGACGATCTGATAAAGGTCGTGGGAGGCCGCTGGACGGCAGCAGCAGAGGACCGATCGTTGTGTAGAACCTTCGGGAAGGCCTTTGTCCAGCAGTGGACGTCTTGGCTGATGATGATGATGATATTTCAAATATATGTACCGCACCTAGAGGTAATGTTATCGTATTGTATCTTTTAGAATGCTTTAGCAATGCAGAGGTAATCTTTGAGAAATTTAATTCCAATTATTTAAGTATATATTATAAAAAATAAGCCGCTCTCGCTTATCTTGGGTTTATGTAAGTTTTCTGTTGCACGTGCCAGAATTTCTTATACACAAAAACTTTTCAAAGTCAAAGTCAAAGTTCTTTATTCTTCAATTTAGGCATAATATAATGCACCTATGAATGTCAAAAAGCATTACCACCGGTTCGAAAAATAAAACCTTTGCCCTGAGAAGAACCGGCGTAAGAAACTCGGCAAGGTATATTTTTTTCAAGAAAAAAGTTTACATCATTACATTATAATTATAAATAGTTTACAATATCACGGTATTTTTGTACAGTAGGTGCACCTTTTTTTAGCGTAGATTACTCATGCAGGACGGACGACTCACCGCCAAACATCCCTATCCATGATATAATCGTTTACTTTATAATATGCTCGGGAAATTAGTTTTTGTTTTACGACAGATTTAAATTTAGAGTCAGTAAGTTCAGTAATACTTTTTGGAATTTTATTGTAGAATTTTAATTGTAAAATTTTAAGAAAAAAAAACTAACTGAAGTTGAAAACTGTTTCAAAAGCCGTTGCCTTATTAAGGAGGAGTTATCAGGTATACAGACAGACGCGAAAAAGCGGCTTTGTTTTATACAATGTAAAGATGTCCGAAATTGTTTTAATTTAAATTTGAACAATATTTAATTCCCTTGCCAGGTATCATATTAACTAACTATCTTATAAGTTTTTAAGATTGAAAAACCAATCTGCAATTCTATATGTGTGGTACAGTGAACCAGTTTGATTTCTAGGCCACTATGGACTACGTTAAAGTGACGTTGACAACCAAAACGTAAGAGACTTCCTATGATTCGGTTTACAGCCCATAGTGGCCTAGAAATCAAATTGGTTGACAGTATTTACATGAAATATTCATTGAGATTAAGATTTACATTATTTATTGCTATATATTAAGTTACAGCAAATTGAACAGCATGTCAAATTAAAATAAATTACCTAAATTACAATAAACAGCAAGATTTTTCTTATTTCAATAAGATTTCAATCATAAAATATATGTTATATCAAGTTAGGAAAAACTATTCAGATTTTTTTCCTCGCAACGATCGTCGTAGCAATATTGTCACAAATATTTAAAAAAAAACTACAAGTTCCAATAATAATAATAAAACAAAATGTACAAGACTACAACGCAACAATCACCTTTTTGTTTTTGTTGAGTGTAGCGTATTTTCCTACTATAAATTTTCGGCAGTTGTAATAACAAATAATAAATTGATCGTAATATGAATATGGGCAGAAGTACCCAAGCGAATGACAAACAGACCGGCACACAGACTGAAGGCTACAAACATAACCTCTTCTCATTAAGGCCTGGGGTTGGACAAGAATAAATATTTAATGCTGAAACGGCAAAAGGCATTATGCATTATGCTTACCGAAAGCGGTCGGTAGCGGGGCCTCAAAAATGCACACTCCTGATATTTGCATTGGAAATGTGCTTTGCTGGCACCCAGTTTGCACGTGTACGATACCGGAAATGGTAAACTTATATTTAGAATTGATCTAAGGAGGATTGATTTTAATCTTTCAAATATTATAAACTTGGCTCGGAAAAACAACCGTCATTTTGAAATATACCCCTGTACCGTACAGCAGGGACTTATTGATAACGTTAGTAAGAATGTTATTAGGTATTTTACATTTATTATACCATAATTTATTTGTATGACACGGTTGATTATAAGTGAGAAAGTTTGAATGTTTGTTACTCAATCACGCTTCAACTGCTGAACGGATCGGGATGAAACTTGGCACTAGTTGGCACACATATAGGTTAGGTCCTGGTATAGGATATAGGATTGTTTCTATCCCGGAAAATTGAACAGTTCCTGAGGGAGCAGCGATAAAAAACTTCAAAAAAAAGCGAGTTTTATATAATTGCTTTGTTTCTGTTCATTTACGTTTATTATTAACCCCCGATTTAGAAAGAAGGGTGTTGTTATAAGTTTAATGTGTGTAGGTATCTGTGTATGTCTGTTCCGCATCTTAGATCCTAAACAGACGGACCGGATGGGGCGTTGTTGGTAAAAAAAAGAGATGGCGTCTTCAACAATTACAATTGACAGGTTCACACTTATTATATTTCCTCTTTAGTTGGGGGTTTTTTTAATAAATGTTGATAACATTATCAATTCTATCTTTTTTCATCTGAACTGTCTGTAATAAAAACATAGTTCAATAAAAAAACTGCAGGGAACTGGAAAGAAAATTGTGTGTATGTATGTATGGAAACTCTTTATTGCACATAAACAATTACAAAACATTTTGCATCACTATAGATAATGTACATAGGCGAACTTATCCCATATGGGATCTCTTCCAGTTAACCTTGGAGTAGAATAAGCCAGGATAATGCAAGAGGATAGGCAAATTTACAAAATATCAGATAAAAGAAAAAAGAAAAACGGTACATACATCTGAAAAACAGACATTAAAAAGTAATAATATCTGCTTTAATAAAATAAATACATAGGTAATAAAATATACATATATATATATATATATATATACCGGGTGTACAATCCAAATGGGTCAGTATGGTGAAGTCGGAAACTATGAGAGATAGCGAGATCTGTTCTTAGGAACCATGACGTCGATTTTAGATTTAATAATAATTACATTCAAACTTTTTTATTAACTCTCATACTTTAAACAAGATTCCATTAGTGTTGTGCTTCTTGCGAGTTGCAGAATTTATACACATTGATTTTGACCAGGTTTGATTCCCGGTTATGTATGAGAGTTGATAAAAAAGTTTGAATGTAATTATTATTAAATCTAAAATCGACGTCATGGTTCCTAAGAACAGATCTCGCTATCTCTCATAGTTTCCGACTTCTCCATACTGACCCATTTGGATTGTACACCCGGTATATGGTATATAAATTGGAAGAGATTCCTTAAAGATATGTTACTGTTAGACTTTGGACATGCACTATCAGCTCATTGGAACCTTGACACATAGAACCGTGTCACAGTGACGTTACGATTCAAATCGTAACAAGCGTCAAACTAAGTGTTTTATAATGTCACTGCGACACCGTGATGGGTCAAGGTTCGATAGTACCTATTGTGTTTTCCTGTATGTAACTATTTATTCAATAACATTTTTTCATAAATGACAATCCCAGCATTTTGGTATGACGTAGGGCTCATCGATAACCTCGCCATTATAGAATAACTGATAAAGATAAAGATAAAGAGACATTTATTCGCAACAAAACAAAACCACATTACACAGATAAAACAATATCAAGACACAGAAAAATTGTTACGAAACGGTCCCAACTCAGCATTCGCTAGCCGTAAAGCCAGCACTGGTATTTCGTTGGAACCGCTTGGTAAAAAAACGGAAAGTGACACACTTAACATAAAACAACGCTAAAAGAAAAACATCAAGGATCAAACACAATAATTTGTTCGAGATTAACTGACCATCTGTGCCCCAAACGCCAGTTTTATTCGAGCCGCGCCCCAGTTACCTGTGGTGCTGGTTGTGTTTAGTTCCCAAGTTGGCCTATTGCTTAGGAACGGCCAGGGGGGTAACGAGGAGCCACCATTTTGAGTATCGATACGAAATATAGTCAATCGGTACCCAAGGGGAGAAAGTGATCAAATCTATGTGGGTTAAAACGGAACCCTATTTCTAAGATTCACTGTCCGTCTGTGTCTGTCACCAGGCTGTATCTCATGAACCGTGTTAGGTAGACAGTTGAATTTTTCACAGATGATGTATGTCTGTTGCCGCTATAACAACAAATACAGAATAAAATCAACAAGCTGATTTAGTGTCTAATGTGGTGTATATTAATTGTACGGAACCCTTAATGCGCGAGTCCGACTCGCACTTGGCCGGTTTATGTATGTTCAACGATTTTTCCATCGATTGACAATAGGTTTCTTTTTAAATGTACAGTCAGCGTCATATAGTCTAGTCGGTAGCATCCAAAGTAGCCAAATAGTTCGTTACACGTCATTATTACCGTAGTAACGTAGTAGTAACTACTTTGGATGCTACCAACTATATGACGCTGACTGTACTTATAATAACTAAATGAAAAGCAAGCTTTAAAACCCGACTGCATTTTTTGATACTATTATTATACCCGTTTATTAATGCTGCTATATTCTTATATATTTGAGATGGTCACATGCAGACCTTTCAAATGATAACTATATTTTAATAATGAGAAAACTTTTTTTTAGTTGGCGTAAATAATCGACATTTTGCCATTGTTGTTATTTCAATTTTAACATTTTAGGTATTCTATGTCACGCAGGATGGTGAAAGAATTCTAACGATACCACACACATTTAAATCTGCTCAGGCGTTTAGAAGTTATGGTGGAATAAACAATCATTACATACGTGAACCCTGAAAAAATCCTTTTTTTTGGGCAGTCGTGTAAAAATCATGCTTAAAGCCTATAATTGGGCAAGTTATAATCCATAAATATTAATATTCACAATTCGATTTTCGCCAATCGACAATCGCCACGGCCGGCTAGCCCCCGCACCGAATAGCGCCGCAAGTGCAACTCCGACATTTGCGACATGCACGCCGACAACGAGATGTCGCGACTGGTCGCAACTTGGACACGGGAAACTTATGTTAAGTGATGAATACTGTGTTTAACAGACCTTATAGCAGGGGAGCCCACGATACTAAACCAAGACCACGACTCAGGAGCAAAAATACCGGGTCAGCGTGCGTTTTTCATACAAACGAGACTACCAGGTGTTCTTTCTCCGCCATCTTGGTCCTCAGCTGCTCGTTGCGTGACTTTACCGAGTCTAGCTTCTGATGGAGTCCAGACATCCTCGTTATTTCATTGGCCTCTTTGGACTCGTTGCTGTCTCGACGGTCAGCTAAAACGGTTATGTATTTAAACCGTAATTCATATACGCACACTAAACCTATTTTAGTTACTTGAGTGTTATGCCGGCCTACACTCAGGAGCAAAACTACCGGGTCAGAGTGCGTTTTTCATACAAACGAGACTAATTTGAAACCTTGGTTCCTTGCCAGGGGTTGTTTTGAGTGAGGTTTAATGGTAGACAGTCCAAGGTTCAATAGAGGAGGTCAAAAGTTCTTAAGATACCTAACTGATCGCACAATCAGTTTACACCACAGCGGGAGAGTTTGGGTCAACATTTGGATTTCCTGACATTTTATTGCCATTTTAGATGGTTTTCTGAACAGGCACAATTCCTGCGTTAAAGGCAGATTCATTCAGTTGGGTATCCTAGGCACCTGGAAGTCCTGTATCGATGCTCAGGGTATTCATCATGAGATTTCACTAAAAGCATTCCCTGACGAGGAACCAAGGCTTCGAAATAGCCGCTTTAGTATGAAAAACGCACTCTGACCCGGTATTTTTGCTTCTAAGTGTAGTTCGATACGACTACCGGATGATATATGTATATTTAGTCTCGTCATTAATGGGGGAACATGAAATGGTGATGCTGCAATGCGAAAAACCTGCAGCATTACTTTTTTTTTTGTTTGGTGTCTAAAATGCAGCTGTGGTTTTTCTTTCACAGAAATTGATGATCTTTCAGATGAGCTTTGGTTTTATGAGGAGATCGATCATAAAATATACTTAAGATAAGATAAGACAAGATAAAGAGACATTTATTCGCAAAAAAACAAAACCACATTACATAGATACAAAAATATCAAGACACATAGAAATTGTTGCGAAACGGTCCCAACTCAGCATTCGCTAGCCGTAAAGCCAGCACCAGGTCTTCTGTTGGAACCGCTTGGTGAAAAGACGGAAAGTGACACACTTAACACAAAACAATGCAAAAAAAACATCAAGGATCAAACACAATCATTTGTTAAGTACGACGCATCGCTTCTAATGCTGCTGCCACTGATTAGGCCAATCAGGGGGGCTTGCAGCATTGCATTCTTAGCCCCCCCCTGTTCCCACTTGAATTTATAAAAATACGATGAAAAAAACGTCTCATGTGTGGGAATCCCTAAATTTTTTTTTTTTTTTTTTGTAAATTCGTTAGAATCTATATAAAAGGCAACCCTATCACTGACTTATATTATATCAACGTACAGCCGAAACTACTGTACCTAGAAACTTGAAATTTTATACAGGGGTTCCTTTCATGATGTAAGTGAGCACTAAGAAAGGGTTATTGGAAATTCACCCACTAAGGGGTTAAAATAGGGGGAGTAGCGCGAAACTAATTCTACGCATAAGAAGTCGCGGGCGTCCTCTATTAATACATATTTTGAAAAAAAAAAAAACAAACTGGCTATGTGTTACGGTTCAAAAGATACAGCTCTTGTAAGTTCGGACGGACAGACGGACAGCGCAGGCATATCGATAGGGGCCTGTTGGGCTACCCATTGGGTACGGAACCCTAAAAAGTACAGTCAGCAACAAAAGCTTGTCAGAAACTATTTCTACAAAACCTGAAACAAATTCTTTTTAACAGTACTTTACTCCATGCCTGCATGTAACTGTGAAATAACATTAAACAAAGCGTTCAACTTTAAAACTGTCCTTTTTAGAACTCTAAGCCATTTGTCTTGCAATTAACTACATTGTTTCGTCGTACTGGCCCGGGTTATTCTCCAACTCACTCCCCAACCCGTCAACGAACTATTAACCGGCGGAGTTAAGACGATTGTGAACCAACACTTAAATCGCGTACCTGTAAAGAAACCCATACAAGTTTAGCTCTGGACGGTAACGTTTCTCATTCCCTAATTCTAATCTATCTAAAAGTGAGATGGTTTAAAGAATAGCACCCGTTACTTTGTCTTGGGTTCGTGATTTGATCGTATCGAAAACGATAAACTGTTACTGCGTAATAAACTGTCGTTACGGCGGACGCTACAAATAATGCTTAGTTTGGATTCGTATGAGTTATATCCCGTGGAACTGGTAAACGATTCTTTAAAACGGCGAATTTAACCTGTGCCGTCAGAGCGTACCAGCAAACGTTAGCAAAGAAGGATGTGCATTCTCAATTAGGTAGTTTTTACCCATCGGGGAGCCCGCTCGTATGACTTTGCTCGCTCGATTCATTGTTTGACATAGAGCCGTCTTTAGCGTTATCGCCTGGAGCTAAATTTTAAACGCTGTAATACATTTGTGGTTAAATAAATTAAACTTCTTTTATAGCCGTTGCCCGAAGAATATGAATGTATGTATGTATGTCTAAATAATATATCACATCAACTGATCTAGTCCCAAACTAAGCTCTAAGCTTGTTTTATGGATTATGGGTACTAGACATCTATATAAGAACTTACTTATATGTATAGAAAATCCTTGTATATATAAAATACCCAAGACTTAAAACAAATATTTGCACTCAACTTAACTTACAAATATTTGCCCTAACCGGGAATTGAACCTGGGACTAACAACTAGGCTAACTGCGTCGTCAATGTATGGTTCTTTGTTTCCTCGTAGACCACGAACGGATGAACCCATTTTGACAAAACAAGGTGTTATAAGTTTTGTCTAAGCGTCGCGAGTGTCACTGGGAATTGAAAAAAAAACTAACTAAAATAACCGATATTATTTTACTACTAAAGTCATAATAATGGATTCGCAAACAATTAAAGTTTTAAAATTTAAAAAAAAACAGCAAACCATTTGTACGCGTAAACAGACATGAAAAAAGTATCTCACATCTTCCCCGAGTCAGACTTACACAAATGGCAAACTAAATACTTGGCCCACTTTTCTAACAAAACTATACGATACTATGGCCATATTGGTGGTATACAAAGTTGGGGAAAAGTTGCATTTTTTCTGAGAGGTCCGTTCGATGGCTCGCTCTCTCCCACGGGCACGCAGGCGCTGCTTCTCGCGGTTTTCTCGCCGCGGGGAGGCTAGAGTTAGGGAGGTTACCCTGGAGTAGGGAGAAATTTTGTGAAAGGTGAAAATGTGTAATGGTTTTAGTTTTGTTTTAATGTTAAAGGATATGTACGTGTGTTAACTCTGGTTTGTAATACAATATCATAATCATACAATTGCATTTAAATATTGTATAAAGCTAACTTTCAGCTTTCAGCTAACCATGAAATTGATACATTAATATGAATATTAGGGATTTCATTGTTCTGTCAGTCTAGGTAAGTAATGTGATATATTAATAAGTGCTCTATACATTATTATAAATAGATTGATTGACCTTAACATTTTCTTTTTCAAGGCAAGGATATTAAGTTATTTGTACCTACCATTTTTTTTATTTTGAATGATATCTACAAACACAATTTTACAATTGCGTGTAATTTGAAAATAAAGCCTTCAATTAATTGATTAATGTATTTTAAAAAGGGGCATTTAAAATGATATGTAACTTCCATGTACAACAACTTTATTCACCAAATAAATAAGAAGATTTAATTGAACTAAAAATAATCTTTAATGTTTACCTTACAACTCACAACTCAACTACAAAAACAGATCAACAAATACCAAACCCCATACTCAAAACACTCCATACCCCACAATTCAAATTCACCCCCAAAAATTACCAAAAATTTTCCCCGAACCGCGGTCGGGAAATCTCCCCACCACCCTAGCAACATTTCATCCCGTATGCTCTCAACCAGCAGTTTTGGCGGCGACGTCGGCCGAGATCGACGCGCGCTGCCCCGCGACGAATATGTGCCGATAGTGACTAGTGCTAGTGTAGTGGAGTGTAGTGAGTGGCCAGTTTTCAAACGTGAGTATTTACTATTAAATAATAAATTCAAACTTATTAATAAAGGCGCGTAATGTGGAACAACATTGTAATTTAGGCGCGCGTACTACGGTTTTTTTTGGATGTAAACAATGTTAAATATAGGTTGTTTTTTTTTGGTGCCGTTAAAATATTTTGTGTTATTTTGTGACACTTTTTTGGAACGCTTTTTTTGTACGAGATTAAGGCGGAAATAGTTTTTTTAAATAATTTTTCAGTTTATTTTAGTTTTAGTTTTTTTCGTTGCATATTATGGCTCGTTGGAAAAGCCAATAAAATGAAAATATTATTACAATAAACGTTTAAAAAAGTACTACAGAAAAAAAAAACAGTTAAATTATTTAAAGTCATGATAACCTTTTTTTTACACTGTATTTATATATCACGTAAAAGCAAAAAAACATAATATTACAATGAGACGTCGAGGACGTCGTAACTTTGTGTGACCTACAGACACCCTGACCGAAATCTACGTTATATTCGTTACACAGTAAGAAATTTACAAAATCAATATGCATTGGTACATCTACATAGAATTCGTTTAGAAAAACTCATGTCAGAATACACAGTGTTCTATAGCTTAAAAAAAACAGGTGTTTTTTTGTATTGCAATTCTAACACAAATTCTTGCACGCTAAATTGCATTTTAATAAAAAAAATGTTAGGACTATTGGCAAAGTAATTTATTAAAAAAACACCCAAACATGTGTGTAATTGATACAATTCAAACTCATAACATCGTATGGGTAAAGTATTTGCACCACTTGAGTAACAGGAACCAAATTACATTTCCGTCTTTAAATAAACCTCGTCAACAACAGTGCTGTAACTTTGTTACTAATTGTCCCAGTAAGTTATATTTTAGTATGTTGCTTCACTCTGTACAGCGTCAAAGCTTCGCCCGTGAGTTAAAAAAAAGTTATTTTTGGACGTAACAGGTAACGTATCTATAAACAGATTATACGGAAATATACATTTGTGTTACGTCTATTAATTTATTTTAATACTTAATTGCAGCAAACTAAAATAGATTATTTTGCTTTACTGATGCCAATTCGTTTAATAATGTATACTATAACAATCGCCCCTTTAAATCCCTTTGAAGCGAGAAAAAAACATGTTTACTGTTAGTTTAGAAGAACTGCGCATTTTTCGTGGAAATGTTTTTCTTTTCTGCAATAAAGAAAAATACACCCTTTATTATGACTCACATCGAATACACAAAAAAGATAACTAACCGGATAAAGTTAATTTTGTGTCATTATTTTTTCCGGGTAAGTGATCCTTTTTTGTTTTCTTTAAAACCTCTTACTAAATTGCCAAATCTATTTAACCGTTCTCAAGTGATGCCTTTTCCAATGATAGTTCATTGGAAAAATTATCTTTATTTTTAATAGTTAGAATAATTAATACCAACATTTTAAGATTGTTAAGACTATTTTTAAATATATATTTTTATATCGAAATACTAACACGCAATTCTATCATAATATTTTACTAGCCAAAGTTTCCATGGACTATGAATCACATGATCTTGTTTTCAAGTGCCCGTATTTTTACGCTCTGGTTAGTTAGGTATTTGTAGCCATAGTAAGAAATGATGTTTTACCTCATAAAGGTTTTAATTTTATCGTTTCTACACCCTATTTCCATACAAAAGTGCTCGTTTCATAAGTACTGAACTTAAAAATGTATGAACAAAAATAAACGTAATTTTTCGTTCTTTTTTAATAATTCCAACATTATAAATACGTAAAAAGCGTGAGATTAAGATGAAAAAACAAAGATTAGGAAAAAACATGGTGGCCCCGTAATAACATAATCTTTTTCCTGGAAAACTCTTTCGTTTATGGTTTTTTTAGGACGGATTAATCCGAGCGAGACTATGGTAATTTATTTATTTAATTTTATTACACAAGAAAACCCGGTTGAGACCATACTCAGTGTAGGGTTCCGAAGCCGTTACTATACAAAAACTATCTCAAAAACGAAAAACAATTAACTTATTCTCTGTTAAAGTTATTTGGTTTTCGATGATTTTAGTGAGTATAAACAATTTAGCCGCCTGTATCTCAGAAACCAATGAACTATACTGAGTTGTAATGGTTTTAAAATTCGTTATATATATTTACATTACATTCACTTAAGATATTTTTGTAGAATTATGAGTCTATGAGCTAAGCTCGGACGGACGGACGGACGGACATGGCGAAAGTATAAGGGTTCCTACAGAATAGCGGTCATTTCTTGATCTTCTTTCCATAGTATATAAAACAAAGCCTCTTTCCGCGTCTGTATGTCTTTCTGTCTGTCTGTATATCCGCTAATTCTCCTCTACCTCCTAAACCACGCAACGGATTATGATACGGTTTTCAGCATTCGTTAGAGAATTTTTCACGGAAGGTTTCTAGTCGTGAAAAATGCGATTATTAGTAACGTTGAGTATACGGACTTTTTAAATTTTCTACTTTTGAAGATAAATATAAAACATTATATCAATCCGGGTACTTGATGACAACTATTTAAATAATCGGTTATACTTTAAATTAAGTATATTGTATTATTATTAACCGGAAAAGATCCCATATGGGATAAGTTCGCCTATCTTGTAATATTATATGGCAATAAAAAGTTAACATACATTATTGTATTAAGGAAAAGAGGTGCAGAATTACCCTTGCATTATTATTTTATGTATACATCTGTTTATAAAAATATATAAATCTGTTTTTGCTATGAATACTTACTCACATTGTTCATGAGCAGTTTTAGTGAGACTATTTTTTATTTTTATAAAATGGAACTACAAAAAATCATTCCCGGGATGGAACTAGTGGGAACAGAATTCCCACTAGTTCCATCAATGGATCTGTCAATGGAACTAGAGGGAATAGACCTGCACACCTGAAGAGAATAACACCACCTTTGTTTGCCCTGCATAAATTACACCTGTATCCGGCATGAAGTAGTGCTCGTTTTCCTTTTTGGCTGTCTATAAGAACTGGTGGTTCTGTATTCATATATATATATATATATATATATATATATATATTATTTTTTTTCTTTGCCCCGCGGCGAATTGAACAGCTACTACCGCGGGAATATGGCGTTTCCACAATGAAGTGATTTCGCCAGTGTCAAGTATGTATAAGTATAATCAATATAGCAATAAAACACAATCCAATGTTCTCTAGGAAGATTGGGGGCAACGTTGTACGGTGATATGTAGGACAGTGGCCAAGATAGTTTTAACCTCTGTACCACTGCGAGCCCACTTGAAACGAGAAGTAAGATGCCAGGATACACGAAATAAGTCCAAGTCTTCTATCACTGTGCAACACAAAGGCATTAAAAGTACAAATCACTAACAGAAAAGAACTTTGAACACCTAAATACACAAAAATAAAAAGTGAAACAAATTACACATCCGCCATCTTTTGACATTGCAAATGGCCCGCCTGTGTTCATATTATTTGCAACGCTACTATGAGCTTCTAAATTATCCATGTTGAAAAGCAATATACTAATGTCACTCGTCACTCATAATATCTGAAGTACTTATTGTCTTTAACGTCATACAAATTACTAAGTGGCCAGTATTATTAATAATCGTACTTACTTTATATATTACATATGTCAATTGCTAAAGTATATATGGATATTTATATGTTAATGCCCCCTAATAAAACCCCTACCTATCTATCTATCTTGTCAATAAGTCGGTGGCCTAGTGGCTTATGGGGTCGACTCGTGATCGTAAGGTACCGAGTTCGAACCCCCGCGGTCACTATGTACCAGTTTTTCTAACTAAAGTTACAGTGAAGGAAAAACATCGTGAGGAAACCTGCACGTTCGAGCACCTGAGTGTGTAAGAGGGTAATTGCATAAAAGATCCCAAAGCGCAGAAGTGTCGGATACACGACCCGAAAGATCCCATCTGTAGAAAAGTTTACTTTTCAGTCCACTCTAATACTGAGATTTGGTTCATAAGTTACATGCAAAGTTTGACCTAAATATGTTCAGTCGGACTTGTGAAAAACCTCGCAAAATATATAAAAGGAATGAATAATGGAAGAAGTACGATACTAGAAAAGTTTGGGTTGAGGGACGCAGTAATTTTATATTTAAAATCTGGGAAAATTCTGCTCGGGATTATTTTTACGAGTACAATTTTATGATCTGTGAATTTGTTATAATGTAGACTTAGAAAGCGTTCCCTTTTAATTGCAAATTACTTTAAAAAGCGTCCTTATTAAAGTTAAATTGACTGTGATGTTTCTTCGGCCGTTTTTAATAAAAACTTCGACATTAATTAATTTTAAATTTATATCCTTTATGAGTTTTGTGCTTAACTTTTTCCCGTTCAAAAAGAATTAAACTGAAAACAGTTAAATTTTCGAGTTTTGATAGTCTTAGAATATTTTTTCATTCTATTTTTGCAATGGTCAGTATCTATCGCAATATATATCGATTTGGCATTGATATACACACATTACGACCCCACTTTCAAAAAAACTCGTAACTGATATTTCGAAATGCACGAGTTTGAACTTAATACTGTTCGCTTTTAAGTTTAAAATCGTACGTAACGAAATATGAGATAGGAGGCTTTTGCAAAGTTATGACGATTTTCTCGATGACGTAACGGTAACGTAATGGTTTGGAGGATTTTTAAATACACATTAATAAATTTCGAGTACTATTTATGTGTGCCTCATATGCAGTATTTGTTATAAATCAGCACATATTTTGTATATTAAGAAAGTACTGAAGTATCACTTTACGAATACCCCTCCCACGCCCCTCTCACGTCTAATCTGTGAAGAGGTCGCTTTCGTTTTATAAGTAGATAGTGAACTATAAAAAGGAAGTACTGAAAATACAAAATAAGGAAAAAAAAACTTCAACAGTAAAATTCTAATTCTGTAGTCATATCCATATTACGGATATCGTTCGACATTATTTTGACATAGTTTGCAACCGTCGACCGCCCGTTTATAATCTATACTATTTATTATTTTTCGTTTCAAAGTATCCCCTGTTGTATTGTTTATATAACATTACTATCTAATAAATAAGACTTATCATAAAGTTGATAATACGATAGAAAGTATAAAGCAATAAGGTTTTACCAAGTAGGATAGAGCCTCATACTGGAATTTTATAATGACCATCGTGTAGCTACGTCTACGAGCGTAGCGCGTCCGTGCGTAGCCTTAGCCGCTGCACGCAATTTGTATGGAATCTTTTGCCACTCAGCCTCGATACAAGCTACGATCGTAGCACGTTTGTAGAATGCGCTACGAACAAATTTTTCGGTTTCTTGATAGGATGTAAAGCGAAGGTTAAATCGCTGTCAAAAAAAAAACCATACCAATTCCGTTTTTTTTTGGAAAGCCATTAGCCTAATGGAACCCTGACCCCACTATAGAACGGTGTCACAGTGACTTTATAGAACATTTTGTTTGACACTCCTTACGACTTGAATCATAACGTCAGTAATGACATCGTTCATGAATCATGATAATTATACAACGTATTAAAAAAAATCAAAATCAAAATAGATTTGCAGCCATGAAAATTGATTCAAAAGTGATTTACCATCTAGTTTTATTACAAATTTGAATACTGGTCTTTTAGACAAATAGGGGCAAAAATGCAAGCGAGTTAATTATAAATTACAAAAGTGTATTTCTTCTTATTTTTGTGTGACTATAAAGCATTTTTTATTTATTTTATGAATTTATTTAAGGGGAGACATATTTTATAGCATTTTGTATGGAAATTCTTAGCTGCACAATCTCCTAATGTCACATAAATCATTATTTGAATGGCCATATTTTAGACTATTTTTGGTACAAGGGACCTCAGAAGGATAGATAAAAAACCCCTGAAACCGATTTCCATAAAATCATAGTTAAATTTCCACCAATAAAACGAGTTTTATTAAAAAAAAAGTATCCAAATCGATTCATCCGTTTTCACACATTCAACCAACAATCCCTCTTTCTGCATCGGTGGTTAAAAACAAATCAAAAAGAACCGCAGCCGCAGTCAGTCCAAGATGGAGCTTTTACTTAAAAGCTAAGTCAACCAATCTGCTCAAGATACCGAGCTTAAATAAAACTGACCTCAGTCCATCTGAAACGTGACAGAACTAAGATCCAGGATACAGCCAATATCCCCTACTTCCACAGTTAGGGCGCTTATAGTCTAGCGTTTTTGTACGTTCATAAACGACGCGCTTGTAAGGCTGTCGACGCGCGAGCCAAGACAACCTGACTCATAAATAAGGAAGATTCATGTTTTTTTTTTACAGCTTCAATAATAGTTGATTCATGTAACAAACAGCTGTCAAAACAACCAAGATCAAGCCAACAACAATTTGTTCCTATCTGTTTCTAGCAAAACAGAATTTGACATGAAGTTTACATGGCCTGTTAAATGACCTCACAGTGCATATCGGATTTCTCTGTCTAATCGCTGTCTAATTACTAGTTTAAAATGCTTGTATCATCCGTATTTAAGGCCAGTTTTAATTTTAATTTCATCTTATTTACGGCATTTCTCATATTTGATTAAAAATGCGATTTAAAAAATCCATGCATAGTCCCAAACACGCCGTCAGAACGAGCGTAAAACGCTCAGAAAAAAACGCTTGTCTGAAACCGCTCTTGCAGCAACAGGGCAAGGCTAGGGTAATCCCATGTTATCCCCTCCACGGTACGTTTACATTGCGCACAGGTTAATTTGGATTGCAGCTGTATTTAATTAAAGTTCCGGGATTTGTGTTTGATTGGACTGCGTACAGAGCTAACGTAAGAATTTGATATTAGGTTTATTTAATACTAGCGAGTTGGTTTCGCTTCTCTTCGTTTCATGTGAGTCCGCATTAAAATCTGTTGCTTAATTTCAAGGATGTAAGCGTTCATAGAGAGAGACCAAATGCCAAATATAATCAAATCATAATTATGTGCAGCCAAGGGCATTTATATGTGTATATTGGCAGTGGCATAAACGTGTATAGATATTTTTGACGTCTTGGGAACGTATATATATTTATGTCCTTGATTGTTCGTTTGTCTGTAAGTAATTTATTGTACAAACAGGAAAAAAACAAACCACAAAATAGATAGAAACACAAGAGGTATATATAAAGGCGAACTTATCCCTTTAAGGGACCTCTTTCAGTTAACCTTTGAGCGATTGGGAAATAACATTATTTTCGATTAGAAACTTTCCTTTTACTTCCCTTATAGTTCTAACGTAACTTGCGACAAGGATTTAAATTATGCATTTAATATAAAACTCTTGTAAAACAGGGTTTTGACAACCAACAATCACAACAACCAACAATGGTGGTGGCAGGATCTTGTGCTGGGCCCGTCAGGATCGCTACCACCATCTTATCCTTTAACCCCAACCAGCATTTGTCTTGTTGTGTTCTGGTGTGGGCATAAGACAGTTAAATAAATAGGCTCGTGTCCTGAAAAAATCTAATAAGCCCGTCATTTTCGTTATCCAAATATATAGATCACATATTTTTTCTTTTGTTAATTAAACGAAAAATGACGTTCATAAAGTGCATTGAAGTTTCGGGTGACGAACACCTTCTCTCGAACTTGTATGCGCGTTATATTTCGATTGATTTGATAATGCAAAAAATACGTGTTCAATATATTTCGATAATCTTATTGACGGATTATTTAGTTTTTTTACCCAGGAGACACCCCTATTGTTAGCATAGAGGCATTCTATCTTAGTCCTCAGGGTTGGCAACGCATTAGCGGTCGTATGATTGTATTCCCAAAAATGCAATTGTCCATAAGCCATAGATCCCACTTACCATAAGGCGGCCTGTGATCTGGCACGTCATAAGAAAAATATCAAAATACACGCTTCAAAAATTGGATGTGTTTAGTTCGGAACTTTAAGGTGTTTCCTATTTCAAAATCATAGAAAGGAGTGAATATTGAATTAGTGCGTACGTTGAGCCGAGCGTTACAAAGCTTACACATTCTGATTATATACGAACGCTCCCAGTGGGGACGCTCCTTTACAGTCAATTCATAAATATAGCAATCAAATAGCATACCTTTACAAATAACTAGCTCCATCTGTCGTGTGGTTTAATCATGCACCCCCCTCCCCACCCTGGTCCCACACGGTAGCCTTTTGAGCTGCACTGCGATCTCCCTATTTGTTGCGGATGCTTTTGGTATGGGAAAACTACAGCAGGACACATTTATATTTGATTTTTGGCTTAGTTGGTAGTGACCCTGTCTTCGAAGCTAGCTGGGTTCATTTCCCAGTATAGGAAAATGTTTGTGTGGGAGTATATTCCTGAGTTTTGGATGTTTTCTACGTATTTAAGTATGTTTATAGTTCAGGAAATATGAATCAGGGGTCTATAAACTTTACTTAGATCCAATGATGGTCTTGTCCGAAGTGCTAGTAGATTCACTCCATATTACGTGTCAAAGAGCCCTCATGTGGCCAATTTACTGAATAAATATTTAGAATATTGACATTTACTTTTTTAATAGGACGACACGCATCAGACTAGTACTGACAAGATAATCTACGGATTCGAGAGGATGGAACAGTAGAACTTCTCCATCTATTCGCTGAATAGTGACTTCTGCGCTGAAATAGAGGTTCTGACGAGGGAGCTCCACAAGATTCACCAGGATATTGGTACCATGACGGACTTCTTTAGATACTGAATATTAATATTGTAAATTATGACTTTTGAATTTTGTTAATATCGAACAAGGTAATCGTAAAACTGCTCTCGTTCTTCAAACAGCACAGTGGGTTGAAAGGTTTAGTTTAAGGTTAGCTCCGGTAAGTCTTAAAGGAGAAAAAAGATCGCAAAGTGGATAACAGACGGCCTTAGAGCTTAGTTTGGGACTAGGTCAATTTGTGTAAATGTCCTTCGGTATTTATTTATTTAGGTGTTTCTACCAGAGTAACTCATAATAAGCCAATTTGGAGAAACTTGGAGAAACTTGGGCCAAGTGGGCGTTTAAATAAAATGCTGCAGAAGAAGAAGTACAGTCGACTTCAAATAGATGTATTCACTTTTGGACCTTATTTTTATTAACATGCAATAAGCAAGTAGCTAAACTGAAGTGGCAGTGGGCGGGGCACATTGCTCGCAGGACTGATGGCCGATGGGGTCAGAAGGTTCTGGAGTGGCGTCCGCGGAACGGAAGACGAGCTGTAGGTAGGCCTCCAACAAGATGGAGTGACGACCTCGTCAGGATCGCGGGACCAAGGTGGATGCGAAAAGCACAAGACCGGTCTGAGTGGAAAGCCTTGGGGGAGGCCTATGTCCAGCAGTGGACGTCTTTCGGCTAACAAGATGATGATGATGATGAAGCAAAAGGTGAACCACTGGATACATCTCTTTGTCTCTTTTGTCGACTGCACATGTCTTATTTTGTGACTAGTTCATTTTGTTCGAGATTGGCCCCGATATTTATTTATTTAATTTAAATCGGTCTAACCGTTTGTTGCGATTCCACGGCGACACCGTTTTAAAAAAAATTGGTGTGGATACAGCTTGAGTTGCAGAAAAGAACATAGGTTACTTTTGATATCAGAAAATTTAAAAGTTTCCCAGGGAATAGTACTAGCTGACTTTACAATGACGGATTGTCAGGGAACACTTTAAAATTCCAAATATTGAATTGTCTGAAATTTCATTTTTCCGAATCCGTTATGCTGTAGCTATTTTATATTAAATGCTCAACTTTATTGCTATATGGTGTTAGGCTAGGTTTGAATTATAAGCGATACGAGTATGAATTTTAGTAGTAACTTCGATCTGACTGCAAGTTTCATTGCGAAGTAGTTCAATGTTCCACGCGGCCGGACTAATCTCCCGAATAAGCCCCCTCTCACTCGAGCCTTACTTATTCTAAATGAAGTGGCTGAGAAGACTGATTTGTTCTCATGTTCCTTGTGTGAATTCACCAAAGTGACTTTCTATGTTATAATGTACGATATGAATAGACAGTAAGCCAGTTTATACTATCGCATTGGGTGTCCTGTAGTGATAGTGTAATTTGTTAAAAAATAAATAAATAATAATTATAATAATAATTCATCAATAGCCTATTTAGTACACCAATCCATATCACTTCATTCATAGAACCTATTATTAATATTCCCATCCTTCTTAAATAGTTTTACACTAACCGGTGGTTGTCCGTGGGAGCATACTTCTATAGTTTGACCTCAGAGACAATCGCCGGTTGGTGTCCCATAACTTTACTAAATTAAACTTCTCTAAAGGGCCTCTGTGTGTTGGCTTCGGCTCCATGTATGCCTTCCAAAAGTCCGGGACTCCCATAGTCCTGTGATTGGTAAAGACATACAAATAATAATAATCGAGAAATGCTCGAAAATTTCTAAAAATATTCTTAAAGTTTGTATGGGAAGAAGATCCTCAAAGCTCTCAAATGTTTCCAATAATATTCTCAGAATATTTCGTAAATTCTGAGATTTCTGTTCAATTAAAAATCACGACTCTTCGGAATTATGTAGTGTACCCGGATTATATATTGTATGTTCGTGTGTATGTCCTACTGTATTGTGTGTCCTGTTGTCCGCCCCTAAGTAGGTCATTGGAGTTAATTGTACTTAAGGCATGTAGTTTCTCGGGTTATTTTTATAGTGAGACGTTACTCGAATCCTCCTCGTTTCTCTTTCTACTAGCTCTGGAATAACATTCCTTTTTTACTTTCTTTCGTGACGTTTATTTTGACGTCGAATAAATAACTTCATTCATTTGTCAGTTTAACTTAAGAACCGAAGGTTCCTTAGTCATCAAAAACTGTTTTATTTTCACTTAAACAAAATGAAATAGCAGGAGAACTAAGGTTACCGACATAGCCGAAGAATAGCTAAACTGAGGTGGCAGTGGGCGGGGCACATTGCTCGCAGGACTGATGGCCGATGGGGTCAGAAGGTTCTGGAGTGGCGTCCGCGACTCCGCGGACCGGGAGACGAGCTGTAGGTAGGCCTCCAACAAGATGGAGTGACGACCTTGTAAGGATCGCGGGAGCGCGGTGGATGCGGTCTGAGTGTGGACGTCTTTCGGCTGACATGATGACACAAAATTAATTATATTTCTCACTATAAATTATTAAAAAGAATGTGAAGAACTTAAACAGCACTGCATCTTAAGATTTTATTTACACCGATTTATTTTAGAGCCGATATTTCAACCTAACCGATTTTCAATAATTCGATGGGTAAAGCAATCGTCCTTTTTTTTGTTTTACCTCCACGGATCCATTAATTATTTTTTATTATTGCGCCTATCTGACACTTTGATTTTAATGTTATTAAAAATTCAATTTTAATCTTGACGCAATTAATTAACCGAAAATATAAATATACCTATGTGACTAAAATATGTAAGTATATGTACCGCTATAAAAAAAGAAGACCCTGCACAAATGTAGCGGAAAGTCTTTGCCCCACCCGTCCCCTAAAACCTAGCTAAAAACCGCATCTAAATCGGTTCATCCTTTACGGAGTTAAGATGCCACAGACATACATACACACACACAATAAACTTATAACACGCCTCTAATTAAGAAGGGGCTAAAAAAAAACCATCGTCAGCACGTACCATCAAGGACTTTAAATATTAATCCATCATAGAACCTTGTCATAATGACAGCATCAAAAGACGAGATAGAAAATACACAGACATTAATCGTTGGTTTAATGCGACAAGGTTCAATAGTGACCGCACAATCTAAAATGCCAAAATCAAAACCTCGTTACTTTAGTTCCTCGTAAACTCACAATCAGTCGTAAGTGCTAACTAAAGTTAACAGTTATAATTTATGGATACAAAATAACACAAGCCCAAACATAGCTCAAAGTCTAGACCAACACGAATCTAGGCTATGTAAAGTCTGATTCTCGTGTTGGTGTTGACTGAAGCAATTCAAACTTGGCTGACCGTGATATCAATACTCATAACTTACATACTCATACATAATACGTTCAGAAACAATAAGCAAATGCTCTATTTTAAATGACCTGTATCTGTGGTAGTACTTTAATGTTAACATTGATGTTTTACATAAGTAAGCGTGTGTTAGCTGTTTTCTTCTGTTTGTCATTCTATTCTATTCTATTCTACGTGTCATTAAAGTATCGGTTCATGCTGTAGTTGCATCTTAATGATCACTTTAAAGTATTGGTGACCTGTACTTTAATGTGAACATTAAGATACAGGTACAATTATGATATAGGGTAACGACACGACGGATACAGCTTTCTAACATATTGTGGAAAACTTATGATATGCATTATATAATAGCTTAGCGTGGAAAATGCATGAAAAAAAATGTTTTCAGTTTTTTTAGGACAAATAACAAATGAATAATGACATTTTATTCATCACTCGCCACATATTTCAATTGCTTCTGACACTATGTCGTCGATGTCGCCCGTCTGTAAGTGCAAATAAGACCGAATATAGATTAAAATAACAGCAGAAAATTTAATTGAATTTTCCAAGAAAAAAAGAAACGGAAGAATTGTTAATGTAGATAAAATTATACTGTATGAGATTGTACGCATAATGAGGCATAATGCACCGGTCACATAATTACCTATTTTAAACTTTCGTGTTTCCCTCTAACATTAGTTTAATTGGGGTTAGGTAAATATTGACCTTTTTGTACGTGTTACCGTGTTCATCATCATCATGTCAGCCGAAAGACGTTCACTGCTGGACATAGGCACTCAGACCGGTCTTGTGCTTTTCGCATCCACCGCGCTCCCGCGATCCTGACGAGGTCGTCACTCCATCTTGTTGGAGGCCTACCTAGAGCTCGTCTTCCGGTCCGCGGACGCCACTCCAGAACCTTCTGACCCCATCGGCCATCAGTCCTGCGAGCAATGTGCCCCGCCCGCTGCCACTTCAGTTTAGCTATTCTTCGGGCTATGTCGGTAACCTTAGTTCTACTGCGGATATCATCATTTCTGACCGTGTTAAGTGCCATTAAACGAGTTGACCGAGTATGGAGTTCTTTAAAAGGGTAGCAAGAAGGTTTTTAAAGGGTCGGCAACGCGCATGCGATACTTTTGGTATTGCAGCCGTCCAACGGATACGGTAAGGTATAAAAAAAGTACTTTTCACTTCTACCGAGTAAGTAACGTTAAAGAAACTGTGTAAGTATGTCGAATAATATCAGCGCCCTCTATGTATTAAGTACCTACTTTTTTTTATTTTTTTTATTGCATGTGTATCGTTACTGGGATCTGAGACTCTTAGACATTTTGAAATATCAAAACTGCAATCCTAACACCTCAAATGCGTTGCCAGCCCTGAGGACCGAGATGGAATGCCTCTATGCTAGTAATGTCACCGGTTGTCTTATCCCCACACTGGAACACAACAACGCGAACACTGCTGCTTGGGTTAATGGATAAGATGGTGGTAGCGATCCGGACGGACCCTGCACAAGATCCTGCCACCACTAATTTGATAGTTAGTTGACATTGACTTTGACTTTCGTATCATCATTGAGTAGGTTAAATAATGTATGAAAACGCGAGTTTATTTTAAGGGTTGTTTGTGGAAAGAAGTGCTCTCTGCCTACCCCTCTGGGAAACAGTTGTGATTCAATGTGTTACGGATAGATTCAGAACAAAGGCGATTGGAAAACGTGACGTACTTATTATTTAAAATGTTAATGCTCAAAAACAAGAAAAAAATACCGTAAAAGTCACGACGGATTTCTAAACTCGTCGTTTTTATCTTTGGCAAAAGCAACTCGTAAGCCATAATTGAAACAATCTTCTAGAATATTATAATAACTATCCCTCATCTCAAACAACCCTTAGAGTACCCTCGGAGTTTAAGTTAAAACATAATATGCTAAAAGGTTTGTAACGAGTTAGGTATTCTATCTTAAAGACCCTTAGGCCACATTCTTAGAATTTCATCAACTTTGGGCTAGATTTAGGGGACGGACGGACCAAGCTTTATTATTAAAAATAGGTAGATCACTTGAAGGATTATTTGAGCATGTACGTACATCAATTCAGCATTTTGAAACAGTTATTGGTTTTTCCCTTTTTTGTTCCTTTTGTGTCATTATATTTTCTATTATTAAAAAAGAATACGATGTAAGTAATATCATTGTAAATTTAATGAACAATTCGTTAGCTAATAGAAAAAGTAAGTAACGGAATTCAACACGTCTTAAATAGAATTGCTAACTTTTTTAGAAATGCTTATTTCAGTATAGTTTTAAAGCAGGGAGCCTGCGTTTCGTCAAAATATTTTTGGTCAAATGCATCATTTCCCAATTTTTTCATTTGCCAAACCAATGTTACATATTTTTTTCAGAATTTACTTTAGTACCATCGTGTAGAACCTAAAATATTTTGACGAAACAAAGGTAACCCTTTAAAGCAATTGTACTGGTTTTAGGGGGGGGGGGGGGGGGGGGGGTCGGCATTAGCTTAACTGCGACGACTACGTTCACGACATGGTCAGCCTTGCATGGAGCACAGGGGGCCTAATATTCTTGCGTTGATCGCGTGACAAAATGTGTATAAAACATTCGTCACTTTCTGACACGTAATCACGAGAGGGACGGATGCTTTATCCACGTTCTCTCACGCGATAAACGCAACCATACTAGGCCAGCAGGATAAACCGTAGTTACTCTTCAAACAAAGGTATATCGTGCGGCTTGCATGTGTGCTTGCACCGTACGCACCTCGAGTCCTCACAAGCACACTCAATACAATCATTATCGTTCCAACGGTTGTCAAGGCATTTGCAGTGTTAATATTGAAAAAATGAATTTGAAATTACAAACTTCTATGGGTCTCAGATCCTGTGTGATTTGTCTTCTCCGTGCCGTAAATAGAACTTTAAACTTTAAAGTGGTGTTGCCAAAGGCAACATTGACAAAGTGGTTCATTACAAGCAACCACTACTTACTTAACGAGCCGAGCTTATATATCGCTGTCGCATTTAAGCGGTGAAAGCTTAAAAGTAAGTAAGTTAAGCAAGATATAACTAAGTAAAAACGCGTGGGTTAAGCTTAGGGGATTTTAACCCTATCTCCCTCCATTAGGAGGGGTTAGTTAATTATGTATCCACCCTAACCTACCGATTGTACCCTGCTCATTCCCAAAATAGGTACCAGGATTTTAAAACACCAAAGTGATCTGTTTATGACGTTCCAAAAACACCAGAATTTAAATATTGGTTAAAGAAAAAACTAATAAATAATAATCCGACGTACTAGCATGAAGAAGTTGATTGCATGAAGATATACCCTATTGTAGTATGTATGTAGAAAAAATAATACCCTAATTCGAAATTTATTAACGGTATTCCAATATTATAAAACCTGGTATTTTTAAATTTAGAATTACCATTCCATTGGAAACTGTCGTTTTAAAAATGTTCTTTAAGTTCATTTTTGTCGGAGTAAATGCATTATGGAGCCCCAAGGCTGTACAGACCATACTATGCTCACTTATAGCGGACTTAGACAGTACGAACAAGACATCACAGTAAACTATGTAGCACAAATTCCTGTAGCCAAGTGACCTCCCCTTCTACCAAGTGGTCTGCCGTCTTCATACACGGCTTTATGTATAAATTCAGGACAATTTTCATAATTACGCAAAGTTACAGGGACTTTACTGGACCGTTAGAGTTAGTTAAATGTCTGGTAAACTATGCTTCTCTTGAGTGCCGTGTGTGTTTTATGTCGTTTGTTTTCTTTGTAATTAGTCCGGGGGGGTAGAATTATGAAGTGTTTAAACGTGCTTAATTTCTAGGGGTGAGAAGGGCACTTTGTACCTACACATACAAGGTTTTAGAAGTAAGAACTAAATAGGTTTTGCTCAAATTCAAATTCAAATTTATTTATTTGTCACATGGTATTAGTCGTAAAGTTAAACCGCTTGTATTCAGCGTGCAAGTAAGTAAAAAAATATTGTAAATATTCTATTTTCAAAATACTTTTCAAATGAATAAAGTCTAGTCAACAACACGAATTCATACCCCTAAATATTCCTTGACAGGTGTGGAGCGCTTGCGTTAAAAACGGCACGGATACGATGCGTCACTGCGATTCCGTACCGTCACCGTTTTTTAAGCATTGGTATGGGCGTACCTTTAGTCTAATAATATTAGTATTTTGTCTCGTTATTAAAAATGAGACTGTTCGGTAAAAGAGTATTCTGTCAAGTTCCTTCCCCAAGTTTTAATTAAAACAAAACGTCACAAAACAAATGACACGTAACGCAACACTGCGGCGTCCAAGTGGTGGAATGATCTCCCTCCTCCTATCCGAGGAGTGTCTAGCAGGTGCACCTTTAGGCGCAAGGCTATTGTTGACACTCCAGAAATCCTAGCCCCCATCCAGCACCACACATTAATATTTCAATCAGTTGCTTTTAAAATTACCGTTTAATTCATCTTTAGTTTTATCAAGGCTGTATATCGGTATTTATGTATGCGTTTTATTATTATTTTTCGCTATAAGTATTATGTAAGTAGTTTACACGTATACTATAGTATGTTCTCACTCGAGCCTTATTTATTTTGAATCAAGTGGCTGAGAAGACTGATTTGTTCTCATGTTCTTTGTGTGAATTCACCAAAGTGACTTTTTATGTTGTAATGTACGATATGAATAGGCAGTGAAACAGTTTATACGATATATATATTGGTATACTATCGCATTAGGGTGTCCTGTAATGATAGTGTAACGTGTTACTAGGTAAATAAATAAATAAATAAATAATAAATGTTTGTACAGCGTTCCTTGAGTCAATACACAATACAATACAATACAAAACACTTTATTGAACACCAAACAAAACATTACAGAGATCCAGTAAAATTAAAACAAAAACAACAGGTAAACA
This sequence comes from Acleris sparsana, assembly GCA_923062465.1. Taxonomy (NCBI): domain Eukaryota; kingdom Metazoa; phylum Arthropoda; class Insecta; order Lepidoptera; family Tortricidae; genus Acleris; species Acleris sparsana. The sequence goes on from OV281307.1 coordinate 1,668,414, forward strand.
ACAGGCGGTCTTATCGCTAGTTAGCGATCTCTTCCAGACAACCTTAACAGGGACATGGTGTCGAACAAAAATATTTTACACAGTAGGTGGCGCAGACTTCACGCAAGCAATAACAAGACACTTTTTGTAAATAGATAGGTAAATACATACAAATACACACAAGATATATACTATTAGCATAAATAAACAAATAATTATAAATAAATACATAGATAAATACCAATATATCCACATCAGAGAAAACAATAAAAAGACAGCCACACGATAGAAATTGACGGAGACAGAACAATTATGACTGCGACAAAAAATGCTCATGAAGAAGTTTCTTAAAGATAGGTAAAGATTTAGCCCGCCGCAACTCCACAGGAAGGGAGTTCCACAGTCGGACAGCTTGAAAAGTGAAGGAATTGAGGAAATGAGGGAGTCACTGCTGGTACTGGCTGAAAATCAGCGCTGTAGGTGTCTGACACCTCAGCATTTTGCTGAGCCAGTGTCCGTTTCACCGCCGCAAGGACACACTGCGTTTGTGTAATGCGTGTCTTATGGTTGGTGAATAAATGTATTTCTTCTTCTTCTTCTTCACTGACACTGAATTACGAATAACCTAATTGAATTGTAACTTTCTTTAATAGAGAGTTCCTTTATAGCAGGTAACCGTTGGATATAACGTGCGAAATGTAATAAGTGAACAGTCTTAATCTACCGATGGGTCAGTAAATTAACTCCATACTAATAAATTAAGCCAGGCTCCGTGTCATACACGCTGACATAACCCTCTCTTATATACCTAGAGTAAGGGTTATCTGACTAATTGGGGAGATGATTCAAGATGGCGATTATCATTAGGCAAACGGAGTATAATAAAACTAGCCGTCGCCCGTGACTCCGTCTACCCAGAAGTCGTTTATAACACTTAAATATATCCTTTCTTTATAACCTTAAACGTTCCGATTTGTTGCTCTATGGAAGATTTAAGAGCCATAGAATCCGTACACCATGGTTTATGGCTGGCTAAAGGCCGTAACTAATGATAGCGTATTGGCCCACACCATGCACGGTTCACAAAGGAGGGATGAGGGGGGGGATACATAATTAATGGAGGGTCAACGGGATCAGGGTTTGGATTACTAACACTGCATTTGTTTACGGGTAGTGCGGTTAAATCCGAATGCCCTGGTAGAAATGAAATCTGATTACTTATGCGTTTGAACGGTTAAAAATACTAAGTTTGTGGGTAAATCCTGCTTAAATAGGTCCCCTATAATTACCCTAGGTAGATAGATAATAGTTACCCTAGGTCCTGGGTTCGATCCCGGTCAGGATAAAAAAAACGTTTGATGAGCGCGAGTATTTTGTTTCGAAGAATTAGTCATTTTTTGTGTATATTTTATACATTTTTCCTTTGTTGACCAGTATTTATAGCACCAATAAGCCAAGAGCTGAGTTTGGGTCTACTTTATTTTGAGTTGTCTCCTGATAGCGTTTTTTTTTAAAAGCCATCGACTTTTTTACTTGTCTCCAAGGTCATACCTCTTAACCTGATTAATAAAATTGATTTTCATAAATTCAAATTAAAATTCTTATTCAGTCAATAGGCTAGATGAGGGTTCTTTTACGCGTCGGTAATATGGAGTGAATCTACTAGCGCTTCAGACAAGACCATCACTTTTCAATCATAAAATACATTGAGACTACATTACATTTTAATATCTCATATAAAACCATTATGAAATGTACGGTAATAACATGTAATTAAAAATACTCACTAGGAGAACAACATAACGGGGAGGTCTCTACGTCAGGAACGATAATTTAATAACTAACAGGAAAACAGGTCTTTTTAAGTGTGAACAGAACTTTTTCGATGGGTTTAGACATATAACACAAACAGTCAAAAAACATCCTAAAATACTAACTATAAATAAAATAACCCTTGCAGTTCACTTGCTCGTGGCATGGTCCCTAAAATGCTGGTCACGTCCCCCCTTTGCACAGCCAGAGCCGCAAAGAACGAGCCCGCTCTGGGATCACCCGCCGCCAAAACCAGTCTTCCCGATACTTCTTGGTGTCATTTCATTGGGGGTTTTCATTTAGGAAAGCGTATTTGCGGCGCTTGATGGTCTGGGCACGGTCAGCGTTGGACTCAGGCTGATGAGAGGATCCCTCGACGCGAGACGGAGCTACCGTGTCCGCGCATGTTACGTCCCAAGCCAAGGGGCAGCCACCAACCACCAACACCATGGCACCAAAGTGCAGCCGTCAGCTCTTTTGCCATCAGAGGCAGAAAGAACTGTTGCACAGTTGTTGTTGAGAATATTTGCTGTGCCGAGGGAACGGGTGACAATAATCAAAAGGAATATTTGTTTACTTTCATAAGTACCGTGGGGGCTCTACCTGAGCGAATTATGCGCCAGTTCTTCCTCTTGGCCCTTGAGACTAAAGAGTCAGGACAAAGTGAAGGAAGGACTGGCTTGACTTACCTAGAAGGTATTACTTAATGTATGAAACTCCTAGTTTTAAACAGACACTTGAAAATGTCCAAAATTATTTAAAATTTAACAACATATTCGGACTTATTTCAAAGTTAGTCAAGTTCAATTCCGAACAAAGGTAGTTCACAAGTAACTTTGTAAATTAAGTAAGTTATTAAATGTATTCGCTTATTTTGTCTTATGTTTCGTTAATTAAATTATGTTCGTTTAGTTATGACTTATTTAAGAAAAAATACTAAAAAGAACAACGTTTCAATCATCAAGGCCTCTATATGACTTAGTAAAACCATATTCCCTTTACAATGTTATTGTATTGACAATGTTACGATAGCTCCTATTTAATATGGCGTCTAGTTCCCGCTATAATAAATCTAGATTACTGTCATATTTAATGGCATTCAACATATTAAGACAAATCGACTGACATAATCTAGGAACCATCAAAGATTTAGTCCACGTTTTGGTTCCTAGAGCGCCACATAGGAACAAACATACATACAAACATATATAGGCTAATAACAACATTACCCTCCTCCTTCGGCAGTCGAGTATGCAGCGTGTGTATCCCATACGATTCTACGTTTTAAGGGCAGTTAGATAAGACCCTAATTAACGTAAATTGGTACTTTAAATTAACAAAAGAAAACATTATTTTTCATACAAATTAATTCGGCACGCAATGTATTCAAATAACCAAGTCGTCTACATAAACACTACCGCCAAAACCAAACCGCCCTTCAAAATTGTCAACTCAACATTTGCGTTACATTGCTGGCCAAGAAAGCTTAAAAATATATATATATATAATTAATTATTGAAAGTATTTGTTAAAAAAGAATTTTCAAAATCGGACCACAATTGACGGAGTAATCGGTGAACATACACAAAAAAAAAAAAAATACATACAGTGGAACGTATAACCTCCTCCTTTTTTTGAAGTCGGTTAAAAAATTATTACTGTACCTCTTAATACTGCTTAAATTGTATGTTAAAATTCAGGATCGTATGGAATACACACGCTGTATAATATCATAAAAGATAAAGATAAAAAGATAAAAGAAATGAATTAGGCCGCTCGGGCACTTTTACACGTCAATAATCTACCTGCGCTTCCCAAGAGGAGACCACTGCTTTTTTAACATATTTCATATTACAATGGTACTACTTAGTCTAGCATTATATAAAGCTACAAATATTAAATTAAATAAAATATCAAATAACACGTGTAGTTCAGCAGGAAAACATTCCAAAATTCTTACGGGAGAGATAGAGAGAGAAAAGAAAAAATAGAATCAACTACATACTTAACCATAACACTTTAGAAGCAATATGGTTTTACCCAGTAGAATAGAGGCGCAGATAAACTGTTATGGTGTCTTTGATGTCATTCTTCTCTACGTACCTATATGTATTTATTCAAAGAATATTTACATGTATTTTTTAATTTTTTAATTCCGTTTTCACCGTCTGCCTATTTCTATTGTATATTTTTAACCATCTCTTCTTTGTAAGGTTGTCTGGAACATTTGCTATTCAGCTATAAGATCGCCTGTTGGCTCACTATGTAGATAATATTTATTTTCTTGTATATCCGTTACTTGGTGTCTGTGGTGTTTCAATATAGTGTTCTGTATGGTATTGTAAGGGTTATTATTACTTATAATAGTTAATCTTGTTGGAGGCCTACCTACAGCTCGTCTTCCGGTCCGCGGACGCCGCTCCAGAACCTTCTGACCCCATTGGCCATCAGTCCTGCGAGCAATGTTCCCCGCCCACTGCCACTTCAGTTTAGCTATTCTTCGGGCTATGTCGGTAACCTTAGTTCTACTGCGGATATCATCATTTCTGATTCTATCACGCAGAGAAACCCCGAGCATCGTCAGGATCGCGGGACCGCGGTGGATGCGAAAAGCACAAGACCGGTCTGAGTGGAAAGCCTTGGGGGAGGCCTATGTCCAGCAGTGGACGTCTTTCGGCTGACATGATGATGATGATTATAGTTAATAGAACATCCTTATGCAGATTAAATTATAATTGCCCTTTTTGCTCTGACGAAGTCGGATAACATTAAATAGTCATACAAAACTCTTTGCGCAAAATCGCTCCTTTTTTCTCCAAATTCATGCTTCTTTTAGACAAGGCTATAAATCTAACGTACAAAGCATAAGATATCTATAAAAATTAATGCTGCCACCAATATGTTCTCAGAATGTTTTCTGCCTTGATAGAACCTATTTGCCTGCTAATATATAACGCACATTAAGTGAATATATAGTTCATACATGTCTCCTAGTTTTTTCTTTTTATTTTCGGCTTTTTATTGGTATGAAGATAAAGAATTTATCGTCAAATATTCCGCTGTCTCAGCTACACTAGATAGCAATGGTATAGGTTGTGACCTGGTTTCATTGCTTTTAAGTGTCCGTATGATGCATTTGGATGTTATGGAGATAAGTTTTATTGAATTGTATATTTTGTTACTTTGACGCAGTTAACCTAGTAAATAAGTTAGCAGCCCCAGATCTGATTTTCGGGATCATTCGTGTGGTCTCGAGGAGGGAACCCCAGACCAGATTTTTTCAAAGGTTAACTGGCAGGGATCCCTTAGTGATAAGTTCGCCTTTGTACAACCCTGTTATATTTTTGTTTGTACACAAAGAAATTAATTGTCCCAGTACTCCGTTTTCTCTATACGACTTTCTTCCTGATTACAAATTGCGCTCAGCTAGCCTTAAATTATGTCCTCACTTCTGTAAATACTTCATTTGTATATATTTTAGCTAAGAACATTAATGATTTTAATATTAACTTGTATTTTAGATTTAGTATTTGCAGTTCTATATGTTAACTGATGATCTGTTGTTGTGTAACTCCCAACATTGATACTGGCAGAATTATCCCACTGGAGCGCCATTCATCAAATAAATAAATAAATAAATAAATATCAGGGGACAATGTGACGACAATTGACCTAGTCCCAAACTAAGCTCTAGGCTTGTACTATGGGTACTAGACAACGATATAAATACTTAAATAGAGAAATATATACTTAAATACATAGAAAACATCCATGACTCAAGAACAAATATTCGCGCTCATCACACAAACATCTGCACTTACCGGGATTTGAACCCAGCTTAGCTTCGTAGGCAGGGTCACTACCAACTAGGCCAGCGCGTCGTCACAGAATTGAACTTGCAGTCAATCACACATTTTGACAGTTTTCAAAAATCGTTTACGTTAGCTTTATGCTTCTTGGATCTCAGAAATGTTAGAATCACTTGCATCGTGGCTACGCCCGACACCTTAAGCCGACGGTTGATTCGGCTGCTGAACACTCCAGATCTCGGCTTACTCTATTGTTGCCTCACGATTGTGCAAGAGCAACGACCCGACATAAATCTCCATTGTGGATATTACAGTGTCCGTCCGGCGCCATATAATCTGAGCGGTAATAGCATTACAAACGAATCAACGCATTCGAATAATAAAACAAAATAATACCAATAGAATGAAGAACACAGAGCTGCGTTCCAGAAATGTTGAAGTGGGACTGGGCTGCCGCGTGCATGATTGGAGATGGGCCAAGAAAACCACCCATTGGCTTTCACGGGACGGACCTCGTAGCAGAGGTAGACCCAGAAGGAGATGGCGAGACGACCTAGAGTCGTTTGTGAAGGATTGGTGCGCTCTGGATAGGGACAAGTGGCTAAAAAGGGGGGAGGCCTTTGCTCAGCAGTGGGACACAAAAACAGCCCAGAGAATAATAAAAATGGCGGTCCCTTTTTTCAGAGCTGGTATCTCTAAAACGGTTCAAACGATTTTTATAAAATTTAGCTAAAATCCACCGCTAGAAAACGAGCTTTCAAATCAAATAAACCACATCAAAATCGGTTTACCTGTTTAGGAGCTACATTGCCACAGAAAGATACAGATACACAGACACGCATGTCAAATTTATAACTCCCCTTTTTTTGCGTTGGGGATTAAATTTCTTGGGGATTAAGTTTTTGTGTTTATTATTCCTTTTCTTGCCGACCGTTGTCACTTCGAAGACTGTTTGTTTGTTATTTTACACAGTAGTGCAATGTTTCTAAATGTAAAACCAACAAAACATTTATTTATTTTATTTCTTGAATTGAAAGTCTATCATTTTTGTTATTGTTACGTAACCTATATGCTTGCTTTGTTTACATTTCCATAGACTATAGTTCTCATTGGTTATATTTTATTGATTCTGTTTCCTTTGTGTTGAAAACTTTACCAGGCCATTAATTTTATGGTCATTTGAGACGTTGGGACCGTTTCGCAACAATTTTTCTGTGTCTTGATATTTTTGTATTTTTGTAATTTTGTTTGTTTTGTTGCGAATAAATGTCTCTCTTTATATTTATCTTTATCTAAAAAGAAAGTTATTTTCATATTATTATGTGTATACGTTACTTCAATTTTAGTCAACTATAAAAAAATCTCTCTTGGTTGGCTCTTAGTGTTTTAAGTGAAATAGTACAAGAGCAATGCCAACTAGTCCAAAGAAATCTGCCTAAAGCTTGGAGCTCGCCACTGAATGTGTTTCAACCTTTTATTTTTTATTTTAACGTGTACAAAGTTGTCGGAGGCCGTTGGCCAAGTTTTAACAATGTCCTGCTACCCAGGGCTGTCTCCCAAATGATCCCTTATTTATTTTACTAGCTTCTGCATGCGAGTTTGTTCGCGTAGGATAAGTTATTGGCCATCCTATGACAATAGAAACGTTATTCTGGGTCAATTGTAGCCTACTAGTTGTTGTCCACGTCTCCGTAGGTATACGAAGTTGTTTATTTTAGTAAAAAAGTTTAACTCATTTAATCGAGATTGGTCCAGTGATTTAGCCGTGAGAGCGTAACTGATAGACGGACAGTAACTTTTGCACTTAGCTATAAGATTAGTATGGATGATTTAAATTAAGAGTACCTATACAAGTTATCTCCATTCAAATTTCATCTAAATCCGTCTAGTCGTTTTAGCGTGAAAGAGTAACATAATTACTAACACACGTCTGTGTATGTGTGTTCGTTACTCTGGCTAGATGGATTTTAATGAAATAGGAATTGAGATTATATCTTGGATTAACGTATAGGCTAATCCCGAAAATTGACACGGTCGAAGTCACAGGCAGAAGATAGTTATTAACAAAGATACTTAAATATCACTTATGCCCTTGAAAGAGAGGCAAACAGTTATAGTTCATCATCATCATCATCATCGGCCGCAAGACGTCCACTTCTGGACAACGGTCTCCTCCAAGTTATACTTATTTAGAATCTACTGTTTTTAACTACATATAAAAATACAGAACTATTTCTTAAAATAAATTTAATTTATGTTTGCTTTGGTGACACCCCTATTTAACTTCTTAGGCGAAGTCGAGGCTGGCGGGCGAGATATACGCTGCAGGTATTTCGTAAAAACGTTGTCTTCCTAACGTTAGTAATAATGTATTTTACACTGCGGTTTTACAGATTAATAATATAATAACATTATAGAAGATGTGGATGTAACTTTGTCTGTCTGTTTGTTACGCTTTAATGGCTAAACCACTGAATCGATTTAGATGAAATTGGGTATAGAGACAGCTTGAGCCCCGAGAAAGGACACAAGGTACTTTTGACTGCGGGAAATTTTTCAGTTTCCGAGAGATGACTTCTATGCAGACGGAGTCTGGGATAACAGCTAGTTTATGTAATGGAAATTAAAAAAACAAAATCTTGTTGTAAATTAGCGACCCGCCGAATTCGCTTCGGTTTGTGTGTGTCTTCCGTAACACACTAACACCGGGAATAGCTAAACCAGAATTTAGTATCCATAAAAAAATCGTTAAAAAAATATCTAAGTCATGGTGAAAACCGCATGGAAATACGTTCAGTCGTTTCCAAGATAATCGCAAACCAAAACAGACGGACTCAGCGGGGGACTTTGTTGAATAATACAAATGAATATAAAGCGCGAATTAATAAAATACAACATGTGTGTACACAAAAATAAATATTTACTAACGCATACAAATAGTCAAATGTCTTTGAAACGCATAAAGAAGAGGTATTTATAGGATAGTAAATACCTCTTCAGTTGTAAATACCGTTTTCGACCGAACATACATAAGCGCAAACAATGACAAGGGTATGTTAATTCATTACATTTATATGTAGCTGTGTACATTTTAGACCTGTCTATTATAAAGTGGCATAGGGTAACGGCACCAATGATGAAGACTTTTAGCTGACAGACACTAGTAATGGACACTTAGCTCTTAATTCAAATTTCATACGGTCTTAGATTGATTGTTGCAAAACAAATGAACAACTCTTATCTTCTGATAAAAAAGAATCAGGTGTCCATCATTGGTACCTACTTGTCCATTACTGGTGCCGTTACCCTGTGCCATTTTATAATAGACCCGTCTAAAATGTATACAGCTACATATAAATCTGATGAATTAACATACAAATAGTGTATCTTCATCAGAAAGCACAGACTTTTTTTCATATTTTTACTAACTTAATATAGTTTTTTTTTGTTTTTTTATTTATGACCCTTGAGTTTATAAGTATTTTGTTATTTTTTAAACCATAACACCATTTTATTAAAACGTTAAGTATAATTGTTCAAGCTATCTCTTGGAAAATCACTTTAGCGGTTTAGCTGTGAAAGCTATACAAACTAATACATTTATAATGAGAACTAGTTTTATTCCTGAAAACGAATGGCACTATCTAATCCGCAATTATGCAAATATGGCTGAGAATTGTATTTGTGGCTTTTGTAGAAACGGACGACTACACTGTGGAATCAATTGCCTGCAATGGTATTTCCGGACCGATACAACATGGCAACCTTCAAGAAACGAGCCTACACTTTCTTAAAAGGCCGGCAGCGCACCTTTAACCCCCCGGGTGTTTCAGGTGTCCATGGGCGACGGTGATCACTTACCATCGGGTGAGCCGCCTGCTCGTCTGCCTCCGACTATTATATAAAAAAAAAAAAACGGAGGCACGGAAGCATTTTATGAATTTTAATAACAAACTGATTCGTGCCTCAGGTGACTATAGGAAATGCAGCCAGCATTGTGGGCACCATTCCCGGTGGCAGTGGCCTAGGGGACATTTGTACTATCATAGTTACTAAGAAAAAGTTATTTTATTTTATTTTAGTATTCAGTTTTACTTTTAGTTACTTAATATGTTTTTATTATTGTTCTGTTTTTTGTTTGTGTGTTTGTTGATGTTTTGCTTGATAAAAAAAAATCTAAACTAAACTAGAAATTATTACCCTACTATATAAGCCGAACGATTATATTGGTATGAATACTTATAAATTCCATTCTCCATAACATTTAAGCATGCAACTCATATCAATTTTGACTGCGACTTTGACAGCGATGACAACCCTAATCCGTCCCCCCTCCCCTCTATCCCCCCGAGGGTGGGAAGCTTCCCTTCCTCTGCAATTAATAACTTTTTCACTTACAGTCACTTACAACCTTTCAAAACGTTCGGTATAATTAAAATTAGTTCTACGATGAAGTTTGTATAATCGATGTCATTAGGTTTACCGTTGTTTAAAAGGTTATTATCAACCCGCGACTTAAAAATGTTGTTAAAGAATAGAATATAATAACTTTATTTCAGGCTACAAGTCCCATATTTACAAATACCTTGCAGAAAAACATAGATAACAATATAAGTATAACATAAAATGAACACGACAACTACATATTAATACACTTTCGCAGTGTCCGCTAGCCCACGAAATCGCCGAAATATGACACTCGGCCAGAATTCCTCCTTTAAAAAGGTTAACAGATCTTAATAAGCTTTACGTTCTAGTTACTTTATGTATAAGAAAACTGGTTTTGTTGGGACGGTTTTTTACTAGGTTTCATGTTTGTGGGCCGTTTATGAGATCTCTGGGGTGTTTCTCTTTAAAACGGCGCTCGGTCAGTCAAACCAGTGAACAAGGGAACGCGCCACACCGGCGAGTTTGGGTAGTGCCGTCAGCGCGCACAAAACACATTTTAGTGCGTGCATTCTCAATGAAGCAGCCTTATACTTTCGATCTTATCGACGATATGTTTTGTGCACTCTGACGTGACTAATAAAACTCGCCGGTTTGGTTTTAAACCCCTGTCTGCATAACTAATTCACGTATTCCCACGCAAGAGTATACTAACATATACACACACGCATACACGCACACACACACACACACACACACGCACGCACATACACACACACACACACACACACACACACACACACACACACACACACACACTAACTCGCACACATGCTCAACTCATACCTCAAATATTTTAGTAATTTAGAATAATTATTGTTGTGCCATAGTCGGCCTTAAAATTAATATTATTTGATTAGTTTATGTTAGCCTTTAAGTTTCCTTTTTCAGTATGTACACAGTAAACTGTACTCTCTTTTAAAATTTTAATCCGAATCCGGTTACCACGTGACAGGCATAGCCTAGTGTGGGACCAACGGATAATATGTTCCATTTGTTACTCTTAACTTTTAATAAATGAATTTTTATTTTTATTTATTTATTTTATTTTGGCGCGTTCACTCGTCAGACCGACCGAGCGCCGTTTTTAAAATGGTTATGGATTTGAATGCATAAAAAGTCCCCTTGTCCTCTTTAATGGATCCTATCAATGGATTGTAGTGGACGGAGCAGAGCTAAAACACGTTGATAATACCATGTCACGTCAAAAGCAATAAACGCTTACCGAGTGGAGTAGGAGACCCAGAATGCCGGTTCACTTTGTCCTACCTACAGCTCGAGTTCCGGTTTACGGAAATGCAGATTTCCGGCATAATATTCCCATAAGCCTCAGCTTTTATAATGCCTGGAATATTCATTGTTTGTGTTTGCGGCTGCCTCACTGTTTCCACGTATACATGTATAGCCAAGGAAATTGATTGTTCAACTGCCTGACATAATACGTAAATTATCCGTGTTATACATTTCCCGACGTGATTCGACTAATGAAGCGTGGAAAACGTTGTTCCCGGAAAATTGACGTATTATGTCTAGCTGCTAAACAAACGGACTCCTCAACTGTACGGTCAAGGATGTTAATTTGCTACCCATTTCAAAGAAAATCTCCTTTAAACATGTCAAGTTTAAACATGTAATTGGTAGGAAACTAAACCTTAATGCTGTAGAATGTCAGATTGACTTTGGAACTAACCTGTCATGGTGTTTTCAGAGCACGTCAATTACGGTTCGGAGGCCATTTGCAACGTCAAAAGATGGCGAATGTGTAATTTGTTTTAGTTTTTATTTTTGTGTATTTAGGTGTTCAAAGTTTTTTGCACTTTTTGTTGCACAGTGATAGAAGACTTGGACTTATTTCGTGTATCCTGGCATCTTACTTCTCGTTTCAAGTGGACTCGCAGTGGTACAGAGGTTAAAACTATCTTGGATCTGTCCTACATATCACCGTACAACGTTGCCACCAATCTTCCTAGAGAAGATTGGATGGTGTTTTATTGATATATTGATTTATACTTATATATACTTGACACTGGCGAAATCACTTCATTGTGGAAACGCCATATTCCCGCAGTAGTAGCTGTTCAAGTCGCCGCGGGGCAAAGAAAAATTAAAGGTTCGGTTAACAAATGATCTCACGAGTATAATGGTTCCGTTATTGGTACGGAACCTTAAAAACAGTTTTAGGGCTGAACATGTATTTAATTATAGCCGAGGTATTTATTGCACTATAAATAAAAGTATGTTTACAGTTGTAGTCAAAGAATTTAATAAGGCTTCACAATAAAATAAAAAATATTTCTCCTTATAAAGGAAAAAAGCTACTAAAAATAAAGTGTTATTTTTTATCAATATTTTCTTATCCTCCTCGAATATACGTATATTTCTTACATAATATTTCGTAACGCCAAATTCCTGAAGACGCCACCAGCATGAAGTTCTAAAGAAAAAATAGGGCTGCAACATACAAGGCGAGATAAGCTGCTCGCTCGAAATATTGACAGTGGATCAGTACGTGTAGACATGTCTTTACGCTGTGTTAGGCTGGGCTCACACTCGGCGAGTGAAACTGTTTAGTTTATGTGCATAGGAAAGTATCGCTACAAGCAGTTTAAGCTTCATGTTACTAAATTTATGTTTCGTAAGTAATGTTTATATTTTTTAATGTATCATCAATATTACAATATTAGTAAAAAAGTGTTTAAAAATATTGTACAGTGTAAAATTCTACAAAAGTCATATGATTTTTATTGGCTCTTAAATTTCGTTAAATAAAAATATAGATTTACATCCCCGACTACAAGTGATTAAAAAACCTGTACAAACATCTTTCAAAACACTAGTAACACGTATAACATTTTAGTTTACTAGGAAGTAGGATTTCCAACAACAAAAACAAGTATCAAAATCCCCTTTAAAGGGTGATGGGAAATTTTGTATGGACCCCGTCCCCCCCCTCCAACAGTAACGGGCTGCAGGTCTATATGTTCATTAGGACCCAATAAAAGACAAAATACTTATCTTCGTAGCAAAATAAATGGGATTTTTTTAATGAAAACAAAGGGCCAGGCAAGGCAAATCATTTACATACGTGTTCATTTTCAAACAAATTCCATAGTTCCATACGATAAGATTATGATTTTTCAAGAAAACCCCATACATAATTATGGTGATCGTCGCCATAGAAAAAATACATCATATTGCCAAGATCTATAAACTGGCACATGTTTCATCACTGTTGGTGGGTGGGGACATTTTTACCCATCGTCCTTTAAGTGAAATGCTAGTATTTATAGTCAGTGTCTGTACATAATATAGATATACTCATAAAAATGCATTAACTATTCTAGATAAGGCGGGGAAGCATACCCTGCATTATCAATGCGAATACAAATGAATTCGAAGCAGAATTTTTCCTTCAGTAAATTAAATTCACAGCACGTTTTATATTAACTTAGTTGAAATTAGAGTACCTCGGAATACTGATTTAAATCCAGCATATAATACCTGATTTAAATTTTGTTAAAAAACCGAACATCGGTCTATTAATATGCAAGACGGCTTATTTTAGAACAAAAAATGTTAGTAGAAAGTTGTAGCCTCAAGCTAAGATTTTAAAGTAAACAAAAAAGATTTTGTACTTTGACGTTTATTTTTAAATTAAATTTATATAAATTAAAAATTAAAAACTCTATTACAAACATGTACTAACGACAACATGCTCACATCGGGGCACATTGCTCGCAGGACTGATGGCCGATGGGGTCAGAAGACCGGGAGACAAGCTGTAGGTAGGCCTTCAACAAGAAGGAGTGACGACCTTGTAAGGATTGCGGGACCGCGGTGGATGCGAAAAGCACAAGACCGGTCCGAGTGGGGAGCCTTGGGGGAGGCCTATGTCCAGCAGTGGACGTCTTTCGGCTGACATGATGACTAACGACAACATGTACAATGTAACGCGTTATACATGATACGATTCACCGATGATCAGTAAAGTTTTTATTTATTTTGTGTTTTGACTTTCGATTGAAAAGTTAGTCATCTAAGTTAAAGTCTCTCACCATAATAAAGTTATAATTTCTAGAACCACTTATGGAGTCATGATAGTACAACCCCATCTTTCCTTTGAAAACTTTCAAGTAGTAGGTAGGTAAGTAGGTAAAACTTTCTAGTAACTTGCCTAAGTTACTGTCCCGTGTGCAACTCGCCTAAATTTACGTGCAAGGTACACGTATTGAATGAAGGTTCAATGTGATTTAATAAATATCACTGACAACGATAGATGGCGGGATTTCACGCGCCCGCAATTTCGCGAATATCGCGCGATATTTACCGCTTCCCCAGAAATGGAATTTTACGTAAATAGAATAATCCAGTTTCAAATTCGGAATGAGCCGAAACTTATGTAAGTATCACTGGAGTCAGTAGACTTCCTCTTGCCATGAAAAAGCGGTTGGGTTGATGTTGTACCCACGCGTCGAGGGTTCCGTATGCTCTCTAATATTATATTATAATTATCCATTATAATTATCATGCATTTTCCTCGCTTAAATGGAAAAGTTCGCCTTTATATATAATTAATTTATATTAAGTGTTTATTTTATTATACAGTAAAAAATATCTGTAAAATGTTCAGAAGTAATGGTACCAGTGTTGGAAATTTTTAGCTGACTGGCACCAATAATGGACACTTAACTTTTAAGTTTCAGTTTGATTATAATATATGGTTATGAATTGATTGGTGCCAAAGAAAAATGAAATTTGGTCAATAATACCGTTTTATACTTTTAATAAAATCACAAAAAACAGGGTCTGTATTCTAGGAACGGTGGTCCAAATTTTGAATTGAGTTAACCGTGTTTCGTATGGAAGGGCTTCATTGGTACAAACTTAAACAGATTTCTAATTATTTTTATGATGTACAGTTTTCGATTTATGACGAGACCTACAAATTTGTACGGAACCGTCGGTGGGCGAGTCCGACTCGCACTTGACCGGTTTTTTAATAGAAACATAGTTTAACCAGGGTGGTTCGTGGCAAGGTTTGATGAAAATCCATTGACCTGTTGAAAACCTATAAGGTCTGAAATTATCGGTCACAACGTATGTTCGACACTTTTAGCTGAAAGCACAAATGATGGACGTAACTCTTAATTCAAAGAGCATACGGTTATAAATTGATTGTTTCAAAACAAATAAAAATCCCTTATCTTCTGTAAAATAAGAATCAGTGTCCATAACTGGTCCTTAGTCCATTACTGGTTCCGTTACGTACACAATACACAGACAAACAATAATGTGTAAGTAACTATATGAGCTATTATGTTATAGTTAAGATGTGTCTATTGATTGCTTACTCTAAGATTTATTACATAGCTTCTGCCCACGACATTGTCTGCGTAGGTATCGATTATCAATATTCCCTCGGAAACTTTTAATTTTTCCGAGATAAGATACATCTTATTAACCTTAACCACGACACACTCGTTATGAATTCTTTTTTTATTTTATTTTTATTTTGTTTTGTTTGTACTTGTAAATGTTGTAATGTCTGTATCACCTTCCGTGTTTTCACCGAACGGTCCCAACGGAAGACCAGCGTTGGTTTTACAGCCAGCACATGCTGAGTTGGGACCATTTCGCAACAATTTCTCTGTGTCTTGTTCTTTTTGTATCTATGTAATGTTTTTTTTTGTATTGTTGTGAATAAATTTCTCTTTATCTTTATCTTTATCTTATCGTGTATGTGTTAATCCAGGGTATAATATCTCATAACATCCAAATCAGTCCAGTCTTTGCAGCGTGAAGGAGTGATATTTATAATACTAGGTGGATCTGAGGGCTCTGCTAAGATGCACTAGGCTAACTAACGTTTCTATTAGTTTCGTTTTTAAACCAATCGCGTCACTGGTAGATGACGTGATACGAGAAGTCACGTGATCTACCAGTGACGTGATTGGTTATAAATGAAACGTATTGGAACGCTAGTTAACGTAGTGCATCTTGACAGGGCCCTCTGTTATTGTAACACAGGGTATTTACCCTAGCTCAGGGCCCAGCGATTAATGGATGTTTGTATTTTTTCTAGAAAATAAGTTTATCACTTCTCATGCTCTTAAAATGTTGCTTTAGTCTTTGCACATCGGGACTAAAGCTCCTTATTAATCTCAAGGGATATATTTTTTAAAATTACTTTTGGAACCCCTAAACAACCAATCACGGTGATTGTGAATGGAGGATTATCGTCCTTTTTAGCGATTGTGTATGGACATTTTTTAGGACGTGGAAATAACCTCAAAATGACAACTGAGCAAAAATACATAAAAGCGATTTAATTTCGTGAAACACGATTAATGATTACGAATAACAATCTATTTAATTATATTAAGGATTAATTCAATTTATTATGTATGGTCCAATTAGTTTTAAAATAGTTTTCAAGTTTAAACCCGTTGGCACCTGTACAAATTTGTAAGAAACTTTGTTATAATCAATATTGTATTTTTCTATAGAACGTCGTTTTTGGTCGTCGCATTCAAAGTGAAAAATAGAGTGTTTAACGCGAAACTAAACAACCATAATCACACTCGAACTATAGCCACCCGCACTCCGCTTGGGAAGCTTAACATGTCGTATCATTATGGCTTGTTTTAGTCCCTTGTTGAACAATGTACTATTTCATTTTACAAAATCCCTTTAGCCACTTAAGCCTGAAACCATAATCCTTCAACATTGAATAAAAACGTAATTGTGTTATAATAAGCTAACGCAATCAATTCCGCCCGTTGTCCCGGCGGGCGTCCTTAATACGAACAATGCGTCCATTACGGTATCGCAGCGCCATCTTAATTGGCATTAACTGTGTATGAGGGTAGTGTTTATTATAAACACCGAGAATAGTTTTGAATGTTTATTAGTCTTGAGATTGTCGTCGTAAGCTTGTAATCTTGAGATTCCAAATGGCTATGGGTTGTAGAGTTAATTGACCATCAGGTAGACAGTATGCTCGTTTGATTTCTCCATGCCATAAAAACTCATTAGGTAATAGAACCAGTAATGGACAAGGACCAATAGTGGACACCTGATTCTTAATTTATTTATAGAAGATGAGGGTTATAAATTCGTTTTTCATTTTTCACGGTCTGAAATGACTCATAATAGGCATGTATAGACGGACTAAAATTATGCATTTAGTCCCTAGGGAGTAAACTGACACTCCCTCTCGAATAAAGTAATTTTAATTTTTTAATTTTTCAAAAGTAAAAACCTTGGAAGTCCACAAACAGCCACATAAGTGTTGCCATTGAAAATGTTGCCCTTGTCGTCGGAGTGCCCGGTGGACGGCAGGCTGGGCATACAGCCTCCACTGCCCTAGTCTTCGACCTTACTACTAACAATGTGTCCATTACGGCGTAGCGCCAGCTTAATTGGCATTAACTGTGTTTGAGGGTAGTGTAAATTATAAACACTAGTTTTGAATGTTTATTAGTCTACAGATCGTCATCGTAAGCTTGTAATCTGGTTTACAAGTTATTAGTGTGCTTGTTATATTTCACCATATTATAAGAAAACGAAATACTGTAATAGAATCGCTAGTTCGCCTAATGCATATTGGCTAGAGCCACTGATGACAGATCGCGTCAACCGGTTATTTCAACTCCATACATTTCGACTGATAGGAAATAGAAACGTTAGCAGCGTTTGCATCGGGGTCGGAAACTGTTTAAAAGTACCGGTTAATACCGGTTTAAATCGGTTCTGCTCCGAACCGGTTTAATCCACGAGCGGCGAGTCGAGAAATCAACGCGTCCGTTACTTGTTTTTTTGACTTGTGATGTGATAACTCGCGCGGTACCTATGCGTCTGGATTAACCGGTTTTTTTTACTCGATACCGATTGATTTAAAAATATCTTTATAAATATTTACGGGTGGTAGGACCTTGTGCAGGGTCCGTCCGGATCGCTACCACCGTCTTATCCATTAACCTACCGCCAAACCGCAATGTTCGCATTGTTGTGTTCCGGTTTGGGGATGAGACAGCCGGTGTAATAACTAGCATAGAGCAGTCTTTGGCTTGCAGTCTTGTGAATGCGAATGAATGTATATGGGTCACAGTTTACACTTACCATCAGGTGGCTTGTGTGCTCGTTTGCATTATCTATGCCATAAAAAAAAGGTTCCGTCTAAAACCCGATTTAAAAACCGGTTTATGTGAACGTAACCGAAATGAAGAGGTTTGGCGTCAAGTACATTATAACGGTTTGAAAATTGAACCGGTATCCGAGCCCTGACCCTTTCAGAAAAATAAAATCACATGAAAATTTGGACAAAAGAAACAGGTCGGTAACTGAAATTCGACTATGGGACAGGTAACAGATACAGCTTATAGATAGATAGGACAAACAGACCGAAGCAAGTTTATATCCAGTCAACAAACATGCCAGCCAAGCATTATTAGACTCATCAATAGATTCATGTCTCACAGTCATAATAGAGTAATTATCTAGCATGATACTGTATAATAATGGTTATAGCTTTTAGCTATACATCAAACTCCCAAATCCAAAAGTGACAAGGCAATATCGGCGGCACAAAGCAGATTTGAACGTTATCACCCATTAATAAAGGCTGTTATGGGTGATGCTTTGGTGTATTCAATTAATGGACCGAAGATAGAGTGATATGGCTTATGCTCGGGTTAATTTGGTTTGATCTAGTGTTCAATATTATCTTGTAATTATGTCTAAGGTCGTATCATGAACTGTCAAGACCGGCCAAGTTCCAGCGACCGACTTATAACAGCCGTATAACTCTGTTTCTGGGGCCATTTGCAACGTCAAAAGATGGCGGATGTGTAATTTGTTTAAGTTTTTATTTTTGTGTATTTAGGTGTTCAAAGTTATTTTTTGTTAGTGATTTGTACTTTTAATGCCTTTGTGTTGCACAGTGATAGAAGACTTGGACTTATTTCGTGTATCCTGGCATCTTACTTCTCGTTTCAAGTGGACTCGCAGTGGTACAGAGGTTAAATCTATTTTGGCCTCTGTCCTACATATCACCGTACGACGTTGCCCCCAATATTCCTAAAGAAGATTGGATTGTGTTTTATTGCTATATTGATTTACACTTGTATATACTTGACACTGGCGAAATCACTTCATTGTGGAAAAGCCATATCACCGCGGTAGTAGCTGTTCAAGTCGCCGCGGGGCAAAGAAAAAAAAAACTCTTTCTGTCACTGTATGGAATTTACTAGGATCCAACTGTTGTTTTTTTATGGTATAGAGAAGGCTAACGACCACACAGGGCCTCCATTCTAAGCGGTAAAACACCATATCGTCTTTGACTTGGTATCGTATCATTATGTATCGTGTTCTAGGCGGTAGAAACCATATCTTAGGCCGCTATTCATCATCATCATTTCAGCCTATTGCAGTCCACTGCTGGACGTAAGCTTCCCCCAGAGGGGGGGTATTGCCCGTAGTCACCACGCTGGGCAGGCGGGTTGGTGACCGCAGTGTATTTATTTGGACTGTGTTGTCTACACGAGAGGCGCTGCTGCCCACCTCTCGGATGGTCCCTTGCTCGCCTTCTACGATGCCCACGGGAAGAAATGGGGTGGTGCTATTCTACTCTGCCGGCGCCACACGGCCGCTATTACTGTCAAGAAAATAGGAGCTATCAAAATGTTCACAATACGGTGACAGATCACCCTGTTATCGTTATGTAAGTTAATAGCTCTTATTTACTTGACAATAATGGCAGCCGAGTTAAAAATAATACCATAACAGGGCACATTGCTCGCAGGACTAATGGCCGATGGGGTCAGAAGGTTCTTGAATGGCGTCCGCGGACCGGGAGACGAGCTGTAGGTAGGCCTCCAACAAGATGGAGTGACGACCTCGTCAGGATCGCGGGTGCGCGGTGGATGCGAAAAGCACAAGACCGGTCTGAGTGGAGAGCCTGGGGAGGCCTATGTCCAGCAGTGGACGTCTTTCAGCTGACATAATGAGGTCACCTAGAATATAGGCACTGGTATGTATGGAGGACTATTTAAGAAGGATGAGAACATAATATGAATTGTTGAACTAGGTTATTTGATGAAAGTATGGGCCCGCCTGGCGAATAATAATTACCAGGCAGTATAAAACAAAGTAGCTTGCGCGTCATTCTGCCTTTCTGTCTGTATATCCACTAACTCCTCCTAAACCACACAATGGATTTTGAGTTTTCACCATCAGTTAGATCATTTATATAAAACAAATTCTGGTTTATATACAGGTGTTTCCGAAAACTCAAATAAATAGAAGGGATGCGAAGGTGGGTCGTTAATAATGGTATTCAAATAATCATCATCATCATGTCAGCCAAAAGACGTCCACTGCTGGACATAGGCCTCCCCCAAGGCTCTCCAATCAGACCGGTCTTGTGCTTTTCGCATCCACCGCGCTCCCGCGATCCTGACGAGGTCGTCACTCCATCTAGTTGGAGGCCTACCTACAGCTCGTCTCCCGGAACCTTCTGACAAATAATAGATAGATAGATATACTTAACCCCATGCTGTCTATCAAAGCTTTGGTATCTTTAGATTACAAACGGCACCGATCGAGCCGGGAATTGTTTGAAACTTCGCCCTTTCATTTTGGAATAACCCGGACTTGGATAACTTCAGTTGAAGAGGGGGAGTTGGGAAAATTTTAAGAGTGACTTCGTATTGTTTGTGTTAAGTAGTTTCAATTAATTTGTAAGGGTCGGATTGAGTTATTAAAATAGGTCACGGGGTAAATAGATAAATATCAGGGGACAATGTCACGCAAGTTGACCTAGTCCCGAACTAAGCTCTAGGCTTGTACTATTGGTTCCTGAGTCATTGGTGTTTTGTATATTTCTAAATAAATATATTTACAAACGTAAAGTTTAGTTTAGTTTACTTTAGGACTAGGTTAATTTGTTTGACATTGTCCCCTAATATTTATTTTTATGGGTCTTATCTCTTCTTACAGATGGGCTCTTTCAGATACACTTTGACACCTTAAGGATCTTTTCTATAATTCCCCTCTTACGCACTTAGTTGTCTGGATGTGCAGGTTTCCTCACGATGTTTCCCTTCACGGTAAAAGCATCGGGTGATGTTAGAAAAAACTGATGTACATAGTGACTGCAGGGGTTCGAACTCGGTACCTACAACTGAGGGCCCTTATGTTGTAGATACAACTGAGGGCCCCTAAGTTATGGGCCTTTAAAATACGAGCCTACTCTTTTCTCAAAGGCTGGCAGCGCACGTGCGATTCCTCTGGTGTTGCGGGTGTTTATGGATCACTAACCATCGTGTAACTCGCTTGCTCGATTGCCTCCTTTTTCACAAAACTGTGCGTTTTCTTTACTAAAAAAATATATCTGGGAAAAAAACAAAAAAAAAACCAGCCAAGTGCGAGTCGATCTCCAGCCAAATTGTCTATGGAATTCACAAAAATGTACTTTTCCTTCGGCGTATTATTCTATATTTATTTCAGAGTGAAAGTTGTCCACGATTTGACATTTTGAAGTACGGTGGCTGCCTAATTTGGTTGTCTACGCAGCACAAACGAGAAAACGGACGGTCATAGACAAGAAAGTTCAAGTATTCTCCATTATTTATGGGCAGTATGTACTCATCTGTCCGGTCATCTTATCTATGGCATCGCATGGGCTATAACTCATTCGAAAACAAACGACAATCATTTTTTTGTTTCGGCACAGTCAACACGATACAAATACAACAGTACGCTAATTCCCAAAAATCCAAGTAAAAGAGTAAATTTAGTTAAAATAATTAACTCTTGTGACAAGATATTATTTTAATAAACCGGCCAATGGCGAGTCGGGCTCGCGCACGAAGAGTTCCGTTCCATTATCTTTACAACAATAGCAAAAAACGGCATAAAACACTTTTTGTTGTATGGAAGCCCTCCTTAAATATTTAATTTATTTGATTTTTAGTATTTATTGTTATAGGGGCAACAGAAATACATCTTCTGTGAAAATTTCAAATGTCTAGCTAACACGGCTCATGAGATACAGCCTGGTGACAGACAGACGGACAGACGGAGAGCGGAGTCTTAGTAACCTGACCCTACGTCAGGTTTTTACGACGTGAGAAAGATTATCCGTCCGAGCTGAATTTATGTTCTTATTTGATAAATACGCATCGCCCCAATCCTCTTAAACATTTAATTAAGAAACTGGTATCACTCACGTGCTAATCCAGTGTTGGCAGAATTTAATTAAGCTGGCAAACCTATCATTAATTACGTAATGCTCCATTAGACCACTGGCCTGCCATTCGTTCACGTCGGTGAAAAAAGATTGGCCGAGTTGATAGATCGATTGGTTAACTGGGGGTTATTATATACCCCGAGGGCACCGTCGGACCCTTATTGGCATTTTTATTTCTGTCTGAACCACCTACAATTTGCTATTCCAATCGGTACCCTTAATATAGGGGATCATCATCATCATGTCAGCCGAAAGACGTCCACTGCTGGACATAGGCCTCCCCCAAGGCTTTCCACTCGGACCAGTCTTGTGCTTTTCGCTTTTTTGCGGGTGGTAGGACCTTGTGCGGGGTCCGTCCGGATTGCTACCACCATCTTATCCATTAACCTACCGCCAAACAGCAGTGTTGGCATTGTTGTGTTCCGGTTTGGGGATAAGACAGCCGGTGTAATGACTAGCATAGAGTCATTCCATCTTAGTCCTCAGGGTTGGCAGCGCATTTGCAGTCTTAGGCTTGCAGTCTTGTGAATGCGAATGCCTATGGGTCGCAGTTTCCACTTACCATCAGGTGGTCTGTGTGCTCGTCAGCCTTCCCTATGCCATAAAAAAAGAAAAAAAGAAAAAGATCCACCATCATTACATTCACATCAATATAGGGGATGTGGTCGAAATAAAATAATTTAAATTAAACTTTTTGACATTAAATTTATAGGTGCATTTTTCTGTCCCACTGCTGTCAAAGGCATCCCCTATTTCTTGTCACTAGTCTAGTCTTAGCTTCATGCAGTTAGGCTATTCCACCATTTCGTGCATGGCGGTATTTTTTCCCAACTGCTATTGTGCTTGTAGCTCTCTGACATGTCCAGTGTAGAAAACTTTTAAAGTTTTTACAATACGTTAGTTCAGTTTCTTTTAAGTGTTATCTATATTAATAATTTCGTTCCGGTCTACGATAGAGTCGAACGAAATGCACATCAAATTGAAGAGCGTAAAAAAATAGTCGATCCGAGTCGACAACTTACAGGCGGAAAATTCGGATTATCGAGTATTTTCAATATAAAAATGAATAAATTGCTACATAATGGCTTTGCAAAGTAAACATCACAATGTCATCCATCAACGTGGCGTTGGTGTCACGTCATCACCTGACACATGTGTCACAGGTTCGTATTCCGTTCTCCATTGTGACCTCTAAGGTCTTATTTCTTTTATTGTGAGAAATATCTACTGGTGAAATATCGATACATAGGTTAGCTGTGTATTTATTATGAGTCTACGTTTTACCCGAGCGAAGCCGGGTTTTCATCTAGTATTATTATAAAATAAAAAATAAATAAATATCAGGGGACAATGTCACACCAATTGACCTAGTCCCAAACTAAGCTCTAGGCTTGTACTATGGGTACTAGACAACGATATAAATACTTATATATTTGAATAACGAATGTCGAAATGTCGATTGCCCATCGACTCTTGCGATATAGTGACAGAGAATAACACAGAATTCCTGTAGGCTTCTGAGTTGCATTCTATCGATTGTAACGAATGTAGAAAATAGAAAAGGTTTGTGGGCCTGACGTATACTAACGATTTAACCATTTAGGGGATTGTCGTTACGCTTTAATGGGCGTAGGGATGTTTTTCTGGTAAAAAATACGTCGGCAAGGAGTTTATTGGTGAGCCTTATTTGATTAGTGCGTATAAATAACGTTGTGTGCTTAAATAGGATAAATAGTTTTACAGAAGTAAAGAACTTGACGAGTGGTTTCAAAGAAATATATAATATATTTATATCTTTATACAGTGTGCCTTAGAACTTCACGTAAATAATACGGAATTAGATAGCGTCTTCCTATACCCTTTCAGCCTATCCCCCTTACTAATAAACGTTGAGTAACCGTGGTGTAGTTAAACCATGCTTTGTCCTTATCTATCATTGTGACATTTGAATTTGACAGATAAGGACAAAGCATGGTTTAGCTACACCACCGTTACTCAACGTTTATTAGTAAGGGGGTATATTTTTAAGCTTCCAATAATAAAACATTAATAAGGTTAGCAGGAAATGTAATTAAGGTTTGAAGGACGCTTCCTGGCCTAGAATATTTTTTCACTATGATGAGTTGTGTAATAAAAATCGAGAACAACTTTAGTGGCCTAAAAATGAAATTTTGTTTCAAGTAATTTAATATTTTTGCATTATGTTATTATTCGATAAACTGCTAAATAATTGAGAATTAGATAATTATCAAGTTTTGAAATGTTCTTTAACAGTATTAAAACCGTTATAACTCCTATTTACGTCATTTTATGGGACACCCAAGTGGCTAGGCAAACTAACAAAAACTTGATCGCGATTGTAACGCCCACACTCGTGTATTTTAAAAAACCCATGAAATATGGATACATCTAAACAAAAACACACAAATTGCTAACACAGCTGTAGCATGTTTTCTTTTATAAACAATACAAAAACTTGTTTCCCAAATACGTAACATTCGTCCCTCTGTAACGGTAGATAGGAATCTGATTGTTTGTTTGGGATGCCATGTAGCGAGAGCTTTCCCGATATAGAATATAGAATATAGAATAACATGAGTTTAGCTGAAAAAATATGTTTTGGAACTCTCAATCGACATTGCCTGATAAGGAAAATGGTTAGGGTTGTGGTGGATACGGAACTCGGCGGTGTTACGATACGATATGCAGGCGATCTCAATAAAATATAAAATTAAAGGATAGTAATAATTATATTATCTCATACAAGTGGACCTCGTTCTAAATAGGCTTGAGCTATGGGTACTAGGCAAAGGATAAACATACATAAAAGGATAAAAAAATACATATTTGAATACACATTTGGCTATCTAAATGTCCCTAAACTGTTGCGGTTTGTAGTACCTTGTGCAGGGTCCGTCCGGATCGCTACCACCATCTTATCCATTAACCTACCGTCAAACAGTAGTGTTCGCGTTGTTGTGTTCCGGTTTGGGGATAAGACAGCCGGTGTAATGACTAGCATAGAGGCATTCCATCTTAGTCCTCCGGATCGGCAACGCATTTTCAGTCTTGTGAATGCGAATGTCTATGGGTCACAGTTTCCACTTACCATCAAGTGGCCTGTGTGCTCGTTTGCTTTCTCTATGCCATAAAAAAAACTGTTTTGGGAAAGATCCCATCGGTACATACATATACCTACAGCCAAAACTCTTGAACAAATTATCGCGCTCATTACATAAATATGACCTTACAGAAAATTATGTTTCCGCCACTGTACATACACTTAAAGAACGCTATAAGGTTAAATTAGGTATCCACCTTAGGACCAAAAGTCAATCTGACATTCTACAACAATAAGGTTGAGTTTCCCTACACGTTACAAACGATTTTATATGCCTGATGACATTGTCGACTTCAAGCATACTTTTCTTGAAATTGGCCACAAATTAACGCTCGTCACCGTGTCTACTGTTCACGAAATCTGTAATTAACTCTAAATCTAAATTATATATAGTATATAGTATTATATATAGGTAATATTTTTCGCGTGGCGACCGCTGATCAAAAAAGTATTGTAAACTTTTTTAGGAAAATCCTCTGTATCTCCTTCTTTATTTTCTTAATATAGACTTCGAAATGTCGCTTTCCGCGTCTGTTTGTCTGTCTGTATATTCGCTAACTCCTTCTAAACCACACAACAGATTTTGATGCAGTTTTTACCATCAGTTACATAATGTTTCACGGAAGGTTTTTACGTCTCCCATTATAACAGTTATAAATGCGAAAATTTATTGTTTGTTGGTTATTCGTTCATGATGCAACGGCTAAAGGAGTTTCGATGAAATTTGAAATGGAGATATCTTATACCCTGTTCTAACACATATGATACTTTTCATCCCGGAAAATTAACAAAGTTATCAAGGGACCAATTCGCGGGCAGAAGCTTGTGTAACGGGGCTTCTAAACGAGCAACATTTTCACGGCAATGTGTGGCCGGCAACTATACGCACCTTGCTCTAACATACGAAGTAAGAGTAAGATAGCACTAGTTGCCGGCCACAAATTGCAGCAAAACATGGCCCGTTTAGAAGCCCCTCTAAATTCTGGTTTATTTATGTATTAAGTATCAGTCCAATGAAACCTTGATCCATCATAGAAGGGTTTCACGGTGACATTTGTAAAACAATTGAACTATAACGATACTGTGACACAATTCTATGGTAAGTCGAGGTTCCACGGGTGTTACAGAAATCTTACATATAAACGGAAGCAAAGCGCGGTAGTAAAGTCTACTTTATTATTTTTAGGGTTCCGCGCCGGTAAAAACGCGACCCTATTACTAAGACTCTACTGTCCGTCTGTTCGTCTGTCTGCCACCAGGGTTATCTCATGAACCGTGATAGCTAGACAGTTGAAATTTTCACAGATGATGTATTTATGTTAACCAATACTGAAAACAGAATAAATTAAATATTTAAGTGCGGCTCCCATCCAACGTGATTATTTTGCCGTTTTTTGCTTGATATTACTAACACCAACGCTAACGCTTGAAAAAATTACAGAATATTTAGTTGTACATTATGTTAAAAAATGAAGGGGGGCATAAAACAAAAGTGGTTTTATATAGATAACCCTACGTGCGCGAGTCCGATTGGCACATGGCCGGTTTTTTAATTAGTTAGTACCCTACTAGCTGAGTAGCAGTCGGAAAAAAAAACTATAGTTGCGTGGATCACTTAATTTGCCCCCCCTCCCCCCCGCGTGACGTGATGATTAATAATAGCCGCAGGATCCATTTATTGTGGTCTCATGTAGCCCCGGTTTTAGTTTCACGGGGAACTTGGGGAGCTGACGGTGGTAAATTGGTTATGGGAATATATACGGTTAAAAAATGATATGGCATGAGTTATGACGGCCTATTTTTCATTACGGCGTAAGCCAAGAAAGATAATTTACAGTAAGTTTTTTTTTTAAATTATTCTTGTTGTCATTAATGACTTTTACTCCTGTTTCGTTGGACATTACCCATTACCCAACCTACAAAAGCAAAGCTCTTACATTAAGAGACAGAGTGATAGCTTATACCTTGGATTAACACATCGGTTTCTGTTTATCCCGGACTTTTTAAAAGTTTCCGATAAAATAACGACAATCAAAATAAACGCGGTATGAAGTATACATTTGAAAGTTTTGGAGGGAATAGCGATAAACTACTTCTAAGTTAACGGAGTCGCGTGCCACAACTAGGAAAATTAAAAATAAACCAAACAACCCATAAATTAAAAAAATACACGCGGAAATAAATATGTTACCCAATAGGTTATTCCCTTCATGTGAAATACGTTCATGAAAAACGTATACAGAACCCGCTAAAACGCCGCCTTAGTGCAGCCCGTTAAAAATAAATCACACACGACACCCTCTTCTATCTCTGTCGCACAGATATCGTTATCCTTTACCGATAGAAAACCCCCAAAAATACGGAATTAAGAAAGCCTCAACAATGGATCACACTGGCAACACCAAACAACACTTAATACAATCTTTTGTTGCCAGCTCTAATTCAGAAAACCCTTCTATTTGACAGTTGTGGAGGGTGAAATATCGTGGTTGGTTTAGGTTGGGGATTGGTGGCTTAAGCGGAGCGACAAGCGATTTGAAGGTACCTGTAATAACTTGACTATTGCGTGTGCGATGTCGGTCGGGCGGTCGTCAGTCCACTTTGTCGAAGGCCTGCCGACACTTCGTCTCCCGGTTTGCGGTCGCCACTCTAGAAGCTTCCCGCTCCAACGGCCATCAGGTTTACGAGCAATCTGCCCCGCCCACTGACACTTAAGGTTTGCAATTCGGTTAACAATATCAGCTACTTTAGTTCTCCTGCGGATCTCCTCATTCCTGATTCGATCGCGCAATGAGACACCCAGCATAGCTCCTTCTATCGCCCTTTGAGTGACCTTGAACCTTCTTATGAGGCCCATTGTTGTTTCAACAATATCGTACACACTTGGCACGTGGATACGTACTCGTATTTTAACCTAAATAATTAGACACCTTAACTGTCGGGAGAATAAATAACATCATTTATATCTCAGTTTGTGTATGACCACTTTACAAAAATATTACCATAAACACGCCACGTAAATGCACATAAGTTCATAACGGCACACAATCTCAAAAATCTACCGACACTTTGATAAGTTTTCATCTGGAAAAGGATTGTACCGTATCGACTTATCATGATGATACAATGGCACGTATATTACCACACACCATACATACATCATTAAAGTACGCCTGTTTCCCAGAGAGGTAGGCAGATACCATTTCCAACGGCTACGATCCTGCCTACTCTTTTTCGCTTCTTCCACATTCATCCATAGAGTCATGCATGCACGTCGGTTTCGGGTACTTAAGATTTCCTCTATTTCTCCGATTTCATTAGAAAAAGTAAGCCTAGTGTGGCAAATTCCGACCCTTCCACTCACTTTCGCTCTGTATATCTCTTCTCACAGATCAATAATTAAAAATATTTCAAATCCGCTGTTCTCCTACCACCGTGTCCGCACCATTCCGGCGTGCGAGTAATTTTTTCATCTGCCCTACATAACCGGAAGATGCGTGATTGCCTTTATCTGTTTAAGCGGCCCCTGGCTTTGTTTTTATGTAAATGTTGGCATTTCCGGTTGGCGTGACATTTCCGGTCTTCAGGCAGAGACAAATAGAGTTGGGCCGTTTTGGTTTTTATTTGGGTCAAGAGTGTTTTCGTCGGTTTTATCTACAGAACCCGTTACGGTCATTTACAGATTAACCCCTTTTTCATAAAAGCATAGTTAACCTATTTTAGTTAAATTATTTAATGTCCCTTTCTGTCCAATTCGAATTACGTCATAATCACAGATAAGGACAAGGCATATTTCAAGCACAGCTATTGCACGCTTATGAATAAAAGGGCTAGAGATTAAAGACAGAAAATTAAGTGGTGTTTATGTATAGTATAAAATCCGCATCTGGCGTTAGATCACTTTACACTAACTTATATAACATTTTACTTTATGTAATGATGAAGTAGTACCAAATAAAAATGATTAAACTGCAGTCATCCATAAATAGACCCTCAACAGACTGAATATTAATTAAATTTATTGAAATGTATTAAAAAAACGGATTACCTTTGTTTCGGCGAAATATGTTTGCCAAATGTATCGTTTCCCAACGGGTTCATTTGCCAACCCGCTTTGTTTTCTGTAACCGTATATATTTCAGTATGTTATAAAAACTAACCTAACCTAACCTGTAGGGTTCTACACGATGGTACTAAAATAAATCCTGAAAAAAAAATATAAAATAGGGTTGGCAAATGAAAAAGTTGGGAAACGATACATTTGGGAAACATATTTTTGCCAAACGGCAGGCTCCCTAAAAAAACACATGTTAACAATATTGCAATAGAACATTGTCACACAAAACTCTACAAAGATTGACTGCGGGATCATAGAGTCGGATATAACTTTACATAATACAAACATACATACATACCTTCACGGCTGTCTCCCAAAGGGGTAGGCAGAGACTGTGGAATGCCAGGTGCACCGGTCCAAACACGTAACCTTCGCTTCCTCGACATTCATCAATCTCTTCATGCATTCCTCTTGGCACAGGTTATTTTAAAATAACTTACAAGGAGACGCCGGCCATCATAAGATCTGTACTGGTTTGCTAAGGAAATAAAGAATAAATAAAAAAAGAAATTTACCTCAGTTTCGTGCTTTTGATTTGATCCTTAATCAGCAAATCGAGAATCTGATCACCGTACGTCCGTCTAGAACGTCCCCTACCGACATCGGATATTTATGTATACAATACGGGCTAAAGAATTAAACGGTCTCCTCTGAAACAGTTTTCTTCATGCCTTATTGACCTCTAACCAAACATCTATGGGGAAACAATTAAGAATGTAGGCTAGACGTTCCTGCAGGCATCTGTCACCATAGTAGTTAGTGACCCTCGACACAGCGTACTTCACCGCAGCCACCGACTTGTGGCGCAAAAGTAGTATGTATTCGCCGGTACTGGCCCCACCGCCGCTCCCCCCGAAAAAAGGTGCTCTGACGGCCGAGGGGCGGGCCTTCGCGGCAAAAAAAAAAAAAAAAAAATTTACACTTTTTTTCGGTGTTTTGGGGGCCATTTAGAGCGTTTGGGGAGGGTCCCGAGGCTCTCAGACCGCTCCTTTCCATACTTAGCAATAGCACCTGTATTAAATAGAAAAAGGTTATCAACTACCTGACCCTTTTTCTATTACCGGGCAAGCTCTCTATTGTGTGTGCGCGGGCGTTCTCGGGGCTTTTGTCTTGCACCCATCGACGCGTTTCCACCTTTTTTATTGTCTGATTATGCACTATTAACTGCTGTTATGTGATTTTTAATTTACCTATGTGTTTTTCATATCATTTAATTAAGTAGCAATAGTTACTTTCTTAACATATTGTTCATAGGGTCATAGTTCTAACCTAACCTAACCTACGTTGTTGAAGTAAACCTAACATCATGAAACCTATCCTAACTTAACATAATTATCTAATGTTTTTAAGGATCATACTTCTAACCTAACCTAACCTAACCTAACCTAACATAACCTAACCTAACCTAACCTAACCTAACCTAACCTAACTTGTTGAAGTACCTAAACCTAACATCGTGAAACCTATCCTAACTTAACATAATTATCTAAAGTTTTTAAGGATCATACTTCTAACCTAACCTAACCTAACTTGCTGAAGTAAACCTAACATCGTGAAACCTAATATAACTTAAAATACCTAGCGTTTTTAATACTTTCGGAAAATAAAGATGATTCAATCAAAGAAGTAGCTACACTTGGTTTTATATTTGAACAATCATACTCAACTGTTATTAAGCATCGCCTAACTTAACCTAAGCTAAGACCTAATTTAATCATAGCTTAAGTCCTAAGCAAAACTTAATTCAATTTACCCATGATAATCTTAGTAAACCAAGCTAAAATTAACATTTATTATCTTGCATATATTTCTAAATAAATTACCTACACTTAGGCTGATAAAAATATGGTGATTAAATGTAATTTAATCCGCGTACGGGTATGTATCTACCTCTAACATTAACTAACATTATCTATTCGTAGTAGATATATTATATGGGGTTCAGCTTCACATACCTACATGTTTAATTTTACTGTTACACAGTAGTATGTAAAACTAAACCGAAGCACGTAAACTGGTTCCGTCTTGCTTGATTCAAAATACCTACTATGGAGTATATCAATCTAAAAAGCCTGTACCGACAAGTTTTGTGTGCCCTAGTGAATGCTTTTAACGGCTTACTTGTTTTATTGGTAGCAGCCTATTATGTTTTATGATCACAAAGGATTCGTTTTATTATTTTGGGTTTTGATGAATAATACGGCGTCTGTTTTACCTATGAGTTCAAACTAAACCGAAGCACGTAAACTGGTTCCGTCTTGCTTGATTCAAAATACCTACTATGGAGTATATCAATCTAAAAAGCCTGTACCGACAAGTTTTGTGTGCCCTAGTGAATGCTTTTAACGGCTTACTTGTTTTATTGGTAGCAGCCTATTATGTTTTATGATCACAAAGGATTCGTTTTATTATTTTGGGTTTTGATGAATAATACGGCGTCTGTTTTACCTATGAGTTCAAACTTGTCAAAAAAGCCTGTACCGACAAGTTTTGTGTGCCCTAGTGAATGGTTTTAACGGCTTACTTGTTTTATTGCTAGCAGCCTATTATGTTTTATGATCACAAAGTATTCGTTTTATTAATTTGGGGTTTTATGAATAATACGGCGTCTGTTTTACCTATGAGTTCAAACTTGTTTCTAGAAAGTTTCTTAACTTACGAATGGTATAAAAGCGGTGCGCTATTGTATATCGGCAAGTATTGGCTACTCAACTGTGCTCGTTACCGGATCTCCCTGTACATATAGCAGTATATAGACTTAACAGTGTTGTTTCGTGCAGTGAAGTGTTTATACAAAGGGCTAATAATGGATGTGAGTATGTACAAGTATTATAACTTAACTGTGTGTCTTTTAGCATTTGTTCAGCGTGTTTTTATTAAGAGTAGGTATTGTAAACAGTTGTTTAATTTATTGTTTGATATTGTTGCAGTTCTCTGAAAATACTTTCAAAAACTATTACTACCCGGAAAATAAAGATGAATCAACCGACGAAGAAGGCACGCCTGGTTTTAAAGTTAAGCAAGCCATGGCAAAAAAGCGTTCAGCAAATAACATCGACAGCTTCTTTGAACTTCCCAAGAAGAAAACTAAAGCGTTGAAACGATCTTCGAATGTCAGTCAAAGTTCTCCTGACGGAGTGGGTTATATATCAACCGGACAAGATGACGGAGCATACGCTTCTCACTTGATTAAAATCGAGATATATGATATGCAAAAAGTTAAAAACATTCCACCCACTGAGCACTGGAAACACGCTGATGTAAGATTAAAATTCTACACGTGTTCCGAAGAAGACATCCAGCTCCAATCTACACGTGATGTTATATTTAACATCACAAAGCAAGTAGCTTCTAAAGACAGTTGTATGAAATATTTTATTGACAATAAGAAACAGTGATAAAAAGTGTTTGTGTAGGTTAAACAAAAGCTTGTTATTGTATTACACCTTTCAAGAATTCAGCTTATTATCTTTTCTTTGTAAAATTACTTTAATCCCTAGATAAGCGTATGCAGGTACCTATTAACATGTTTCCCATTTCTTTTATCTTATCGCAATGTCTTACGCGGAATTTTTAAACTTGAATGAATAACTATTGGGTGTTCCGGATTGCAAAAATAAAGCATGTGGTGATTTTGTACTTTGTAATATTTGTAAAGATAACAGTCCCCACCTTGTTTTAGAAATGTGTAAATTAAACAAAAGGTTAATATTGTATTACATATAAAAATAAAAATCATATTTTCGTTCACATATTCTTTTATTTCACAAAAAATGTCTTAAACATATTTCTTAATATAAGATCATTACATAAAGAATTTTCAGAAAACAAACTTAGCAAATCTTTCATAGTTTTTCCATGAAATTTAAAATACAAATATACTAAACAATATTCACCACAAACTGAGGTAAAATGGTTTTGAAGTGGTTTATAGTTATAAAACCAACGCTTCGTATTCCTTTTTAAAAATAACTTATGATAACCTGAAGGTTTCCGGGCAAAGGAGTCAAAGTATTCCCCTATACCATTAATGTCAATATGTATAGCAACCCAGTGGGAGCCTGGTTTCGAGTCTGGGTCCAAATTACTTACAATAAAGACAGGAAGATTAACCCAAATAGGAATTTTGTTAGCAGCAAAAACGTTGAATTCAAACGAAGGGTTGATTTTTTTCATACAAAATTGAATTTCATTGGTATCCATATTTAATAAAATAAAATAAATGAATAAGTTGTTGATGCTGTCAACAATGGTTACAATGAAATAAAGTAAATAGGTAAAAACATTGTATTTATGTATTTACTAACTGTTGTAATCTACAGTTACATCACGATTTTTGTTTATTTCAATAATGTTATCAAATTCTGCATACACAATACAATTAATGGTGGAGGGTAGAGCTACATCAAAGCGAATTTCTAAGCGAACACTTCCGTGTCTTACAAGATTCCAGTGTGAAGTTGAACTAGCAGATAAATCGGGAGTTAAATCAAAACATAACAAACAATAACCTGCTCCATATTCAGTTCTGCTTATAGCATTACCTTCATTGTGAAAATGTATACCAGTTCCAGAAAATAAAGTGTGATATGACGATGCTATTAACCCAGAACCAGAACTAAATGATGGTTGTAATGTTTTAGAAGGAATTTCATGACCATCAACATATAAACTAAATGAATTCATATTATAGTGTTGAAAATTAAATGGATTCATAGCTAAATTGCCATTAAACCCCGAATTTGATACAAAACCAATAATACATCTTTTAGGAATTTGTCCGAGAAATATATTATCCAATGTTTTACCCTGTATCCCCGACGGTAATGTAAGCACCTTAACTTCTGCTCTTGTGATAGGATATTTTGCAGTCGTTGTTGCCAATACTTTTTGGTGTGCTAACAAAACGCTAGGATTAATTCGTGTCCTTCTTATAATGAGACTAGCATCCATTATTTGTACCTTGAATTTTTTATCTTGATGACAAATGAGATTAAATGATTCCTTGGAACGTACTAACTTAATACGTATTTCGACACCATTTATTAAGAATTTCTCTTGGTTAAATATGTCAGCGTGTAAATGACCAATCATTTCCACTTCCTTACTCTCTTTGACAAATTCTAGTCTTTTGTGAAACCCTTTGTTATTTGCATCAACGGTATCCATATGAGTTGCAGTATCCTCATACCACAATCCACAAGTAAGATGAGTTTCTTTGGCTGCCGGACCATAGTTTAGAAGATTTTCCATATAAGCACGGTAAGCATATGTATTGTTTGGGGGTGATATTAGTTTTTGATTTAAATATACATCTAGTTGACTGAAAAGGGAATGTAACCAGTTATTGACGGGTGCAACCACGGTATCTGGTTTTAATTTTGTACCATCCTGATTCAATATTTTAGCATTAATATGTAACATTGTGTGTGATAGATCAACATAGTCATCTCCTGATCCAGGAACTTGAAATTCGATGGGAGCATCATCACTTAAAGATGAAATTGGTTTGTAATGAACCCACTGTCCACTTTCAATACTTGTTTGAGTCGATGGAAGAGCAAATATATCTAATTCAGATTTTGCACATTCACAGGAATGACTATGTAGGAATGACATTATTTAGCTTGTAAATATATCCTCAATATTTTTGTTTTTATTTTTTTTACTTCCTCTTCGTCTCGATGCTTTCAATGTAATGAGCGGTTCCCTTCTTTTAGATGACATTTTATACCCAGATCCCGACATGAGGGAATCAATTTTTTCATCGGCTTTTCTTTTTAAATTAGCACTTGCCTCCTTGAATCGTGATCTAATCGAACTATCCATAGGGCGTGAATTTACCATATCTGATAACAAACCAGCGCCTGCACCTAAGGTTTCTTTTCCAATGGTTTTCAAACCACTAGATAATAAAGGGAGCACTGATCTAAATAGCCCTCCCAAAAAACTACCTATACCATGCCCTCGTTGAAATGGAACTCCTTTATAGACAATTCCTACACCAGAGCCGGCCTGATGCGAATAATAATGCTGGTAAGGACAAGAGACTGAAGATCTGTTATAATTCATTTTACTCGTTGAAAGTGTAGTTTCACGCAAGAGCTACCAAATTGGAATGGTACATTAACACCAGTAGTTGTTCTTATATCTATTTCAATAGTATCGAACTCCCTACGTAAAACCGGTACATAGTGAGCGGGTGAGAAAATGTGAGTTTTATATGCACCATAAATGAACTTAGTTGGATCTAGTGGTATTATTCTAAGCAATGCTGTTATAACATCCCCAACTACTTGCGGATGAATTATATCGGTGTAAACAAATATTTGTGGTGGTAATCCTAAATATAAATTGGCAGGGTTTTTTCCATATGTAATTTGTTTCAAATTTGATCTCGGTTTGAAACCCAGCTGGAGACTTAGTATCGGGGTTGTTATGATAGAGGTTATTTCATTATTTGTTGTTGTTACTCCAACCATTTTTGTCAATGTATCATATCTAAATTTGACATTATTTTTTAGTTGTGGGTTCTCATTAAATGCTTGAAGGAAATGATCAATATTATCATATGTAGTGGCTGGTATATGGGTTTTTATATCAACAATTTTCGTTGATTTGTTGTTGGGTGATACCACTTTTTTCTTTATGTAAATTATATTTTCATGATCTTGAACATTATACATGGAACACGGGTATTGAAATTCCACTAATCCAACTACCCACTCCCCTTCTAATTTTATGTTCTTAGGTAATTTAGTCAGAAAATGTGCAGTTGTGTTGTCAGTATAGTAATCCGTTGAACTGTTGCTCAACAAAGTTAAATAAAAACTGTTTTCATTCATATTTTTTTCAAGCTTGATGCAAGTATCCAAGAGTTAAATTTATTTGGATAACCTTGCCACTTCACTAGTATTTCCTTTATGCCTCTAATATGACGCGAACGTATTATTTTATCAATTTTATACTCGGTGGAGGGGAGGTAAGTCACCTTTTGTAACTCTTTAGAATAAAATGTACCAATGATGGGTTCACCTTGCAAATCCTTTAACATATAAACAACTCGTGGTGATCTGTAAATAACTGAATTAATTATAAATATTTCATCACTCCAATTACTTTCATAACCCTTTTGAAATACATGTTTATATTTAGTTATTCTAACATGATCGCCTACATTCAATTTTGAGGTTTCCAATGAAATTTGCCTATCTTTTTTTCGATAATATAAATTATTCCAAACGGTCATAATATTATTAGAGTTAACATCAATTGGCCGCATTTTAATGCTAGTATGATAGGTATGATTGTAAGAATGAAGAAGGTCTTGTAAAATATCGGTGTAATTATATGTATTATTATGAGTGAAGTAACGCCACATTTTCATTTTAAGAGTTCTTTGGAACCTTTCTACTATACTTGCTTTAATGTCGGGATTATTAGTAGTATAATAATTAATGTTTTTGCTTTTAAAGTAATCTCTTACCACCTTTGAAACAAATTCTGTACCTTTATCAGATTGTATATGACGAGGAACAAAGTTGGCTTCAGTAAATATGCTTTCAAAACATTCTTTAACTGTTGATGAATCTTTCTTTTTCATAGCCCTCGCAAAAGCATATTTACTGAACACATCAATAACACAAAGAATATATTTGTATCCATGGTTATATTCAGTATATGTACTCATGTCACTTAGATCAGCTTGCCAGAGTTCATTAAAGTTAGATAGGATATATCTATTTCTGGTGAATCGCTTATGAATAGGTTTATGTAGCGTATACGTATCTTGAGATTGTAGCCATTTTTTTACTTCCTCTTTGTTCATTTGTTCTTTCATCTCCTTCGCTATATTATTTAAACTACTGTAACCAGCTGGATTGGAGACATCATAGTAGATTCTATTAATATCTAATAAGGGGTCCATTTTTCCCAATCTATTTTCTTATGTTGACGCTTAAGTACTCCTGTGGTAAGTGGTGTAGCTCTAAGTTTTTCTTTATCTGTTGATGATCTCGTACTTGTAGATGCAGATAATGGTTCAAACGATTGAGCTGTTTTAATGAATTCCAAGTTTGCGGGATTACCTATGCAGCTTAAAGGAACTCTTATATCTCTTAACAGTAACGCAAACTCTTCCCATCCTGTTGGTTTAGGTCGTTTAAGAGATCTAATCGTGTCGCTGACCAGATCAGTAATATTACTATTTGAAATAGTGCGGTTGTTTATTACAACTTCACCAGTTGGCTTCCACCAAATTTTTGGTCTACTCAAAACAATGTAATCCAACAAAATTCGAGTTTTTTTCTCATATGATTTGGGTAATATATCTATAATTTTAGATGGACTAATTGGCATCGGTTCTGGATTTGTTTTATCAATCGGTGTAACTGGTGTAGTAACATCTCCTTCTCGCAAAGGTGGAGTTGCAACTGAGTCATTATATTCATTAAGCTCCTTTTTGTTTACTTTTGACTTTAGATCATTACTTTCGTTGTTGACTTGAAGCTCCCCCTCCGTTATGATAGGTATTTTAAACGGTTTTCGATCTGTTTCAATAAAATGTAAAAATCGTTGCAATGCTTGAGAATATAATGTCCACTTTTCACGATCATTCATTTTACTTTTAAGGATTTTTTGCATCTCACCATCTAGGCGGGATGATGAATTTTCAGGTAGACTCTCATTGCGTTTCAGTCTTTCAATAAAATCTGATTCAACTAATAGCATTTTTTTTGTATTTTCCATTATGATTATGATAATGAGTTTACTAAGGCACTTAAAACTGCTCCTAATATAATAGGTAGAAATGCACCTCCCTTTTGAATTATAACGGTTTTTCTTATTTTATGTTTCCCTTTTGAAATTAATTTTCGCAAGATATCTTTATGTTTTTTTAATTTAGATTTTTCTTTTTTTTCTAATGGAATTTTTCCATTTAGAACGTTATAAATGCACTCGCAAATAATGTTGATCTCATCGTCATCACAAGATTTAAGTAACGCCGTGCGATATTTTGGTTTTAGCAACTGCAATGCTTCAAGTAAATGTTTATATGTGTTTACTCTCGCATGCATCATGTAGAACTGACTAAAATTTGCTGATTTTTATCGTATTTAAACCCCTTTTTAGGGACATACACAGTGCAATGCCCATCAAACGGAAATATTTTTGTTTTAAAACGACATATGTCATTTGTATTTTGTTTCAGATCAATCATGAGGTAACCATGTGGTTCTTGAGTAGCATCTTTGTAGGCTTCATCTACAAATTTTGGGTTTTCTGGGTAAACTTGTCGTGACAAGTAGCGTATTTGTGTTTTGTCCCTGGGATTCTTAAAATATACAATGTAGCTTGTATTCAGCGAAATATCACGTTGGCCTTTCCCCTGATGAAATATGTTTTGTGTAATATAAAAAACACTTAAATTTCTATGATGACTACCTTTTGTAAAAATGTCTACGATTCGTCCATCCGATTCTCTCATCAGATCATCTATTATAAGAAGCTTAGGTTTCTTCCCATCAAACATTGAAAAATCTGGTATTCCTTGACTATAATTTACATTTTCCAGATTGTAAAGAGGCTGCATTTCATCATAACACCAAATAATTTCATCAAATACAAGATTACATACTTCTTTGGAATTATTTAAAAAGTTTGTTACAAATTGAGTTTTACCACACCCACTCGGACCAGCTACAATGGTTGTGAAAGGATGATAAAAATGTATCATAATTAAAACTAGTAATACGTGTTGATATGTAAACAGATAAAAGTGAAATGATGTAATATTATGAGCTCAATTACTTTTTAAATAAATCAACTAAAACAACGGTAAACACCTTTAAAAAAAAAACAAAGATATCATTGTAAAATATGTTTTATTTCGAAATTGTCCGTTCTTTTTTAATCTACCAGCGCTCCGGAAATGAACATCATTGTTGAGAAGGAACGCCGCAAAAAACTCAACAAAGTTTTTTTTTTATACCAACAATAAAAAAAATTAATAGTTGAACTAAAAACTAATTTACATTATCTACAATTAGTACCCCCACCACATGCTTTTTTGATTCAGCTTCACCAACCTATATTTACAAAACTTAAAATTAATTTACATTTCTACAATATAAGTACTTAATCTTAATTTACATTTCTACAATTAGTAGCCCCACCACTTGTTTTTTGATTCAGCTTCACCAACCAATATTTACAAAAACTAAAATTAATTTACATTTCTACAATTAGGTATACAAAAAATAATGATGACATTTTTGAATGTTCTGTGATTATAAATTACATGTCAAATTAATTTTGTGATGATTGATGTGGTATTTTATAATGTCCCCACGCAAGAGTGTCCGAAGAGTTTTCTAACAAGAATCGTTTTGTATCATTATGAGATAATGATACTTTATTTATGTTTTGGGTAAATATTACATGTTTTATTGATTTAAATCTTAGCATTTGGGCATGTTGTACATTTTTTCAAATAAACACTTTTTATAATCGTTGAGAGTCAGTTTTTTAGTAACACATTTATTTACTCCTTTGGCTTTTGATATAAGCCCATGATTTTCAACGTCTAAAGCATACATTTTAGATCGTAGACCAACAAACTCTTTAAAAATTTTACCATTGTTTTCATCTTTGAAAAACCCTAACCGCTTTTTATTTAATAATGGTAAACCATATTCATTGTTCGATGGGTAATCTGATGTATCAAAATATAAATCAAGGTCTGATTTTATGTCCTCATAATAGTTTTCCGTGAATATTTGATATACTAAACTATCTGTATCTGTATAAAGAAGCCTTAGATTTTCTTGATATTTTGTTTTCATGTAGTCATAATGAAATTTGTACATGAAAGTTTTCGATATATCTAAAATGCAAAATCCTAAGTAAATTGGTTTATTATAAAATATTTTAGTTTTATTCAATTGGACAGCAGCTAAGTTCTCCGAAAATATTGATAAACTGTGGAACTCAGGTTTGGCTATCATAGTTTCAACTCCCTGTGATTTCCCATGATTTTCCCAATGATTTAGCAATTTTACGTTCACATATTTCAAAACGTTTTCCATGGTCTTACCAAACATTGAATTATTCATACTTTTATAGTGGTCTTTATCAGAATCACAAGTTGCTTGCGATCGCATGTGAGTGTTTAAATCTATGTAACTTTTTAACCACTTTGATTGTTCAAATCTCAAAATGCGGTGGATTTTAGTTAATTTCAAACCATTCTTCAAACATTGTTTTAGATTTCTATAATGTAGAACATAATTCGTTTTCCCATTTAAATTAGGAATTAATTTTTTTTCTTTGGAATTCCCTAAACAAACATTTTCTGGACAGAATGGCAAATCCGAATGAGAGTCATGCAATTCGTTGGGGTATTCTAGATCGACTTCTAAAATGAAACCATGTTCGGCATCATCAGAAACATTGAAATCAGTATCTACATTCACCCATTCAAATTTACCAGTAGGGAGACATTGAGACATAGCCCACCCATAAAGATTATTTGCATCCAAGTACATAAGATATGAAGAAGGAATATTTTGATCATAATCTGCCATAAATTTATTATTAGCTTTTGCGTGCCTTTTACTACATTGCGAGATGCCACCTCGAATATTTTTGGTTATGAAAGCTATTTTATCAATGTCGGTTAAGAGTTCTAGAGTTATTTTTGTGGTTTTTAACATCGCGTCCCAACTTAATCCCGGAGCAGTATAGTAATGGGCTGGATCTAACCCATATGTCCTAAGACATACATTTCTAAAATTTTCAAATACGTCGGTTAGTAACAAAACATCAGTTTTTAAATATAAATCAGAATAATCCCCCATATTTTTACAATTAAAATGAGTCCAAACATCTCTCGCATGTTCATAATCCTCATCCGAAATGTTGCAATCAGCCAGGGAACTGTAGAATTTATCTTGAGAGGGGAGAGAAGTTAACTTTAACGTGTCATATGATGTCATGTACTCATATGGATAGATACCCTTTCGTATTAATCGTTTAAAATCCTCTTTACACGGAAAACTCAATTTTAATTCACGAAATTGTTCAGGTGTCAGGGTTTTGGCTAATTTTTCAAGACTACAACTCATAAATTTAAATGAATCAACAAATTTTAACTTGATTGTGCGATTATTTATTTGCAAAGATTTGGAAAAGGAAATGTATTTCTCTTTGTTCTCTGGTATCAACTCAATGTCGCCTTCCTCAAATCCAAGCCCATGTACTATAAAATGACTGTCATAGTTGCTCAAATTATGGAAAAATACAGGTACAAAATTAGGTGCCATGTATTTTTCAGAACAAAATTGATGTGCTACTCCTTCATAAAAACCTGTATGATGATTATAAGAAATAGTAGAATCACCATTTAATTCTTTATCACAAATGTAGCACGTGTTGCTCTGTGCAATATCTAAATTATTTGCCTCAGATAAAGGCAAAGGGGTTTTTACAAAGGTATTGCTCCTACAAATGTTCTCTAAATCTTTTTTAATGTATTTCATGAATGTTTGCGCACAATCTTTACCTTTGTTTGTTCTATACATAGATAGCTTATCATCATAAGAACACTTTATGTAGTATCCAAAACTATATACCTCATGTTTTTGTACATTTGTTGTAGAAGATGTACTAGGATTGTTGAAACATGAAGGAATTGGATTTAAAAATGCCTCAAAATCGGCATAAACAACAAAAGGTACCTTTAATTTTCGATCATAATTATTGAAGGTAAGTAGGTTAGATGATACATTTTCATTGAACCAGTTTTTCCTTTTATCCTGTTCTGAAGGTAACTTTGTACAAACATGGAAACAGTCGTTTCTTTGATGATTTATTAAATTTTCATTTGATGTAAAACTTGTGAGACAACCATCACAAATATGTACAGCATGTTGCATATTGGATAGTTGTTTAGATACTAATCTTGATAAATTTTTGATAAAGCAATAATGTGCTTCACTACCTTTGGTTATATATAATAAGTTTAAGTGGGTAACTTTTTTACATTTAGTTAAATGTAATGGTCCTATAACTTCGTGTTTTTTACTTTGTGCATTGTACTCAAGCCCGAAAACATTTATGCTTATATTATTGATTTTTTCAAATTTATGAATATCAGTTAATTTAAATGGGAAAGTCAAATTTTCAAAGTTTAATTTATGTTTATGCGCTATATATGAATTCAATTTGTTTGAATGATTGTTTGTGGGTGGATATAAGCCTGACAATATGCTCCATCTAAAACATTCATGATCATTGTTTTTTACATTAATAACTGCCTTTTTATTCATTATATCTCGCGGCAATTCTATATAAGAAGAACCACGTAATGGGTTAAATTTATTAACATTCACATCGAGATGGTTGAATTTTACTAAACTCCAACCACTATCTTTCCTTTCAAAGTTAGATAATCTTGTTAAAATTTCGTTAACTATAGTTGTAAAAATATCATTTTTGTCACTGCTAAGATTCACTATATTGTTACTAAACTGAAAATCAAACGTATTATGTAGCTGTTTGGTTACTTGAGTAAAATCTGCATTGAGAATAAAATTTACTTTTAAAGCACAGTGATCAGTAAGTGATCGATCCAATAATGTAAAGATTTTTTCTTTATTTTTTTGTAAAATTATTTCGGGGGTAAATGAATTGTGAACATTTTCACTAAGCAATATTCTATAGGTAGCCACCCTATTCCTAAATGCGTTTTCAATCAACTGCACGTTAACCCACTGAGTGTCAGATCTTAAAACATTATTTTTGTGTATATTGCTATTTAAATGATTGGAGAAATATCTTTTGGACACAAACTTACTACACACAGAACATTCAATATTATCACTATTTTTTGTACTTACATTTTCATCTAATATCGATACTGCATCACGACTAGTTGAAGCACGAGCTTTCTTTGTGGGCACTTCTTCTGCTTCCGACACCGTAGCTGTCCTTTTTACTCCACGCCCGACTTGAGAAGATCTACAAAAAATAAAAAAACGAAATTAAACACACCGTATGTATTAATAGCAAATACAGACTTGGGGTATAATTGGTTGCGATATTATACTAACTTAAATCTTGACTACATTGTTGGCAGTATGCTTGCATTGTTAAAACTCCATCAATCACATCCGACGACGAATTGTTCTGTTTATCTTTAATGTGTCCATCACATTGTGTAAAATAAGGTCTTATATCAGCATCTTCTAAAAGTGTGGTTGGTAATTGATTTGATATAAACCACAGCCGTATGCTTCTATGGAAATTAGCTATAATAAACTGTTTGCTTAAACATTCAATTTGATCACGAGCTAAATTAATAATGATGAACACCATGATGGAATAAACTAGCACTTAGTAACTCAAACACTGTAACCCAAACAATGAATTATTTTGCAACGGACACCACATTTATAAAGGGACACCCCTCCTAACTGTTTCAATAACAATAAGATCAAGTCACAACGAGTCAGAAACTCATCCTTTGATAAGTATTGCTCAAGCACTTTTAAACAGGTTAGAACAGGAATATTTAAATAAAAAAATAT
Organism: Acleris sparsana; assembly: GCA_923062465.1. Classification (NCBI taxonomy): domain Eukaryota; kingdom Metazoa; phylum Arthropoda; class Insecta; order Lepidoptera; family Tortricidae; genus Acleris; species Acleris sparsana. The sequence goes on from OV281307.1 coordinate 1,712,536, forward strand.
AACTTACGCCTCACGATGAAGTTGGCTTATAAGTTCCCCGATGCCGTGTAATTCTTGATCTTCTTCAAGCTCCTCACAGAGCCTGATGAGTTCAGGATCATAGATATCGCAGTTCAAACTATCCATTGCGAAATGAAAGCAAGAACTAGCTAACCCTATACTGATTCCCTAAGTTTAAATAGACCCAGTACAGGTAGGTGTGTGATTTCTAAAACAAGGTGGGGACTGTTATCTTTACAAATATTACAAAGTACAAAATCACCACATGCTTTATTTTTGCAATCCGGAACACCCAATAGTTATTCATTCAAGTTTAAAAATTCCGCGTAAGACATTGCGATAAGATAAAAGAAATGGGAAACATGTTAATAGGTACCTGCATACGCTTATCTAGGGATTAAAGTAATTTTACAAAGAAAAGATAATAAGCTGAATTCTTGAAAGGTGTAATACAATAACAAGCTTTTGTTTAACCTACACAAACACTTTTTATCACTGTTTCTTATTGTCAATAAAATATTTCATACAACTGTCTTTAGAAGCTACTTGCTTTGTGATGTTAAATATAACATCACGTGTAGATTGGAGCTGGATGTCTTCTTCGGAACACGTGTAGAATTTTAATCTTACATCAGCGTGTTTCCAGTGCTCAGTGGGTGGAATGTTTTTAACTTTTTGCATATCATATATCTCGATTTTAATCAAGTGAGAAGCGTATGCTCCGTCATCTTGTCCGGTTGATATATAACCCACTCCGTCAGGAGAACTTTGACTGACATTCGAAGATCGTTTCAACGCTTTAGTTTTCTTCTTGGGAAGTTCAAAGAAGCTGTCGATGTTATTTGCTGAACGCTTTTTTGCCATGGCTTGCTTAACTTTAAAACCAGGCGTGCCTTCTTCGTCGGTTGATTCATCTTTATTTTCCGGGTAGTAATAGTTTTTGAAAGTATTTTCAGAGAACTGCAACAATATCAAACAATAAATTAAACAACTGTTTACAATACCTACTCTTAATAAAAACACGCTGAACAAATGCTAAAAGACACACAGTTAAGTTATAATACTTGTACATACTCACATCCATTATTAGCCCTTTGTATAAACACTTCACTGCACGAAACAACACTGTTAAGTCTATATACTGCTATATGTACAGGGAGATCCGGTAACGAGCACAGTTGAGTAGCCAATACTTGCCGATATACAATAGCGCACCGCTTTTATACCATTCGTAAGTTAAGAAACTTTCTAGAAACAAGTTTGAACTCATAGGTAAAACAGACGCCGTATTATTCATAAAACCCCAAATTAATAAAACGAATACTTTGTGATCATAAAACATAATAGGCTGCTAGCAATAAAACAAGTAAGCCGTTAAAACCATTCACTAGGGCACACAAAACTTGTCGGTACAGGCTTTTTTGACAAGTTTGAACTCATAGGTAAAACAGACGCCGTATTATTCATCAAAACCCAAAATAATAAAACGAATCCTTTGTGATCATAAAACATAATAGGCTGCTACCAATAAAACAAGTAAGCCGTTAAAAGCATTCACTAGGGCACACAAAACTTGTCGGTACAGGCTTTTTAGATTGATATACTCCATAGTAGGTATTTTGAATCAAGCAAGACGGAACCAGTTTACGTGCTTCGGTTTAGTTTGAACTCATAGGTAAAACAGACGCCGTATTATTCATCAAAACCCAAAATAATAAAACGAATCCTTTGTGATCATAAAACATAATAGGCTGCTACCAATAAAACAAGTAAGCCGTTAAAAGCATTCACTAGGGCACACAAAACTTGTCGGTACAGGCTTTTTAGATTGATATACTCCATAGTAGGTATTTTGAATCAAGCAAGACGGAACCAGTTTACGTGCTTCGGTTTAGTTTTACATACTACTGTGTAACAGTAAAATTAAACATGTAGGTATGTGAAGCTGAACCCCATATAATATATCTACTACGAATAGATAATGTTAGTTATTGTTAGAGGTAGATACATACCCGTACGCGGATTAAATTACATTTAATCACCATATTTTTATCAGCCTAAGTGTAGGTAATTTATTTAGAAATATATGCAAGATAATAAATGTTAATTTTAGCTTGGTTTACTAAGATTATCATGGGTAAATTGAATTAAGTTTTGCTTAGGACTTAAGCTATGATTAAATTAGGTCTTAGCTTAGGTTAAGTTAGGCGATGCTTAATAACAGTTGAGTATGATTGTTCAAATATAAAACCAAGTGTAGCTACTTCTTTGATTGAATCATCTTTATTTTCCGAAAGTATTAAAAACGCTAGGTATTTTAAGTTATATTAGGTTTCACGATGTTAGGTTTACTTCAGCAAGTTAGGTTAGGTTAGGTTAGAAGTATGATCCTTAAAAACTTTAGATAATTATGTTAAGTTAGGATAGGTTTCACGATGTTAGGTTTAGGTACTTCAACAAGTTAGGTTAGGTTAGGTTAGGTTAGGTTAGGTTAGGTTATGTTAGGTTAGGTTAGGTTAGGTTAGGTTAGAAGTATGATCCTTAAAAACATTAGATAATTATGTTAAGTTAGGATAGGTTTCATGATGTTAGGTTTACTTCAACAACGTAGGTTAGGTTAGGTTAGAACTATGACCCTATGAACAATATGTTAAGAAAGTAACTATTGCTACTTAATTAAATGATATGAAAAACACATAGGTAAATTAAAAATCACATAACAGCAGTTAATAGTGCATAATCAGACAATAAAAAAGGTGGAAACGCGTCGATGGGTGCAAGACAAAAGCCCCGAGAACGCCCGCGCACACACAATAGAGAGCTTGCCCGGTAATAGAAAAAGGGTCAGGTAGTTGATAACCTTTTTCTATTTAATACAGGTGCTATTGCTAAGTATGGAAAGGAGCGGTCTGAGAGCCTCGGGACCCTCCCCAAACGCTCTAAATGGCCCCCAAAACACCGAAAAAAAGTGTAAATTTTTTTTTTTTTTTTTTTGCCGCGAAGGCCCGCCCCTCGGCCGTCAGAGCACCTTTTTTCGGGGGGAGCGGCGGTGGGGCCAGTACCGGCGAATACATACTACTCGCAAACCACCAGCGGCTTCTGAAATAAAAATACAGAACTTGGAGGTACTTTCCATGACTAAAAATCCTCTAAGACAGCGCCAAACAACTTTTAAACAACGTTTTTTGTGATGGTACCTAACGTAGTCGGAACCACAGATTAAATACACATAGATAACGTAAACACCACAATCTGTATGGAAACCAACCGTGTCCATTTTTACTACCAACTGAGACACACCAAGAGAAGAGAATTTTCCGTTTTCCGCGCAAAATAGATTCAAAGTCGTCGCTTGCAGTTTATTATCACGCAATGAGGCATTTTATTTGCTTTCACGGCCAACCGGCTGCAACAAGAGGTGCGCCGAACGTCCGTAGCGACGGTCAGCCTCGACGCTTCGTCGCGGTTAAAGTCTGGATTCGATCACGCGAAGTAGATGCATTTGCATTATGTATGTGTAATAATATCCTTGGTCGGAACCCTAATTTAAAGATAAAGATAAAATATAAAAGAAAACTATTCAGTAAGTAGGCCGCACGGGCACTTTTACACGACAAGAATCTACCAGCGCTTCCCAAGAGGAGACCACTGCTGAGAAGAAACGGCGCAAGAAACTCAGCAGTCAGTCATTTTTTAAACATATTTCATATTAGGGTGAATTTTCAAACAGGCATTTTTGGGTGTCACACTTGTGTAATGCGGAAAATAACAAATAAAAAAAAATAAAAAAAATGGTTTTACATCCTATACAATGTCATATTACGAGGCCATGCATAATTATCATGCAAATGTAAACCAATTCTCAGAAAAAAAATATTGAACTTTCAAAATAATGTGAATATGATCACTCTGAGGTATGTCACACTTCCAGTTTTGTCCAAACAAGCTCGCGTAACTTTGTGTGCACGCAACATTTTAAACAGTATTATACATCATTGGAAAGATTATTTGTTGACGCTTTTTAATATTTGTCTAATAATACAAAAATATTAATATCTAAAACTAGGCAGACCGCTTTGTCTTTGTCCCGCGCCGACCACTCACGAAACGACTCGTAAATACCTGCTAATATCTCATTCGTCTAGCGACTCACCGCCATGTTTGTTTTTCTATTAAAGAGACCGTTAGTTGTGCGTTCGCGATCGAACCGAGTGGACGTGGATCTGTGTTGATATTAGAGCTAGCGAGGTAAGTCTTTTTCGCGATGTATTTTGGTACCCTGTAAAGTAACATCGGTGGCGCGTGGTTTATGTACGTTAAATAAGTATATTTTAGTTCATCTTTTAATATATATAGAACCTTTACGGGCTTAATTCAACCTGTAATGCATGTTTTAATAAAGTATATAGAACAGCAGATATCTTTAAAAACCTTTTTTGCCGTAATTTTGGTGGCGTAATTTTGGTGGCGTTTTTGTCCACCGAAATTACAAATGCCCCACCGAAATTACCAATCAAGCTTTATTTGTTATTTTTATATGGGATTTGGTTAAAAACAGTATCATAGATTTAGTATAAATGCTTCTTGAGTGGACTAATGAATTGTAGTTCGTTATTAAATTTCTCAATAACATTTCCATACGCATTATGCTGCCTCTAAAATCCGCTACTTTACGAAAAAAAATCACCATTTTATCAAACAAGTTAATCAATCCCATTACATCTGTTCCTCAGACTTTAAAACTTACAGTAAAAGATACATCCAAAAAAGCTTCTCCTCTATCAAATGATGCCTCAAAAATAAAAAAGTCAAAAGGTTCAGGAAAAAAAGATGTCAAAATGCCAGCAAAGACAATACTTAATCCCGTTGTACCTTCTTCTTCGAAACGTGCAAATGCAAGTTCATCAGATGCAATCAATAGCTCTCTGATAAAAACAGACGATGATGATGATTTTTGGGGACCAGTTCCATCAATAGACGAAATTCAAGTGACGCCAATTCTGCAGACCATCGAAATGACCCATATTAATAAAGTTGTGAATGAAGACTCTGATTCCTCTGACTATAATATTTTTGATTAACGTAAATAATTGGATTTACTTCTTATAATTACGATTCTTTTTATAACTGTTACTGACTGATTATGCATGTGATACAAAAGCTTAGCTCTATTAGATTAGATTCTAACAAACAGTAAAGATTGTTGATTGTTGTAAAGACTGATTTTTAATGTAAGTTTTTGATTATTTTTCTAGAGTTTATAAAACTTGTTTTAATACGTAACTTAACATAATGTTTTAAAAGTTGTGAATTATTATAAAAAAAGGTTTTCTTTTAAAATTAAGAATGAATAATAGTATCTTTTTAATTAAACCTCATTAAAGAAGACAATAAATAAGTAGTCAATGTTATTTAATACAATAATAGTCAATGTGATTATGTTTATTTAATTGTTACAATTATTTCAAACAACAAAATGAAAAATTATTAATGAGTGATTATGCATGTGATACCTTACGATAGGACAATAGTAATTTAATACAAATACTTATTTAATTTAAAGTAACGTTTTTTTGATTATATAAGAAGTTTTATAATTTTTTTAAAGTTTTGAGAATATTATTTAATTTCTAAAAAACAGTATTGTTGTAAAGACTGATTTTGCATGTAAGTTTTTGATTATTATTCTAGAGTTTATAAAATAAGTTTTACTTAAAAGTAATATAATGTTTTAACATTGTGCTTTATTATAAAAATGGTTTTTTTATTTAGAATTAATAAATGATTGTATTTAATTTTGTTGTTTCAATTATTTCAATAAACAAAATATTTAAAATCATGCTGAAGTTTAATTTAATTTTAATTACATGTTTTAAAAGACTTTTAAACGTATATGTTCATTACTTATTTTTAAACAAATTTATGATGTAATTTCGGTGGTACCGTTGTAATTTTCGGTGGCGCGAAAAAAATTAAAAATAGTATTTAACCAAAATAATGGCTTTAGAAGGGTGCCTCATACAGTATTTTAAATACAATTAGAATATCTTTCTGGACATATATACATTATTAACGTAATATGAAAAAAAAAATGCGCCACCGAAATTACGAAAAAACAACGGTCTCGAAAATTCACCCATTACATAATAATATAACAGTGGTACTACTTAGTCTAGCATTATATAAAGCTAAAAAATATTAAATTATATATAATATCAAATAATACGCGTACTTCAGCAGGAAAACATGCCAAAAATCTTACGGGAGAGATTGAGAGAAAAATAAAAAATAGAATCAACTGCAAGATGACCACATAAAAGTTTCGATGTTTTCCTGCAGGATAGCAGGATAAAGCTTTTGCATTTGAACTAATTACTATTGACTAAGTTTCGGGTGTAGGCCATGCATTTTTGTCTGTTACATAGTCCTCGACCCAATAATACGCTTTAGACATTAACGACCTTTTCAAGCATTTTTTAAGTGCCGGAAAGGGTAACAAATGATTTATATACTTTACGAACACGGAATTTTCGAATAGCGTTTTTTTTTACTAACTTGGTATGTCTACGTTAAATAGAGCGAAGACCCTGTTGACATCCGGCAAAGGCTGGGGCTAATTTTTTTTTTATATCAATGCAATAATTCTTCCCAATAAAAATAAAGCAAAATACACAAAAATAATTGTATCATTTAGTCTACTCAACAACCTCCAGGGGATTAAAACCTTTTCTCACTAATAATTTAATTGCAAATCATTTTTCCTCGCTCCTTATTTCTTCCAAAGTATATTTTCATTTTCAACAGATAAGTAGCTGAAAATGTTTATGAAAGAACCTTTTTAAATATATTTTCTTTACAGATCCATTCGTGGAAATCCCGTTAATTCAATTCTCTATACATTGCGGAATGTAAATAAATTTCGTGATATTTTTCTTCGACATTTTTATCATTCGTTTTGCTCGAGTATTTTAAGTGTAATATTCTGTAGGTACCTGTAGGGAAAGTAGGGAAAAGTTTTTAAGGTGAACGTTGGCTATTTAAGAAAAGATTTTGTGATTGAAACTACGGGGATCCTCTTTAAAGTTTAAGGCGATTTGAGTTGTGAAGTAGTTTACTGCGACGTTCTATTTATAAAGGGTTTAAAAATGAAAAGTTTTTTTTTCATTTATGTTGGTATACGATGTTAAGTAGTATAGTTTACTATTCGCTACCACCATCTTAACCTTTAACCTACCGCCAAACAGCAGTGTTCGCATTGTTGTGTTCCGGTTTAGGAAGAAGACAGCCGGTGTAATGACTAGCATAGAGGCATTCCATCTTAGTCCTCAGGGTTGGCAACGCATTTGCAGTCTTAGGCTTGCAGTCTTGTGAATGCGAATGTCTATGGGTCACAGTAAACAAGTATAATTCAGTGAGTTTTGACAAAGATTTTACCAAAACAAAGCAAACCTAATGCTATAAATAATATTGTTTTTTTATATTATTGTTGATAACAGTCGACCAAACGGGACCAACAAAGAAACTCGTTATGTAGATGAATATTTACTATAACTCTCAAAATTACGTTCTTTATCATCTTCATCATCATGTCAGCCGAAATACGTCCACTGTTGGACATAGGCCTCCCCCAAGGCTTTCCACTCAGACTGATCTTGTGCTTTTCGCAGCCACCGCGGTCCCGCGATCCTGACGAGATCGTCACTCCATCACGTTCTTTGTATTTAATTAATTTTTAATATTTTTTGTCCATGATTTATTGGTAAAAATACAATAACATTTTACTAAAACAAACGAAAGAACTTACAAACTTACTTAAAACTACAATCACTAATCTAACAAACGAACGAACTGAACAATAAACTTTACAATTAAATACGGCTTCTTATTAAGTAAGCAGGGCTACATTGTAATTCTTAAAGCTACAATTTATAGTTTATTTACATCCACCAGGTGGACGTCCGTAATTATGCTTAACTCCAGTGTTGCCAACAAAACAAATACTTAGCGACGTCCCTAATTTACAACTGGCAACACTGAAGGTCCCAGCGTGCGTAATTGCCGCGAAGACATAACAACAAATTATGAAATACAATTTTAGCCTTTTAAAGTTTGTTAAATGTTTGCGTCCGCTGAGTTTAGAGTTTATAAGTGACAGTTACATAGATAAATTAGATTGTCGGTTACTAAAGTTAACCCCCGACGCTAACAAGGGAGGGGGTGTTATTAGGTTTAATCTAAGGGTATTAGGTATCCTTTTTTTTATGGAACGCTTGTTTTAGCCAGGGGTTTATTGCTACTCAATAAAACTATTTTGTCTTTCATGCCTTTGACATGTTATCGCACGAGTATTGTTTTTAATAAAAGAGCAATTCTTGTATATTAAGAGGATATACCGGGTGTACAATCCAAATGGGTCAGTATGGTGAAGTCGGAAACTATGAGAGATAGCGAGATCTGGTCTTAGGAACCATGACGTCGATTTTAGATTTAATAATAATTACATTCAAACTTTTTTATTAACTCTCATACATAACCGGGAATCGAACCTGGTCAATATTTTTGTAAACGCGTTAAGTAAAAAGGACCAAATTCGGCTATGAAATCTTGTGTAAACACAACTGACAGTAAATTAGACTAAAATGCCCACAGTTTTATTAATTTGCAAAAAGTCGTGAATAATATGAATCGATCATCAATTATCAATTACGACACTGTAGAAGATTTAACTACAGCCTTAGAAAACATTTTAACACATGTGCACCCCATAAAAATACGAAATGCAATCTTGCGATCGTTACCCAAAGGAATTAATTATTGCATTCAACAGAATGGCTACCATTTTGAACATTTACTGAAATAAAATAATTATCTTATTGGTGGGTTTTTCTTTCAATTATTTAAACAAGATTCCATTAGTGTTGTGCTTCTTGCTACTTGCAGAATTTATACACATTGATTTTGACCAGGTTCGATTCCCGGTTATGTATGAGAGTTAATAAAAAAGTTTGAATGTAATTATTATTAAATCTAAAATCGACGTCATGGTTCCTAAGAACAGATCTCGCTATCTCTCATAGTTTCCGACTTCTCCATACTGACCCATTTGGATTGTACACCCTGTATATCATCTGGGTACGATAAATCGACCTAGCTACGTTTAATTTTTAAAAAACGTGGTTGTAGCAGAAAAAACTAAGTGAAGCGCGGTCATCCAGGTATTTGCTTTTAACTCCGCCGCAATAACTGTGAATTACGTAAGAGCTATTGTAACGTTGACTATACGGTAACATTTCAAAAGCAATATGGTTGTACCAAGTACAATGTCGCCCTGGTTTTGTTAAAATCATGCCGCTTTAGAGATATTTAGCTCTGAAAGTACGTAAGGTAGGAAGGAAGAAAGTTTTTATCACAAAAAGCAACTAACTGACTGAATAAAAATACAATGCATTACCACTGGATTGAGGGACTTAAATTTCGAGAAAATACTCCTTACACAGGAAATATGCCCGTATGGAGTCGAACCTGGGTCCGCTGGCTTCGTAGGCAGCATCACTACCAAATAGGCCAACGCGTCGCCATTTTGTAGAAATTGAAAACAATAATAAATACAAGTAAAATGTACAGTTTACGCTGATATAAACAGGGTGAGTCCAGCACTTGGCGTCGTTGAAGAGTTGGCGCAGTCAATCAAGATTACGAAATCGTGCTACAAGTACTAGGCAATAAGTGCAAAAAAAAGTAACAACTGCCTTCCTTCTACGCGACCTAATTTCGTTAAAACTTCGTACGCATTCCAAAATACTTAAAGTTTAAATTAGAAAATTCTGATCGATACGTATGTACATTAGATCACGCCTGTTTCCCAGAGGGGTAGGCAGAGACCACTTCTTTCCACCTGCTACGATCCTGACAGATCTCTTTCGCTTCTTCCACATTATTGAGGAGGGGGTTTGAGCTGGGCCTTAAGTGCCACTTCGACCACTGCTGATCTTTTGTGGCAGCCCTTTATTTAGAGTCCACCGCAAAGGCCCGTCGCATCCAGAAATTTCCAGATGATTTGGACAGTGAGGAGTTGTATCTCTTGTGGGTCCATGATATTTCTCCCTAGGTAGATACTTATTTTGCGCAAGTGATCGATATAAAAAGAGGTTTCAAATTTACGTCAAAGTCTGGGACAAACTGTATATATCAGCATAAACTGTACATTTACTCAAGTACTTATATTGTTTTCAAATTCGGAGAACACCAAAAGGCTTCCAAGAGTCGTTATTTCCAATGGGAATCGAACCAGCGCCCGCCAGCAGGGCGCTCGTAACATTTGAATAAAACACTTCGAGGTTTAGTTTACGATTTAATTCTGTTTGTTTCGTCAAACGACGGCAAGAATGCTGAAAAAGTGGTTCTTCAATCTTAATATTATAAAACGTAATAAATGCGGAGTTCGATATTGTTTTGACACGGAGAAGGCAAATGAGCAAACAGGGCCTCTGTTCCACTGGGCAAACTCATATTGCTATTGACGTGTAATCATATTGACGAGGTTACAATAGCTCTTAGAATAATGAGACCAGTTACTAACAAGGACTAACGATGGACACTTGATTTTTATGGTACATCACATAAGGGTTATTAATTTATTTTGAGACAATCGATTTATAACCTTATGTCCTTTGAATTAAGATTTAAGCGTCCAGTATCGTTACCATCATCTTATCCATTAACATACCGCCAAACAGCAATGTTCACATTGTTGTGTTTCGGCTTAGGAATAAGACAGCCGGTGTAATGACTAGCAAAGAGGCATTCCATCTTAGTCCTCAGGGTTGGCAACGCATTTGCAGGCTTAGGCTTGCAGTCTTGTGAATGCGAATGTCTTTGGTCACAGTTTCCACTTACCATCATGTGGCCTGTGTGCTCGTTTACCTTCTCTATGCCATAAAAAAAACTGGTACCCTCTGCTAATTTTCCTACATTGGTGTTGCCAACATAACTCTTTAACTGTGTTGGCGGCCATGGTGAAAAAATACCAAGTCAAAGACATTATGGTTTTACCAATTTGAATATATAAATAAATACATCATTTTCACGGGACAATATTACACATATTGACCTTGTCCCAAACTAAGCTCTAGGCTTGTACTATGGGTACTAGACAACGATATACATACTTTACATAGAGAAAAAAATGTGGACGGCACCATTGATGGACATTTTTGGCTGACATTACATACGGTTCTAAATTGATTGTTACAAAACAAATGAATAACCATTATCTTCTGTAAAATAAGAAACCACGTTAATTATTGGTGCTTTGTCCATTACTGGTTCTATTATCTAATATATACAAAAAAAAAGACGAAGGACTAACTGTGTAGGCAATAAGACCATAAAAAACTTACAGTATAATTTATACACTGAGTAAAATACCAGGACAAAATTAAGTATAACCGGTAAACAAATGCTACGTAAGTAAAATCCTAGAACTCTAGTGATAACATATAAACTTTCCCATATAAGATCTCAGATGCAATTTCTACTCCACATTCCATTCGCAACCAAACAAATTTAATTACAAAATTCCTACGTGTTTTATGTCTGGCAAATAATAACATTTGAAGATGTTGCGAGGTTCAAGCCACGAGTTTTACGTAATTTGACATTAGTCACACATCTTAACTCGAGGAAATGTTGCAGGGTAATGTTGGAGCTTCAATGTTGTCTTGTCATTTACGGAGTTATTCGAAGTTTACTAGCATCCCGCGACTTCGTTCGCGGAAATATTCTTCGGGATTATTATAAACTAGCTTCGTCCGCGTAGGGTTCGAATATGGTTAGGTTAGGTTAGGTCAGGAGATTGATAGAGTAAGAAATGAAAAAGTCAAAGGGAAATGTGGACTCAAAGAAGATGTAGTGACTAAGATTGAAAACGGCATGCTTCGATGGTTCGGTCATTTGGAAAGGATGGATGAAAGAAGATTGACGATAGATATATACAGAGAAAAAGTGAGTGGAAGGGTCGGAAGGGGCCGCCCTAGGCGTACTTTTTCGAATCAAATCCGAGAAATACTGGAAAGGGCCGAATCTTAAGTACCCGAAACCGACGTGCGTGCATGACTCGATGTATGAATGTGGAAGAAGCGAATGTGATCTGTCAGGAACGTAGCAGGTGGAAAGAAGTGGTCTCTACCTGCTTTAGGAAACATGCGTAATTTAATGTATGTAGGAACTTTTAGATTTTGCCGTGTGGTTGCCGGCTTAGAATAGTGCCACTCCGCGCCTCCTTGTGGAAGTCGTAAGAAGCGACTAAGGGATTAAAGGCTTGTAGTATTGTTAGGCGATGGGCTTGCAACCTGTCACTAATATACACTGGTAAACATCTTGGCCTGTATGTGCAAAATGTGTTTATAGAATTAACAACAAGTTGTAGGTTATTCTGTAGCTCTGCCTACCCCACTCTGGGATGAAGACGTGACGGTATGTATGTATGTATGTAAGAGTCAGGAGACAATCTCACTTAAATTGACCTAGGTTCAAACTTAGTTCTAGGCTTGCACTATGGGTACTTACTGGGCTTATAAACATACTTATTTAGAGAAATAAATACTACTCTACATAGAAAACTCTCAAGAAACAATAACTCGCGCTCATCACACATATCTTTGACCTGACCGGGAACTGAACAGTTTCCGAGGAAAGATTGATAAAGTTAGGTCTACAGCTAGTACAGTCAACATCATAAATAAATGATCATTTATGAACCTCATCAAGTTATCACTTTAACATCGTGTTTGAAATGTGATACAAAATTGTGAAACGATTGAAGGCGACAAGGTACATAAATCATCACTTATTTATGCTGTTGAGTACCTATTCCATATATAAATTGTAGGAAAATAAACAAAAATAAATATCAGGGGAAAATGTCACACCAATTGTCCTAGTACCAAACTAAGCTCTAGGCTTGTATAGTCAGCATCATAAATATATATTAACAAGGTTTCAGAAATATATATACAATCTCATTCCCTTGCAGTAGAGTCGTGTTAACATATTTTTGAAAGTTTAACTGGTTCCATATTATTAGACGTGACTATAGGTGCTAGACAACGATATAAATACTTATATAGAGAAATACATACTTAAATACATAGAAAACATCCAAGACTCAGGAATGAATAAAATCACACAAATTACTGGCCTTATCGGGATTTGAACCCGGGACCGATAGCTGCGTAGAGGGTCACTAGCAACCAGCCTAACGTGTCGTGTTGTGTGTAACTTTTCCCTCCTCACAAAATATGCTTCTATGGTTTGAGCTTTTACTCAAATGACGTCATAACTTCACAGCACAAGATTGTCGCATTCCGAGCTTCCGAAGCTTTACAGCTTTACAGCTTTTACGAGCGCTGGTTGTAACATCAAGAATCTCTTGAGACAGTATTCTTAAGGCAAAAGCTTAAATCCAATTTAACTTGACCTTTAAACTCATACTAACTGTATGAAATTGGAGGTCATTATGAGCTGGTTTTTAAAATATGATACCAGTATACGTTAAGCTCCAAATTTGAACAATTAGCGCGGTTTCTGGGGTCGTAGTATAATGGTCATTGAATAAAACAACGTTTTATTTCAGCATAACCTCGTTACTCGAGCGATAAAGATTGTTTTAATTATTAACGAAATTATGCATTTTACAGTGAATCCAGAGGAATGGAGGCTTTTTATAGAATATACGGTTTAAGGGTTGACGTGTGACTGTGAGAAATGATACAGAAGACCGATTTAAAGCAAGATGCGACATAGTTAGTGAGAATATGCGAAAGACCAAGGTATATATCGAGTTGGTCCATATTGCCATTCTTTTTCTTGTTTACTCAATGTATTGTAAGTATGTATGTATGTAAACTCTTTATTTTACAAAAATATAAATTTACAATATTGTTACTAAACTAATGTACACAGGCGAACTTATCCTTAAATGGGATCTCTTCCAGCTAACCCTGAAGTAGATGAGTAAGGACAATGCATAGGGTTGGACACATGCAAGTTTTGCACAAAAGTAGCAAAAAGAGATGATGATTCTATAAATAAATAAATATAAAACAAATAAACTAATATATAATACACATAAATAAACTAATATATAAACTTATATACATATTTAAATGCATATATAAATAATAACCATAATTCTTAAAGGAGCTTAGCTACATGACTCATCCAACCACAACGTTTTTAAATTTCTCTTAAGAGAGACCACTGAAGGGGATTGTCTTAAGTAAGTCATAATTATCGCAACTCATAAAGTATTTTTTTTCAAGATTATTATAAATCAAACCTAACCTAATCTAGTCTTATCTACACATTGTAGATTTCAGAACTTCTGAAAAGTTCAAGTTTCAAGCGGTATTAAAAAAAACATTTTTGGAGTTCCAAATAATCGGTGTTGCAATTTTATATGAAATATTGTTATTAATTATTTTTAGAATACACAATCGTATTCAATTTCAAATTTGACATTTTTTAATGTGAGTTGGTAATACATGTTACGTTTTGTTATGGTATTAAAACAACATGTTCTAGAGCATTCACGCATTTGCAAACTTGAGATACGCATCGTAAGATTGCAGTCTTAAGATTATATATGGTTATGTTATGGGTTTCACAGGCCACTTATAATCCAGAAAAAAATACTCTAAACGCAGGAATTGAACAAAAAACAATAACATTACAAACAAAAACAAATCCAAACCCTAAAATCATCAATATTTTCTTCAGCCGGCAACATCTACTAACCTAAAACCGAATGTCAAGTAAAATAATAATTGGCAATACTACGTTTAAAAATCTTATCCCGGCTTTTTCGTTCTGGCAACTCTCCAGCGCTGGCAACCTCGCTGAATATTATGGTGTAGTAATGGTCCCAACGTTTCAATAAAACGTTTCGATTCAATTCGTTATTAGATTTATTTAATTGAGTTGTTAATTTTTATATGCTATCAAGTCTCTGCTTGGAATTTTTCAATAGATGTGAAGATTTTGCCAATGGCGTATTTTATTGCAGTACGTACGTCTTACGTTGCGTATGTCTGCAAAAAAAGGAGTTATATTTTCAGTGTTCATGTATGTATGTACGATTCTTTAATCCACCATAACTTCTGAGCGCCTGAGCCAATTTAGATGTGTGTGGCATCGTTAGAGTCCTTTCACCATCCAGGATGACATGGGACACCTAACTGTTAAAATTGAAATAACAGCAATCGCAAAATGACTATTATTAACATAGTTACATCGATTACACTATAAAAGTGCAGAATAACAAGGGTAAATATAAAAGTAGCTGCAAACATAACCGCTCGGCAAGAGATCGGCACCGCCTCAGTTCAAAGTGAAACATTGAAAACTGAGCTTTGACTTGGGTTAGTACGATTCAATTTTTAAAAGTGAAAATAATAGCCGTTAAAAATTCAAAATTCAAAATATTTATTCAGTAAATTGGCCACGTGAGGGTTCTTTTACACGTCGGTAATATAGAGTGAATCTACTAGCGCCTTGGACAAGATCATTGCGGAGAAGAAGCGCCGCAAGAAACTCCAGCAGAAGGTCATTTTTTCCCATAATAAAATACAATAATACTTAAAAGTAACAAAATTAAAAATAGTGATAACTAACTTAAAAAAAAAGGTCCTTCGGTTGTGGAAGGTTGCGGGTGGTAGGACCTTGTGCGGGGTCCGTCCGAATCGCTACCAGCATCTTATCCATTAACCCACCGCCAACCAGCAGTGTTCGCATTGTTGTGTTCCGGTTTGGGGATAAGACAGCCGGTTTAATGACTAGCATAGAGGCATTCCATGTTAGTCGTCAGGCTTGCAGTCTTGTGAATGCGAATGTCTATGGGTCACAGTTTCCACTTACCATCAGGTGGCCTGTGTGCTCGTATGCCTTCTCTATGCCATAAAAAAAATGTTTAAAAAATAATAAAATATCGGTAGCAAAAAATAACATAAAATAAAGCTTAACTTTTACGTTAACGCACAAAGTCCCAGCTGATTGGTTATCTAAACGTTATATAAACCATCAAGTTCCCCACAAAAGTCATTTTCATCGCGAATCTAATATTCTCAAACGTGACAAGTTTTACGTGTGGCGGCTTTGAGAATAACCGCTTTTGCATCTCTTTTTATCCGACACCGTTACATCACTTTAGTATTACAAGGTTCTATGTGTAATGCATTGGAAATTGAGTTTTCGATACGGTTGGTCTTGTACACTGCTTACGAAGATGTAAACAAAGAAAATATATTTAGACAGCGCCCCCGGCGGTCCCGGGTTCTATGGCAGGGAGGGCCCAATTTTTAACAGATTTCAAAAAAAGGAGGAGGTTCTCGGATCTATTCTTCGCGTTTTTTTTTTAATGTATGCTCCCCGATTACTCGAAGACCAATGGACCGATTTGAATTTTTTTTTCATTGTTTGAATGGGTATACTTTCTAGTTGGTCCCATTGTCAACATGTCAGGATCTGACGATGGGATCTTGGAGAAATCAAGGGAACTTCAAACATTATAGGCACACCTATAGCGATTTTGGTATTTTTCACTGTTACTCGTGCATTTGCTTTTGAAAAGTACTCTATGGTGAAGTGTACCTATTTGAAGGGTGGCGATAAGATATCTCGATTAAGGTAGTTGAGCGACGATGAAGAAGCACATTTAATTGTTTAAATATGACTATGACTTTCCCGCGGCATTGCTTGCCGCGAGCTTGAAATGATCTCATCCATTGAGAAGTGGGACAACATAACAGCATAAATAGGATCACTAAAAAGTAAAAATAAAATAAAAGTTTAAATACACAAAAACCCGCCTTCAAAAATGCAAAAAATAACTTAATTATAAAATGGTAGGTAGGTCAGTTTTAAGAGGTTTTGTTACTAGAATCATGGATATGTTCTATGGACCTCAATCTAGGCTAAAAATAGTTTTTTTTTCTTGGGGATATTATTTGTGCCCAATTTTTGAAATTTATGTTATCTTGGCGCTATTAAAGATTGAATGCATATACTTAGAACGCTTTTTAAAACCCTAATATTTAATCCTATAACAAAACAAACAAAGAGCAAAAGCTCTTGTACACAAACTCCCTATAACTTAAAAGCTGTGTAAGAAGCTCGTAAAGTTCCTAGCCCCGAGTGAGTCAATTACCGCGTGATAGTATATAACAGTGTCCGGTTTCATATTTATAGCTCCATGGTCTCATAAATGCAGATACTCGGTTATTAGTTAGAGATATACGTAGCCCATGGCCGTGAATGAAACAAAGGATTTAGGAATTTATAACCTACGTTTTGATAAATAAATAAATTGCCCATTTGGTTCATTATACATTAAAAATGAACCAAATGTCGTGTTGTTTTGAAGTGTTTTATTTTCTATTGAATTTTGCGTGCAGTGGTATTTATTTCTCTGGTGTTATAAATTAAGTAACATATTAAGGGGCGTTTTGTAAATTAGTAGCAAAAGAGTTACGTAAGAGATATGGCGAGTGAGAGTGAGCGGAGAGGGCAGTAGAGGACGCCCTAGACCAAATCAGGAGCACGCGAAACCGACGAAGCATGAAGAGGCTGATGAATGTAGAGGAAGCGAAAGTTGGATGTTCGGACCGGTGCCCCTGGCGTTCCATAGTCGCTGCCTACCACATTGGGAGTCAGGCGTGAAGGTATGTATGTAGACTACAATCTAAAGCAGCAAGTCTGCAAATGCGTTTAGTATCGTGAAGCTTAACGTTTCCATAGAAAGTGCGATAACCTCTCAAACCAAGTCCGAATTTACGAGTTTTGAATAAGTAGGATATTACAGAAAACTAGGTCTGTATTTATTGGAAATAAATAAATAAAAATAAAAATAAATGAAAAAGTACAACACTCCGTTGTTGTCTGTCTGTCCGTCTGTCGGTCACCAGGTTGTATCTAATGAACCGTGATAGTTATAGACAGTTTAATTCACAGAAGATGTATTTCTATTGCCGGTATAACAACAAATACAAAGAACAGAAAGAAAATAATAATAAGTGGGCTCCCATACAACAAACGTGTTTTTTTCCCCCTTTTTTATTGCTAATGTTGTTTAATGGTACGGAACCCTTCGTGCATGAGTAAGACTCGCATTTAGCCGAGCTTTTTTATAACTACAACATATTCAAAAATCGTGGAAATAAGACTCGACTTAGGAGATGAGAAACATTATCGCCAGGAGCTAAAGTATGTTATTATTGACATCTACCCATTTTAAGCTTCACTAGGTTCACAATCCCAACTTGGATTATAACCTTTATAACAATAAGTAAGTATTTATTCATAAGTTATTATTACTTTAATTACAAACATACACTAAGATTAAATTAATTTAACATAAACCGTGTTCGAATTAAATCAAAAGCATTCCTCTGAGGTCAGTCCCTTGGGCTGCAACTAGTTGTTACTGGGATTAAGAACAATGTCACTAAATACTTGGTATGAATACTTGTTGTCTGTCACCAAATACTTGGTATTAATTCGAGTATACTTGTTACTGACAATATTTGTTACTATTAGTAAAAATTTTAAGTGAATCATTTTTAAACTGTAAATGAAGGCATAACATTTCATTTTAAGAAGTATTTTAAATGTGTTTATTAAATAATGATTATTGCATTGTGTTGTCAATTTACTTTAAAATTAGTGAGATTACCGCATAATGAATAAATCGACTTTTAATACTCAAGTGCAAGTAATCAATATAGTTTTACCTTCGAAATATGATTACTTTTACAACAATATTATAGTACTAACTGGTATTAATTAGTCATGTGTTAACTTTACTAAGATGAACCCAGCAAAGTATTTCATACCCCAAAAATACCAGTTACTTAAAATACTCGTCCAATTTGTACGGCCAGGAAAATAATTCAAAGCGTAATGAGTATCCATCAAATAAAGCAGGTGTTAATTGTGAGTTTCTTGTTTATTCGTTTCTGTTTTAGATTAAAATAATTAATTCGGACAAGAGCCCTTGGCTTTTAATAACAGTCTTAATTTTAATTTTGTTCGACTGTTTTAATGTTCGCGGGAAATTATTTTGCACTGAAGTGTATTTCTTTGTTATGTTAAGTTTTATTAATGGCTCAAGCTTTATAAAAGGCTCAAGTGTCACTTAGGTAAGATACTTATTTGAATTCTGTTACACCATGTTCTGTAGTTAGAATTAGGTGCATTAAAATGTGTTCTTTATAATTTTATTGCTAAAGATAACAAAATATAAAGGGTTTTTCATTAATATAGGCAATGTGTATTTAAATGTTATTAAACTAAAACTGTTTATTCTTTAAGACAGTTAACATTTATCTAAAAAAAACACATTCAGACTTAAAACTGACAAATGAATAAGTTTTTTTTTATGGCATAGGGAAGGCAAACGATCGCACAGGCCACCTGATGGTAAGTGTAAACTGTGACCCATAGACTTTCGCATTCACAAGACTGCAAGCCTAAGGCTGCAAATGCGTTGCCAACCCTGAGGACCAAGATGGAATGCCTCTATGCTAGTCATTACACTGGCTGTCTTATCCCCAAACCAGAACACAACAATGCGAACACTGCTGTCTGGCGGTAGGTTAATGGATAAGATGATGGTAGCGATATTTTTTATATAAAAGATATAAAAAAATGATATCTTTAATAATATATTATCTTAATGATTCTTAAAAAATGAATATTTAGTAATTGAAAAACCAATTTAATTTGCTACCAGTTCCATCTAACAAGCGCGAGGTAGGGCTGGACGACTTTAATATCCGTAGTCTAAAAAAGTCCAGACCCCGAATTTTAAGCCGCCACAACCTGCCACGTTCCATTCAGTCCTAAACTTGAGCTTAGTTTGGGTCTAAGCCTAGAATAATAACATACATAGACACTTACCCCCTTACTAATAAACGTTGAGTAACGTTGGTATAGCTATACAATGTTTTGTCCTTATCTGACAAATTCAAATGTCACAACGAGAGCTAAGGACAAAACATTGTATAGCTATACCACCGTTACTCAACGTCTATTAGTAAGGGGGTTAGTATTTCACATGCCTGACCCGGCTGAATATATCTTGGGAAGCTATTTGTACACACAATTAACAGTAGTTTATTTAGTTAAAATGCCTTTTTAGGGTTCCGTACTCAAAGGGTAAAAACGGGACCCTATCACTAAGACTCCACTGTCCGTCCGTCCGTCCGTCCGTCGTCCGTCACCAGGCTGTATCTCATGAACGGTGAAATTGTCACAGATGATGTATTTTTGTTGACGCTCTAACAAAAAATACTAAATACCGAATAAAATAAATATTTAAAGGGGCCTGCCATACAAAAAACCTTTTTTTTTCTAGATAATGTTACGGAACCCTTTGTGCGCGAGTCAGACTCGCTCTGGGGCGGTTATTTTGCTACATTTTAGACGACACCATAAATATCCAATGTAGGTATAAATATTAAAAATGTCAGGGGACAATTTCACACCAATTGACCTAGTCCCAAACTAAGCTCTAGGCTTGTACTATGGGTACTAGACAACAATATAAATACTTATACATACAAATACTTAAATACAAAGAAAACATCCAAGACAGGAACAAATACTCACGATCATCACACAATATCTGCACTTACCGGGATTAGAACCCAGGACCGCCAGCTTCGTAGGCAGAGTCACTACCAACTAAGCTAACGTGTTTGTGTGTTCATTCTTACTTGTCTAATATATAATAAAATGATGCAATCACAAACAATACATTAGCCAAGTGACATCCAAAACGCTTATTCAGTTGACTTTATTTATGATAAAATAGCTGTTAAAGCCAAACAAAGGTTCACATTGAGGTCAGAAAGATCTTTACTATTTTAGACAAGTAAAAATGAACACGGTATATAGACCTTTGAAGTGCATCCTATCCCACACGCAACTCCATCCCATCAAAATCAGTTACACAATAAATCCACACGCCCATAAAAATTCAAGCCATCAGCATATTTGTGCCCTTAATTCACTTCCGAAGGGCAAAATTGATATCTACTGCAGACAAGAAGGGGCCATTCGCGCCTGAAGCAATTTCTTCACAAATTTACGACGTACAAAAAACCAATATAAACTGACCTTCCCCGCCCCTCTCCTACTTAGCCTATATTAAACTTTAGGGGAACACAAAACTCCGTCCGAGGTCAGGTTAGATCGGTTTTGCCCCGTGAAGTGATGTTTTGGCTGTTGGACACGTGATGAAATTTCTAATAGCGCGTAATAGAGCACCGATAGGAAGTGGTAGAGCCGAAGAGCGCTGAGGGTCTATTATAATCTTTACAAATCATGTGAGTCAAGGGTTTGGAGATTTGAAGGTTGTTTTGATCAAGCGAGAACGAAGTAGACAAGGTTTTTGTCTACCGATTCTCAGTAACAACCAATATTTGCGTTTTTTTTTGTGGCATAGAGAAGGCAAACGAGCACACAGGCTACCTGATGGTAAGTGGAAACTGTGACCCATAGACATTCGCATTCACAAGACTGCAAGCCTAAGACTGCAAATGCGTTGCCAACCTTGAGGACTAAGATGGAATGCCTCTATGCTAGTCATTACACCGGCTGTCTTATCCCCAAACCAGAACACAACAATGCGAACACCGCTGTTTGGCGGTAGGTTAATGGATAAGATGGTGGTAGCGATGCGGACGGACCCTGCGCAAGGTCCTATCTCCCGCAAACCCTGCGCCCAACCCGCCTATTGCCTGATGTCTAGGTTTTGAAGCGTATACTAATTTATAACAACCGAGCAATGCCTGTTCCCGACGGTAAAAAACATATCGTCTTTGACTTGTTATGGTATTGTTTTGACGTCAGCTGCCATTACTGTCAAGTAAATAAGAGCTATCAAAACGGTGACAGGAGGCCATTTGCAACGTCAAAAGATGGCGGATGTGTAATTCGATTTATTTTTTATTTTTGTGTATTTAGGTGTTCAAAGTTCTTTTCTGTTAGTGATTTGTACTTTCAATGCCTTTGTGTTGCACAGTGATAGAAGACTTGGACTTATTTCGTGTCTGGCATCTTACTTCTCGTTTCAAGTGGACTCGCAGTGGTACAGAGGTTAAAACTATCTTGACCTCTGTCCTACATATCACCGTACAACGTTGCCTCCAATTTTCCTAGAGAAGATTAGATTGTGTTTTATTGCTATATTAATTTATACTTATATATACTTGACACTGGCAAAATCACTTCATTGTGGCTGTTCAAGTCGCCGACAGGCAAAGAAAAAAAAAAAGTTAAAAATAATACTATAAAATTACAAAGTCATATGGTTATACCCTGTAGAATAAAGGCCTACGCGCACGGAAAACTTCACATCCTAGCAAAATAAAAGATAAACAAATACTGCCCCCAAACGTTACTGACACACATAAAACCAATCACATTAAGACCCACATAAAAAGAAAGCACATAGTTAACGCAATAAATATATTAAGCCAAATCCATACTGAAGTAACATGAGAACATAGTTTCTTTTCATTATGTTTCATTCATGTGGGGATACGTTAACCCGGCAAAGGTTTCAGTAATTCCCTCAGCGCTTAACACTGTTTTTGATAGGGCAACACTGTCGCAAAATGGAGGATACACTGAAATGGCGCGATAGTTTTGCTTCTGTGGTTCTATTATGGTATTTTGTTGAGCCGTTTTACGCGCGTTTAGTCAGGTAATGATGATAAAGTCGTTCTAAAGTCACGATTTTTCGTAGACTAGTTTAAAAAAAACAGGTCAACGAATCGGACTCGCGCACTGAGGGTTCCGTAGTAAAGATTATATGCTTTGGTAACCGCAAAAGAAAGTAGTAATTTTGTTATGAACTTTATTATCTGTGAGGTAAGGTCCATTTTGACTAGTCTAAATTATAATGCAGATTTTCTAAGATTTTTTGTTATTTCTCAAAAACAGTAAATAATGAGATTAGGGTAAGGGAACGCTCATTTTTTTAAATTTTTGGGCTATTAATAAATAAATACATCACAGAAAATAAAAATAAATAGTTTTAAGCAAATTAAGAACTTTTATATGACACCCCATTTGTTATAGTCAAAAGACTTTTATATTTCAACCCTCCATTCATTATAAGGGTCAACACCTAGTTATAGAAGCAACGGAGATTTCAAAAAGTACATTAAAAATCAATAAGATCATTTACTTTCTAAGAATCCACAGGTGGGTATAACAGCTCTGTATACTTCCAAACAAAAGTAGTGTGTGAAGGCGGGGGGTTCTCTATTCAAATGAACGATGAAATAATTCGAAAATGATGAATTTGTTTTATTTGTATCATGACAACAAGTCATATTGTATCAAAATATAAAAAAAGATAAATAAGCGTAATATTATGACAGTAAGGTTAATTTTGTTAATTATGACAGAACCGCATATCACGATCGCGTGTCATCGTCAATACCCGAAGTATTCTTCCAAAATCCGAAGCTTTTTTTACGAGCTCACGGACTGTACCAGTGACGCCATTGCTCTAAAAACGAAAAAACAGAAATCGCTAGGGCCCCAGTTGCTGAGGAATGCGTCCAAGTCGTCCCGCCATCTCCGTCTAGGCCTGCCCCGTCTACGTGGCCCGTTTTGCGGCACCCACTTGGTGGCCACGCTAGCCCACCGGTCCGGGTGCATGCGGCAGACGTAATCAGCCCAATCCCACTTGAGCCGGGCTGTTTTTTCCTCTACGTCAGCTATGCGTGTTTTGGAGTGCCGTGTGGTGTTCTGTATTCGATAAATCCTTTTGACACCTAATATAATGCGCTCCATGGCTCGTTGGCAAACCTTCAATTTGGACGGCAATCAATTTTTCAGCGGTATCAAGACAACTACACTCGAGAGCAATCAAAACGGGTCACTTTCTATGGAAATTTTATACAAAATGACCCGCTTTCATAATATTGCTCTTGACTATATAACAGAGACATTCATCAATAATATTTAAGGATCAAAAATAGCCCTACGTTATCCTGATATAAGCCTACATATTTACTACGATACAATTTTTTTATGAAGATAGCTAAAATAAAAAGTTTACATAAACATTTTCATTCCTCTATCACCTCTCTTAAAATTCTGTCAGTATGGGGTAAGTATCTCAGAGACCCACCACCGCGATCTGTGATTCTCCGTGTGGTTGCCAGGTTAGAATAGTGCCACTGCATGTCTCCCCTGGATGTCGTAAGAGGCGACTAAGGGAATAAAGGCTTGTAGTACTGTTAGGCGATGGGCTTGCAACCTGTCACTAATACACTGGTAAACATCTAAGCCTAACTGTGCAAAATGTGGTTACAGAATTATCAACAAGTTTTTGGAGTTGTTGGTCATTCTGTTAGCTCTACCTACTTCTGGGGAAGAAGGCGTGAGTTTATGTATTTATATAATTATGTATGCATACACACACAGTAATAAATTAATACTAAGTTGGCATGAAACCCGTGATCCTTGTATGTATATTTGTGACGGTTGCTAAGAGAGTGAGTCTATCGATCGATATCTGAATTGATCATTATAATTTTAGAAGGATTTAGATCAATAACGGAAACGTGGCCAGGAACGAAATCTAAAAAGGAGGTTGTAACCACTTTGTTACAATATGACATTAAGTAGGATTTTTCCGCACCCGTCTAATTCAAGCTCAGATTATTACCCCACCCCCTAATTAAACTGCTACCATTTTTTATTAAAAATAAAAACTAATTTGACTTCAACTGATAAGATTTCCCTGCCGCAGAGAACTAAACCCCAGTCTCAGGGGTGTCAACTACGACCGTCCTCACAATGATTAATGTAGGGCTGTCACTCCGACTAAATTGTCACCTTTGTTTGTACAATCGATATAGCTTTGTATCGACTAGTTTCGAGCCTTTGTAGATAACCAAATTAACCGAGTTAATAAATGACTTTGTAATGGACGTAGTTTTGTGTCTAATTTTAATGTTTCGTGGTTTTGATAGATTTTTGATGAAGCTTTGTAGACATGTTTGTTGATGATTAACTTTCATTCTATTGTATGTATATTATTTATTTGTTTGTAGATATTGAATTAATACTGAATACTGATAAATGAATAAATTCTGTATTTTGTATACTGCAAATGTATTTGAAGCATACTTTAGTTTTTTGTTTATGAATAAGAGGGTTAAGTTTTAATGGCAGCACAGTTTTTTTTTTCCTTGCCCCCCGGCGACTTGAACAGCTACTACCGCGGGAATATGGCGTTTCCACTATGAAGTGATTTCGCCAGTGTCAAGTATATATAAGTATAAATCAATATAGTCATAAAACACACAATCCAATCTTCTCTAGGAAGATTGGTGGCAACGTTGTACGGTGATATGTAGGACAGAGGCCAAGATAGTTTGAACACCTAAATACACAAAAATAAAAACTAAAACAAATTGCACATCCGCCATCTTTTGACGTTGCAAATTGCCTCATAGAGTCAGTTAATAACGATTAAGTCGTATATTCAAAGTCAATCTGACATTCTACAGCAATAAGGTTGGGTTTCCTATCAATTACAATAGACTTGGCATTTGTAATGACAGTGACTTCACCAACATTTTTTTTGAAATGGGTAGCAAATTAACGTCCGTGATCGTACCTTAGTAATGATTATTTATAGACAAGTTTAAAAAAAAAAAAAAGAAACGAAGAAGAAAAAAACAAAGAAGTTAAACTAAGAACACAATAAAAAGTAAAGCCAAAAGCTTAGCGTGAAATAAGACAGATTCTTAGCGCACCTTTTAAGCCGGAGTCAAAGAATTGAATCAAAAGGCTGGCCTGACATCACCTTATCTCCACTTTAATTCTTGCTGGAAGCTCACCGAATCTTTCCATTACGTCCAATGGCCTCATTTTAATTGCTAATCCTCGGCCAATCAGAGAGTTTCACGAGTTATTTCCTCCAATCGGAGAGCGTTCTGATTAGATTACTTATATCAGTTTTTGTTTCAGGTTGGTAACAATGATTTGCTCTCCGGAAATTGTATTGCAGCTTCAGTAACATGTAAGTAACAGAATACGTTTTTTTTAAGTGAGTAAATGGGTGGATCAACTTTTTATTGTTGTTATTCTGTTCCGTGAGCCAGGAGACAAAAGTTATAGGTTCTATGAAAAAATGTTATAATACACTCACTTCTCACTCATGAGAATAGTACATTATGATACAAGTGTGCTAAGTTGACCATTGCATACAAGGCGCTATTGTGTGCGCACGAGCGAAAGCGAGTGCGCTACAAGAAAGCCGCGTATATTATGGTCACAGGCACACGTGTTACATACGACGTTTTTCAACACACTTGCGAAAAAAAAACAAGACTTCATTTAGTCAAATTTTAATTAATTATTAAAACAGTTGGTAAAATGATTTTAATGAAATTGAGTTATTTTTTAGTAATAAAGCTGATTTCACCAATTTATTGAAATAAATATGTAGATAATGTTATTTGCCGCATAAAAACTGTTTGTTGCTAAGAAAAAAAAAGGTATAACCCGACTAAATTATATCGCTTCTTCTTCGTACTTACAACTTGGTACTAGGCTACAAATGTAAATTGTTTGGGTTAATAAACTAAAGGCACTTGTGCGTAATATACTGAAAAAGCACGCGTGTTTAATATCTAGGTTTATGAGCCAAAAATCGGTGGAATAAAAAGGTCGTTTTGAGCAAGTGTGTTGAAAAAGACATAAAATAATGGGTTTGTAATTGCCGATAAAACTGATGTTTAGTGGACTTATATCCTTTTAAATCATAGTTTTAAAGAGTGACCCAGGAGACGTCACCATGGCAACGAGCTACAAAGATAATTTAATTGACCCAAATAATATTTAAAAAAAACAGTGTTATAGATAAGAAATTAAGAAACGATTAATTAAAACATTTTTTTTCATATATTTTCTATTGGCGCGGTGAAGGCTAAAATTTAAAAAGCTGAAAAGTTTAATAAACATAAAAATTCATCAATAGTTTTTATTTATTTATAAAACATAGATAAAAGTGGGCTAATATCACTATGTTTGGCTATTAGGCATAAATGCATACAAGATGCATTACAGACATTAAAAAAAAAACCCTTCCCAGTTGACCTTAGGGCTGGCTCTCTCCGGCCAACGGCTAGCAATAGCTATCCAACGAGGAAATGCAGCCAGCATTATGTATGTATGTCTACTCTTTATTGTACAAGTATAAAAAAGAAATACAAAACACAGGCAATACAACAAAAAGCAATTACAAAGGCGAGGGGAATTATGAGCACCATTCCCGGTGGCAGAGACTAGAGCGCTCGTAGATTCACTCTATATTACCGACGTGTAAAAGAGCCTTCATGTGGCCAACTTACTGAATAAATATTTTGAATTTTGATTTTTGAATTTAGAGGACATTACATGTCATGAAAGTACATGTTAGTTACTTAGAATAAGGAAATTTAATTTAGTATTTAGTTTTAGTTGTGTTTTTATTATTTATCTGTACCCATATTGTTTGACCATTTATTAAAATCAAAGATTTTGATTTATTTATTGTGCGTCTAATTTAGACATGTATAACATGTGTAACACCTGACCAATGTTAAAAAGATCTTTTTTATTCTGTTTTTGAAAAGCTAGTTTCAAGCGACGCACCGACGCCGATAACGGTCGTTCGAGCCTCCGAAAATAGACCTCATATTAAACGATACGCTCGGCCTACACTGCTTACTTCCACTAAGACTAAAACTGCGGCCCTTAAAGCCGGAATTTCACAGTAGCGCACGCTAAATGTCGTCTTAATTAAAGTCATAATATAAGTAGTACAAGTAATGTGCAGTTCTAATTGTCGCCGGTCATATTTGACGAAAGTCATAAAAAAATTCATAACTTTTAATGTCCTAATGTAGCCTATTTCAAACTTTATTGTTAAAGGTAATTAATATTAATACTTGTCATAGAAATTATAAGGTCTATATTTGTTGAATATACAAGTAAAAAAACCAAACGAAAACCAAACTGCGCATCATCCAATATCAGGTTCTCCTTTAATGATGGGTGTAGGAGTCTTTCCAGTATTTTGCCAAGAATTGTGCCTCGTATTCTATTAGTGTAGTTTATTTACTCATAAATGTAATATTGTGCAGATTGTGTGATGAGCGCGAATATTTGTTCCTGAGTCATGGATGTTTTCTATGTATTTAAGTATATATTTCTCTATGTAAGTATTTATATCGTTGTCTAGTACCCATAGTACAAGCCTAGAGTTTGGGACTAGGCCAATTGGTGTGACATTGTCCTCTGATAAAAATAATCAAAGAATACAAAAAAATAATAATTAAAACTACAATGTTACCATGTGTGTATGTAGTAAGCAGTGTGCGTAATCGAGCTCCTAGGTTGTTATTGGCAACTCTATCGAAACATAAATATGTTTGGAACTGAATATGCATGGGCCTTTGATCGATGGTTTCGTGGACGATTGGATTGGGAATAGGCCGTATTCTGCTAGTTATAAATGTTATAATTGTTCTTTGTCTACATTGCAACCTAAATTAGAATTATTTTTATCCTATTTCCTTTGTAGCCTAAACTGTTTTGATGGATTTTAACATGATGTATCGTCAGATTCATTAAGTATCAGATGGTGGGTTTTAATCGCATTGTTTTTATTTGAATCATCATTTCAGCCATAGGTCGTCCACTGCTGAACATAGGCCTCTCCCAAAGATTTCCACCTCACCCGGTTGGAAGCGGCCTGCATCCAGCGGGTCCCCGCGGACTTGACCAAATCGTCCGTCCATCTCGCGGGGGGTCGCCCTACGCTGCGCTTGCCGGTACGTGGTCTCCACTCGAGAACTCTACTGCCCCAGCGGCCATCAGTCCTTCGAGCAATGTGGCCTGCCCATTGCCACTTCAGCCTGCTAACCCGATTGGCTATGTCGGTTACTTTAGTTCGTCTACGTATCTCCTCGTTCCTGATTCGATCCCGCAGCGAGACACCAAGCATAGCTCTTTCCATGGCACGCTGAGTGACTCTGAGCCTATTCAAGAGGCCAACGGTTAGAGACCACGTCTCGGCACCGTAGGTCATCACTGGTAACACACACTGTTCGAAGACTTTAGTCTTCAGACACTGAGGTATTTTGGATGAGAAGACGCTGCGTAACTTCCCGAACGCTGCCCAGCCGAGTTGGATTCGTCGAGTAACCTCCTTCTCGAAGTTCGATCTTCCTAACTGGACCGATTGTCCCAGATAGACATAATCGTCCACCACTTCGAGAACCGAGTTTCCCACTGATATTGGGGTAGGCGCTACATGGGCGTTCGACATAATTTTTGTCTTGTCCATATTCATTTTGAGGCCTACCTGTTGAGAAACTCGATTGAGGTCTTCGAGCATTTTGCCGAGGTCGTCCAGCGATTCCGTCATGACTACGATATCATCGGCAAACCGGAGATGAGTAATGTATTCGCCGTTTATATTGATGCCAAATCCTTTCCATTCCAGGAGTTTGAAGGCATCTTCCATTGCATTGGTGAAGAGCTTCGGAGAGATTACGTCCCCTTGTCTCACACCTCTCTGCAACGGAATTGCCTCCGTAGTCTGATCCTGTACTCGGACTGACATGGTGGCGTCTCTATACAAACACTTCAGTACTTCGACATACTGATAGTCTATGCGGCACCGCTGGAGAGCCTGCAGCACAGCCCACGTCTCGATCGAATCAAAGGCCTTCTCATAGTCCACAAACGCCAAGCAGAGTGGCAGATTATACTCTTCGGTCTTCTGTATAATCTACCGCAGCGTATGGATGTGGTCTAAGGTACTGTAACCTTTTCGGAAACCGGCTTGTCCGGGAGGCTGAAAGTCATCGAACCTGTTAGCGAGACGATTCGTGATGACTCTCGAAAACAGTTTGTAAACATGGCTCAGAAGCGAGATGGGCCTATAGTTCTTCAAAAGAGCTTTATCGCCCTTCTTGAAGAAAAGTACCACCACGCTTCTGTTCCATGCTTCCGGCGTAACACCATCGTGCAGAACGGAATTAAAGAGCTTCTGAAGGACTTTAAGTACCGGTGTTCCACCCGCTTTCAGCAGCTCTGAAGTGATTCCGTCCTCGCCCGGCGCCTTGTTGTTTTTTAACTGTTTGAGAGCCATCCTAATCTCGTACAGGCTGATGTCCGGGATATCTTCGGTATAGTGTCGGGTGAGCTTAGCTCTCGGGTCTTTAGCTAAGTCATTAACAGGTTTGGCGACCGAGGTATACAACTGTCCATAGAACCATTCGATCTCCCTCAGCACCTCTGGCTTGGTGGACGCTATTCTGCCGTCCTCTGTCTTCAGCATTGTAAGCTGGCTTTGCCCAATAGACAAATCCCTGGCGAACACTTTGGAGCCTTTGTTCCGCTCAATCGTTTCTTTAATATGGTTCGTATTAAAGTCGCGAATGTCTCGCCGCAGGGATTTGTAGATTCGTCTATTGAGCTGCCGATAGGACTCCGCGTCGCTAGAGGACTGCAGCGTCATCGAACGCTGTTCTGCCATAAGGTTTAGAGTTTG
Organism: Acleris sparsana; assembly: GCA_923062465.1. NCBI lineage: Eukaryota > Metazoa > Arthropoda > Insecta > Lepidoptera > Tortricidae > Acleris > Acleris sparsana. The sequence continues at coordinate 1,743,167 of OV281307.1, forward strand.
ATCGGTCAATTTTTGGGGTCTATCTTTTCGGCCAGGTCTAAAGAATTTAGACCCTACCGTGTGGACAGTCTCTACCAACCTGTTATTGATATCGTCCACCGTGTCGCAATCCAGGCAAGCAAAGCGATTTGTGAGTTCGAGTTGGAAGCTTTCGGGGTTATGAATGTGGGCTGTAGTAGGTCGGAGCGTAGACTTCATCAGGCGGGAACGTTCTAGTTTGAGGTCTATATTCAATGTGCCTCTGACCATTCGGTGATCACTGCCGGTTTTCACCCTGTGAATCACGGAGACATCATTGAATATTTGTCTTCTTGTGGCCATAATGAAGTCTATCTCATTTTTTGTGGAACCATCGGGGCTCATCCAGGTCCACTTCCTATGAGGCGGCTTCTTGAAGAATGAGTTCATCATATAGAGTCCCTCCTTCTCCAGGAACTTGGCCAGCCTCTGGCCCCTCTGGTTCCGATCCCCCCATCCAAATTGCCCCACCACCAACTCATTTTCGCTTCTCTTGCCCAGCTTTGCGTTGAAGTCCCCCATAACAATAGTGAAGTGCGATTTGGAAGTATGTATGGCTTTGCTGATATCCTCATACATAGCTTCTACTTCGTCATCCGAGTGCGTTGAGGTCGTTGCATATACCTGGATGACCTTCAGCGAATATCTTTTGGATATTCTGAGTATCAGATACGCGACCCTACTCGACACACTCGTAATGGTTATAATATTGTTGATGAGGGACTTGTGGACGATAAACCCGACACCACCTTGGGACTGCTGGTCGCCCTCCCGGTGATAGAGTAAGTTGCCGGACTTCAGGACTATCGTGTCCTCCCCCTGTCTTCGGACTTCGGATAGCCCTATGATATCCCAGTGCAACCTACTCATCTCTTCCTCCAGCTCAGCGAGTCTTTCATTTGTCCTCAGTGTGCGATTGTTGTATGTCACTAGTGACAACCTACGTCGGTTGTCCGTTTTTGCATAGCCAGGGGTCGTCCGACAGAGTCGTGTCGCGTGGGGATTCTTAGCACCCCGGGCTCCAGCGCTCGACCGGCGTCCGTCGTCAGCGCCGGTTCTGCAACCGGAGCCGCCAGGCACTTGGGGCCATGTACTGCTTCTATTTGCCATGATCCCTGTCACCCTTGGGAGGGTTGGACCTTACCCCGCCACGCTGGTCCAGTGCGGGTTGGCGGGTCGCCAGAGCCTCGTTCGTTATTTAGCAGGATGCACCGCGAGCAGGTGAGGTTGGCTTGGGCCCCGAGAGATGGTATTTGGGGCCCCCACATCCCATTTTATTTGAATACTGTTGGTAAACACTCACTGGCGTGACTGCGTCCCTAAATATAACTTTAAAACATGCGGTGAAATGTTAAGTTTTTTTTGGATTCTAAAGTAAAGGACTATCCTATTTTTCTTTAATCCATTTTAGATTAAACGCAAAATTCAATTGTTACATGTTAAGTGAGGTATGAATTATGAGCGATAAAAAAAATAAACTACTATTAAAACATTGCATTAGGAATTATGAAAATTCGGAATTTTAATCAATTTGGAACAAGAATCTTCGTGGTTATGTAGCCCCCCAAACCTAAGCAGTCAGTCAAGTTTTTTTAATAGGGGCTCTAAATAGGAGAAGACATTCACCGGGCTGTTAATTCCATAAAAAGTATTTTATATTTAATTTCATATGTTAAGTAATATATCTATATAATAAAAATGAGTCGCTAAATGTGTTGCTAAGCGCAAAACTCGAGAACGGCTGAACTGATATGGCTGAATTCTTTTTTATTGTCTTCGTTATTGTCAGGACAAAGTTTGTATGATAGAAAAAAAAACCACCCGACATTTGAAGCGGGGCGAAGCCGCTGGCTGGCCGGTAGTGGCGAATAAATAGGTTGAAAATTTTCAGTCCAATAAATACTTTCTTTTTAATTGTTATTGCTTGTTTGATAGACGAATTACATACTAATTGAAAGAATGAAGCCTATAGAATATGCAAACGTCAGGTTGACTATTTTTCCCATCATAATTATTTGCACTAAACCTAACGTTTTCATTAGGCTTTATACTTTCGATTAGTGTCTCTAAGATCCTTTTGTTTTTAAATTAGCTCGTAAGTACTGGACTGAATTTTTTCAGCCTATCTATTCGCCAAATATTTCTTAGCATATTACATTCGATATAAAATACTTTTTATCGAATAAACAGCCGGCGAAGGCCGTCTCCTATTCGTACCCTAGACTATTTATTACACGGGTGAGTAAAACTTGATAAAAAAAACATCCACGTCTAATAAAAAGTCAGCCCTTCAAAGACTCCTACCCTTCACCGATTTACGATATTATTTGTCAATACTTCCTCGAATATTTTCTCGGCAAATTCAGATGTTTACGGTGGCTGCATTTTTCGCGGGGAATTTGGGACACTCTTATAAATAGCTAAAAAAGGACAAAAGGTCGAGGATTTTCCTTCTGGGGAGTTTTGTTGTAAAGAGCAATTTGGAGATATTTCAGGCCTCAACCAAGATTCAAGAACAAGGGTTTCGTAATCATTACCTAAGCTTGTACTTTCAGAATATTAAAAAAAAACTGGTAACCGTAGGGTTAGCATGAACATTTCAATCAAAAGTATATGTTTGTAGTTATTGATTAGTACAATTTATGTTAATTTAATATCATCATCATGTCAGCCGAAACACGTCCACTGCTGGACATAGGCCTCCCCCAAGGCTTTCCACTCAGACCGGTCTTGTGCTTTTCGCATCCACCGCGGTCCCGCGATCCTGACGAGGTCGTCACTCCATCTTGTTGGAGGCCTACCTACAGCTCGTCTTCCGGTCCGCGGACGCCACTCCAGAACCTTCTGACCCCATCGGCCATCAGTCCTGCGAGCAATGTGCCCCGCCCACTGCCACTTCAGTTTAGCTATTCTTCGGGCTATGTCGGTAACCTTAGTTCTACTGCGGATATCATCATTTCTGATCCTATCACGCAGAGAAACCCCGAGCATTGCCCTCTCCATAGCCCTCTGAGTGACTTTGAGCTTCCTTATGAGGCTTATGAATTTAATATACATATATAATAGTATTAACTGGTAGAGAGTGCCTTACGGCATTAAGTTTGCCCTTTGTATATTAAGGTTATTATTTTGTATAATAAAGATTAAATACATACATACACACCTTCACCCCTGTAATCCCAGAGTGGGGTAGGCAGAGCTACAAAATTACCTACAACTTTACTTTAAACACTTGATGATAATTCTGAAACAGGAAAAAAAATGAGTAAAGGTGCTATTCGGATACGTGTTCTAGGGGTCTGTTCAAGTCGATAAAGTCTATTATTCTCTTTGGCGTGTTATGGTAGTTTTTAACTTATCCACCGTTTACTGTCAAGTTAATGAGAGGTCATATCGAGCAAAGCTCGCCTTGCGATTGTTCAGGGAGTATTGACACCAACATTGATGTATGGTAGTGAATCCTGGGTATGGCAGAAGAAGAACGAAAGCAGGATTAATGCAGTTGAAATGAGAGCTCTAAGAAGTATGTGTGGAGTTAGGATAATAGATAGAGTAAGAAATAGCGAGGTCCGAGAACGATGTGGATTGAAAGAAGATGTAGTGACTAAGATCAAAAAGGGTATGCTAAGATGGTTTGGTCATTTAGAAAGGATGGATGACAGAAGAGTTACAAAAGAGATATGGCGAGCGAGAGTGAGCGGAGATGTCGGTAGGGGACGTCCTAGACAGACGTACGGTGATCAGATTCGCGATGTGCTGATTAAGAGCCAAATCAAAAGCACCCGAAACCGACGTACGTGCATGAAAAGATTGATGAATGTAGAGGAAGCCAAGTGTATATGTTTGGACCGATGCACATGACGTTCCATAATCTCTGCCTACCCCATTGGGAGACAGGCGTAAAGATATGGATGTATGTATGTTAATAAGAGCTATCGTGGAGGCCATTTGCAACGTTAAAAGATGGCGGATGTGTAATTTGTTTTAGTTGTGTATTTTTGCGTATTTAGTTCTTCGTTAATAAAGTTCTTTTCTGTTAGTGATTTGTACTTTTTATGCCTTTGTGCACAGTGATAGAAGACTTGGAGTTATTTCGTGTATCTGGCATCTTTCTTCTCGTTTCAAGTGGACTCGCAGTGGTACAGAGGTTAAAACTATCTTGGCCTCTGTCCTACATATCACCGTACAACGTTGCCCCCAATCTTCCTAGGGAAGATTATATTGTGTTTTATTTCTATATTGATTTATACTTGTATGTATACTTGACACTGGCGAAATCACTTCATTGTGGAAACGCCATATCCCGCGGTAGTAGCTGTTGAAGTCGCCGCGGGGCAAAGAAAACGCTCCTAAAACAGACTCTCGTTTTGATATGACGACGCGCTGGCCTAGTTGGTAGTGACCCTGCCTACGAAGCTAGCGGTCCTGGGTTCAAATCCCGGTAAGGGCAGATATTTGTGTGATGAGCACAAATATTTGTTCCTGCGTCATGGATGTTTTCTATGTATTTAAGTATATATTTCTCTATATAAGTATTTATATCGTTGTCTAGTACCCATAGCACAAGCCTAGAGCTTAGTTTGGGACCAGATCAATTGGTGTAACATTGTCCCCTGATATTTATTTATTATTTATTATAATGATCAAAGTCAATGTCAATATCAAAGTGTTATCAAATAGTACTAAATACGGAAACGAGCACTGCTTAGCTGATTAGCTGTTTTTTTTTGCTGTATTTATTTTAATGAATACATTTAATTATCTCGGTTATGCCAATGCTATAGGTATAACTAATTAATTGATGTATTTGGTAACACCATATTGCCTTTTAGACTCGGCCGCCATTACTGTCAAGTATAATTATAAAAGCTATCGTAACATTGACTATAATATAACATGTCAAGCAATTTGGTTTTACTGAGTACAACAGAGCCCGTATGATGATTTTGGTTTAAGGAAAAGTAGGGGGGTACGTGTAGTGACCATTATTTTGGGGGTTTTTCAGGGATAACTGCAATGAATTCAAAGGGAACGGAGACGCGGGAAAAAGCAAATTGTTAATATCGTATGATCCTGTCTTATATCTTTGTAAGTTATGTTGGCAGCCATGTATGTTATAAAAAGAGTAAAGATGTCTATCTATTCGTCAAAATATCCAAAACTACTAGTGCGAAAAAAAATCTCATCGAATTTCCATGAAATAACAAACAAATTCACTTTCGCATAGCAATTTATTCCTTCAACACAAAGAAAAACATCGTTATGCAACAAAGCCGGGAATCGAACCTAGAACTTTCGCCGTCCGGACCTAATCTGAATGCTCGAAACTTTGGGCACCGGTGGCCAATTCGATTACAATTGGTGAGGGGTGGGGATGGAAGTTTCCGGAATGTATTCTAACGTACCACCTCTAATTGTAAAGGGAGTTGTTACACTGGTGGACAGGAATAAAGTGGGGAATTACAAAGTAAATAATAAATCCTTCCCTTTTCCCCTTGAATTCTTCATTGATGAAAATCGCATTACAATCCGTTGCGTCGTACTTTAAACAAATCTAAATGTACATACAGAAGGACAGCAGCTTTTTAGCTAAAAATCTCCATACAAAATGCGAAAACGTTTCTCTCCAGGTAAACCTCGTCCGTTTTTTACACATTTTGAATATGTTGTACATACATATCATAAAAAAACTGTGTCTGTACCTTTTCCTTTCTAAGAAAATATTTATTAGAACAAAAAAAAACCTTCGGACCTAGGTCTTCATAATAACTACAATATATATAAAAAACTGAGCTAACTTTGTATGGATTTGTTTTATCCACAATCCTCTTAATCGAAATGATTCTAAAATAGAAAGCTGAGTGAAACAATGCAGAATAAAAATGAACACAAAAAGTTCCCAATTCAAAATGGAATCATTTAAATAAAGCTCTTTAGCCTTATTTAATTCAGCTTAAGCTTATTTCTGACGCTCAATCAGGTGGGATCGAGACCGTCAGCCTGGGGAACCCTAAAAGGGTCGTATCTGGGTCTGGCCCGGTTCAGGGAAGGGTCCAACTTGTTAGTTTAGATTTGGGATATTCTGACAAACTAAGTTCTGTATCCTTATTCCTGCTTAGAAATATTATAATGCGAAACTGTGTTTCTTACTTTCGTTTTACGGTTAAACGCATACACAAAAACTTGGAACAGAAATACTTTATAGACGCCTTGTTGGCTTAGTTGGTAGTGACCCTGCCTACGAAGCTAGCGGTACCGGGTTCAATTCCCGGTATGTCTTGGATATTTTCTATGTATTTATTTCTCTATATAAATGAATGATAAATTATAATAAGATTGAGCGTCTATTAGATCAGTGACAATACACATACACACATTAAACACGCTCACGCACACACATACACACGCGCACACACAAACGCACACACGCGTACACCCACACAGTGTGTCAGGACATATTTTATGAATGCTAAGTAAGTATCTATAATATATATTGATTTTTGGAAGAGCGAGGCGTCTCAACACAGACTTTGTAAGTCTAAAGGGAGGCCTCAGCAACTGTACATGTATAAACTGGCTAACAAGGAAAGGTACCCAACTGTCCGGCTCCGATTTTGTTCATTTTGATATATGTTAGAGAGTAGTTTAAAATAACAGACGCGTATTTTTTTTAGCGGCCCAATCTCAACCTGTTTGGGAGAAATTGACCTCCAAAGTACTGAAAAGTGACTAACCCATAAATCGATATAGGTCGCGGTCAGTTTACCAACACCGCAAACAAGTTTTTGGTAGGTATAAACATTTAAACCGTTTGTAACACAAGAACCAATAAAGTCTACTTAGTCGTGATACTTGTCTTATAAAATTCATTAATATGACAATGTGTTTTAATTAAAGATATTTTTCAGTTTTTTTGTATCTGTAGTTTTGGCTGTAGTAAGTGGGGGGGGGGGGGGGGGGACACTTGACTCTAACAAAAATAAGCGCTTTAAAGCTTAATATTTAATATTTCATAAACAGATCCCTTAATCTAAAAATTGTATTCTCAAACCCGCAATTTTTTTAAAAGAATTGTGCAACGACACCCCACGCTATGGGGTAGACGAGAAAAAAAATACACGTTACGTGTAGGGGAGGTACGAATAAAGTTAAAAAAATACTAATTCTGGGTTTTATTTTACGAATTTTTTGGCGTGCCTTATATGTATATTCATGCCAAATTACAGCTTGAGCTAGGCTGCGGACGGACGGACGGACGGCATGGCGAAACTATTATGGTTATAGAACTTTATTTCCCTAAAGAAATTATACATTTCACTTATTGAGAACATGCTTAATCTAAAATAAATTTATCTGTGAGCACCCGAAGCACTCATAAAAAAATAATAATTAGGATATAAAATATAAAGTACAATGTTAAATGATTATAGTATTAAACAAATGAATCTAAGTTAAAGTTAAAGAAAACAGAGCTTAACACAACTATTATGACTATGGAACCCTAAAAACACGATTATAATATTATTATAATAAAAAAAACTAACCTAACTGAACACACTTAGATAGAAAATCTATATCAAAACGAAATATCTAATTTTATAAACTCATATAAAATTCATGGGAAAGCAATTATTCAAGTTCGACCATTTTAAAAACAACGACCATTAGTAAAAATGACTTTGAAATGACATTGATTTGGTAAAAATAGCTATACACTAATTGCTTTTTCGACGAAAGTTATATTTCACTATATTGGTATTGATAAATGAGGCAAGAGTAAATGGAAAAGTTGGAAGGAGTCAGACCGGGGACGTATTAAGAAAGGGCCAGGTCGGGAGACTACACCGACGCACGTGTATGAAGAGACTCACGGGTGTGGAGGGAGCGAGGGAAGTTTGTCTGGATCGTAGCAAGTGGAAGGAAGTGGTCTCTGCCTACCTACGGGAACGAGACGTGATTGTATGTATGTATGTATGTGTATGTATAATTCAGTAGATTTTGCCCGTGACTCCGTACGCGTAGAAGTCGGTTAATGCTATTCCCTCGGGAACTATTGATTTCCCGGGATAAAAAGATGCCTATGTACTATTCCAGACTATTATCTATCTCTGTGCCAACTTTGATTCAGATCCGTTCACCTGTTCTGGCGTGACTAAGTTACAAACATCCAACCTTTTGCATTTACAATACGTACTCGTATTAGTAGTATGATTAAATTGTTTTTAATATATGTTGATGACTGATTGGTGAGTTTTTAGCTTTATATTAACCCCCGACAAAAAAAGGGTGTTATAAGTTTTTCGTGTGTATATTTCACCGGCCGTCTTATACCGACCCCAGAACACAGCAATGTGAGTGCTGCTGCTTGATAGTAGGTTAAAGAATAAGTATATCCATTTTAACTTTTTACCTTTACTCATGCTTGAGACTAATTAAAAGAACGGACAGACAGACGGACACCAAAGTGATCTTACAATCGTTTTATGTATTCCTTTTTGTAAATCCTCAAACAACTCCAACTTGTTCAGTTCTAAGTGAAGATTATTTATTAATTTCCTCGCAACAGAAGTACATTTTTACTTAGAAACGTTATCCCACTCGCATTTCTATTTAACGGACAGACGGGAATTAAATAATAAAGGTTTCACGTTACTTGTTCGAAGTCATTCCCAGTTTTAACCCCGCGCGCCCACTGTGCCAGGGATCCGTGGGCAGGAGTGAGAACACTTCGAAGAAATAATTTATTTGTTTTGTGGTATGGACACGGCAAGCAAGCAATTGACCTAGTCCCCAGACTTAGCTCTAGGCTTGTACTATGGGTACTAGACAACGATATAAACAGGCGTATTTTTAGTGACATTCACAAAATTAAGACGAATCGATTGTCGTAAGTATTTGGGGCACATTCTACTGTCGAGTATGGAAGACCACAAAGAGATAGAGAGCACAGAGACGAGCTATTGCGGAGAGCGCGAACATGCTCGCCAGAAGATTCGCCAAGTGCAGCGAAGGTGTTCATAAGTTTCTGCACTAGCGTCTACACTGTTGTGGTCACACTACACCTGTGCTGCGGCGAGGGATATGCGCGTGCAGTACAACAATACGTGGCGCTGGTGCAGCGCAAGCGCCATGTTCGCGGAGGGGCGCGCGCCAGACAAGCACGCGCTGCTGCGCGCGAGGAGCCCTTCCGCCAGAAAGGCCATCTACACCTCCTCCAACACTGCGTTCGGCGGTAAGGGAGTGGGACGCGAGCCCGCTTCACGAGCATTGGAGGGGCTACCATAAGCCTGTCATCGCGGAACCCGGTGGCTTACTTTATTTAGTTTAGTTCATTAGTTAAGTTTTAAATTGTGCCATTTTTGTATTTTTATTTTTGTGGAATGGAACCTGTTTTCCGGAATAAAACCATTTCGTTTAATTTCATCAAAATTGGTTCACGCGTTTAGTTTCTAAAGCGCCACAAAGGAACAAACATACATATAAACATATAAAGACTGTTAAAAAAAAAATCTCACTGGGTCCCGGAGGCCCAGCAATGGTTTTCAGATCGACCTTGCGTGGAATGGTCGCTTCGCATGCTAACAACATGCATACGAAGGAAAATCAATTAATTAATTATCTATGGGCTTGTGCGTCTGTGTCTGTTGAGTGCATTTTTGGTTGAATATATTTCTTGATGTTTAATATGTTTTATAATTTCGCTTCAAAACACAATTAACTAAAATAGGTTTTTGTGATGACTAAGTAAGTATAGTTAGCATTATGAAAAATATATTTCGGCGGAACCCGTTTAGAATTTAACGGAAGTGTACTTCAAAAACTTTTTCCATTTGCGTTACGTTGCCACAATCGTGAAAGAAACCAAATAACTTTAATATACAATTCTCAACTTTTGCTGGAATTAACCGAGAGCAACTCGGTGAAAAATTAAACAAAACAACGAAAAAAACTCAAAAAACTCCTTCATGGCTGCGACGTTAAAAGGGTACGCCTGGGGCGCACAAATATAAGTTTTAATTTGTAGACGATAATCATCTTTATTGTATGACTCATTAATCTGGACTTGGATTCTTGGTGACGGCAAAAAAACAATACAAAAATAGAGAAATTAAAACTAAAAAACCGGACAAGTGTGACTCGGACTCGCCCACCGGGGTTCCGCACATGACACGGTTAACTCAATTAAAAATTTGGATCACCGTTCCTTGCATAATAAGCGGGTTTTTTTTGTGATTTAATAAAAAATATTCAGATTTCAGATACTATAGTAATAGTATAAGACCGTGTTACTTGCCAAATTTCATAGCTCTAGGTCAACGGAAAATACTCTATACATTTTGATTCCCTCGAGAAAGTCGTTTTTTCTCAGCTTGAAGGGACAGTAGACCTAAGTATATAGTTCTAATTTCAAGTCGATACATCCAAGCGTCCCCGAGATCAAGAGTCTTGACAGACAGATGGACAGACAAATAATACGTTAAAAAAGACTGCCTTACCTCCTAAATAGCCTACCCGCGTGCATCCGTCATGAACCAAATAAATTTAAGTTTAAGAAAGAGCTCAAAAAATATTTACTACAGACACTTGAATGACAACTGCTTTCATAAGCAATTGTCACTCAGGTGTGTATCATATTTATATTATAACCATTTGTACCTATAGTCACTTACCTTATTTATTACTTACTTAGCTGAATAGAGACTCCTGTCTGCAGACAAACTGTAAAAACAGTTTTGCGGGAATATTGTTATATATTTACTTTTGTACCGTGACCAAAAATATATTTTAAAAAAAAATGGTTCCGTTTTTGTTTTCTTTTGAGGTACGGAACCGTAATAATTATCTATGTAACACGTTCCATCAAGAAAACCCTAGTTCTAAATGGACTACCGACTTCTTTATTTCCTGAAAGCATATTTCTTACAATCTGGTTAGTCTCGGGCCGTTTCTTAATTAGTGAAACTGACTCTTTTTGTACACTAATTACGTTATAACGCTCTGATTTGTAAGGATTTCTTTAAATGGTAATCTTCAGAGTTATTTAGAGTGAAAGGAGAGGACGGGGATGGAGGTAATGAGGTTTTTTTATGGAGATGCGCTTAAAACTAATTAGCAGTATTAGAAAAAATATTTTATATTATTTTTCAACAACCTGTGTAAGCCCTGTTGCTCAATAGAAAAAAAAGAAAGCCAGTTTTGGAAAAAAACTTTGCCTCGGCTGTATTTACAATTTTTTGTACAGAATTATTTTTTTAAGTAACGTAATTTTGTGCTTGGTTAAAGCAGTTGCTTGCTTTCATCTCGGTCCAATCTTATTAAGTGTTTAGAAGTGGTCTCGAGTTCGATTCCCCGTAAGGGCCAACATTTTTATTGATGACCGGGAATTGAACCCAGGAACAGTGTACTAAGTCGGTTAATTGCGTTGCATTTTTTTTAACAGTTTAATGTCAAGCGATAACCCCTACCCAGACCTAGTTTAATTTTATTCATCTTCAGCATCATCATCAGCCAATATTAGTCCACCGCTGGGCATAGGCCTCTCCTATTGCACGCCAACGAGCGCGATTCGTGGGCACTCTCATTGAGCCAGTTTAATTTGGTTCTCTCTTGTTAATCCTTCAAATGTTGCCTAAGGAACCCTAATTCACAATTTAATTAAACCCAACACGAATTTAATCTAGACCATCTTTGTGTGGAAATCAGAAAATCACGGTAAAGTATTCACACATATAAAACGGGTCACTGTTCATACAAATTTGTATAAGCATTGACTAGATTTCATTGCTTTTGGATATAATTTATCTAGACTGTCTTATTTCGCTAAAGAACGCCTCAACTATTCCATCCAGTCCAAAAAGGAAGTATCTCAAATTAAATAGCAAAGAAAAATCCAAGCTACCGCCTATACTCTTAAAGTTTATTTTAAGATGAATATTCCAAAACAGATCCGTCTTAATTTCTAAAGGTTGCGTAACAAAAATCTTCTCAATTACATTCCTAGAAGGTTTAACTCGTGAATGTTAATTGTGGTGGTGAACGGTACATTTCATTAATTTGGATTCTTAATGGCTATTTCTTATTTCACGGAAGGCTAAACACGCTGCAATGCTACTCTAACCTAGAGGGGAAGTCGATTTGATGACTACTTTTTTTTCGGCCTTAGTAAATTCGTTAGGAACTAGGTAGTAAACTAGGAACTAGGTATGAAATATTTATACAGGGTGACATCGACGCGATCAAAAACCAGTTTTTCAGACTTCGCTGGAAATGGCCATCAACATTTCCAAGCAATATTATATAGCAGAAACAAAAGCTATTTATTTTTTCTTGTTTTTCCCCATAGTAGATCGATTTACTAATTTTTAGAATATTATCCTCTATGGATCCTATTCAGACTTTTTCTTTAACGACACTTCAGGTACAGTAAAAAATCAAGTCAGTCATTGACAATTATTAGTTTTGTTGTTTCGTGAAAATTAGATTTTCTCTGTGTCAAGTAGGTTGACCACACTGTTTACAATAAATTTCAAGCCTATTTTTGTGTCCCACTGCTGGGCAAAAGCCTCCCCAAGGCTTTTCACTCAGACCGGCCTTGTGCTTTTCGCATCCACCGCGCTCCCGCGATCCTGATGAGGTCGTCACTCCATCTTGTGGGGGCCTACCTACAGCTCGTCGTTCAGTCCGCGGACGCCACTCCAGAACCTTCTGACCCCATCGGCCATCAGTCCTGCGAGCAATGTGCCGCGCCCACTGCCACTTCAGTTTAGCTATTCCTACGAGTTAAACACACAAACAAAAATTTCAAGACCCATTTCCACTTTGGTTACTGCGCCCGCGTGATTTATAAACATTTGAGGGTAACATGGCCTGACATGCGCAGTTGAAATAAAACCATCCAAAACTTAAACGCCTAAATTCCTCCGTTGACAAAAGCCAGCGTAAAACGCGTTAGAATACCCCGAAACACAACAAAGGGGTCCGTTCTGTATTTCTTTTCTCACTTAGTCGCGGTCGTCAGTTGCCATTAAGTCGAATGTCCTCTCTGAGTGGCTCATTGTGCCTCTGAGAGTCAATGAGCATTCTACCTTTTTTAGCGTCTGTGGCACAATAGGTAATGAGTTGTTTTTTTGGAATGGTAATGAAAGGGAATAAGGTTTTTTTATAGCAAGGAGAAGGTACACGAGCAGACAGGACACCTGATGGTAAGTGGGATCTGGGAGCCATAGACATTCGCATTCACAAGACTGCAAGCCTAAGACTGCAAATGCGCTGCCAACCCTGAGGACTAAGATGGAATGCCTCTATGCTAGTCATTACACCGGCTGTCTTATCCCCAAACCGGAACACAACAATGCGAACACTGCTTTTTGGCGGTAGGTTAATGGATAAGATGGTGGTAGCGATCCGGACGGACCCCGCACAAGGTCCTACCACCCGCAAAGCCTCGGAGCATCTCAGCGGATTGCGGCGGAGAAAATCTAAAAGGAATTTTGAATTCTCAAGACTGCAATCCTAATACTTCAAAAGTGCTAAGATGGAATGCCCATTTTCAAGACCACAAGTCAATGTCAAGACTAAACACTAGACTACACTGTCTTAAGACTTCAAATAGGTTGCCAACCCTAAGGATTAATACTACTGTCTTTTCCCCACACCGGATCATATCAATGCGAACACTGGTGCCTTATATACCCTATACATTTTGATTCCCTCGAGGTCGAAATATACGTTTATTGCGGCACAAACGGCCGTTACCTTTTTTTACGTCAACATAGTACCTTACACTTTAAATAGTCTACCTGAAGACATCCGATCAGAACCTAATTTACACAAATTTAAAAGGCTGCTTAAAAAACATCTACTCCATTTATTATAAAATAAATTACAAGATAAATATAAATGAAGTTAGTATTAAGGAACCAATTGTTACTATCAAGTTTAAAAGGACTCAGCTGCAGTCAAACTGTTTGACAGTTTTCCGGACTATTTGTTTAAGGACAATATGTAATTTTTGGTTAATAAATAAACAATAAATAAATAATAATACTTATAGAAGTTTGAACTATAGACCTGAGTTTATGGTTTTAATTTATAGAGATAGATAAAGATCTTAACAGACATACTTACGGACAACAAAATGATACTATAAGAGTTCCGTTTCTTTCCTCTTGACGTACGGAACCCTAAAAATTAATCGTTTACTAAAAATAAAGTTGCCAACATATTAAAACCCGTCAATAATGCCTCAAGCGAAGTTGCCCGACAAAAGTTTACATCTTCATAAAAAACCCTTGGAAAATGGGAAGAATTTTCAATTGAGGTTAAGAACGCTGGAGACTTTATTAATTCCCTGGCTTGAAAAAGGCTTTTTAAAGATTCCGCGTTTTTAACGGTTAAGAGAGGCTTTGTGGCGAGGTTTATGTCTGCATAGTTTAATAATTACAACTAAAGATATCGATAAAGACATATAGCTTCTGACGTGCTATCATACTAGGAACTGTTTTCCAATTATATATTTTATTTATCGTTTCTGACGTAGAGACCTCGTCGTGTTCTCCTAGTCATTATTTTTAATTTAATTGTGTTAACCTTACATTTGTAATGGTTTTATTTGTGTTAGTATTGAAAATATTAATTTATTTTCAAGTATTATTGTATTTAATGTTTGAAAAAATGACTTTCTGCTGGAGTTCTCCGCAATGATGGTCTTGTCCGAAGCGCTAGTAGATTAACCTGGTGCAGGCTCCGTCGGGATCGCTACCACCATCGTATCCATTAACCTACCGCCAAACAGCAGTGTTCGCATTGTTGTGGTCCGGTTCGGGGACAAGACAGCCGGTGTAATGACTAGCAATAGAGGCATTCCATCTTAGTCCCCAGTCTTGTGAATGCGAATGCCTATGGGTCACAGTTTCCACTTACCATCAGGTCATGGCCTGTGTGCTCGTTTCCCTTCTCTATGCCATAAAAAAAAAGAATTTAGTGTCCAATTTATTTATTCACTCAAAAAACTAGCGATTTTAAAAGTGTTTTAAGTTGGTGATAAAAAAAGGACTTATTAATATATATATATAAATATCAGTGAACAACCTCATACAAATCGACCTAGCCCCAGACCCAGCCCCAGAACAACGATAAACATACTTATATAGAGAACTACATACTTAAATACATAGAAAACACCCAAGACTCAGGAAATACTCGCGTTCATCACACAAATGTTTGCCTGTACCGGGGATCGAACCCGGGAGCGCTAGCTTCGTAGGCAGGGTCACTACCGACTAGGATACCGCTTATGTGATACAGAGAAGTATAAATATTTAATGTAAATTTTGTGCAATATATTTTTATAAAAAAGACGCATAAAAATGTCACATTACTTGATTTACTTTCCATCGTTGATATGAGCAAACACTTTCTATTATTTTCTATTGGATTTCGTCTGTAAATATTTTTGTTTTTTTCACCAGTAAAATGTTAGAGTAAACGAAATTTCTTTATAATCTACTTACTTCAACTTGCCATTTATTTCAAATTATTTACAGGTTACCATGACATACTATAAAGGGACAAAGGTATAGCTACCATAGCTCTGTCTCTTTCTCTGAATCTAAACTAATCTGCTTTAGTCTGTCATGATAAGGCCCCTGTAAACGTTAAATACACAAATACGCTGGCAGATAAGCATATTTCGGTTTACATTTTTAAATATTTGCCTCTCAAAGTTTACACCCTATTTACCCGCGACACAAACGGAACCCTTAAAGCTCGAAATATATTGTTTCAAAACAATATACTTGGAAATTGGCACTCGCGCGTGGATGGCGACCAAAACATGTGTACTGTGCGTGTCACAGTGTCATATTTAGCGTGAAAAACAGTATCCTACACTCAAAAAAACGTGAGCTAACCGAGAGAGCAAAATATGAATATAATTATGATATTAGTTATAATTATGTAGGTATGCATGTAAACACTTTATTGTACAAATAACAATTATAAAATACACTCAGGAGCAAAAATAAAGAGTCAGCGTGCGTTTTTCATACTAAAGAGGCGATTTCGAAGCCTTGGTTCCTCACCAGGGAATGCTTTTATCGAAATCTGATGATGAATACCCCGAGCATCGATACAGGACTTCCAGAGTGCCTAGGATACCCAACTGAATGAATCTGCAGTTAACGCCGGCATAGTGCATGTTCAGAAAAACATCTAAAATGGCAATAAAAAGTAAGGAAATCCAAGTGCCGACATAAACTCTCCCGCTGTGGTGTTAACTGATTGTGCGATCAGTTAGGTATCTTAAGAACTTTTGACACATATGGACAATAATTACTAGTAATATCTTGTTAGAAGCGTTCAAAAATACTTTAACGATTATGACAGGGATATTACCGTTTATTCAGTAAAATCATACATTTCATTTGCGATAAGTAGGGTATCCACAATTTTTAGATGTTCTCTACAGGGGTCTCCTGACATAGGTATATAATAATACTTGCAAGGAGGTTCCAACATTTCGTTTTTTTTTTAAAGGATGATGGGCTAATTGGCCTATAATAACCAATACAAATCTCATGCATACCACGTGAAAGCTAGTTACAAAAGCTTTATTTTCTAATAAGGGGACAAACTAGAAAAAACCCGGGAGAAGATAGCTATCAGCCTTCAAATATTCACACTAATAAATTATAATACAAAATCAGCCATGGTTTTTAAACCAAACTCAACTGTCTGGAAAATGTAGAGGCAGACCAGCGAGGGGGTGTTAGAAGGTAATCCACCAAGGGCTTATCACACATAACCGTAACCGCTGCCCTAGCAGATCATGCGAAAATTTCCTGAAAAAAAGGGCTCCTGTTTGAACGCTGTGTGCTGCGACTGGAGTACGTGCCTAACGGTGTATTGTTTTCATTCGGCGTCGAAGCTGCTTTGTTTGGTTATCCGCGTCATTCGGTTTTTGTTGCGATATAGATTTGCATCCAGATATATTATGTTATCGAGGATATTTCCCCATTGTTATTGCCTTCTTTTGTTAGTGTTGCTATTGACTTAATGGTTTTTCGCATCAATAAAAACGAATGTTGGTCCTCTATGTTTTCCTAATCCACTAATCCGATTGTGATGAAAATCTGGTGTATTCTTTGGTTTAGATGAAATCTTTTTACTTTATGTGGTATGGCAACGCTTGCAGATAGTTTTTTTATAAGAGTATGTTTATGTGGACGTTTGAGAACTGTACAGTTCCCCGTCGCAAGGTACTTGCAGGGAAGGACCCGCGCGTGATTGGTCCCACCTTTTACGAACGTGGTTAGGAGCTTAGGAATGCACCATCCGACGAAGCCATCGGACGCTGGCTGAAAAACCTTTTATTGGAAAATCCATTATACTCAGTTAGAGAGTTATTAAATCATTTAATGTTATGATTTGATGTGTTGTAATTTTTTTTAATTGTTTCTGATGTGACTTATTCTATTAATTATTTTAAAAAAATGCAAATTGGTTGCATGCTGTTTTTAAGACGATCCTTAACGGCGATAACTCCTTATAATTTTTATTGTTATCCTGACTTCTTATTTCCATTTTTTTATTTTTATGGCATAGAGATGGCAAACGAGCACACATGCCATCTGTTGGTAAGTGGAAACTGTGACCCATAGACATTCGCCTTCTTGTGAATACAAGACTGCAAATGCGTTGCCAACCCTGAGGACTAAAATGGAGTGCTTCTATGCTATACATTACACCGGCTGTCTTATCTCCAAACCGGAACAAAACAATGCGAATACTGCTGTTTGGCGGTAGGTTAATGGATAAGATGGTGGTAGCGATACGGACGGACCCTGCAAAAGGTCCTACCACCCGCACTCTATTTTAGATTATATTAAAATTGGTGTATATTTTTCACGATTCAAATGTAATTTCTTGTACTTTGACATAATATGCAACCTGTACTGTGACTTACTTTGGAAAATAAATTTCAATTATTCATAGATTCATTTAGTGGTGGTTCTGTCCGGATCGCTACCACCATCTTATCCTTTTACCTTTCGCCGTTAAGCAGGCCCTCGTGTCTACTGGGTTACAACATATTGTTTTTGACCTATCGCTTTGTTTTTAACTCATTACTGTCAAGAAAATAAGAGCTATTGTAATTTTAATCTGACTATGACTATAGGTACATGTCAAAGGCAATATTAGGCTTCTTATAAATACAGTTGGCAAGATTTTACATGTTTTTATTAGAACACTCTTTGCTACATTATTTTCATCATTGTCTCTGCCTACTTCTCTGGGAAACAGACATGATTTAATGTATTGTATTTTTATCACGACACGAAGGCGAGCCAGGGCACGTGATGGAATAATAATGTCAAAACAACAATTTTAGAAAATATTCCACATACTAAGTTTAGACATAGGGCAGCCAACCTTAAGATGTCATATAGAATACCTCTATGCTAGTATAATTTCCCTGGTTGTCTCATCCCCGTACCGGATGACAACAATGCAAAAACTGCTGCTGGGTGGGTGGGTTACGGTCACGTTTTGTGAATCCTAATCAAATATCAATTTAGGCAATACATAACACCAAATTATAACTAGATGTGTTTGCTTTATCTCTAAAATAATATTAAGCTATTCTTCTTATATATTCAACATAATTAAGCTAGGTTAACCTTGTTATTTTTACGTAAATCCTCAGCATTTCGCTGTCTCTTGTTGTTTTCAAAGTTGAAAAGCCAGGGAATCCCAAGCTATTGGCTAGAACAAATACCTTAATAAATCAACAGAAGAAGGAATGAAAAATTAAGAAAATACCGCTGGGACCGCCAAGACAAATACTATTGTCTTTGTTCACATAACTAAATGACATATCGAATTCAATATGGCAGAAGACAAATATTTGTGTTGGTAAGCGGATAAAGTCGAAGCAGACGGCGGAGTTTGCTCAACAGTTATGATGAGAATAATAATGTTGCTAATCTTTAGCATAGGTAATCGGGATAGCAGGGAAAATCATCTTTTATTAATAACCAGGAAAAAGCTATAACTACTAAACTAAATATAATCAAATAAGTTAATTATTCATTTCCAAACATACAAAATTCAAAATTCAAATTATTTATTCAGTAAATTGGCAACATGAGGGCTCTTTTACACGTCGGTAATATAGAGTGAATCTACTAGCGCTTCGGAAAAGACCATCATTGCGGAGAAGAAGCGCCGCAAGAAACTCCAGCAGAAGGTCATTTTTTCCCATAATAAAATGCAATAATACTTAAAACTACAAGGTAATAAAGTAATAAATAATTATTTAAAAACTAACACCAATAAAATCATTACAAATGTAAACTCAATATTATGACATTAAAAATAGTGACTAGGAGAACAACATTACGAGGTCTCTACGTCAGGAACGATAATTGAAATAACTAACTGAAAAAAATACGATCGTACTGATCAGTACTAGGGAGGCGTAAGAGGCGCCTAACGGGATAATCTGTCACTAATGCGCTGGTATCTTAGCCTGATTGTGCAAAATGTGGTTGCAGAATTATCAACAAGTTTCTAGAGTGGTTGGTAATTCTGTAGCTCTGCCTACCCCACTCTATTATGACATATTATGGACCCACAAGAGATACAACTCTTCACTGGCCAAAACATCTAGAAATTCTTAGACGCAACGGGCCTTTGCGGTGAGCTCTAAAGAAAAGGCTGCCACAAAAGATCAGCAATGGTCGAAGTGGCACAAAAGGCCGACCTCAAACCCCCAATAATAATACCCCACTCTGGGAACGAAGGCGTGAGTTTCTTTATGTATGTAATGGAAGTAAGCATAGCGTACCAGGCCATCGTTAAAATAACACAGAGACTACGACGGTACAGTATTTTCAATTCAATGCTACCTTTGAATTAATGATGCATTATTTGTGCATTGTTGTTTGTGGGTATAAAACAACCCGTGAAATTACTAGCATAGAGGCATTCACTAAGTCCTTAGGGTTGGCAGCGCATTTGCGGACTAAAAATTGCAGTCTTCAGATTGTAGTCTTGTTTATGCAAATGTGTATGGGTCACAGATCCCACTTACCTTCCGGTAGCCCATCAGCTCGTTTGCCTTCTCCGTGCCATTTAAAAAATCATGTTCAGTTGTTAGTGTTAATAAGAGCTATGTTTTAAGGTTCCGTACCAAAGGGTAAAAACTGGACCCTATTACTAAGACTCCACTGTCTGACCATCTGTCTGTTTATCACCAGGCTATATCTCATGAACTGTGACAGCTAGACAGTTATAAATTTCACAGATTATGTATTACTGTTGCTATAACATCAAACACTGAAAACTGAATAAAACCAATATTTAAGGGGGCTCCCATACAACAGCCGTTTTTTGCCGTTTTTATGGTCGATATTAATAACGGCAACGGTCTACCCTTGAAATATTCATAGAATATTTGGTTGAACGTTCAATTAGAAAATAAATAATTAAATAAAAATAAAATAAATATTGAACTCTGGGCTATATGTCTATTATAAATCCCATAAAACAAACGTGATTTTTTATATATAATGGACTCCCACTTGGCCGGTTTTATTTTTATTTATGGTATTTAAAACGCCAACAATAACACACGTCACCTGAAGGTAAGTTGGATCTGTTTACATTCTAAAAACTACTGTTTTAAAACTACAATCCCTAATATCACAAATGCGTTGCCAATCCTGAGGACTAAAGATTAAATGCTTCCATGCTAATTTCACTGGTCTTCTCTTCTTTCATCTCTCAAAATAATTGATAAAAACTCCTAACAAAGGCTTTTATTTGCCAGTTAACTTCAAACTAGCTAGTAGTAAGCGGTCACCGTTGCCTATAAACGTCACAAATACCAGAGCCACATGACAGCCAAGCTAGCTTTCAGTAGATAATCTTCCTCATGCAAACAACATATCCTTTATGTATAAAGTAACTTGCCGTTGACTGGGTTTGGAATGGCTTGACCAAACAGACGTTTGTCCGAGCCCAGAATAGCTATTGATTGGCTTCTGTGACTGCCCTTTTGTGGGTATTCCGGGTATTGTTTTAAGGGGGATTGTGGGAGGGAATAGATTACAAGATGTTACAGATTAAAGTGAACAGTTTTTATTTTAACATTGGATTTCTGCCGTTTGGATGAAACCTATTTCGCTTTTTCTTTAAGTGTAACATTTCACTTATTCTAATTTGCCTGATACGTATTTCTCCACAGCAGCTTAGTTATTTAATTACCATATTTACTTTAGTAAAGGCTGTATTCTACGCGTTAAAACCTCATTGCTTTTGACATGTTATCGTATTGTTAACGTTATGATAGCACTTATTTACTTGACAGTAAACAAAGTACCTACTTAACAAGTGATACAAATTATAACTTGGTTTTTGAAAAACTAAATTATCATCTATAATATAACATTAAATCACGCCAGTTTTCCTAAGGGGTAAGAGACCACTTCTTTCCACCTGCTACGATCCTAACAGATCTCATTAGCTTCATCCACATTCATACATCGAGTCATGCATGCACGTTGATTTCGGGTACTTAAGGTTCGGCCCTTTTGCAGTAATTCTCCCATTTGATTCGAAAAAGTACGCCGAAGGCGGCACCTTCCGACTCTACCACTCACTTTCGAACTGTATATCTCTTTCTTCAATCTTAAAATATAAAAAATCTTTACATAATACTCTCTCGTAGGCAAAAATGCAATGAAATAATTTTATTCTAGAAACAGGTTCTATAAAAACACAAAATTGTAAGAATCAATCTAAACTAAACTAAACATGACATAAATGCAAAAAAGTTTAATGAAACATAATACTTTTTAAACAAAACCAATCCCTGATTACATATTTATAAACCCAATCTTTATTGCTGTACGTACAATAATTTAAAATTCAAATTAATTGTAACTTTTTGCGCAACATATCGGCGGTACTGTTCGGCCATTATTATTCGAAGCCAGCCAGTATCAGCAGAAAGTTGGGAAAATATAGACAAATAAATCAAACGGTCCACAGTAATGCGTGGTTACAGTATGACAACTGACAGAATAGAGATAGCCGGAGGAGATAGAGGAGCCGAATAGTTTCTGTAAAAAGAATTAAATAAAAATAATGAGTAAAATATTTTTTTTCAAATAAAAACCTTAATTATTTTAATACCATAAAAAAATAAGTTAAAAAAAAGTAACTATCATTAACAATGGTTTAATATCATAAGCGAAGTGATACAATAGAAACATACTTACAAGGAAAGGTACCCAACTGTCCGGCTCCGATTTTGTTGATTTTGATATTATGTTAGAGAGTAGTTTAAAATTACAGACACGTTTTTTTTTTAGCGGCCCAAACTCAACCTGTTGGGAGAAATTGACCTCCAAAGTACTGAAAAGTGACTAAACCCTCTAACTTATATAGAGATATTTAAAAAAAAATGCAAGTTTCATAGCGGTTTGATTATAAATGTTTAAGAAGATGATAAAATAATGAGCACGTGTTTTGTTATATTATCGGCTAAAACTAATATTATAAAAAAATACCACAGTTAGTGTATCTTCAATGATCTTTGAAGGGATTTTTTTATTCTATATAAGTTAGAGGGTTAAGTCACTTTTCAGTACTTTTGAGGTCAATATCTCCCAACAGTTTGAGTTTGGGACGCTAAAAAAAAATACGTGTCTGTTATTTTAAACTACTCTTTAACATAATATCAAAATCAATAAAATCGGACCCGGACAGTTGGGTACCTTTCCTTGTTAGACATAGTTATAAAACCTTTTCACGCCACTGCTCGGAAATGTGGCGAAAGATGGTCTGTTCTTGGTCCCCAAAACAATCGATAGTTGTAGATTGAATGAGCAGGCCTACTATGAATTTAAACAGACCAACTATGTTAACATTGTTGGTCTGTTCCATTGACCAATAACATCGGTCCGCTGATCACTAATTCGACCAATCAGAACACACTTTGTGCTGCATATGAAATTAAATTGGCCATAGAGAAGTCGTTTTATTTTTTTAATAATATTCATCCCTTCACGGATAGGCAAAGGAATCAGATTCTATACAGCCATATATGTCTGCTTTTAATTATCTGAAATAAAGTTTTTTTTTATTTCCTCGCAGTAGTCGTGAAAAGCACTGTGTTAAGCCTCGGCCGAAAGTGCAATAGATGGACTCGTACTTTCGAGGGCCTCCGCTACGCGTCGGCCCTCGAACTAACTCGTCCATCTATTGCTTACTTTCTAACCTCTACAACAATGTACTATTGTTCACTGCTGCATTCCTTAAGAGTTAGATAGTCGAGTCGATCTTGGATCTTCATTTTTTTTAATAATGACGAATCATCAAATAGTCTTGACAGAAGCGCGTGGAGCTAACTTCATGCGGTTCTATGTAGTCCTATTCTTTAATAACTCCATTGGAGTGTCTATGAATAACTTGACATTGACGAAATGCACAGGAGTACAAAATAGCCATTATTGAATATTAAATTTAGAACTCACCAAAACATTTTTTTCCTATTACTAAGACTCCGCTGTCCGTCTGTCCGTCTGTCTATCACCTGTGATATTAATAACGGCAACAGGTAGACACGTGAAATATTCACAGAATATTTAGTTGTATTTTGACTTTTTAATAAATATTTAAGGGCTCCCATACAACAAACGTTATTTTTATGCCGTTTTTTGTGCTAATGTAGTATAGATAATTTTACGGAATTCTTCGTGCGCAAGCCCGACTTGCACTTGGCCGGTTTTTCAAAATAATGTCCTAGACCAAGAGTTAATTATTTTAACTAAATTTACTCTTTTACTTGGATTTTTGGGAATTAGCGTACTGTTGTATGTGTATCGTGTTGACTGTGCCGAAACAAAAAAATGATTGTCGTTTGTTTTCGAATGAGTTATAGCCCATGCGATGCCATAGATAAGATGACCGGACAGATGAGTACATACTGCCCATAAATAATGGAGAATACTTGAACTTTCTTGTCTATGACCGTCCGTTTTCTCGTTTGTGCTGCGTAGATAACTTAATTAGGCAGCCACCATACTTCAAAATGTCAAATTGTGGATAACTTTCACTCTGAAATACATATAGAATAATACGGCGAAGGAAAAGTACATTTTTGTGAATTCCATAGACAATTTGGCTGGAGTGACGGCTCGTGTTTATCATGCGGGTGACGTACTGTTTTGTTGCGTGATGAATTATAACTGGTGTCGAATGATTTATGTCATGACATGCTCCGCGATGAGGAATTTTGGGAGTGGGTTTTAGTGGGATTTATTTGTTTTTAAATAATAATAATATTTAAAATATTATAAGCCTATAATTGTGTCTCACTGCTGGGCAAAGGCCTTTCGACGGGGTAGGTCTGAATGCCAAAATGCACCGGTCCGCACTATGAACAAAACTCAAAATACTTTTTTCCCAAAATGACTGATTTTCCAAAAGTTCTTGTTTTTGAATGTCTGAAAAAACCGTAATTTCTAACACAAAAGGTACATTCAGTTACATTAATGATGAATCAATATTGAAAAGCCTACGTTTAATTGATTTGAATTAAGAGTATCGACGGTGCTCCGATTACGCGGAGCACCTATGTCTGTGTTGTTTGGCCCTCCGGGCCTGCTGCAAAACTAACATAACCTTAACCTACCTCTTTTCCATATTTACATTGTTGATATGTTCATAAGAGTAAGTATTCTGAAAAAGTAGTAATATTTTAACGTTTTCTATGTAGGGTAATTTATTTTAAGTCATACTGACTGTACACCAATTTGACAGTTTTATTTCCGACATTCAAAAACAAAGACTTATATTTTGAGTTTTGTACATATTGCGTGCATTTTGGCATTCAGACTTACCCCGCCGTACAGTGGTGGCCTTCATTTTGGATGGGAAGTTTTTTTGCCCACATCCGCTATGCCCGTTTTGAAGCGCAGGGTGGCGTTCCAACCTCGAATAGTACCGGGTTTACTTCTTCGTAAGCTGAAAGTATGACAGTTCTTACGACTTGAATCATAACGTCAGTGTGACACAGTTCTATGGGCTGATAGTACAACAGAAATCGGTGCCCTGCAACATTCTACCAATAGCCAACTCCAGTTTGACTGACCTAGGATGAATTTATAAGGTGTTTTTTATTAAGAGTCATATGTATACCTACCTATATTTCCACGTGTGTTTTTGAAATGTGATACGCAATAAACAATTTGAATTTGAATTAAAAAAAAAAAAATACAAAAATACCTTGAAATTTAATTGTCCGTCACTTACAACGATCGAACAGGAAACGGTTGTGTTGTGGTGTTGCCACACAGATACCATTAGTTTTTGTTAAGATTTATCCGTGTGTATCTATGTTGTTTTTTTATCTCAACTTATAAGTCGATTTTTCGCTAGTGTTCGTTATGTTACTGTTGCTGTTATTCGTTTTCTTTTTAATTTAGTTTAGTTTTTAAGTCGGGCTCCCTCTGAAAATCAGCGCCGCAGTTCGCCGCGGCGCAATGCGGAGAGGGATCCTGTTCAACGTAATGCTTTTTTTTGAGTTAGGCGGCTAATGTGTATATTGAAAAATGACGAGGCATAAAAATATCGACGCCTTATACATATAATGCCGTAAAATAACTAAGACTAGAATTATTTTTGTCGATGTATAAAAATGACGTCAGGTAGGTTTAGGTTTTGTTTGTTTTGCAACAGGCCCGGAGGTCCAAACCACCTAGTAAATAGGAGTCCCGCGTTAGCGTAGCTCCGTTGACAATCTTATTTCAAATCAATTAGACAGCTTCAACGAAGCTCCGCTAAAGCGGAGCTCCTATATCTGGGTACTGCAAAACTAACATAACCTAAACCTACCTAGCCCCTGTTCCACCTATGCCTTATTATACCTCCTGCTCGTCTTAATTCCATTTCGACATTATTATACTTCGTCATTTTTTTATTTCGTCATTATTATTACTCGAAATTATTTATACTTTGACTTTTTTATGTTTGGAAAATAGGCATTGTTTTACGTCGTCATTTTTGAATATAGACATTAGTCGCCTAACTCTTTTTTTTTGCGCATTATATAAAAATAAATTGTATTGTTTTTTTCTTGTGTGTTTAATAAATATTTTCTCTTCTATTCTATTCTAATAAGTCGGTATAACGTATGAAGCTGAGAGTGGTTTGAATTTAGTACTTCAATAGCTGCGACATGGTACTAAGATGTTGAGCTGTACATGGGTTCGACCATATTTAGTACTTATATATCTAAGTACTTTGGGACAGCGTTAGCCTTCTTCCATTGTGCAACGAAGCAAAGTCATACAATCACAAGCGCATACTCGACACACAAACAAAAAAAGTTGCGTTTTTAATTGATTATATACGTAAAGTATTTTAGAAAATGTACCCTCAAAACGTTGAACTTTACTCCAAAATGAAGTGGTCAACTAAGTGTCTTTCACACCCGGAGATAAAAACGGTAAATTAGAGACGTGTATAAAAGGAACGCCGTCAAAGGGGCTGCCTGATTAATTGGCTGCGCCACCGACCAGCACGGGCAGCACGAGTTGTATTTTCTCGCGTGTCGCTCAGTACGTCTGTATCGTTACAGACTGGATAGAAAGAGAGATCCGAGCAACAAAAACGTCGCGGACTACATGTGCTAGCCGTGCAGTAGTGACGAGACATAATTCCACGTGGAATGGATGAAAAATATTTAAAAAGTTTAACAAAAATCGAGAGATCCCTTAAAGGTATATGTTCGCTTCTGTATAGTGTTTTTATTTTCTATGTACAATTCTAACTTCATATAGCTTTGTTATCTGCGTTGCAATACGTGAAATAAATATAAATAAATATAAGGGGACAAGCTCACATAAAATTGATCAACTCCCTAATAAAGCTTTAAACTTAAATCTCAATACTCAATCATTTATAGCAATTATAATGTTTAAGATAAAAGATAAGATAAAGAGACATTTATTCGCAACAAAATAAAACCACAATACATAGATACAAAAATATCAAGACAGAAAAAAATGTTGCAAACGGTCCCAACTCAGCATTCGCTAGCCGTAAAGCCAGCACTGGTATTCCGTTGGAACCGCTTGGTGATAAGAAGGAAATTGACTAACTTAACACAAAACAAAGTTAAAAAAAAACATCAAGGGTCAAATACAATCATTTGTTTGAGATTATCTCGAACGTCTCAAACGACCATAAAATGTATGGCCTGGTGAAGTTGGCAACACAATGGAAACAGAATCAATAAAATAAAACCAAAGGTAACTATAGTCTTTGGAAATGTAAACAAAGCAAGCATATAGGTTACGTAACAATAACAAAAATGATAGACTTTCAATTCAAGAAATAAAATAAATAAATGTTTGTTGGTTTTACATTTAGAAACATTACACTACTGTGTAAAATAACAAACAAACAATCTTCAAAGTCACATAGATAATAGGTCTGTTTTATATGGATCTTACTTGCTAGCGTTGAAAAAGTCCGTAAAACTCCCGTTTTTTTCAAAACAACTCGTTTTTTTCATATTTTTATACAAAAAAACAATGAAGTATTTCTGCTCTTATGTTAATCTATATTCGGTCTTATTGGCACTTGCAGACGGGCGACATCGACGACTTAGTGTCAGAAGCAATTGAAATATGTGGCGAGTGACAGTCATTGACTATGAATAAAATGTCATTATTCATTTGTTATTTGTCCTAAAAATCCCAAAAAATACGGCAAAAAATTAAAATTTCAAAAACTTTGACGACGATATACACTCAGGAGCGTTTTTCATACAAACGAAGCTTGGTTCCTCGCCAGGGTTTGTTTTGTGTGAGGTTTAATGGTGGATACTCTAAGGTTCAACAGAGGAGGTCAAAATTTGTTAAGATACTTAACTGATCGCACAATCAGTTAACAAAACAGCGGGAGAGTTTGGTTCAGCACCTGGATTTCCATACATTATATTGCCATTTTAGATGTTTTTCTGAACATGTACTATTCCGGCGTTAACCACAGATTAATTCAGTCGGCTATCCTAGGCACTCTGGAAGTCCTGTATCGATGCTCGGGGTATTCATCATCAGATTTCACTAAAAGCATTCCCTGGCGAGGAACCAAGGCTTCGAAATAGCCTCTTTAGTATGAAAAACGCACTCTGACCCGGTATTTTTGCTCCTGAGTGTACATGCTTATAATTATACATGTGATACAGAATATCCAAGACTAGCGGTCACACCAATATTTACCCATACCGAAAACAAACCCGGGACCGCTGGTTTCGTAGCACAATCAACTGTAAATAACTATGCACCTGAAAAACATTATCCTCTTTGTTCTTTAGTCGGTTACAAACCTCGTGAAGTTACTCTGCCTCTTCTCATTAAACTTTTCCCGGAATCTGTAAACTTTCGATATGAATAGGTGCTTATAACGAGACTTAATTGAATTTAGAAATTTTGATTTAAACTTAATAAGTTATAAAGATATATTATTATTTTTTAAACTTTGCCTACGTAACATAAATGTTCCAGGGGTCTCTTATTTGAACTGTGGATGGACAATGGATTAGACCTGGCCTTTTTTAACACTTTGACTGTGAAAATACTACAAGTATACTCGTAACTGGCAGTCAAGGTGTTAAAGTCGATTCAAAATGTAGGTACCCTCGTTTCTCTTGTTTTATTTTGCTATTAAGGATAAACTACGAAATATTTAGATTAAAATCAGCTGTGGACATCGTCGAGAACGAAGATATATTTCCGTCGCGGAAAATTCCACGGTTTCAGAGGAATCTGGCATTAACGAATTCCAAGAGAGGCAACGAATACTAAAAGTACCGAATTAAATAAGACATTTTGTGTCGACTGTAGAAACAAGTAAACGGGCTGGGGTGCTATGGAACTATGTCAAAGTGACGTAATCAATCAAGTCGTAAGAGACTCTCTGAA
This sequence comes from Acleris sparsana, assembly GCA_923062465.1. Classification (NCBI taxonomy): domain Eukaryota; kingdom Metazoa; phylum Arthropoda; class Insecta; order Lepidoptera; family Tortricidae; genus Acleris; species Acleris sparsana. The sequence continues at coordinate 1,772,185 of OV281307.1, forward strand.
TTGAATTATTGCGTTAATTTGACACAGTTTCACAGTGGGCCTGAAATCGATTTGGTAGATTGTGCCGTTGTACTTAGCTATTGTTATTTTAAATTTTAATAAAGTTTTAGTACGAGAGAATAAATAGAGAGAGAGAGAGAGAGACTATGTAAACCGAATTTAATTATTATATTTGGTACAAAAATACAATTTTGTGACGTAAGAGTAAGATCTCTAAGTGTATTTATGATAATCATTCTGCGAAAAATAACTAGAAATTTGACGCAAAACACAGCCTACACAGCAAATATATAGTCTATGTCATCCTAAACATATTAGAAAGAAAGAAAGGAAAAAAAATACAACAATAACACGCAAAATATAACATAAAAAATAAGGACATGGTGTAAGGTGGTTTGTTGCGAAACGGTCCCAACTCAGCATGTGCTGGCTGTAAAGGCAACTCTGGTCTTCAGTTGGGAACGCTCGGTGAAAGCCGGTATTCTTTGATTTTTGCAGAATGCGTCTTGACCAATCCCACTAATACATTAAGTTTACAACTTTTTTCTCAAAAATGCTATGGTTATCTTGCCATGCCTGACAACTATGAAAATATCAAGTCGAGAGTTTTTGAATTTGGAATCAATAAGTGTCCAGTAAGAAAGTATTGAAATTCACATACTATATTATTTTAAATATGGAACTATCTGTACATACCTGTGACAGCCTTTTAAACAAAGAAAAACAAATATGAAGTTTTTTTTTTATCTATCACGATTTTTCCAAAAATAACTATAATTACAAGGAAATCTATTTATAATTAAAACAGACATACCTATTTTCATTACCTTTTTCATAAACATTAAAAACTGAAAATACTCTACAGAGGTTGGCAGTTTAATACTACAACGCGGTAAATTTTCTTTTTTTTTTCCAAAACAAGATCACGTGTGATGTTTTTTTGTAGAATTGTAGGTAAAATATGCAATCTTACTTCTAACACAATCTACTTGTTTTATTTTTGAGTAAAGCACTATGAACGCTTCGACCATTATGAGTCATCCTGGACTCGTATGTTTAAAAACCCTCGCCTGACGGCTTGCGCTTTTAACTCATACTCATCCAGGAAGGCTCACTTACTGGTCTCTGCAGTAATGTAGGTACTATAGCATGCTTGTAGTTGGGTCAAATTCAGAATAATCCACGTTCTCTTGAATTGTTGTAAACAACATTTCTATGAACTCTGCAACTTTTTTTAAGTTCCTTGATAGCTAGTATGTACTTGATACCTCTACTTGCATTGAAGGCACCTTAAATTCCGAATTCATTAGTCCGTATTTTAAATTTTCCGAAAGCTATGCTATGCTATAGCTATTTTAGAATACATACATAATTCAAGTTTGATTAAGAAGCGATATTACAAAATAAAGTGTTCTATCGAAACATTGCATTCGGAATTAAGTATGAACATTTTGAATTTGTCACAATTCTCAATTATTACTCTTTGGAGTTATCTAATGTACTATCGAACCAACGGAACCCTGACCCACCATAGAACCTTGTCACAGTGATTGACGTTAGGACTGTCATACGAAGCTATACGACAATCGTACGTCAATCATTGTGACAAGGTTCCATGGTGGGTCAGGGTTCCGTTGGTTCGATAGTACTATCAGCCCATTGGAACCCTGAGCCACCATAGAACCGTGTCACAGTGAGGTTATGATTCAAGTCGTAAGAAACGTCAAACAAATTGTTTTATAACGTCACTGTGACACCGTTCTATTGTGGGTCAGCGTTCCATTAGGCTGATTGTACCCAGCAAGTAACCATAGCAAGTATTTCAATTTCGATATATTGCTGTCTCAGGAGTTATGCAGGTGGTAGGACCCTGTGCAGGGTCCGTCCGGATCGCTACCACCATCTTATCCATTAACCTACCGCCAAACAGGAGTGTTCGCATTGTTGTGTTCCGGTTTGGGGATAAGACAGCCGGTGTAATGACTAGCATAGAGGCATTCCATCTTAGTCCTCAGGGTTGGCAACGCATTTGCAGTCTTATGCTAATGTCTATGGGTCACAGTTTCCACTTACCATCAGGTGGCCTGTGTGCTCGGTTGCCTTCTCTGTGACATAAAAAAAAAGAAAAAGTTACACATTGACGTAACTAAAGGACATAAACAAATGTCTAAGAAAAAATGTAGGTAGCCCTGACAGAAAACGAAGAATAATGTTACGTATTCACTATTCAGATACGACAACCTGAAACTCCACAAAACATTCAATCAACCCCCCATCAGAACCTCCTAACGGCACCAATCCTTCTACAATCACAAAAGCAAACTTCCATTAACTAAAAAAACTTTCGGACGGACTCTACCAATTAAAGTCCGGTTGGATTGAAAAACGGGAGAAAAATCGACAAAAACCGGTGAAAAACATCGACAAAATGGAGGTCGTCACTGCCCGGCGCAACCCTAATTGATACCGCCATTTTAACTCCATAGACGTGTCACGTGGATCTCGTTTCAGAGCAAACAAGTTTATTTTTACAAGGCATTTTTAGTTTTGCTGATAGCTTTGAAACTAAAAGATAAAAAAAGATAAAAGATGTTTATTCAGTAAGTAGGCCGCACGGGCACTTTTACACGTCAAAAATCTACCAGCGCTTCGCAAGAGACCACTGCTGAGAAGAAACGCCGCAAGAAACTCAACAGTCAGTCGTTTTTTTTTAATACTACTTATGATATTATACAATTATAAAGCTTAACCTAGCATTATATAAAACAATGAGTTTAACATAAACCAAAAAAATAAACAATATTCAAGCGTAGCTATAGGAAAATGTGTCAAAACTGAGAAGTAATCTCACGCTCGATTTTTTGGTCGTTTCTTGAGCGATAGTGTTAAAATGTTTTCGCATTTGACTTTACGTTGGTATTAGGGACACATGACGAAGAAGAACTCGACTTGCTTCGTCAATATCGTTATTATTTTTGCATCGTTTTATTTAGAGTTACCACTGTCTGTATGTATGTCACCAGGCTGTATCTCATGAACTGTGATAGCTAGACAGTTGAAATTTTCACAGATGATGTATTTCTGTTGCCACTGTAACAACAAATACTAAAAACAATAAAATAAATATATAAGGCTGGCTCCGATACAAAAAACAAGAGTTTTTTTTGCCGTTTTTTGCTCAATATTAATAACGACAACAGGTACACGCATGAAATATTCACAGAATAATAAATTGTATGTTTAAACTAAATAAGTGAGTGGAAGGGTCGGAAGAGGCCGCCCTAGACGTACTTTTTCGAATCAAATCGGAGAAATACTGGAAAAGGGCCGAATCTTAAGTACCCGAAACCGACGTGCGTGCACGACTCGATGTATGAATGTGGAAGAAGCGAAAGAGATTTGTCAGGATCGTAGCAGGTGGAAAGAAGTCGTCTCTGCCTACCCCTCTGGGAAACAGGCGTGATTTTATGTATGTATGTAAATAAACAACCATAAAATAAATATCTAATTCGAGAGTCCGACTCGCACTTGGCCGGTTTTTTACTAAACTTTGATCCCCGAAACCCAGACAGTTCCAAATCCCATTATTTCCCCAACATTTCCCGGCGAACTCACACGTACAGTGTACACGTGTACACTCAGTCGCGTAATGGCTTTAATTGCCGACTGTACTGCCAACCCAGCCGCGAACATCCCCACATTTACTCTTCAGGCTACGTTAAACCCCCCTTTGTCAGGAATAGACAACTTAATATCCCGTTAGCTTACAAAAATGATGTTTTGCATTTGAAACAAGTTAGATTTTAATTATTTTACATTTATATTGTAGTTATATTGTTTTGCCAGTTGTGCTGCCAAAATGAACTAGAGAGGCTAGAAGCGTTTGAAATTTGGTGTTGGAGAAGGATTATTATTTAAACCACGACGGTGGCAAACTAGCCTACGGCCCGCCTGATGGTAAGCGGTTACTACGGTAACCAAAATTCAATCAACCCCCCATCAGAACCTAAAACTGCACCAATCCTTCTACAATCACAGAACCAAACCATTAACTAAAAAATATATATTGTAATGATATTGTTTTGCCAGTTGTGCTGCCAAAAAGAAGAGGCTAGAAGCGTTTGAGATGTGGTGTTGGAGAAGGATATTTTTTTCATACCACGACGGTGGCAATCAAGCTTACAAACCGCCTGAATTGGTAAGCGGTTGCCGTCGCCTATGGACGCTTGCACCAGAAGTATCACAAGCGCGTTGCCGACCCTTTAAAAACCCATTTACTCCTCTCTTGAAAAACTCCATACCCAGGAAAAACCTCAGCAGGAAGCTCATTCCACAATCGGATGGAGGGAATTAGTTGGAAGGAGAAGAAATCAAATGAGGATGTACTTAATATTGTAAAAGAAAAAAGAAGCCTGTTAAAGAAGATAGAAAACAGAAGAGGGGAGATGATAGGGCACTTGTTACGACACGATAATTTCATGAAAAATATCATAGAGGGAAAAATAGAAGGCAATAGAGGACGAGGATGACCCAGACGAAGTTACTTTGAGCAAGTGAAAGAAAAAGTTGAGGTCGGGTCGTATAGGTGTAAGGGCGTGTAGATTTTTCTGGCATCTTGGGACCGATGTACATGTGTATGACTTTGACTGTACACATTTGTATAACTATTAAACAGTTTTTTTTTTTTCGTTTATTATTCAATATAAAAAACTTAATCTAATACATCACATTAAATGCTTACAGAAGCCTGTGTGGCTTAATCGGAAGCAGTGAGTCGTTTGACACTTTATATGCAACATTGAGTAGGTATGTATAACTAATTAATCAGTTTATGTAACTAGATATGTAGTGACTTTTTAGTACATTTTTACCCTGTCTACTATTTTTTGCACTTAACAATTTTTTTAAAATATCTTTTGGTAACTGATTTAGAACATTTGGCAAGATGTAATCTGTGGTACACTTCCCATAATTATTCTTAAAATTAGGTAATAAATAAGGGCGTAAGTTAGCCATTTGCCTTAAACTATTTGGTCTTGTTCTGCTTTTCGAATCCTTTAAACTGTTGAACCTGTTGAACACCTTACAGTAGTTAAATAATTGATCATGGCAATTTGTAAATTGGCGTTTTATTTTGGCTGGCACTATGGTTTTTAACAAAGATAGTTGCAGTCTATATACTGAACCTTTGATATAACTTGTCAGCTTACTTTGAGAGTTGATAAGTCTAAAGTTCGATGGATTTTCTTAAGCATCCTTCCCAGATAAAATACATAGACGTACATTAAATGACGCCTGTTTCCCAGGCAGGCAGGCAGAGACCACTCCTTTCCACCTGCTACGATCCTGACAGATCTCTTTCGCTTCTTCCACATTCATCCTTCGAGTCATGCATGCACGTCGGTTTCGGGTACTTAAGATTCGTCCCTTTTTCTGCATTTCTCCGATTTGATTCGAAAAAGTACGCCTAGGGCGGCCCCTACCGTTCCTTCCACTCACTTTCGCTCTGTTTATCTCTTTCGTCAATCTTCTTTCAAATACCTAACCATAGCAGCATGAAGAGCTGTAGGTAGGCCTCCAACAAGATGGAGTGACGACCTCGTCAGGATCGCGGGACCGCGGTGAATGCGAAAAGCACAAGACCGGTCTGAGTGGAAAGCCTTGGGGGAGCCTATGTCCAGCAGTGGACGTCTTTCGGCTGACATGATGATGATGATGATGATGATCGAAGCGTGCCCTTTTCAATCTTAGTCACATTAAGTTATATTAAATAAGAATTAAGTTATTTTAATAACAAACCACGTCCTAATCCATCCGTATGTTTGCAAGCTACGACGCCACACAGAGATATACAAACACATGCGTTAAACTTTCAACACTCATTTGCTTCGGGGTTTTAAGTTAATTGCCAACCTGTTAACATAATTGTCAATTATGATTGATTGTCATTGCTATTAACATAATGGAATAGATAACCCAAATGTTTGTTAAATTGTTCGTAAATTTACTGGTTTTGTGTTATATTTTTGTTTCATGCCTCTATAGTGAGACACTTTGTTGTACATATGTATAACGAGTATGTTACATCTTTGATGCCAAGTTGGCTAAGTTGGTAGTGACCCTGCCTACGAAGCTAGCGGTCCGGGGTTCTAATCCCGGTAAGGGCAAATACACTCGCGGACTAATAAAACGGGTCAGAGTGCGTTTTTCATACTAAAGAGGTTTTTTCGATGCCTTGGATCCTCGCCAGGGAATGCTTTTAGTGAAATCTGATGATGAATACCTCGAGCATCGATACAGGACTTCCAGAGTGCCTAGGATACCCAACTGAATGAATCTGCGGTTAACGCCGGAATAGTGCATGTTCAGAAAAACATCTAAAATGACAATAAAATGTAAGGAAATCCAAGTGCTGACCCAAACTCTCCCGCTGTGATGTGAACTGATTGTGCGATCAGTTTGGTATCTCAAGAACTTTTGACCTCCTCTATTGAACCTCGCAGTATCCACCATTAAAACTCACTCAAAACAACCCCTGGCGATTAACCAAGGCTTCGAAATAGCCTCGTTTGTATGAATAACGCACTCTGACCCGTTTTATTAGTCCGCGAGTGTTTTAGTGTGATGAGCGCGATTAGTTCTTGAGTGTTAAATGTTTTCTAATATATTTAAGTTTTCATTTCTCTATATAAGTATGGTTATCACTGTCTAGTACCCATAAATCAAGCCTAGAGCTTAGTTTGGGACTAGGTCAATGCGTCTGAGATTGTCCTTCGATATTTATCGTACATAAACAATTACTAGAATTATTTGTAAATATATTTTACATACCTTTTCAATAAGCCCTTAAAAGGAACACATATGGATGGACGGCGAGGGCTCTAGTAAATTACCCAAAGGTTGCAAACGGAACCCTAAAATGTGATAATAAATCAAACACTAGTATAAATTCACAGACTTACAATGCCTACACTTGCTCTCAACTGGGCAGAATTCCAATATTAACACTTAAAATGCAAAACCAGTAAGTTAGTGTGACCGGAGTGCCAAAGACAGTAAGGCGACAGTAACTTACGCTATAGTTAACCCTGTTAGTGGCACAAAGACAGTTTAAAAGTGGAGGGTCTTACTACGTATATAATAATTTACTTTAAAATGTTACTTTTTAGTTTTTGCACATTGGGACTAAAGCTCCATATTAATCTCTAGGGATAAAAGTTTTTTTAATTTACTTTGGAAACCCCTAAACAACTAATCACGGTGTTTGTGAATGGAATATTATCGCCATTTTCAGTGATTGTGTATGGACCATTTTTAGGGCGTGGAAATAACCTCCAAATGACAACTGTGCAAAAATATTTAAAAAAAGATTTAATTTCATGAATCACGATATGATTACGGATCTGAATGTATTTAAATACCTATATATTAAGGATTATTTCATTTTATTATGCATGGTCCAAATATTTTTCAACGTCGTATCTATTGGCTAAATACGCAAGCATTTAAAGTGTAACTTTACAAAAAAAACAACCGCGAAACACATTTGTCAGAAACTTTGTTATCTACGTATTTGCTAAATATTGTAATTTTGTATAGAACGTTGTTTTCCTCGCATTCAAAGTGAAAAGCAGAGTGTTTAACGCGAGACTAAACAACCATAATGACACTCGAACTATTGGCTATGCTCGCTCGCTCGTGTGGCTAAACATGTCGTGTCATTATAGCTTGTTTTAGTCCCTTGTTGATCAATGTTCTATATTGTACACCATACAAACACTTGACAGAGCCACAGCATAATTATAAAATTGTACTGCACAAAGCGGAAATGTACTTTTTCATAAGACAATCTCAAACAAATTAACCTGGTCCTAAACTAAGCTCTAGGCTTGTACTATAAGTACAAGACAACGATTTATAGTTATATAGAAATACATAAAATACATAGAAAATATCCAAGTTTCAGGAACAAAATATTGGCGCTCATCATAGTAATATCAGCCCTTACCGGGATGAGAACCCGGCCGGGACCGCTAGCTTCGTAGGCAGGGTCACTAACATCTAGGCCAACGCGTCATCGAAGAAAAACTATCTGAGTGAAAGCTGTGTAAAAGCCTCTCCTATGGATCCCCACGAATTTGTTGAATTCTCCTTTCAGCCAGATGCTATGCTTCGTCCTTCTATTTTGGCCGTCCCCGGCACACAATTGGTGGCAACACAAACCAACCTTTCTGGGTGCCTGCAGCAGACGTGGTTGACTGTTTCATAGTTTCTTGGGAAGCACAGCATGAGAGGGATATCTCAAGGGCCCATTTACAGATTGAAGAGTTATATTTTCATTTTCAATTCTGCTGTTCATACTGACGAATTTGAATTTGAAAAACACAACAAAGTTTAACTTTAAAATGCAAACTGAAATGAAAATGAAAAACCAACAAAATTCGATGCTCCATAAAAGCAGTCGGCAAAAAGTTAACCTATGATTTAATTTAAAATCGACAGCCAACTTTGTTTGTTCTGTATTTTGAACACAACTATGCCGCCCTTCTAAATGAAAAGGACGGATGCACAATTTAATAGTCAAAGCAAATTGAACCCTGTATTTTAAGAAATAAGGTGACTTATAATTCACGATTCTATGAGACATACGCCCTTTTTTCTAATGAGGGCAGTATGTATCAACCGTTTTGGAAATGCAGCAATGTTGGATGGAAAAAGTTTTGTCAATAGAAATGGAAATAGAGCTATAAGTTTGGCTTGGGCTTTAGTCTACTCGGTAAAGCTCTATTGCTTTTGAAACGGTAACCCATCATTTTAACGATTTTTTTTTCGTCAAATAAATTCTGCTGAAACCAGTTTTCAGGATATCATAAACGTTAACTACGTAGGTAAGGTTAGGTTATCCTTGTGACTACGAGATATCGACGGTTATGTGACTCAACCTCGTATATAGAATATTGTCCAGTATAAACTGACACTCGCGAACTAAGCGAGTGCATACTTAGTGCGTGTCAGTCACAGAACCGTCGATACGCCTTTCGATGCAATGAAAACTTTGGGTAATGAATATGAATGAATGAATAGAGGTCGTAGTTTTCATGCCCATGACGTCAAAGCGACGAAATTTTACACAGAGTGATCTGCTTTTCTGAGCCAGTTAATACATGTGGGCCCAATCAACTTTTTTCTTACCGAAAGCTCAAGCAACAGCTGGGAAATCTCTCCTTTTACGTGGGGGTAATAAAGGGGGAAGTAAATAAACGAATTCTCTGCGTAGGCACGAAGCATGCGCCACTTGTAGGCACAGGTAGTTTCAGGGCCTCTATACTATTGGGTACAACAATATTGCTTTTGAAGACATATGGCATTGTTATAAATGCGGCCGCCACTATTAACAAATAAATAAGAGCTATAAAAATGTGGACAATACGATAACAAGTCATAAACGATATGGTATTTACCGTGTTGAAAGTGACGGATGTTATATCCACATTTTGTCACGCAATAAACCCAGCAGTAATACGCCCAGGTTATATTTTTACAAAATAATACTCAACGACGCCCGCGACTTCTTACACGTAGAATTCGCTTTGCGTTATTATTGATTTTAAAAATACGTTTCCTGTACAAGGTCTTGCTACCACTACTTACCACCCCCACTTACCACCTCCACTTTATTCTCCTTTTCTGCCTATTGAGGGGTGATTTTTGAAAAAGTAACAAAATTGTTGTATATGCATAGAGTTGTATATCTATAGATACATACGTGTTCTCAGTGTTCGAGTTTATCTTGACGTGTAAAAGTGCCCGTGCGGCCTACTTACTGAATAAATTTCTTTTATCTTTTATCTTTATCTTTTTAACACTAACTATTTATCAAAGTAAGTTGTATGACCAAATAAATTGTCATTTATATTTAGACTATAACCACATAAACCAATATTCAGACAATATAATAATAATAACATAACTTAACCAGTTGACCTCCAGTGACCTCATACAGCTGATCACGTGATCACACAAGGGAACTAGATAAAAATACGAAAATAAACCTCAACTTATTCGCTAGAGGACGTGAGAAGGCGTGGGAAGATTATGCTCCAGGCCAACTCTTTAAATCACCCTTTATAGTCCGACACATCCCGCGGGAATTTTTAATATCGTTGACTAAAAATAAACGTTGACGCAGCAAGCTTAAGATAGCTACAAAACTTATTGGCTTTTTAAATGTGAGCATAAGTTTTAGTGGTGATACGACATTGTGTAGGGTGTGGCTCGCTACCACCATAACCATAATATCAGAGGCCAATGTCACACCAATATTCTTGACTATTTACAGTTTCAATAAAAGCTGATTTATGTAACAAACAGATAAGAAAAATCATTTTTTGAATAGCTATAAAAATTACCAAGATTTAAGCCAACAAAGATGTGTTACTATCTCGTTCTGGCAAAAATAAACATGGAGTTTATATGGCCGACCTTTTACATGACGTCACAGTGCATATTAAAACTCTCTGTCTAATCGCTTTCCAATTTTTTCATTCAATTTTTTCCAAGTTTAAAAAAAAATACTTTTGGTGATCTCTTTCATATTTTGAAAACATATATTTTATAGAATTCATGCTTATTCCGTATTGATCTAGTCCCTAACTAAGCTCTAGGCTTGTACAGTCAACGGAATAAATAAGTGATCATTTATGTACCTTGTCGCTTTCAATCGTTTCACAATTTTGTATGACATTTCAAACTTGACGTTAAATTGACAAGATACATAAATTATCACTTATTTATGCTGTTGAGTGTACTATCGGTATGCACATAAATTATCTGCTATTACCTCGATTTGAACCCAGGACCGCTAGCTTCATAGGCAGGGTCACTACTAACTAGGCCAGCGTGTCGTCTAACAGAAATAATCTTACATAATCCGTTTTACATTCATGTAAACTCTTTATTTTATTGCACATAAACAATTACAAGACATGTATCAATATAGATAATGTACATATGCGAACTTACCTATGGGATCTCTTAAAGTTAACAATATAGGTATAGAAATACTAGCTGGTCCATATATTTATACAGCCATTTCTTTGTTACTTACACCCTTTATACAAAGTGTTATTACTCAAGATGGCTCCCAAGCAAATTCCCAAATTTGATGAAAATCTTGATCATCTTGCATCGCGTTACCATAAAAAATCCCTTGTAACAGTGATAATAAAATCCCCCCCCTTCGTACACTTAGGGGACTACTGGAAGCAATAAACATCCGCTGAGTAAATTTCTGTTCGAACGAAGGTGTGATAAGATTTCTTGATAGAGGTTAATAAGATTTTGGGAAATTGTACTATTGTTTTAATAATGAAATTTGAAGCACTAGAAAATAAAAAATACTTCACGTTTCATACTAACTTTCGCAACGTTCACATATACTGTTATAATTTTAAAACGGGACTTCTTCGCCGAACTGAATTTTCCCAACTCAGTACGTGATTGAGATTCTATTAGCACCTATAGTGGTTTGGGAATAATAAAAGTTTATCATTTGTCCAAAATAATATTGTTTCCCTTATTAATGCTAAAATTATGGTCACCTAACATTTTCATATTAAATCCTATTTGAAAATCGTCCAATCTGACAAAAGTAAGAAATTGAGTATGGAGGGTGGCCATGATCCTGAACAAAAAGAATTAAATTTAATTAATTTACATACATATTATAAGTAGGTACTCTAAGATGGGTTCAGAAGCCGAAAAGCAAATGACCAGCATTACTTGTGGTAGTAGGTGACAGCGATGACAGCTGTAACGTAATGAAATTACGTTATCGAATATTGTAAAGTTATGGGATCCAAATTGGAACATCTTCCAAAATTAACAGCTGTCATCGCTGTCACCTACTACCACAGGTAATGCTGGTCATTGCCTACGGGTTTTGACCGCATAATAGAGGATTTACGATATGTGTGTAGATAAAATCTATTAAACCTTGATTTTTAATTGCGTAGAATTCTGACTGCTGTCACATTCTGACTTTTTAGGATTTGTAATGAAAATTTGTAAAAAAAAAAATTAAGCTAAAAAAAAATTCTAAAGATTTGTAATAACAATGATCAGAATCATCAATCAATTAATCAAGACCAAGAAACGTCGGAATTCTATGGAATTAAAAATCAAGGTTTAATAGATTTATGTTCTTAATGGGGTAAGTAGTGAGTTTTAGTTAAAAGATAAGATAAAAAAGATAAAAGAAATTTATTTAGTAAGTAGGCCGCTCGGGCACTTTTACACGTCAAGATACTACCAGCGCTTCCCAAGAGGAGACCACTGCTGAGAAGAAACGCCGCAAGAAACTCAGCAGTCAGTCATTTTTTAAACTTATTTCATATTGCATATTACAATGGTATGTACAACTTAATCTAGCATTATATAAAGCTACAAGTATTAAATTAAATATAATATCAAATAACAGTAGTTCAGCAGGAAAACATGCCAAAAATCTTACGGGAGAGAAGGATAATATGTTTGGAAGTTTGATATGTTGCTACACGACCCCGCAGTCGTCCTGTACAAGCGTTGTCATATATCGTCGAACAAATCCGCGGACAGAGTTGAGTGCCGGTCGGTGAGTATTCCGATAAAACAAAAACAAGACCAAATGCGGGTAGTTCGGAAAACTCGCGCGCAATATAAATAACCACCAGCCCTCTTCATACTGCTTGTGACCATGATTTTACTCGATTAAGTCCCGTTATATGAATGTATACTTGCGTACAGTACTCCCAGCATCTTAATAGACTTCAGTTGGCTATCGCTATCACCCTGTTCAACTGACAGTACATCTGTCACTCGTGTTTCATACATACAAAAATGAAGATTGCCGAATTATATTATGAAAATAGAAGCAATGCATAAGATACAATTGGGATACGCAAAGTGCACAAAATAACAATTTTGTTTTTTTTTGCTTCAGGGGAGGAACGCCTCAAGCTCCTAAGCTCTGTACCCTTAGCATGACTTATAAAAAGAAAAAAAGAAAAAAAATGTTTATTCAGTAAGAAGGCCGCACGGGCACTTTTACACGTCAAAAATCTAGCAGCGCTTCGCAAGAGACCACTGCTGAGAAGAAACGCCGCAAGAAACTCAACAGTCAGTCGTTTTTTTTAATACTACTTATGATATTATACAATAATAAAGCTTAACCTAGCATTAAGTATATAAAACAATGAATTTAACATAAAATAAAAAATAAAAAAATATTCAAGCGTAGCTTGAGCAGGAAAATGTGTCAAAACTAAGAATTTTCATATATATACTTTCCTATGACAGTGCAAGACAACCTCCACATACAAAGTTTCGATACATTCTCCTACAGAAACCGTGTCCCCTAATAATTACCGAAGTCGCTAGCGAGTCGAATGCTTGTCCCTCCCAGTGTTGTTATAGAGTGCGAGCAGCATTCGATTCGCTAGCAAGTACGGTAATAAGAAGAAGAAGAAGAAATACATTTATTCACCAACCATAAGACACATTACACAAATGATTAAAGAAAACACAGTGAAGGTAACAGACATAGCACGCAGTGTCCTCGCGGCTGAAACGGACACTGGCTCAGCAAAATGCTGAGGTGTCAGACACCTACAGCGCTGATTTTCAGCCAGTACCGGCCGTGACTCACGGCACGGTAATAGGCAATATCTCAATAAAATATGACAATACCGTAAAAGAGATCACCAAAAGCGAAATTAAAATTAAAATCGTTAAGTAATACGGATGATACATGCATTTTAATTTGCTAATTAGACAGCAATAACATAGTGATTCGATGTGCACTGTGACGTCATGGAACAGGACGGCCATATAAATTACATGTTAATTTCCTTTTTTGCTATAAAGAGATAGGTCCAAATCTTTGTTGGATTTTTTGGATGGTAGGACCTTGTGCAGGGTCCGTCTGGATCGCTACCACCATCTAATCCATTAACCAACCGCCAAGCAGCAGTGTTCGCATTGTTGTGTTCCGGTTTGGGGATAAGACAGCCGGTGTAATGACTAGCATAGAGGCATTCCATCTTAGTCCTCAGGGTAGGCAACGCATTTGCAGTCTTAGGCTTGCAGTCTTATGAATGCGAATGTCTATGGGTCACAGTTTCCACTTACCATCAGGTGGCCTGTGTGCTCGTTTGCCTTCTCTATGGCATAACAAAAACTGAAAAAAAAAACTTTTTTCTGCCAACTGTTTGTTACATGAATCAAACTTTATTGAAGCTGTGAATAAAATTCATGAATATTCCCAATTGTAACTCCTGGTAAGGGCACTGAAACCGCCACTGCTACCTGAACTCCTAAAAACCACATCTCGTTATCTGACCATTTGCTCCTATAACTACTCCAAACTAACCTAACTCTCCTAAAGCAGATTCGAGTATGAATTCTCGTTCGCAATCGTCTCGATTTGTGATAATCTTCTTACGAGCAATCTGCGTCGATGGAAGTCATTACTGTGTCCGGATATGACCGGACTTCAAACTTATCGGAATTGGTAGAGGCTAGGAATATCACGGGATATAAATAGAAACGAATATCAATGTGGATTGCTGAAAATAAAAAGGGAAGGCTTAGCTCACTGTATTAGACATGAACATGTAGTTAATGTTTTTTCCTATTTATTCCGTCACTCTTATAAATAAATTAATTTACCATTACAACTCCATAATCACGTACTTTTGAAGGTTGAGCATAGTCATGTTTTTTTTTTCTTTGCCCCGCGGCGACTTGAAAAGCTACTACCGCGGGAATATGACGTTTCCACTTTGAAGTGATTTCGCCAGTGTCAAGTATAGATAAGTATAAATCAATATAGCAATAAAACACAATCCAATATTCTCTAGGAAGATTGGTGGCAACGTTGTACGGTGATATGTAGGACAGAGGCCAAGTTAGTTCTAACTTCTGTACCACTGCGATTCCACTTGAAACGAGAAGTAAGATGCCAGGATACACGAAATAAGACCATGTCTTCTATCACTGTGCAACACAAAGGCATTAAAAGTACAAATCTCTAACAAAAAAGAACTTTGAACTCCTAAATATACAAAAATAAAAACTAAAACAAATTACACATCCGCCATCTTTTGACGTTGCAAATGGTCTCCAGTCATGTTATTTATTTATAGACTTAATTATTGTCTTAACTATTGACAGACTTGTCCAAAAGTTTTTAACGAACTATTCGATTGATAAGAGAGGTTTTCGTCTCTGTCTCACCCAGCATAATAATACAATGATGATGATGAATATATAATCAATCTTTTAAAAATAATTAGAGGTAACATTTATGACAATTACAGTCAGGTATACTTGTTATTATCATTAGCAGTCTGAATAGGAACCTATTGGACTTTAATGATTTTACTGCTGTAGATCTGTGACCCATAGACATTTGTATTCACACAACTATTAAGACTGCAACCCTAAGACCGCAAGTGCGTTGCCAACCCTAAGGACTAAGATAAAAATATAAAATATTTTTATTCAGTGAGTAGGCCGCATGGGCACTTTTACACGTCAAGAATCTACCAGCGCTTCACAAGAGACCACTGCTGAGAAGAAGCGCCGCAAGAAACACAATAGTCAGTCGTTTTTTTAAATACTACTTATGATATTATACAATTATAAAGCTTAACCTAGCATTATATAAAACAATACTCAAACATAAAATAAAAAACAAATACACTCATGGACAAAATTAGGGGAACGCAAAAAAAAGGTTTAAGAACTACTTTCATAATTATCTTAGGTACTGGCCACTAATATCAGAGGATGCCATTAAATTAAATGTTCTTTTGGAATGTTTTTAATGTTTGATTTTCATTTGTTTTTTTCGCGATTTTGTCGTATTGTGTCATCTCAGTAATAAAAAAGTCTTCGTAATTTTAAGTTTTTGATGAAAATTTATGTTTTCTTCGAGTTTATGTGTTGAGTTTATTATCAGTTGTGTTTAACGTGATTGATTGAAGGATATTAAGTAAAAATGCGAGATCTAAATGAATTTCAAGTGGTTAAAGCTGTCACTTTAATTGAAAATGGCTATACTTACAAAGATGTGGCCCAAACATTAAGAGTTTCGAAATCGGTGGTACATCGAGTGGTCAAGAGGTATCGTCAGACCGGCCAGTATAGCAGACGAGCAGGTCAGGGGCGAAAACGAAAAACAACAGCAAGGGACGACCGGTTCATTGTGAACAACGTGCTCGGAAACCGAACCATGACTTCTTCCGAGGTGCGTACGAAGCTGCAAGAAGTCAGACAAGTCTCAATAAGCACAAAAACGGTAAGAAGGAGACTGAATTCAGCTGGGCTGTCATCCCGTTTGCCTGCTAGAGGCCCTCTTCTTGCCACAGGGCATAGAGTAGCTCGACTTGAATTTGTCCGATATCATGCAAATTGGGACGAGGAACACTGGAGCGAAGTCTTGTTTACCGACGAGTCAAGATTTTGCCTGATGCCAGATGACGGAAGGGTTAAAGTGTGGAGACGACCAGGAGAAAGGTACGCTCAGTGTAACATCATTGGAAAAGAGGCATATGGTGGAGGGTCTGTAATGGTATGGGGAGGCATTTGTATGGGGGCACGTACAGAACTTCGGGTCATAGAAAATGGGTCATTAACAGCTGCACGATACGTAACTGAGGTTTTGGAAGAAATTGTTGTGCCTTTTGCCCCATTCATAGGAGAAAATTTTCTTTTGATGCATGATAATGCACGTCCCCATACCGCAGCTGTGGTTACCGATTATCTTCGAGACGTTCAGATCAATGTTATGAGGTGGCCAGCACGTTCGCCGGATTTAAATCCGATAGAACATGTCTGGGACAAGTTGGGCAGACAAATTAAAAAAAAAAATCCTGCCCCCACTAACTTGAGGGACCTAAAAAACGCATTAATGGAAGAATGGGAAGAAATTCCCCAAGATTTCATTGATAATCTGATCAGAAGTATGCCGCGGAGAATGGAAGCAGCTCGAAGAGCTAGAGGGGGCAACACTAAATACTGATGGATAACTCACAAAACAGCGATCAAGAAAAAGATAAGAAAAAAAGGAAAATTTAATTAAATTCTTAAATGTTAATTTCATTTACAATTTCTTTAGACGGGTTGTTTTCTAAAACTGGTATTAATTTTACATTTGATTTTGTGTTTTTGATTTTAAACTGATCAGTTACAGCTACTAATAATATTATTAAACTTAGTTGTTAAGAATTTTTCATGATAGTTTCATTTTATTGAATCTTTTTTTTGCGTTCCCCTAATTTTGTCCATGAGTGTATATTCAAGTGTACCTAGAGCAGGAAAATGCGTTAAAAGTCACAATTTTCATAGGGAGGGATAAGGAATGCCTTTAAACAATAAAATTGCAATTTATATATATATCTTAAATCTTCTATATAATAAAAATGAATCGCTAAATGTTTTGCTAATCGCAAAACTCGAGAACGGCTGAACCGATTGGGCTGATTTTATTCTTGTTGTATTCGTTATTGGACAAGGTTTGTATGAAAAAAATAAAAACCACCGGGCATGTCGGAAAGCAGCGGGGCGAAGCCGCTGGCGGGCCGCTAGTATATATATATATATATATATATATGGATACATATATATAAATTAACTCCTATTTCTCCTCGTCACGCCATAATTTCAGAATGGCTCGACCGGCTTGAATTTTTTTTTATTGTGTTCTTTTACTGTGTGCTTGTAACTGTCAGGACAATGTTTGTATGAAAATTACACCTGGGCGGCGCCGGGCACCGACAGCTAGTGCTTTATAGATATTACTAACTAAGGGAAAAATGTTGGATAAAATATAAATAGTCCTGAATGGGTTCGTGTAAAAAATATACACGACGTGGCTTTTCCTTCAAGCTAGTCCGGACATACTGCCGTATGTCAAGATGATCCACTTAAACTCAAGGATATTTTTTCTATCCTGTTTTTTTTTTAATACGGCTGGAATATAAAATTGATAGACGTTGGACCTTTTTGGACAAAATTGGATATCAAAGCTTATTTAATAAGATTCCTTCAATCTCATTATCCCCAAAATCGACATCTTGGTTAAACAAAAACTTCATTAATTAATCTACGATTAATCTCCTTGAAACTCAGAAAACTGACGAATAAATTAATTCTGTGAAAATCTTTGGATCCGTAATTTTAAACGTATTAACAATTTTTCATAGTCTTTCTCATTCAATAATTAAAAATTGAAGTTTTTTGTGACAGAAGAAAATCACTAAAATTACAAACGAAATGAGTAAGAAGGTGAATTAATTTTATTAAATACCTTAATAATTTTGGTTAATTGGACAAAGGACGCGTTCGATGTCTCGGGTTCGATTCCCGGTATGGGCCAATATTTGCGAGATGAGCATAAGTATTTGTTCCCGAATATATGTTCTCTATGTATTTGATCTTGTTTATCTACATAAGTATGTTTATAGTTATTTAGTATCCATAGTACTACAAAGCTGGAGCTTAATCTAGCTACCAGTGGAACTAGCGGGTGACTCATTTAAGCTATGAACAAAAAAAAACAAAAAGGCAACACTTTATGTTATGGTAACACTAATATTTAAATAAAGGTCAGGAAGGTTTTAAGTCATTGCTAGATTTTATAAAAATCGCTTGGATCGTTTTATATTTTTCTTATTTTAATAGTAATTAAAAATATATTTTTATTTTTAATATTTTCTATGTTAAGTGTACGCAGAAAAATATTACTGCTAACAATAATTAATATGAAAAAAAAAACAAGTGATACAATTGAGACTCGATGAACAATGCAGATATTACAAAAAAATCATATGTAGGTATGTTTTTTTTCCAAGATTAATTTCCAAACGTACAAACCTAGAATCGGATTTTGTTTATCAAGTAACAAACGTTATCGCCCATAGCGAAACTTTTTTTTTTTACTACTACGCGATCCAAACGTCACTTAACAATGCTCAACTTTAAACCTAGTTTTATAATAACTGATATTAAATAAGGATATCGTTTTAGGGGTAAGTTAATATTTGAATGCCGGCCTACAATGGAGTTGATAAAGTACGTGACGTCACCTCCAGATCCTTGGCTCCCCCTTGAGGGGGTGGTCTAAGTTATAAAACAGTAACTATTAAAAAGACAAAAAATAAGGTAAGTTGGGGAGAGTGCGTCTATGGGGCAAGTGCGTCAAACTAACAATATCTCCTAAACAATATATGGTTTGACGCACTTACCCAAGGTACATTACGCTAACCAGCGTTTCTATTCGTTTCCTTTTTAAACTAATCGCGTCACTGGTAGATGACGTGATACGAAAAGTCACGTGATCTACCAGTGACGCGATTGGTTTAAAAACGAAACGAGTAGAAATGCTAGTTAGGGTAATGCATCTTAGCAAGGGCCTCTGAGCGTAAATCAAAAGCACGATTTAAAAACCCGACTGCATTTTTTATATTATCGTCGATATACGTACATTATGTTAATAATTGACATTTTGCCATTGTTTTTGGGGTCCGTTCATTTGACCAAAAGTACGTTTGACAAACGTATCATTTTACAAACTTTCATTTCGCAAAAACGTGTTTGTGCTTAAACCATTACATATTGCACAGATTAAATCAGCTTATTAAATAGGTTAGGTTAGGTTAGAATATCGACCACTAAAAACTTGAAAATAATACGGCGGGAAGTATCTCTTTGTGAAATGAAAGTTTGTAAAATGATACGTTTGTCAAATGATGATTTGGTCAAACATTAGTGAACCATTGTTTTTATTTCAATTTTAACAGTTTAGGTAAACTATATCTCCTGGGATAGTCCTTTGACTGAATAAAGAATCGTACATACATACATGAGATTAACGGTTACCTCTTCTAACAGAGCTGATATTTTTTAAACGGTTCAACAGATCTGCATGAAACTTCGCTAAGAATCATTCAAAATCAACTAGCTTTATGTAAAAAACCCTTAAGGAGTTATAATGGCATAAATAGATACACAGATACAATAGATACCGGATAGCAAGTAAGTAAAGCGTTGGTAGAAAAAAGTCGGTCAAGCTTTACAAGTTGCTACGTCGTAGCATGTCTACGAATATTAAGTGCTACGTAGTTCGTAGCACGAATTTGTATGAGACTTCATTGATATTTTTTCTATTTGAATGAACGTAAATAAATGAATTTAATAAGCCTTTAATCTATTTTATAATGCATTATTTGAATAAGGTTAGATTTAGAAGTTTATTCGTTCTTATTGTGTAATTTAGACAAAAATAATGAACTAAGAGAGTTCTTGTACTATTAATGAAAATTTTAGTACCTAGTCATACCCCAACAAATTAAACCAAAATATTGTATTTTTAATATTTTGAAAATAGATTTTTATTTTATAATTATTTATGGGTTACTTAAGATAACTTATAAAATAAATTAAAAAAACATACCAACTAATTTTATTATTTAATAAAAAAATACGTTTTAATATAGAATAATTTTACAACAGTATTTTGAATAATTAAAAACAACAGAACTTAATATTGATCCTCTAATTCATGATCGCACTATAAATACTATTTTAGGCATAGTACTCTTCAAATAGCACAATGGCAGATAAGAACGAAGCATATTTTAAACACACTCTAGCTATTGTGCCTTTATAAATAAATCTTTTATACGCTTTCTCTTACGCCTTATACCATTCCATCGGAATCCCCGCTTCGTCTACCACGCGGACGATATTAAAATGATAAGTATTCCCCCGACCTTAATATAACGTTAATATAGCCTCATTGGCCCAATGCGACCGGATTTGCAACCGTAGCTCTTATAAAAGGATCGCCGATTTTCAACATTTTTCAATTATATCCGATTTCGTTGTATATTGCTTTAGACCTAAAAAAATACAGGACGATCTCAATTTGAGAATTTATGCATATGTGATGGGGTGAAATAAGTCTTTGACCAGTGTGTGTTTCCAGTGATGACTTACGGATCTGAGACGTGGGCGCTAACAATGGGCCTCATAAGGAAGCTCAAAGTCATTCATAGAGCTATGGAGAGGGCTATTCTCGGGGTTTCTATGCGTGATAGAATCAGAAATGATGATATCCGCATTAGAACTAAGGTTACCGACATAGCCCGAAGAATAGCTAAACTGAATAGGCAGTGGGTGTTGTGTTCCGGTTTGGGGATAAGACAGCCGGTGTGATGACTAGCATAGAGGCATTCCATCTTAGTCCTCAGGGTTGGCGACGCATTTGCAGTCTTAGTCTTGCAGTCTTGTGAATGCGAATGTCTATGGGTCACAGTTTCCACTTACCATCAGGTGGCCTGAGTGCTCGTTTGCCTTCTCTAAGCCATAAAAAAAAGTCCTTGCAAACGTGACCAAACCGAATCCCACAAACAGCAGGCTACCTACAAAAGTAGGTAGAGTCGGCCAAAAATGTAGTATAACACCCTTTGGTTGAAGTTAATTTGCACGTCATGATAAAACAAGTTCCATTTTCCCACGCAGTAATAATATTTTTATATTGTAATATTGTTAAATTAATTATTCTAGTTATGGCTTGTGACGTAGAGACCTCGTTGTGTTTAGTTTAAGGTTTATTGACCTTACATTTGTAATAATTAAATTTTTACTCGTTTTATGAATTCATTATTTATTACTTTATTACCTTATTATTACTTAATGTAACTTACTTTTAAGTATTATTATGTTTTTATGATTGAAAGAATGACCTTCTGCTGAAGTTTTTTGCGGCGCTTCTTCTCTGCAATGGTGGTGTTTTCCGAAGCGCTCAAAGATTCACGCTATATTACCGACGTGTAAAAGAGCCCGCATATGGCCTATTTACTGAATAAATATTTTGAATGTTGACTTTTGAATTTGAATTTTATCAGCTTTCCCTTTTCCAAAATCGAGCCTTTGGTGCTAATAACTGAGTACCCTAACTCTTAAAGTTTCCAAATTGCCCATAAATGACCCATTTAGATGGCTACAGGGTGAGCATAATTCTGTGCCCTAACATCTAGATCATGTCAAATAGCCTAGACCCTAAATCTCGGTCAGTAACAAGACCTCAAGCGCCGCCCAAAGTGCTCAAGACACGGCCCGAGAAGGATCCCGCTACCTTGACCACAGCCATCACTCTATTTTAAGGGAGAGGCTGTTAATCCTTTATTTAAGGGTCGCAGAAAACATGGCAGAAACAGTAGGAAAGAGGTTTTCATACGGTCAGATTTAATTCAATAATACTCGTTTCCATATTTAAAACGCATTATGATTCGGTTGGGATTGTTTTGAAAGTAAATATCAAACGAAAAAAATATTCGTTCAATGAAATTTAAGGATAGAAACGGAACCAAATGAACCAATTTACCATTGTTACACTATAGTTACGTACTTGTCGTGTTTGAGTGAGGTATTTCAATATACGCTTAATCTTTACTTTCATTATAAGGTTTAAGATAAGTTAACTATTATTTTTACTTTTCGGGTTCCGTACCCGTAGGTCTTTCTTTCTTTTGAAGTATACGACATTTTTGCAGCAGGCCTTACAATGATTTGACATTAAGTTAAAGTTACACAGTAGCGCACACTTCACACGCACGAGGGTATACATTTAAGATACTCTGACAGCGGTACACACATGAAACACACACGCCTGACATACGCCTAGAACACCTAATCTACGCGGCTCAAGAATGTGCCGTGCGCGAGTAGCGTACGCTGCACTGGAATTTGGTATAAAATAGCTTCATAGTATAATGTATGTGGATACTCTTACCGCAGCACACGCACGAAATGAGCTCAGTTACACACGCCTAGAACAATTGATCCACATGACTCCCGTATGTACCGCGCTTACGTAGCGTGCGCCAGAATGGAATTCCAGCTTTGTTATAATCTCGCGACCAGACCCTCTATCCTACGACGTTAGACAAGATTGTTTTTGGCTTATTACGGTATCGTTTTTAACTTGGCCGCCATTACTGTCATGTAAATGAGAGCCATCAAAACATTGACAAATACGACAACAGATCAATAGTAGATTGTGTCACAAGGGAGCAAAATGACATATTTAAGGCGAGGGCGTACATTGAATCCTGAACGAAGCGAAGGATTCTACAATTGAATCCCGAGCGTAGCGAGGGATTCTAAAATAGAATCCTGAGCGTAGTGAGGGATTCAAGTGTTAACGCCCAAGGTGGAAATAATTTTGCTACCGTGTGACATACTGCTTTTCACATCACCTATGAGGAAAATAAAAGATCTTAGTGATGAAACAAATTTAATTATTCACACATTCTAGAAATGCTGAAATTATCAAATTTAACAACAGGAAATTATCGCACTTAACAACAATTATCAAATTTGGCAACAAAATGTCCTTGAACAGAAAAGTGCCACTTTGATCCCTCCTAGCAGGGAAGAAAAGTCCCGTTTCCGAGTACGTGATATGAAAAATGTAGTCGTCGTAGAATAGAGGCCTTCGCCTTTAATCAACACGGTAAAAAAAAATGCTTTTGACGGTAATGGCGGCCTAGTAAAATACAGCACAAAACACCTCACGTCAAAAGGTATGTTTTACCAGTCCCAGTTGATATACTGTTAATTTCAGTATACTCTGGCAGGGTCGTGCAGTCGGCGCAGTATTTCATTCTATCGAATCATGGACTCGAGCTAATTTATTAGATAATTCAGGGCATAACGAATTGCTTCTGAGATGCCCGAATAATGGTTACTTTGTATGGAATTCTAATGGCTTGACCAATAGGGGCGTTGTATGCTTTAATTGCTTTTTTATCATTTAAGGCGCACGTTTGTAAAACAAATGAAATTATTGCTTTTAATTGAATTAAAACATAAAATAAAAGAGGTTTTAATCGGTAAGAGCTTCCCAAGAGTTGCAACGCCAAAGTTAGTTTTTTCTGTTAGATAGTAGGATACACTAAGGATACACTATAATAAGTTTCAGTTATAAACGAGTTTTCCAAGTATTTTTGAAGTGCTGATAATAGTAACTTAAAATTTACACCGGATAATTAATTAAAGAAACGAATGCTTAAAGAATTTGTTGTGATGCTACTGTTGAGTTTTTTTTTTTTTATTGTTTAGTGTTGTGTTATAGCTCTATTTTTTTACTATGATGGTAACATACAGCAATTTTATTGCATTACTTAATTTTGATGACGCATATTTAGTTGCATTGCAAGCTGTTAATCAGTACTGCGGCTACATATCGGAGACAGGGGACAAAATAATAATAACTAACGGTACAATGTCATACCAATTGACCTAGTCCCAAACTAAGCTCTAGGCTTGTGCTACGGGTACTAGACAAAGATATGAATACTTATATAGAGAAATATATACTTTAATACATAGAAAACTTCCATGAGTGAGGAAAAAATATTCGCTCTCATCACAAATATTTACCCTTACCGGGATTTGAACCCAGGACCGCTAGCTTCGTAGGCAGGGTTACACCAAGTAGGCCAGCGCGTCGTCAAAACGCCTGCAGCATTTACGTTGAGCTGGTCGCTCTTTAAGTGTTTTTTATTTAGACGACTCGTTAGCCTGGTTAGAGCAAATATTTGTGTGATGAGCACGAATATTTGGTCTGAGTCCTGGATGTTTTCGATGTTTATTGGTGACCCATAGTACAAGCTTAAAGCTTAGTTTGGGGCTAGGTCAATTTGTGCGAGATAGTCCTCCTTCTTTCATTGTAAGTGGTTTTTACTTTGCTTTGTAATTATATAAGAACATAAATATGATTATCATTAATTCTTTTTTCATGGTTATTTGACTATTTTGATAAAACATCGTCGAAAACCTAAGTAACTGATCCAAAGAATCGGTAAAAAATAATGCATGTTGAATTGTACCGTAAAATTTTAATATTTAACACCATGTTTACGTAGAAAAAGATTCTGATTATTATGAATAAATACCAAAGCTAAATAAATTTGATAACCAAAGCGGCATTTACTTTGTTTTTAAATAAAAAGAAAAAATTCGGAAGCTCAATTAAAATAGTTTCAATCTGTAAGTCTTGGTCCGGTAAGCAAAGTTTCATCTTGGCACAGATTGCAGAGAACAAGTCAAATTGAAAAACTGGTCAAGTGCGAGTCAGACTTGTGCACCGATATTTCCGTACAACGACACCGTAGGTATTATTAATATTATTATAAACCAATTTAAATGCGATTTCTAATCAAATCAGTGCGATACCAACTGACACTTGTCGTGAAGGTAAAAAAACGTTTCTTGTAGGTTCGGTCATTTGAAAAGGTTGGATGAAAGAAGATTGACGAAAGAGATATACAGAGCGAAAGTGAGTGGGAGGGTCGGAAGCGTCCGCCCTAGGCGTACTTTTTCGAATCAAATCGGAGAAATTTTTGGAAAAGGGCTGAATCTTAAGTACCCGAAATCGACGTGCATGCATGACTCGATGTATGAATGTGGAAGAAGCGAAAGAGCTTCGTCAGGATCGTAGCAGGTGGAAAGAAGTGGTCTCTGCCTACCCCTCTGGGAAACAGGCGTGATTTAATGGATATATTAGGACCCCATTTATTACTTCACTTTTTTTTTTTTCTTAAGTAAATCCAATCTAATAACACATTTTTTTTTTCTTTAGAATATTCTAAAGAAAAAAAACCGCTATCTATAAGGGTTCAAAAGATCCAGCTGGTTAAAGTTAGGACGGACGCACGGACAGCGGAGGCATATTATTATGGTACTATTGGGTTTGCTTTGGGGACGGAACCCTAAAAATTATCCGTAGCTATAATATAGTGGTTTATGTGACTGTACATAATGAAGGGCATAAAAAACGAGTGTAGGTTCTCTCCCTCGCCTTCGGCTCGTTTCATAATAACAATACACAAGTGTTTAAATGCCTAATTATATACAATTACATAGACTACTTTATCTAGCCACATATCTTAAGCCTCCATGATGCATTCAGGAGCCGCATATTGACGACACGCTGGCCTAGTTGGTAGTGACCCTGCCTACGAAGCTAGCGGTCCTGGGTTCAAATCCCGGTAAGTGCAGATTTTTGTGTGATGAGCGCGAATATTTGTTCCTGAGTCATGGATGTTTTCTATATATTTAAGTATATATTTCTCTATATAAGTACTTATATCGTTGTCTAGTACCCATAGTACAAGCCTAGAGCTTAGTTTGGGACTAGGTCAATTAGTGTGACATTGTCCCCTGATATTTATTTTTTATTTATTTTATATTATGACGCGCGGCGTTGTTCAGAGCCACTAACAGTAATTATTTTATGACGTCAATTGCTTTCTCACGGATATCAGGAGGCGTCGCCGAAATATTCATATCATCTTGATCGCTCAATTTATGGTTTAAATTCAACAAATTGAACAATTTTATTTATACAACAAAACAAATTTGAACCGGATTCAGAGACAAACTAGAGTCGGCTTCAACTAGCATATTGTTCGATATTTTACTTACGTGCGACTTTTGTCAAGTTTAATATGCAAATTGACAATTCATTTCGAACTAAATGTCGTCTCCACTAGAATATAGGTCAAATCAAATTTCTTTGTTTTTCAGAGATGTTCGTTATTTGAATGAAATAATATTATCGAAATCGATGTTATTATTTAGGAATACTAACATTTTTAACAGCAGTGTTCGCACTGTTGTGCAATGACTAGCATAGAGGCATTCCATCTTAGTCCTCAGGGTTGGCAACGCTTATGCAGTCTTAGTCTTGTAGTCTTGTGAATGCGAATGTCTATGGTCACAGTTTCCGCTTACCATCAGGTGGCCTGTGTGCTAGTTTGCCTTTTCTGCCATAAAAAAAAATAATTACAGATAAGAAATGTGTTCTAACAAAACAGTATATTTTTATGGTGGTCATAATGTGCGCTTCAAATTTGGATAGATAAAAGCTATTTACAGGGTGCCATGTATTCAGAGGTTTATAATCAACCTGAATAAAGACGAGATTTAGCTGTTTTGTAGCGTAACATGGGGTCTTATAAACGTTTTATGGTTTTCTGTAGTAGTTAGAAACTAATGAAATAACTAGTCTTGGGAATGAAAATGTGTATGTGTGCCCATTTGCCTAATCAAATTCAGATTCAGATTCAGATTCAGATTTTATTACTCAATATAACACAGTATAAATTACATGTCAAATTATATGCAGTTACATTGAGATCGTCAGAAATAGAATTAAATTATAATAGTAAACATAGTAAAAGGCAACACAAAAACAAAGTACATTACAAAATTGAATAAAATATAATAAAATAAAATAAAATAATTAAAAGTCAAACTAATTTACAAGTCAAGTTCCATATACTCATTTACCGAATATAATGGGTTATCCAACAAAAGATTTTTAAGCCGGCGCCTAAACATTTCGTCAGATGGTTCGCGTTTAAGTTCGGCGGGTAGACGCTCGTAGTAGGTGGGACCGATGACGCGCGGGTTCTTACCTGCAAGTGCCATGCGACGAGGAACAGTTCTCAAACGCCCTGTGTGGCCATTAAAAAAAGTTTATCAAAGAAAATACAGTATGTTACCTGCATGAGGGCTTTCTTTGATATATAGTAACAATGGACCTACGTGTTTATTTTAATTAAAACAAGAAAAAATAGTACACACTCGTTTTCTAACAAAAAATAAATTGCAAGCAATGTACTCGTACACTATGCATTAAAGTTAATTAGTAAAGTCACGTGACCAACTAAGACTTGTTTAAAAGTGACCATAGTGCAGCAGCCCCATTTGACGTCTGACCAAAATCGAGGATCGAATACACTTAGTTCTGTCCTTTTCTCTCGCTTTGGTTACAAATGAAGAAAGATTGTGACGGAGCCCTTCAATTCTTCGGTCAAGCGTGACCGTGCGTTACTTATTACTTTATGACTCGGATATTTCGATGAAGTATTTTTAGAATTATCATTTGATTGTTTTAGATTTGTTTTTATTTCTAAACTGTAAATAGTGAACGAGCGTTACCGGCAAATTTTACAAATTCAAAAAGTATTAATAACTCTCTATGGTTTGCCCCTGTACCAATGTATGCCTTGTACACTCACGTCCAATGATATAGACACAGTAAAACTTTCAAAAATATGTAAACACGACTCTGATGCCAGGCAATAAGGGTGTATATATATTTCTGAAACCTTGTTAATGTATATATATTTATGACGCTGACTGTACCAAGTTAAAACGATACTGATTACGATACTTACACATAGCTCCAATACGTTGATGCTAGTTAAAATCTTCGAAGTTAAATTGCAGCGTCACGTTAGTTAATATCGAATTAATTATACTTGCAAATAAATACTTATACATCATATTATGACCCCGCGGGTAAGAACCCGCGTGTCATCGGTCCTACATACTATGAGCGTCTACCCGCTAAACTTAAAAATGTAACATCTGACGAAGCATTTAAACATCAGCTTAGAAACCTTTTATTGGATCATCCATTATACTCCGTCGATGAATTTATGACACTTATATTGTAAAATTATTATTGTTTGTTTGACCTTTACTTCTTGCATATTGACTTCGGAAACTTACCATTTATTTATTAGTTGATTATGTACTTATTAATGTTGTCTTTGATTATTTGTGTGTTATTTTTATTTTATTACCATTTCATTTATTATTTTTGTATTAATGTTGACGATACCAATGTAATTTCATATTTTTTTGACATGCAATGCAATTAATATTTTAACATTACATTGATGAATAAATAACTAAACTAAACTAAACTATACTTAGTTAAAGCACTGTATAAAATTCAAGAACACGATAACAAAACCTTCAATACCCAAAAACACGCTCTAACCAAATACGGAAGTCTCCATTTTTACAAAGGATCGTTATAAAGGATTAACCCAATCCATTCCCGTGGGCGCCCGAAAGACAATCTCTGATTTAATTACGCGTTTTCGGGCTGTTGGTTTTGAGAGCGTATTACAGAGTTTACCCTTTGAAAGTAGTTAACAGTTATGTTTTTTTTCCGTTTAATTTAAGAGTTTACAATCTGTTGAAATAGTATTTTTAGCTGACTGCCGAAGGAGGATGTTCAAGTATGTTCGCATGGTTGTGTTCCGGTTTGGGGATAAGACAGCCGGTGTAATGACTAGCATAGAGGCATTCCATCTCTTAGTCCTCAGGGTTGGCAACGCATTTGAAGTCTTAGGCTTGCAGTCTTGTGAATGCGAATGTCTGTGGGTCACAGTTTCCACTTGCCTTCTAAATGCCATAAAAATAATGCCCGATTACGAGCGAGGTGTCGTTAGATTCGTCTTACTTTTCTTTTTAAATATGAGATAAGCGAAAAATAACATTCTAGATAATTAATATTACATTGACACATTATCCAAAAAGTTGGGTATCGTCTTTGCTTTGAAAAAATCTCATATTTCGTGACGTCTGATTTTAAACCTAAATGTGAAGAGAATTAAGTTCAAAGTTATACATGTCGAAATATCAGATACGAGTTTTTCTAAGTGTATCTGTAAAAGTGTATCTTACTTTTATACCATCTTGCATATTAAAATAGTGTACAAATGCGGACTTAATGCTACAAGCATTATCTAATAGTTAACCTTAAGGCGAAACAGGTATCCAAAAGGTGCAATAAAATGACAATCCGTATTAAATATAGGTCAGATATTCGTTAGTTATTTAAAATAATTTAAATTTTATTCTCAAATAGTGCTCCATGGAGCCCTGTGATTCTGTTAAAAAAATATAAACTGTCTAATTAAAAATTACATGACTAACGTAAAGTCTTTGCTTGTTAAGGGCCTCCTGCTGTAAATCTAGGAAAGAAGTTAAGAAGTAGAGAAAAACATCCATTAACTACGTAAAATCTGGTAATTTGGTAGTAAAATAATAATGTATGATATTTTATTTAAAAAGTAGTAATTATGGGTCAAGTAATACATGACCTTTTTTACTGCAAACCAAGTCCGAAAAGCTTCTTAAAATTAATGTACCTATCGATTAACCCAATCATCCTATATTATATAAACTGACCTAAAGGACAAACTCACTTATTATATATATCTATTCAACCAAACAAAACTAACTGCTATACATTAAAAAAATCATACCGGCCATGCAGAAAAACAGTTAAAAACAACGTCAAACCCATAGCATTCAATTTTCAACCTTATCCCGCTGAACTAACAGTATATAAAGCAGTAACTGGTTATATTAAATTAGTTTTTGACCTTTGAGTAAGTTTGAAGTAGTTGTGAAAGGGTCTATAATGGGAACTTACTGTTTGGGGTCCCAAGTTTGGAGTTTGAAGCTAACAGGCGAAAGAGAACTTTGTGTTCGAGATGATAAGGTTGAGATGGAGTTTGTTTGTAGACGACTTTGTTTTACTTTGAAGATTTTTCCCCTTGGATTGTTATGTAGTTTTATTTTTAGATAAATTACTATGCAAGTGTAAATTTTTTTCTCATATGGTATGTAGCACGCGAGCACTCAGGCTACCTGATGGTAAGTGCGATCTGAGCCCCGTATTAATAAAATCATCTCAACTCTAATGCTCGTCTCGAGATGCGTCAAAAATGACAGTGTTCTATGGTTTGGCGTTTACTTTGACGTATCCTGCGACGGGCCTCACAGTCAAGATGAGTTTATTAATACGGCCCTTAGACCTGTTTGTATTCCAAATAAAAACAAAACATAACATATGTTTATCCCTTTGTGGCGCTCTAGAAACTAAACGCATGGACAGATTTTGATGATTCTTATGACAATCGATTTGTCTTAATCTTGGGTATCACTAAAGATATGGCAGTAATTAAAATTCAACATGGCGGCAGCTAGACGCCGCCGTATTGTAAAAAAGAATAAGTCGACAGACTATGTCAAACGGGGTATCACTCAGTTTATTTTTTTTATGGAAAACCATACTCTATGAAAATTTAAACTTTACCTGATTACTAATTATGAGATACGCTGACAGACGGACACAGTGGAGGCTTATTAGGGTCCCGTTATCACCCTTTGGATGCGGAACCCTAAAAACTTTGCGTCATAAAAATATTTTCGGACTATAAAAACCGTAAAACCAGTCACATTTAATATAATAGGGTCAGAAATTGTTTTCCGCCATCTTATATTGCCAATTTTGGACTAAGTGGGGGTATTAGGGGAGAAATTTGCGCGATCTTCTCAGTTATTGCGTTATTTGTCTCGAGCGACCGAGAGGGCTCGCAGTATTGTCATATATCACGAATATTGATACTTTAACTGATAAGAGACGACGCGGTAAGCCTGGTGGTTGTGACTTGCTGAACTAGCGGTCGCGGGTTCGATTCCGAAAGGTATTTGAGTGGTAAGTGCGAGTATATTGTTACTGAGTCATTATTCGCCTATTTCATAACGATACAAACTTCGTATCGATACATAATAACCAGTGATCGGATCTCGGATGCAATTTGGGGTGAACGACCTCAAACGTTATGCTTAACATGGATGTGACACGGGATTTCCCGGGATTTTGGGAAATGGGTTATTTTATTATTAATAATTAATAACTTTTGTCGAGGGTTAAACTAAATAAACAAAATGAAAATGTTCGCTATCTATCTATAATAGGTCATTTATTTGACACATACTTTTAAAACATATTTTAGATATTATTTTATATCTTTACTCTACTTTTTGAAACAAAATTTAAAAATAAACATCTTAATTACATGCAACACAATAGCATACTAATTATATCCCTTACAATAATACCTAGACAAAAGAAATAGTAACATGACAAAAAATTAACATAAAAATAAAATGAAATTAAAACTACTATGTTATTACATATTATTTTATTACTTTTATAGTGTAAACTACTTACAATTAAAAGTTATTCACCTTTTTATAAATGTAGGTATCAAAGAGACTCGCGGGATTGTAAGTCATATCCATGTTAAGATAACGGACTTAAATCCCGGGAAATTGCATCCGAGATCCGATCACTGATAATAACGCTATACGTCATCTCTTTTCCGGTCCTTCGCTGGTTCATACAATACTGGCCTTCACTGCACATCATTTTAAAATAGAACGACGCAAGTG
Organism: Acleris sparsana; assembly: GCA_923062465.1. Classification (NCBI taxonomy): domain Eukaryota; kingdom Metazoa; phylum Arthropoda; class Insecta; order Lepidoptera; family Tortricidae; genus Acleris; species Acleris sparsana. Next base: position 1,804,345 of record OV281307.1, read on the forward strand.
TTTCAACGCATTGTGTGGCATGTCCTTCACTAACGTAGAACAACGCAGCGGCAACGACGCAACGCACAGGCAACAAATTCAAATTCAAATTTCAAATATTCGAAGTATTTATTCAGTAAATAGGCCACATGAGGGCTCTTTTACACGTCCGTAATATGGAGTGAGTCTACCAGCGCTTCGGACAAGACCATCATTGCGGAGAAGCGCCGCACGAAACTCCAGCAGAAGGTCATTTTTTCAATCATAATAACAATAATACTTAAAAGTTACATTACAAGGTAATAAAGTAGTAAATAATTATTTTTGAATACACAAATAAAATCATTAGGTACAAATTTAAACACATTAATAAAAAACTAGGAGAACATGACGAAGTCTGTACGTCAGGAACGACAATTTAAAATAACTAATTGGTCCTTGCAAGCGTGAACAGACCGGACGCCACAGACGACACCCGACGGTCGACTGGCATAATCTAAGGGCATTCAAAGTTCAAACTTGCAACCACGCACAATTATTTGAATTCGTTTGATTACTTATGTGTAATTTAATCAATTTTTTTAACACAAATTTAAGGTATGGTGTCGATATTTTCACAATGAAAGTATTTTTTTTAATTATTACAACTTAAATACTATACATTTATATTCCCGCCAAACTGCTACGTTTGATGGCTAGACGCGCTCAGTTTTTATACTGACAACAACCTACTCATGACGAATAACAATTCCGTTGGTCTTATTAAAGAAGTGTTACCATATGTGTGTGTGTATACATACACACATACACACAATATAGCAACGTAATACTATAATAAGTTGAGAAAGCACATGCATGCGCATATACACACACACATTCATGACAAGTTGAGGAGAAACTCTTTTTTTACGCTTTTATCATTGATATTCTTAATTTAGGACTTAGTCTTAATAATGGAATCTTATTGAAAATATTAGGTACAAGGTATTTTGAAGGTCTGATAATGCGCTTCTGCTGTCTGTGTGCAAAATTAAATCAAAATCTTACTAGCCAAAGTCACCTTTTGCTTTTAGGAGCGTCTTTGTTTGTTACTCCGTCCCTTAAAAATACGTCCGGAAATGCCTCATTGATCGTTAATACTCCAGCTGCCTTACACCGCACCGGAACACAACAGTGACAACACATCACGTAAGAGTTTGGACGGTTGAGAAAGAAAACAAATATAAAACCAAACTTCTAAAACAAAAGTTTTGGGTGTTCAATTTATGTTTAAAGTTTTAAAAGTGGTAATATAATTTCTTCGTCAATCTACTATGTTTCTTCTAACTTCCCCAAATTATTTTGGTTTAAAATAATAAACAGAACACTACGATTAACAAATCAAATTAATAAAACAACAAACGATTTCCCGTAGGTATACTTATTTCAAATAAATCTCAAATCCCTTTTCAAAGTTCACAAATAAATACCAAGTATTTCCGATACGCGCAAGACAGCCGTTCTAATTTAGTAACGCAACATAATAACGATCAAAACAAGAAACTTGCCGGTCGTAAATAATCCCGCGGATCCCTAATCCTCCGGTATGGATTGTACTCCAGAGAGATAGCGAAGTACGTTCGTTTAGTAGGTGGATAGCGAAAATACTTTGTAAAATACTACGATGAAATACGTGGTAGTTTTGTCTTTTGTTTTGAATCTTTTCGAGTTAAATCAGGGGATTATTCAACAATGTTACAATTTACAAAATATAATGCCAAGTCAGAAATATTTTTTACCATCGTTCCTAAACTAACTGCTTTCCTAGAGTTCCTAGAGTAATTTTTGGAAGGTCTTATATAGCATTTTTTATTATTAAAAAATATACTTTATTTATAATTCTTTATGGTGTCTTGTAAATAATGTTTATCTTATTCAATTAATTTACTCTTAATATCTTAACGCTTAAAAAACAAGGTAAATTCAAATCCAAAACTCGGAATTTAAAAAACATGTCACAAAATACATAGTATTTTTCCCCGTCACCATACTTGTTCCTCACCCCTGTTACCCTGTAATATCAGTTTATTGTTGAACAATGTATCGGAAATTATAATTCGCTGGTCAGCAGCGTCGTTCCAACCGGTGCGCTGCCGGTACCAACTCAACAACTTGGAACATTGCAGTGTTAAATGAATGCTACCGTTCCAAATACAGGATGTTTAAAAATCTTAACTAGCTTTACTTTTAGTTTTTTATAGTACCAGTTACTTTTTTAATGAACTTTTTTTTTCTCTCTGTCTCTCAGTCAAACTGTTTGTGTGGGGTGCTCATGAAGTATCAACAAGCATCAATTATCACGAATATTATGCTCGACACTAATTATGACGAAACGAGGCTATCCTTAACTGTCAACGTACCCGCACACTTTCGCTATGCCGTGAACATGATTACACAAATATTAAAAACTTGCAAATATATTCAAAGTGTGGTAATATATAACCCGTTTTCTTATTATTAATATCATTTATAATTGCTATAAATAAAATTAGCTCTGTTTAACAACAGACTCAGCAAAGCGAGCACACAGGCCACCTGATGGTAAGTGGAAACTGTGACCCATAGACATTCGCATCCGATGGAATGCCTCTATGCTAGTCATTACACCGGCTGTCTTATCCCCAAACCGGAACACAACAATGTGAACACTGCTGTTTGGCGGTAGGTTATTGGATAAGACGGTGGTAGCGATCCGGACGGACCCTGCACAAGGTCCTACCACCCGCATTAATATTCGGCGTTTATTTTCATTCCACGTGCGGGTTTTTTTTTGTATTCACAATTCTAACCTAACCTAACCTACGTAACGAATGCTCAAGATAACCTGAAAACTATAAAGTTTCAGCAGAAATTAGTTTTCGATGAAATGAAATTCGGTGAAATGACACATTCGATGAAACGTTTGTCGATATTCCCTATTTATAACATACGAAGGAATTTTCCATCCATTTATTTTTAGGGCCTTAGAGTCTCTTTTAGCAGCTATCACACACACACACACACACACACACACACACACACACACACACACACACACACACACACACACACACACACACACACACAGCTCTTTTGGCGGGTGGTAGGACCCTGTGCAGGGTCCGTCCGGATCGCTACCACCATCTTATCCATTAACCTACCGCCAAACAGCAGTGTTCGCATTGTTGTGTTCCGGTTTAGGGATAAGACAGCCGGTGTAATGACTAGCATAGAGGCATTCCATCTTAGTCCTCAGGGTTGGCAACGCATTTGCAGTCTTATGCTAATGTCTATGGGTCACAGTTTCCACTTACCATCAGGTGGCCTGTGTGCTCGGTTGCCTTCTCTACGCCATAAAAAAAAAAAGCTATTACGAAGCAAATTTAGCCCCTATACATAAAAAGTGTCACTTTAGCCCGCTTAAAGTCGTTAAAAAGGTTATTAGAGCGTCACAAGTGTTAATCGTATTTGACGCCGGAAACCTTTGAGTTGACAGTGACTTGTAGGTCACCCGGTCAACGATCATAAAGGTCAAAGGTGTGGCTGACCACTACTTCACTTAAGCGACGTCTTGAAACTTACTTCAGCATTATATTCCGTTCTACAGAACAGCCTGTAGCTGTCTTCATTCATAATCATGTTTTTATCCAAGCTATATTCTACTGACTAAAATTATATTTCAATTGACATGTTATCGTATTGTTTATAACTCGCCATTATTGTCAAGTAAATAATTATCTCCTCATTCCTGATTCGATCTCGCAAGGAGACACCCAGCATAGCTCTTTCCATCGCCCTTTGAGTGACCTTGAGCCTTCTTATGAGGCCCATTGTAAGCGACCATGTCTCGGATCCATACGACATCACGGTCGCGGGAAACCGCTGGATGACAGCAGCAGAGGACCGATCGTTGTGGAAAACCTTGGGGAAGGCCTTTGTCCAGCAGTGGACGTCTTGCGGCTGATAATGATGATGATGATGATGAAATAATTATCGTAACATTGACAATAGGTACGAATATATTTCAAAAGCAATGTGGTTTACCGAGTAAAACAGCCCCTGATTAAGCAGCATTGCATTCAAATTGTTTCTATTTCGTGAAGAAAAGTGATAAGCGCGTCTACGGGGCAAGTGCGTCAAACCAACAATATCTCCTGAAAAATATATGGTTTGACGCATTTGACCCACCTGACCTTAATATTATAAATTTCAAAGTACCGTTGTCTGTTTATGCTTTTACGGCTTAACCGCTCAACCGATTTCGATTAAATTTGGTACGGAGATAGCTTGAAACCTGAAAAATGACTTTAGAGTTAATATTTCTGAACAGCGATGAACGACTACGCGGACAGAGTCGCGGGCAGCAGCTAGTAATTGATAATTACACCACTGAAAATTAAACCTTGTATATTCACTTCAAAAAACGCTTTACACTTTTCTTTACATCATCATGTCAGCCGAAAGACGTCTACTGCTGGACATAGGCCTCCCCCAAGGCTCTCCACTCAGACCGGTCTTGTGCTTTTCGCATCCACCGCGCTCCCGCGATCCTTACATGGTCGTCTCGTCACTCCATCTTGTTGGAGGCATACCTATTATAAACATTGACTTCGTCTGGGTGGACTTTAGAATTTGATCTTACCAGTATTTCCCAGAGCAATGAGATGTTTTTCGGTATGAACGTTATTTTATGTCCTATTCCAGGACCAAAGTTTCATCCCGATCCGTTCAGTGGTTGAAGCGTCATTGAGTAACAAACATCCAAAGATCCAAACATTCAAACTTTCTTATTTATAAGTAAAATTATATACTTTATACAATAAACCTGAAAGAAAAATCGATTGACTTCAAAACCGTAACATAAACCAAACGACTGATTCCCAAACCTTTATACCTACGCAGCCACAAAAACCCCAAAAATAACCTCTTAAATGGTCAACCCGTTTAGCTATATATATTTTTAAGCGTCTAAAGAAAGGTCGCGTTAGCCTCAAATAGGATTGGGTAGTGAGATAAGCCAAGTTTCCACTCTGCCACCCAACTACTCAAGTAACTGTGAATACAATTTTCAAAAGTATTTTCCTTGTTTTCGCAGTATTGTGGAGATTATATGGTAATAAGCAGAGCGATCAGCGGTTTAATCTGTTTACAAAGAGTATCAACAAACCTATTCACTTATTACTTTCTTGACATACTTCACTAACATAAAGGTGTTCTACCGACGGAAAGTCGTACTTATAGAAATATTTCAATTTCCACCTCGCGCATCTTTGCAGGAAATGGTTGTTTTAATAAAATAAAAAAATCTCGCACCGCCTCGTCTCGCTTCGGCTCACCGGTGGAAAATCACTTAACAGTTATGTTTGTTTTATAAACACAATTATGGACCCTGGGATAATTCCAGCTTGCCGCATGGAACGCCGCGTGAAAGCCATAGCGTTTTATATTATGAATATGGTGCGGTAGTTCTTTAAATTAATGCACAGAATATTTTATTTAATACTAACGTACATATAATATAAACTCGCTATGTATATATGTCAAACAAAGAACCATTTTTGTTTCCAGTTAAAAATTAGAGCATTGTAATAAGATTGTGGATAGCCATCGCTTGATTTGCTGTGATATTTTTTTTGCTAAGCTACAAGTCATGAGGTAGTGGTAGAACCATGTGCGGGGTCCGATAGCTACCACCATCTGCCACTAAACAGCAGTATTCACATTCTTGTGTAGCGGTTCAAGGGTAAGACAACTGGCAAAATGTTTATTGCTTCCGTGATCCCCAGATTTGAGCTTGAGGACATAATATCAAACATAATAGGCACCCTTTAATTACTGAAATAAGGTTGAAATTACAATATTACTTAAATAGATATCGGGTCTTACGAGGTAAGGCATTCTATCTTAGAATTTAGTCTTGAGATTACAAATGTCCATGGGCGTTAGAGCCTACTTACCATTAGGTGGTCTGTGTGTTTGTTTGCTTTTTCCACGCTAGCCGGTCACTTGATAACTTACAGGGGTATTGCGCTTTTTGATTTGATGACGAAGTAGTTTTAGGTGCGGCACGGATCGCTACCACCATCTTCCTTTAATTTACCGCCAAGCAGCAATCGCATTGTTGTGTTCCGGTGTAGGGATAATACGCATTTTCATCTTAGTCCTCAGATTGTAGTCTTAATACTGCAAATGTGTATGGATCTTTTTCATAAAAAAGTAAATATATAACCGGCAAATTAAAATTGCCCCACACGCTCGTACGCGCGTTTTGATCGAGTTGCTTTGTCCACAAAACCTGCCACCAAAATAAAGGCTTATAATTCTTCGATGAATTGAAAACTACGCTATTTCTAGCTTCTTAATAGCTTTCGGGTGGCTATTGCAATCACACTTGCATTCGCAACTGACAGTATAGTCACTTGACAGTCACTCGTGTGTCATAGAGAAACGAAGAATAATAAATAAAAAAAAAAAACTGGTCAATGCCACACCAATTGACCTAGTCCCAAACTAAGCTCTAGGCTTGTACTATGAGTACTAAACAATGACATTAATTAATATTAATTATACAGATAAATATATACTTAAACACATGAAAAACATCCATGACTCAGGAACAAATATTCGCGCTCATCATACAAATATCAGCCCTTAACGGGATTTGAACCTAGAAGCGCTAGCTTTGTAGGCAGGGTCATTACAAACTAGGCCAACACGTCGTCAATCAAAATTGCCAATTAAGTATCATCATCATCAAATCAGCCGAAAGACGTCCACTGCTGGACATAGGCCTCCCCCAAGGCTTTCCACGCAGACCGGTCTTGTGCTTTTCGCATCCACCACGGTCCCGCGATCCTGACGAGGTCGTCACTCCATCTTGTTGGAGGCCTACCTACAGCTCGTCTTCCGGTCCGCGGACGCCACTCAAGAATCTTCTGGCCAATTAAGTAGTTTCATAAGAATACCACCTCAGTTTTTTATTGCTGTCCAAAATCGAAGCAACGTCTCTTGTGACTAATCCGCTCCGCTTGTCACTATACACTCTCCCTCCCTCATATATTCGGGCGGTCGCGGCCGCGGCCGCTATCCGACCTGTCAAGAGCAACGAGCGTAGCAGAAGACGAATGAGACCTACCTTCATATACCACTTGCTAGCTGAGCGGAAAATCTGAGGTCTTAGCGAAGATACTTAGGGTCGTATTAATAAGCTGGTCTTGAGTTATATGCTCGTCTTGAGACTCGTCAAATTAAACGAAAAGTAGTAAAAATGTGTTACGGGTTTGTTTTACTTCGCCGAAATTTCATTTCATGGACAGGTAATACGTGCAGGAGTTATAATTTTTTGTTGGTCACTGGGTCATAGGTTTTAGCTAACCTAACTTAACCTATGTTACCCATGCTCAAGATAACCTAAAATCAACAAGGTTGCAGCAGCTTGATGAAGTGATACATTCAATCAAATGAGTAACAGTGATTCGGGGGATCCCCTATTCAGGCAACATAACAGTCTTATAAGCAGTGATCGGATTTCACGGTGCATATAGAGTAGGAATCTGTTTTGCGGGTGGTAGGACCCTATGCAGGGTTTGTTCGGATCGCTACCACCATCTTATCCATTAACCTACCGCCATACAGCAGTGCTCGCATTGTTGTGTTCCGGTTTGGGGATAAGACAGCCGGTGTAGTGACTAGCATAGAGGGATAAAGGCATTCCATCTTAGTGCTCAGGGTTGGCAACGCATTTGCAGTCTTAAGCTTGCAGTCTTGTGAATGCGAATGTCTATGGGTCACAGTTTCCACTTACCATCAGGTGGCCTGTGTGCTCGTTTGCCTTCTCTGTGCCATAAAAAAATGACAAAATAATGTAAACTATTTAAATTTCATACAATCTAATATATATATATATATATATATATATATATATATATATATATATATATATGTGTTTAGTGTTGTAAATTGATTATGCGTACCGAATTATATATTTTATTTATATTCACCAAAGCTGAATTGGAGAACATTTATAAACAGAATTAAAAAAAAATACACGTACAGTGAAAATATTTATTCCAAACCGAAACGTTAAAATAAGGAAATGACCATATGATACAATTTGAAATAACACCCCCTTCTTTGTTAGAAGTTAGTCCCGAAATCCATTCGCATAATGTATGAGGTCATTAACCCCGTGTTGCACCATGAAATCCTATCACTGCTTATAAGTTATACAAAAATACACTTTATGAAATACGCATTATGACCTTGAGTGCCATAATTGTACTAAAATATACTAATTAATTCATTATGCTGTACAGTGGAAGCAGTGTAGGCAATGAGACGTGGAATGAGTTATTGTTCTTTAAGTAACTAATTAACAGTCCTATTATATATATATATATATAAAATACTTGTTTAGAGTTGTTGGTAATTCTTTAGCTCTGCCGTAGCATAGCGTTGGTATGGTAACAAATAATGAATCTTATTGCAAGGACAATACATTCGAATTCCAATAACCAACCATAGTGAAGAAAAGAAAACTTAAGTACATTAAAAACATCATAAATTCAAAAACAAAAATAATTATCCACGCTCATTTTACAAAGATTTTGAACCCGGAACCGCTAGCTTCGAAGGCAAGGATATACCCACTAGGCTAACAGGTCATAATTATAATGCTAGGTTAGATATCACTCATTAGCAAGATTAAAAATAAAAAGCAACTGTTGAGTTTCTTGCGGCATTTCTTCGCAGCAGTGGTCTCCTTTTGAGAAGCGCTTGTAGATTTTTGACGTGTAAAAGTGCCCGTGCCTACTTACTGAATAAACATCTTTTAGCTTTTTTTTATTGGGTACGGAACCCTAAAAAAAACGTGGAAGCCACGTCAAACGCCTCAAAGCCTACTAAAGAGAAGCCGAATGAGCAATCTACTTTTATATTAAACGAGCTCAGCGAAAAAATCTCGGGACAGCTCATCGTATAAAGTTCAAAATAGCAAATAATATACCTCTTTGTAACTACCCAAAAAAAACATGGGGCGAGGAATGCCTTTCGAAGAAATGTAATTTTTTGTCATGATATATTCGTTGGTCGTGTTCTGAAAAAATAATAGGTGCCCATGCGCATTATTAACAATTTCACACTCCCAGAACTTTCGATTCCAACCACCAATAATCACTAAAATCTAACCTAGAAATACCTGCGAACTCAACTCACTCAAAAACAATACTTGAGATCATATATATAAGGTTTACGTTGTTTCCTTCGCCAAACTGTCAGATGGATTACTATAAGCCTGAACGAATACCGCTCCTAAACCAATACTCCAAGCGTCGTATTAGAACGTACAGCCAAAAACGGAAGTCTCCTATGAGAGATTAGTTTTAGTCAAAAGCGAAAATGGATTCTATGGCAATGTATTTCATTTGGTTTTCGAATGGGCATGTTGGAAGCAAAAGTTGGGCCACAGATTAGTAGTTACGAAGTCGACATGTGGTATTTGGGACCGGTCAAGTGCAAAAGGTCGGGTAGATGCTAATTTCGACATTCCTCCAAGTAATTATTCCTTGTCGCTTAAGACGTTTGCCAATACGGTATGTTAGGTAGGGTTCGTTGGACTGGAGAAGGATGGGTGGGATATGAACTATTTAACATACTGGGTCAGCGTAAAAGTTATAACAATCATCAATATACATAGTACTAATAAAAAAAATGCAGAGGCATTCCATCTTAGTTCTGAGGGTTTTGAGTATTAGGATTGCAGTCGTATCGTACCAGATCGTACTTACCTTCTTTTTTTGGGATACATTTGGACCCTTCAGGATCTTTTGTGCAATTACCCATACACTCAACTGTTCGAATGTGCAGGTTAACTCGCGATGTTTTCTTTGTCTCAAGAGAATCGGGAACTTGTAGTTTAGTTAAAAAAACTCACACACACAAACACGTCTTCCCCTGGACGTGGACGAGGCTTAAAAAAAACAAATTCAAAATGATTTATTATCACTTAGCCAGTTTATATAAGCTTACAGTAATTTGCTGAGGCATCCGTTTAGACTTTCAGTCTGTGTATATCTGTACCTGTGCATAAAATATGTCCTGTACATGAGGGTGCGCGCGCGCGTGTGTGTGTGTGTGTGTGTGTGTGTGTGTGTGTGTGTGTGTGTGTGTGTGTGTGTGTGTGTGTGTGTGTGTGTGTGTGTGTGTGGGTGTGTGTGTGTGTGTGTGTATGTGTGTGTGTGTGTGTGTGTGTGTGTGTGTGTGTGTGTGTGTGTGTGTGTGTGTGTGTGTGTGTATGTGTGTATGTGTGTGTTTGTGTCTGTGTGTGTGTGTGTGTGTTTGTGTGCGTCTGTGTGTGTGTGTGTGCGCTTGCAATCTGTCACTAATATACACTGGTAAACATCTTATACTGTTCGTGCTAAATGTGGTTACAAATTTAACAACAAGTTTTTGGAGTACTTGGTAATTCTTTAGGTCTGCCTACCCCTCTAGGAATAAATGGGTGAAGTTAATGTAAGTATGGAATGTTCAACTTTTAGCTGTAAAGTTGAATTTATATTGTTTAAAATGTGTAAAAGAGATCAATCTGTTCCTGACTAATGTTGCATATATTATTTCATGTATACTTTGCCTTGCTAGCTAACTTTAATACTAAATACGGACACGAAACGCTGATTCCAGTCACCATATAAATAGCTCGCTCTTAATAAGAGTGTATGAGACCGAGTGAGAGACAAGAACAAACCTGAAGCACACTCTAAAAGCTATCGCACTGTACAGTCACGGAATTTAATTGATGAACCACTATGTGTATTTTGTGTTGTGTGATGACCACTAGTATTTGTTTCCGTCTTGGACGTTTTCTATGTATTTAAGTATTTTTTCTCTAAATAAGTATTTATATCGTTGTCTAGTACCCATAGTACAAGCCTAAAGCTTAGTTTAGGACTAGATAGGAACCAGAAATCCCCTTTATTTGATTAAGTGTATCAATCGGGTACTACATCATATGCTCTCCTATCGATAGGCTTACCCTAATGATATGGAAACTGCTTCGAACTAGTTAACTACAACCATTGAGGTCACCAGTTTCGTAAGGGTTTCGGATTTAAGCACTTACATTACGTTAGTGTTACCATATCGATTCTCCCTCTCCGTTGACTCTGTTTCGCAGATTCGTGTGATTGGTTGGTTTCAAGCCTGTGCAAAAATATTTTATATGGACTGCACATTGAGTATAAACAAGTTGAAGCCGTTCAATAAAGAATAATACTTCATAGGGAATGCCTAACGAGGGTTTTGGTAAGCGCTTAGTCGAATGAATTGTATCGTATGGGATAGCTTTTCAATGGGGTGAGTCGAAGATATAGTTATCGTATCGTTAGGGTTTGTAAAACCAGTCAATTATATACCCTAACGAAAACCCTTTAAAGGGTTAGCGGTTCCGGTCCCTGTTTATTTATTTATTTATAGAACCTTTTTGCATGAAACCTACAACTAATTCCTACGTAATTTCTATCTCGTCGCTTGATGCTGTCATTGTGACAAGGTTCTATGGTGGATTAACTTTTAAAATCCTTGATGGTATCTACTCTATAGAAGAAAAAAAAACCCGTATCTTGTGTACAAACACAATAAATGGGATTAGGATGCAAGTCATTAGAACTTAAAACTTAAACTTGCGGACGGTAGGACCTTGTGCAGGGTCCGTCCGGGTCGCTACCACCATCTTATCCATTAACTTACCGCCAAACAGCAGTGTTCGCATTGTTGTGTTCCGGTTTGGGGATAAGACAGCCCATTGCACGGCTGTCTTATTCCCAAACTACAGGCTTTTTGCTTGCAGATTTTTTACCATGAATAAACAGAGGAGGCCTCATATAAGAATGGTGCGGAACCCTTGGTTTGGGAGCCCGAATGGCACACGGCTGGTTCTTATTTATTTATTTATTTTATGGCATATGGTAGGCAAACGAGCACACAGGCCACCTGATGGTAAGTGGAAACTGTGACCCAGAGACATTCGCATTCACAAGACTGCAAGCCTAAGACTGCAAATGCGTTGCCAATCCTGAGGACCAAGATGGAATGCCTCTATGCTAGTCATTTTACCGGCTGTCTTATCCCCAAACCGGAACACTGTTGTTTGGCGGTCGTTAATAATTTTTAATTTTAAACGATCATTTAGGATTTATAGCGAATAAAAGTTGGTCAGCAACAGCAGTCGTGGTTTTAAAGCTTGCTTTTTGTTGTTTTTTACTGTTGCGGCGGTATAAAATAAAATCTATCTAAAATTTACCTAATTAGGGCTCGGCTTGATAAAGGCAAACAGACAGCCGGACGGCTAGCGGAAGCTTTTTATACGGAATCCTTAAAAGCGTACCACTTTACAACAGTTCTACTTAACACTTAAAAACTTCCAACAAAGATCATCTCTAATTAAAAACTTGTACAATTAAAAAAACTCCACAGTGACGGTCATCAAAAGTTCCACGGAACAGCGCACGAATAAAAATAATTGAGACTTGGCCATTCTTTTCTAATTAAAGCCGGGATTTCGATTTCTAATGACTTCGACGTTCGACATTCGATAAAAAAGATGGCGGCTCAAGCGAGTTAAGCGTGAAGCGATCATTGTTAAATGAGACCGATACCATTTTTTATGAAGCATTTTTTTTTTCTCATTTTTATCTGTGAAAAAAAAAATAGTTTACGACAAACACAATAATATTACAAGTAAATTGATTCAACAATAATAATAATATTAAGAACAAATTATACTGTGCTTATCGCTAGGTAGTAACTTATAAAGAGTGTAGGCTCAGGAACGAAGCCACTATTACTGCTGGTCTCCACACTAGGTAAACCTGTATCGTGGGGGCCGCAAATGTTTTAACCAGTAAGAAAGATGTTTTCCACAGTTGATTAGGTAAATTAAAATATTTAGGTACAGTATGTCTGTTTATTATTCATGTTTGGGGCAGTCTCTGAAACGACTAAACCGACTCCAATATATTATTATATTTAACACTAATTATGAAACACGAAAGAGATATACAGAGCGAAAGTGAGTGGAAGGGTCGGAAGAGGCCGCCCTAGGCGTACTTTTTCGAATCAAATCGGAGAAATACTGGAAAAGGGCCGAATCGTACCCGAAACCGACGTGCGTGCATGACTCGATGTATGAATGTGAAAGAAGCGAAAGACATTTGTCAGGATCGTAGCAGGTGGAAAGAAGTCGTCTCTGCCTACCCCTCTGGGAAACAGGCGTGATTTTATGCATGTATGTATGTATGTATTATGAAACTAGATAATCTCTGACTAAATAATAAAGGCTATTTCACCTAGTTTGGAACAAGAGCGGGCGAGGGCGGGTAAAATTGTAAATTACACATAGACAGGTACACATTCAACATATTTTTCTCTAGGAGATCCTTTGCAGCAACTTTTCAGTTTCCTCATATGTAAGCGATTGTAACCACTTTGTTATGTAAGTTTCATTTTGCTTCGGCGACAGGTAAGCCTTTCCGTTCACACTGCTTCGTGACGGAGTTGTATACATATACATATACTTAAAAGGCAAACCTGACTCACTGACTTATATATCAACGCACAGCCGAAACTATACAACCTAGAAACTTGAAATTTGGTACAGGGGTTCCTTTCATAATGTACAGTTACCACTAAGAAAGGATTTTTGGAAATTCACCCCCTAAGGGGTTAAAATAGGGGGAGTAGCGGGAAACTAATTGTACGCGTGCGAAGTAGCTAGTAGTGAGTATGTGACAGACAGTAAATTGGTAAATCCTTTCATGATGTAAGTGAGCACTAAGAACGTCGCGGGCGTCCTCTAGTGGTAAGGTAATTCTCAGAATATCTGTTTGACAATTAGGTGGCCGTGCTGTGCTCGTTTACTTACCTCGCGCTGTAAAAAAAATATCATCATCATCATCATATATTCCGAAAGAAGTCCACTGCTGGACATAGGCCTCCCCCAAGGCTCTCCACTCAGACCGGACTTGTGCTTTTCGCATCCACCGCGCTCCCGCGATCCTTACAAGGTCGTCACTCCATCTTGTTGGAGGCCTACCTACAGCTGGTCTTCTGGTCCGCGGACGCCACTCCAGAACCTTCTGACCCCATCGGCCATCAGTCCTGCGAGCAATGTGCCCCGCCCACTGCCACTTCAGTTTAGCTATTCTTCGGGCTATGTCTGTAACCTTAGTAAAAAAAAAATTACAACTGTATCTGTATCTGTGTTTATGGGTTACAGATCCGGTGTTTTTTGTTTTGTTTTAGATTAAGAAAACCATTGCCGCGGCTTGCCTTTTCAACGCCATGTTAAACGTTTTGTTTATCTTGTATCTGTTTTATAAACACTTGCTAAACAAACAGAAACGAATACAAAATTAAAAAAAAAAACTTAACCCTTTTTTTAACGAAATATTATGAAATGTCTCTTTGACTTTGGTACCCCAAAAAACGAAGAAACGAAGATAAAAAAAAAGTATTTTTAAAGAACCGAAGTGTTGCGTCAGAATAAATTCGGATTTGCAAGTAATTTTGTGACGGTCGTCTTTTTTCTGTCGGTAACTAGATCTCGAATAAATGAATATTTTCTCTTAATCATTTTCGGGAGAAAAATAATACGAATTCTCTTGCTTTTTCATCGGACTCTTTTCGCAACCTATTATACATTACAAAGTCAACGAGATCCTACATCGCTTGGCTACTTACATTCAGCGCAGTGTACACCGTATTGTTACTAATCAAGAGTTACTGTTAGTCTGTGATAGTGGCTTAGTAGTTTATTGTACAGTCAAGGACTCTTATTTTATGGTTGAGCTAATATGGAACCCTGTCGCATAACGTTAATCATTAATTTTAGCGTAATTTCTTTAATGTGGCTTGACGTGACAGAGTTCCATAGTGGATCAACACCAATGGTAGCGATCCGAATGGATGTCCTTAATGCCACCTGTGGGGTTAGACAAGTTGCCATCAAATACAAACGCTAGCGTTTGGTGATCACCTGTCAAAAATGCAAAAGCTAGCCAAGTGTCCCCTTCATACCGCCTTTAGATACCGATGTTTATATCGTGATGGGGCTCGTGTTGAGCTCAACCTGTCAAAATAGTAACGCGTAACGCGTAGCGTGTCAGTTGTAACGAGTGATATATCATGTGACTTACGTCAATTCCATTTTTTTTTCCATGTAAGGGACAGATGATCACCAAACACTAGCGTTCGTATTCGATGGCAATTTGTTTAGCCCTGCTGTTTCCTTTGGAGGTGCTTGGATTCATTTTTTTTTAATGAATTTAACCTCACTCTCTCAGCTGTTTAATTGTGCTGGTTTCCTCATGATGTTTTTCCGTCACTGTAGGAGCATCGGGTAACGTAAGTTAGAAAAATGAATTGTTACATTGCGACCGCTGGGGTTCGAACTCGGGACCTTACGATCATGAGTCTGCATTCACGATCACCGAAGCTCCTTTTATGTTTTTAACCGACCCTAAAAAAAGGTGGTTATCAATTTGACACGTATTTTTTCACACTGTTGACACCAACACAGTACCCAATTTGTTTTTGTGGTTAAATTCGTGTAAGTGTATATAAAAATATTATTTTATAAATTAATTTGAGTTTATTCCTTGTTGAAGTCATATTTGTTTTTATAACTTTTTTATTTAGTATTGTTTTAAACTACTTATCTTCTTATGTTATCTAAAACAGTTGAACGTTGATGATCATAAACATATTAGCATTTAGTACACAACATGCCTTAATTGTCCGTCCTGAGAATTTCACATAATGACTAGCAATATAATTGTTATTAATATGTCGAATCATTTTCCTTGTTACAGACCAACGTCACCGGACAATAGAGAAGATTACAGTTTTTAACACCGAGGACAAACGGACACGCAATATTTCATTATAATACAATCGATGGTTGATTGAGGCGCGCTGCAGTCTCTCGCCGACCGCCTAAGATGGCGTAACCATGCAACAAAATGGCGGCGTGACGTAAAATCAAAATGGCCGACAAATCAAGATTTTGGGATCGGAGAAAGTACAAGAGCGCGCGATGACGTCACGGCGATCCCTGGACTGTATAAAGTAACTTTTTTAATTTAGGGCTTCGATAGACTAGGGCTTATTTGAGTGTTACTCGAACGGGAGTGTACATTATTAATATATTTTGCGCGTCGTTTATTTTGGGATATCGTGTTTATTTCGGTGTCCAAAAGCAATATTAGATTAGGCTCGTGTACGCTTATCTAATTCGTTTTGTATATAAAGTTTTAATGGTGTTTAGATTTGTTTAATAATAGGGACGTACAATTCACGCTTGTACAAAGTTCGCACATAGTTCGGAAGAAAACGGGTATAAAATAAAAAGGTGTAAATAATTATCGTAACGAAGGTATAATATTCCGTTCCTATAAGCAATAAATCTAAATTAATTTCACTTCAAATTTCCACTACGGGGCCAAACAATCAATTTTTAATCAGGTAGTTAGCACAATTTTACGGAAAACTGGCGGCACCACGGGATAACGCCGAGAAAACCAAGATGGTGTCCAACGTGACCGCTCTGCTCGCGAGGACGACTGTCTCCACACAACTCAATGGCACGATCAACTCCACTTTTCTGGTGCCAACATACATCAGCCAGGAGGAGTTCCTGGCGCTACAGATGTCCAACGGAACAAATAACGTGACATCTAACGACTCTATGCATCAAGTGGTCCTAGAGACTTGGTACCCCAGCGGGTACTCCCCAATCCACATCATACTAGCTTCAGTGGTTGTGACAGTTCTAATGATAATGGTGGTGGTAGGGAATATGTTAGTTATAATAGCCATAGTAACAGAAAAAGCGTTGAAGAACATACAGAATTGGTTCATAGCGTCATTGGCGGTGTCGGACTTTTTCTTGGGACTCATTATAATGCCGTTTTCTTTGGCGAACGAGTTGATGGGATACTGGATTTTTGGATTTTGGTGGTGTGAGATCCATTCGGCCATGGATGTGCTCCTGTGTACAGCGTCTATAATGAACTTATGTCTCATATCACTGGATCGCTACTGGAGTATAACTCAGGTGAGTTTTTGATTTAATAATGGAATAGAATAGTCATTTGTTTGTCATGTATTTTGGAAGGAGGCGTCTGTTCGAGGTAGTCGAGGGATACCATAGTATCCAGAGTAATGTCACCAAAATAACTTAAAGTTCAAAGTCGAGTAATTATTGGACTGACCAGTGGGTGTTTAATGTTTGAATAATTATAAATGAATTAAAACTAAAATGGAGCCAATTCGGAATAGAGTGTCTTATAATTTAAAACATTTGTAAACCTATTAATTTTAAAATCAATTAAGAAGAATAGTTTGATGTTTTTTAGTTAAGGTTAAGAGATATTTCAAATTAGAGAATATTAGTTTGACTTAGCCCTAATGTTTACTTCATTAAAATGAAAATACAACATATTTAATATTATGCAACTTGGAACGAATCACAATTTAAAACACTTCCACTTCTTAGTACTAAACTCGAAGACTCGGCTTGCTCTAAGTTAAAAACAAACCAAGTGAGGCCTCTTAAATAAATGGTAAATACCGCTTAAAGTCACTACTAACTTGAGGTCCTTAAAACTTGGATGTCCCATTTTTTAGTGTACCGCATAAAAAATTCAAACTGTTTTGGTGCTCTTTAAACGCAACTATTTTTGCATGTGCGTAACTATGTAGGTAACTATGTAACTTACAGGTAATTTATGTTCCAAATATTTCTACTCCAAACACAAATAAAACTTTAAAAAGAAACTTTATTAATACTAACCAGACAAGTGTATACTTGGACTAAATCTTCTAGTAATTAAACGTTTTCTTCGATCGCATCAAAAGCGTTTTGTTTCCTATTAATGTTTATAGCTATGTTAACAGAAAGAAGCCATCAAAGTCACTTTAAATTATCCCACTTAATGATACCGTGACGTCACAAAGCCGTAATAGCCGTGATTATAGGCGACATTTAATTGGCTATAATTCATTCTAGACAAAGTCACGATCTATAATTTGCTGACATTATAAGTGATTGTGATTGACAGGTTGCGTGGTTAAGATGCTTGAATGCACCGGTAGTTACAGGTTCAATTCCCGACGATGTTAAACTGCTATCCAGTTATTTTAGGTATCGTTTCTGACGTAGAGACCTCGTCGTGTTGCAGACTTATGTAGACAAAAACGTACTTAAAAATTACAGTAAGCCTACACGACTCAAGAAGAGATTATTGCGCTCATCAGAAAAATGTTGGTTCATATCGGGAATCAAATCCGGGACCACTAACACTTTAGGGTCACTGCCAACTTGACCAACCGCGGCGTAAAAGTATACTTTGTCACTTTCTTTTAAATTCAAAATGCCACTATGTAAGCCAATGCCAAAACATGGATATATAAGTTGGACCATATTTAGAGAATTGTACTGTACTATCTATTTGTTATTTGTGGTAGGATCTTGTGCAGGGACCGCCCGGATTGCTACCACCAAATACTAAGATAGTATTTTATTTTATATTAGCGCCTTCCGCCTTAGTCCTCAGAGTTGGCAACGCATTTGAAGTCTTAGGATTTAAATCTTAATAGCGTGGCCTTAAGAATGCAAAAGATAAAGATAAAAGATAAAAGAAGTTTATTCAGTAAGTATGCCGCACGGGTACTTTTACACGTCAAGAGTTTACCAGCGCTTCCCAAAAGGAGACCACTGCTGAGAATAAACGCCGCAAGAAACTCAGCAGTCAGTCATTTTTTAAACTTATTTCATATTACAATGGTACTACTTAGTCTAGCATTATATAAAGCTATAAATCTTAAATTAAATATAATATCAAATAACACGCGTAGTTCAGCAGGAAAACATGCCAAAAATCTTACGGAACTACTTATGTGTATATAAGAAGGTGCAAGATGACCACATAAAAGTTATGATATGTTTTACTGCATCTTAGTCCTCAGGGTTGGCAACGCATTTGCAGTGTTAGGCTTGCAGTCTTGTGAATGCGAATGTCTATGGGTCACAGTTTCCACTTACCATCAGTTGGCCTGTGTGCTCGTTTGCCTTCTCTGTGCCAGAAAAAAAGGACATGCGAGTGAAGCGACATTATCTAAGTAAATGGACTATAATCGTTTTTATTATTTCATACGTATATAATAATATTTATGTTAAATATGAGATCTCTTCCAGGGTTATTATCAAATGTTTATAAATAAATATGCAATTTTGGCGCCAGGCTTGGCTAAACAAATCTCAAATAGGGGAAAGCGGGGCACAAATTCCCAGCGTACGAACTCTTGAATTTGTAAAATATATTAAACAACTTTATGTACAGTATAAATTAAATAAGAAACTCTAACCTCTCAACTCCTCTCACACCTTCCCTCTTATTCAACGGAAAATGGCGCAACGGCTCGAAATAAATTTACTTATCAACTTTACGCATTTTAGCAACTTGCTACTTATTAAAGAGGTAATTTCGAAAGCGAATGACATTATGAAGTCCTGTGCCGAAAATCGAAGTTTATTCTGTCTCTTTCTCGGATTGGTTACGACTGGAAAACGAAAGAGATGGGGTGTACCTACTGGCATTTCGGATTTGGAATTCAGAGAAACATTTTAATTGGTGAGAATAAACGTTTTGAAAACTTAATTTATTAAGAGATGTTTAGCCTAGCTGGTAGAGTTCTGCCAATAATATATATAAAGACATCACCAAGTTAAATATAAATAAATAAAATGTAATATAAATAATTTTTTGATAATGTATTTTTACATGACATTTTAAGTTGAATGTTGCTGATAATAAATTATAAAAAAGCTATACAATTATTATTAATGGTAACACATTGCAAAACTAAGCATCTACGTGTACTGTTTTCATATAGATATGGTTTTAGCAAACTAGTTGTCAAATACAAATTATTCCACAGTAGCAATATGGAAGTACAAAAATTGCTGACACAACAGGAACAAATCCATTCAAACTATAAAATCTCTAACTGCTAATTTCTCTCTTGTCGACCTTCGAGTTGGTCCTTTTCTTTCATACGTTCTTATGCACGTCTAACCAACGTTACCTGAACTTAAAAAACTTCACAACTTGCACTATACGTTTAATTTTATTACGATTATAAACTTCTTAAAGAAACTTTTTCAACTTTCAAATTGTAACTGGCCAAATTTAGTTCGAAACTTAAATTCCATTTTCAAATTCAACTGTTGTATTTCTAACCCGCCGCTTAGCGTTCAGAATCTGTAATGCCCCAGGGTCGTCTTACGAATAGTTCGGAATGCAATAACGCTGTTAGGTTGGTAGCATTGTTAAGTGGACCTTGGGACTCAGGGAAATTAGTTGTAAAGTATTCCAAACGATCAAGTTTTGAGTTATTTGACAATAGGAAGATTTGGGAACTGGTAAGGGATGTTAGGAGGATGTCAGCCCTTTTGTTTATGTGGTTTAGGTCTACAAAAATACCTCCATATTATAATGATAGACTGGAAACAATATTAAACTGATTTTAAACTAATCTTTAGTACTCGTTGTGTACTAAAGGTATATTTGAAAAATAATAATGCGTGGTTTTTTTATAGACAAGATGAGATTCAGAGCCTTAAAAACATATATTTATCCTTAAAAGCCACAAAACTGTATCCAAGTCACGTATTAATAATTTCCAACCATTTTTAATCATTAAACTCTGCTCTCGTGTGAAATGCATCTCTCTCGTTAATTCACGCCATTTCTCATCCTTCACAAAAAAGGAAATTATAATTTCAAACCCGTTATTTAAGTTGGTTGTCTGAAACCCTGGTATTTATATCCGGCCGTTTTTCACTTTCAACCGGGCGATCGTTCATCCGGGCATCCATTTTAAAACACCTATTTTTTGTCCCAATTTTTATCCGGACGGTTTTATTTTCAAAATCTTGTCAAGTTTTTCTCGTGAAAATTGATGTCGTGAGTTAAGTGCTTATGAAGATAGATCTTTTGAAGGATGCGGAACTAAGGAGTCGATCCAAAAGCCAGAAAAAATATTGAAAGCCAAATTGATGCTTACAACTTACTGGCTTATACGAGTATGAGACCAACTGTTTTTTTATGGATTCGGAAAGTATAACAAGCACACAGGCCACGTGATGGGATCTATAACCCTAGTAGCATTACAAGCTGTATATAAGCTGTATTTAAGTCCATTTGTACATCAAAAGTTTTTACGAGGTAACAAAAAAAATAATTTGTGAATTTCATTATTTTGCTTTCTATTTGTTATAAAATCCGCCGCAATAACACATTCTGAATTAAAAAGCCGCTCCTTCTTACGGGTCAACAGATACAACTCTTTAAAGTGAGGATAGACGGACGGATAGCGTAGGCAAAGTATGAGGGACCCATCTGGTACCTTACAAAAGTACAAAATGTTAAAACCGGTTCTAGCTGGTTTGAACCCGTCGCCTCTAAACGAAATATGGCCCGTAAAAGAGTATTTTGCGTCCTACAAACGAGGGCGCGTTAGTGGAACTGCATCGTATTACTGAAATGTGCGTGGAAGTCGGCCATTTGTCTGTTTTATAAGAGTAGTCGGTAGTTTTGACACAGTATGCTGCCCTCCTAAATAAAAACCGGCCATGTGCGAGTCGAACTCGCTCACGAAGTGTTCCGTATTGCCGTTATTAATATCGAGCTAAATACTGTATCCGTGCCCCACTTAAATATTTAATCTGGTTATGTGTTTGTTGTTATAGCGGCAACAGAAATACATCATCTGTAAAAATTTCAACTGTTTAGCTATCACGGTTCATCTGATACAGCCTGGTAGTGGAGTCTTAGTAATAGATTCCCGTTTTTACCCTTTGGGTACGGAACCCTAAAATTAATTGACCCTCTTTCCTAAGAAATAAGGTCACTAATACATATGCAGTTCTATGAGACATAGTTATGCCCTTTTTTCCAAAGAGGGCAGTATGGTATCCATTCTGTAATAAATATCAGCGGACAATCACCTCACAAATTGACGTAGCCTCAAAACTGAGCTCTAGGGTAATGAAACGGTTTATTTATCACTAGTTTCTGCCCGCAACTTCGTCTGCCTACATTTCGGTTCTCGTTATTCCCTCGAAAACGGTTAATTTTTTTCGTAAAAAATGTAGCATATTTGTTGATCCATGTATTTCAAAATTCATACGAATTCATCCAGTCGTTGCAGCGTGAACAAACTAACACATATAAAACATTAAATACTATGAAAATATACTCGTGGTCATCACCAAATATTTGCCCATAAGGGGAATAGGACCCGGGACCACTAGCTTCGTAGGCAGAGTTACTACCAAATGTTAACGTGTAGTCAAAGTGACGTTGCTCAACAGAGGCCCTAGCCAAGTCAAAAACGCTACTAGCGTTTTTATTTTTTATCACTCAAAATGTATAAGATGACATTCACGTGCGTTACGAGAAACCACGTTTTCAACAGTCACCTGATACATTTTGAGTGATAAGAAAGAAACACGTTAGTAGCGTTTTCATCTTGGCTACGGCGCCTGAGCTACTGTTTGAAACATGTTGACTGCGATAGGAAAGTACTATTTACGTGGCTGATGAGGGCACTCCGTCTCCGCTAAAAAAGTTTTATACATTTAATGCAAGCTTATTCGGTTTTGCCACGACTTTCCACGCAGGTAATACGGCACTTAGTGTGTCGTTGTTTCATCACTGGCTTCCATTTTTAACCCCCAACAAAACAAGAAGGGTTTATAGTTCAACGTGTTTAGTTAGTGTTAGTTTTGTTCTGCATCAAGATTCCTAACCTAACCTTTCAACCCACTATGCTGTTTGAAGAACGAGTTTCTCGATTACCTTTTGTTTGATATTACCAAAAAGATCTTAATGGAGATTACAAACGGCCAATTCATATTTCCTGAAACTATAAACACTTATGTCTTTTTACTGTATTATTTATGACCAACGTATTTGCTGTCTTAAAAGTCGAGTTCTTATTGGTAGAGTAATAGCCGACCGTGCCGATCATCTGTTTACTACTTGACCCTTTGGACACTTTAGTACTTTGTCACTTTGACGCAATGTTTTGACTGCTGCACTAATCTCTCAAATGCGTTAAAGCGACAAGGTACAAAAGCGTGCAGTTATTTAAAAGGTTGACTGTTCGGCACGACCTTAACTTTCTCTTTTATTTGCTGAATGTAATTTCTTCTTGGTCTTCCTTTTCTTTCTTCTTTCTTGCATTCTGTGATATTTCAATATTTGCCAGCCAGTGTGTGCTTGCTTTATTTATGTCTTAATACACAAATATATAGAATCTATGGCTTTAAAGTTACGTAGGGTATTTTTTTTTTTTGTGATTTATCTTACACCATTTGGACCTTTACTGTATAATAATAAAGGAATTTAAAAAAACATCTTCTAACCAAATACGTAACATGTCCTGCAAAGTCTCAACAAGTTACCAACAAAAACTACAACTAACGTTTTTATAAAAACCCCTAACGCAACCTTTTTCGCATCAAACTGATTTCTCATATCGAATAAAAACAAAAAAACTTCCTAACTCGAGCCGCATATGAAAGAGGCGTGCAAAAAGGGTCTAACCCGAAAAGTAATAGTTTTAGTTTGACAACTTTTATAAAATAGGGTAGTGATTATCCGACGCCGAAACATCACGTAGTGACGGACGTCATCGATAATTTTGAATCGATGACGATAATCTAAGCACAAAAAGTGTTTCTTCTGCGTGTGTATTTTTTTAAAACATTAATTGAATTTCAATAAATGATTATTAACTAGATAAATAATGGTCTAATCGCTACATAGCAATGTCTTCCAGACAATGTAGTTTAGATCATAATGAAACCGAAATCTTTCTCATATTTTACTCTATGAACTTATGCTCAAAATTGTTTGTAGTCATTTGTAATTTATAGGAACCTTATTTTCAAAGAATGTTATGACCTTTGCATCCAAGATGGTCACAAATTTAATGGTTCATATTTTTAGTGGTTCTCTGCCGTTTCGCAAAACAACGTTTCCTAAACTGATTCATTTCCCAACTGTTTCATTTAGGTAAATGCTTTTTTTTCTAAAACTATAAATATTTCAAGATTTTTTTTAAAAATTAACTTAGCCTAACCTATAGGGTTCTACACGCTGGTCCTGAAATAAATCTTAAAATATTTACTGTTTTGGAAAAAAAAACATTTTCCCAAATGAAACAGCGAAATGATAGGACACCAAGAGTTCAACAATGTTATTTACTAGAGTAGGTACATACTAAAAATAGTATGTACCTACTCTAGTAAATAACATTGTTGAACTCTGTCTAACAGCACAAAAAGAATTTAAAAAGCATTGACACATTAAAACATAATAGAGTCTATCAAAACCAAACGAAAACTTGCCTAATTTAACAAACTTCGTTTTTAATATAAGACCAATTCATTTTAAAAAGTCCTGTCAGTTAAGTCACGTCACCAAAATCCTTCACATTTCACCACATTCTTCGTAATTATAAAATACCCAAGCCATAAATCAATTAAATCTGGACTGCCAAGACATCAGTCTCCCCTCTGTAATAAAACTTGTATACTTTATCTCTGCCCGAACGGCGCGACGAAATTCGCCATTTTTTGCGCTGGCGACACTTACTGAAATTAACCTAAATAGAGTTGTCACATATTACCGTCCTGCAAATAGGGCGCGTACGCTGTCATTTTCCACGCATTTGAGGGAATTAAGTCGTTGATGTGGCAACATTTGGTCGAAATTGCGGTTTCTAAGAAAATTGTTAGGTTCTTGTTGTGCTACCTACTTTACAAGTTTACTTAAATACATATACATTACAAAGTAATTCCATTCGTGTTACATCAATTTTTAATGTATTTTTGGAGACAATTGACATTTCTTCTGAACTAAAAGTAACTTTTCTCTATGCCATTTTGTCGTAAAATGACAACTAAGGAAAAAATACGTTTCCGCTATTCTGTGTAATATGATACTTGGATAAAAGAAAGTGTGCTGCCTTGTTTGTTCCCCCTGACGTCAAAACTGATTGACGCGATCTTTGCCCGGCCATGTTTGGATAGAGGGAGAGTGATAATAGGCATGCTACTATTTATCTTGAAAAAGTACTCTTGATCTTTACGTGGGCAGTACCATGCCCCCTTATAATTTTATAATACAAGGACACTCGACTATGATACTAGGTTTTCTGTCCGGTAATAGTCAGCGTTAGTAGCACGCGTTTGTACCTTGTCGCTTTCAGGCCATTGACTGATTAGTGCAGCTGCAGTTCAAACATGACTTTACAGTGACAAAGAACTAAAGTATGCTTACCAACTTATAAATTCTTCATACAGGATGATGTGGAAATGGTGTGGAAATGTTGTAGCTAACTTTCTGTCTGCTCATGATTCCTAATTTATAGAGAACACCCTTTCACGTTAAAGTTTTTTGTATTTAAAGTAATGGTATGGTTTTAATTCTAAAGAAAGTCAAGGACACTTTAATTGTGAACATTGCAGCTATGAAGAACAGATGAACACATATTGATTTACAAAGTAACAAACACTGCCGATGTTTCTTTATATTAGGAATTCTTTTAAAAAATACTTTTTCTTCTTCAAAACAAGGGTGTTCCGACATTTTTACCCCTTGTTCACAAGATTACAATCTTAAAAGCATGTTGACGGCCTGTCGTTTTCATTTATTTTTATCGACAAGGGGCGAGGGATGCATGCGTATACAGCCACATGGTTTTTTTAAAGGCCATAAAGTTTTTATACCATTTGCGATAGGATAATTTTGGTTTACTTTTTTTATTATCACGTTTTTCAAAGAATTCTAATATATTATAAATAAATAAAATTGGTTGTTAGTGGGTTACGGTTGTGTCCTTGACTTTGAAACGTTTGCACGGATTTGGATAAAATTTGAAATGGAGATAGCTTATACCCTAAATTGGCTACTTTTCAACTCGGAAAATTTAAAAGTTCTCGAGGAAATAACGTTGAAATCTACGTGGACGAAATCGCGGACGGAAACTATTATTTTTATAAATTATGGTCAAAAAATCATATAAAAAATAATACTTACCATTAATGTCGATAGAAAGACATCCCATTTTGGACAACAGAATTATAGAACTTTAACGACCTTTTCTTTTAATGTTTTCTTGCGACAAGACCGCCTGTTGTTCTTTACTTTGTTTGGTCAAAAAAGAGAAGGAAATAAATAAAAAGACACATTACGTTAACAGTTAGGTTAGGTTAGAGACCCTTTTGCTCTAAAAATTTAATGAAACTGCATAACATTTTCATTGCAAAAAAAAAAGTACAGCACGAGTCTTTTGCAGTCCATCACATTATGCAAAGCTGATTGATTTACAGCATCACCCTGTATGATTTCTGAATGTATACTGTCAATACCAGTAAAATAATTTAAAAATTGGCTCCGTGACGTATTTTTGTAATCGTTTTAAAATAAAATGATAACCTAAATTGAAATGTTACCTATACAAAACTTTTAATAGGGAGATATAATCCCAATGCTAAAGCAGTGGGTACACGTTAACGCGATTCGATAACAAGGTATATCGTTTCCTGTTATAAATAAAAAAGCTTTGTAAGAAACTCTTAGTAGATATTAACTCAATCAGCTTTTCAACTTACAAACATAAAATATACAGCGGGAGTCTTAAACTGTCCTTAAAATGCAACACCGAATGATTTACGACACCCTGTAGTTTCCGATAACATTCTCCAAGGTCCATTGGCACAAAAAAACGTTCACTTATACAGCGCTGAGTATTTGGCGCAATGATATACAGGACACGATTTTGAATTATACATGGAGTTCCCGCCTTTCTCTTCCTTGGGAGATGTGGGAAGACAGCGATATGGTATTTGAGACATTTAAAAATGAACGCTACAGTTAGCCAATAAAAAAAAGGGATATTTTTTTATCTAGAAACTTCGGAGATAAGTGTCGATAAGTTATTTAACTATGCAGATTTCAGAGAAAAAGTACTGTGACAAAAGTAAGGGTTCCGTTTTTACCAGGTACGGAACCCTAAAAACCTGTGAGTGTATGTATGTATGTAAATTCATTATTATACGTCGTTGTCGCGGGAGCCAAAACGTTTCGATACTGAAAGATAATGACAAATAGGCAATAACAGAGGTGACCCTCGTATCGAGAAACGTTTATACCTACGAATTCAAAGTGTATACATTTTCCTACTTTAGACATTTGTCATTCTTGATTGATTTGAAACGTACAAAAAAAAAAAAAAATTAAGTGCAAACGCAATACATACACTTCAAAAGTAAAAACTAGTTTTGAGAAAAATACTGGACACGTTGACTTATAGGTAAGCGTTTATTTAGTGTAAGACAAGTTTGATTGACCTTTTCCAGCGAAAATTTTGTGCTAAATATGAATAACCTCTAAGAGGCTTACAATGAATAGGCAGAATATTCCTTGTATACTAAACAGGATTATTTTTTTTGGCACAGAGAAGGCAAACGATCACACAGGCCACCTATGGTAAGTGTAAACTGTGACCCATAGACATTCGCATTCACAAGACTGCAAATGCGTTGCCAACCCTGAGGACTAAGATGGAATGCCTCTATGCTAGTCATTACACCGGCTGTCTTATTCCCAAACCGGAACACAACAATGCGAACACTGCTGTTTGGCGGTAGGTTAATGGATAAGATGGTGGTAGCGATCCGGACGGACCCTCCACAAGGCCCTACCACCCGCAACATTCCGAGAAAAAATAAATAAAAAATCATCTCGTTATTGCACATAAACAACTAGAAGACATATTTGCATTGATATTGTAAATATACTTATCTATCTCTTCCATGTGACCATAATTTTATTAACTCGACCAGCATGATGATATACGACCTATTTCTGTAATAGCGTGCCAGTAACATTCATACTCTAATTATAGGCTTACAAATTTACTGTGTTCAAGAAGACATTTTTTTAATACCCTACAAAATTGTACTATTTTATTTTCCTGGAAAAACAGAGTACACTAGTAAACCTCGACTCAACTTGTTTCTTTGGCTTGTCGAGGCACATTTACTACTTTAGCGTAACAGCAAATATATTTGCCAAGTTCGTATTTCAGTAGTATTTCCTCACTTATTTAGATCAGTACGAACTAGTTCTTAGAAAATATTATATCATTTAAAGTTCACTCTAGTTCATAAATATGTATACACTTTAGTAGGGTGAAGGCACCAATGATGGACGCTTCACTCTTAATTCAAATTTCATACGGTCATAAATTGATTGTGGCAAAACAAATGACATCCCTTATCTTCTGTAAAGTAAGAATCAAGTGTCCATCATTGGTCCCTGTCCATTACTAGTTCCGTCACCCTTTATTGTCATGTTCAAACTGCCATAAACCAAACGATCGAGTAAAAATATAACACTATTATAGGTCATAGACACGTACCACTGCGTTCACGGAACTTTTAGACAACTCGTTAAAAAAACACCCTTAAGGGGCTACCATGGCAAATAACCTTCGATCTGAAGCTCTAAACATTCAGTTGTTGTTAAAATCTATTTGCATTAACACTGCTGCTCAATTTTCATTTTACAAGTCACTGTGATCGAGATTTATGCTATCAAAGTAGGTAAACCTATGAGATTTTAACTCCGAAAAAGTTTAGTAATATTCATTCATGTCAGCCGAAAGACGTCCACTGCTGGACATAGGCCTCCCCCAAGGCTTTCCACTCAGACCGGTCTTGTGCTTTTCGCATCCACCGCGGTCCCGCGATCCTGACGAGGTCGTCACTCCATCTTGTTGGAGGCCTACCTACAGCTACAAAGTAATATTAATGAGGAATAATTAGATATAGTATCTATATCAAATGACGCCTAGATGAAAAAGTTATATCTTATTTTGTGTTTCGACAGTCATGTTTTAAAAAAATATAAAGAAGAACCATGGGTTATTTTGAAATGCTGTTCGACACAATCGAAGATGAATAAATGGATAAATATAATTATACTTTATTATAAATTTACATTCAGTATTTACTGAATTATATATATGGGTCCCTAGTTAGGACCCTTAAATACAAGTAGAAAGTGTTAAAAGCCTCCTCAAACCCTTCGCGGCTCTTTGGACTGATGTATTGGCCCATTTTTAAGGGATGTCAAAACGAAGGGCCCCAGTTTCTTTTTTTATTTCGCTGCTCCTTTGTCGAGTTCAAATGAGGCGGCTCTGTTTTAGGAAATATAATAAAAGAACATTAGTTTCGTTAAAAGTATTGTTAAACTTTGATGGAAAATGCGGAAGCTGTTTGTGACTTTGATAAAATACTTGCATGTTGTTAAAATAATGGCCTCCGTGGAAATTGGAGTTGGCAGAATTTAAAGCCTAGTACTATTATATTAGTCTAGTATCAGATCCACAAAAAAACATTGTCTTTAAAATAAATACTTTCACATTAAAAAATCTCGAAATATTTTTTAAACAGTCTAAAATTATTATTTTAAAATCTAGCTAAAAGAACAAGCCTGACAAAAAAATGATTTAAATCTATCCATTTACACTTACAACAGACAAAGAGAATCAATTTATAACACCCTTTTTTTGGCCGAGTGCCAAAAATTAACATTACTTAACAAGTTACGAATATTTATAGAAATAAATACATTTACGAGCTTGTAATAAGATTACTACTACTTAAACATGGCTTTATACCTATTATTAAAAAAGCGATTAGACAAAGAGATTCATTATGCACTGTGAAGTAATTGTCAACAGGTCGACCATTATATCTCGATCACGTGACTCACGTGACTTTTCCTATCACGTCATCTACAAGTGATGCGATTGGTTAAAAACGAAACAAATAGAAACGCTAAGTTGGCGTAATGCATCTTGTCTGGGCAAGGAAAATGGTTCACTAATGTTTCACCTAACAACGTTTGGTCGAATGTATCGTTTCGCAACCGTTTCATTTGGCAACCCACGTTTATTTCTGTAACTATAAAATTATTACAAGATTTTTATAAAAACTAACCTAACCTAACCTATCGGGTCTTCGTGAAGGTATAGAAATAAATCCTGAAATATTAACAGTTACAGAAATAAAAGTGGGTTGCCAAATAAAAAAGTTGCGAAACGATACGTTCGACCAAACGTATTTCGGTCAAATGAATGGACCCCAAGGAAAATACCAAAATGATTGATTCCATAGTTTTGTAATAGGATTTATTGTTATACAGGGTTATTGGTAAGTCGACCTATTCCCGTTAGGAGGTGATAGGGGTGACTATTTGCGATAAGTTTGACCCCCATATGCATTATGCAAAAGTGAACCATTTTAGAGTTATCGTGATTTTTAGTTTTTTTTTAAATTAGTCGGAAATTCAACTTGAAAAATTTGTTACAGAAAAAGTATCAAGTTAAATCTTTTTTTTCTTCTGATTTACGAAGACGATTAAACACTAGTTATTTCTCAATATTAAAACAATAATTATCGGCCCAAATTTAAAAAAGCGAGACGGAATACGAATTTTTTTCAATATTTTTTGCGATCGCTTTCCACGAAAATGCCTTAAAAACAAAAAAAAACGTTATGAAACTTGGCTTGCAGATTATTTTAAAAACTTAACTGTTTTCTTAGCTCTCCAAAAATGCATAACAAATAGAAAATTATTTGGGAAAAAACTGAAAAAAAAACATCACAAAGGAAGCGGGCGGAAACTAAAGTCACAAATGCCACTTCAAAAGTAAAAATTAAAAAACATACCGAATTTAAATCAACTTTTTTTATTTGCTTTTGTACAAGTTGAACTTGTTTTTTCTCATGCAATTTTTTTTTTTTTTTTATCTGTACACGTTTGAGAAAGCGAGGCCAAAAACTAAAAAATACATGTTTTTTTATCAAACTCCAACATAAATTACACGAAAACAGAAAAATTTACCAATACATTTTGGCTGACTGAAATTAGTCTGACTAAGTTAAAATAAAACTAAAAATCGCTTACTTTTTCCATAAGTTAATGTTGTTATTTGTGTTTACGAGTATTACAGTTAATTTTAATAGCTCGTTAGAAAGCTGGAAAAACGTCAATGTTTTATGTGTAATCTGCACGACAAATGTATTGGTAAATTTTTCTGTTTTCGTGTAATTTATGTTGGAGTTTGATAAAAAAAACATGTATTTTTTAGTTTTCGGCCTCGCATTCTCAAACGTGCACAGATAATATTTTTTTTAATATTGCATACGAACAACAAGTTCATCTTGTACAAAAGCAAATAAAAAAAGTTGATTTAAATTCGGTATGTTTATTAATTTTTATTTTTGAAGTGGCATTTGTGACTTTAGTTTCCGCCCGCTTCCTTTGTGATGATTTTTTTTTCAGTTTTTTCCCAAATAATTTCCTACTTGTTATGTATTTTTGGAGAGCTAAGAAAACAGTTAAGTTTTTAAAATAATCTGCAAGCCAAGTTTCATAACGTTTTTTTTTGTTTTTAAGGCATTTTAGTGGAAAGCGATCGCAAAAAATATTGAAAAAAATTCGTATTTCGTCTCGCTTTTTTAAATTTGGGCCGATAATTATTGTTTTAATATTGAGAAATAACCAGTGTTTAATCGTCTTCGTAAATCAGAAGAAAAAAAAAGATTTAAATTGATACTTTTTTTGTAATAAATTTTTCAAGTTGAATTTCCGACTAATTTAAAAACAAACTAAAAATTGCGATAACTCAAAAATGGTTCACTTTTGCATAATGCATATGGGGGTCAAAATTATCGCAAATAGTCACCCCTATCACCTCCTAATGGGAATAGGTCGACTTACCAATAACCCTGTAGATAGACGTACGATGGCAGAAAGCCATCTAGCAAGTGACTGTTGATGGAATTTGAAACTTTATTTAATTATTGTATTGGCTTTACCACTACATCCAAATAATCATCCTCAAAAATGAATCTACACGAAGATATCGTATTTTTGTCCGTGTGATATTTTAAAACACGATGTATCTACCAATTCGTATTACTGTTACTAACAAAATAAATGATAAATGAAGACTAACCCAACACTAATAAGTCCATTAATGAATTCGCAGCCCATTTAAATGAAAATTAATATTCTCCAAGCGTTTCATTTTAACGGTTGCAGATTTGTTAGCTTTCTTACTTCTAAAATAAACTCTCTATCAAACAATTTTACTCTTAATTCTGCAACAAATACGGTCTAATTTAAAATGTAAAGTTTCAAGGCCGTTGTCTTATACAGGTAGCTCATTTATTTAGCCTGATTTAGTGGTCAGTACGTGACGGATATTATAAAGGGGGCGTATTTTTGTGACCTATTTACCCTCCACCTCTGCTACTGCTACCGTA
This sequence comes from Acleris sparsana, assembly GCA_923062465.1. Lineage (NCBI taxonomy): Eukaryota > Metazoa > Arthropoda > Insecta > Lepidoptera > Tortricidae > Acleris > Acleris sparsana. The sequence continues at coordinate 1,836,812 of OV281307.1, forward strand.
CAGGGTGGCCTTCATAAAAGTGTAAATATTCACTACAGAATCCTTCTGCATAATGGACCAAGTTTGAATTTAACTTTGAAATATTGTTGAGCATAACTTACTCCATTAAAATAGGGTAAACACGCTATTTTATGACATGTTTTGAATGTACTCAAGCAAATCCGTGCGCGTAGAGCTCGTTTTTCTGTTCCCTGGGAAACTATCAAATATCCCAGGATACAGAATATTCTTTGTTGTGCCAAATTTTACCAAAATCCATTTACTCGTTCCAACATGATTAAGGGGTAAACATGCAAACATCCTCACACTTTCACAATTTATATTTTTAGTAGAAGAGAGAATTTTAATAAAGCTTATAATAAAGTCGCTTTCCGCCGTCTGTCTGAATGATTCGATCACTCAAACTACGCAACTGATTTTAATGCGGTTTTTACAATCAGATAGATGATTTTTCACAGTAAGTTTCTGCCCGTGACTTCGTCCACGTACATTTCAGTTACCGTTATTCCCTCGGGAATTATTAAATTTTCCGGGTTGAAAAGTAGCTTGTGTTAATCCAGTGTATAAGGTATCTTCGTTTCAAATGTCATCCAAATACGTAAAACCAACTTCACACACACACACCACACACAAAAACACGCACACACACAGCGCGCGCATTTTTAAATTTTAGTGGGATACATTCTGGTCTGTGTACGGATGTTACATAAACAGAAGCGAAGCGAGGGCGGGTCGCCAGTGGAAAATAAATGCCACTGTGGTTTTTCAGATGCGTGACGTCACAACGCAAAACCTATAGTAATTTTCGATAAACAATTAGGCTCGCGGTTTTAAAAATCCCCGACGGGGTTCAATTAACCGTCTATTATGATTAATTGCTTTTTTATCAATTTTTTACTTTAATCCCGTATAATATTAAAGGAAATGTCCTAGTCTTGAGCTAAAAATAGTAAAAGGAGGGTTCAAAATATTTTTAAATGCTTACCGTGTTCAATGTAAGATAATAGTCACGAACCATAATTGTAGAACACCCTCTACAAACCGTACAATTACAAGTTTTTATGGCATTGTAGAAGAATTCGAGCACACAAGCCACCTGATATTAAGTGGGCTCTGAGGATCATAACTATTAGCAATCTCAAGACTGCAATCCTAAGGCCCATATTAATAAATGGATCTCAACTCTAAAGCTCGTCTTGAGATGCGTCAAAAATGACGTGTCTTGTGACGGGCCTCAAAGTCAAGATGATATAAGTGATTCTCTTAACCATTAGTAATCAATATCCGAGGATAGTTATAGAAATTGACCTAGTCGCAAACTAAGCTCGATATAGGCTTGTACTGTAGGTACTAGACAAAGTTAAACTTACTAATATACATCGTTAAATACATAGAAAACATCCAAAACTCAGGAACTCGCGCGCATCACAAACATATCTGTCCTTACCGGGATTTGCACCCAGGACCGCAAGCTTCGTAGGCAGGGCGTACCAACTTAGCTCACATGTAATTAAATACATTTAATTGATTGAAATTCTGGTATTTTGGAATGAGCGGAATAAATAGGTCAATTGAAGGTTTTATTGTAAATCAGAAGGAACGCTGAAATTAAATCCTCGCCTCCTAATCTCCTGTCAGTATCAAATTTATGGGCTCGCGGTGAAAGGACTCAATCGATGCTGTGACCGTTACTTTGTACCGATGGGTTTTATAATGGTAATTCTTTTGCCGACTACGTCAATACTGCAAGGGTTGTGTACACAGGAGAACGTAATTTTATGTAGGTTGCAAGTAAACACACACATATGGTGATGAAGATGATGATCATGATGATGATGATGATGATGATGATGATGATGATGATGATGATGATGATGATGATGATGATGATGATGATGACTGCCTAAACTGTTATTTTAGAGGTGAAGAAGAAGAAGTGAGAAGGTCCTACGCGTGCAAAGTCCGTCCGGATCACTACCACCGTGTTACCCCCTTATTTTAGTTAAAGTATTCTTTGTCCCTTTCTGTCAAATTCAAATAACAGAGCATATTTTAAGCACAAGTTAGATATTGCGCGTTTATGATTAAGAGCGTAATTCTTTACCCTACCGCCAAGCAGTGTTCGCATTGTTATGTTCCAGTGTGGAAATAAAATACCTGTCGAAATAAATTTAGAGGCATTCCATCTTAGTCCTCAGGGTTGGCAACGCTCGTCTTCAGAATGAAAATGTATATTGGCTCCCTACACTATCGGCGATAACAGACAATTACGGACGAGGGCGATAGTGAGGGCATACTCGGCCTGATCATGATCGTCGCCTGCGACCCGTGATTGTCGGTTTATCAGGCACGCATCAAAGGGAATCGCCGCGTGGTGTGTTGAGCTGCCCATACTATTGCAGATCATTCATTCCCAGGTTGTGATTATTTAAAAAATAAATTGTGTTATACCGTTATTGAGTATGTAGATTATTCATTTTTATTATGATGGATGCTCAAGCACCACCATCTTTTTTTCCTCCATTTATTAAATGAGTAAACCAGCAACACAATCCACGTCCATCTTGTACGCTTGCCGTTCGGTAAACTACTACGAGCGATAGTGTGGATACTGGCACAATTATCGTACCGATTATAGACGATCATCGCCGATAGTGTAGTGGAGCCATAATAGGTCATAGATCCCACTTACCAGCAGCTGGCTAATGTTCGTTAGTCCATGCCGAAAAAAAAGATAAGATTTTAACATACTCGTACACATTATAGTTCGAAGAGCACGCTTTTTGTTACATTTTTAATCTAAGGACAGGTGTGCAAACCGGAAAACTCGTTTAACTTCTTTTAGAAAATCACAGCACCAAAGGCAAAAGGAATTGAGTCGGGGTATATTGCAGCGTTAAAGAATAAGCCAGCAGCTGTCTATTTTTTTTATCGTGTTGCCAGTAAATGCTATGTTATTTAATTTCGACACGTTTAAAACGTCCGTCTCTTTCAGTCGTCTGGATACGGTGTGAGTAAAAGAGAGAATTGGCGATATTTGTTGTGTTACCTTTAGTGATGGGACGACTGCTGTTTATTTGTGTATCTTACATTATTAGAATAATTACTAAGCAACTCTTTTGCTCGTTTTTTTTGTGCTTCTTGAGTAATGATATAAATTTGGTTTCTGCATACTAGGTGCCCCAGTGTCTGTATGGAAAAAACCACTTTATTTCATTACTTTAAAAGTTGATTATACAAATTATATGAGCAAGAAAGTTTACAATCTTCGCTGATCCGTCGTGATTTTATTAATATAATACACGAAATTAAGGATTTATCGTGACAAGGACATAAGGGAAATTTACTAAAATCACATTATAAATCTCCGAAACTAGTGAAAATCATATTCATAGAGATTAAATCGATATTTAGCTGCTCTATCAGCCCTAGACGGGTTAACGTCGATTTATGGGACATCCTGTATATGAAAAAAAAATGGCCACTTTTTTCCGTTAAGTTGGCTACACGAAGGTTAAGTACTACTTAAGTATCTCAAAAAACAATAATTGTAATGACTGGGTGCTACTTCACTTCCGCTGCAGTCTTAACACGAATTTAAAAAAATATATATTAGGTATATAATATTTCGTGCTCAAGTTTTCTCCTCACTACAGGACTCTGTCTAGGACCTTAATAGTACAAAAGAAACGAAGCCTTTCGCGCTGAAATAAAAGACGTTCTCAGAAAATATTGTACAACGCAATAACACATTATTGGAGGAAAAGAAAATTGATGAAAGAGAAAAAATGGACTGGGTACCTTCAAATTAAAGTTAATTGTGATGTTTAGAGCATTTCATGTAATTAGGAATTTTAAAAAGTCTACACGATTATTTTTACTCGGTGATCAGGAGTTGAAACATATTAATACCTTATCAACCAAAATTGAATTCAATAGGTGAGGTCTCACGGAATTACCTCACAGTTTAATAAATTACATGACATGATAATTACGAAACTAAAATTGCATTTTTAAATCCTATCCTATTTTAAAACTTAAAAGCTATGTTTAAAACAGGCCCCTGAGGCATTGTCATTGTGAATAGTTAAACTTATGCGTTGAGCGAGGAAACTGCCAGCTCTTCGGTCTCCCGTGACGTCAATGAGCCTCTTCGAAATTTCTTTGAAGAGGCTTTGAGCGCTATGACCCCTCGGACCAAGGGTCTCGACGCCGAATGGAACAAACATATATTCTGGGCCGAGACCACCATATTTGGCTACCTTCAGCTACCGCACCAGCTCTATTAGAGGTCCGGTGGAGATGTGTCCGTGTCTACGCAGATTGCATCCCGCACTAGTACCCGTCCCATATTCCACGGGACCAAGGACATTCCGTCAGGTCTCTTGCCATCATTTCTACAAATGCCGGTCGGCTCTAAAAGTGCCAGCACGTGTATTGAGGCAAGAGACCGACTAATGATGTCATTTAGTGCGGCGTGTCTGGAAAAGCGGCCAGCACTTCTCTGGCAAGACAGTCCGTGATGTCCTAGCCGATCTCTCTTCTTCTTCTCTTCTTTTTGTTCAGCCTATAGCCACCCAATGCTGAGTGTAGGCATCCTGCATTGCTCGCCACTCATCTCGGTCCAGTGCTCTTCTCATCCAGCACCTTCCCGCCACCTTGACCAGGTCGTCGGTCCACCTCATTCCTTGTCTGCCAACGTTCCTCCGCCCGGTTCTGAGTCTCCACTCGACAACAGCCTTTAGCCTAGCCGATCTACTTCATTTTAAATAGTTAATTATATTATTAATATTTCAAATAGGGAAATGTGAATAACGCCCATGCACCAGTAAATGACAAACATACAAATGTTGTATAAGGTACACATCTGTATATGTTACGTAAACCAGTCATTTACCGTTTTACCGCGTCCCAAGATACAGGCTCCACCTAGTTTGGGTGCCAGGAACTTGTAAGTTGTATTTTGCTTTGATTTTACAATTTTATCACGAAATGTCAAACAGTTCTCGAGGCAATAGCAGTAATGTACTTCTACGCAAACATTCGCTGGCAGATCGTAGATTTTCAAAACGCTTATTTTAATCTCCTGCGCAAAGCTGAAAAATAGGTTTGACAGAGGACTGCATGGCCTTTTTGCATTACAGTTTAATCACTAAACGGAATTAATATCTAGTTCTATGTACGAGACTGTCAGTGTGGTAGTTTGATATCTTCTTCTTGTCCAAAACTCTCGGTGCTCCCGGGCCTGTCGTTAACCTACCTTATTTATTATGTACACTTAAATACAGCCACAAAAATGCCTATTTTACTATGCTATGAAAACACCCGCTATAATCTCCAAAATGTCTACGTTTTATAAGCACTAAACCTGTGTGTCCTCAATTTCGAGACTAACGTGACTTCAGTTAAAAACCTGTATTTTTTTTCATGGCGTTGCGGAAGCAATCTAGCACACAAACCACCTCAGAGGGGCTATTGCCTAACGTACTCGCAATCGCAATAGTTTTCATTTTGAAAAACGAAGGCGAGTCTGAAGTCGATTGCCATTGCAAGTGCGTTAGGCTATAGCCCCTCTGATGGTAAGGGGGACCTGAGACCTATAGGCGTTTGTATCCTGTAATTTCACCGGTTGTATTATCGCCACACGGGAACACAACAACACAAACTGATGCTTGGCGGTAGGTTAACGGATAACATGGTAGGAGCGATCCGGACAAGGTTCTACCACCTCCGTCCGACTATTCTCAGGTTTTAGGGTTTCGTTCCAAGATGGTAAAAAGGAACTCTTATGGGGAGACTTCGGTATCTGTCTGTATGCCGCAGGATGGTTCATCATGATCGGTACCACCATCACATTTCCAACTTACCGCCAAAAAGCAATGGTCGCACTTTTGTATTCCCATGTGAAACATGTAAAACGACTAACATAACTAGCATTACCAAAAAATTAGAAATCCATCTTGCAAAGAGGCATCCTAGTTTAGTCCTCCACCTGCTACGCACGCACGTACACGCTACACACACTGCACATTTTCTTATCAAAATCATTTATTTCATACACACAAATAAAGTAAAGATAAAAAAAACAGCTTCACAAAGTCGGACAGTTGTTGTGAAACGGTCCCTATTCAGCATGTGCCGGCTGTTAAGCCAGCGCTGGTCTTCCGCTGGGACCGCTCGGTGAAACATTTATTTTAAATTAACAGAACACAAGTAAAAAAAAAACAACAAATGAAATATAAGGGCGACAGTATAAGTTGGGCAAAATACAGACGCACAAATGACACTATTATCTGTGCAGAGCAATATGTAATCTGTGGCCTGAGCGCACGCACAATATTAATAACAAAACGAAACATTCATTACATAATAATTAGTCACTGAGACAAAAACAATATTAGCCTTTATCATGGGCATGCAATTGTAGAAGGAAACAATGAAAAAAGAAACGGGGTTAACAGCAAGAAAACAAAACGAACAATTAGAACGCATAGAACGCTTATACTAGGCGTATGTCCTCAACGTCGTTTATTCTGTATGAGAGATTCCAGATACTCCTACAGCGGTACACGCACGAAATGACGTCATTGACACAAGCCAAAGAAAAATTATTGATCCCACACACGTGCTTGGCATGTGCCGCAGTGGAATTCCGGCTTTATTCGTTTCTTCGGTTGGTCAATAAAGCCTAAGCACTAAGTCTCAATACGCAATACGTTACGAATAGATACTTTGACATAAGGGACAGCTGAGCAGTAAACATGTAACGTCTCTCGCAGAGAAACTCATAAATATTGTAATAATTTTACTCGTGTCTTGGAAAGTCAAATTTGATGTGGTTATATTTATAGTAGAGTATAAAATGTGGGATATAAATAAAGTCACCTAACATGTACAATTCTACTCGCATGCGATGAGAAAGCTTGAGTATTAGTTTGTTGTTAACGCTGCAACGGCTGGGCGGGTGGATGTAATTTGGAATGGTGATTATACCCTGCATTTAACAACACAAAATAATTCCGTTTTTTTTTTTGAAATATCCTAACGGAATAACGATTATTGAATTTTACGTGGAAGAAGTCGCGGGTAGAAGCTAGTAGTAACGCAAAGACAATAGTGATTAAAAACTTACTTATATTCAGCGTTTTTTAATATTTAATATCTGTTAATGCTATTTATTTTTAATTAAAATCCCAGTGGTTGACAATTTCGTCATTCTTCGTCCTTCAAAGAGGCAAATGACTTTAAATATTCATGCCAGCTGTAAGGCTGCGCAAGCAGGTATACGCTTGCGTCACCGGCGTTACTTACAGTAATTATCATTAGGTAATAAAAAAAACCGGTCAAGTGCGAATCGGACTCGCGCCAAGAGGGTTCCGTATTTAAGATAATATGGTTGGGAAACGCAAAAAATACTCATTTGGGGGGGGGGGGGGGGTTTCAACCCCCCATTCTAGACCCCTTTTCAAATACGTAGAAAACAACTTTTTTTTTCTTAATACTCATGCAGGCAAGCAAGTAGCAACTATGCCAAATTCCAAGTTGATAGTTTCTATACTTTCTGTGAAAAACTGTAGTGACATACAGACAAACAGATAGACACCAAAATCTCTACATATAAGGGTTCCTTTTTTACCATTTTGGTACGGAACCCTAAAAAATGAAGCCATGAAGCGCAGTATATTAGATGTCAAAAGGATAGCATCTGCAACCAAAACACGCATAGCTAACGTAGGTGAAAAAACCGCCAGGCTTAATTGGGTTTGAGCCGGTCACGTCTGCCGCACGCACCCGGACCGGTGGGCTAGCGTGGCCGACAAGAAGGTGCCGCAAAACAGGCCTAGAAGGAGATGGCGGGACGATGAGGATGCATTCCTCAGCAACTGGCTGAAAGAAACACCAAATAGTTACTCATGGAGATTAAGGGGAGAGGCCTGTGCCCAGCAGTGAGACATTCATATATAGGATAGTTAAACAAAACACATATATGCATACTTAAGCTCACGTCTTCATTCCCAGAGTGGGGTAGGCAGAGCTACAGAATTACATTTTTTTTTTTTTTTTTTATGGCATAGAGAAGGCAACCGAGCACACAGGGCACCTGATGGTAAGTGGAAACTGTGACCCATAGACATTAGCATAAGACTGCAAATGCGTTGCCAACCCTGAGGACTAAGATGGAATGCCTCTATGCTAGTCATTGCACCGGCTGTCTTATCCCCAAACCGGAACACAACAATGCGAACACTGCTGTTTGGGAGTAGGTTAATGGATAAGATAGTGGTAGCGATCCGGACGGACCCTGCACAGGGTCCTACCACCCGCAAAATATGCTAACTATAACTATGAAATATAACCAGCCTAAGATGTTCACCAGTGTATTAATGACAGGTTGGAAGCCCATCGCCTAACAGTACTACAAGCCTTTATTCCCTTAGTCGCCTCTTACGACTTCCACGGGAAGACAAGGAGTGGCACTATTCTAACCTGGCAACCACACGGGATAAAAACACACCATTTTTAAATCCAGCAACATCGTTTCTATAAATCTGGAAAATGGCAGTAGTGTATGGACACTGGACAGGAAGACATAAACATATAAAACAATGCTATGACCACTTTTCATAGTTTAAGATTCAACGTTCCGTTCTTAACAAAAAAAAGGCATCAAGTTTACAAATTCGACGTTCTATTCTCAAAAAAAAAGCAAATAACGTTACATATTCATGCCCGCTGTAAGGCACGACAGCACGTATACGGCAACACTGGCGTCACTTACATTATGGGTAATATTCTTTGTCGTACGTTTTACTGTTGTCGCTGCTTGAGCTACGTATTGCGTGTTTTTGTGATGTATAATTCAAGAGTTCCAAAATGTGTCGGGAATTTTGTGTTCTGTCTAAATCCTGGAGGATAAATTTAGGTTTGGTAGAAAATCGTTATAGTAACTGAATTTTCATTCGCATGTCTTCCCGAATTTAGTTTTCACAGTCGTTTGTTCGCTGAAGCGTTTTTTAATGCATTTCTATCGATGGAGCTCCGCGGGATTGTATAATGGTTGGTAGACTACATAACCTAAATCATTAACGAAGTTCGTCAATACCTTAACCTACCCATTTTGGCCTTGAAATAAGCGAACCAATAGCGTTTAGAAAAATAAATAGGATCGGGGAACAATCGTTCATATAGACGAAAAAACTCACTAGGAATAGTTAACTACATAACGAAAAGCATTTAAAATAAAGGAACCCAACTGCCGTTTGGATAATGTCGTCAAAGTAATGTTACTTATTCGCCAAATTCACATTTAAATATATTTTTTATAGCCTATGCTGCCGTCCATTATCTAAAAGGCGGCTAAATACAAGAGGGTCATTTTGGGTTATGGCCAAAAAACATGCGAAACCATGTCTCTCAAAACTGGTGAGCGATATCCCTGTACTTTTTTTGTATACTAATATTCGAGACTTGCTTTATTTTCTACATATACATTTGATACGGTTTTACTTGTTTTTATAGCTGAAATCTTCGATTTTCCTTTTTAGCTATGATACCGTAAAATTTTATGAAATACGTTACATAGCTTAATGGCGGTTAAAATATGTTTAGCCGCCTTCTAGCTCAGTAATTTAGGTTATCCAGGATAGATTGTACAAATACAAAAAAGATATATGAAAAACATAACTAAAAGGCGGTTACATGATATAGCCGCTTTTTAGCTATGTATGCCTAGTTAATCTTGTGCAAACAGACATGACTATAAAACGGCCTTACGACCTTAACTGCCTTCTAGTTTAAAATGAGTGAATATGGTGGAATCTAATATACGTTTTGTATCATCAATGCTAGAGAAAAAGGCAGTTAATTGAAGAACAAATAAAAATAACTGCTTTTTTGTTATGGATTGCTATCGAAGTATGTTACTATATCCAATGACTTGGGGAAGTTGCTAAAAACACTGCGAAATTAAACTTAATAAAAACACCATTTATTATGTTAAAATCAATTTTTTTCATACGAAATATAAAAAAAATTATAATAAAGGAACTAATTGCAAGGGTACACTGATAAAATCACAGTTTAAACGCGTAACTATCTATTGCTTAGCTACTAAATAATACCTTTCTTTAAAATTATAAAAACAAAAAGAGATCAATTGCTCATTCTTAAAATATAAGGCAGTCATCAGTAAAAACACTTGGAACTTTAACAAGTAGAATATCAAACATAATCTCAAAATAAAACCGAAAACTTCTGCGGTTAACAGACATACAAAAATACCCTGTGAGTCCTGTGACCCTACTTACATCTATATAAAATTTGCATAACGTTTTACTTAGCATAATAAAAAAGAGAACAATCGTTTACTCTTAACGTATAAGGCAGTCATCAGTCTCATTAATAATTGAGTTTATAATCATTTAAATAACCATACTACTTTAAGACGACTCTGGCAAATCCCTCCAAAATTTTAACTTGTGAGAAGGCATTAATTCTGAATTTTTTTTTAAAATTCCCATTTTCCTTTCTCGATCGATACCTTTGGAATTAACACGTTTGGGTAATGTAACGGCTTTTGGATTTCGTAAATATTTATCATTTAGAAAGCGTAACTGTTGGTATTCGGTGTCCAAGTCTCTTTTATACAATAGATCGAGACAACCTCTTTTAAACCCAACTTGGGAAATGCTCTGCAGATAAACGCGTGGTGTGGAGTTTTGGATCCTTCTATCTGAAATGCAGTTTGGAACATTAATAAAGTCTTCTACTCCCATAGCCTCAACTGTTACTCTGCCTTTATTTGCTGCTCCCACTGCTTCTGAAAAATCTGCAAAATCGTAGATTTTACCTTTCCTTTTCATTGATAGTTCCACTTGGTGATGGAATTGATCAGCACTCATGAAGGTATGGCCGGGTTCAAAATAATATAATGTTATAGTTTCTGTGCCGATCGAGTCACTATTTACAAGGTGAATAAGCATAAAATAGAGCAACCAGTTTTTATTTTGCGCGCTACAGTTGTCGAGCCATATGTGCACATTTTTAATGTCGCGATAATGCAGGAGAAACATAAAAAATGCGCTCATGATGTCCTCTTGTTTTCGCCCTGCGGTAGCATCGTGCCACAAAACGGCTAAAGGTTTATGAGAGGTGGTTATTTTTCCCGGTGGAGCAAATGTCTGATTGTACGCAGACAGTCACAAACAGAATATGATTCTCTTAAATGAGTCCATCCTTGGAAGCATTATAACTTTCTGCAAGTCCGCACTAAAATAGAGGTTGTCTTGGTCCTGTTTACGTTTGTGATCTTCATACATCTTTCTAGCCGCAGTATACTTTTTGTAATGGATTGCAAACTTCTCACAGGTTTCGCAATCTTCTGATATATTGGACAGAATGTCGTGTGAGGTTTCTTTCTTGTGAAATGTGTAGCTTTCACACTCCTCACATTCTTCATTCCCGATTTGTGTAAAAGATATTTTCATATCTTTTACATGAGTCCTATATAATTCGTAGGAAACCTGAAACTGGGGGTGTTGCGCCAAAAAGTCTTTGTGCATAAGCGTAATGTTTAAGTCACTCGGTAAATAGCGTCGTAGCGGAGCATGCTCTCTTCTGTAGTGGGGTGCAAGAGGATGGAATGACTCTACATGTTGAGTGATGATATTTCGATCAAAAGTGAACGTCTTTATGTGTTTTCTGCGAGAATCGATTGGATTTTCATCTGAAATTGAATTGTACAACACTTTGTCATTCGATTTATTAAATCCGAGTGTTGTCAAGAAAAATATTTTACACACTTCTATTCGTGTATCGTCTTTTTTATTTAAATAAAAAGTTCTTTTTGCTGCTCTAACGGGCTGGACATTGTTTATTCTTTTAGGTACGGCTACTGGTGTATTGCATTTTATAAACAATCTTCTTTCATTCCATGTCTTATTCCAGTAATTATCATTCATTTTTTTTCGATCCTCATCTGTAACTAGACTAGTACATATTTCCTACATTTAGAATCACAACCAGATTTTACTAGATATTGCATTTGTTTTTGGTGTTTTTTTTCCAACTTTCGTTCAGCAAGACTAGTGTTGTACTTTTTTCGCTTAGGGGCATTCAAGGTATGGCTATTTAATTCTTCAGCAATAGGTTCAGGTACATTAGTATTTTCTCCGATACAGCTATTGTCAATTATGGTTGAAAGATTTAAATCTATTGTGTTTCTGCGTTTTTTTATTACAGCCTTGTTTTGTTTGTTTATATCAGGTATATCTACTTCAACAGTATTCCTTCGATTAATGATACTTGTACTTTTAAATAAATTTGCATTAGACTTTACATTCCTACTTTTATTTCTTGTTTTGTTTGAGATGATTTCCTCTTCGGATTCAACGCTGTCAGATTCTGGGATATAATATTTATCTAGAACTGAATCGTCGGATCCGCCGAAGTCCTCGTTGTTTCTTGATGGTAAGGAACTGGAGCTCATACATAATTCATCACACATTAAGTTATCTGTTTCTTTCGCATTTGTCTCTGGAAAAGCTTCAAGTAAATCAACAGCATTAGACAACTCGGTAAGCTCAGATTGTGTGGTGATGTTAAATTATTCACTATTCATAAACATGTCTATTTCTTTTACATTTGTGTCTGGAAATGCTTGTTGAAGTATATCAACAGCATTAGAAAACTCGATAGGCTCAGATTGTGTGGTGATGTGTTCGTTAAAGTTAAATTCTACATCACACATTAAGTTGTCTGTTTTTTTTTCACTCGTGTTTGGCCCGCGCCGCGTGCGAAGCGACCAGCTCTTTAGATAAGCACTCTGGCAACTGACTCTGGCCGACGCCGTCGGCCCGACAGGCGAGACAGGGGATAAGGGGACTGCTGCGCGGGGAATGAGTTGCCGCCTTTTAGTTAGGCAATGTCGTATAGCCGCCATTTAATGAAGCAAGGATTTATTTTTATTACTTTTGTTGCTAGATTATAAAACCGTGACGGCCTTTAAGGTATGTATTATGATAAAAAATAATGAAATTTACATACAAAAAGGCGGCTATTAGATTTTAACCGCTTATTTCTTATGTACACACGGATAGACCGCTTTTTAATCTGTGACCTCTTTTGCAGTTGAATATTACGTTTCTAAGCTATAAGTTGGTTAAAGTCCAATAGCCGCTTTTAAGTTGTTGAAAATAAAATAGCCGCTTTTAAGTCTTGCACCGTAACACGTGTTACGTTTAAAAATTGGCAGTTATCAACTTTTAATCGCCTTTAAGATAAGTAAGTGTTAAATAACCGCCTTTTTGGTAGTAATATTCCAAAAAAACTGTATTTAGCCGCTAGCCTCAAGGCTGTATCTCGGTTGTTTTTAAAGATATTGAAACCAAACCTAGATAGATCGATAGCTAATAAGTAGCTGAGTCGCCCTGTATATATAACTCAAAAAGGTCGTATGATCCTTTAGCCGCCTTTTAGATAATGGACGGCAGTATGACACTCTAGTGGTTAAGCCGAATCTAACCACGTATAATTTATCAAAATCAGTTTAACCGTTTAGTAGTTACGAGCGGGCATTGAGTCGGACATATATGTATACAGTACAAACACATTACCCTCATTTAACCCTATTACGAGTATAAGATGAAGGAATAGTACCCACATCTCTTCGTAGTCGATTGTATTGTATTACCAATAACTTAGTGAGATGTTCCTCTATGTAGACGACATGCGAATTGAAAAGTTGCGTGACAAAAAATATATTTTCTTTTTGTTAATATATCTTGCGCTTTGATATTATGTTTTTTTTATGGCATTGAGAAGGCAAACGAGCACACAGGCCACCTGATGGTAAGTGGAAACTGTGACCCATAGACATTCGCATTCACAAGACTGCAAGCCTAAGACTGCAAATGCGTTGCCAACCCTGAGGACTAAGATGGAATGCCTCTGTACTAGTCATTACACCGACTGTCCCATCCCCAAACCGGAACACAACAATGCGAACACTGCTGTTTGGCGGTAGGTTAATGAATAAGATGGTGGTAGCGATCCGGCCAGACCCTGCACAAGGTCCTACCACCGGCATGTTATGAACGAGCATTAAAAAAAGGTGTTAAATATCCAAAACATTCACCCCACAAGGTATACTATGACTTCCCTACCTTTCTGTTTCTGACTTCTGCTTTCCTAAATAAAATGTATTCGAATGTACACTTCGTTTACATAAAAGCAGTAAGCCAAGATGACAGCTGTCACTACCAGAGGTGTTATTCCATCGAGTCGAATCGAATATCAATATAACAACCATTTTATTTCTCTCTAAAATACAAAGTAACAATATGTAGGAATACAAGGCTACCGAGCGGGTGTTACATGAGGAAACCGAATAATTTTGACAGCGTATTCCTGAGGCCGTGAGAAGCAGTAGTTTACGTGACGGTTGCGTAATGCCAATTACGTAGAGTCGCGTAATAGTACATTGTGCATCAAGGGTAGTATGAAGGGAATTACTAACGAGAGTGTTAGAAGCCCGACGCCGAAGGCGGAGGGCTTTTAATGACTCGAGTTAGTATTCCCCTTACTGCCTGTGATACACACAATGGTTTTCATAACATTTGCGAGGAAAAAAACAAAGAGAAAACACTTTAACTCTGCAAAATATAAAGAAATAACTTTTGACGGACGGGAACGTAAATGGAAACGATATTTTTTTTGTGACCACAGATACTGCGTTTAGTTTCGACCTGGATTCGAGCCAGATTTAGCCAATTTGATAAAAATGTATAATTACTAAAATTAATGATAAATGTTGATAATATAAACTTGAAATAGTTATAAAAATAATGAAGTTTAATGAAGCATATAGGTTTTGTGTAATGTAAGTTAGTCTATAGCTAATTTTTAAAGATGAAATTAGAAACCGATTTAATTTTTGGCTGAAAACTAAACCTCCTTAGTCAGAAATTATGTACGAAAGAGTTGCAAATTTTAAAAAGAAAGTCATTACTCCCTAGGGATGACAAACTCGCCATAATTCCCGCGGGAACAATTTAGGCCATTGTCCTTCTGTATACAGGCATGGAATAACACCATTTACGAGCAAGTGTGATGAAAAATACTTTATCTACACACGTATTATAATTACTCTAAGATGAGTTTAGAAGCAGAAAAGCTAATGACCAGCATTACCTGTGGTAGTAGGTGACAGCAATCCATTACGTTACTGTATATTGTACTAAGTAATGAAATCAAATTTGGAACATCTAAAATTAACAGCTGTCATCGCTGTCACCTACTACCACAGGTAATGCTCGTCATTGCCTACGGGTTTTGAACGCATAACAGATAATTAAAGATATGTGTGTAAATAAAAATATTATATGAACCCAGGTCTGGTCATAAGTTTGACATGTCATGTAATTTATACTGCATTATATTGAGTAATAAAATCTGGATCTGAATCTGAATCTGGTCGAGACATGATTTATATTTTTATCATAAGGGGGTTTTGTACACAACTCTATGCTGACAATGCTGTAAAGTGCTTAACATTCCAACGAAAACCTTAAGCACTTTGCGTTGTCATTGTAAACGTCAAACAAAACATCAAGTGACACACATGACAATGACTATGACATTCACAACGACAAGGCTCTAAGTATGCTTAAAAAATTTTTGGGTGACTGTATATACTAAGTAAATCATCATTTTCAATATGTTTTTTGGTTATAATAATATATTATGCCTTTCTTCAATAATGAACATACTTAAATGACACATTTATGAATCAAACTAATTCCTTCTAAAAGTTTTACAATATTCACTAAGAACAACGTAATATCCTAATAAAACCATTCTATCCACGACCTTTCCCTTATGTCATGCTAGAAAACATTGCACCGTTAATAAAAACATACAAAAACCACGTACATACATTTCTGGCGCCACTGTCTACGTAAACCTTTCAAAGTCATACGCAACCTCGTTAGTTCCATTTTCCGCCACCGGTTTCTCAACTTGGCAGCACTACATCACTTTGTTCTGAATACTTTATAAGAAAACTCCGTGATGAGTGGTCCCCGAGTAGAATGCCCCTGATTCGATTGAGGACTTTTATCTTATTCTAGTTTGGGAGCCCTAACGGGAATACACCTTCGTCGTACCGCTGACTTGGACAACAAAACATCGTAACTACAACACGTTTTAATAATGTTAAGTCTTATTATATACACGGTACGGTGTATATTACACTGGCAGATGTTAAGAGTTACGTTGTTATGGTTGGAGTAGCGGAAAATTGTCCTACATTCTTTTGTTTTGTATTTATGCTGCGGTCACCGCTTAAGGTAAGAGAAAGGATTGTTTTTAGAAGTATTTTTTCCTTTTACCAATTTGCTAAATATTTTGTACGTTTTATTGTGTTTCTGGTTTTATGTAAAGGTTAACTCATTTCTACACACGGGGTTTTCGATTTGCAGCTGCTTAGAAAATTTTAACTCCCGGCTAAAATAAGGGGGGATGTGGTAGTCTATATATATATGTCTGCATATAGCACTGCAGTGAAAATATAGGCAGGGATCTCAATTGCGGTGTTCTCTATTGCTATTACTTTTAAAAGATATTTTTTTTTAGGATTAAGTGCAGATAATAATTTGTTCAGAGGTTTCTTAGGAGTAGTCGCCTTAGGTTAATCTGGGCTTTTATTCTACAGAATAAAACTATTATTGCCTTTGTCGTGTAATCGTATTATCTTTTTCATTTAAATTTTATATGTTTAAAGGAAAACCAACAGCCAGGGCTCGGAAACGTTATTCAAAATAACGTTTTAAAAACGTTTCGAACCGTTCTTTGTTAAAAATTTTGTTCGGAACGGAAACGAAAGGAGAACGTTATCAAAAACTGGTTTAATCCACGGGACGCGGCCGCGCGCGGCGTTCCGCTACAAAGCGGCGACAAGCATGAACTTGTTTAGTAATGTTAGATACTACCGAACCCAGCAAATGGAAAAAAACGGTTAAAAACGTTATATGGATCAAAAAATATTTAAATTTCGTTCTTGTTCAAAAACGTTTTCTATATATAACGTTATTTGCGAACGAAACCGAAACAAATCGTTCCTTAGGCATTTAAGACGAAACCGTTTCGAAAAAAATACCGTTTTCCGAGCCCTGCAGCCCTGAGCCCAACAGCTAAGACAAATACATCAGAGACAGCCTACTATTATTATAAATGAGCAAGTTGGTGTGTGTGTTAGTTTGTTACTCCTTCACGCTGCAACGGCTGGACGGATTTGGATGAAATTTCAAATAAAGATAAATGGTTACAAAGGCTACTATTTATCCCAGAAAATTTAAAAATTCTCGAGGGAATCACGACGATTGATTTCCACGCGGACGAAGTCGCGGACAGAAGCTAGTAGGTACATAAATTCAGAAAGCCAATTACACGATCTCACCATTGGCATTGCATAAGTTAAGTTATTTTTATTTATTTATTTTTATTTATTTATTCATTTGCCTTAAATTGTATGTACATACATGAGGTGGTATAATTTTTAGATATAAAATAGGCTCAATACAATTTTACCAGTTCGGTGTAGCATGTTAAGGTACCTAATACTTAAATAATTAAAGAAAAAACATTATTAAAATTAGTAATCAATTTCAGCCATAATATTTTGCGTTATATAATTCGCATAAACTATATGGACTTCATTTAATAAGGTACCTTTTCAAGGAAACCAGGAATTTAGTATTCTGTAAGGACTTAATTTCAAAGTTAATAGAACTGTTATGTTCACTCAAATTAACTGTTTGTAGGCAGGACTCATCGTTGTTATGATAGCCCTAAACTCTTATTTCATCATCATCATCATCATCATCATCATGTCAGCCGAAAGACGTCCACTGCTGGACATAGGCCTCCCCCAAGGCTTTCCACTCAGACCGGTCTTGTGCTTTTCGCATCCACCGCGGTCCCGCGATCCTGACGAGGTCGTCACTCCATCTTGTTGGAGGCCTACCTACAGCTCGTCTTCCGGTCCGCGGACGCCACTCCAGAACCTTCTGACCCCATCGGCCATCAGTCCTGCGGGCAATGTGCCCCGCCCACTGCCACTTCAGTTTAGGTATTCTTCGGGCTATGTCGGTAACCTTAGTTCTACTGCGGACATCATCATTTCACTCTTATTTACTTGAGAGTAATATGGCGGCCGAGTTAAAACCATCACAATAACATGTCAAAATCAATATTATTTTACCGAGTGGAATACAGCCTACATGCGTCACGTTAAACGATACAGATACCAATCGCATTTACCATTCAAAGACCAACCAATCGAATAAATTATCTATAATACGACGTTTGCGTGCTTTTGGTAGACATGCCACTACACTTTACATAGATAATAAATAAATAATGTTGGTTTTTTTTTTATGGCATAGCGAAGGCAACCGAGCACACAGGCCACCTGATGGTAAGTGGAAACTGTGACCCATAGACATTAGCATAAGACTGCAAATGCGTTGCCGACCCTGAGGACTAAGATGGAATGCCTCTATGCTAGTCATTACACCGGCTGTCTTATCCCCAAACCGGAACACAACAATGCGAACACTGCTGTTTGGCGGTAGGTTAATGGATAAGATGGTGGTAGCGATCCGGACGGACCCTGCACAGGGTCCTACCACCCGCAATCCTTTAAAAGCCAATACTTCTTACCCTAGATCAACTGGTGATCGTAAGGTATTCAGTTCAAACCTCCGCAGTCACTTTGTACCTATGAGTTTTTCTAACTTAAGTACATCGATTTATTACGTTGAAGAAAAACCATCTCAAATTCGACACATTAGCGTTTTGACACATTTTCCTGCTCAAGCTACGCTGGAATGTTTTTTTATTTTTATTTTATATTTTATGTTAAATTCATTGTTTTATATCATGCTAGGTTAAGCTTTATAATTGTATAATATCATAAGTAGTATTTAAAAAAAACGACTGACTGTTGAGTTTCTTGCGGCGTTTCTTCTCAGCAGTGGTCTCTTGCGAAGCGCTGGTAGATTTTGACGTGTAAAAGTGCCCGTGCGGCCTACTTACTGAATAAACATCTTTTATCTTTATCTTATCTTTATCATCGGGAGGAAACCTGCACATTAAAACAGCTGAGTGTGCAAGAGGGTAATTGCACAAAAAGATCCTTTAAGGGCTTATATAATATAATTATGTAGGATACAGTGAAAAAACATGATTACCAAGTCACTATAAAACAGAGGGGCTATAATTGCCTAGCGCATACAAAATGAAAACAATTGTTTCACTTTGAAATCGATCGTGATTGCGAGTGCGTTAGACAATAGAACGCCGGTCTAGAAAAAGCAAGCCTTAAAAACCCAACTGCTCTGCTGCTGTTTGTATAATTTCATCAATGTTATCTTAAATATATAAAAGGAGAAACTGACTGACTGACTGACTGACATATCAACGCACAGCCGAAACTACTGTACCTAGAAACTTGAAATTTGGTACAGGTGTTCCTTTCATGATGTAAGTGAGCACTAAGAAAGGATTTTCCGAAAATCGACCCCCAACGGGAAAAAAGGGGAGTACTGGGAAACTAATTCTAAGCGTACGAAGTCGCGGGCGTCCGCTAGTGTATCATATACAGATACAATGAATAAATATAAAAGGAGAAACTGACTGACTGACTGACGGACATATCAACGCACAGCCGAAACTACTGTACCTAGAAACTTGAAATTTGGTACAGGTGTTCCTTTCATGATGTAAGTGAGCACTAAGAAAGGATTTTCCGAAAATCGACCCCCAACGGGAAAAAAGGGGAGTACTGGGAAACTAATTCTAAGCGTACGAAGTCGCGGGCGTCCGCTAGTGTATCATATACAGATACAATGAATAATGTTTGTCCATCGGGAAAACTCGGAAACTCTGACTAGTCCCGAAGTGTCAATCTAAGCGTGTTTTAATTTATATATATTATATAATAAAGCCTTGGCGGAGGCCTATGTCCAGCAGTGGACGTCTTTCGGCTGACATGATGATGATGATGATAATTATTATATTTTATTACTACTTCTTATTATTCTATGAAAATTCTGAGTTTTGACACATTTTTCTGCTCAAGCTACGCTAGAATATATTTTATTTTTTATTTTATGTTAGATTCATTGTTTTATATAATGCTAGCTTAAGCGTTATAATTGTATAATGTCATAAGTAGTATTTAAAAAAACGACTGAGTGTTGAGTTTCTTGCGGCGTTTCTTGTTGTACTGAATATCTTTTATCTTTTTATTAAGTTATTGCCAATTAAAATGGAAAAATAATCAAAATTACTACGAATATTTAAATTGGGTTATAACGACTCTATATAATATAATGCTTAACGGATGCGACTTACCCCTACGGTGTCACGATGGCTACTGAAGTGAAATGAGAAAAGTCAAATACAAATGTATCCGACAAAATACGACAGCAAGACATTATTCATTGTATCTGTATATATTTATTATTTCACATTTAAAAAAATACCCAGTGACGAATGCGATGCTAACACGAATCTAACGACTAATATATCTTGCGGCTATTGCCTCAAATAAACGTAAATGTAATCAGCTTCATGCATTGATTTTTCTATAAGAAAACCCGTACGTTTGACGACACGCTGGCCTAGTGACCCTGCCTCCGAAGCTAGCGGTCCTGGGTTCAAATCCCGTTAAGGGCAGATATTTGTGTGATGAGCAGACATATTTATTCCTTAGTCATGGATGTTTTCTATGTATTTAAGTATATATCTCTCTATAGTATTTATATCGTTGTCAAGTTAGTACCCATAGTACAAGCCTAGAGCTTAGTTTGGGACCCTGACATTTATTATTTATTTACTATACGAAAGCCATACGGAACCTCTTAACGTAGGCTGTCATATAGTAAGTATTAGTGAGTTGGAACGGGGTGCCAGCCGTGGTGACGGGAATCCATTTTTAGGGGTTGCCTTTTACTGAGCTTACTGTCAGAGTTTACGGACAAACAACCACAAATAAATAAATATCTGACAACAATCTTACACGAATTGATCTAGTCAATAACTGAATTTTAGGTTACTATACAAATAATATTCACATCTATATTGTTTTGCCTAAAATCATTTGCTTATAACTCACATCGGGTAATTCAAATAATCTAAAATAACATGTCACATTCACATAACAAACAGAAACTCACGCCTCCGTTCCCAGAGTGGGGTAGGCTACAGAATTAACAACACTAAAACCTTGTGGATAATTCTGTAACCACATTTTGCACAATTAGGCACATTCTGTCTATAATATTGAAATCTGTAACATTCACATTAAAATATGTAAATGTCATCACCACTTTCTGTAATATTACAAAACTTAACGTAAAAATAATGTAATTTGAAAAAGATCCAAGACACAGGACTAAATTCGAACCCACTTCCAACATACATACGTATACATCAAACCTCTTTCTTGAACCGAATAATAATAGCAATAGTTTAAAGTTTATTTCCATTAAAAAGTAAAAACAACACGCAATTCCCACGTGTTAAAACATATTTTAAACGTATCCATGTGCAAACATCACATATTTTTACAAAGTTACCCAAAACTTTTGACAGTCGCTTCCCTCCCAAAGCGTAAATATTGTACAACCTTCCCACCCCTGTGTCTCACTCGTCAAAGTCCCCCCCTCATAAAGATTAAGTAAATGGTTACTTTAAGGGGTTAAATGTTGGCGGGATCTCTGGAAATTCCCGGCCAGGGTGTATCGATTTGTAAAGGTTAGACATGCTGATAGCCAATGGAAAAAGGTTGTATAAGAGTGACGTTTAGTTGCGAATGATGCCTTTAGCTTTAGTTGGTATGGCGTTCAGCATTGCTTGTCAAGTCTTCGAAGTGTTATAGGTTATTAAGGGTTTTTGACCAGAATATTACATTTTGAAAGCTGGAGGTCAGACTTAAGACGTAATCGTAGTCTTTGTTAAGATCAACGCTGACTACTTCACTAAAAAGTCCTCCCTAAAAAATAATTTGAGGGAAAAGTACAAATACAATCTATTGTGTCCAAAAGCCAATAACTTAATTTACTATAAAAGCACGTTTATTACTGGGATACGTGATTTTGATGCCCTGCCCAGTGATTTAAAAATGTTAGAGGGCAATTACTTTAAGTTTAAGTTAAAAAGATGGCTTATCAATAATGTATTTTATGATCTAAACGAATTCTTTGGCCATGATATATGTATAAATTATTAAATTCGTATGTTTTTAGACTTAATCACAATAACTGTATGCTCGCAATGGGCAAGTCTGTTGATGCTATTGTTATTTTATTTTCAATCTTTTGTACACAGTTTACAATTAATAAATACTTACTTACTTACTTACTTAGAAGTGGTAGATAAGAGGATAGTGAAGTTAATAAAAAATACATACACAATGCATAACGTTTCTCTCCCATTAAACCTATTCAGAATGTTACGATTTTTTTAAATCTTGCAGATATTTAAATACTAGGTATGTACGTTTACCTTACCATGAAAATATTTAGGATAAACAAAAAAAAATGGAAACGTACAGACATAATTTTCATAATAACTATAACATATTCAGAAATCGTATCGTATCGTTTTAGAGGGTGGGAATCGTTATGAACCAGGGCTAAATATACGGAATTTTTCGTCAGTTACGCTATTTTAGCGTCGGGTCACAATCCTCGTTTGTTTCCTAATAAGAAAGTATACATTGTTAATATTACTAACTCCTGCCCGCGACTTCGTCCGCGTAGACTTTAATTATCGTTATTCCTTCGGGAACTTTTAAATTTTCCGTTAGTTTAAATTGCAATGAGTTTTGATTACCTGGGGCTCTATTCTACTCGGTAAAGCAATATCGCTTTTGATCTGTTATCGTTTTGTCAACGTTATGATATCTCTTATTTACTTGACAGTAATGTTAAAAGGAATATGTTTTTACCCAGCAGAATTAAGGCCGAGGTTAATTGTAAGATGGTAGTAGAATTAATACTGTTAAAAAAATAGTTAGTTATCACAATCTTCGAAATACAGTTATGTTATTTGTGCTAGCAGAAACCAAAAAAGAAACCAAACTGTGAAAAATTTACCTTAGGAAAAATATTTAAAGGTAGCTTAGCTTTTGAGCATCTTAGAGTTTTTCCTAAGTGTTTATGAATTCAGCATGCTAAAATAAAACCTTTTAAATATTTCATTACCCTAGTTCTTCGTACCTAGTAGATAAGAATACTGACTTTGTGCAAGTTTTCCTTTTCACCCGACTACTGCAAAGCCCAAAAGGAAGGTTATGTGTTTGTCTTGTATATATGTGCGACTCAATGTCCGCTCGTAACTACTAAACGGCTACATAAATTTTAATAAATTATACGTCGTTAGATTTGAGTTAATC
Source organism: Acleris sparsana (assembly GCA_923062465.1). Classification (NCBI taxonomy): domain Eukaryota; kingdom Metazoa; phylum Arthropoda; class Insecta; order Lepidoptera; family Tortricidae; genus Acleris; species Acleris sparsana. The sequence continues at coordinate 1,860,273 of OV281307.1, forward strand.
ACTACGGTGTCATAGGCTATATTAAATGTATTTAAATGTAAAATTGGCGAAATAAAAAATAAATACATGATAAGTAACATTACTTTGACGACATTATCGAAACAGCTGTGGGGTTTTTTAAAGCTTTGTTTTTGTTAGACTTTTTTTACTGATTCTTTTTTTCTTCAAATCGCGCGTACCTACTTATTTTTAATATTTTAATTTGTAATTAAATTTTGTCAAGTATTATTTTTTAAGACAAACACCATAGAGCTAAGTTGACTCACTAATTATATAAAAAATAGAGCTATCTTCAAAAAAAAAATTCAACTACAAAAGCTGAAAAGTCTTAACACAAAGTAGCCAAAGTATGAACAGACTCTCACTCCGTTGCCCTAAGGTTCAAAGTGTACAAGTTCTTGGTCGACTTACATTGTTGTAACAGCATACATACATTTCACGTTCGAGTAAGGAGCTCCCACTCAAAAGGCATTTCCAGTACTTTAAGAACGGTACCGATAGAACGCTAACTGGGACCCAGCGAAGTTGGTGCAGGATATTCTTGTTCACTTTGTCGGGAATACGGGAGTCCTTAGGTTTAAGGAGGTTCTAGTTATCTTACAAATATCTAGGTTAGTAGCGCAAGCAATCTAACCCCCTACTAATAAACGTTGAGTAGTTAAACCCCGCTTTGTTTTGACAGATAAGGACAAAGCATGGTTTAGCTACACAACCGTTATTCAACGTTTATTAGTAAGGAGGTTAGATTTGACTTATTTAAGCTAGCAAGCAAGCATTTCTTATGTCATCTAATTTTGTTGAAAATGATTATTTAGTTATTCACGTTAAGGGACGTTTTCTTAGGCTTGAAAAAGAAGCATGGCCCAGGTACCGTTTTAACGATAGAACATAAACAATTCTAACCGACGTGTTAAAGTTAATCACTGTCAGAGAGCGCATAATCGTATATATTGTGTAAATACTTGGCAATATAACGATCTTAGTAAAATGTTTGTTTTGCAACTTATTTAAGCTAGCTATGCCGAAAAGCAACTTAATTAGGTTTCAACTACCATTTTAGCTAGTTTAAAAATCACTAGTTTCAAGGGACACAAAGTTTTATAAGTGATTTAATTTTTAATACCCCGTTTTCCAACTAAATTCGTGTTACTAACGTGCCAGCATCCTAATAATCAAACTTGCACAAACTTCATAGTGCATCGGGTAAATTGCCTTCGAAATTCAAAATTTACCGGACATTGTTCTGCATCGCTCGCGGGGCGTTCTGATTTTCAAATTTACGGGGTAGTTATGCAACGTTGTAACGGTTGAATTAACGCTCTAAGTAGACTAGGGGTGTCACAATTTGGAATATAATGGCTGTTTTTTTATTATACTAAAAAAAAAACATGGGATTTTAGGTGTTTGATGGTGATAATGCTTTTTGTCATTCATAGGTGCATTATATTATGCCTAAATAGAAGAATAAGGAACTTTGACTTTGGCTTTGCCTTTGATAAGTTAATCACGTTTTTAATAACGCATTAAAAAATGAAATGATCGTAAGTAGGTGGCGTACTTATTAAAAATATTATAGATATGTGAATGCTGCATTGTTGACTTAATACAATGTTAACATGTTTTGAGTTCATATTGATATTATATTATAATAATCAATATTTGATTGGTTGGTATAGATTATCTTATTTTTCTTGCACGTGTACAATAAAAAAAGGGACGAAAGAAATATAATCAGTAAATCGACACTAAACTTAACTAAAAATCATGAATTGAAGAATAAAAATACCTTTCCATAATAATATCGTTTCTTTTGCATTATAAGTTGAAACTTATCTTATCTACCCTCGCAGCAAATGTTAGTATACCATAAATTCCAAGAGTAATGAACAGACGAAGAAATATAGCAAAACAAACAAGTTAGAAAGGGAAAACAAAACATTTGTATTGGCACAGCGGCACAGATAGTAATACGGCGGCAGTAAGTTAATAGAATGACCGTTATTGATTGGATGAAGATACACTCAGGAGCAAGTCACTTTCTATGGTAATTCAATACAAAGTGACCCGTTTTCAGTGCCCTTGACTATATTTCCTTGTCTCTGGTGCTGTACTTAAACGCAGAGAAATGTTTAGTTAATTGTGACGGTAAAACTGTTTGCTGTTGGATATCATTAAAGCAACATTAAATAAGTTTTTTTTAAAAATAAATCCCTTATGAATGTAGATTTTTTAAAGAATAAACAATTGACTTAATGTTATTTCAGTAAAAATAGGGTGTTAAAAAATCGAGATAATTGTCTCGAAAAAGGTCTCCAAGAACCTTTAAACGATCCTACTGTGTTCCTAGAGTGGTAACTTTGCTCCGACTAAAAAAGTATTTTAGGTTGTATTTGGCAACCCTATTTTTTATACTGCAACATCAGTTCCATTGACTGTCTAAAGTTTAAATATTTTGACACTATAATAAAAGTTATGTTATAAATTGCTCTACTGCAGAAAATACCTCTAGAGGTGAATTTAAGGCGAGGTCTTCTTTGAGGAAAGTTTCCTTGTTCACAATACTTTGCTCCAAAAGCTAAGTTAAAATAAATCGAAAATGTTACCAAAGTACGGGCTAAAAGAAAGGTAAATAGTATTGCTATCTGATAAAATAATTAACAATGGGGACTTTTTTTAAAGGGTGATCTGAAAAATACATGTTTCAGGGTTGTCGCAAAAGCAAAAAAAAAGCTTTGCTTTCCGCTTTGGATCGGAATGACGTCATTTTGTTTACAATCGCGTTTTGTTTTTTACAGTCTAGCATTAGCTGTGACGTAGACTAGACCATGTGGCATTTAAGCTCTTTAGCCATCAGCGGAAATTTGTTATTTATGTTCGCGCCAAAAAAGAACAAAAAAATAAGACTTTCGAGACAAACCTCTATTATTCCCTACGGCATGTTTTTTTAAATTTTTTTAAGTTGCTATTATCATTTACCAGTAGGCATATAACTGCATATGTCTTTTTTTATGGCATTAAGAAGGCAAACGAGCACACAGGCCACCTGATGGTAAGTGGAAACTGTGACCCAATAGACATTCGCATTCATAAGACTGCAAGCCCAAGACTGCAAATGCGTTACCAACCCTGAAGACTAAGATGAAATGCCACTATGCTAGTCATTACACCGACTGTCCCAGCCCCAAACCGGAACACAACAATGCGAACACTGCTGTTTGGCGGTAGGTTAATCGATAAGATGGTGGTAGCGATCCGGACGGACCCTGCACAAGGTCCTACCACCTATTCAAGGTCCTAATTATGTTGTCATACATTTTTTATAAGTAGAGAAAATGGAGCAAAGTAAAACCTTTTTACGATACGGTAAGTAAGCTAATCGTCCCAACCCTAATTCCAAATTCAAATCAAATCTCTCGCGGACGCCATTGGCTCCAAACAACGATAATTACCATTCGCGGGGTGTTGATTGGTCGAAATTAAATTCATACGCGTCATAATGCGATACCGTGCATTCGTGAATGTGACACACAGCTGCATTGATTTTGATGGTTGCGACAGTCATTACAATGATTTATTTCTATCGCTATGCGGATTACCATTACAGTAAATTAATTGTTGACATAGGAAATGATCATTCAAATTTATACTCTTATTTCTATAAGTATACAAGAGGACTGAAAAAAAATATAATAATAATTGGGATATAGATTTTAATTTATCCCATAAAAATAGCCTTTCTTCCGCGACTATAAACAATTAATAAATTAATTTAAAAAGAAAAAAATACTATCGCCTGACAGGATTACCCAAGTTTATTTTTATTTTTATAAACAACCTTCTTTTCTTTTTACGTTATATATGTTATAAAGAGTTGCAGTTATTTTTAAAAGCTACTTTATTATATCCTCCTATCCTAAATACTTAAAAAAAATTCAAGATAATAAAACGTCAGATGTATTATAAAATACGCCAAAAAACAATGTATATTTCAAACCATCTAACCCTTTATACAATTTCATTACAATGTAAGCCCGAGAATCCCTGTAGGCTAAAAAACTCCAATAAACTTTCTTTTACAGAATAAACAAACTGTGTAACGAGAAAAGTTGTCAATTTAAAATTGAGCAACGAAAATGGGGGTACATCCGTTGATAAAATACCGGGGAAGCCTGGAGTTAGATTAACCTTTTGGGGCCCATAACCTATACATCATATAGATGTATAGCTTATGGGCCCTTTACTTGAACGAACCAAATACAGGGGTTTGTTATTGGTAGTCTGTGTAATTAGTTTCTCTTGTAACTCCCACGTGAAATTTTTTATTTAGTTTGGTAAACAGATAAACCGATTTTAAAGTGGTGTTTGTAGTTGGCTATTGTATGTCTTTTCCAATCACGGGACTATGGGAGTCCCGGACCTTTGGAAGGCGTACATGGAGCCGAAGCCAACACGCAGAGGCCCTTTAGACAAGTTTAATTTAGTAAAGTTATGGGACACCAACCGGCGATTGTCCCTGAGTTCAAACTATAGAAGTATGCTCCCACGGACAACCACCGGTTAGTGTAAGACTATTGCGCCTGCCTGGCCAATGCTAATTCCTTTGGTTTAAATAATAATTATTGTTATTATTATCTATGTAATAAGTCACTTATTTAATCGCGTACATAAAGAACTGCTATAATACTTACAATCCAATTGACATTGCACGGTTACGACAGCGTAGGTAAATTAAAGTCATCGGGACGACGTGAATTAAATTCATTATGCCATCATTAACAGTATCATAATGCCACTCATTGTGTAACCAATGCTGTACATAGTGATAATAAATCAGTGGTCCTAGATTCAAATCATTGAGAGATCGCTATCGTTATCGAAAATGTTTATAATTAATGTAAGTTGCCGGACGGTCGCGTCAAGCTCTTAGGGTAAAGTCACCAGTGGTCAGCCAGAGACCAGTAGTCGCCCTTATATGAGTGAGTGCGAAGAGTGGGAAATATATCTTTCGTACTCTTCCCACTCATACAAAGTATAGACAGAGGCCGACTACCAGGTCTATGGCTGACCACTGGTGACTTTACCCTATGTCAATTCCATACATTTAGACAGTTCACGTTAACGTTAAGCATCTTTTTTGAGCTTCAGAGGTGTTATCCCGTTATAAACGGCTTTGTAAAACAGTCGATCGACTGAGCGAAGTCATACGAGCGGGCTCACTTGACGGGTAAAGCTACCAAATTGAGAACCCACGTCCTTATATGTTTGATATTACGTTCTGTCTAACCGAACAACTTAATCTAGCAGGTTAATAATCCATCCGTCGAGTTAAATAGCGAGTTGTTTAAATACAAACTTTTTATTTGTACATAACATTGTTGTTTAAGAGAATCTTTCTTACCTGGAATGGGCGTTGCTAAGGTAATGACAGTTCTGTAATAACCATAGTGTTGCTTTAATGGTGATGCTTTTAACAAATATTAGTTATATTGTAAATATTAAAGAAATATGTTGAATTACGCAAAATCTTAAAGCTTACGGACTAGGTGAATTTATGTGAGATTATACTTGTTTGTTTGAATTTAATTTTGATGAGAACTGTGCCATTATTGGATACAATCTTTCTCATTTAGAATACATATTGGTTGGATAAAAAAATGGCAAATTATAAACAAACAGATGCCGCAGTAACGTAAATCTGCTGCCGAAGTCTTCGCTTACACTGCCGATTTTTAATAAATATTATAATTACCTTATAAATTCCCGAGCTTGCTGTTTGCTCGCCGCCGGGGTCCAAGCGCCGTTAATTTTAATGGATAATTAATACCCGTCTTAAAAAATAATTGGTTATTTTTTAAGATGGGGATTAGCCGCTTTTGCGGAATTTATTGCCGTTTTAAAACTTAAGTGACGTAACTGCATTTTTTCATACTCACCCGTATTTAAAAGAATGTAAGAGCGTGAACGTTCTTTTGTTAAAACGCACCTTAAAATGCTGAATTAATTTTAGCTGGTGGCTAAAATTAGGGTGTTGAAGGTAATCAAGTTCGATCCAAAATGGCCGCCGTGCCTATGAGTTCAACCTTTAACTTGGTAAAGGAAAACACTTCACTTGAATCTCTTTAATAATTTACTTCTCAATTGCCTCGGGTTTGAGACTATAATTTGAATTGGTATGACAGGTGTCAAAATTGAATACTTATTTCTCTTAACTGTAAGAGTTGAGAGGCCATTTGCAACGTCAAAAGATGGCGGATGTATAATTTGTTTTAGTTTTTATTTTTGTGTATTTAGATGTTCAAAGTTCATTTTTGTTAGTGATTTGTACTTTTAATGCCTTTGTGTTGTACAGTGATAGAGGACTTGGACTTATTTCGTGTATCCTGGCATTTTACTTCTCGTTTCAAGTGGACTCGCAGTGGTACAGAGGTTAAAACTATCTTGGCCTCTGTCCTACATTTCACCGTACAACGTTGCCACCAATCTTCCTAGAGAAGATTGGAGTGTGTTTTATTACTATATTGATTTATACTTAAATATATACTTGACACTGGCGAAATCACTCCATAGTGGAAACGCCATATTCCTGCGGTAGTAGCTGTTCAAGTCACCGCGGCGCAAAAATAAAAAACTGTAAGAGTTGACTTGACAGAAGCCCGTGGAGCTAATCCTATGTGCTTCAGTTTAGTCCACAAGAGTAAATACTCTTTATACGAACCACTGCCCTCCTCGAGTGTGACATCCAGTCCCCAGTGAGACCATTTGCGTGTAATGAGTATCATTCGGCGCGAATATCGAGTGGTGCGTAAGCTTTGTGATGCTCGGTTCAACGTCCACAGCACTCGAACGTTCACGCGAATGCTCTCAGTGGGAACGCTCATTTTGAGGAACAAGTTCACGGATATCACACGTGAGGGCAATTGTTCGGTTTGAGGTTAGCTCCGCGCGCTTCTGTCAAAAAATGACCTAAAAAGAGTCCTAAGTATAAACACTGTGTATAATAAAAAAACTTTAGTGACACAACTAAGTACCTAACTTTAAACGACCATTCTTCTAAACCAGAAGATTCATGAAACCCTCAATTTGATAGGTACAGATAAATGGGCGTAAAAACTTCCCAGGGCGAAAGAAGTTCGCGCTGGCTGACACTTTGTTAATTACCGTGTTGACCCACTGTGCACGGCTCAAGGCGTTGGCACAGTGGGCTGTTTTTATAACTAATTGTTAAGTGTAATTAAAAATAGTTAATGACGTTACTTGTTTCCAGCTCGTTAATTAAAATGCTTCAAACTTAATACTTAAATAGTTTCTATCAAAAAAAAAATTTTGGCACAAGCTTTTGTGGCTGACTACTTTTGTAAAGTCATTATCCTGCTTATTAAGATCAAAGTAATGAGTCCTAACACGGTGAGTCTACATTAAGTATAGCAGAGATCCTTGCGCCACCTTCCGACTCCATCATCAGATCAGCACTTTGATACCTTATTAATATGTGGTCAAAATTTCATCTAATTATATTACCAGGAACTGGTTCAAAATGGACTTAATTTTTTTGACAACTTACAAACAAGCTTACAATACAGCTTGTAAAAAATACTTTATTTACCAAAACGAGTTAAAGGGCACATTAACTGTGACCTCCGCACTAGGCTGGGCCGGTCTCATGGGACCGTTGTCATCCATTAGAAATATATATTATTATCATCCATATTCTCGCTAAAGGTATATCATTACAGGTCTAATCTTTGCGTGTGTGTGTAAGTGGGTGAGCTTCAATTAGTTTAAAAACATTTTGCACCATTTCGTTTAACTACCTACGAAATTCATTTATCATAACAACATTATGTATAAATAACATTCATATTAAGAAATATTAATAAAAATAATAAAACATTTACAATACTGATTAGATGACAATAATAATTATCATTTTACATGATTTATATCAAACGAATTATAAGGTAATTTGATAAATTAGGAGCTCTTATTCCGCGAAGCGCCTCCTATACGCGGAATAAGAGCTCCGCATTGCGGAGCTCCGTCGACTTTGTCACACGGTTCTTAAAATTTTTCAAATATTATGCTCTCCGTGCTTGCATCTAATATACATTATGCATGTTAAACATTGTATAAGGTGATTAATATACTATTTGTATGTTATGCAACTACGGATTATGGGAATAATCATTTTGATTAGGTCTTCTATATACCATTTTGCCTTCTTTGCACTTTAAAAAAAAACTGCATTCTCTAGACATCAATCTAAAGATTGCAATCCCAAAACCGCAAATGCGTTCCCAACCGTGAGCTCTGAGATGGAATATATCTACGCTAGAATTCCACCGGTTATCCCCACACCTATATATAGATGGTTGTAGCGGTCCGAACGGACCTGCACAAGGTTTCTATTTATCTGACTTTAGAACTGATCTATAAGCTGAGTGAGAACGAAAGATAAATCCGATATTACCCGACGAAATACGATGTCGTATAATGTCATACATACGAAAAAGTGACGTCATTTTGATTACAAAACAAAGAAATGCTTATAATCAATCAAGAATAACAATAGCAATGCGTTATCCTTAATTATGCTCCAAATTATCTTAAAGATATAACTATTTGGGGCTCTTCATTACGTTGCTGTTTACACAGACCGTTGTTTTACTCTTTACCGCGATAACTTTGATTTCGCTGTCGAATTCGTTGGCGAAATATATCTAGTAATATTCGGGATTAAAAAGGTAACACAATAATGCGTCAATATTGATGCGATTATAAAACAAACCCAAAAAAACCCTAGAATTTATAATAAATTACACGAATCAATTCAGAAAAGGAATGAATTAAACACATTGGGAAATCAATTGAAACATCTAGTGATTTGGTACTTGATAAAAAAAAGATAAAAGATGTTTATTGCACATTCAGCTGTTTTAATGTGCAGGTTTCCTCCCGATGATAAAGATAAGATAAAGATAAAAGATATTTATTCAGTAAGTAGGCCGCACGGGCACTTTTACACGTCAAAATCTTCCAGCGCTTCGCAAGAGACCACTGCTGAGAAGAAACGCCGCAAGAAACTCAACATTCAGTCGTTTTTTTAAATACTAGTTATGATATTATACAATTATAAAGCTTAACCTAGCATTATATAAAACAATGAATCTAATATAAAATAAAATAAACATATATATTCAAGCGTAGCTTGAGCAAGAAATGTGTAGTAGTAATAAAAAATATATGTTTAAAAACTTATACTAACCTATGACAGTGCAAGACAACCACATACCAAGTTTCGATACATTCTCCTACAGATACCGTGTCCCCTAGACAATATACAATATTTACATACATTTTTCATGAATTTATTATTAAGTTATTTAGGTGTTTAGCTTAGTTCAGGCCAAGCATTTTTATCTGTTAGATAGTCCTCGACCCTATAGCAAGCTTTTGACATCAACGACTTTTTCAAGTAAGTTAAAAGTACTGGAAATGGTAACTTTAAAACTGCGTTCTTGTTCAATGAATACCTTAATGACTAATTTCAAATGTAGGTACAGTGAGTCCTCCCCTCCCTAATACTGCAGTACCCTTTAGGGTTTATAGTGAACTGTGAAAATATACTGGCTATTATTTTACCAAGATCTTTGTAACATTATGATTTGGCAATAAATAACTGATTTCTGAAAAATAACAAACGAGCCACTGTGAACCCCTCGTATGCGGGAGGTCAAAAAGTACCATGTTCTAGTCTCTTCAGATTACGATATATTCCATAAAATTAGGCTTAAAAAAATACAAAAATATATCCAAATTTTGAGCAAGGATCCGTGCCTCAGCAACCGAGGGGTCAAGAGGCCAACTATAGCGTCACGCTCCCACAAGAACGGAAAGGGATGGCTTTATGTGCTTACGCGCGAAAAATGTGGATGGCAGCGACTAATTCAATTAATTGCTGTTTATTTTAAAACCACAAAATTTATTGAATAAATGTTTTGACAGGATTAAGAAGTTACAAATACTCAAGTAATGAATTGAAAATCATCGTTAAAGATGCGTTTCGAAGATTCAACCAAAAACATAAAAAAGGTGTCATTTTTGAAAAATAAAACAATCGACGACTAAGCAAATATAATTTGGTTTAATATATCCAAAGAACAAATACAAAGGCGTTATGGTTAGGTTAGGTTAGTTTTTTTTTTGTAACTTGTTGGGCAGTTAGGTATGCTCAAATCGACTTGTCACTAAACGGTGTATAAACTGACAGAGAATACCATTGTAGCCCTCCGTCAAGAAAGTGCTAAGTCACGGCCAATAGTCGGAAGCATGGTGCCCGGCCACCGCTGGACTTAATGACTTCCCAAATAACTTGTTATTTGGAATACAATTTCGGATGATAGTTAGGAGCTGACGCAGGTTTCGACATGTTTAAGAGGCTGTTTCAAAGCCAAATTACTACGAAATACATAGATAACACAGAATGTTAAAGTTAAAATTAATAAAATAATGGGCAGCGTATCAGCTTTGTAAAAAACCCAGAAGAATCTACACTACTATATAAGAAGTCATGCCACATTGATAATGTTTCAAATTGTAACAAGCTGTTATATAAACGACTTTATCTGCCTTTGTTTGTAAACAAAATATAGATGAACCGGAAACAGAACACCCCTTGCATGAAACATCTTGAAAATTATCTTTGAAAGATAAACGAATGGGAGCACGGATGAAATGTAGAGGATTCTTCATTTAGTTTCTATCCAATACTTCGTAACACTGTAGTGGAATAGACTAGGTTAGCCCGCTTAGTATTCGGAGCGGCGGCGGAGTGGGTCTTTGCATCTTTGATAATCCTGCTGTGAACAGGGAGGAAACTAACAGAATGAAACCTGTGGAACTAATTTTGGAAATCTTGTACAATAGGGGTGTTGACTTTAGTCAAGATGAATTATTTTGCACAAACCGTGATGACCATAAAGCTGTCACAGACTAAATCAGGGACATTTTTGCAACCTTGATGATGTTTAAATAAATGATAATAAGGCTGAAATCGTCAGTAGCACCGCTGTGTTATCACAAAACTGCAGCGTGCTATAATTTCATGTAAAATTCCATACTAGCCATTGTTTTGATACTTCCTAAAAAGTCAACTAGCCTCTCCTAAGTATGAATACACGATAAATTGGTAATTCTCTTACATCGATTCGCATCGTTAGTCGATCATTTAATTACAAGGTTGCCCCGCGCGCGGAGCTGCTTTGTCGACGTGATCCCACCACTAAGGTGGAATGCCTCTATGCTAGTCATTACACTTGATTGTCTTATCCCTAAACTGGAACACAACAATGCATATGCTGTTTGGCGGTAGGTTAATGGATAAGATGGTGGTAGCAATCCGAACGGACCCTGCACAAGGTCCTACCACTCGCATTACATTAGATTTATTTACATAATTATATTTGTGTTTTTTACCGCTAAGTATACGCTTTAGGTTTGTCGGTTTTCTCAACTCCAGAAAAGTTTTAGGTCTTCGAAAACACCTTAAAATTTTACCACTCTGCGTGTAATTGAATTTATGAATTCAACTAATTTGCTTACAAATCCGATTCTTTTCTCTGTGTGCTCCTTCTTTCTCCGGCGTTGTTTCCCTTATTCAACCAGAATTTGGATACAACAAACCGATGGAATCCTTAATTCTGTTATTTCGCCTTTTTCATATTGATGAAGGCGAATTTTGAATATTACCATCAGAATGCGTAATGTATGCGATTGTCTTGAGTGGGGTGCGGGATTTTTTGTCCTGCTAATGTAAAAATAAAGTGTTTACGTACATTTATTATTTATGTGTAGATTGGGTTGGAATTTTTAGGTATAAAAGTTTTACGCGTTGCTATGTTTTTTATAATGAATGGTTATTTGTTTTAGGTTGTTTGTTTGTTCTAATTGCTACTTTAATGTTAATTAAGTGAGCTTCCTATTCCACTATTAATAGCCGTATGACTGTGGACTCTGTCTACACTTCTACTGGTGTTTGTTCTCCAAACTTTTACTCGCTAACGGCAATGATATAGTATTTGCGTAAGATTTATTTTATCAGATATTAAATTTACAAAAAATGATTCTTTTTAAAACGACCTTTTATCAAACGCTCAGTCGTTTACTGGGCGGGTAACTCAGAAACCAAGAACTCAGAATCGCTCAAAGGTTAACTTGATGATATTTTTAAGGGATAAGTTCGCCTTTGTATGTCTTTTTAGGGTTCCGTACACTATTACTCACACTCCGCTGTCCGTCCGTCTGTCACCAGGTTGTATCTCATGAACCGTGAGAGCTAGCCAGTTGAAATTTTCACAGAACATGTATTTCTGTGGCCGCTATACTCGTTACAACAAATACTAAAATAAGAAAAAAAAACAAAATAAGGGGCTCACATACAACAAACGTGATTTTTTTGCCGTTTTTTGCTCGTTTTTGTATATTCACCTCAAAAATAAATAAATAAATTAAAATTAAATAAATATTTAAAGGGGCTCCCATACGATATATGTGTTTTTTTTTGCCGTTCTTTGCTAATGTTGTATAGATAATGGTACGGAACCATTCGTGCTTGTTTATTATTTTCCCATTTGTACAAAGTATTAAAATACATACGTACGTACAACTAAAACTCGCTGGTTAATATTTGGTGCGACCAGTTCGAGAACGAGTGGTTTAACGGCCGAATAGATTTTAACATTTGCCAATACAAAATGTGTTCATTCCGAGAAGTAAGCCTATCGGTTCGCGTATTGAATATAGGGTTTAGCCATAAGAGAATCACCTGACCTATGTAGCCTCTTTTGTGTTCCTCTGCCGGGCAGGAAGGAAGAAGTTGGGGAAAGTGGGGGAAGTGGGGGAAGGTGAGCCTTCACTGGCCCCCTCAGCTCGAATTTACTCCAGTTGTTAGCGTTAACTGAATTCATCTCTCCATTTTTACCGGACTGAACTGGATTAATCAATATCATCTTTATTTATATCTAAATTAGAAAATCACAGAAACATACGCAAAACGATCAGATTCTAAGATATAAAAGGAATCTTTGTCCAGAGTGGCTACACTCGTATGCCTTCTCAAAAAACAAAAAAAAGATTTCAATTCTATTAAAAAAACAATTTAATGACTAATGTTTCCACAGTCAAACAGTTCAACAACTATGAAAAACAAAATGGCGACACCTTTAACAACCGCCATCTTGAATTTAAAAATGCATTTAATTACAAATACGTAAGCAGAATAAAAAACCCTGCGTGATTTCTATTATATTAAATTCATTTTAATAAGATTATCCGCAAAATCCTGAAAGTCTAGAAACGATTGAATTGAAGTTATCAACCTATATTTACGTATAGAAACTAATCCGTCCGTCTGTAAGTTTCCGTCCGAATGGCTCCTTTCAAACTAAGCTTGGCTATCGGGGATTGTGGCTCAAACTATAATCTACAGCGACGAAGACTTCTATGGATATTAGGTATCATATCAGAGACAAAGTTAAGATGTAGGTAGAGATCAAAATGGCGTTGTGACTTTTCTTCGATATTGTATTTTTTATGAACCCCCTGTATGTTATGTACTTATGTAGTACATTTGAGCTTGATAAAAAGCAGAACAATAATTTACATTTGGTTTTGAAATACAGAGTGACTCGTAAGTCGTGAACCCAAATATGTTTTTCTGGCTCTTTCCCGTTACTTTAAGCACTCGTTACGTAACATTATGCATTTAAATTTGCCGAGTCTCATGGTGACCCTACTTCTTATGATGAACTGTCAGACTCATACATAACTCGTCTAGTAAAATAGGGTGACCACACGGTAATTTTTATTCGTTTCTGAAATGAAGTTTTACTTCAACATAGTTTATTGTTGGTTTTTGGAGTTAATGCACTGAATTCTCCTTGAAATGCTGCGTTTGATACAATACTTTTGGTTCACGACTTAGGAGTCACCCTGTATATTACTAAAGATTTTCTCATAACCGAAGTATTATTTTATTCATGATTGCATACACACCCGAATTCACAAACGTCACTCACTCACGAACACACAGGGTGGTTCAAATCGTCTCATAAACAAAAATACGGTCAAAAAGGACCAGTCACAAAGCAGTATTGAGCGTAGTGCGTTTACTCAGTGAAGGATCCCTTAAGTATTGTTTGTGAATTCGGTTGACAGTTTCACGTTATTAATTTGTTAAGCCTAATATCCTCGTGTATTATAAATTGTTAGTACAAAACCGAGCTAGAGCATTTTGGACTATTACCGTTAACTACAAACACAAATTAAAAAACTAGTCAAGTGCGAGTCGGACTCGCGCACTTAGGGTTCCGTACCGCACAGTTGGGCGTATTATTATTATATTCCGTTGTGAATTCGATTTCGAATCAATACAGCGCAAACCCTACTCAAAATTAACTTTTTTTTAATATTTGTTTTTTTCTTGAGCATTTGCCCAAATGAAACAGTTGGAAAATGAATCATTTTGTGAAACGTTGTTTGGCGAAATGAAAGGACACCGCTTTAATATTACCAAATTTGACATTGTTTTTAAGATACAACATAATTAAAATACTTTGAAAAAAAACGTTTCTGTTATGGGAACTCACTTTATTATTTCAATTACGTTTTTTTTGTTCGATTGTATTTCCGACGTAAGTAATAAAACTTAATAGATAAAAAATCAACCCACTACTCGTATTTATTACCGTTCAAAGGATACAGCTCTTTAAAATCAGGACGGAGAGACGGACGGACAGCATAGGCATATTAATAGGGTCCTGTTGGACCTACGGGTATGGAACCCTAAAAACTATCTCGAAAAACAACACGTACCTATGAACGAATTTTCTATTTAAAGTGCAGCCAAAAGGTGCAGTCTTAGATGATTTTTAGTAGTACCAGTGAACTTAGTCGTGACAGTTTTCCTTTTAAATTCGTGGTGTTAATCTTTTTGTTAAATCCACAAATTTTAAGTTTCCAATTTGACTACGGAACCTTATAAATACTGTACCATGCCTGGTTTTCGACAATATCCAATACTTCCGTTTTACGATACAAAAACAGATCATAAACAATACATTGTACAATTTCAACTTGGATATAGCTTCTATCTTATTCCTTGTAGCTTACAACGACCGTAATCTCAGTCAGCTCGAGACACTGAAACTGGACCCGCTGGACACGACTTGTGATTTTATCCAATATTTATTGCTATTGGCTTTATAGCCACTGTTATGAAGCGACGTTCGGTTCGTGCATCAGTTGAATTTAAAAAGAGTGAGCTTGGTTATGAATTTAAAACACCCTGTAACTTGAGTATGTTCAAAATACTTACAAAGTTATTTTAATAAAATCGACAATAATTTTGGAATCAATTTTAAGTCAATTAAGCAAAATAATTAAAAATAATCAAGTACTTATGACATAGAAAACCTTTTTTCTAGCGTAAGTGTAATAAATATGAACAAGATAGTTTTAAATGTTTGTGCACTTCCGATAAAAGCTGCATGTGACTATGTAGTCTCTTGAGGATATTGCAGTCTTGAAGTTTGCTTCAAGATTCTTCGTATGCTTTATAACTTTTGAGAGGGAAAATTCAGGTCGTAAAAAAAAACCAAAATTAGCTTTTTTATGGAAAGGAGAAGGCACATGAGCACAATAGACATTCGAATTCTCCAGACTACTATTTTGAGACTGCAATCTTAAGGCTGCGAATGCGTTGCCAACCCTGAGGACTAAGATGGGATGCCTCTATGCTAGTCATTACTAGGGTTAGGATTTTGGTGGCATTTCGTTCTAGAATCCATGGAGTCGATATTTCCTAATTATTATAATACATAACAGATTGATTTTGACCTTCAGTATTATCATATTCAAAAATGAACTAAATACATATTTAGTTCGGTTATTCCATACCTATTAATATTTGCTTAGTTGTAACGCTTTCACATCAAAGATATCCTCAATACCAAAATTAATTTAAATTGGTGCGGCCGAATAACGAATAAATGAATTTTGAAATATTAGAATACTGAAGGTCAAAATCAAAGTGTTATGTATTATAATAATTGGGAAATAGCGACTCCATGGATTCTGGAACCACGATTTCCCACCAAAAGTCCTAACTCTAGTCATAACACCGATTGTCGAGTTCACACCGGGACATCCGCTTGGGTATGTGAGGTGGTGGCGTTCCAAGCGGACTTTGCACAAGACCTACCACCACAAGAACATTTTTTTTACTGATTAGCGTTTATATTTGCCTAACAAGGAAAGGTACCCAACTCTCTGGCTCCGATTTTGTTGATTTTGATATATGTTAGAGAGTAGTTTAAAAAAACAGACACGTATTTTTTTTAGCGGCCCTAGTCAACTTGTGCGAGAAATTGACCTTCAATGTACTCAACAGTCACTAAACCCTGTAATTTATATAGAGATATAAAAAAAAAACAAGTTTCATAGCGGTTTGATTAAAAATGTTTAAGATGAAAAAATAATGAGCACGTGTTTTGTTATATCGGCTAAAATGAATACTTTAAAAAAATACTAAAGAAAGTGTATCTTCGATGATCTTTGCGGGTATTTTTTATTAAATTTGAGTAAAACTTAATCAAACCGCTATGAAACTTGCATATTTTTCTTAAACAGCTCGATATAAGTTCGAGGGTTTAGTCACTTTTCAGTACTTTGGAGGTCAATTTCTCCCAACAGGTTGAGTTTGGGCCGCCAAAAAAAATACTTGTCTGTTTTTTTAAACTACTCTCTAACATATATCAAAATCAACAAAATTGGAGCCGGACAGGGTACCTTTCCTTGTAAGTTATTTTCATAAATTTTAATATTTATAAAGTTATGAAAATAACATAAATTAAGCTCAAAAATTTACAGATTTATTTAATCTAGTTACAGGACTTAAGTGACACGAGTAAATTTTGTACATAATTTTTGTTTCATAATGATATTTAAATTATCAAAATTCATAATGTAGTCGAGAATAGAAGTAAGTAATTCAAAGATAAGAAAATAAAAACAAGCAATTTTATAAATTATTAAGACAACGTTGTATTTCATTTTTGATCTAAATCAGCCATTTAGATCAAAGCTACATTTTAAAACGATTTAAAAAGTTATTTTTGGTCTTCAATCAAAGCATATTAAGAATATAAATTGTGCCCAAGAATTCTCTATTCATTCGTGCTTGATTTACCGAATCGTAATGAAAATAATCATAATTTTAAAGGCTGTATCAAAAAGCAAGGAGCACCTTATTAGAAAAGCTATTTGTTAGAGATAATTTTGGTATTACGGATATGTCATTGTGTGTTATTATATAACTAACACACTATCAAACACAGAGAATGGACAATCCGCAAAACGAAACACTAACGCACCAATAGAACTATGACACATTGACGTTTTAAATCAAATCGTGTAATCATCAAATAATGTAATCAAGATGTATTCGTTAGCAAGTTTTCAAAAGACAAAAACATAGGATTGGCTAAGCTGATGACAGATCGCGTTGATCGCTTATGTCAACTCCATAATATAATAGCAACGAATGCTTACTTCAAATCTAAATCCTTCTTGATTTTAAATAGGCCTAATCCTATTACCTTCTCCAGAATATCGACGCTCAAGATATCTTCAGTTCAAAGTCGTCAGTAATAAGTCTGAAATTGAATAAATGAATTCCACTTAAATTTTAATTTACTTAGCGACGATCCTAATAAATTCACTGTCAAGGGTGAAACTGGTTCGCAAGGCGCCATGCTTGTGCCCGCTTTGTTACTTAGTTGTATTTTTGTTTTGATGCTACTCTGATTGATAGTTTAATAGATTTTAACAATCGTTAAGATATAAAAAAGTGATTTTGACGTTATCTTTGTTATATTTATTGAAAAAGAACGTTTTTTATAGTTACATAGTAAGTCAAACTTGGCGAATAGCAATGCGTTTGTACTATGAGTTATCAAAACCTGGCAAGTTCTATTTTTTTTATTGACTAGAATTTGGCAAGCCATTAAGAGCTCATCCCACCCCACGCTGGAATCACGTTAAAACCATTATTTATTTAATGTTTATTGCGCAATAGTATTTAATTTCAGTGTCAAAGGTGAGCTTAATGCTAGTGTCCTAGTGAAGGTCGATATAAGTCGACTTAACTCGTACCTAATAGAAAAGTGTATAATTCATATACGGACGTATATCTTTTTTCGGTTCACTAATGTTTGACCAAATCATCATTTGTCGCATAGGTTAAATGAGCTTATTAAATAAGTTAAGTTAGGTTAAAATATAGACCACAAAAAACTTAAAAATAATACGGCTGAAAGTATCTCTTTGTGAAATGAAAGTTTGTAAAACGTACTTTTGGTCAAATGAACGGTTTTTTCAGTTCATCTTCAGACAACTTCCAGCAAACGTATCATTACGCACTATTTTAATGTCATCGAAAGGCATTTCTGGCCGCATGAGTTAATTTTTTTTATTAGTCACAAGTCTAAAGATGAAATGATACAATCGATGAAGTGAAATTCGATATAATGATGGGTGACCCTTTTTCTCTAGAATCTTAGTTTCTAGAAGCATTCCCTACCCGTTGGGAAAAGCATACAACTGAAAACACTTAGCTCCTGTTATGATTCAAACCTCAAAGCCAGTTCCTTCGGTAACCTTTGCGGTGAAAGCGACAGCAGCACTCTCGCTCACTTACGTCTAAAACGAGCGATTAGCACTCCGAGAGCCATTGAGATTCCCTTTGATTACTGAAGGCGGTGACGCGAGTGGCGCTGGAGGCTTACGCGCGAACGCCTTTTGATGTAGAGATAATGGTATCAATCAACACATGATTTACGTGTGAAAAAAAAAGTTATATTTTTATATTTCTGAAGCTTTTTTCTACCTATTTACTTGTTAGAATTTCTTAATGTGGTTACAGAATTATTTACAAATTGTTAGAGTTGTTGTTTAGTAGCTCTGCCTATCCCACTATGAGAATGAAGGCGTGAGTTTATGTATGTCTGTTTGTAGATAAAATAAGGTCTGAAGTTTTATCGATCCCAGAAAAATAAAGGGTTGACGCAACACTAACCTAATCTAAGTCTTTGTTGAGATTTATTTTTCTGGGACAAACCTCTATACTTGAGCATGTTATCAATTGAAAATACTTAGCTCCTGTTACGAATCAAACCTCAAGGCCACCTCCTTCGGTAACCTTTGCGGTGAAAGCGACAGTAGCACTCTCGCTCACTTACGTCTAAAACGAGCGATTAGCACTCCGAGAGCCATTGAGATTCCCTTTGATTACTGGAGGCGGCGCTGGAGGCTTACGCGCGAACGCCTTATGGTGTAGTCATTGTATCAATCAACATAATATGATTTATGTGCACACGAAGGTTATTGTTTTTCATAAAAAAAAACTTTGTCTATATATCAAGATAAGATAAGATAAAAAGATAAAAGATATTTATTCAGTTAGTAGGCCGCTCGGGCACTTTTACACGTCAAGAATCTTCCAGCGATTCCCAAGAGGAGACCACTGCTGAGAAGAAACGCCGCAAGAAATTCAGCAGTCAGTAATTTTTTTAAATATTTCATATTACAATGGTACTACTTAGTCTAGCATTATATAAAGCTACAAATATTAAATTGAATATACTATCAAATAACATGCGTAGTTCAGCAGGAAAACATGCCAAAAATCTTACGGGAGAGATAAAGAGAGAAAAAGAAAAAATAGAATCAACTACTTATGTGTATATGAGATGGCGCAAAATGACCACATAAAAGTTTCGATATGTTTTCCAGCATCAACTGTGTCCCCCACACAAGAAAAAGCAGGATAAAGCTTTTGCATTTGAACAAATTATTATTGACTAAGTTTCGGGTTTAGGCCTACGCTTTAGACATTAACGATCTTTTCAAGTATTTTTTAAGTGCTGGAAATGGTAACTTTAAAACTACGTCAGGTAATTTATTATAGAAATGAATGCATTGACCAACAAAAGATTTATATATTATATACTATATCAGTATCAAAAGTCATCTTTACATGGTACAAAACAAAGTTACTTCCCGTCGCCTGTCCATCTGTATGCACGCTTATATGTCTCGAACTACGAAATATATTTTAATGCGGATTTCATCAACAGATGAAATAATTCAAGAAGAAGGTTTTAGTGTTAAGTATTATGTAGGTGAAGGTGTTACAGACAACTCACATAAAATGAAGCGAAGCGAGGGCGGGTGGCAATTATATAAATAAAAAAGAGTTGCTGAAATGTATGTATGCGCATAACTTCCTACCGACCAAATTGGATCATTCTTTGTTCGTTATTGTCAGGACGAGGTTTGCATGACATAAACAATAGTTGAAAAATCCAAGCCGGAAATTTGCAGCAGCGAAGCTGACGGGCCGCGTCTTTTTTATATTTCTGAAACCGTAAAATGCTTGGAATTTCTAAAATAACGTGTAGATAAATTAGGTTAGGTAAGTTTAGTTTTATAAAAACTGCTCCAGAGTGTATTTTAGAATTACTCATGTATGTAAGAAATAATTCTAGTGAACTCAAAAAGATTGGTGAGGACAGTAAGCAGCCGAGTATAATATATCCTGATTATAGCTAATAAAAGCGACAATAAACTGCCGCAAACGATCAAAGCTGTGGCCAATATAAGTGCATTTTGGCAGCAATTTAACAATTTAAGGGTAGATAACACTTGTGACTACATAAAAAAAAATCAACAGCGACAGGAAACCACTTTTATGAAATGAACATGTGGGAAATTATACATTTCACCAAAAATAATTTGAGGAAACAAAGGTAACCCGGGTTACCTTTGTTTCCTCTTTACACTCTCAACATATCTATTGTTACTTGGATCATGAAATCGTATCGTTTTATATAATGAGGCGTTCCGTATTTATGTGTATCCGTTTGCACTCCCACCCTTCTGCTCGATTACCCCCTTTCACTGATCACGTCTGGTTCAGCTGACATTGCAGATGCAATATGACGTCAGTAACATTAAATTGGCTTTTGTATTTAGTTAATTGACTTCAGCTTCTGCGGAAATCACTCAGTCATTAGAGATCATAAATGTTATCTTTTATTTAAAAGATGAGTCAATGTCCTGTGAAATATATAAAAATGTCTAAAAGTGTTTACAGTGTCAGTAAAAGAAATAACATTATTTGATATAGATTTTATACTTACATTCAGTAAATGGAAATGGTTTGATGTTAATAATGGTTGATTAGCAAAGTTAAGTAATACTTGGTCATTCTAAAAAAAGTGGCACGTTAACCTGTCAATTAGTTTTAGAATACAAAGTATGTAGAATTTGCAATTTTCAGAAAAAATAAAAACGTTCATAGATAAGCACAGACCTTTCATATCGAGGCCAAGCCATTTTATTTATTTAAGTCAAAAAAAAAATTAGCTACCATTTTAAACTTTAACCTGCATCTCCAATATTTCAACGAGCCATAATTCTTATATTTTCATGAATAATCCGTTCCCTTTTAAAAATATGTTACAATTGAAACACCAAGAAGCTTATTTTATGCAAAGAAGGTAAAAAAAACAAACTTTAAATAAAAAAAACTTTAACCGGTCTGTGCCACTTTTATTAGAATTACCCACATTGTGTCTGACTGGCTCATGCCCGGTTCCAATATTCAAGAAACGAATCGTTTTCCACGTCAAAATTTGACACATTTTGTACGTAGCAAATGTCATAATGCTACGACGCGTAAGGGAACGATTCGTTTCTTAAATATTGGAACCGGGTATCAATGAGTCAATCTCTGAAAAAATAGTTCGGTATTTAAAAATAGTAAAAAACCGGCGTGTTGATAACTACCTACTTTTAGGGTACCGCACCCAAAGCCCAAGGGACCCTATTAATGTGCATACGCGATCCGGCAGTCCGTCTTAACTTTAAAGAGCTGTATACGTAATAAATAGCGGTTTTTTTCCTTCAGAGTATGTGTTCTTACGAGGGATTTACTAACACGTAAAGTATCAGACTCTGCTTCCATCCAAATAAGGTCACGTAATGAGTTTCTAACACTTAACTAATGTAATGTTCCACTTTGCTCCAAAATTGACTTCACTTTAACAATTTGCATTGCAACTTTAATACATAATTATGGTACTTGTGATCATTTAATCAGATAGCAACACTCTTTTGCCTTTCTTTTGGCTCGTACATTGTTGGTACTCAGTTGACATTTTCCATGTCCTTTAACTTTGTTTTTGGAACAATGTGTTGTGTTTAAAGAAGGAACTTTTCTCCGAAAGGACGCCAGGGTAATACCTATACTTCACTTCAGAAGTACTTTATAACGTCTCTTGTAGTGTCGACATATTTTAACATGTGACAACCGCAACCGTTGACACAATTTTGTAAGATGAGGCCTAAAACAACCGTGTAATGCACAAAATCAACAGGGTTTTTTGTCTGGAAATGAACTATTTTTTGAAATCTGAGCAATATGATCAAACAAAGAATGATGGGCAAAAATGTATGGAACCCAGCCCAATCGTCAATGTAATTATAATTTATGTAGGCTTTTTGATCCCACTATTTGATGTAATTATTGTAAATAGTAAAATCAGTTAAGCGTGAGTCGGATATACGGGAAATAGGATTGCAACGCATGCGGGGCGCAGCTAGTGTAGTAATAAACGTTGTATGTGTGTGAATATTTGAAGGCTGACAACTCTCTTCTCCGGGGTTTTTGTAGTTTGTCCCCGTATTAGAAAATGGAGCTTATGTAACTAGCTTTCATGTGGTATACATGAGATTTGTATTGGTTATATGGGCCAATTTTCCCATTATTCTTTAACTCTAAAATGGGTGCGCCAAAGTTGAACTAAATTTTTAATGTCGATTATCGGAAATCCGAAAATGTTGTTCCTAATAATTTACATCCTAATAATCACTACTCATAACTACTTTGTTCCTAACGCTCTGAATTCCTAATCATTCAACTTCATAATGTCCGTTGCAATAAACATCGATCATACTACTATTTGTTTTCCTATATTTTCTCAACATAACCATCTTTTACACTATTGTTCATTGTTATATTTGTTTTATGTAGAATGGTTTTTATTCCTAAAATTGCACATTATTATAAGTACATTAAACTTATTTATAATTGTAAAAATGTTATTTTTTCTATTATTTTTATGCTAATACCGTAAAAATTGAAAAACTTTTCTCTAAAGTTAATAGTGACTGAGATCCTAAGGGTCCGTCATTACGTAGGCAGTAGGGAATAGGGACTTAGTGGCAAAACCGACTCGGATCGCGGATAGGTTAGAAGACGAAAGCGGGAGCCTCGCTCCCGCTTTCGTCTTCGAGGTTATTTTTTTTTATAAAAGAGCAGAATCATCTTTAACTTTAAAATAATCCTGCGTAAAGTCAAAAATGTTAGGTTAGGTTAGGTTTGTTTTATGAAAACCCTGAAATAAAAACCGTTTCAGTAAAAAACACTTTAGGACTTGCGATGATTAGGGATAAAAATACATTCGGAGTAAAATTTTTTAGGTGAGCCAATATAGACCCAAAAAAAATATGATTAAGAATGTTATTTAAAAAAAAAATAGGAGTTTACAAAAAGTTACATCAGTGACATTAGCACTTAAAATTTTAAGAGATATGAGTTTTATGAGCTACGTTAATAGTAAAATAAATTGTAGGAACGAAATTTTTAGGAAAACATTTTTTAGGAGCAGTGATCATTAGGAGTACAAATCGTTAGGAAAATCAATTTCGGGTGATAAACTTTAGCGAAGCCAATATGGACCCCTCTAAAATTACTATTCAATAAAACGAAACCGTTAATCCAATAAACCATGTAAACCACTGATTGCTTCACATCAAACTGCACCGAGTGGCGGTCGAACAACAAATCATGTCACATGGCTAATCAACACCAATTGTCCGCCCTCTGATTGGCTATTGGCTGCATACCTCCGCGCTAGCCTCACTAAGTCAGCCTGTGTATAAACTATTAACAACGCCAGAGGATTTCTGGTGGGAATATTGTAAATGGAAACTTGAGCGGATTATGCAGGAGTAGCTAATAGCTGCGGTGGCTCTGTGTTGCTAATCGGTATTCTCAGGAATGGCCACGGAAAATAGACGTTTTATTATTTTGAATAACATTTTGTCTCAGAACTCGCTGACGAGATACATAATATGACCCATAAATGCGTATAAATTGTATGTTAGTGAGGTTTTAATCCGCGTCAAACGAGTACATGATAGTTTCCTAACTTGAAATCGGTTTACCAGTAGCAGCGGTATTTTTCATCACTTATTTTTTTATATAAGACAGGCCAGTGACTCGAGAAGAGTTGTCAATCCATTATTGGTCAATATTTTCTTGGTAGCCCTCATGACGATGTCTTCTTCTTTATCAACGTTTATTCGCCTATCGTTGGTCATACGCGTCTCCAATTTTCCTCCATCTAGAACGGTTATCCGTTTCCCTCGTCCAGACTTGGCCTGCTGTCTTCTTAATGTCATCGGACCAACGGGTAGGTGGTCTGCCCACACTTCTCCTGCCTAGCCGGGGTCTCAACTCCAGAACGCGCTTGCTCCATCGCTCGTCGTGTCGTCGACACACATGCCCGGCCAAGCCCACTTTAACTTAGCGACTCGGTGGCCCACGTCGACCACTTGCGTGCGTTGTCTGATGAGCTCGTTCCGGACGACGACGTAATGTTATCAATTTTTTGTTAATTCGACGGCCATTACGGTCAAGTGAATAGGAGCTATTATGGTAACATTGACAAAAGCTATATGATTTTAACTACAAGAATAGAGCTCCTACAGCAGTGATGCTATACGCTCCTAAGTTTTCAGTTTTTTTTTTTTATGGCATAGGGAAGGCTGACGAGCACACAGGCCACCTGATGGTAAGTAGAAACTGTGACCCATAGACATTCGCATTCACAAGACTGCAAGCCTAAGACTGCAAATGCGCTGCCAACCCTGAGGACTAAGACGGAATGCCTCTATGCTAGTCATTACACCGGCTGTCTTATCCCCAAACCGGAACACGCGAACCGAACCGGAATATGCGAAGTATATTGCAGTTGCGTCAAGAACAACACTGAGGTATAAAATTCATCGTATTCCTGGTAAGCCACAGGTTGGGCTTTAATATCGGCCCCGACTTTGAGCTCTGCCGGCGAAGATTAAGTCTAGATGCATTATGTATTGAGCCGATGGAGTTGAGTCTTACGGTTGTAGGGAGGGGGCAGCAAACATTATAAAATGGGGCTTTGGTACTGAAAATGAGGTTGAACAGACCTATATGGGATTACTAAGCTATAGGCTTGTACTATGAGTACTTACCTAGTAATTGAGAATTTCTTTTATAGATATTTAAGTATGGAACATTTTTTGTTTAGAAAATCGGTTTGTTCTTGACTTACTCTTGACTCTGGTGGGTGAAGATTTTGTCGATGATGACGAGCGAGCGAGCGAGTTAACGCAGAAGATGCCTACACACTCTAGCTTTAGATTGGTTTGGATTGTATGCACTCGGAAATACAGATGCCGGAAGCGTATTACACTCTTTTGCAGTACATAGTAACTTTTACAGTAAAAAGTAAAAGTAATCATAATTAACAAAGTGAAATAATAATAGGGGGTCGCCATGTAAACCATATAAGCGTCAAATTGGTATGATTAAATAAAAATCCTGACGAAACAAAAAAATAGTAAAAAATCATCTCGTGTGAGGTGGGCTCACGCAGATTCTATTCAAAATGGAATACAAATCAGGATGTCATAATAGGTACCTACTTTGCGGCGATACGGAATCCTCGATGCGCGAGTCCAGTTGTTATGTGTGTTTAAAACCAATGCTGACTTAAATGACAGCATTACGCTGGGTTAGAACCATTTTGCGGCAACATTCTTCTTGTGCACATTTCTCTGTTCTTTGTTGTTGTTTGTCATTAATAAGTGAAGGGTCCACGGAAAGAACATGTCTAGTCACGTTAGTAACTTTTTGAGATATCGCGATTTGAAAGTTAGGAACCATGTCATTTTGTACGTAATTTTCGTGTAGAGGTTTTTTTAAGAGTGAACAAAAAAAGTTATATGAAGATTTATATCTGAAACTAAGTGGTAGGTAATAGTTCATTTTGTCCTCTACATATCGAAATCCAAAACTCAGTTGCAATTTTTTTTGTCACCTAGTTTAGACATCATGTAATTTCTTTTTTTTCCTAGACCTAAGATCATTGACTGTTTTGCTTCTTATACTATATATTGTTGTTCTTTTAATTTGAAATAAATGATTATATATGTGTGTGTGTATTTTCAAAAAAAAGTGACTAGACATGTTCTTTCCGTGGACCCTTCAAGTGTTTTTTTTTCTTTCTTAATTTTCTTTTATCTTACTATTACTTTGTTTGCTATCCGTAACTTGCGTGTGTCCCGCTGTGTCATCCCGCATGTGCATCTGACTTATTGCACGTTATGCTATTGTGCTCTATTGTGTGCAGCACAATGTTGGAGCGAGCTAGTTAGGGACGTTGTTAGCGCGTTTGACACCAGATGGCGTTGTTTAGTGTTGATGAAACGCGCTTTCTATTTGTTACTTACGTTTACAAGCGAATAGGGAAACCTAAAAAAACACATGGCATGCAATATGCGTCCTTGACTCCTTATGTAACGGATAAGGTTACTGCTTAGTTTTCATAAACATAAATAGAACCACCTTGCTTATAACATGGCGTGTTTTTAACAAACTCACGATCACAGCTCACGATTCGTACACCTTGCAAAGTGACGTAGATAAATAGTAGATAGTTCAACAAGGGACTAAAACAAGCTATAATGACACGAGATGTTTAGCCACGCGAGCGAGCTTGCGAGCGAGGGTGGCTGTAGTTCGAGTGTCGTTATGGTTGTTTAGTCTCGCGTTAAACACTCTACTTTTCACTTTGAATGCGAGGAAAAAAACGACGTTCTAAACAAAATTACAACATTTATTATAAAAAACTTTCTAACAATTAGGTATCTTAACAACGTACGCTCAATACAAGTTATGAACATCTATTCAAAATACAAATAGGAAAAAAAAGTTCCGCGGTTTTTTTGTAAAGTGATGTTTTAAATGCTTGCATATTTAGCCAACAGATTCAAACTTGGAAACCATTTTTAAAGTAATTGGACCACGCATAATAAAAGAGTTTGGCCTTAATATGATTAAATAGATTCATATTCGTAATAATTAATCGTGTTTCACGAAATTAAATCCTTTTTTTTAAATATATTTGCACAGTTGTCATTTTGAGGTATTTCGACACCCAAAAATATGGTCCATACACAATCACTGAAAATGGCGATAATCCTCCATTCACAAACACCGTGATTGGTTGTTTAGGGGTTTCCAAAGTAAATTTAAAAAAAATACTTTAATCCCTAGAGATTAATAAGGAGCTTTAGTCCCGATTCGCAGAGATTTAAGTAGCATTTTAAGAGCATGAGAAGTGAAAAAATATTTAAGTGCATTCGTGGGCTGTGTGTGTTTTTAAATATTGCCATGTAAATTGTCTTTTCTTTAAACACAATTTAGGCCACATCTGACGGGCGCTTTACAGATTAAAATATATAAAACGCAGAAACATCGCTTGGTTACTCCTGTTACCCAAAGCCATTATGAGATGTACGAAGTTGGTAGCTCTTGTTGCTTCTGCAAGTGAGTTGATATCAGACAAAAAATATATTTTGGACGTACTTACGTCCTTTTCTAGCAGTTTATTTTGTTATAAACAACGTCCTGACACCAAAAATACTTCAAACAAGTAACAAACCCACCGTCAGAAATCACACCATAGGGGTGAGTTTGCCCAGCAACTTTTGGGCGCAACTTCAATACGGCAACTTAGTTGATTACGGTCAGTTGAGTTGTTGCCTGTCGTTGGCTTATTGTCGGTTACGCCGTATTCACATACGGGACTATTTGATAATGAGCTAGTTTTCGCATGCGACTTCGTCCGCGTAGAAGTTGATTATCGCTATTCTCTCAGGAACTTAAAATTATGCAGGGATGAAAAATAGCCTATGTCTTAATCCAGGGTATGAGGTATCATCCCTCCAAATTTCATCCGGGTCCATTCAGCTATTGCAGTGTGAAGGATTAACTAACACACAAACTTACGCATTATTAATATTTGTAGGATTTGACAAAAATAAGCAACCGTTCAATTTATTCTTAAGATTACATTACACAAGAAAAACTTAATATAAGAAAAAAAGCTTAATACTATAATCTTCATGTTATTGCGTATAGCTTGAACATAGGTCATAGCTCTACCACCGCTCTCCTAACCCTATCAATGCCTGCGACCGTATAGGTCAAGTCATTTGTCAAACGAAATAAGAAACAAAAAATGTCCGACCAAATTTGTTAATGGAATAACACAGCAACTGAACATAATTCACGCTGGTTGTCAGGCGCAGCTCTCCGCTAACTCGGCTGTGGGTGACGTCAGCGATGTTACATTCCACGCAGTAACATGTCAGAACATGTTACATTATGAACTCTAAGCGGTTGGTTAACTGCAGACTGTTTGTTACACAGCTAAATGGAGTTGGTGGCTTTTTTAGGGCGTCCGTGTTTGTTTGAACAGTCAAGCAAATTTGTTCGTGTAGTCATAGAATAGCTTATTCGACATACTAGCTTCTGCTTCGCTTTTTCCTCGTAAAATAAGTAACTCGTTGTTGTGTTGTTTTTTTTCATTGAATATGTCCGGTATAAACTGACACTTACTAAGTAGGCGAGTGCATACTTAGTGCGTGTCAGTTTATACTGGACATTATTCAACATACGAGGTTGAGTCACAGAACCGTCGATATGTATGTTTATTCGTTTGTGGCGCTCTAGAAATTAAACGCATAGACCGATTTTGATGATTCTTATGGCAATCGATTCGTCTTTATCTTGTGATTGTCAAAAGATATGACAATAATTTAAGTTCAATATGGTAGCAGCTAGACGCCATATAGTAAAAAAGAAAAAAAAAACGAAGAAATATAACAAATGAGATATCATTTAATAGTTATTAAAAAATCATCTATAAGTTTCTCTAATCTTTTTTCATTGTCAAATCAAATCGAATTCATTTATTTCATTACATTTAGACATTTTCTATAGAAAGGTTGCATAGATTGCGGTAGTAAAAAGGGCGCATTTTTAACAATTATGTAGGACTAATAACGGTTTAAAGCTGCTCAGCAACAACAGTCGGGTTTTTTAAACCTTGCATTTGTGTTATTTTATATAAACGGTAGTCTTTGTGTTATCCAAGATATCCGCTATCTTCGTTCGAAATTCCATTAAAATCAGTATTCAGTCATTTCAATATCAAAGAAGTTACAAACATAAACAATCACACACAAATTTTTGCATAATATTATAAGTGTGATGTAATACTAGCTGTTGCTCGTGACTCCGTTTACGTAAAAGTACCTACGAGTAGTTAATCGCTATTACCTATACCTATATATTATAGAGAGCCTTCTACTTGCCAGCTAATGTTATTTTCTGTCGGTACATATTCAGCTGTAGACACACACATACACACATAGACACAGCACCTTACGGCGCGTGCGCTTATCGTATCACTCTGTAATATTCGAACAATCCTTGCCTTTTAAATTTATATTGTATAACTATTTCATTAATATGTTTCAAACATTGCACTCAGGCTCAGCCTAGTTTGGGGTCCGCCAGATATCTTCTTTTGTGTATACTCGGCGTTGTTAAGCAAATAAGTAAATAAATAAATACATATTCCTGTATAAAAAGTACCCTACCTACCTATATCCTCCTTCGGGAATAAAGCCATTTCTGTACCAAATTATATCGAGATCAGAGTGACTTTCGCATATAATATGGATATAAGTAGAGTTAGGACTTTTGGTGGGAAATCGTGGTTCCAGAATCCATGGAGTCGCTATTTCCTAATTATTATAATACATAACACTTTGATTTTGACCTTCAGTATATTAACATTTCAAAATTCATTTATTCGTTATTCGGCCGCACCAATTTAAATTAATTTTGGTATTGAGGGTATCTCTGATGTGAAAGCGTTACAAACAAGTAAATATTAATAGCTATGAAATAACCGAACTAAATATGTATTTAGTTCATTTTTGAATATGATAATACCGAAGGTCAAAATCAATGTGTTATGTATTATAATAATTAGGAAATATCGACTCTATGGATTCTAGAACCACGAAATGCCACCAAAATCCTAACCCTAGATATAAGTATTACTTAGCGTTTACACTCTAAAGACCTACTGTTTTTTTAAATAAATAGAACACACATACATAACCTGCCTTTATTCCCAGAGTGGGGTAAGCAGGAATACTGAATTACCGACAACTCTAAAAATTGGTTGATAATTCTGTAATTATTTTTATCACAATTAGGTTTACATGTTCGCCAGTGTATTAGTGACAGGTTGCAAGCCCATTGCCTACAGGGGCTTCAAAACGGGCCATATTTTTACTGCAATGTGTGGCCGGCAACTATTGGTGTCCCTCTCTTACTCGTATGTTAGAGAAAGACACCAATAGTGGCCGGCCACATATTGCAGTGAAAATAATAATGGCCCGTTTAGAAGCCCACAGTACTACAAGTCTTTATTCCCTAAGTCGCCTCTTACGACATCCACGGGAAGACAAGGAGTGGCACTATTCTAACGGCAACTACACGGGATAAATATTTTAGTTCATTATTATAATTGTCACTGACCGTCGACACCTTTTGCGTACGAAACGTTAAACGCATGCGAATTCTATTGTAAGTTTCCGAAAACTTGCATTACCTTTGCAATACGTATCAAAGACAGAAATGAAAGCTCTAGCTAAAATAAAACTGGTAATATTCTAAGCCTGCTCGCTTGCGCCTACATTGGAATCAATTGGAGTGATTCCACGGAAACAAAAAGATAAAGGGTCGTAACAAATATCGGGGACTGGTGATATTCCGTAATTCTTCCCGTTCGTAGGGCGTGTTCGGCATATGGTGAGTCTGGATATACAGACCCTGGAATATACATGACATACAATAAACCAACTATGAGACTGACTGGGATTCGAACCTGGTAAAATCTCTAGAACAAGATGTTTAATTTATTTAGTGGTGGTAGTTTAATTTTATCTTACTAATATTATTAAAGCGAAAGTTTGAATGTTTGTTACTCAATCACACCAGAACGCATGAACGGATCTAAATGAAATTTAGCACAGATAGATAAGATACAAACATACATACACTCACGCCTTTATTTCCAGAGTGTGGTGACTCTAAAAGCTTATTGTTAATTCTATAACCACATTTTGCATAATCAGGCTAAGATGTTTATCAGTGTATATTACTGATAGGTTACGCCAATCATTCCGGAAAATTCGACCGCTCCTGAGGGAATAACGATAAATGAGTTCTACGTGGTACAGTAATATTAAGTCAATATATGTTGAACTGTTTTAACCAACCTCTCGCTACTTTTGCCTATGGAAGGCAAACGAGCACACAGGCCACCTGATGGTAAGTGGAAACTGTGACCCATAGACATTCGCATTCACAAGACTGCAAGCCTAAGACTGCAAATGCGTTGCCAACCCTGAGGACTAAGATGGAATGCCTCTATGCTAGTCATTACATACAAATAAATATAGATCTCAAGCACTATCTCTGCATATCCTAACGTTAGTTTAACATTGTTTTGTTATTTTTGTCTTTCCGCATATACTATGATCTAAACACTTTTGTTTTACTTTAACGCTCGCTCGTTTGTTTATCTGTTTGAGTTAGCGTGTGTAGTGACACTCCACAAGACAGGCTGATCCTAGTGTACGTGTCACAAACAAGTATTTGTCTGCTCATCTTCACACAGTGTGACTTATTGTATAAGTTACATAATCTATGAAACAACGTACCATTACTGTTTTATTAAATGATTTGATTAAAATCTTATGACACCTTATAATGTTAAAATCGTTAAGTTGTTAGCTCCAATTATCTCTATATACGACACGAACTGCGTTGTCTTCTTAATTTGGTGCTAGCGTATTCCGGTCCTCCTTGTCTCATTCCCTGAATCTTTCCCTTTATAACGTTTTTAATACGCATGTCACACCGCAATAAACGGCCAATTATCACCCCTCTTCAGTTCTTGTCCAACTTCTCCTTTGCCGTCACAAGATAAAACAAGTAATCTCTGTAAAAAAAAAACGGTCAAGTGCGAGACGTACCTACTAGCGCACCGAGGGTTCCGTATTTAAGGTAATATGCTTGGAGACCACAAAAGAAAATACTAATTTTGTTATGAACTTTATTTTTTATCAAAAAAGGGAAATTTTCAAAGTTTTTTGTTATTTTTCAAAAACTGTAAATAATTAATACTCAATTTTATGTTTCAAATAAAATATGAGTAAATATATACGTTAGGATTTATTATAGATTTTTCGATTAATAAACTTCGGAGATAAGGCCCCAAAGTGGGGGGAACGGTCATTTTTTGTAAATATTTGCCTATAAATCAAAAAGTGCAGCACAAAATTTAAAATAAAAAAAATGTTTTGGAATCTGCAGGTTGAGCCTTTTCATGACCCTCCATTTGCATGAAACCACTTTCAATTTATTTCATAATATTTATTTTATTAAAAAACGATGTGGGCTAGCAAGTTGTATAACTAATGCCAAATTTCAAGTTGATAGCATTAGTAGTTCCTAAGACAACCTGCTGTGACAAACAGACAGGCAGACAGACAAGGATGCCTCACCATAAGATTTCCTTTTAACATTATCGCACGGAACCCTAAAAACTTGGACGTAGTTGCTAACCTAACCAGATCCAGTGAAACTTTAAATCCACGAAGATCGTTACGCGACCACAAAAAAAAGCCTGTCCGTCCATTCACGGCCCCAAATCATATTTCTGCGGGCCCCGTAATATCTCCACAATGGAAGATTGATAGCGAACGATATTATATATGTCACAGGGTCCGCGGTTTGACAATCGCTTGATATACTGATTTAAATTAAAACGTATACGATCTAAATGTAGAGAAGATTACTTTGTTTTATTTATGTGTTAGTATTAGGAACAAACTCCGTCCAGCGTTTTAAGCCAGCCTTGAAATGTCAAGCTGCTTAGATCGTGAATGCACAATATCTATTGGTGGTAGGACCTTCCATTAACTTACCGCTAAACAGCAGTGTTCGCATTGTTGTGTTCCGGTTTGGGGATAAGACAGCCGGTGTAATTACTAGCATAGAGGCATTCCATCTTAGTCCTCAGGGTTGGCAACGCATTTGCAGTCTTAGGCTTGTAGTCTTGTGAATGCGAATGTCTATGGGTCACAGTTTCCACTTGCCATCTGGTGGCATGTGTGCTCGCGTGCCCTCTCACTGCCATAAAAAAAAACTCTGAAAGTAGGTGTTAAATCGATAGCGTTTTAGCTGCTTTACGAGTATCAGCCCTTGGCGGTTGACGTCCATTTATGGGACTCTTATATTTTTTACATGACATTATAAGTTTTTTCACAATAACACTCAGTTTCCTTAGTCAGTAGCCTGCATGTTTTCAGCAATCCATTGACGGTTTGTTTTAACATTTTTTAACCGAGGGATATTGCAGCGATGCCGGATGAGGGATATCACAAACCCAGTGTTAAA
This sequence comes from Acleris sparsana, assembly GCA_923062465.1. NCBI lineage: Eukaryota > Metazoa > Arthropoda > Insecta > Lepidoptera > Tortricidae > Acleris > Acleris sparsana. The sequence goes on from OV281307.1 coordinate 1,894,048, forward strand.
GTAGTTTTACCTTCCTGTTTGATAAGCTTCCACGGCTTAACTACTGTACCGATCTTAATGAATTTTAGCACGGAGATAGTTTGAACTCCGAGAAAGCCCATACGGTAATTTTTCTTCAGACAGACCCAGCTAATCAACAGTAAAGTCGCCTATTTTATTTTTACCCTGTTTTTGTGTGAAGTTCTATCGATGTTTCGAAATACTTTTAACCGATATTAGTTTTCTTTGAACCTATTTATCTGTAGGTTAGATTAAGTTGGTTTCATTTCAATTTGAGATACTTAAACGGTATCTGAGTACAAGTTTTTAAATCATTAAACATTTTTACCTTTCCATCACTATATATTTTTGAAGTAACATGTTTTGTAAAAGGAAACCCTCAGCTGTTTAAAACAGTACTACAACAACGCAGGCTTCCCGTGCGATCGCAATATCAAAATAATGTTTGTACTAGCCAACATAAAATAGCATTAATGTGCAAGAGTGTATGACAACAAACTTAGTAAAAAAATGATATTATTCTATCAATGATTTTTTGACGACATTTAGAAAATTGTATTTGACATTAAGTATTTTCTATTGATGTTGTAATGTAATAGTTTTGGTTAATTTTACGAACATTTGTACGCCAATAGGCCAAACGCAGAAATCTGTATTCCTAGATTTAAGACCTAATTAAATACCTGTGTTTTACAGATAAAATATATTCTATTGTATTCTATGATGGTGATGGTGATGGTGATGGACTCCTTTTTCCGCACTTAGCCCGTGTATGTCGGGCCATTGTGCGTGGTACCGGCTAGTGATCTAGCCAGCCTAACTCCGACCAGAAGCGCAGGATCCTCCTGGTATCTCCACAGGCTTCTCGGAGTGACCTCGGCGACTTAAGGATTTCAGTCCGTTGAGCGACTACACCTACGCATTCCAGGATTACGTGGGGGGCTGTTTCGTCGGCCGATAGGCATCCCCTGCATAGGGGGCTGTCGGTCATACCTAGAACATACAAATGTTTGTTAAGCGAGTAATGTTTCCTACAATTAATATTATCTATTATAAAGTATTTTTAAACTAACAAAAACAGACAACCAAAATTTAGTAACCTATTGTATATTAGGTAACCTTTTGTGTTCCACTTATTCCGATTGAAACCTCCCAGAACCTACCAAAATCAACACCACTATTTAACCCAATCTATCAATTTGCAACCTAACACTTGTAACGTACATAGATTTTTGTCCCGCAATGCAAATGGCGTGTTTGCGAGACCCAAAACTAGAAACTCCGTAACCGCGTTACCCCACTTGAAACAGACTTTAATAAGATTCGGGACGGGGCCGATTTGATTTGGTAATTATATTTATATACATGAGGTTTGAGTTATGTCCGTTGTTGAGGCAGACCGGTGGCAGTCTACTGTACCCAGGGGTGCAGGTTCGAATGCCGCTGGAACTTTGGGATGAGCGTGAATGTTTGTATTTGAGTCGTGTATGTTTCGTTGCATTTATTTAGGAAATTACTATTAGAGAAGGCAAGTGTCCGATACTGGATGATATTGTTTTTTAATGTACTCGTAGCACTGGGTTTTCCCGACATTTCGACTGTCGTTTTTTTTTTTATGGCAATAAGAAGGCTTCGAGCACTCAGGCCACCTGATGGTAAGTGGGACCTAAGACTTCGAATGCATTGCCAACATTGAAGACTGAGATGGAATGCTTCTTTGCTAGTCATTTCACCGGCTGTCTTATCCCAACAACGGAACACAGCAATGCGAACACTGCTGCTTGGAGGTGGTAGATTCTAGGCGGTACAAACCACACGCTTTGACCTGTTATCGTATTGTCGACGTTTAGCCCGAGCTAAGAACAATATCATAACTAGACCCCGTTATCTTGTCGCACTGAAATTGTTTTTCAGTAGAGCGTGAATGTTTTTTTTATCGACCTTCTTGATATCGATATTTATATAATGCAATTGAATTTTCGCCTTTTAAGTTACATATACATGAAAGGTAGGCTATGTGTTAATCCAATATTTAAGCTGTCTGCATTCCAAATTTCACCAAAATCCGTCCGTTAGTTTTTGCGTGAAAGAGTAACAAACATCCGGATACATACATTCTTCATAATTTCGCGTTTATAATATTAGTAAGATATATTTTTATACAAAAGTAATAGAACCTAGTGACTCCTCTTCGAAATTATCAGTGACATAATTATACAGTATCGACATTTAGATAGTCGATAAAAAAACTTTTACGTTCCACTGAAAAGTAATGACAGTGCGACAAGATAACGGGGTCTAATCATAACAGGTCGAAGGTTTGGTTTATACGGCCTAGAATAGAGGCCTTGAACAGCGCAAATAAGCTAGTCGCGATATTAACCAGAAATAAAAACACTACAATACGAAGGAGTCCGATCTCGCCTTCATTTCGTCGACAAGTTATCGATGGCGCACATTCGTAGCGACTGTTTTCGCATTTGTGCCGACACAAAAAAGGATCGAAAAGGGATTTATGTTTTTGTATTAGATGTGTTAGATAGTGTAGTTTTTGGTGAAACGAGGTTAACACTTACACTGATGTATGTTTACTAGACTATCAATAAAAAAAGTGGGAGCCCGGCTTGCACACGAAGACTTTAATTATAAAATTGAATATAACTAATTTTATCTGGATGTTTGTTAATCAATTAAGCTACAACGGCTGAATGGATTTGGATGAAATGTGGCACAGAGATAGATTGTAGTTTGAAATAGCAAAAAAACGGTAAAAGCGATGAAAGACTTTCATGCGGACGGACACGCGCAAAAACATTTCGAAAAAATATATTCGTAATCGTCATTCAAGTGCGAGTATTTAAACTTATTAGGGAATAAAGCCGTATCGCTAGCTTCACTAGGTCACTACCGACTGCCTAAGTATACCACTGTTAGACGCACTCAGCGGGCCTAGTAAAGCATCTGTCACTTTCATACTTATTCTTCTCTCTTCTTCATCAACGTGTATTCGCCCACCGTCGGGCATACGCGTCTCCAATTTTCTTCCATCTAGAATGGTTATCCGTTTCCCTTGGCCAGACTTGGCCTGCTCTCTCCTTAATGTCATCGGACCAACGGGCAGGTGGTCTGCCCACACTTCTGCCTAGGCGGGGTCTCCACTCCAGAACGCGCTTGCTCCATCGCTCGTCTCTTTCATACTTACACGTGTCCGCAGCCATATCAGGCCTCGGGTCTAATATGGCTGCGTTTATCGCGTGACGAAGTGTGGATAAGGCATCCGTCACCTAATGACACGTAAATAAGTATAAGAGTGACAGATGCTTTATCCACATCTGACACGCGATATAGACGCAGCCATACTAGGCCCACAGGGGGTCTAATATGGATGCGTTTATCGTGTGACAAAGTGTGGATATTAAGGCATCCGTCACCTAATGACACGTAAATAAGTATAACAGTGACGGATGCTTTATCCACATTTGACACGCGATATAGACGGAGCCATACTAGGCCCACAGGGGGTCTAATATGGATGCGTTTACCGTGTGACAAAGTATGGATAAGGCATCCGTCACCTAATGACACGTAAATAAGTATAACAGTGACGGATGCTTTATCTACATTTGACACGCGATATAGACGCAGCCATACTAGGCCCACAGGGGGTCTAATATGGATGCGTTTATCGTGTGACAAAGTGTGGATAAGGCATCCGTCACCTAATGACACGTAAATAAGTATAACAGTGACAGATGCTTTATCTACATTTGACACGCGATATAGACGCAGCCATACTAGGCCCACAGGGGGTCTAATATGGATGCGTTTATCGTGTGACAAAGTGTGGATAAGGCATCCGTCACCTAATGACACGTAAATAAGTATAACAGTGACGGATGCTTTATCTACATTTGACACGCGATATAGACGCAGCCATACTAGGCCCACAGGGGGTCTAATATGGATGCGTTTATCGTGTGACAAAGTGTGGATAAGGCATCCGTCACCTAATGACACGTAAATAAGTATAACAGTGACGGATGCTTTATCTACATTTGACACGCGATATAGACGCAGCCATACTAGGCCCACAGGGGGTCTAATATGGATGCGTTTATTGCGTGACAAAGTGTGGATAAGGCATCCGTCACTTACTGACACGTAAATAAGTATAACAGTGACGGATGCTTTATCTACATTTGACACGCGATATAGACGCATCCATACTAGGCCCATAGGGGGTCTAATATGGATGCGTTTACCGTGTGACAAAGTGTGGATAAGGCATCCGTCACTTACTGACACGTATATAAATAAAAGAGTGACGGATGATTTATCCACATTTGACACGCGATATAGACGCCGCCATCAGAGCTGAGTCAGTTTATGACAGTTATATAAAAACCTCCAATATAATATTATACCCGATTTAGAGTTGATATCTCCTAAATGGCTTAGCCAATTTTTATAAAACCTAGTTAACAACGACCGCTTAAACATGCTTTCAAACAACAAAAAAAACGTGCAAATCGATACACCAGTTTAATAGCGAGGGTGCCACAGACAAACATCATTATGTTTTCATCTCAGCTATAATACTGGCATAAAAGTGAAAACACATTCGTTTAATACAATAACAGATTAATTTCCACTCACATTGCCACATAACAAAACGCAGCACTTATTAGTTCCTAACACTTTAGAGCAAAACGAAAAACAAAATGGCTGACCCAAATAACGGTTGTGTCGTCTGACACAATTTCTAAATGGACATAATCCGTATGTAGCTCGCTCTAACTTGCCATCGCTAAGGTTGTAAGAGAAGCCTTTGTCTTGGCGTGACGCTAGTGTTTTTTGGTTTCTTTTGTTCTTCTTTTCTTTGTTTTGTATATTTTATATTTTGGTGTACGCATTTTTAATTAGCAAGCCGCGTGGTGGCCGGCAAAGCCGCGTGGTGGCCGGCAAAGCCGCGTGGTGGCCGGCAGAGTAGAGTAGCACCAACCCATTACACTTTGGGTGTCGTACAAGGCGACTAATGTCTGAAGTAGAATAACCTAAGCTTCAATACACCAGAGAATGGGCAGCAGCGTTCTCTGGTATATGTTTTTATATTCACTGCGATCGCCAACCCGCCTGCCCAGCGTGGCGATTAGGGCATTACCTCCCAATATGATGAAAATGACAGACACACCAAATCAATGGCCCCCAGTTCCCGGCCGCCCCACCAGGCTTGGCTACGGTAGCGGTCATAGCGTCGGTGAGGCACGGGGTGCTAAGAATCCCCGGGTTACGAACGGCTACCACCACACATTGAACTTGGCTACGTATAATGGACGAACTCTGAGGCTTGACGAACATCTAGCAGAATTGGAGGTAGAGCTAGAAAAAATACGATGGCATGTTCTGGGGTTATCAGAAGTCCGAAGAGAGGGGGAGGACACAGTAACCTTGGAATCAGGCCATCTACTCTACTTCCGAGAAGGTGACAGCCTTTCCCAGGGCGGTGTCGGCTTTCTCGTCAACAAGGTCCTCACTGGCAACATTGTGGATATATCCAGTGTGTCGTCAAGGGTAGCATACCTCGTACTGAAACTGACCGAGAGATATTCTCTTAAGGTCGTGCAGGTATATGCGCCGACCACCACACACTCGGATGATGAAGTGGAAGCCATGTACGAAGACATAGACAAAGCCCTACACAACACCTCGAGGGCCCACTTCAATGTTGTCATGGGGGACTTTAATGCCAAAGTGGGAGTACACACGAACACCGAATCGGTTATGGGGCCACATGGTATTGGCAACAGGAATCACCGGGGGCAGATGTTGGTCAACTTCCTGGAACGACAGGGGCTATTCTTGATGAATTCGTTCTTCAAGAAGAAGCCCCAGAGGAAATGGACTTGGCGGAGCCCCGATAACGTGACCAAGAATGAGATCGACTTTATCATGACGGATAAGAGGCGTATATTCAGAGATGTCTCTGTGATAAATAGGTTCAACACCGGAAGTGATCACCGACTTCTACGAGGTACTCTGAATATAAACTTCAAGCTAGAACGCACCCGTCTGATAAATTCCACGCTCCGACCTACCCTGCTCCAAGCCATTGCTGGCTCCGAAAGATTCCAACTGGAACTTCAAAACCGATTCGATGTGCTGGAAACCGAGCGTGATGTTGATGAGAACTTAAGCAGGGTAATGGAAGTCGTGAGGGATGTGGGTAACAGGTTTTGTCGGAATAGGCATGCGGGCAGGAAGTCCAAACTTTCAGACGAGACTCTGGAACTCATGAGGGAGAGACGCGTAAACACACAGGCTAAGGCGGCAGATCAGCGAGCACTCACGAGACATATTCGAAAAGCGGTACGGCGGGATCTTCGGAGTTCCAATACACGCCTCATTAAGGAGGCAATAGAACAAAACCGAGGATCCAAAGTATTCGTGAAGCGTCTCGGGAGAAGCCATATGTCTAAGCTGACTACCGCCGACGGTCGTGTCGTCTCCTCTAAGCCAGAGATCCTCACGGAAGTGGAAGACTTCTATGGCCAGTTGTATGCCTCGCAATCTCCACTACCTGAACCCGTTCCTTGTGATCCACGAGCTGCTTTAGTCCGACACTATACCGACGAACTTCCCGACGTCAGCATTGGCGAAATTGAGCTGGCCCTCAAACAACTAAAGAATGGAAAAGCCCCGGGTGAGGACGGAGTTACAACTGAGCTGTTAAAGGCAGGAGGAACTCCTATTCTTGGACAGCTGCAGCTTATATTTAACACCGCTCTCCACGAAGGGAGAACTCCAAAGGCGTGGAGCAGGAGCATGGTAGTTTTATTTTTCAAGAAGGGGGACAAGACCCTTCTCAAAAACTACCGCCCTATATCGCTCCTGAGCCACGTCTACAAGCTGTTCTCGAGGGTCATCACAAACAGGCTGACGCGACGGCTGGACGACTTCCAACCACCAGAGCAGGCCGGGTTTCGCGGAGGTTTTGGCACCATAGACCACATACACACTGTGAGGCAGATTATACAGAAGACCCAAGAGTATAATCAGCCTCTGTGTCTCGTTTTCGTGGACTACGAGAAGGCCTTTGACTCTGTCGAGACCTGGTCTGTTTTGAGCTCCTTGCAGAGGTGCCAAGTGGATTTCCGATACATCGAAGTGCTGAGAAGTCTGTATGACGCTGCCACTATGTCCGTCCAAGTACAGAGCAGTCAAACAAAACCGATTCCATTGCATCGAGGAGTAAGACAGGGGGATGTCATATCCCCGAAACTGTTTACGAATGCATTGGAAGACGTCTTTAAGACTCTTACCTGGAAAGGACGGGGCATCAATATTAACGGCAAATACATCTCACACTTAAGGTTTGCCGATGATATCGTAGTGTTTGCGGAATCGCTGCAGGAAGCTCAAGAAATGCTGTGCAGCCTAAATGAAGCCTCCAGACGTATTGGTCTCCGGATGAATCTGGACAAGACGAAGGTTATGTTTAATGACCTCGTCGTTCCGGGACCAGTAATCATCGATGGCACACCTCTCGAAGTTGTCAAGGAATATGTCTACCTCGGGCAACTAATGCAGTTAGGTAGATACAACTTCGAGAAGGAAGCCGATAGGAGGATCCAATTGGGCTGGACAGCGTTTAGGAAGTTGTACCACATATTTTCGTCGGATATACCGCAGAGCCTGAAGACGGAAGTCTTTGACCAGTGCGTCCTACCTGTGATGACGTACGGAGCCGAGACGTGGACACTGACTGTGGGGCTAGTCCATAAGCTTAAAGTAGCTCAACGTGCTATGGAAAGAGCTATGCTCGGAGTCTCTCTGAAAGACAAAATTCGGAACGAAGTGATTCGTCAGAGAACCAAGGTGACCGACATAGCTCTGAAAGTTAGTAGGTTGAAGTGGAAATGGGCTGGTCACGTATGTCGCAGAACGGATAACCGCTGGAGTAAGCGTGTTTTGGAGTGGAGACCGCGTCTTGGCAAACGTAGCGTGGGACGCCCTCTGGCCAGATGGCGGGACGATTTGCATAAGAGAGCCGGCAGCGACTGGATGCATAAAGCATTAGACCGGGCTCTGTGGCGTTCCTTGGGAGAGGCCTATGTCCAGCAGTGGACTGCAGCGGGCTGATGATGATGATTTTTAATTAAGTAATATAAATTAACTTGGAAATTTACCGCGATATTTACTAGTTAGTTTGTTTGTAACGTTTTGCCTACGCATTTAGCGTTTGTTAGTCCTTTACCTCAAAAGCATAAATTCCTTGTAGCGGTTCATCGAATCGCATTTCACCTCGAACGTATATTTATTTTTCGGGTTGTGTCTCGATCGTTTACTGTTTTAGTCGTTAAAAGTTTTAGTCGCATTTCACCTCGATCGTTCATTTAACTATCGCGTCGTGTCTCAATCATTATGTTTTTTAGTCGATATCAGTTTTTGTCGCATTTCACCTCGATCGTGTGATAAATTATTGCTTTGTATCCTAATCGTCTAATTCAGTATTAGACAATATATTTAGTTGTAATGTACTTTTTCATTTTTATAGTTACACATTTTCTCACAAATATTGAATTATATAATTATAATAATTATTATTGTATCCTACTTCAATGTCGCAATGACAGAATATATCTAATATTTATTAGTCACAAATATAATATTTCAATGAGTTTGATAGCATTTAAGACATAAAACTACAGGTACAAAATACGTTTTAAAAAAATATATACAGTATTTTAGTGCGAACATCAATTAACGCGGCACATTAAATAGAGTCCCAAACAAACATCGATCGCGACGAAATGCGTCTAGGGTAAAATACTACACGAAAAATTAAAAGCTACAAATTAATTATATTAATGTAAAAAGCCACGCGAAAAATTTCTTCAAGTAAAATATTATATTGAAATCTTGTTCATTCGAGATGAAATGCGATTCGGTGAATCGCTACAAGGAATTTATGCTTTTGAGGTAAAGGACTAACAAACGGCATTTAGTGGCGATAGGAACTAGACGACATGCATAACGCTAACGTAAACGATTGTCAAAGTCTGTCAAAACGTATGGTACTGACATAAGCGCTCGACGCGACCGTCTGGCAGCTTACGTCATCCCACGGGAGCCCGTTGCCCCTTTGTTTTGGTAATAATGTCACTGTTGACATAGAATGTGATAATTTTTATATTGCTGGAATCGTAAACTTTCAGCATTACTTACATACCTAACGTGTTGACAAGGCTAGGTTAGGTTAGGTTTGATAATTATATAAAAATCCTGAAAATAAAACGATTTTTGACCTAAAAAAATATTTTGGCAGACGTTACCTATTGCGGATAAAGCATGCGTCACTCTCGTCCTTTTACACGTATAAAAAGTGAAGGATGTTTTGTACACATTTTGTCACGCTATAAACGCAGATTATAAAATAAAACAAGCCGTAAGTACCAGGCGATCATCAACAAGTAAGGGATACGAAAGGGCCTATTATGATTTTCTCAGCACCTACTTCTTCACACACTGTAAAAATATGTAAAACTTAAGCGAAATAAATGTTTTCTATTCTCTTCTATTCTATTACCTAGCTAGCGAGGAGATCATAAAGTATCGGATGAGTTGCTAAGGTCAGTTCAAGTACCAGGAGATCATAAAGTTGTAAGGAATGGGGCTCAGATTTTTCATTATAAGAAAACTTTACGATGCGGGCATGCTCATATTCAGTTCATGTACGATTTTCGATAACATTCTAGCAATGTATCTTGCCTAGTTTGATTCCCAATACATATATGATTAGTCGCTTAGTGCTCGCTTTAGTGGTGGTAGGCCCTAGTGCAGGGTCATTGCTAGCACCATCTATATTATGTTTCAACCGCCAAGTAGCAGAGTTCAAATTATTTTGTTCCGTTGGGATGCGACCACCAGTGGAATGACTAGCATAGAGGCATTTTAACTTATTCTTCAGAAATTTAAAAATCATTTACAGTCTTGACATTGCTAGTTTTAGTGTATTCGTTTGCCTTCTTCATGCTGTACAGGGTGTACTTGGAAGTGTGGATCAAACTCAGCAGGTCGATAGAGAAACAAAATTGTAAACGATCGTTTGGAAAATTCGCTGATTCGTAAAGATTGTAATTATGTAAGATACCACTGAAAAATTTATGAAATAAAACACGAAATTAATTATTTTCGTGACATAAGGGAAAAATACAAAAATTCAGATTTAAATGATCAATATCCCCGAAATTAGTAACACCCGCTGACCATACATGGGGGTGAATTTGATAGGTCTAGACGTCGTCTATAGACCTGGTAACTTTGAGCCACACTTCCAAGTACACCTTATTATATTGTCAATAAGTAGCTATATCATGTCAGCCGAATGACGTCCACTGCTGGACATAGGCCTCCCCCAAGGCTTTCCACTCAGACCGGTCTTGTGCTTTTCGCATCCACCGCGGTCCCGCGATCCTGACGAGGTCGTCACCCCATCTCGTTGGAGGCCTACCTACAGCTCGTCTTCCTTCCGACCCCATCGGCCATCAGTCCTGCGAGCAATGTGCCCCGCCCACTGCCACTTCAATAAGTAGCTATAAGAGTTAAGTTATCAAAAAAAAAAATAAGTTGTTACTGGATTAATGTTTAATCATTAAAAAACCCAAATTGCTTATTGCGATGCCATAATCTCATTTATTTTGTAAATATTTTCACATTCTGCTTGATATTTATATACCTTTTAAAACGCTTATCTTTCCGTTATTCCAACTTATCTGCTTTGAACACTCTTCTTTATACTTCCTCATCCATCGTTTAACATGTTTTTGCGAGAAATTGATGACATACTTTATAAACAAAACACAACACATTTATTTCCCTGCAGGACTCATTTGTCCTCAATATTCTTTTACCTACATACAACGATACTCTTTTTAACCTCTGCGGCCCTGGTACACGTAGCGGGATCTTTCAAAGTTTTACTGTTTATCTGTTTGTGGGCACTGCTGACACAATTGGTCGTGTTTTTTTAAATACGAGTAGGAGGTTAGTTTTTAAAGTACTAGCTAGGTTTGATACAAATCAGTTTAGTCGATTAATAGTTACTATAGTTTAATAATATAGTAATAATCATTCATTCATGATTCATGTACAGGCCCCCAGCGGAAATATTCAGCACTTTAGTGCATTGTCATAAGTAACCTCAAACCAAAAATGACGGGCACAAATGTATGGAACCCAGCCCAATCGTCAATGTAATTATAACTTATGTAAGCTTATTTTATCCCACTGTTTGCTGTAATTGTTGTAAATAGTAAAATCAGTCAAGCGTGAGTCGGATATACGGCTAATAGCATTGCAACGCACGCGGGGCACAGCTAGTGTAGTAATAAACGTTGTGTGTGTGAACATTTGAAGGCTGATAACTCTCTTCTCCGGGGTTTTTGTAGTTGGTCCCCGTATTAGAAAATGATGCTTATGTAACTAGCTTTCACATGGTATACATGAGATTTGTATTGGTTATATGGGCCAAATTGCCCATCATTCTTTGACAATAACAACGTCATTCCCAATGACAAGGTTTTAAGTGTGCTCTAGGGATTTTTTACATCTATATTATTATGAATTATTTGGAATAGAGGAAATCGCTTTTATATTTAGGAAAAAAAAAGTGTTGAGTCGTTGGAATGCAGGAAATAAATGAATTCTATTGTTTTTTTATCACGATGATATCTATCTAAAAAATCTGTCAAATGCAAGTCGAACTAGCGCACCGAGGGTTTAACATAGTAACAAACAAACATGTTTTTTTTTCTTTTTCTCGCTAAATAAATATGGCGGCTTTTTCAGACGCCAACTGTAACTCTCCATCGTAACTCGAATTATAAATGCACACGTTTTCAGGTGCAAATAGGGTTGGCACTCAGGTTCAATTATTATTTATTGATTATTTTCAACTTTTTGTAAAAGTTTATTATTGATAGCCTTGTTCGCTTATTACAATTAAATGATTTTTATATATTTTTAAGGATGTTAGCATGTGTAAAATCAAATGAATAACAATAGCTATTCTCAATACCGTGTGACGTGGTTGACGGATTATAATAGCGCCACTCCATGTCTTTCCGTGGATGTCGTAAGAGGCGACTAAGGGAATATAGGCTTGAAGTTTAGGCGATGGGCTTGCAACCTCTCACTTATACGCTGATAAATATATTAGCCTATTTGTGCAAAATTTGATTACTGAATTATCAACAAGTTTTGGAAAGTTGTAGGTAATTTTGTAGCTCTGCCTACCCCACTCTGGGATTACGTCGAAGGTGTACATTGCTATAGAGTCCCCAAAAAAAAAGTGCCCCACTACAGAGTTAAGTTCTTTGCTCTTTTACTTTTTCATCGCTATTAAGTGTAGTACTTATTCAACTATAATAAATAGTCACGTTAATTTAACGTCAGTATCACTTCCTTATTTAATAAAACTCAATGACATTACCCCGGAAACGTCAGAAAACACGGCAAGCGTGATAAAAACATCCACTCTCCGCCCTCTTCAATAAAAAAACACGTCTCCATAATAAAGCATAATAACACAGAAGACACGTCGATTTTTTAACGTAGTTTCAAACGCGGCAGCCCTGGCGGGCTTGGTAAATGACGAAACGTTTTTGCACTTTGTCCGCTGACTGTACTTTTCACTTACACAAACTTTGTTGGTACAGGTGGGGTAAGTGGAATTTTTAACAATGTCATTCTGACTATGCGGATTTTACCGATGTTTTAAAGTTAAGAGGGGCGATCTTTTATTACATAATAACACGTGTTTCTAAAAAACTGGTCAAGCGCAAGTCGTACTCACGTACCGAGGGTTCCGTTTCAGTACCGGCCCCACAGTAGCACTTTAAGCTGACATGCACCAATATTCGATATCTAACTCTTAACTCAAAATCATAAGGTCATAAATTGAGTGTGAAACAAATGAATAACCCTTATCTTCTGTAAAATAAGAATAAAGTGTCGAACAGTGGTCCTTGCCGAATACTGGTTCCATTACGTATTGATTTGAACTTGATTTATAATCGATAGCGCGAGCCCGACTCACACTTGGCCGGTTTTAGAATTTGTTTTTACGTACGGTTTCTACTATAATCATACTAAATTATGACACTTCTACATTCTACCGGTATAACAATAAAAAAAAAAACGTTGAAAAAAAAACGTACAGTCGCGAACTTTTTGGTACCAACCTTAGGTCCAAAGTCAATCTGACATTCAACAACAATAAGGTTGAGTTTAAAAGTTACAAATGACTTGACATCTCTAATGACATTGACGGCTTCAAGCATACTTTTCTTGAAATTGGCCACAAATGAATGTTATGAAAAACAGCTTAAGACGTTACTCTGTCAAAGTAATTTTTTCTAACGAAGAAACAATAAAAACGCTCGAACTTTAACGTAAAAACAACACGTTCAAAAACGTAGAATTCGGATTTTATTCGACGACACGTGAAGCCTAGTTTTTATTTCAAAGTCAAAGTCAAAGTCAAAGTTTATTTGCCAGAATTGAGGTGTGTGTATATATATACATACATACATAAAATCACGCCTGTTTCCCAGAGGGGTAGGCAGAGACGACTTCTTTCCACCTGCTACGAGTACGATCCTGACAAATGTCTTTCGCTTCTTCCACTATATATATATTATGTAAGAATTATCTTCATTCATTACACACGAATACCTCATACACGAATAAATAATTTAAATTTAAAGTAATTCATACATTATTTCAAATTGAATTTGAAATTATGTTAGTCAATATCAATGAATAGTATTGTAACAACATTAGCTATAATTTATTCACGAAATCATAAATTCATTAACAGTGTAAAAACAGTTTTCTTTGAGCCATGCTGTCAATTTAATTAAAAATAGTTAATAGTTAATTTCGCTATACTAATTATTCTGTAAATATAACAGTTATCAGAAAACTTTAAACTGATATCGAAAGTACGTTAACCAATGAGTAAAATCACATCAATAACTTTTTTTTAATAAAACCAGAAATATCGAAATTATTAGCTTCAAACCCCCCCACAGTCGCCGTTCGTTGAGAGACTTGAGAGGCTTAAGTTTAAAAGGCTTTATCATTTCACCATTACCATATGATTAATGAGTTGTTTTATTTATTACATTTTATTCGTGTAAATAATGAATCTCAAACAGTTTTATCTGTTACGGGAAATTACAGCCTCAAGGAACGTCGCACTATATGGGCATGGGAGCGTTTAAACTTAATATTTTTAATATGATGACGATGATAATATGAAAACGTGATTTTACTCATTGGTTTATGTACTTTCAATATCAGTTTAAAGTTATCTGATATTTGTTATATATACGGAGTAATCGAGGTTTATTCGTTGTCTACACTCAGGAGCAAAAATCCCGGGTCAGAGTGCGTTTTTCATACTAAAGAGGCTATTTCGAAGCCTTGGTTCCTCGCCAGGGAATGCTTTTAGTGAAATCTGATGATGGATAACTCGAGCATCGATACAGGACTTCTAGAATGCCTAGCATACCCAACTGAATGAATCTGCGGTTAACGCCGTAATTGTGCATGTTCAGAAAAACATCTCAAATGGCAATAAAATGTAAGAAAATCCAAGTGCTGACCCAAACTCTCCCGCTGTGGTGTTAACTGATCGTGCGATCAGTTAGGTATCTTAAGAACTTTTGACCCCCTCTATTGAACCTCACAGTATCCACCATTAAAACTCACTCAAAACAACCCCTGGCGAGGAACCAAGGCTTCGAAATAGTCTCGTTTGTATGAAAAACGCACTCTGACCCGGTATTTTTGCTCCTGAGTGTAGTACCCATATTACTAACCTAGAGCTTAGTTTGGGTTAACCTATATGATATCTGCTTCTGATTAAAAAATAAATATATTTAGGGTGTGAGAAATTTGACCACTTTATTAATACCATGACGCAGAAAAATAAGTGAACGGCCCACCGGTTAGCGGGTCCGTAGCGTAGGGACGGAGCAACACCAGAAGTATCACATGCGCGTTGCCGACAGCTATTTACACGACTCCAGCGTTGCCTCACAGTCCTAAAAAATACATACACTAAAACAAAATTAATACGCTCAAACGAGACAAATGAAACTTCCCGGTTTTGCTGCTTCAGGCTTCTGTCTTAGCAGTTATGAAAGCTTAACTGGCTCAATGGAATTTACAAAGTCTAGGCATACGGGCTGCTTTATGTCATATCAGCACTTGCAGCGCTTTCAAAGCTGCTTTAAAGCTCCTACTATAGTTTTTATACAGCGAAAATTCACATGCTAAGAAAACATAATAGTGAGTTTTTTTATGGTATTTAAGGTAAACAAACACATAGGCCACGTTATAGTAAGTGAGTTCTGAGAATAGATATTTACATTCTTAAAACTACAACCTTACGATTGCAATCCTAAGACCGCATGCGTTGCCAACCGTCAGGACTAAGATGGAATGCCTCTATGCAATTAATTTCACCGGTTGTCTTATCCCAACACCGGAACACAACAATGTTAGCTTTGCTGCTAAGTGTAGTGAGGTTAAAGGATGAGATGGATACAGGACAATTTTAAGGAAGACCCAAAATCATAGAGAATATGGAGGAGGAGTTTACTCAGCATTAGATGGCAGGCAAACTGGTTGAAAAAGAGTAAAGAAGAGTTTATTTAAATTACATACTTTATTTTCACTATTTGTTACTCCTATTAAGATTAATTTAGATAGAACTTTGTCACAGTGACGATATGATTCAAGTCGTAAGAAGATCAAACAAATTGTTTTATAATCTCACTGTGGAACCGTTCTATGGTGGGTCAGGGTTCCATTGGGCTGATAGTATATTATGTTTCTCTGATTTAATAATATACGAGTAAATCTATTACACACTGTAATGGCGTCTCGTCAAAACATACTTATTAAAATAGCCATTTAAAAAAAAAACTGTGTTGCAGACAGTTACATACATATACAGAAACATACACACGTTTTTATACTTTCTCATTGTGAACTCACTTTGACATATAGGGGGTTACTATGACATACTAAAAAGATAAAATATAAAAGATAAAAGAAATTTATTCAGTAAGTAGGCCGCACGGGCACTTTTACACGTCAAGATACTACCAGCGCTTCCCAAGAGGAGACCACTGCTGAGAAGAAACGCCGCAAGAAACTCAGCAGTCAGTCATTTTTTAAACTTATTTCATATTGCATATTACAATGGTATGTACAACTTAATCTAGCATTATATAAAGCTACAAATATTAAATTAAATATAATATCAAATAACAGTAGTTCATGAAAACATGCCAAAAATCTTACGGGAGAGAAAGATAGAAAAGAATAAAATAAAATAACTACAACTACCTACTTATATATGTGTATATGAGATGGTGCAAGATGACCACATAAAAGTTTCGATATGTTTTCCTGCATCAACGGTGTCCCCCAGACAAGAAAAAGCAGGATAAAGCCTTTGCATTTGTACAAATTACTATTGACTAAGTTTCGGGTGTAGGCCATGCATTTTTGTCTGTTAGATAGTCCTCGACCCTATAATACGCTTTAGACATTAACGACCTTTTCAAATATGTTTTAAGTGCTGGAAAGGGTAACTTTGAAACTACTTCAGGTAATTTATTATAGAAATGAATGCATTGACCAACAAATGATTTATATACTTTACGGACACGGAATTTTCGAATAGCTATTTTATTTTTATTTCTTGTATTTAAATTATGTATATCTGAGTTTTTGGTGAACGAATCTAAATTCTTAATAACATAAATAATATTCTCGTAAATAAATTGAGACGCTACAGTTAAGATATTAATTTCTTTAAAAAGTTCTCTTAATGAGTCACGGGAATTTAAATTATAAATAGAACTAAATCAGTTCACTTTACTGCCATAGCTCTGTCTCTTTCTCTCAACCTAAACTGAGCTGCTTTAGTATGTCATGGTAACTCTAGGTCAAAAACATAACCCTTCTTCTGCAGTCGGGTAAACAAGCTACTTAAAGGTTGTATACTAGCTGTTAAGTGACAATAATTGAACACTCGATAGCAACAGAACTCGATTCAATAACACCTAGTACCGTGCACAGCATATCGTATGCAATCTGCAATCGAGTTGGTTCTGAGTTGCGATATGCGAGAATTAGCCGTGTTAGTCCTGGATTGACTAAACTGAATCAATTAGCTTATGGATGAGGCAGTGTTTGACGTGTGGGATATACGATAGCAATCATGCAGCATGGTATACGTAAAAGGTATCGATGTTTTAAATAGGTTTCCGACATTCATCATCATCATCATCATTATCAGCCGCAAGACGTCCACTACTGGACAAAGGCCTTCCCCAAGGTTTTCCACAACGATCGGTCCTCTGTTGCTGTCATCCAGTGGTTTCCCGTGACCTTTATCAGATCGTCAGTCCACCTTGTGGAAGGTCTGCCAACACTTCGTCTCCCGGTTCGCGGTCGCCACTCTAGAACTGTAATAGTTTCCGAAATTACAAAGCTTTTATTAAACATGTCATCAACACACAATTATTGTAATAAGCGTTCTAGGGATCTATATTGGAATCCCCATACGTATTTTTTTCTAATCCATCGTTTGTCCGAATTTTTATTTGTCCTAAAACCATTTCCACTTGAATTCTGGTTTAATAATGTTGTTATAATACGATCCTAACCTAATCTAGCAGGTATTTTTAGAATACTTAAAAAGTTAGCTGACTCAGCTAAAAACGAGTTTATGACAAACAATAATTTTAACAATGCGTTAGAACAAACATTTTAAGGAATACAATGTGTTTTTGTATTCTTTTTTAAACTCATAATGATGATGATGATGATGATGATACCCAAATCGGATTAAAGTGTTTTCGTGAAGGATTATCCTATTGATCTTATTGTAAGTAACTGCTTAAGCGACATAAGCATTAGGATGCATTCTAGCGAATCAATAAGCTTTAAACTTTCTGCCAAGATAAGTCATTTGTGAGATTTGTTCAGAAACTTGAACAAAATAAAAAAATACTGCTGTTGCTCGGCCTTTCGTAACAAGTGAACCCTCACATTTGTAGGCGAGAATATTAATAAATTCAGCCAATTTATAAAACTTACTTTCCCATTCAGTAAATTGGGCAATTTTCATCGGGAAGCGTATAAATTTAATTTAACATTCATTGTAGAGTTAACCTTAATATAATGAAAAACCGTTAACCCGCAGGCATTATTAAATTGAACAATTAAAGTACACAGTTGCACATGGATCTGATAGGAATGTAATTTCCCCGCTTGTGATCTTTATGCGACGTTTATAGCGCTGGTGTAGCGCCTGATTACAACCAAAGGTGCTTTAACAGCTGTTTTACGGCTCCTTTATTATTTTGGTGATTATAACTTATACGATTTTAGCAAAATAATTAAAGCAGCAATGTATAACAAAATTTTATTCGAGTGTTTGTTGTGACGTAGTGTAGAGTAGTTGTGATACAGGGTGTGGTTTTACTAATGTGTAATAAAATGAACGTTTGCTTTTTTGTTACAGGTAATATCTTCGTTGCCAATTCGCATATCAATTCGTAAGTATGTTGACTGCTGAATTTGTTTTGCATTTGATAATGCAGGATGTTGGTATCGAAGAATATAATCTTTTCAATACGGTTTGTACATTCGTCTTTTTTAGGGTTCCTTACCCAATAGGAATCCTACTGGACCCTATTATTAATATGCCTACATTGTCCGTCCGTCCGTCCGTACTTTAGATTAGCGGTTTTTTTTTCAGAATGTCAATGTATTACAGCAGATTTAGTAACATTTTTTACAAAGTTAAATAAAAAATGGGATCCCCATTGAAAAAATGTTTTTTCCAACGTATCTATCGTAAAAACAGTAAAACACCCAAGCGTAAAATTTGGTTTAATTATAGTACTGTTAGGCGATGGGCTTGCAACCTGTCAATATACGCTGGTAAACATGTAAGCCGCATTGTACGAAATGTGGTTACAGAATTATCAAATTTTTTTTAGAATCTGGGAACGAAGACGTGAGTTTATGAATGTATTATACACATACACACAAACCGATTCGATTGGAAATCGAATGCAAATCGGAATATAATAATTCTTAATGTACGGAACCCTCAGTGTGCGAGTCCAACACGCTTGACGGATTTTTTGTCAAAACACAACGTTAAGTTGTTGCAAAGGTTACGTTGGCTTCAGCTATCTAGGTCATAGTCTGTCATTTAATCTAGATCTAAATCTGGAGTCAAGGTCGCAGCGGATTATTGGATACGTCTATTCTGGGAGTTAATTACGAGGTGTCAATAGAATTAGTACCAAAATACGGGAGTGCCTGCTAATTGTGTTTTATTGAGTCGTTATTTTTGTATACTTATTAATATCTAGTTTGGATAACGTCGTCAAAGTAATGTTACTTATCATGTATTTATTTTTTATTTTGCCAATTTCTCATTTAAATAATTTTAATATAGCCTACACTCTCGTGGTTAAGACGAATCTAACCACGTATAATTTATAAAAATCAGTTTAGCCGTTTAGTAGTTTCGAGCGGACATTGAGTCGGACATATATACAAGTCAAACACATAATCCTCTTTTACATTAATGCTTACTCCCACTAGAGTTTTCGAAAGAGATTTTAATAGGATTGTGACTTGTGAGGCTTATTTCTTTCTCTTTAAACATAGTCCGATTTTTATGATTATGGAAAACTATGTTGGCACTTTTTCGGCAATAAAACATTTCAAGAAAATAAAAGGAAACGTGCGAACTAGTAGAAATAACATTTAATTTAATTAAAATCAATTTTGACTGAAAAAAAATGTACAGCTACGCGATCATATCATATAGGTACAGAGCGAATTATTTTCTCGTGTAACCGGTTCGATTCCAGGTTCAACCACGTAATTGTTACAATATCTATGAATGCAGTTTAATTTGTTTTTAAAATTCTAATAATGTCTTCTTTCAGTAAAATGTTCCGTCTACAATATTCAAGGTACTTTCCTTCCAAGTGGCATAGCCGTGGGACAACCTGTAGACAATTTACTACGTAGTCACAAAACCACATAGTAAATTGTTTTTTTTTTTAGCCAAAGACCCCAAATACACGTACTGAAAATATACTTTCGTTAGGTACCTATTAAAATATTTTTCCTATTTTCTTCAAATACGGAGTTACATTAGCTCAGAGGCAAGTAGGTACTTACTTGGAAGTAGTTGGTAACTGATAAAAACTTTAAAGGAGAATTTTTCAAATTATAGACTAGTTTAGTAACTTATTGTAGTATAAAAAAATATTGTTATTACTTACTTAGTAAGTTAAATAATTCATTTATCTCTTAATTATCGATGAAAACAGAATAAATATTCCCTTGCACAAACAACGTCCATCAGAAAAGCCACCATGTCCCAAATCAGTCGATACCAGTGATTTTTACTGACAATTTGCAAATTCACTTAATCCAATCATGGAAAATACGGCGTTGCATACTACAGTTTAAAGTCCATTTTCCCAATGCGTCCATTTCACCAGAATTTTCTGCAAATGGCGCAATCGCCTTATTCGAATTTAAATTTGGAATCGATTGTCAGTGAATCAATTATTTTGTCTATTCCAACGATCGGGTGCATTATGAGCTGAGTTTTGAAATTCGAACTATAAACGGCCAGTGTAAAGCAAAGTACAATGAAAATATATTGAGAGATTTTGAGCTCTAACTTTCAGATTTATGGTTTGTTTTGAATAGTGCTCTTGTCGTTTTAAAATTAATGGCTAGATTTCCAATTGTGTTTCGTTTTATGAATTAATTTATCAATTATTACACCACTTACCACAATATGATTTTAATAAAAAGTTAAACTATTACCATGAGAAACGGCTTTAAAATATATCCTGAGACACTTTTAACATTTTAAAGACAGTTAACGCTTGAACAATGAAGTTAAGAAGGGCTTAAGTGACGTTTGGTGTCATCACGTGTCAGCAATAAACAAATCTCTGAGTGTGAAAGAGATAGTGGGAACGGATCTACGTCAGGTTAAATTTTAATTTTTAATCGAGTTCCGAGATCAAGACTAAAATATGTGTGCTATAAGTTTTTTTTATTTTAATCGTCTTTCGGGTTTAATACAAATTTTGCCAAAGATGATAACTTGACAGATATTATGTTTTTCGCCCCCGTAAGCCCCCATATTGCAAACATCGAAATTTCATAACCGTTTTCAAGAACGTGATAACAACGTTTAAATTTAATAAGGTTATTCAATAAATATGTGAGTGTAAGAAAATTACAATAAACGCGCCCTCCGTAAATTAAGTCAGAGAACACTTCTTGGTACTTCAGCTGGATTATACCGTGCATTAGCCATCTTGACCGTTTGCGACCCGAGCTTGACATTCAAATGGAAGGACAATGAAGTTAAGTTAAATTTATAACGGTTTTAACCTAAGCTGATCTAACATTCTGAACTGTAATTATGTAATGAAAAAGCTTAAACGTGAATTAGGATGATTCTGTTAATGTTTTTTTTTATCAGGGTCTATTTGCCTGTACAAATAACTTGACAAAGTAACCCGACTAGCAAAATAAAATAACTCATTTGGTACTGTCCCTTCACCAGCCTTCTAATTCACAAAGCTGATAGTAACAGCTGACGAGTGACAATCGATGTACAGTCACACAATAAAAATGTTAAGCATACTTAGTACCATTTCATTGTGAATGTCATTGTCATTTTCATGTGTGTCATTTGATGTTCTATTTAGAGTTTACTATGACAAGGTACTAAAGTGCTTAACATTTTCGTTCGGGTACTGTATGTACATCGCGTAGCTTATATGGAGCTAAAAAAATACGGAAATGTGAATTGGTGATAAAACTACTCTGATTACGTACCTATGGTAAACCCAACAAATAAATAAACAAACTATGTGACACATTTATGGTATAAGTTTTTTTTTTTAATACATGACGCATGGTAATCATACAGCATGTTCCAAAAATCTACTTTTCTAAACAATATTCACAAAACCGTTACAACCCGCGTTTAACAAAATAAGTTTTAAAATATTCCCATCATTTTCGCCCACATCATAGACTTAGAACGAAAAGTAATTTCTCCGACGTCTCATATCGTTAGCTCGGCGCGAAGTGACGTTTCTATGCATTTCCAGCGACGACTGAACGAATGCTGAGTCTGGGACGTCTTGCGATCGTCGGCGCACAGATAAGATTTGCTAGATGTGTTTACACAACGATTAAATCGTTTTGTGTTTAGTGGTGGAAATTTGGTACGGAGATAGCTTGAATCCCAAGGATACACACAGGTTATTTTTTACCGTAACTACTTAGTGTGAAGGAAGGTAGAAGGTTCTGGAGTGGCGTCCGCGGACCGGAAGACGAGCTGTAGGTAGGCCTTCAACAAGATGGAGTGACGACCTCGTCAGGATCGCGGGACCGCGGTGGATGCGAAAAGCACAAGACCGGTATGAGTGGAAAGCCTTGGGGGAGGCCTATGTCCAGCAGTGGACGTCTTTCGGCTGACATGATGATGATGACTTAGTGTGAGGCCTTTATCACGGAAGTAAAAAGTAAGCTATGTCCTATCGTAGAGTTTAAACTATCAATTTATTTCACCACTAGTCATGAAAACCTTTACCAAACCTAATCATGTAGGCAGGCCCTCAAATGCCAGTTATAAACTCCTACTAAAAATGGCTTATGGATCAGGATGAGGCTGAACTTCTTCTGTCCGTGATAAAATAAGTATTGGCAGGTATTGACATTTATCCCATAATAATTATTGTTCACACTCTCTCACACACACACATATATTAGTCACATCCAGCGTGATTTATATCAAGACCTTTCCATTCGCCGCGAGCTTTTTATATTATATCAAATCCAGTGGTTCTGAGGAGGTGTGTAATAGCTGCGTTTGAACAAATTCTGACTTTGAACCGAATTTCAACGAAAACGGCAAAAATCCCCACGTTCTATCGAATGAATTTTAAATATGTATTTGCTGGCGCCATTTTGAACTCAGTTGGAATATAAATGATTGGGTTTGTCGAATGTAAGAGAAAAGAGTGAGTAAGGGGTAAAGTAAGATGACAAGCGAGCTCACGACAGAAAGGCGGTCTATTTGAGATAACAACTAAACATTATTTTTGTAGTGCAATAAAATAAGTAGTAGTTTATAAAATGTATAATGTGTTTGTTTGGAAATTGGAAGGGATCAATAATTTACTTTTTAAATGATCCAGTATTTTTAACACATCATGTTTTGTAGTTTAGTGTGTGTGTTGCCAGTGATGACCAGAGCCCGGATTTTTCATGGCAAAACAAAATACTATCGTAATCTGGCTAGTGATAGAAACATCATTTTATCGATGATTAAATATAATTGTGTAATAGAATAAAAAACCAAATAAAATATACATACCTATACAACATAAAAAACATACATAGTTTGTATGAAGTTATATAGAAACATATTCAATTTCTTCGTCGTAATCCACGTTAGTACACACAGCAGCACATGGCGTTTTATTCGTGTAAAGGTTCTGGAGTGGCGTCCTTGGACCGGAAGACGAGCTGTAGATAGGCCACCAACAAGATGGAGTGACGACCTCGTCAGGATCGCGGGACCGCGGTGGATGCGAAAAGCGCAAGACCGGTCTGAGTGGAGAGCCTTGGGGGTGGCCTATGTCCGGCAGTGGACGTCTTTCATGTTTTTTTTCCTCAGCTTCAACTGAAGCTGATTCATGTAGGTAGTTGAGGAAAAACATTTTTTGAATACCTAAAAAATAACCTAGATATAAGCAACCAAGGTTTTGTTCCTTTTTCTTTCTAGCAAAATAGAATTTAATATGGAGTTTATATGGCCGACATGTTGCATGACGTCACGCGAATCGGATCTCCTTGCCTAATCGCTGTATTAGCAGTTTAAAATGCTTGTATCATCCGTATTTCGTAGCCGATTTTAATTTTAATCTCACTATGGGTGATACTTTTTCCGGTATTTTCCATATTTTGTTCAGAAGTGCAAATTTAGAAATATAGAGGGTGATTTATGAGGTAAAAAAAATCACCCTCTATACTTACGTCAACTCCGTAGTCTCGTATTAAGTTAATAGTTAATAGAGAAATATTATTTAGCTTCCAATTATAAATTTTCTAACCCTCCAGGCAACTTTACGAAATGAGTAAAGTAATATTACTACCTATCAAGATTTATAGTCGCAATGTATTTAGAGCACCCTTAAAACACTGTCAGATTTATTGACAAACTTACAAAATGGCTGACACCGATACCGATCTCCGTAAGGCTGGTCTCCCATTAAAGGCTTAAGAGCAGAGCTATTACTAATGCTTAACGCTAATGTAAATATCCTACTTATATTATAAATGCAAAAGTTTGTGTGTTAGTGTTACTCCTTCACGCTGCAACGGCTTGACGAATGTGGATAAATTTTGAATTAGAGATAGCCTCGGTATACTTTGGATTAAATTCAAAAGTTTTTTTGCTTGTTTCTGTTTGATTATTCGATCGACTAGTAGAGAATACAACGCATTAAGTCCGCCATTTTTGTTTGTTGTGCGATATAAACTCGCTCGATTGGACGACGGCCCTAACTTTACTGGCGCAGTAGAGATATCTGAACGACCCGGTTTATGGGCCTAACTTTCCTTTTATCTCGAATATACGCTAGATAAGGGCTATTTGTTGCTACTGTAATTTTATTAAATATCCGACGGGTACTGTTTATTAATGAGTACATTATTAATAGTTTGTGTTGGACGATAATCGTTATCCAATATTTATCTATTCGTTTTTTTCTTTTTAAGTATCAATGAGGTTTTAGATGAAACGTGTTCACCCTGTATTTCTATTTTATTTTTGTCTCGTCAAAATTAAGCAACCGGGATTTATTTAAATATAGAGTTACGAGTATATAGAATAACGAAACATAAAAAATGGACTGTGTGAAATTCGTTTATTGATATTACTAGGTTTTGCGTGCGACTCCATCCGCGTAGCGTACGTGCTACTACTATAAATGAAATAATAATACAATTTTCTCAATCAACATACAATAATAATAATAATAATAATTTGGCCGCAAGGCAGCTAGTGGCGAGCTGTGGTGAGTGGCGACACCACGGACCTGAGTGCTATAAGTGTGCAATGACGAGGAACAGACCCTCACCTCTGGCTTGCCTTTATTGGCCGGTCAGAGTGGAGTCGCAAGAGCTATATGCTCGAAGGGTGGATGTGTTGCATAAGTGGTGAGTTGGCACCTTATGGTCGTTTAAAGTCCAGAAGCACCTCTCCACCCTTAGCCCCTCTGGAACTGTTGCCTCCCTGCTGCTATATATATGTGGCTATTTCGGGAGGTCCATTCCATTGAGTTGGCGAGTCACCGCCTGCCATTTAAACCAAAGTAATTAGCATTGGCCAGGCAGGCGCCGTAGTTTCATCAATAGCCTAGTTCACCAATCCATATCAGTTCATTCATAGAACCTATTATTAGTATTCCCATCCTTCTTAAATAGTCTTTACACTGACCGGTGGTTGTCCGTGGGAGCATACTTCTTTAGTTTGAACTCAGGGACAATCGCCGGTTGGTGTCCCATAACTTTACTAAATTAAACTTGTCTAAAGGGCCTCTGCGTGTTGGCTTCGGCTCCATGTACGCCTTCCAAAGGTCCGGGACTCCCATAGTCCCGTGATTGGTAAAGACATACAAATAATAATAATAAAAACCGCAGGGCAGCTAGTGGCGAGCTGTGGTGAGTGGCGACACCACGGACCTGAGTGCTCCCGAGGGTAGGTCCTGTTCCTCACCTCACGCTTGCCTTCACCGGCCGGCTGCGGTGTGCAATGACGAGGAACAGACCCTCACCTCTGGCTTGCCTTTATTGGCCGGTCAGAGTGGAGTCGCAAGAGCTATATGCTCGAAGGGTGGATGTGTTGCATAAGTGGCGAGTGGGCACCTTATGGTCGTTTAAAGTCCAGAAGCACCTCTTCACCCTTAGCCCCTCTGGAACTGTTGCCTCCCTGCTGCTATATATATGTGGCTATTTCGGGAGGTCCATTCCATTGAGTTGGCGAGTCACCGCCTGCCATTTAAACCAAAGTAATTAGCATTGGCCAGGCAGGCGCCGTAGTTTCATCAATAGCCTAGTTCACCAATCCATATCAGTTCATTCATAGAACCTATTATTAGTATTCCCATCCTTCTTAAATAGTCTTTACACTGACCGGTGGTTGTCCGTGGGAGCATACTTCTTTAGTTTGAACTCGGGGACAATCGGCGGTTGGTGTCCCATAACTTTACTAAATTAAACTTGTCTAAAGGGCCTCTGCGTGTTGGCTTCGGCTCCATGTACGCCTTCCAAAGGTCCGGGACTCCCATAGTCCCGTGTTTGGTAAAGACATACAAATAATAATAATAATAATGCTTTATTCAGTAACTAAAAACTAGGTTACAATATTGGTAGATGCCTCTTTTTAAGTAATATATATATATATATATATATATATATATATATATATATATATATATATATATATATATATATATACATATATATATATATATATATATATATATATATATATATACTTGTGTTAAGAGAACATCGCTCTTCCAAGTGCAGTTACAAATAAATCAACTTATTCTATATAATTATACTTTAATTGCATCAAGCAAAAATGGTCTCCACTAAGCTCCTTAGGCCACGGTGTTGGTTTCACGAGTGTGATTCTCTTGAAAACGGCGTGCATTTTCAATTTGGCAGCATGGCTGCTGTGGATAAGATCGAACATATAAGGCTGAACAGGGTGAATGGCGCACCGTAGACTACATACAATTGCAAATACAACTAACCATGCATGTGAGTGAATGTACATAAGCAAGTGTGTCTGTTAATGTGTGAGTGCACGTGTGTGTGTACCTGCGTGTCAGTACTGTCAGTACGACTGCATATATTCCGGATTTTTGGATTGATAATATAAGACAAATTTCCTAAAATTATGTTTGGAAGACGCAACTGACTATAGTCTTTCACTGTGCCAAATTTCATCCAAATCGGTCCAGCCATTCTTTCGCATAGAAGAGTATTAGTAAGAATTCAGGAGTCGTATCTATTACTTCGTCATTTTATGAATATTAGTCTAAACAATCATGTACAGGTTGTTCCATTTGAAATATTAAAATGACTATAAAAGGTCACCGTATTTATAAATTTCTAGTTTATTTACTGTCGCCAGGAAAATATTTTCTTTCGTACGCTTTTCCTGTTCAAAAAACGTTACCCACCAAAGCTTTGTAATCAGAAATACGTCAAATATTTGTGAAACGAAACCAAAGGTGTAGCAGTGCGTACCGGACAAAAAGGTTAAACAGTGGATATAGACACAGTAGGCTCACTTGCCTTAAATATTATAATAAACGTTAAATTTCATTTGAATAATCATGTTTAAATCGATTTTTACGCTTTTTCCGTTGAACAACATTACTAGAAAAAAATACAGTTATCATGCAGATAGAAATTTTAAATTTAAATTTCACATTTAACCGATAATAATTTGGCGAAATGTATCGTTCCCAACTGTTTCATTTGCCAACCTGCATTTTGTTCCGTAACTGTAAATATTTTATATTTATTTCAGTACCATCGTGTAGAACCATAAGTTAGGTTAGGTTAGTTTTAAAAAAAATCAGATATATTATAATTACAGAAAAAAAAGCGTGTTGGCAAATGACACGGATGGAAAAAGATACATTTTGCCAAAAGGCAGCACCGACTAGGCTGATAGATCCGCCATTTGTACTTATGTTGCGCAAGATGAAATATTAAATTAATTAATAAATTGTGCTTGTCTGTCAATACTGAAGTATTGGACTTGTTTTAAACGTAAACTATTTTATTTATCGCTTTTCTCCCGGAAACTGACTAACATTTCGGGATAAAAAGTATGTTAATAAAACCAATATAATGAAGATAAAAAAAGGATTTACAATGTTGAACTTATTCCGCCCAGGGAGAGATTGAGAAAAGTCAAAAATTGTGCATCTAGTACAGAGAACAGAGAGAACAGAATAAAAAATATATACAATAAGAGAAGTACATATTTATATATCTAAACAAATACTTAAACTACCTTTAAATTACAATGTTCTACGGGCTAAACTATACCTGTATCATACTACTTCGATTCTACGAGTTGAAGCTTGACAATTAGACTAACAAACAGACTTTTGCGTTTATAATTATTAAGTGGGATACATAAACTCTGTCTACTGTGACTTATTCAATAGGAGTCGCACAAAAACCCTTGATTGCGGGCACGGATCGCCGCGCGCGGACGGCAAAACAGCAAAACGGCAAAACGGCAAAAGGCGAACTATAAAGTTACAACGCGGCGGCAAAACGTGTTACGTCATATTAACATTTACTCCGAGGTTTTACTGAAATTTTTAGTGATGCGGCAATCTTTCGGTTTAAGGTAAATTGAACACGATTCAATAACTAATTTGACATTTTACTTTTTGTGTATTGACATCGGAAACTGATCATTTTATTTGTTGTATATTTAGAGTGTTAATTCTGTATTATTTATATATCTTTATCTAATTTCATATACTTTGAATTGCAATCTATTGTAATACTAGCTTCTGTCTGCGACTTTGTCCGCATATATTTCGATTATCATTACTCCCTCGGGAACTTTTATTTTTTTCGGGATGAAAAGTAGCCTATATATGTTAATTCAGGGTATAAGCTATCTCCACCCCAAATTTCATCCAATTCGGTCTAGCCGTTGCAGCGTGAAGGAGTTACTAAAACACACACACACACACACACACATACACAAATCACTTTACGAAAAATCTTGTACAGTAATGCGCCTAAAAATAATAATTTAATTTTAGAATCAAATTTCTCACAATTAATTTTATGTAAGTATTTTAATTATAATATACGTGCACATAGTTTGGTAATTCGACTAATAAAAATGTGTAAATCAAAATAAATAAATATGAAGCAAGTTCATAACAACAAAGATAATTTACACCCTCGGGAGAAAAACAAGAACCCTTGCTTATAATTAGGGGTCCGTGTGAAGTTATAATTATTCCACTCAAGTTTCTTGTCATGCGATCATAAATTTTCCTACGTCATTATTATTTTATTCAAGAGTAATAAAAAAAAAAACAACCTGTATTTTGCTCTCCGTGTTACTTGTATTTTTTATTGTACTTATTTTTAATGTTAAAAATTTGTTAATTATTGTACAAAATCATAAATTATTAGTTTGTGGAGATAATTGGATGTTTTCTTTTAATCACGCAAAAAAAAAAATGGTGCACCGGTTTTTTCAAACTTTAACTTAGGTAGGTACCTATCTGAAGAATTAAACAAGAGTTTTAACTAATGTTAAACAACGTATCTTTTGTAGAAAAAAACACACAAAATAAAAAAAATAAAAAATCTAACTTCAAATAATGCTTGAAGATTTTACTTTACGTCTAATTCTCTCAAAATTCACTTAAACCGTAATTTCAAGAAGACTTCAAATAAATCAAAAGAAAACCACTAAACACCCGAAGTAAATAGAGGTAATGACACCAACACAAATAGCAAGATCGCTCTCAAATAACAAAACCTGCTTGACTCTAGTGTTTGTTTAGCAAACAACAAATTTCAGTGCCCACAATTGTAAACTCTATCAATATCGACTCCACTACGCACTACAACCAACAAGCCCGGCAACGGAGACCTTTGTTAATTCTGAGCCACGAACTAGATTTTGGCCTACGATTCGTGTGGGGTTTGGGGTGGTTGGCACCAAACGGTTTAACCTTTACAGTTCAATGGGCCAGTAACAGGAATAACTGAGATATCTAAACGAGAGACAATGTACGGGGTGGGAGTACACTGCGGGGAAGTTTAGATTTCTTTTTTTTAGGGTTCCGTGCATGAAGGAATCCTACACGGGACCGTATTAATATGCTTCCGCTGTCCTAACTTTTAACAGATGTATCTTTGAACCTTAATAGATAGAGGTTGATTTTTTTGGAAATATGTTTTTAGCGCGAATATGCTAGTACAAAAAACATATTTTTATTTTTGTTGTATCGTAAAAACGATAAAACAAACATGCGACGATGCACAATCGTTCAGTAATAGTCCTATAAGCATATCTTCTGGCACTTGGCGACATGTTAACCGATCGTTTGTCCAAATGGGCAAGAGGATATATTTTGATACTTCGGGTGTATTCTGCTCGGTAAAACTATGTTTCTTTTGACATGTTACCGGTTTGTTATTAATTCGGCTGCTGTAATGTTACTGTCTAGTTAATAAGAGCTAGTACAACCCACAAACATACCTACAACTCTAAACGATTACGCTAAGACGTTTTTTTTATAACTTTAAGAAGGCAAATGAACACACAAGCCACCTGATGTTAAGTGGAAACTGTGACCCGTAGACATTCACATTCACATTCACAAGACTGCAAGCCTAGGACTGCAAATGCGTCGCCAACCCTGAGGACTAAGATGGAATGCCTCTATGCTAGTCATAACATCGGCTGTCTTATCCCCAAACCGGAACACAACAATGCGAACACTGCTGTTTGGCGGTAGGTTAATGGATAAGATGGTGGTAGCGATCAGGACGGACCCTGCTCAAGGTCCTACCACCCGCAAAGCGTATCAACGTGTCTCCTAACAAGCCTATATTCTCTTAGTTGTCTTTTACGACCTCTACAGGAAGACATGGGGTGGCACTATTCTAACCTGGCAACCACACGGGGACACATGAGGAGATAACATATCACAAGTAATATGATTTACTAGATTAAATCATGCAGTATTTCGGAAGACTCCCCTCGCGAAGCTTCATCAAAAGTTATTGGCTGGCTCAGGACTTTCACCTATAACTAGACAGAAAAAAATCTGAAGGCTATTACCTAAAAATGTTGGTTTTGATTTGTAGCCTTGCATATATTAAATATATAAAAGGAGAAACTGACTGACTGACTGACTGACATATCAACGCACAGCCGAAACTACTGTACCTAGAAACTTGAAATTTGGTACAGGTGTTCCTTTCATGATGTAAGTGAGCACTAAGAAAGGATTTTCCGAAAATCGACCCCCAACGGGAAAAAAGGGGGAGTACTGGGAAACTAATTCTACGCGTACG
The DNA here is from genome assembly GCA_923062465.1 of Acleris sparsana. Lineage (NCBI taxonomy): Eukaryota > Metazoa > Arthropoda > Insecta > Lepidoptera > Tortricidae > Acleris > Acleris sparsana. Next base: position 1,925,362 of record OV281307.1, read on the forward strand.
AAGTCGCGGGCGTCCGCTAGTGTATCATATATCAAATACACCCACTCACTCACACCCGCACCCGCACTCACTCTCACATATACTCCCATAGTTTAATTTATACATTCTTTTTTTATTATCTGTGGAAATCAAAATTCAAAATGTCTAATATTAATAGTAATTTTAATAATGATTGTTTCAATATTTGGTTCTCTCAGTGTTCTTGATATTGAATGTAACCAGAAGATACGAAACTTTGTCTTATTGTATGTCGAATCAGGTCGCCACGTGACATCGCCTAGTGTGGGACCACCAGTTACAGAAACTTGTGTTCCTTTTAATTTTTTTTTTTATCATTATTTCTATGAGCCCCTCTGGAACTGTTGCCTCCCTGCTGCTATATATATGCGGCTATTTCGGGAGGTCCGTTCCATTGAGTTGGCGAGTCACCGCCTGCCATTTCAACCAAAGTAATTAGCATTGGCCAGGCAGGCGCCGTAGTTTCATCAATAGCCTAGTTCACCAATCCATATCAGATCATTCATAGAACCTATTATTAATATTCCCATCCTTCTTAAATAGTCTTACACTAACCGGTGGTTGTCCGTGGGAGCATACTTCTATAGTTTGAACTCAGGGACAATCGCCGGTCGGTGTCCGATAACTTTACTAAATTAAACTTGTCTAAAGGGCCTCTGCGTATTGGCTTCGGCTCCATGTACGCCTTCCAAGGGTCCGAGACTCCCATAGTCCCGTGATTATTATTATTATTAAAACAGAAACCTCGGTCGCTCCACTTCATTATAAATAAATCATCCTCTATTTGTAACATGCAGTGCGCTCTAACCTCAGTGAATTGTGCGCTCGCTACAGAATATTGAAATACTGAACCCTGTCGGATGTACCGTCGGCAAAACAAACGGTGGCCATTAGTCGACACCTCCAGGAAGCCACTGACGCGTCATGACGCTGTAAGGAAAACTGACGTGATAGGCTTTTGTGTTCATATTTGTAAGGTTAATAATGACGTTTTCTCTTAACTGTGGGTAAAATAATGATAATTTGTAGAGTCAGGGGTTTTGAAAGCGCACCTTGGTTCTAAAAACTATGGAGTCGCTATTTTTTAATCTATACCGATTTCGATAAAATTGGTATGAAGATAGCTTGAGCCCCAAGGAAAGATGAGTACTTTTTATACCTGAAAACTGGACAGTTCTCGAGAGAACAGTGATAAACAACGTCTACGTGGACGAAGTCGTGGTTAACAGTTAGTTCTTATATTAATAGGTATATATATATATATATATACCTACTAATATTTCTTTGTTTGTTACGCTTTTACAGCGGCGATTTTTAATATAACAAATAATTTATTAACTTACTTATGCCTGCGATTTCGTCCGCGTAGGTTTAAATTATTATACGCTTGGTATTTTTACATTAAAATCTGTTAATCCAGGGTATAAGCCATCGCCATTTTAACTTTCGCATTTATTATATAAGAAGGATTAAATCGCTGAATTCAATTATTTTGGTAAAGAGGATAGGATCGCTGTGAAGTAAAAAACAAACTCGTAAAAATGTCGCATTCGAATTTAGAATGTTTCAATTTCGCTGCCAACGGTCCATGTCGTCTTTTCATTGAGCTCAAATCAAGTGGTCGTCGACCCGTCCGCCAACCAATCGACGGACTGTCCATAAAACTGGATGACTCCATTGAATTTGAATATTGCTTGCACTAAACCGAAATTGGTAAAAACTGGTGCGCTAGTTGGAATCGCGCGGACGGAGTTAGTCAACTAATTTTATTTGCTTTACGACATTTCGGTTCTGTCCCCCGCCATTGGGGATTTTTAGTTTTTACTTGATGTACGTAAATACTTAATTGTACAAACAAAATAGACAGAAACACAAAAGGTATGTACAAAGGTGAACTTATTTCTTTTAGGGATCCCTTCCAGTTAACCTTTGAGTGATAGGGAAATGTCGGAAATAATAATGAAGGACTAGATGTTTCATAAATACGTTAATATCAAATAACGAATGTAAAGTATTAAGAATAAATAAATAAATAAAAACTAGATCTACTTAAATTATGTAATACAATGCGAAATAGGGGGATAGATTTATACTTATATTAATAAATAAATATATATTTATATAGAGTATCCCTGGATAAAGCTGACAAACGAACAGGGACGACAGAGCAGCTAAAAAGCTTTCAATTCGAGTTAGAGTGTTGTCCAGGATTGGACGTCAATAATAAAATCTTAATAATAATTTAATTAATATAAAACAATAATTATAAAAAAATCGCCTTGTCACGCTAAGTGACCGCTACGATAGATTTTTAGGAGCTCGAGTGGACGAGAAGATGTTGTGTGTTTTTTTTGACAGTCGCCGTATGACGTCGACGTACACGTCCGGTGTCGTTGTAAGACGTTCCGTTTTGCGTTAACCTGTGCTTTGTCACTTTCTGTGAGATGCAAATGTCATACAGTTAAAGACAAAACTTATTTTAAGTATATTTTAGCTATATAATAAGAGGGTCTTTTTTGTTTTCATGAAAATATTGCTTGTAAGCTTATTTGCCCCCAGATATAAGTAGTTAAACATTGAACTAACACAAAGTGTCAAATTCAGACTGAATACACCATTGTCAAATTAAACTGACAAGCGGCCATTCCGTGAACTCACTTCTTGTATATTGTAAGAACTTTGACTTTTGCTAACTTTTTTTTCCTAAACGCCAGCGACCGACATTGTGACCCATCCAAGTAAACTTAAGCGTAAAGTTGTGAATAAAATGAACACACGATTCCTTTCTTAACTTTAATAAATATATATTTAAATATATAATTATAAATTGTCAATAATTATCTGACCTATCTGTTCAGGTATTAGGAGTAGTTAAGTTCGTGAAAGCACGAAGGTCGTAGACACTCACTAACATGCAGATTATATGCACTAAGTGATAAGTCAATTATGCTCTCTGGTGGGTTTTGTTCGACGAAATCATTGGTGTTTTATTTAATAGAAAAACCTCGAAATAAATTGAAGTATTTTTTCTGAACTAAGAATAAAAGCTTTAAACCAACTCCAGCTAAATGAATATTGATGCGACGATTTATAGATAAAAAATACCGATGTCGATAAAGTGTCTCAGCGGTTGATATAAAGCGTCAAATAAATTTCAATCGCGAGCAAAACGAGGATATAGAGACGATAAAGATTCCTATTGGGAATAGAAGAATTCCGGTAAAATGGCATTTCTCCCACGAACTCCCTAGGGTTTAGAATTATCCAAGACTTTTCTTCCATATAAAACGAGTTAGGAATACGAAAAACAATCTCATTTGTGATATTGACAACTAGAAAAATGTCGATATCGATAAAATAGTGTTGATTTTGGTAACGTCGATGTTTTTATCGACTTGAGTTAGTGCTACGTCAAATACATTCCATTTGAAGCGTATGAAACGGAGCAAACGAGATACTTGTGAAGGATTGAGATGAGGTGGGTAGGTACAGTCGAAAGCATTAATATATATACAGCTATATCGTTTCAAATATACATGTATACATGTAGGATTGTGAGTCGAGCCTTATTCGAATGTTATGAGGAATGAATGAGATGCACGAACAAGAGTGAAGGGATAGATTGAATGGGAATGGAATGAAAGGGTTTCTGGGTTTAAAGATGGCAACGGTGATGTAGAGATGTGAGTGGAGTTTTGTAAAAATTGTTTATTCTATAGAAACCAATTTTTAATTTCGATCCCACATACATAGAGCTTGTTGTTAGTGGCATAGGGCTGTGTAGATATTTTTGACGTATTGAGAACGTGTATTTATGAATTTGACTGTTCAGTGAGACTGCAGAATTAAAATAAATAACCTAAATAACGTATTTATTTAATATCTGTCTAGTAGCTAAGATATATAGATACACGTATACACAAGTTACTTCGATTTTTTATTGGGAATCAAAAATAACTTTTTCATAATCGTAATTTATTTTATATATTACAGTGCCAGCCGTGAGCCACTCATACTTGAATTGTATGCATTTTAATGCAAATACCGCCCCAAATATTTATTTTCATCATCAAACATTGCATTCGTCAAGGTTTCGTGCGTCATGAATGACGCAGCAAGGATGCAATTTCAATGTATCGGTTTTAAGCTGGTAATTTTTATGTTTGTTTCAAGTTTTGAAGTGATTTTTTATGACTAATTTTTGTTCAATAAACAGTTTATGTTTAGGAATTCGTACTCAAAGAGAGCGAACAACGTGACGCCTACGTCACGAGATACGTCAAAGTAAACGCCAAACCATAGAACACTGTCATTTTTGACACATCTCGAGACATCCGTCTACCTATCAGCGGCCTATGTACTTATCTCATGAACTGTAAAAGTTAGACACTTGTTTTTTTAACTTTCTAATTTTCTATTGAGTGCCGACACAACATAAACCATTTTTGCCTACAAAAACCTTTCGCAACATCCCAAAACATCGAACAAGCTATGAAATTTGAATTTCAGATCTGCCATAAATCTAAACATCAACATTTTCCCGATCGAGCATTCTGCATCTCCCAATGCGCTGGCTGCAGATTTCCCCTGTGACACGCGTGGACGTAGCCAAACTGCAAACAGAAGCGTCTTTTATTGCCCGCGCTGGAATTGGGGGATGGAAGTTTCTAGAACTAAGTACAGTTAAATTTATCGTTTATCTAAACAGTAGTATTCGCGTTATTGCGTTCACAACACTACGGATAATTAGAACACTAGCGTAGAGGCATTATCGCCGCTCCCGGAGAATACTAAGATAATTGCTATTATCATAGTTTTAGTGTTATGTTATATTTGAAATCTATGGGTGCCAATGCATCGAGTACATTTTTCTTGAAATTTTCGTACGGTTATTTACGAAATTAGAAAATAATGCAATTTTATTCAATGATTTTGCTCATGCCTAAAATTACCAGAACATACTTGTATGGTGATATTAACAAAAATATTTATCGGCCCTCAGTTTGACAAACGCTCGTACCATAATCTTCGCGTGAAAATAATTCTACGCCATAAAGATAACCGCAGTTATAATTTTTTTCACGTCAAAAAACTGGCCCGGCTAATCGGATAACGCCGTTTAGTAAAACTTCTCTATTGGTGCTAAACAGTAAAACGTATTGTCATCCCCTTCTTTCAAAACCTTTTTCATTAACACTCTGAGCATTTACATCAAACTGTTTATACAGCACTAGAAAAGATTAAATGTGATGAAAGCTTAATCGACAAACGAGGACACCATGACAATATACCAAGTAGAATGTCTATTAAGACGGAAGAGTATATCATAAGGCACATTCAATTGTTTCCTTATGTCGAAGCTCATTACGTGAGACAAAATTCCACGAAAAAGTACCTCTCAGAACTGCTGAATATATCGAAAATGTATCGTCTTTATAAAGCCTGGTTTGCACATGAAAACTTTGACTGTATTATGGCTACAAAACGCCAATACGAAACAATTTTTAACACCAGGTTCAACTTTTCATTTTACAAACCTAAAAAAGACCAGTGTTCTAAAAGTTCTCGATACCGACAGGCTGACCCTACGACTCAAGAAACCCTCCAAGAAATGATAAATATCATAAAAACAAAGAAAGAGTAAGGCAAATTAAAAGAGACGAAAAGGAATCAGTCGATCCTTCAGAAACCACGGTGGCAATCCTCGATTTAGAAAAGGTTTTGAACATCCCACAGTCTGAAGTCGGAGCATTTCACTATAAAAGAAAGTTTCCTCTTTACAATTTTACAGTGCTACTACTGCTATGCTACTCGGAGTAAGGGTATTGTTATGTTTGGCATGCTCAAATTGCAAAACGAGGGGCTAATGAAATTGGCAGTTGCCTTTGGCAATTTTTACTTAATGAAAACCAAAGAGGCGTTCTAAACATACATTTTTACTCAGACGGGTGCTGTGGTCAAAATAAAAACCGATTTATATTTGCGTTGTACATCTTTGCGGCACAGAAGCTTCAATTAAATATCACTTATAGATTTTTTGAGACTTGCCATGGCCAGAGCGAAGAGGATTCGATGCATTCCAACGTCGAGCGTGAATTAAAGAATAGAGTAGTATACACTCCCGACCAGATATACGCTATCATTATGAACGCGAAAGTAAATGGCGAAAAATATAATGACACAGAAATGACGCAACATGAGTTTTATAATATAAAGGAGTTGATAAACAATAAAAACTGGGTCAAAGATAAGAAAGGTCAGAAAATATTATGGACTCAAATAATGGAGGTAAGTGTCTCCTATTTACAACCATAAATTTTAAAACACAAATATGACTTCGATGCTGAATATTCCCAATCAGCTACAGATGCTGTCCAAAGATTAAGAAATAAGCGGGGCACTAGACAGGCAGCATCTCATTTAACCAACCCAAGTCCTGCAGCGGAACCTGAACTGAAAGTACTTTACACGGAGCCATTGCCAATAAGTAAGGCTTTATATGACGACCTTATAAACCTCTGTAAGGCTGGAGATATTCCAAGCTACTATCGTGCTTTTTACGAGTCGCTGACTTATGGAAATATCTACTCTGGAACCAATGATGATAATGAGGAAGATTAGGCTTATGACGGTGTAGAGTATTATTTTGTTTTTTGAGCTATAGGTGATCTAAAGACTGATTTTATGTGATCGCGACGCTGTTTTAGTTATTATTAAGTGTAAGATGAAAATCATAAGCCTGATTTTCATTAAAATTAAATAAATAAACACCAATAGCTGCTCTAGAGTCAATGATGACGAGGAGGAAGGTGATGATGAAGATTAATTAATAACCTGGTTTTACCTATTATATATAACTGATTTGTTAGAATTTGAGTCTGAAACAAGATGCGTTTAGTATATTAAGAAGTTAATGTTGATTTTTTACTTTCGAAATTATATCATTAACAAGGCTTTTGTTATTTTTTTAAATATTTTATCATTGAGATTTACGTTTTTTAATAGAAACAAGCGTTGTTTTTCTATTATGTGATGATTTTTGTTCCCTTTTGAAGATTTTTTCTACAGACGTTCTAATTATTTGATGTTCAGTGATTTGTTTAATAAACTCAAAGTTGAATATCAATTCGCTGTTTTATTTAAAAAAAACTTAAAAGCCTTTGGCAAAAACTACTTTCCTATAAGTTACGAGAATAAAAGTATATCATGTATTAATTTCAGCACCGGTCACCCTAAAAACCGGTAGAATAAAATGTTACGACGATGTTACAATACTTGTGTTTAGTCTGGAAAAACCACGAATAAAATGATAATCGACTTAATACATCACAGCCGGTAGTTAATTTTGACTAACATTTTATTTTTCAAATTTTTTTGGTTTGGTAAAATGTTACGACCATGTCACTAAATCATTTGGAACGCAAAAAAATTAGCTTTGTATAAAGGTAACTACCACTTGTCTGTGTTCAGGTTTAACGACACAATCGATCAAAACATGTTTTTATTTTTTGCTGAAAAAACACGATTTTGCTGTTATCATTTTGTTCTCCGGGACCATCGTTATGTGTGTTATTGTCTTAGTCCTTAGGGTTCGCAATGCATTTGAGATTGCAAGTGAGTTGAGTATGGGCCATAGATGTTTTTTTTTATGACAAAGAGAAGGCAACCGAGCACACAGGCCACCTGATAGTAAGTGGAAACTGTGACCCATAGACATTCGCATTCACAAGACTGCAAGCCTAAGACTACAAATGCGTTGCCAACCCTGAGGACTAACATGGAATGCCTCTATGCTAGTCATTACACCGGCTGTCTTACCCCAAACTGAAACACAACAATGCGAACACTACTGTTTGGCGGTAGGTTAATGATAAGATGGTGGTAGCGATCCGGACGGACCCTACACAAGGTCCTACCACCCGGCTTCTGTTCAATTTATTAAAATATTGTCTCTGATGAGAATAGCGCTGTTTATCGATGATATCAAGAAATCTATAGTTTGTTTTTTATCTTAATTAAAATTCCAATCCATCAAAAACGCATACTTAACATTTATTGTTAGTCCTTTTGAGTCGTGAATCGAGTGGATACGCAGCGTGCACTTACATCTTATTAGTTATTACTCGATCGACGTTTGCGTTAATGTATGAACACTTTAACGTAATGGAAAAAAGAGATTCGGCACATTTTTATTGATGTTTGACGAGTGAAATATATTAGCGTCTGCATTTTTCTTAACATACCCGCCTTTACTGCGTTAATAACAAAAAGCAGTATCTTTTAAATATCTGCCGAAGCAAATGCATTGTTATTAGTAGGGTTAGGATTTTGGTGGCATTTCGTGGTTCTAGAATCCATGGAGTCGATATTTATTAATAACACATAACACATTGATTTTGACCTTCGGTATTATCATATTCAAAAATGAACTTTCATAGCTATTAATATTTGCTTGTTTGTAACGCTTTCACATCAGAGATATCCTCAATACCAAAATTAATTTAAATTGGTGCGGCCGAATAACGAATAAATGAATTTTGAAATATTAAAATACTGAAGGTCAAAATCAAAGTGTTATGTATTATAATAATTAGGAAATAGCGACTCCATGGATTCTGGAACCACGATTTGCCACCAAAAGTTCTAACTCTAGTTATTATAGTGATAGAGAGGATTTTTTGTTTGTCTGTTCTATTTGAAATAGCGCGTTTTGGTTTATGGCGGCTCTAGAGGATCGTAAGCGCCGCTAAAAAAAACATACAAATTTAGTTCCGGGCTTCCCCTAAGTCGTCCGGTTTACTTGACTTTTGAATATGTTGCAGTTATTATAAAAAACTAGGTTTGTACGGAAACTTCTTGGAACAGAAAACGTAGATACATAGTTTTTTATGATGTCAAAATATATTGAAAAATTGTATGTTTGAGGGGAGAGAAACGTTATCGCTTTTTGTATGAAAATAGTCTGAAGCGAAATCATCCGAGCGGGCTCACGCGACGGGTAATGCTACCTAATTGAGAATGCTTGCCTTTACATGTTGTTCGAGTTATAAGTAGCTGCGCGTTTTTTAGGGTTCCGTATCTGAAGGGAAGATAAAAGATAAGATAAAAGATGTTTATTCAGTAAGTAGGCCGCACGGGCACTTTTACACGTCAAAATCTACCAGCGCTTCGCAAGAGACCACTGCTGAGAAGAAACGCCGCAAGAAACTCAACAGTCAGTCGTTTTTTTTAAAATACTACTTATGATATTATACAATTATAAAGTTTAACCTAGCATGATATAAAACAATGAATTTTACATAAAATAAAAATAAAAATAAAAAACATTCAAGCGTAGCTTGAGCAGGAAAATGTGTCAAAACTAAGAATTTTCACAGGGTAGTAATAAGTAGTAGTAATAAAATAAAAAAAAATAAAGTATATATATTTAAAAAAAAATATATACCCACCGGAACCTATTTTTATTGCTATCCGCTTTTGAATCCTAATAGATACTTAGTGGGCTTAATTATTTTTCAAAATATGTGTTATTACTGCGGATTTACTAACAAATATAAGAAGAAAATGAAATAATAAAGCAGGTCTCCATACAATAAACTTTATTTGTCAACGTATTTTTATTTTGTTGTGTCGTAAAAACAGTAAAACATGCAAGCGTAAATGGTACGATTACAGACGGTACGATACTACAGTCTTAAGAACAAAAACTAAATAATAAAAATCGGATTCAAATCGGAATATAAAAAAGGCCTATTGTGCGATGGTACGGAACCCTCAGTGCCCGCATCCGACTCGCACTTGACCTTTTTTTTTTTCCGCTTTAACGCCTTCTACAAATAAGTACAGCTGTTCAAACATGACGACACAGTGACAATGCACTTAAGTAAGCAGATACTTAAGGTCGAAAGTATGTCCTCCTTAACATTCTGACAAGGTTGAAAATCTAGTCCAAAACTAAGCTCTATGCTTGTTCTATGCTGCCCTCCTAAGAAAATGAGCCAACAGCCAAAGCAGATTTAATTCTATTTGGTTAGTAATAAGGTTGATATTGCTACGGGAGTTTTATCTGACATACTGCCTATTGGCTTATGGGTTTATGTTTGCTAGGCAGACCCTGCCTAGGAAGCTAGCGGTTCTGGGTTCAAATTCCGGTAAGGGCATATTTTTGTGTGATGAGCGCGAGTATTTCCTGAGTCATTGATGTTTTCTATGTATTTAAGTATAATATTTCTCTATATAAGTATATATATCGTTGTAGTACCCAGTTTGGGACTAGGTCAATTGGTGTGACATAGTCCCCTGATATTAACTTATTTATTTATAGAAAACATCCAAAACTGAGACACAAATACTCGTGGTCATACACACAAATATTTGCCCATACCGGGAATCGAAACGTTTGCTTGTAGGCAGGGTCACTAGTCATGTGCATACTATGCACATTGGATTGCATATATTCTTGAGAATGCAGATGTCTATGGTCACAGATCCCACTTACCATCAGGTGGCCTGTTTGTTTGTTTGTATTTCGGTTGCCCTACTGTTACATATACACTTGGGAGCAAAGAAATCGAGCCACTTAGTACTGAATTTACAAAGATAGTGGCTCGATTTCTTTGCTCCTAAGTATACTTCATTCTTTCAAATAGTGTGCATTGCAACCCTTTGTTGTCGACACCGCTTTTTTGGTAGGTACTATCGAACCAACGGAACCCTGACCCACCATGGAACCTTGTCACAATGATTGACGTACGATTGTCGTATAGCTTCGTATGACAGTCCTAACGTCAATCACTGTGACAAGGTTCTATGGTGGGTCAGGGTTCCGTTGGTTCGATAGTACATTTGTGGCGGCACATCAAAGCATGCGAACTATTTGAACGAACTTTAAACCAATCTATCCAAAGAGCAATTTTCTTAAACATCAAATTATTTACGACCTATTATTACAAGTTATGTTCTGGCAACGCTGCCAAACGTAACTTTTACTACTTACGTAACAACTAGTGTTGCCAGGTGTATATCATAAACCGGGACTGTGCTAAAAAAATCGGGACAGCAAAAATCGCGCGAATTATAACCCTCTTGCGATGCGGATTGTGACAATCTGGTTTAGGCCTTCTCGGTTGTTATGTTTGTTGTTAATTTTTGTTGGAGTCAAGTATGTGTATCAAAAAAAATCTTAAATGAAAGCACATATAATTAATTTAATAGGAAAACTATCACGACTAAGTAGACTTCATTGGTTATTGAGTTACAAACGGTTAAAATGTTTCTACCTACCGAAAACTTATTTGCGGTTTTGGTAAACTGACCGCCGGCGATGCCTATGGCGATGTATGGGGTCAATTTTCCAACGGCTCGCGGGACCGCGGTGGATGCGAAAAGCACAAGACCGGTCTGAGTGGAAAACCTCGGGGGAGGCCTATGTCCAGCAGTGGACGTCTTTCGGCTGACATGATGATGATGATGAAAGTTAAGTTTGTCGCAAGGTTTAATTTGATTGTATTAACGGCTTCCGAACCCCACACTGATCTTTTGTTCGTTTCTTGGGCGATAAAATCGCCGATAGTTATCGTTTACTCGCTCGCCAGTACCTCATAGAGGTAATAGTTTTTTTAGTTTTTTTGGTAACATGATGAGTTTTTTTTTAAATATATAACCAGTGATTGCTACGCCCGCTTTGGAGAAGTAGTCTGTATGGCGCCATTTTGCGTGCAACGCGTTTTCATTTTTAAGTCTAGACCTAGCTGTGACTTAGAAACCATTGTGAGGTTTAAGCTCTTTTCTCAGTAAATACTTAACATAATCTGAACAAAAAACATTTGAGACATACCATAGGCATATTTTTCTTCAGAACTCCTTTTAAAAAAATCTGTTGTCAATGGAGGTTTCGATCAAGCGTAATATGGGACGTGTCCATAGACTTCTAAAACTGGGACATTCCGCAGAAATCGGGGCTCCTGGCAACACTAGTAACAACTTAAATGTTCTATAAAGGTTAATATTAATTTCACTTACAGAACTTTTGGGAGTTTTTATTATTGTTTCACGCTAAAAAAAATACTCTGTAAGTTTGAAATGATTATTTGTGATTTCGGGTTTTATTATTTGTTCGGAAATAATGATTAAAATAACTTACATGTAGGGGACTTGTTTATTCTTTATGATTGCACTAGAGGCCGCCCGCGGCTTCGTACGCGTAGAGTAAGTTTCCCGCTACTCCTCCTACGTCTTCCTGTTGGGGGTCAATTTTCGGGAAATCCTTTTTAGCTGCACCCTTCTTTACATAATAATAATAATAAATTAGTCGATAAAGGTCAAACACTAAATTAAAATACAATTAAAATCAAAACTAAATATTGACCTAACATTAAATTTAAAATAAAACAAACACAATAACATAATAAATAACCTAAAAATAAATACAGACATTCTCTGTTCAAGTGAGCCATAGAACAGTGATTTACATATAGACAGTCGATCCTACCGGCTATCATGCTCATGATGCTGTTGGCGCTGCCCCGCACCCTGCGCACCAGAGACGTGCCGCGCTTGCGCATAGTGGCGTGGAAGCAGTCCACCCGTGCTTCAGCGAACATCCCTGAGGCGCTGCAGTAACGGGGCAGCCCCATCAGCAACCTGAATGCATTATTAAATTGCACTCAGATTAATTGAGATCTAGACTCAGAAGGAATCTATGTACTAAATTTGGAATCTTGAGACTCAGCGGTTTGGGTATTTGCATTGCACCAAGCTTTTTATGTGAGTTCAACCTTTATTGAATAAAATTGGATTGAGGTTTTAAACATGTGCAGGTTTAAAACTAAGGAGTATTGATATCAACTTCGAAGCAAATCACCACCAAAATAACTTTCTACCCCTTTTTCACCCCTTTAGGGGATGAATTTTAATGAAATACGAAACATCTTCCATCAATTCTGTTAAAAAATGTTTATGCAAAATTTGAAGTAGATTGGACCAAGGAATCACATTGTCCCATACAAACTTTGCCCCCTTAGGGGTAGAATTTTGGAAAATCCTTTTGAATCGGATACCTAAGTTATAAGAAGAACACACCCTCCAAGTTTCAGGTCTCTACGGTCAGCGGTTAAGGGTGTGCGATCGTCCGTCAGTCAGTCAGTCATTCAGGACAAAGCATTTTATATGTATAGATTTGTGGTTTTTATTTCATGAATATCGGAACTGTAGGTACTTACTGAAGATTTTACGAGTTGTCTGATTATAATTCGTTCAGTGACTAGTCTCCATATCTTCATATTAAATGGTCCCAGGAGTTATTGAGAGTCCTAAATCGGCTGGTTTTGTGCCCCATCGCATCCATCGGCTTTCCGCGATCTTCACCAGATCTTCGGTCCACCTAATGGAAGGCCTCCCAACACTTCGTTTTCCGATCCGAGGCCGTCACCCACATCTTCCAATTCCCAAAATCCAGTTCCTAATTCCCTCTTATTCCAATTCATTATTTATTTGTAAACTGGGGCATCGCTTTGTTTTGCCGCTAGGCATACAAATGGCATCTCTAATCTACGGTGAAATAATATTGCTACTTGTAAATAGCCCACTGTCAGTTTTCTACACGTGCAGCCAGCGCTTCTTTTCTAGACGGTAAAATCCAAATCGCATTTCATATACCGGGTGTACAATCCAAATGGGTCAGTATGGAGAAGTCGGAAACTATGAGAGATAGCGAGATCTATTCTTAGGAACGATGACGTCGATTTTAGATTTAATAATAATTACATTCAAACTTTTTTATTAACTCTCATACATAACCGGGAATCGAACCTGCTCAAAATCAATGTGTATAAATTCTGCAACTCGCAAGAAGCACAAAACTAATGGAATCTTGTTTAAAGTTAGTTTAAGACTTCATCATACTGACCCATTTGGATTGTACACCCGGTATATCATTAGGGCCTCTTTTCAACACGTTAAAAACAATATCGTTTCTGATCTGTTATTTTATTATCAACATCTTGATTTGGTGCGCCAAAGTTCATATAAAATTGCAACTCCGATTATTAGAACTCCGTAAATGTATTTTTTTATACCGCTATAACCGTAAACTTTTCAGAAGTTCTGAAATATACAATGTGTAGATAAGACTAGTTAGGTTAGGTTTGATTTATATATTTTTACTAAAGTAACAGTTGGTGAATTGCGGTGATTAAAACTTACAATACGTTAGAGTAAAAATAATTATATAAGCCAATATGGACCCTTTTGATAGCTCGTATTTTCTTGACAGTAATCGCGGCCGACTCAAGAACAATACCGTTACATGTCAAATATGATTTTTACCGCCTATAATAGAGACGCTGTTACGGTATTTATTGTTTTTACCGTGTTGAATTGAGGCCCTGTGGGGTTGCTTCACGCAGCGGGCGTGCTCGACCTTCTGGTACACGACAATAACGCCTTCAGGATGCTGATGGGGTTGCCGCGTCAGTGTATTGCATCGTTTATGTATGCTTATCCTGCGAAAGCGGTGTGCCTCTCAGCTAGTAGATGGCGCGCCAGCACCAACAGCGTCTTGATGGCGTTAGTTGATAGGTGGGACTCCCCACTGCTCCAGGAGTGGACACAGCCCCACACTTATTCTACAACTGATAAAAGACTTCAAGATTTTAAATGTGTTACTAATATCTATGGATGTCCGAAATAAATGAATGTTATTTTTATTTTTAAAATTGTTCAGTCCTATATTAAATATACCGAAGCCGCGGACGAGCTGGCAAGGGAAGGGTCCAAGGGCGCATACGTCGGGCCTGAATCATTTGCGGCACCCTCACCGGACACTATAAAAGCAACCCTGAACAATAACGCCCTAGAAAACCACCAAAAAGAGTGGAAAACTACGGTAGTCTGCATGCAAAGCTCTTCATAGAAAGAGTTGACCAGAGCTGGACCAAAAAACTTTGGAAACTCAGCAGAAGACAACTTCGATACATTATCGGAGTGTTTACCGGGCACTTTGGGGTTAAAGATCTAGAAAAATGGGCCTTTATGACAACACACATTGTAGAATGTGCGGCGGAGAGGCTGAGATAATGAAACACTTATTGTGTGAATGTGATGCCTTCGCCGGAGTAAGAATGAAAATCCTCGGTTGTGGCTACTCATAGGTACTCCAATATCCGCTTTTTGGAAGGGGTGGAGGCTGCATTGGATTAAGTGCTAAAAGAGGGGTAATTACACAAAAGAGCCCACAGGATCGAAGTGTATCCGTAAGGACCCCACCAGAAAAATACTTAAAATTGTAAATGCTCTCTAATTGTATTTGAGTTTATTTTTGTATTTAATCCCAAATGATTAATTATTCAGTATTCATTACCACACCATTGTTTGTAACTGTGGGTGCGGTTTGTATATTGTATTTTAGCAATTGACTGCGGCTTCGTACGGGAACGAATGCCCGGGGTTTTAATCACCTTTGTGGCGGCCATTACATTATCGTTGTTGGTGTTCTAGGTTTTTAATTTGATATGTTTTTTTATTTACCTTGGTTAATTTGGAGCTTCATATACAATACATTACAGAGAAACAGCACAATTAAACATTATGTGAGTAGACAACAGGATGCGGTATTATAGCTAAATAGCAGACTATTCCAAATATCCAAGCATTGGGACGCCGGCTGCAAAACCTTTTATTAGAAAATCCATTATACTTAGAGAGTTTTAATTTATAATTAGGTACATGAATTATTTAAAATGTTATGATTTTATATAGATTATTATTATTTCTGATGTTTTGACTTACACTATGTTTTTTTTTTTAATTGCTAATATGGTTGCATGCTATTTTCAAGACGATCCTTAACGGTGAACTCCTTAGTTCTGTATTTTTATTGTTATCCAGACTTCTTATTTCTATTTTAGATATATTAAATTTTGTGTATATTTTTGACGATTCCAATGTAATTTCTTGTACTTTGACATAACATGCAATGTTTACTGTGACTTACTTTGGAAAATCAATAGTTTTCAATCTAAACAAGTCAACGGGAAATATTTCAAAGGTTTCGATTTTCTTGCGTCAAAAAATGCAAGAGTCAAGCGGCTGAATGTTTTGATTGCGTTGACGCAGAAGTATTTTTTTTCACAGTTTAAGCATTGCCGATTTAAGCAATTAATATAAATTTCAACTCCGAACGCGTTCCTACGAAATAGGTCCTTGAGAGACAGACAAACAGACGAACAACAAAGTGATCCTATAAGCGTTCCTTATTTTATTTTGATGAACGCAACCCTAATATCTGCTCTAACATTAATATTTTAAACAACCATCTACACTCAGGAGCAAAAATACCGGGTCAGAATGCGTTTTTCATACAAACGAGACTATTTCGAAGCCTTGGTTACCCGCCAGGGGTGGTTTTGAGTGAGGTTTAATGGTGGATACTCCAAGGTTCAATACAGGAGGTTAAAAGTTCTTAAGATACCTAACTGATCGCACGATCAGTTAACACCACAGCGGGAGAGTTTGGGTCAGTTCTTGGATTTCCTTACATTTTATTGCCATTTTAGATGTTTAACTGAACATGCACAATGCCAGCGTTAACCGCAAATTCATTCAGTTGGGTATCCTAGGCACTCTGGAAGTCTTGTATCGATGCTCGGGGTATTCATCATCAGATTTCACTAAAAGCATTTCCTGGCGAGGAACCAAGGCTTCGAAATTGTCTCGTTTGTATGAAACACGCACTCTGACCCGGTATTTTTGCTCCTGAGTGTAAAACTACAAAGAAAACCATAAATCTTCCATCACATCCAACCGTCTGAAATCGGTATTCCGGATGAGTCTCCCAAATCCTATAACACGATAATAGCGGCATTGGATCACGCGTGTATCATTGCAGTGAGCCGGCGTCCAATACGTCAGGTTTACCGGTGCATTATACGGGTGCACTCGCAGTCGCGCTGGATTTAGACGGTATATTGACTGGAGGGATTTGTGGGCGATGTGCGGAAGCTTTTGATGGTGGATTAATTATATTGAGTTAAAATTAGTAAGAGTAATATAAAATGCGATTAATAAATACTGGAATGTAATTAATTAGTTATCATAACACTTAGAACCGTATCAAGTCTATAGTAAAGTTGTTTATAGTATAATACATGATAATGTCTAAAATATATCTCTTTAATAAATATTCGGGGAAGATATCGCAACGGGGATACTTTTGATCCTTTAATATTTTTCATTTATGTATAAGTACCTAAAAGGTTCTAAAGTTGTTCTTTTTAAAATCGGTTTTAGCTCATCTTACTAATACATTACCTATACCTATGAATCATACACAAATTGACCAAAACGATTAAAATTCCAATTATTTTTATTTCAGAAATAAAACCATTTCCATATTACACACTATAATTAAATACTAAAATTAAAATTAAAGTAAAAAAAAAGACAATTAAAATCCAAATAAAAATTACACAAAAATTTTACAATATATACTAAAAACACATATTTTTTTAGTAAGTACGATTGCTCCCCACATGGATCCGCATACAGTGAACCATGTAGGGGCAATCAAACCTACTCGCTATCATGTCCAGGATGCTGTTGCCACTATCGCGCACTCTGCTCGCCAAAGACGCGCACCGCTTGCGCAGAAGATTAAATACCACCCACCGTCATACATACATACACGAACCGACTTAATTTAAATTCAAATCTATAATTACATTATACTTATAAAATAAAATTATGGGCTAAACTGAAGAGCCCAGACAAGTTGCCATTGAATACAAACGTTAGCTTTCGGTGATAACTGTGACTTTGTGTTGTCATAGAAAAAAATATGGTATTGACTTAAGTCGTGTGATATATCACTCGTTACAACTGTCATTTTTCATTTTTGACAACGCATGTCGTTCACTAAAGCGTTTGTATTCTGTGGCAACTTGTCTAGCCCCGCTAAAGCGGCACAGGGCCTCTTTTCCGCCCTTCTACTGAGAATAGGCACAAGTGCAATTAATTCATAGAAGCATAATTAAACTCTCACAGGTTTTAATAAGGTTGGAAGTGCAATATAATTCATATAGTAGATGTGCCTTTTTTCCATAGGATGGCAGTATAATGTGTACTGAGCCAAAACATATTGTCTTTTACGTGCGATCGTAATGTTTTTAATTCAACCGCCATTACGAGTACAGTCAAGTAAATAAGAGTAATAGTAACGTTGAAAATACGATAACATATCAAAGGCAATATTGTGTTAGCCAGCAGAAAATAGTACATTGTTGTAGAGGTTAGAAAGTAAGCAATAGATGGACGAGTTAGTTCGAGACTACTGCGAGGAAATAAAAAAAAAAACTTATAATTAAAAGCAGACATATATGCCATACAGCCATATATTATATGGCTGTATGGAATCTGATTCCTTTGCCTATCCGTGAAGGGATGAATATTATTAAAAAAATAAAACGACTTCTCATTGGCCAATTTAATTTCATATGCAGCACAAAGTGTGTTCTGATTGGTCGAATTAGTGATCAGCGGACCGATGTTATTGGTCAATGGAACAGACCAACAATGTTAACATAGTTGGTCTGTTTAAATTCATAGTAGGCCTGCTCATTCAATGTACAACTATCAAGACCAAGAACAGACCGTCTTTCGCCACATTTCCGAGCAGTGGCGTGAAAAGGACATTTTGTTCGGTCTATTGTAAACAACAGTATTTATTTAGATGTTAAAATTATAGGCAAATATTACAAATAAATCGAGCCCATAGAACTTGTAACCTTGTGGCATGTTTACAATAGTAAGACATCCAAATAAGTTGCTATTACTTGTATATGATTATTTTCAAATAACTTCATTTCTATGTTATAATTACCCAAATGCCTAAGAAAGAGGGTTATGATGGGGTCACCGTTATATCTGAGTTACATAATTAAATATCAAAGATCAATCTCGCACAGGACCTTGTCACAAACAGCTGAGCTATAGGTTGTTCAATAATACTAGAAAACGATGAATATTTTAGTAGAGACATAGGAGCATAGGATACATCACTACATAGTATAAAACAAAGTCGCTTTCTCTGTCCCTATGTCCCTTTGTATGCTTAAATCTTTAAAACTGCGCAACGGATTTTGATGCGGTTTTTTTAATAGACAGAGTGATTCAAGAGGAAGCTTTTTATGTATAATAAGTTATTGATTAGGTACGGGTGTTACAGAAAACTCACATAAACCGAAGCGAAGCGAGGGCGGGTCGCTAGTAGGATAATTTAAAATACATTTTTCTCAAACATGCTATGTAATGTCGGCGTTATGTTAGTTATTTTAGGCTTCAAAGTGCCACGTTTCCGACGGAACAACTCGAGAGAACTGTAAATACATTCATACGAAATTGAAGGCCTAGGCCGGGAAGTATTTTTTTTTTAATTTAATTTGGCCATGGTGGCTGTGTTTAGAAAAGGCTAAATAGCTGTTTTTTTTTTAATTTACTAAGCCGTGCATCCAACAAAGCGTTTGCATGTTTATTTGAAGTACCAGGAGCGCAGAGGTAATTAGGAGGTTAGCACGATGCGGCGAGCCCCGCGCGCGCCACCAGCGGGCCGGCGGGCGGGCGTACTGAGCACTGTAGGTTACTTTTAATGTTTATGCACTCCTAGTACCTATTTGACATTGTAATTTTTGTTTTAATTATTTTAATGAATTATGTTTGAGAAAAGCACTATACATACTTCGGCGGGAAATATGGGGTTGCCCGCCTCAGACCTATATCCTATATAACTTCAGCCGGCAATCCCTTTTGTCCCGGCCTCTGTAGTAATGTACTATTATCGAATAAACAGCCCGGTGAAGGTCGTCTCATATTCGGTTTTGTAACCGTTTTGTATGACACTAAGTTATATCATTAACGTTTCTACACCACTTCTACAACTTACTTTTGCTAGTTAGGTACTCTAAATTGGGGATCATGTACTTCATTGTAGGGGGGGCATCAACGAACGTGACTCCATGTTTTTTCCCTAAGTAATCATAATTTATTTCTGTAACGGTCTTCCAGCCACCCACAGCCGCTGCTGTTTGGGATCCGTACGCCGTCATCCATGCTCCAACCATTGGGATCCCATGAGCCTTGGATATCATGCGCCTGGAAAAATGGTATATTTAAATTTAATTTAGCTGCGGAAGTAGAGTTTATGTAACCATTTTTTCAGCGTTATGGTTCAACCACACAGATGCTCAAAGTACGCTGACGCACCGTGAACGCAGTCACGTGACTTATAACAACTTCCTAAATTAGTCGCTAAGAAGACGGTTTTTTAGAGTACCCAAGCCAACGAAAAAACGGCTCCCTATTACTAAGATTCCTATTGTCTGTCTGTCACCAGGCTGTATCACATGAACCGGGATAGCTAGACAGTTGAAATTTTGACAATTGATATATTTCTTTTGCCGCTATAAAACAGATTAAAATAACTATTCAAGTGGGGATCCCAAAGAACAAATATTTATTTTTTGTAGTTTATGCTCGATAATAATAACAGAAACAGGTAGACGCTTGAAATATTAACAGAATATAAAGTTGTACTTCCACTTTTAAAATAAACGATAAAATTAAAATATGATAAATATTTGAGGGGCTCCCATCAAACAAACGTATTTTTTTATAGATAATAGCACGGATCCTTTCGTGCGCGAGTCCGACTCGCACTTCGCCGGTTTTTTTAGGGTCCGCGATATTTTTTACCATCTTGTAAATTTATGGTAACAACTTTTTAATACAGCCGAAAACTATTAAAAAAACATAAGTGATCCTCGGTAATGTACACGGTAAAACCTTGCTTTTTTTTTTTTTTCTTTGCCCCGCGGCGACTTGAACAGCTACTACCGCGGGAATATGGCGTTTCCACTTTGAAGTGATTTCGCCAGTGTCAAGTATATATAAGTATAAATCAATATAGTAATAAAACACAATCCAATCTTCTCTAGGAAGATTGGTGGCAACGTTGTACGGTGATATGTAGGACAGAGGCCAAGATAGTTTTAACCTCTGTACCACTGCGAGTCCACTTGAAACGAGAAGTAAGATGCCAGGATACACGAAATAAGTCCAAGTCTTCTATCGCTGTGCAACACAAAGGCATTAAAAGTACAAATCACTAACAAAAAAGAACTTTGAACACCTAAATACACAAAAATAAAAACTAAAACAAATTACACATCCGCCATCTTTTGACGTTGCAAATGGCCCCAAAACCTTGTTTCTTTTGACTTGTTTTCGTATTGTCAACCTTTAGATAGATCTTTACTTGACAGTAATGGCGGTTTGGTTACAAACGATACCATAACACGTCAAATTGTAAAATAATTTCTAGGCGAATTAAAGAAAACAATGTAGTATCTAAAAAAAAGAATACTTACCTTGCTTTGCCCAACTGCCTGAGAATACGAAGTCCTCTGAACTGCGGGACTACACACGCACCTATGTCGTCATAAAACTTCTTCAAACCGAATTCTTTCGCGGGGTCGAAAAATTCATTACATTCTTTATAAATGCAACACAGTTTTTTTAAAAGCGGTGTGCCGTTTTTCTGTAAACATATTTTAATAATAAAATATAACTATTATGTTCTTAAAAACTAACGATTTACAGTAGGTCAAAAATGTGGTCTTCCACCCTACGGTTGAACATCTTTTACTTGTCATGTTACAAGTTCGATTTTCCCTTGCAGTAATAATATTATCAAAGTGACAAGTGTCGACCTTAGCTCTCGCAAGAACTTTTCGCACTAGGGTAAAGGCACCAGTTGTCAGCCAGAGACCCGTAGTCAACCTTATATGAGTGCGAACAGTGGAAAATATATCTTGCGTACTCTTCCCAACTTCCTTCCTCTTCACTTCTTTCCTCATACAAAGTATAGGCAGAGGCCGACTACAGGTCTCTGGCTGACCACTGGTCACTTTACCCTATATTCAAAATAAATAAATTCGAGTTAGTTCTCTATAATAATATTTTATTTACTTGTAGTTTGAAAGCTGAAATTTTAAATTAGGTCACTATTGTTCTGAATGTGTTTTTTGTCAAAATTGGTATACCAATTTCTTGGACGACCGTTAATGGCATCCCTTCTTTCAGCTTTAATATTTCTTAAATGGTCCTACAGATTTTCATGAAACTTAGCTAACAATAAGAACGATTCTTAATTATCTTTCAACCCTTAATTTGACATTGTCTACAATACTAGACATTGTGAAAGGGTTAAAATGTTTTTTGTTGCACTGAAAAAAAAACCAAGCTTTAATTTGATAAGCAATAAATTGACTGTACCGCAATATTTTCTTCAAAGTCGTTAACAGAATCACAAGCAATAAACATAAAAGACACTGCCATGATTTCTTTGACCTGGTCTTCATCAGCACAGCAGATGATGATGCTAGACAAAGGCTTGGCAGCGAATTCCAACAAGATTTTTTTGTACATGGCATATGATTCTGCATCCTTAGTAACACCTGAAAAAAACAATGATAACGTGACCCTCCACACTTGAAACACAATATTGCCAACGTTTACAATACGATTACAGGACATGACGACACGGATTGTTCCGTTAGGCCCGGGGCTTCTGCTCTACTTGCTAAAACCATATTGCCTTTGACATGTTAAGCTATCGTATTGTTGACAATACGGTAGCTCTTATTTACTCCACCTACTCTCACCCACCTTAGCTCTTGTGAAACTCCTCTTTTATCCATCTTTTTTCAATGACCAAAATCACCTTAGAGTCCATTTATTCAATTCCTGCAATCCTAAAGGTGCAAAAGCATTTCTAACCTGAAGCACTAAAACATTAGTAAAACTGTCGTGAAACCTTACCTACAGCCTTATGCAGAACGTCTTCCGCAAAGAAATACGTCATGATTATTTCAACAGCGTCATCCACGCGGGCCCGAGGCACATCTTGAGTTCTCAGCTTCAACAATGTCCCGTCTTTCCTTTTCACTTCGAACCTAGACCACACTCTTTCGCTCGGCATAATTGGCTTTTAAATTATAATTACTGTCTAAGAACTTTAATTATAACCCACTGGCGCTCGTGTTTACTCAGTTGCTACTGTTATCAAGGCCGTGTCACTCCAAACAACATGGTCGGCTGTTTGTTACTTATGTTCTTCATTACTTACCTCACCACAACTGTTATGCGCATGCAACGCGTTATAATGTGCCTATTCACGTTCGCGTAAAGTGCATAATTATTTGTTTGCTTTTAATCATCGCCATTCATAAATTCACCAATGACAAGCAAGTGAAAATTTAATAAGTAAATGTAAAAAAAAAAAAAAATTAACAGCCGGTAATTCTTCTTCTCCTGGCGGTTTCCGAATCCTTGCTGTATTACGGGTGTTAATTCTTTTACATTTGATATACGGAATGAAGCAGATGAAATAAAGCCATCTAATGTTGTAAATTCTAAAAGTGGGGATCTCCTTACTTCACCGACACTCATTTGATCGATGTACCATTTCATACAATTTTATTTCATCGAAAGCTAAATTTCTACTGAAATCTTACTGTTAGGTTAGGTTAGACGTGTGACTACAAAAAATAGATAATTCCTGCTCGTAATGCCTGTCGATGAAATTAAAATTCGGCGAAGTCAAACATTCTATGAAATTAGTAATGGATTCAAGGGTAAACCCTAAAAGTTATAATCAGTTTAAAAATGAGTTTGACAGACATTCAAAATAAGTGTTACATGCTTTACAGTGAACAATGATTGAGATATATTAGTGTCATCTGCGTGTCGACTGCCTGTCTCATTTAATATGTATCAAACTTAATGTTACAAAATACAGAAATCAATTATAATAAATAACAGTAAAGGAATGTACAAAGGTGAATTTATTGTTTGTTTTGAATATTTCATGATTTAAATAAGCTTTACTAATGGTAAGTTTATTCATAAACAAATAATTATAACAAAGAATCTTTGACATAGATGCTAAAAATTACTTTTTAAATTCAATGTCTAAATTGAAAAAAAGAAAAAGCTAATTTGATATATAAATCGCCGAAATGGACGTGCGTCCTAAGACCATTCAGTTTATTTTGCACATCATTTTTAACTGAACATGGTAAAGAGACGACACATAACACAGAAAAGAAAAACAAAATATCATAAAGCATTTTTTTTTATAAGAAAAACTCGTAGGTATATCCTCTCCTATATAAAAAATCGTCTTTATTACAATTCCTAATTAATCCTGATGCTGTAAAGGTCAAATCCATATTCAAGCAGTCATGTTTTTAGAGTTTACTTTTTATTTAACTGGTGATCGCGGATCATGTATTTCATTGTAGAAGCGGCATCAACAAAAGTGACTCCATGTTTCTTCCCCAAGTAATCGGAGTTGATTTCTTTAACGGTCTTCCAGTCATCCCTAGTCGCTGCCGTTTGGGTTCCGTATGACGTCATCCACGCTCCAGTTATTGGGATCCCATGAGCGTTGCATATCAAGCGCCTGGAAAAACTGATATTTTTAACATTTAAATTTTTGCGGAAGATAACGTCACTAGTCCTGCCGATTTACTTGGCACTGCTCAAGATAAATGTGACTCATGTTCAGACGCTTCGTGAAACCATAAAAACGATTACGCATGAACGTCACTTTAATGCAATAAATTATATAATACTATGGGCTGTGTTTATTTATAAGTGACTAGGGGCAACTGTCTAGCGTCGCTTTTTCATGCTAAGGAAAGAAGTTTTTTATTAAAAATCTGTTATCCACATACATCTACATATTATTTTTGTTTTTTTATTTGCAAATTGTATGTTTCCCATACAGCAGATATATAACAACCTAAATAACAAATGTACTTAATTCATAATCCAAAATAATTTCCACCTAAAGTTATACATTAATTTGTCTCAATGAATTAACACTATTAAAACGAATAAAAATCACAAATTACAACTACAACTTAAAACTTAATTTTGATTTTTGAAAAATTACTAACTGACTGTATAGTGAAACGAAACAGTGTCAATATAATATTCCTGAAAGTTGGAAGTTAGCTTTAACAGCAGTTGTTTTTTTAAAAGCTTGCTTTTTGTTGTTATTCATACATTGAAGACCGCAATACGTCAATTGGAGTAGTAAAAAGAAAAAGGAAGAAGAATACCAACATGACGCCGAGTAACTGCTGGGCTATGCCGAGTCCTCTGTAGTCAGGGACCACACATATACCTTTGCTCTTATAAAATTTCTTCAAACCGTACTCCTTCGTGGGATCGAAAGATTCTGTTAATTCTTTGAAAACGCTGTCCAGTTTTTTCAAAAGTGCCGTAAGATTTTCCTGTCGACGGTATTTTGAAATTCATTAAAATAACTTTAACATAGCCTTCACACCAGTCTCCCGGTGGGGTAGGCAGAGACTATGGAACCCCGCGTGCACAGATCTTAACATACAACTTTCGCGTCCTCTACATTCATCTTTCTCTTTATGCACGTACGTCAGTTTCAGCTGTTTTTGATACAGCCCTTTGTGGCTTTGGTGATATTATCAGATGATAAATGTTATCATAAAACTTTCTGAGCCTCCATCGGCTGCTTCATTGGTTAATCAAATAAGGACAAAACCGGAAACTCACACACACTATTTCGTATTTACAGTATCGTCACTATACCTTCTTTTTTCTATCCTGTTCTTTAGCAGAATCATCAGAACTACCAGTAATTACCATCATGGACACTCCCATGATATCTTTAACCTGGTCTTCATCAGCACAGCAGATGACAACACGCGACAAAGGCTTGCTAAGGGACTCCACCACCCTTTCCTTGTACTGAGCTAAACTCTTTGCATCCTTAGTAATATCTGAAAGGTAAGAGAGTAATTATTATAAAACAAAACACAGTCCATGGGAAAAGCTATTAAACTAGGTGTGCCTCAGGGCTCTATATTGGGTCCTTTCTTATTTTTGGTTTATATTAATGACTTACCACGCACGGTAGATAACCTTTGTGATATTGTGCTATTTGCTGATGATACATCATTAATTTTCAAGGTAGAACAAAAATCCGTCGATTACAGTAGGATAAATGCCACGCTAGGTAAAGTACTTAATTGGTTTACTAGTAACAATTTGCTACTCAATGCTAAAAAAACTAAATGTGTTAGGTTCGCTTTGCCTAATGTTAGACCAGTACAATCCAGTTTATTTCTAAATGATGAGTGTTTGGAAATTGTAGATAAGGCGCTTTTCTTAGGGATAACTAAAGATAAAAACTTACAATGGAATCCTCATATAGCAGTACTAGCAGGTAAATTAAGTTCGGCAGCTTATCCTGTTAGAAAAATCGGGCTACTTACCAATGTTGAGACAGCTCGCTTAGTGTACTATAGTTATTTTCATAGTGTTATGTCGTACGGTATTCTGGTTTGGGGAAAAGCTGCTGACATACAAACTATATTCGTGTTACAAAAAAGAGCCATTCGTTCTATACATATATGTATAACCTTAACTCCCGTGATTCCTTAAGATTAGTATTTAAAGAAATTAGTATCTTGACAGTAGCGTCACAATTTCTTTATGAGAATATTAATAAGTTATTTAAAATCAAGACTCTTTTGTTACAAATTGTGATATACATAATTTGAATACAAGAAATAAGAATAAAAATTGCTATTAAAAATGTCGTGTTCGTAAGGTTTATAAATCATTTGTAGGTCAATGCATTCTTTTCTTTAATAAATTACCTGACTCTGTTTTAAAGTTACCATTTCCAGTACTTAAAAGTTACTTGAAAAAGTCGTTGATGTTTAAAGCTTACTATAGGGTCGAGGACTATCTAACAGATAAAAATGCTTAGCCTAAACTTAACTAAACACCTAAATAACTGAATAATAAAATAGGCGTACAAAATATATGTTAATAATGTATATTGTCTAGGGGACACGGTTTCTGTAAGAGAATGTATCGTAACTTTGTATGTGGTGGTTATCTTGTACTGTCATAGGAAAGTATAATTTTTTTAAATATATATTATATTTTTTTATTACTATTACTTATATGAAAATTCTTAGTTTTGACACATTTTCCTGCTCAAGCTACGCTTGAATATTTTATTTTTTTTATTTTATGTTAAATTCATTGTTTTATATAATGCTAGGTTAAGCTTTATAATTGTATAATATCATAAGTAGTATTTAAAAAAAAAACGACTGACTCTTGAGTTTCTTGCGGCGTTTCTTCTCAGCAGTGGTCTCTTGCGAAGCGCTGGTAGATTTTGACGTGTTAAAGTGCCCGCGCGGCCTACTTACTGAATAAACATCTGTTATCTTTATCTTTAATATATATATGCGTATGATTGAAAGAGTTATGGAGTAGCATCGGAGCCACGACCCAACAGACACACAGATGCATAGACACACACATATACACGATAAACGTGTATTTCCCCTCTTTTTTGTCGTGGGATAAAATCACTGATAAAACTTTACCTACAGCCTTATGCACAGCTTCTTCACCACAGAAATACGTTATGTATATTTCAACGGCCTCATCCATGCGGTCCTGAGGTGCATCTTGAATTTTCAGTTTAAACACTGTGCCGTCTTTTTTTTTCACTTCAAATCTGGACCACACTTTTTCTGAAGTCATCATTTCTTGTTTATAACCGCCGCACTCAGATATACTTTAGATATAATAAACTCGTTCCTGTTTCAAACTTGTTTATGAAAAATCGTGGCTAGGGAACAATACAGTGTCTTAATCGTCATAAATTGACTCTTGAGCGCAGCCGAATGAGTTTTCTAATATACGATCGTGTACTTACGCATGTTCATTCGTGTTTATTCAGTTGTCATATATCTTGGTATCTTTTAAAATAGACCACACAACGTCATACCACAGAAACAAAAAAGTGCGTTAAATGGTTAAAACATAATTAAAACCAATTATGTACTTGTCTCAAAATGAAAACTACAACTTGAAAACGTGCACCAGCAAAAGAGCATATCTTCGTGGTACTTACGTCTTTATGTTGACAAAAGTAATAATTCGGCAATAAATCAAACGAACCGCCCTAAGATAGATGCTACGTAATACTATACTTGCCTTTCCTTCTCACCTCCATTCGTATACTTATCTTCCAATAGCTGCTGCCCGCGGCTCCATCCCCGTAACAGTCGTTTAAAGTCGTCTTTTTAAGGTTTCGTCCGTCTGTCTGTCACCAGGCTGTATCTCATGAACGGTGATAGCCAGACAAAAGAAATTAAAAAAAAAGGTATAGGTAGGTATTTGTTGTTACTATAATAAAAACAAATACTACAAACAGAATAAATTAAATATTTAAGGGGGGCTCCCGTACAACAAACATGATTTTTTAAATAGCTCGATATTAATAACGGCAAAACATTCACTTCAGAAATAAATAATGAAAGGGTATAGCCGGGTAAGCATGGCAAAACTGCCCTTAGCGAAAAAAATAATTTCCTTTTACTGGGTTATTAACCTTTACATATGTAGTGCTTTCACCAAAATTTAAGCCTCAAATCCTTCAGGTTTAAAAAAAAACCACATATAAAGAATTTTAATTTTTATTTTATTTTAGCCGAAGTACTAATCCGATTTCTTTGTAATTTGGATATGTTGTATATACAATAAAGGTCGCTTTCTAAAAAAATAATTAATGAATTATCTCTTGAAAAAAAAAAAAAAACGAGTTAATAATTTTCAATAAAATAAAAAAAATACGTGCGAGATTGCGACAATTTCCAAATTTACATATTTTATGTAGAATTTAATAATGTTTAACATTATTTTTTTTAATAACTAAAATCGGGATTAACAGTGTGAAAAACTTGAATTTGTAACATCCCATACATTCTTTTCAAACAAAATAACTTCTACGTATTACACTATGAAGTTATATTTCCAACGCATTTTGAATTTGGAACGCGACTTATTTTACTGACAAGGAAAGGACAAAACCGACAAAACCGCCGGCAAAAACGCTAGCTCTAGCAACGCTAGAACAAAATCGGAGCCGGACAGTTGGGTACCTTTCCTTGTCAGTAAAATAAGTCGCGTTCCAAATTCAAAATGCGTTGGAATTATAACTTCATAGTGTAGGTAATACGTAGAAGTTATTTTGTTTGAAAATAATGTATGGGATGTTACAAATTCAAGTTTTTCACACTGTTAATCCCAATTTTAGTTATTTAAAAAATTATATGTTAAACATTATTAAATTCTACATAAAATATGTAAATTTGGAAATTGTCGCAATCTCGCACATATTTTTTTTATTTTATTGAAAATTATTGACTCGTTTTTTTTTTTTTCAAGAGATAATTCATTATTTTTTTTTAAGAAAGCGACCTTAATTGTATATACAACATATCCAAATTACAAAAAAATCGGATAAGTACTTTGGCTAAAATAAAATAAAAATAAAAATTCTTTATATGCGGTTTTTTTTTATAACCTGATGGATTTGAGGCTTAAATTTTGGTGAAAGCACTACATATGTAAAGGTTAATAACCCAGTGAAAGGAAATTATTTTTTTCGCTAAGGGCAGTTTCGCCATGCTTACCCGGCTATACCCTTTAAAAAGAAAACAGGTTTTTTGCTAATGCTTTATAAATGGTACGGAAACCTTCGTGCGCGAGTCCGACTCGCACTTGGCTGGTTTTTTTTAATGGTCAATTTCACATTAAAATACCTATTCCCACACTAAGCTCTAGGCTTGTGTACTATGGGTACTAGACAATGATTATATATATACCTACATAGATAAATATAACAACATGAAAACATCCATGAGTCATATCAGAAAACAAACATTTTCAGCTTTGGACTGGGCTTAATAACTTTTGACTTTTTGGCTATAAAATTGAATAATCACGTCAGATGCGCGATACATCGACGAGAAAAAGTTCATTTTTCAGAAACTACAGATAAAAAATAATCACAACACTTAAGAATGCATTCCAAAAAACCATTTAATAACCATTTGTATTACGCTCGGTTTTATCACTAACATTTCTACAGCACTTCTACAACTTAGTTGTGCTAGTTAGATGCTCTACATCAACGATCATGTACTTCATTGTAGGGGGGGCATCAGCAAAAGTGACTCCATGTTTTTTCCCCAAGTACTCATAGCTTATTTCTCTAACGGTCTTCCAGCCAGCTCTAGCCCCTGCTGTTTGGGTTCCATATGCCGTCACCCACGCTCCAGCCATTGGGATCCCATGAGCCTTGCACAAGAGTTTTCTGCAAAAATATATTTGTTTTATGAGGCCGAATTTTTCATATTTTTGTACCTACCCCACACATGCTCAAAGTAC
The DNA here is from genome assembly GCA_923062465.1 of Acleris sparsana. Lineage (NCBI taxonomy): Eukaryota > Metazoa > Arthropoda > Insecta > Lepidoptera > Tortricidae > Acleris > Acleris sparsana. Next base: position 1,955,734 of record OV281307.1, read on the forward strand.
GGTTATTTTCGGTTTTTTTGACCTTTGTTTTCCTGGTACACTTAACCTGTTCTGAGGGTCAATTGTAACATAAGGACTTCATGAACAAAAGCTCAACTCGCACCATTCTGATACGATGACATGAAAATTATTTCCTAGATTCTCCAAATCCGTCAAATTGCCCCCGGTCTACCCTACATAAATATGTTTGACGCGATTATTGTAAATTAATAATTTTAACTGTATGACAAATTTCAAGGTGAATGAAAGAAAATAATGTAGGGTAAAGTCACCAGTGGTCAGCCAGAGACCAGTTGTCGACCTTATATGAGTGCGAAGAGTGGGAAATATATCTTTCGTACTCTTCTTACCCATACAAAGTATAGGCAGAGGCTGACTACAAGTCTCTGGCTGACCACTGGTGACTTTACCCTAGTACCTAAATAAAAATACTTACCTAACTTCCATCAACTGCGTGGCAATACCGAGTCCCCGGTACTCCGGGACTACACACAAACCTACGTCGTCATACAATTTCTTTAAGCCGTACTCCTTCATGGGGTCGAAATATTTATCACATTCTTTAAAAATGCTAAACAGTTTTTTTTGAAGCGGTGTTCCGTGGTCCTGTCAACATTTTTTATAATGTTAATACAATATTACTATTTAATTTATGACAACCTATAATGTAATGGTGATGGTTCTGGATCCACCTGATTCCTTAGGATTGGCAAAGTTTTTGCAGCCCAGTGTGGCTTCCAGTCCTATGGACGTAGTCTCGGAACCCACTTCCCACAGGGCACCTTCGCCTTGACCCTCAAATTACCTTTAACCGTACCTTAATATTTTCTTTGAAGCCGTTATCGGAATCATCAATAATAAGCATAAGAGACACTCCCATGATTTCTTTGACCTGGTCTTCATCAGCACAGCAGATGACGATGCTACACAAAGGCTTGGCAGCGAAATTCATCACATTTTTTTTGAAGATAGCATACGATGCTGCATCCTTAGAAATACCTGAAATAAAACAAATCTTGACACATACAGACAATTGCAATCTCAAGATTGCGAATATTTTGCCTACCCTGAATGCCAAGATGGAAGGCCTCTCCGTTGAGTCATTTGACCGGTGGTCACTCCACACTCGAAACACAATATTGCAAACGTTGACAAGACGATAACAGGTCATGACAACTTGGATTGTTCCACCTAGAATATCGGCTCGGAGCCTCTATTCTACATCGTATTGTCAACGATACCATAGCTCTTTTTTACTTCACTTAGGTACTCTCATCCATCGCACTTCTTTTGAAACTCGTCTTTTATCCTTCTTTTTTCAATGACCAAATCACCTTAGAGTCCATTTATTCAATTCCTGCAATCCTAAAGGTGCAAGAACATTTCTAACCTGAAGCACTAAAACAATAGTAAAAATGTCGTGAAACCTTACCTACAGCCTTACACACAACCTCTTCCGCTAAAAAATACGTCATGATTATTTCAACAACCTCATCCACGCGGGCCCGAGGTACATCTTGAGTTCTCAGCTTCAACAATGTCCCGTCTTTCCTTGTCACTTCGAACCTAGACCACACTCTTTCACACGGCATAATTGGCTTTTAAATGATATTTTGTTGGATTTTGTATTGTAACACGTCTGGAGTGCGTGTTTACTCAGTTGCTTCTGTTATCGTAGTATATGTAATAAAAATCGGAAAAACAACCTGACGTTGTGAATTTGCTGGGCTATGGCAAACAACATTCTATGAAAGTAGTAAGGGATTCAAGGGTAAACCCTAAAAGTTATAATCAGTTTAAAAATGAGTTTGACAGACATTCAAAATAAGTGTTACATGCTTTACAGTGAACAACGATTGAGATATATTAGTGTCAACTGCGTGTCAACTGCCTGTCTTAATTAATATGTATCAAACTACGTGTGCGCTTGATCGCAATCGATTCTTTTCTGAAGAGGTGGGGCGGCGACACCGCCGCAGCGCTGACACGGTGTCCCACCGTGTCTTGCCGTGCTCCAACAGTTATAATTTACAGATATATGTACCAATATGCAACTAAATATATAATGGTAAGTAATCAATTTTATTTGGTACATCGTATTTCGTATTTAAGTATAAACAAAACTTCAAGTATCTAATGGATAACTTATATTAACATACTTTTAAAATTTATTGCACATAATAGAGTATAAATAGTTACTTTATATTTAATTAAATTGTAAAAACAACTGAAAATAACTAAAATTTAATAAGACTAAATCTATATATACACTAAAACATTAAATCTAAGAACGGCCCCTGCGGCATTGTACCAAAGATGCTGGCAGCATTTCCTCGTTGAATGGCTAAACTTATTCATTGAGCGAGGAAACTGCCAGCTCTTCGGTCTCCAGTGACGTCAATGAGTCTCTTTGACAATTCCTTAAAAAGGCTAATAGCACTAGGACTCCACGGACCAAGGGTCTCGACACCGAATGGAATAAAAATATATTCTGGGCCGAGACCACTATATTTGCCAGTCTTAATGTTTTCAGCCGCATCGGCCGCTGCACCAGCCCTATTGGAGGTTCGTGGAAGATGTGACGGGGCCAGTGTGTCTACACAGGTTGCATCCCACACTAGCACCCGCCCCATATTCCACGGAACCAAAGACATTCCGTCAGGTCTCTTGCCATCATTTCTGGAGATACCGGACGGCTCTAAAAGGGCCGGCACGTTAACAGAGGCAAGAGACCGACGGATGATGTCGTTTAGTGCAGCATGTCTTGAGAAGCGGCCAGCACTTCTCTGGCAAGAAACTCCGTGATGTCCTAGCCGATTGACGTCACTTCCGCAGGGGCACCGATGTGGAGCGCAGACCGGGACCCCAAGGCGAAGGCAAACTGAAACTCGGAGTGTGTTAGGGTCTAGGAAAGTACCAGTGCTTGGCGAAGGATTAGCTTGAAGCCAGTATCCAGCGTCCCTTGTACCGACTGCTAAAATTCTAGCACGATCCGCAGCGCCGCACTGGCTAAGTAGGGAATCAACAGTCAATTTACATGCTATGTCATCCCAACACCTCTGCGATTTTGGGTTATCAGGAAAATTTTGACCGGGGCATGCAGTTAACCAGCCATTCTTTGCGTCCTCCAAGCCTGAAGTCTCAAAGTTTAAAGGGAATTCCCTAAGGATTTTTCCTATGAGACTAGAAGAGCTATGGATCGACGAAAGAAAAGCTGGTAAAGCAATACTAGAAATTTTGCGGAAACTTAATTTTACAAAATACAGAAATTCAATTATAATAAATGATAGTAAAGGAATGTACAAAGGTGAATTTATTGTTTGTTTTGAATATTTCATGATTTAAAAAAGCTTTACTAATGGTAAGTTTATTCATTTATAAATAATTATAACAAAGATTTTTTGACATAGATGCAAAAAATTGTCTCAAATGTCTAAATTTATAAAAGAAAAGGCTAAATTTGATACATAACTCGCCGAAATGGGCGTCCTAAGACCATTTAGTTTATTTGGCTCATAATTTTTAACTAAACATGGTAAAGAGACGACAGATAACATAAAAAAGAAAAACAAAATATCATAAAACATTTCTTTTTAATAAGAAATACTCGTAGGTATATCCTCTCCTTTACAAAAAATCGTCTTTATTACAATTCCTAATTAATCCTGATGCTGTAAAGGTCAAATCCATATTCAAGCAGTCAGGTTTTCAGAGTTTACTTTTTATTTAACTGGTGATCGCGGATCATGTATTTCATTGTAGGAGCGGCATCAACAAAAGTGACTCCATGTTTGTTCCCCAAGTAATCGGAGCTGATTTCTTTAACGGTCTTCCAGCCATCCCTAGTCGCTGCCGTTTGGGTTCCGTATGACGTCATCCACGCTCCAGTTATGAGCGTTGCATATCAAGCGCCTGGAAAAACTGGTATTTTTAACATTTAAATTTTTGCGGAAGATAAGGTCACTAGTCCTGCCGTTTACTTGGCACTGCTCAAGATAAATGTGACTCATGTTCAGACGCTTCGTGAAACCATAAAAACGATACGCATGAACGTCACTTTAATGCAATAAATTATATAATACCATGGGCTGTGTTTATTTATAAGTTACTAGGGGCAACTGTCTAGCGTCGCTGTTTCATGCTAAGGAAAGAAGTTTTTCATTAAAAATCTGTTATCCACATACATCTACATATTATTTTTGTTTTTTTTATTTGCAAATTGTATGTTTCCCATACAGCAGGTATAAAAAATGTACTTAATTCATAATCCAAAATAGTAGCCACCTAAAGTTAATACATTAATTTGTCTCAAAGAATGAACACTATTAAAACGAATAAAAAGCACAAATTACAACTACAACTTAAAACTTAACTTTGATTTTTGAAAAATAAATTACTGACCCTGTAGTGAAACGAAACAGTGTCAATATAATATACCTGAAAGTTGGAAGTTGGCTTAAACAGCAGTTGTTTTTTTTAAAGCTTGCTTTTTGTTGTTATTCATACATTGAAGACCGCAATACACTGTCGCATCACGGTTGATCATCCGAACTAAACTCGGTAAATAATTGTAAAAATGTCGCAAAGTGACAGTGAAATTATAAAAAACATTATTTTAAGTGCTTTAAAACCTATAGAACGAAATATATCAATTATATTTAAGAAACTGGATGAAATATCTAACGATATAAGCGCACTGAAAACCGTTACAACCGTGACAAAAAGTGAAGGCTATGCAAAAATGGTCGGTAAGAACCAAACCAGCGCTACATCAACACCCGTTGCATCAAGCGGCGCATCAACACCCACCAGCCGTCCCGCTCTCACGCACGCCCCTGCCCGGCCAGTGCGCGTCGCCGCCGCCCGCTCTAAAGAACGACTCGCGGCCCAACGCAAGAAATTGCCGAATGCAAAGCCGAGTGAGCGACCACCCAAACATGAACTCTCTCAACCGACGACCGCCGAGATAAAATTAAAAATATCGGCAAACGAAAAACAGGTTGACATTACAAACCAAAACGCACTAAGTTCCCTGACTCAAGATCTTATTAGCGATGAACAACCATCAAGAGATAACCCTGTGGATTTGACAGAGATAAACAAATCCGGGAAATTTGATTGGCAAACGGCCCAGAGCCGCCACCAACGCCGCCGCAAATTTAGACCATCAATAATAATTAAAGGTACAGCAAAAAATACCGAGATAGGAGGGGTAGAGGGGTTGAAGTATCTTCATGGGTGCTTCTTTGAAAAAAACACCACTCCGGAAGATATAATTAACCATCTCAAAAAAACTTGTGAGAGTGTCCAATACACTGTCGAACAAATAACGTCAAAGAGAGATACCTACAACTCATTCAAGATCGGAATCCCGACTACTGTGTATGAAGATTTTCTAAAGACAGATGTATGGCCACTAAACACTAGCATCTCTGAATGGCAGCCCTTTCTGCGTCCCAGGGAGAACAAATCTCCCAAATAAAAATGTAACAAAAGAAATTCCTAACGAAGTCGCCCATGTAAGTGTACTTCACCAAAACATAAACAGGCTTGAAAATAAAACTTATAAATTGGAATCTGAATTGCAACTACGGGATCAAATTGACATCCTGTGCCTAACGGAACACTGGCTTCAAGTGTCGCAAATAACAGCTGTTAATATCCTAAACTATGAGCTCCGCGCCCAGTACTGCAGGCCGCACAAACGGGGAGGTGGAGCCTGCATCTACGTCAAGTCGAGCATAGTGACCATTGAACGAAAGGAAGTCTCCAGATTGTCCGAAGAATCGCACTTTGAAGCCTGCGCCGTTGAATGCGTGGGACTGGACCTTGTCGTTGTGTGTGTTTACAGACCTCCAAATGGTGACGTACCCATTTACTTTTCTAAATTATCTGAACTATTAAGTTTACCACCTTTACAAAAATATAAGGTAGTAGTACTAGGAGACATGAATATCGATTTATTAACTAAATGTAGCAATTCAAAAACCCTATTGAATACTATGAAGCAATTTGGATTAAAACAACTAATAAATGTTCCAACTAGAATCTCGAGAACGTGCATTGATCATATATTCACAAATGTTCACAAACTAGACATAGGCAACATAACCTGTAAAGACAGACATGCATGTTTCTGATCATTTTAGTGTGAGTGTAGTATTACGTTTTACAAAAGCTGCTCATACTTGTACCCATAAATTAAAAAGATCGTTTTCCTATCAAAACATTCAAAATTTTTCGTTAAGCTTAGAGATGTACAACTGGGAAATTCTGCTCACTAAAAGTCATTGTCCTAACAAAAAAACCGAACTTGTATTAAATGTGATTAAACATTACTTTGATATTCACTTCCCACTTAGAAAATGCCCGATTTTAAACAATGTAGGTGGATGGGTAAACGATACCATACGTCAGCTGCGTTATAATATTGGCAAAATCAAAACAAAGTTATCACGTAACCCCGATGACACCGAGCTACTTTCGAAGTTATTACACTTAGAATCACTATATTGGACAACGATAAAGGACGTACGAAGTAATCATATAAATAATCAAATATCAAACAGTCGGGATAACATGTGTCGTAGCGTATGGCGAGTTATTTCATCCGAGACTTGCAAATCTAATAAAGATAAGAGCGGAGCCATCGACGTGCTCGTGAGCAGGTCGGCCGGTGACTGTGAGCGCGCGCGCTCCGCCGCCGCGGCCCACCGGCTAAACCAGTACTATATACATACAGGCGACAGTAATACAAAGCCGTGCGTTAGTACTGCTCTCGCTTATTTAGATCAGTATCTTATGTCACTATCACCAATATTCATTTTCGAACCATTTACACTGTCGGAAATAATTGAGGCGTGTAAAAACATAAAACGAAAGAAATCACAAGACATTAACGAAATGACGACCCATATCCTGGACTATCTCCCTCCCGTTGTTATCTCAATATTACTTAAACTATTAAATGAATGCATAGATGTGGGTGTGTATCCTGACATGTTGAAACTAATTAAAGTTCACCCTATTTATAAGGGCAAAGGTGCGATGCATTTACCCAATTTCTATCGACCAATATCGCTGATACCCATAATTTCAAAGGTTTTCGAGCGCATGATAAGTCGTCGAATAATGACATATCTCGTTTCGAATAACCTTTTAAACCGTCAACAGTACGCGTACCAGCCGGGGCGGTCGACGACGGACGCAGCGCGCGACTTGGTGTCGCGAGTGCTCGACCACCTCGAGGGCGGGCGACGGGTCGCGGCCATCTTCTGCGACCTGTCGCGCGCCTTCGATATGGTTGATCACTCGTTGCTACTCAAAAAGCTTGCGCGCTACGGACTTAGAGGAAATTTTTACAACACAATTGCCTCGTTTTTGACTAATCGTAAACAGACGACGTACGTCCTCAACTCCAAGTCAAATCCTGAGCCCGTCGGCGACTGTGCTGTGCCCCAAGGATCTACTATGGGAAATAATCTTTTTCTGATTTTGGTAAATGACATCATGATGGCCTGTCCCAATCTTGAGTATGTCATGTTTGCGGATGACACGTGCATCATTGTTAATGCCGAAAGCTTAGAAATGTTAAAGCATAATATCAACAAAGCAATACTTGAAATGACCAAGTGGTTTACGGCAAACGGTATGCTATTAAATATCGAAAAAACCAATATGATACATTTTCAGCTCCGCCAATCCAGTGATGATACATTAAGTATAAAAATTGATAACGACCAGGTTCCTCAAGTAAAGCAGGTAAAATATTTGGGTTTTGTTATCGATGCAGGCCTCACGTGGAGCCCGCACATCGACGCAACGTGCGACCATCTGGCCTCGGCCAGCTACGCGCTATCCAGGCTCGCACCTACCTTATCGGTTGAAAATATTAAAAAGGCTTACTATGGATACTTTCACTCGATTCTTATTCAAGGTGTAGATCTTTGGGGAACGGCGGCGGACCGTGATAGACTGTTTAAGTTACAAAAGCGTGCGTTGCGCCTTATCGCTAAAAAACCCCCAGAGCATCCTGCACAGGAATTGTTTAGGCAACATAAGATACTCACATTGCCTAGTGTGTACATACTATCCGCCTGCTTACACGTAAGGGCAAACCTCAAAGAGTACAGGGCGCACGCGCAAACCTTCAGCAGAAGTACTCGTAGGCAAAACCATCTGATAGTTCCGAGGTGTAGACTGGCTAAGACTCGTAAGTCGCTCGGCGTCATGGGTCCCAGAATATACAATTCTCTCCCTGTTCGGTTGGTTAGCTTGGCCAGTGACGCAATATTTGCACGTACACTGAAAACCCTGCTACTAGATCTAGTGTGCTACACAATAGAAGATTTTATAACAAGAGGGGGTTAAAATAATTGTAGTATGGAAAATAATCTATAATTTCATTAAAATATAAACAAGCTGTGATATAATTATATTTTAGGAATAATATTAAAATTAAAATTAAAATGTTAGTAATAAATCTAAGGAAATTTAAGAAAAAATATTTTTTATAATATAATTTGAAATGTATTTAATTAATAATACCTTAAATGTGACTTGAAATGTAATTCCACAAAAAATAAATAAAATTGTAACTTAGTTAAGTACGTGACATGTAAAATATTACTTTTTACCAATAAACTTATCATATCATATAATACGTCAATTGGAGTAGTAAAAAGAAAAAGCAAGAAGAATACCAACCTGACGCTGAGTAACTGCTGGGCTATGCCGAGTCCTCTGTAGTCGGGGACCACACATATACCTTTGCTCTTATAAAATTTCTTCAAACCGTACTCCTTCGTGGGATCGAAAGATTCTGTTAATTCTTTGAAAACGCTGTCCAGTTTTTTCAAAAGTGGCGTAAGGTTTTCCTGTCAACGGTTTTTTTAAATTCATGAAAAAAAAAAAAACATAACCTTCACACCTGTCTCCCGATGGGGTAGGCAGAGACTATGGAACCCCGCGTGCACCGATCTTAACATACAACTTTCGCGTCCTCTACATTCATCTTTCTCTTTATGCACGTACGTCAGTTTCAGCTGTTTTTGATATAGCCCTTTGTGGCTTTGGTGAAATTTTCAGATAATACCTAAATGTTATCCTAAAACTTTCTGACCCCCCATCGGCTGCTTCATTGGTTAATCAAATAAGGACAAAACAGGAAACTCACACACACTATTTCGTATTTACAGTATCGTCACTATACCTTATTTTTTTTACCCTGTTCTTTAGCAGAATCATCAGAACTACCAGTAATTACCATCATGGACACTCCCATGATATCTTTAACCTGGTCTTCATCAGCGCAGCAGATGACAACACGCGACAAAGGCTTGCTAAGGGACACCACCAGCCATTCCTTGTAGTGAGCTAAACTCTTTGCATCCTTAGTAATATCTGAAAAGTAAGAGAGTAATTATTACAAAACAAAACACAGTCCATGGGAGCAGCTATTAAACTAGGTGTGCCTCAGGGCTCTATATTGGGTCCTTTCTTATTTTTGGTTTATATTAATGACTTACCACGCACGGTGGATAACCTTTGTGATATTGTGCTATTTGCTGAAGATAAATCATTAATTTTCAAGGTAGAACAATAATCCGTCGATTACAGTAGGATAAATGCCACGCTAGGTAAAGTACTTAATTGGTTTACTAGGAACAATTTGCTACTCAATGCCAAAAAAACTAAATCTGTTAGGTTCGCTTTGCCTAATGTTAGACCAGTAGAATCCAGTTTATTTCTAAATGATGAGTGTTTGGAAATGGTACATAAGGCGTTTTTCTTAGGGATAACTATAGATAAAAACTTGCAATGGAGTCCCCATATAGCAGTACTAGCACATAAATTAAGTTCGGCAGCTTATGCTGTTAGAAAAATCAGGTAACTTACCAATGTTGAGACAGCTCGCTTAGTGTATTATAGTTGTTTTCATAGTGTTATGTCGTACGGTATTCTGGTTTGGGGAAAAGATGCTAACATTCAGACTATATTCGTGTTACAAAAAAGAGCCATTCGTTCTATATATATAACCTTAACTCCCGGGATTCCTTATAAAAGATAAAAAGATAAAAGAAATTTATTTAGTAAGTAGGCCGCTCGGGCACTTTTACACGTCAAGATACTACCAGCGCTTCCCAAGAGGAGACCACTGCTGAGAAGAAACGCCGCAAGAAACTCAGCAGTCAGTCATTTTTTAAACTTATTTCATATTTCATATTACAATGGTATGTACAACTTAATCTAGCATTATATAAAGCTACATGTATTAAATTAAATATAATATCAAATAACAGAAGTTCAGCAGGAAAACATGCCAAAAAATCTTACGGGAGAGAAAGATAGAAAAGAATAAAATAAAATAACTACAACTACCTACTTATATATGTGTATATAAGATGGTGCAAGATGACCACATAAAAGTTTCGATATGTTTTCCTGCATCAACGGTGTCCCCCAGACAAGAAAAGGCAGGATAAAGCCTTTGCATTTGAACAAATTACTATTGACTAAGTTTCGGGTGTAGGCCATGCATTTTTGTCTGTTAGATAGTCCTCGACCCTATAATACGCTTTAGACATTAACGACCTTTTCAAATATTTTTTAAGTGCCGGAAAGGGTAACTTTAAAATTACTTCAGGTAATTTATTATAGAAATGAATGCATTGACCAACAAATGATTTATATACTTTACGGACACGAAATTATGATTAGTATTTAAAGAAATGAGTATCTTAACAGTAGCGTCACAATTTATTTATGAGAATATTAATAAGTCATTAAAAATCAAGACTCTTTTGTTAAGAATTGTGATATACATAATATGAATACAAGAAAAAAAAATTGCTATCAAAAAAGGTCGTGTCCGTAAGGTTTATAAATCATTTGTAGGTCAATGCATTCTTTTCTATAGTAAATTACCTGACTCAGTTTTAAAGTTACCATTTCCAGTACTTAAAAGTTACTTGAAAAAGTCATTGATGTCTAAAGCTTACTATAGGGTCGAGGACTATCTAACAGATAAGATATCAGACTTGTAAAAGTGCCTACAGGGCCTACTTACAAAACTTTTTAAAATAAATAAAAAAAAAAAATGCTTGGCCTAAACTTAACTAAACACCTAAATAACTGAATAATTAAAATAGGAATAAAAAAATATGTAAATATTGTATATTATCTAGGGGACACGGTTTCTGTAGGAGAATGTATCGAAACTTTGTGTTTGGTGGTTGTCTTGCACTGTCATAGGAAAGTATATTTTTTTTTAAATATATGTATTTTTTTTATTACTACTACTTATTACTCCCTATGAAAATTCTTAGTTTTGACAGTTTTCCTGCTCAAGCTACGCTTGAATATATTTTATTTTTTATTTTATATTAAATACATTGTTTTATATAATGCTAACTAGGTTAAGCTTTATAATTGTATAATATCACAAGTGATTTTTAAAAAAAACGACTGAATTTTGAGTTTCTTTCGGCGTTTCTTCTCAGCAGTGGTCTCTTGCGAAGCGCTGGTAGATTTTTGACGTGTAAAAGTGCCCGTGCGGCCTAATTACTGAATAAACATCTTTTATCTTTATCTTATAATTATGCGTATGATCGAAAGAGTTATGGAGCACCATCGGAGCCACGACCCAACAGACACACAGATGCATAGACACACACATATACACGATAAACGTGTATTTGCCCTCTTTTTTGTCGTGGGATAAAATCACTGATAAAACTTTACCTAAAGCCTTATGCACAGCTTCTTCACCACAGAAATACGTCATGTATATTTCAATTGCCTCATCCATGCGGTCCTGAGGTGTATCTTGAATTTTCAGTTTCAACACTGTGCCGTCTTTATTTTTCGCTTCAAATCTGGACCACACTTTTTCTGATGTCATCATTTCTTGTTTATAACCGCCGCACTCAGATATACTTTAGATATAATAAACTCGTTCCTTTTTCAAACTTGTTTATGAAAAATCGTGGCTAGAAAACGACAGTGTCTTAATCGTTATAAATTGAGACTTGAGTCCAGCCGAATGAGTTTGCCAATATAGGATCGTGTACTTACGCATATTCATTCGTGTTTATTCAGTTGTGATATATTTCGGTATCTTTTAAAATTGACCACAGTACGTCATACCACAGAAACAAAAACGTGAGTTAAATGGTTAAAACTTAATTAAAACCAATTATATACTAGTTTCAAAATGAAAAATACAATTTGAAAACGTGCACCAGCAAAAGAGCACATCTTCATGGCACTTACGTCTTTATGTTGACAAAAGTAATCATTCGGCTATAAAATCAAGACCGGTTTACTTTTCCGATCTTGTCAGAAAGATAAAGGGAGTGAACACGTTTTATGCGTTTTTCTAAGCCATAATTTTTAAACATGACGGCGAGTTGTTTGATCAGTAGTTAACTGAACTAATGACTAAAAATCAAAAATTCAATGGAAAATGTGACAAATTCGGTTCAGATTGAACAACTATTTACGAGTTTAACTATTAGTATGTTCAACTACCGATCAAACAACAGGCCCTCAATCACAAACTTAGAGAACTTATTTTTTTAGGAGAACTGTCTAAATATCTCACGCTTTTATATTTAGTCAAAAAATATAAACCTATTAGTGCATCTGTTCCGTGTTATTTAACGACCAAACTAATTAGCGGCTTGTACAGTCCCCAATAAAAATGTTGGGCATACTTAGAACCATGTCATTGTGAATGTCATTTTCATTGTCATTTGATGTTCTGTTTGAAGTTTACTATGACAACGTGTACAAGACACCAGAACTCAAAATTTCTTCAACATATGTATATAATCTATTCTTGTTTGAGTATAAAATAAACGGTTTAAAAAAACAATAAAAAATCATCATCATGTCAACCGAAAGACGTCCACTGCTGGACATAGGCCTCCCCCAAGGCTTTCCACTCAGACCGGTCTTGCGCTTTTCGCATCCACCGCGGTCCCGCGATCCTGACGAGGTCGTCACTCCATCTTGTTGGAGGCCTACCTACAGCTCGTCTTCCGGTCCGCGGACGCCACTCCAGAACCTTCTGACCCCATCGGCCATCAGTCCTGCGAGCAATGTGCCTCGCCCACTGCCACTTCAGTTTAGCTATTCTTAGGGCTATGTCGGTAATCTTAGTTCTACTGCGGATATCATTTCTGATTCTATCAAGCAGAGAAACCCCGAGCATAGCCTTCTCCATAGCCCTCTGAGTGACTTTGAGCTTCCTTATGAGGCCCATTGTTAGCGCCCACGTCTCAGATCCGTAAGTCATCACCGGCAACACACACTGGTCAATGTTCCCCCCAATGGTATGAATAAAAAATACTTCTTTTAAAATGGTAGGTCAGTGCAACTGAATTCGGCTTATGTAAACGTTAAAAATGTTGTGAGTCACCGATTTCAATTGGTACCATTTTAAAAGAAGTTAATTTTAGGTTTTTGATTGCGGTTTTTTTATATTTATTCTATTAACACTTTTTTGTGATTATATTAAGTTGCTATGTACTTAGTCCCACTTCTTAGTTGATATGAAACTTGTGTTAATATGAGATATTTCCAGCGCGCCACAAGAAATGCACAGGGAAAATCATATTTAAACAATGCAATTTAATGTCACTATAGTCGCTCAACTATCTTAATCAAGACATCTTATCGCCGTTTGCAATAAGTACCGTTGAGGAGTTCCGACGGACATCTGTGGTCTTCATCATCAGTTCCTCTTCACCAAATGACACTCTTTCTAAATGCAAATGCTGGACTTGTGACTAAAAATACTAAAATCGCTTTGTGTATACCTTCGTCAGATTCAGGTTTGGGAACACTTAAAATAAGTCCACAAATTGATCAAGATATCGGTGAACATACATAAACAACATACAATGGAACATAAAACCTCCTTTTTGAAGTCCGTTGTATACGGACGTTCTGTTTTTGTCATTTGGCTGCGGAACCCTAAGATAGATGCTACGTAATACTATACTTGCCTTTCCTTCTCGCCTCTATTCGTATACTTATCTTCCAATAGCTGCTGCCCGCGGCTCCATCCCAGTAACAGTCGTACCCACTAACTACTACTACTCCGCTAAGACTCCGCTGTCCGTCTGTCTGTCACCAGGCTGTATCTCATGAACGGTGACAGCCAGACAAATGAAATTTAGTGTCACTATAACAACATATACTACAAACAGAATAAATTAAATATTTAAGGGGGGCTCCCATACAACAAACATGATTTTTTAAATAGCTCGATATTGATAACGGCAAAATATTCACTTCAGAAATAAATAATGAAAAAAAAAAACAGATTATTTTGCTAATGATTTATAGATGGTACGTAAACCTTCGTGCGCCAGTCTGACTCGCACTTGGCTGGTTTTTATTAATCGTCAATTCCACATTAAATTACCTATTCCCACACTAAGCTCTAGGCTTGTGTACTAGACAACGATATATATATACTTACATAGATAAATAAAACAACATGAAAACATCCATGAGTAATATCAGAAACAAACATTTTCAACTTTGGACTGGGTTTAATTGTGTTATTGGCTATTAAATTGAATAATCACATCAGATGCGCCATACATCGACGAGAAAAAGTTCATTTTTCAGAAACTACAGATAAAATATAATTACAACACTTAAGAATGCATTCCAAGAAACCATTTAATAACCATTTGTATTACGCTCGGTTTTTTCTCTAACATTTCTACAGCACTTCTACAACTTACTTTTGCTAGTTAGATGCTCTACATCCATGATCATGTACTTCATTGTAGGGGGGGCATCAACAAAAGAGACTCCATGTTTTTTCCCCAAGTACTCATAGCTTATTTCTCTAACGGTCTTCCAGCCAGCTCTAGCCCCTGCTGTTTGGGTTTCATACGCCGTCGCCCACGCTCCAGCCATTGGGATCCCATGAGCCTTGCACAAGAGTTTTCTGCAAAAATATATTTGTTTTATGAGGCCGAATTTTTCAGATTTTTGTACCGACCCCACACATGCTCAAAGTACGGTTATTTTCGGTTACCTTTGTTTTCCTGGTACACTTAACCTGTTCTGAGGGTTAATTGAAATAAGGACTTCATGAACAAAAGCTCAACTCGCACCATTCTGATACGATGACATGAAAATTATTTCCTAGTTTCTGATATCCAATTCGAATATAGCTATTTTGACGTATAGCTCTAGATTCTGAGTTATAGATCAAATTGCCCTCGGTCTACCCTTAATAAATATGTTTGACGCGATTATTGTAAATTAATAATTATAACTATATGTCAAATTTAAATGTGAATGAAAGAAAATAATGTGTACCTAAATAAAAATACTTACCTAACTTCTATCAACTGCGTGGCAATACCGAGTCCCCTGTACTCCGGGACAACACACATTCCTTTGTCGTCATAAAATTTATTTAAGCCGTACTCCTTCATGGGGTCGAAATATTTATCACATTCTTTAAAAATGCTAAACATTTTTTTTAGAAGCGGTGTGCCGTAGTCCTGTCAATTTTTTTTATAATTTTAATACAATATTACTATTTAATTTATGACAACCTATAATGTAATGGCGATGGTTTTGGATCCACCTGATTCCTTAGGATTGGCAAAGTTTTTGCAGCCCAGTATGGCTTCCAGTCCTATGGACGTAGACTCGGAACCCACTTCCCACAGGGCACCTTCGCCTTGACCCTCAAAATTACCTTTAACCGTACCTTAATATTTTCTTTGAAGCCGTTAACGGAATCATCAATAATAAGCATAAGAGACACTCCCATGATTTCTTTGACCTGGTCTTCATCAGCACAGCAGATGACGATGCTAGACAAAGGCTTGGCAGCGAATTCCAACACTATTTTTTTGAAGATAGCATATGATGCTGCATCCTTAAAAATACCTGAAATAAAACAAAACTTGACACATATAGACAATTGCAATCTCAAGATTGCGAATATTTTGCCTACCCTGAATGCCAAGATGGAAGGCCTCTCCGTTGGTCATTTGACCGGTGGTCACTCCACACTCGAAACACAATATTGCAAACGTTGACAAGGCGATAACAGGTCATGACAACTTGGATTGTTCCACCGAGAATATCGGCTCGGGGCCTCTATTCTACATCGTATTTTCAACGATACCATAGCTCTTATTTACTTCACTTACTCTCACCCATCGCACCTCTTTTGAAACTCGTCTTTTATCCTTCTTTTTTCAATGACCAAATCACCTTAGAGTCCATTCATTCAATTCCTGCATTCATAAGGGTGCAAGAGCATTTCTAACCTGAAGCACTAAAAAAATAGTAAAAATGTCGTGAAACCTTACCTACAGCCTTACACACGGCCTCTTCCGCTAAAAAATACGTCATGATTATTTCAACAGCCTCATCCACGCGGGCCCGAGGTACATCTTGAGTTCTCAGCTTCAACAATGTACCGTCTTTCCTTTTTACTTCAAATCTAGTCCACACTCTTTCACACGGCATGATTAACTTTTAAATGATATTGTGTTGGATTTTGTATTGTAACACGTCTGAAGTGCGTGTTTACTCAGTTGCTACTGTTACTATGTGTATCTAATAAAAATCGGAAAAACAACCAGACGTTGTGAATTTGCTGGGCTATGCCAAGTTCTCTGTAGTCTGAGACACGACAGAGACCTCTATCTTGATAAAATTTCACCAAACCTTACTCCTTCATGGGATCGAAAGATTCTCCACATCCTTTGGAAGTGTTGTTCAATTTCTCAAAAGGGGTGTACCGTTTTCCTGTCAACATTTTAAATGAAAAATAACATATACACACCTGTTTCCCAATGGGGTAGGCAGACACTATACATTGCCAGGTGTACCTGTACAACTTTCTCTTCCGTCAAAAGTTATTTCTTTATATTTTGCAGAGTTAAAGTGTTTTCTCTTTGTTTTTTTTTCCTCGCAAATGTGATGAAAACCATTGTGTGTATCACAGGCTCTACACTAACCAACTTCTTCTTGCAGATACATAGCCGGCTCTGGGTGCTTTTGACTTGGTCCTTATTCAGTACTTCGCGAATCTGATCACTGTTTGTGCGTCTAGGGCGCCCCTACCAACATCTTCACTCTCTCTCGCTTTCTATTTCTCTTTCACAACTCTTCTTTCATCCATTATTTTCAAATTATCAAACCATATTAACATTTAGGTTACGTTTATTGATGTAAACTTATACGTAATATAAATAAACAACAGTATTGAGTTTTTCTAATATTATATTTCAAGCTCAATTGCCACGGTTAAAGATAAAGATAAAAGATAAAAGAAATTTATTCAGTAAGTAGGCCGTTCGGGCACTTATACACGTCAAGATACTACCAGCGCTTCCCAAAAGGAGACCACTTCTGAGAAGAAACGCCGCAAGAAACTCAGCAGTCAGTCATTTTTTAAACATATTAAAAAGTTCAGTCATTACTTTGCACTAAATTCAGATTAAATTATCAAGGTATTTAAATGGCTTAGTTTAAAAAGACTGAGGGTTTGTGAGGCATATCAGTTAAAGTACTCTTTCATATAATAGATATAATTGCACCCCATCTAGCATTCATTAACAATAATTGCATATCAGATGGGGTATTTTCAGATCTCACGAAATATAGTGAAGTTATAGCTCTTTTGAAATCGGGCGAAATGAGCCATTTAACAAACTTCCGTCCCATTTCCATACTACTTGTTTAAGTAAAGTGTTTGAGAAAATAATGCAGAATGATATAAAATACTTAGAAATTACCAGTTCGGATTTACTAGAGGTCGATCAATAATTCACGGCATCTGTATGATTTCTGAATGGTTATTTGGCTGACTGGTAGTGAATTCCATTGGGCATTAAGTCCATCGCTTGTCCTTTATTTGTGCAATAAAGATTAAATAAATAAATAAAACCCCCCATTTGATAGCGACGACTCTAAGTGGATAAGGGAGCTAAAAATGTTCATACAAATGCGATAACGTTTCTCTTCTCTTAAATGTAGGGTAAAGTCACCAGTGGTCAGCCAGAGACCTGTAGTCGGCCTCTGCCTATACTTTGTATGAGTGGGAATAGAACGAAAGATATATTTCCTACTCTTCGCACTCATATAAGGTTGACTACTGGTCTCTGGCTGACCACTGGTGACTTTACCCTAGTCCTATTTTAACGATTTTTGAATATGTTGTATCATGAAATGAGTACAATCAAATTGTCTGTTAAGTACGCATATTAAAAAAGATAAAAAAAATGTTAAAATCTCAAATAATTTGGAAAAACATTTTATATAAATTCCACGATCTTAGTCTCGCTAGGAAACTCCTTGTGAAACTCTCCATTTTTTGGTGTACTACTGTACTCATCTCAAACAATAACCATGTGCGGAGGTTGCTGTGGAGGTTGCTGCGGCGGATGCTGCGGCCCATGCTGCCCATGCATCACCATCTACACGTGCTGCACGAAGATCTGCTAACCATGGTGTCTGCGGCACTTTCGCCGAAGCCAAACTTCATGTCGTGTTGAAGTTACATGTGCCGTTTTGTGGAATAATAATATGAGATATGAAATACTATATAATGTCTGTACGTTTTACTTTCCATTTTTTTTTATCTAAGAATGAAATAAATTAAAAAAACAAAACACAGAAACGTACAGACCTAGTTTCTTATAATAACTACAACGTATTCAAAAAACGTGGAAATCGATTTGATTTAGGGGGTGAGAAGCGTTTTCGCCGTAGCTAAATTTGTATGGAATTTTTTTTAGCCACGCGATTTTAGCGGCTCTTCACAGTCCTCTTAAAAAAAAACCTACCTAAAAACTATTCTATAAAACATCCTTCTTTCGAAAAAAATAATCGAAATCGTTCTATTCGTTTGAAAACAAGGATACCACAGACATACAACAGATACACACGCTATGCACGTATAACCCCCTCTTTTTGCGATGGGGGATAAGGAGGTAGTACTTTGTCACTTTAACGTCATGACCATCGGAAGTGATCGCCTAAATCGATTATCGATGCTTCTCATATATTAGTGAACGCCCCAAGAATTGTACCATCAAAAGCTTTCCACATGGCAATCCAGCTCGCCAATAAGTGCACATTCAATATCAAATATTATTAAACTTTGAACCCTATTTCTATTAACATTAAGATAGTCGTGTTATTTTACCATTCGAATTTATTGGGGTACGTACTACAGTGTTCAAGTGGGTGAGTGTCTCGATCAGCTGATCGCGAAATGCCACGGCCTCAACTCCTGCGCAAGGTTAGGATTATTATAACGCGGACGTAATTCAAATACAATATGAGAGTTATTTATAATTAAACTCTAGGCTTGTAACTATTGGTACTAGGTACTTAAATACATAGAAAACTGTTAGATCAAATGCTCAAACCGGCGGAAACCGGTACCATTCATTCAATTCATTTATAAGATTTTGAGAAACCCTTTCTATTAAAGTGCACTTCTAGGGTATCCAAGGAATATTCTCTTAAACATTAAGACTAGGTCATGCGTTTAACGGTGTGCGTAGACTGACAGACACAGTCAGACACACACACACACACATAGACGTCTTTTTTTTATTGACAATGTGAGATCACGAGAGCTCTTAGACTACCAAAGGGTTCTTGGGATCTGAGACACATAGACATTTGCATTTTGAAGACAGCAATCCTAAGACCCCAAATGCGATGCCAACCCTCAGGAATTAATTCAAACCATCCATGCTAGTAATTGCACTGGTTTCAAATGTAAAGATAGAACTCCAGGTTAACTGCAAATTAATGTGGCAAATCCCACTATTAATTCAGTATTCGTCCCATTACCCCAGATCCTATACATTGCATGCGCTTTCTGATGCATCATTGCACTTAAATGAATCAGAATGCATTCCGCAGTAACACGGGCAATAAACACGGATGTGCATTATGACGAAATAGATCAAAATCATATCAACCAACATCCATCAAACCAGATCTGCAACTTACCACCCAACAACTCCCAAAGCATAACTCCAATCAACCCAACTGTCGAAAGTTAACCTTAAACTTTAATCGTTAAGGTTTGTTTGTGATTGAATGTTTTGGCTGATGTGACTTTATGTTTGGATGGTGGAGTGCACTTTATTTATAAACTGCACTTAGGCAACGCGTAAATGTGCAAGTTTGTTAGTTTAGAGATCGATAAAAGTCGAAGTTGTTCATGGAAGCGTAGAAATAGGATTATGACTGAGGTAATGAAAGTTTTGGGATTTCGCTGCGAAATTTTAACATTATGATATCGACAAACAGTTCAGTTAGGTAGGTCCAACTTTGAGAAAGAGGTCACTCGTCGAATCCGACTCGGCTGGGCAGCGTTCGGGAATCTTCGCAGCACCTTTTCGTCCAACTTACCGCAGTGTTTGAAGTCAAAAGTCTTTGACCAGTGTGTATTGCCAGTGATGACTTACGGCTCTGAAACGTGGGCGCTAACAATGGGCCTCATAAGGAAGCTCAAAGTCACTCACAGGGCTATGGAGAGGGCCATGCTCAGGGTTTCTCTGCGTGATAGAATCTACTAAGGTTACCAACATAGCCTGAAGAATAACTAAACTTAAGTGGCAGTGGGCGAGGCACATTGCTCGCAGGACTAATGGCCGATGGGGTCAGAGGGTTGGGAGACGAGCTGTAGCCCTAAAAAAATGAAATGAATTCATAGATTTAGCGGTCTAGGTTTAGCGTTATCCGTCACTAAATAGTTTTTGTATTCATC
The DNA here is from genome assembly GCA_923062465.1 of Acleris sparsana. Taxonomy (NCBI): domain Eukaryota; kingdom Metazoa; phylum Arthropoda; class Insecta; order Lepidoptera; family Tortricidae; genus Acleris; species Acleris sparsana. The sequence goes on from OV281307.1 coordinate 1,976,522, forward strand.
ATCATCATCACCATGTCAGCCGAAAGACGTCCACTGCTGGACATAGGCTTCCTCCAAGGCTCTCCACTCAGACCGGTCTTGTGCTTTTCGCATCCACCGCGCTCCCGCGATCCTTACGAGGTCGTCACTCCATCTTGTTGGATTACCTACAGCTCGTCTTCTAGTCCGCGGAAGCCACCTTCGACCTGAAGAGAGAACCTTCTGACTCCATCGGCTGACAGTTCTAGTGTTAAAGAAACTTGTCGTGTTTCGGGCTTAAATCTTTTCAAGCCTCTTACAAATGAGTTGTATACGTATATAAAATAAAAGTCTTGCATATTCAATATTTCCACCCAATTACACATATCTGGTCATATATCAAGAGCGAGAAAGCCTGCCAAGTGTCCCCCATTGAAAGTAAATGGTCTCTGCGCAACTTGGCAGGATCCAGTCAGTAGGTACATGTCTGCATTTTATTATGTATGTTATTTCCTACGATGCCCGTTATTCTGGCTTAAGTTATTTCAGTTATTCAATGCCAGTAGCCAGATAAACATTTATGAGTGTATGGGTTATACCAGCGACTGACCTTTTAGAAGTTGTTTTCTTCTACAATATGATGTTATTTTTTTATGAAATCAAGCCTTATATTAGGCCTATATTCTATGAGGCAAAAACATATTACCTTTGACATGATGGTAATGCTTTTAAATCGGCCGCCATTACTGTCAAATAAATATCCATTGTAACATTGATAATATGATTTCATGTCCGAAGCAATATGGCTCTACCTAGTAGAAATAGAAGCTCTGTCCAACTAATCCTACTTTAGGAAATAATTGATACTAAATACAATAAACAATCTATATATATAAAAATGAATTGCTGTTCGTTAGTCTCACTAAAACTCAAGAACGGCTGAACCGATTTGGCTGATTCCTTTTCGGTTGTATTCATCATTGTCAGGGCAAGGTTTGTATGAAAGAAAAAAAAACCACCGGGAAAGTCGGAAATTTGCAGCGGGCGAAGCCGCTGGCGGGTCACTAGTTATAGATAAATTTCAATATAAGAATCTTCCAATCGCTTTTTGTACTTGAAAAAGAGAAACGCAGTAGCATCATGATAATAAATTTAAAGGTTGCAATTGCAACCGGATTCAATTTAGATTTCGAAAAATTTCACAATACTTACATAACATGCCCTAAGGCGGTAAAACAGAGCTGTAACTTTACGACCCAGGGTGCTGTAATTTTTCTTATTTTTGGGGTATTTTTTCAATACCGCAATACCAAATTAAGTTTTTAAACCTCCATAGTTTCGCACGTATGGGAGTCGAGGGCAAGGCCCTAAATTCTACGAATACGCTGACTTAAAAAACGTTCAAGCGCTGATTAAAAAATCTCTCGTCGGATAATGCATTTAATGTAAGTGAATTTATTGACGCTGAATTTTAACTTCATAATACTACAACATTTTGTACATTTAACTCTCCATCCATTAATTTTCGACATTGGCTTTTGCTAAATATTTTTTTTGTTTTACTACTTTGACGTTCATAATATGAATTCTGTATACTTAACATGTGTGCAATATACGTAACTGTTACTTATATTGTTAAATAAATAAATCTAAATCTAAATCTAAATACTTGCCCACTCACAAACAAAGCCACACGTAACAATTTGAACAGTTACAAGGTGCAGGCTTGGCTAGCATCGTTTACCTAAAATAAATTTCTCAACATCCATAAGCTAGAAATGGCTTTTTGATTTCTTTATAACGACCACTTCTATTCATTTCAACGTTCCACCGGGGATTGTGCAATACAGTGCACAAATAACAACCGGAAAAATGACTAGTATAAAGCATTCTGTCTTGTTAGGGTTGCAAGTTTGCAGTCTTAAAGACTTCAGTTATGAGGATGGAGAGACTGAAGTTTTCTATACAATGCGATAACGTTTCTCACCTTCTAAATCAAGTCCAATTTTTATGATTTTTGAAGACATTATGAAGAACTAGGTCTTGTACGTTTTCTTTTACAAGAATATATTTGTAAGTGACGACGCGTTGGCCTAGTTGGTAGTGAGACTGCAAATCCCGGTAAGGGCGGATATTGCGTGATGAGCGCGAATATTTGTTTCCGTGTATAAGTATTGAGATCGTTGTCTTGTACTCATAGTACAAGGCTAGATCTTAGTTTGGGACTAGGTCAATTGATGGAACATTGCCCCCTGATATTTAATAATAGGTAAATTTAATGAATAACTTTTCATACATCATCATCATCATGTCAGCCGAAAGACGTCCACTGCTGGACATAGGCCTCCCCCAAGGCTTTCCACTCAGACCGGTCTTGTGCTTTTCGCATCCACCGCGGACTGATGGCCAATGGGGTCAGAAGGTTCTGGAGTGGCGTCCGCGGACCGGAAAACGAGCTGTAGGTAGGCCTCCAACAAGATGGAGTGACGACTTTTCATACATTATTACAGATTTAGGGGGTGAGAAACGTTATCACCCTTAGCTATGCATATTTGAATGGAAAATGTTTGACACGTCACCAAAAAAACATGTATAACAGCTTGTTTTCTAAATGGGAAATTAAAGAGGAAATTCTTAATATTAATGGATATAGCGAAATGGACTGACAAGGGAAAACGGACGAGAGCGAAACGCCAGTGTTATGTCCCAAATTCATCTGATCATTTGAAAATTGTATCAATTTAGTTTTAACCCATTATTTCTGGGGATTTGGCACATGATTTAAATATTTCTAGATTTGCTAAATGACAGCTCAGTCATGGTGTCCGCTTGGGAAGTACAGGAACATTTTAAACATAATGTCTTTTATCTTGTATCTTTTTTTGAGACCATTAGGCCTGTGCAAGTTTCCCACATCATGCCACAAAAAGATCTGCCTCTTCATGTAAAATACAATGATTAATCTTGCCTATTTTTTCAGGCTGTGGACTATCTCAAGACCCGGACGCCTGCGCGGGCGGCGGTGATGATAGCAGCCGTCTGGCTGATGTCGGCGCTGGTCTGCATCCCCCCACTCCTCGGCTGGAGGGTCACCAGGCCCATGGAACAGTTTCCTCAGTGCAAGGTGAGACTAGGTTAAAGATGTTGGCTTCCAAGAGTTTTCATGTTTTAGTTTAGTTATTTCATAAAACGAGTGGAATTCATCGGTTCTTGAGATACAAGTTATCTCTCTATTGTTTTTTGTTGTAACAGCGTTGGAACTGGACACTGCATGGTCTGACATGCTCGTACCCGGTTTTATATTTAAATCTACGATTAAAACGACTACTTCGAACAACATTTGTCCAACTCAATTAAACGTACCAAATCTACGAACAAAACGCGCAAACGAACGTTCCGAATTCAAAAAAATCGTTAATTAACAATTTAACAAGCATTAAGTATTGGCAGTTGCGAATTTTTCCCGCCAATTTACAGCGAGAAATTGAAGAGACATTTTTTCACCCTCAATTAATACGGTGTGTGCGATTTTCAGCGTGTTTGCTTCGTGAAATGTTGGCAAATTTTACGTTACATTTTGTGAAGACATTCTCGACACTTTTACACGCCTCTTTTTAATTTCGATAAATATTTTCATCAGGAATAGTACCCCAATGAACATGTTAAGCACTTTAGTGCGTTGTCATAGTAAAATTCAAACAGAACATTAAATGACACACATCATCACACATGACAATGACATCCACAATGACAAGGTTCTAAGTATGCTAACATTTTTATTGGGTGACTGTACGTACACTTGTACAGGTCTACAAGTATATCTATTAGCACCGTCCGAGTAGAAGTGGTATATCTATCGCTATTCCCTCGAGAATGTACATTTTGCAAGGAATAGTTAAGTGATTAGAGAGACGGATAATATGGTGTACATTTTCATTGGTTGAGCTATAATTCCCATCCCGTCAAAATAGAAAAATAAAACAAACAAACATTCACACTTTCGCATTTAAAATGTTAGAGGAAAGGATTGATAAAAAAAAAACTGTAAGTTCACTTTCATTCATATTTTTGCATTGATGGTCCAAATGTTTGCGTTAAAACAATTATTAGACCTTATTCATAAAATTAGCTACGAAATACCCTCTTCACTTAAAACACCATTCAAGCAATCAGCATATTACTTGACGTAACTTAACTTGCCGCCCTCAATTATCCGGCAAGTCAAGTTGGAGGGAAAGTATTGTTTAGCAAACAGTTGCGTCAACTTGAACAAATTAGGCAAACGAGAATGACGCAAGTTTTAAGTAATATAGCGCGAACAACGAGCGACAAGAGTTTCTAGTTAAGACGATTCGCTATTCAAATGTTGTGTATGTTTAGGGGATAGGTGGCGCTGTAGTTAAAAAATGATAGTATCAAAATAGATGTTTCTCTGTGGTATTGTTAGTATATGTGATATTTGTGTGTTTTGGGTACTAGTTTAAACCAAATACGCAAGCTTTTTATCATGAAAGTAGGCACAGTATAAACAGTAATTCATCATCAAACAAAGATCGCTTGCTTGTATGTGTGCGTGTCCCGACCGTTCGCGCCGCAAGCTACCACGGTTAAACTCAACAGGACGTACAAGCGTGCGTAGTAAGTATTGAGCGACGCCTATCAAGCCAGAGCGGCAATAGATAACAGAAACTCCTAAAGGGCCGGAGACGAACTATTTTGATAGTTATACTTAGACATTATCTACCTAATTAGTAAGTTAATAGTAGACTTTGAAGCCAATTTGATGTTTACACCGAGCGGTCCCAACGGAAGACCAGCATTAGCTTCACAGACAGGACATGCTGAGTTGGGACCGTTTCGCAACATTTACACTACCTGTCGTTTCTTTTCCTTTTTTTTCTTTACTTTTCGTTACACTTATTTATGTTATATTAAGTGTGTTATTTTTGTTAACAAATGTTTTTCTTCTTTATCTTCTTCAATATAAATTTCAAATCTCAAGACATCGTTCATAGCCTTGAACATTTAGATTAATGTCTCAACCTCATTTATTTCTATTAAGATAGAAGCGACGCTAAGATTGTGTAGCTGTCTCATTTTTTCTATACAAATGTAGTTCTGGGCGATAACGTTTCTTAGCTCCATACGTTTTTTTTTTTGGAATGGTAAATGTAAATATTTACTTAGTTTTTCATAATATCTATATTATGCGGGTGGTATGACCTTGTGCAGAGTCCATCTGGATCGCTACAGCCGGTGTAATGACTAGCATAGAGGCATTCCATCTTACTCCTCAGGGTTGGCGACGCATTTGCAGTCTTAGGCTTGCAGTCTTGTGAATGCGAATGTCCATGGGTCACAGTTTCCACTTACCATCAGGTGGCCTGTGTGCTGGTTTGCCTTCTCTATGCCATAAAAAAAAACATTACAAAAATTCAAAAAAATGGTCCGTTGAAGGGGAAATCAAGCTAAAATAAAGCTATCGCATTATGTACTCGTATGGATAAATTCAAGTTCATTATCCTCTTAAACCCTGCCTTATCTCATATTTGAACAATAGCACGAACAATGCTTGGCTGCAAATTAGCGGGTATAATGGTGTTGGACCCTGAAAAAAAAATGCCACACGCAAAATATTTTAAAGTTATTTTTTTCCAAGAATAATAAATAAATTGCATCTCGTTCCATCCCCTTAAGTACGGTGGGCGACAGACGCCATCCCATTACTTTTAAACTTTGTAAAGCACGTTAAGGGGCCTTCGTTTGCTGGAGAATTATTATTGTTTATACAGGGTGTCAATTATTTTCAGTGTATTTATTATTGCTTTTTTTATGGCATAGAGAAGGCAAACGAGCACACAGGCCACCGGATGATAACTGGACACTGTGACCCATAGACATTCGCATTCCCAAGACTGCAAGCCTACGACTGCAAATGCGTTGCCAACCCTGAGGACTAAGATGGAATGCCTTTATGCTAGTAACCGGAACACAACAATGCGAACACTACTGTTTGGCGGTACGTTAATGGAAAAGATGGTGTTAGCGATCCGGACGGACCCTGCACAAGGTCCTACCACCCGCAAATTATGGAGACTTGAAGATACTTTAAGAGGTTATAGGTTGATGGGAAGCGGTTACCGTAGCCTATGTCTGCAATAACAGTACCCCTACCATGGGTTAAAATTAACCTACTCGCTAGCGAGTGGAAGCTCTGTCCCTCGCAGACCTCGCAAATAATCTTACAGAGTGCGAGGGACAGAGCATTCGACGCGCTATCGAGTACGGTAATCGTAACTCATGGTAAGGGAACAGTCAAGGACTTTAATTTTTATGCCACTATGGAATCCTGTCATAATGACAGCGCCAAGTGACGAGATATATATTATATAGGAATTAATCGTAGGTTTTATACGACAAGGTTCTATAGTGGTACATCAAAGTCCGTATCCGTGCTGAAGTACGAGTATACATGCGCGTTGCCGTCCCTAAACCCCTCTTCCTGTTTATTCCCGTTACTAGCATGTGGGTATTCCATCTTAGTCCTCAACATTGTCAACGCAATTGCAGTCTCAGGATCGCAGTCTCGAGATTAAAGTTTTGACAATGCCAATGTATTTGGCTCATAGATTCTGCTTATCATGTGGCCTGAGTGCTCGTTTACATTCACCAACATATTCTTGCATCTCACTCTTACGCATTACTCCGTCCCTGTGCTGGCCCATATGGGCCAACGTGTAGAGCGGGTATAATATTACTTTTAAAAACCGACCTCTTTTCTACTTAACTCATATAAGCTGTCCCTCCTTTTACAGCAGCGATATGTTATCGCGGTATAAAGTGCTCTTAAGCAGCCTTAAGCGACTTTGTCAACACTTGTGCCACTCAAGTACCATGTTTCAGATCGTTACCTCTTTTACTAGCACATTTTAACCTTAACTTTGCGTAAAGTCTGTAATGTACCTATTATGATTTTGAAAAACCGGTCAGGTTTCCGTATTGGTAATATGGGTGAAAACCCCAAAGTTAGGTCATTTTTGACTAGCATACATTTTACTATAGATTTAAAAAAAAAATCGATACCTTTTCCAAAACAATAAAATAAAATAACTTCTAAAACTTTGAAACATAATTTGCTATGCCAATTTTGAAGTTGATAGCTGCCATATTTTCAGACTGGCTTACAGGCTGTGACATGCAGACAGGCAGACAGACGCTGAAGTCTCACGGTACGGAACCCTAAAACATAAAACGAAGTCAATATTTTGTTTGACTTACGTACTAAACTCACATATGTTTGTTTGAGATGTTGTAAGGTGAAGGATGCTAGGCAATCAAGTATCTCAATACAGTTTACTTAGCTGTGTACTTAGCTTACTTTAGTCAATGTGCATTAGTCCACCAATTCGTAAAGCCATGTACACATTTTATCCTACTAATGTGATAAATGCGAAAGTTTGCGTCGAACGGCCGGACAGATTTGAATGAAATTTGGAATGGAGATAGCTTATTATACGCTGGATTAACACATAGCCTTTTTTATCCCGGAAAATTTAAAAATTCCCACAGGATTAAGCATAGTAAATAAATAAAATGTTTAACTCGATATTCCCCTGTATTTCTCCTGAAAGCTCATACAGTATTAGATCCTGGCTAATTTCGTGTGAGATTTATGTTTTCCATTTCAGAAACAAGGTGCTGGGAAAAGAATAATCCGGTTTGGATAATTTATAACCCTCTGAGTTTGACCGACTGCGCTGAGGGAGGATACATTATGATCGAGTTATGAGCTGAGCAGTTAAATAATTATAAAATAAAAACCAGTCAAGTGCGAGTCGGACTCGCACACGTAGGGTTCCGTACCACTATACATCTAAATAAATGTTTTTCTTTATTCTTTATTATATTGGAGTTGATTGAATGAAAGGTAAAATGCGGTTTACGATTTATAACGTATTAAAAAAAACTAATTATTAGATCTCGTTCAAACCAATTTTCGGTGGAAGTTTGCATGGTAATGTACATCATATATTATTTTTACATTTATCATTCCCTTATTTTAGAAGTTACGGGGGGGGGGGACACATTTTTCCACTTTTGAAGCGTCTCTCGCGCAAACTATTCAGTTTAGAAAAAAATTATATTAAAAACCTCAATATCATTTTTGAAGACCTATCCATAGATACCCCATACGTATGGGTTTGATGAAAAAAAATATGAGTTTCAGTTCTAAGTATGGGGAACCCCAAAAATTTATTGTTTTTTTTCTATTTTTGTATGAAAATCTTAATGCGGTTCACCGAATACATCTACTTATAAAGTTTCCATAGTATAGCTCTTATAGTTACGGAATAAAGTGGCTGTGACATACGGACGGACAGACGGACGGACGGACAGACATGACGAATCTATAAGGGTTCCGTTTTTTGCCATTTGGCTACGGAACCCTAAAAAACAACAACAACAACCCCCCTTAAATATTTAATTTATTCTGTTTTTAGTATTTGTTGTTATAGCGGCAACAAAAATAATATATCTTCTGTGAAAATTTCAACTGTCTAGCTATCACAGTTCATGAGATACAGTTTGGTGACATACGGACAGACAGACGGACAGCGGAGTCTTAGTAATACGGTCCCGTTTTGACCCATTGGGTACGGAACCCTAAAAAAAACAAAACTAGGTAGGTATGTAATGAAGGTAAAGAAGATAAAAGATAAAGATACATTAATTCGCAAAAACAAAATATTAGATTCGATGCGTCGTATGAAATTTGGTAAATCCCCTAAATGAGTTCCAATTGGCAAATGCTTATTCCATGTTACTTATACTAAAAAGGTAATGTATCCGTTTAAAAATCCCTGTAACCTACTTCCGATAAAGACCCCCCGTTTACCCCCCACTAATTCCGACCCCTAATAAAAACGAATCAAATCTCATCCCAAAGGGCCTAAGTAAAAATTAAAAATGCCCTAATAGGTCCTAAGACCGCCGTAAAACCGAGGCAGAGATAAAAAACCTTTGTTATTCTACCCGAATGATTCCACGATAAAAAAAGGTCGAAAAGAATTGATTTTGCGTACTTAAAGTTCATTTTTGCGCTAGAAGGACAATGACGGGGTCGGCAACATGTTCCGTATATCATTGTGTTTCAGGGTATCGTAATGTAATACAGTTGGCGACCCCTGGCCGTCTGTCTTTTAGATACTTTTATTCGCTTGGGGTTTTACTAGCCTTTATAAATTTTCTGCGTCCCAATTGTGCTGTAACTGTAAAAAAAGATACCTAGGGCAGTCGGGTAAAAAATTAAGAAAATGAGTCAATGAAAAATTGCATAAAGTTTACAAAATTGGTGGCGTAAAATCCTTAATACTTTAATTGGCTTTGAATCACGTATTTTGAAGACTTTAAAAACCAAAGTTTCTTTAAAACACGAGTTTTGGAAGCCTATTAAACTGTGAAGGCTTCCGCACAAAATCTTTTATTATTTTACTTTGGATGAATAAAACGAGGAATTAAAAGATTCAGGATTTCTAAAAGGGTGCTTATTTATATAAACTTTGTACCACCATCCCACGGGAGAATAAGATGTGTGAAATAAGTTATTTCCGTAGTTAATTCTCTTCAAAAAGGCGTTTAAGCCTGAAAAGGAATCAAATATGGACCAATTTCCGCGTTGTTATTATAAATGTGTTGTAAATTCATTAATATAGAACAGTTGTACAAATTACCTGATTTGCAATAATAACAAAAGCGAAAAAATCTTTTTCGGATCAATTCCAGTATTTTTTCTAACAATTCGGCTTCTACGGAAAGATTTTAACCTTTACAAAAATATCCAGAAACTGATAAAAGCATATTTTCACACGACTACACCACTAAAGTGTACGCTGGCTATCCTATATCAACATTTCCGGGGTTATTTTATTTTTACAACCATGTAATGTGTGCGGACACCCTTAAAGCCAGTGGACTATCACCCTAAGCATAATCTTTATGAATAATAAAGTGAGAGGGAAGTTCGTTTACGACGGGGCAGGTATGTAATAATGTGGTTCAAATTTATAACGAAATTCAACTCTGAATAAGGAGAGGAAATGTTGACGACTCCTGGAATTTTACGCGTAAACTGTAAATAAAACAGGTGTTATAAAATGTGGACGATTTCTGAAATATTCACGTACAAATTATATTTTGAAAGTCGTGTCCAATGGTTGACTATTTCTGGAATTCATTCGCACTTTCCTATTTATTTCTTGTTTAGGGTTCCGTACTAAACCGATCATTCAATTATTACGCTGTGCGTCCGTCCGTCCAAACTTTAGAGAACTGTCATTAGGTATCTTTAGAATCGTTAGATATAGCTTTTTATTTGGTATAGTACAAACACTAAAAACAACAAATACGAAAAGGCGGTCAAGGGTGAGTTGGCATTGCGCAATTGTTTTATTTTGTAAAATTCCATTCGATATATTATTATCAGTACCGATATTGCAGCAGTGCGAGACCCTCGGTGTGCGTGCAAACCCGACTCACGTTCTTAACTATAAAGTATTTAACATAAATACATAACTAAAAAAACCGGCTCAAAGCCACAGAATTCCAAGTTCCCTTTTCGACGATAAAAAGCAATGGCAAAATATTATCCAAATGCTACAATAAAACTACCACTTTCCATAATACACTTATGGTTTATGAGTTCATAGAACTTTTATACGACGTTGCCTATATTCAGAGTTGCCGAGAAGATAATAAAGGACCGGTTAGAACATCACCACGTTAAACGTTGATATTGTGTTTTAAATTATTTAAAAAAACAAGCCGGCTCGCGCACGTGACGCGGTTAACTCAATTCAAAATCGGGACCGCCGTTGCATAAATACCCTGTTTTTACGTGATTTTATTAAAAATGTACAGATTTCAGATTTTTTTCTACACTGGTAATACAAGACGGCGTAACTTGCCAAATTTCATAGTTCTAGGTCAACTGGAAATACCCTATATATTTTGATTCCCTCGAGAGTGTTGAAAGAAACGTCTTCTTTTAAAATTAATGTTGATGATTGATTTTTTCACAGCTTCAAGGGATAGTTGACGCGTTCCCTGAACCTATAAGGGTTCCGTTTTTCCTTTTGAGGTACGGAACCCTAAAAACAGGGGATTATATCACTCAAATTGAGAAAAGTGTAGTCAGCAAAAGCTTGTCCCTAAAATGTTTTTTTTGACTGAAAATGATATCTACTTATTTGTTCTATTTATTTTACAGAGTTTAGTTTCTGATAATTACCTTAATTGCTCTTATTTCTTGTTCCAAGAACCTCGCCTAGCTTGGTGCTACAGTTTCATGGGAACATAATTAAACTCAATTGTAATCTAAGTGGTCATTCTATTATTACGGTTGCGAGCCGTAATCAATCAGCAACACCAAACAAAGGCGGCTTATTCTATTTGGTGAAATCATATTGGTTTTGACATGTTATCGTCACGTTTTTAATTCTAATGGCGAACTGCTATGTAGATACTCAATACTCAATCGTTTATTGCTTTCCATAATGTGTATACAGATCGTACTTAAACTAACTTAACAGTTGTAGGATCATTATGGACCCTGTAGGGCACAACAATACTTAGATGTGAGGGCAACTCTTAACATATTTAGTTAGTATTTCCTTATTACATAAGTACTTATATTATTCATATTTATGGCACATTTAAATGATAAGTTATTACTATTATTTTGTAGTTTTTTATATTATTATTTATCTACTTATGTGTATGTATATGCATATTTATTTTATAATCTATCGTCTGAATATTAATAGGTATAAGAGCTATCGTAATGTTGACAGTACGATAACAATAATCAAAAGCAATATTTTATTTATTTATAAGTATTTAATGGTGAGACCTCGGCGTCTGTCTGTATGTCACAGCTGTTCTCAGAAATTATAGAATCTATCAACTTGGATTTTAGCATAGTTGTATCTCTTTTTAGTAAAGAAAAATACGTTTTTTGATTTTAAATATTTGAACAGGGGTCTATAATGGGGGGTTGAAAATGGAAGTTATTTGATAATATCAAACGGCGTGTTCTATGAAAGGGCTCAGCCTGCACATTTCAATAGGTTCTTCTTTTTATAATTTTGGATGATGTATTTTTGGGCATATAGCCAAATAATTACGCAAAATTACTGATTAAAACATAATTAATTGCCTGTATTTTACCCGCAAAATAGAATAAAGTTTTCAAACTTAACAGTTTTGGAAAAGTCATCAAAAATATGACAATAGTGTCCATTTTGACTAGTTTAAATTTTAAAGATCTGTATTAAAATTTAGGCTAACCTAAATGGACACTATTGGATAGATAATAAATTACACAACATAATTAGTGTTTTCTTGTGCTTTTTTCAACCATATTATCTTAAATACGGAACCCTCGATGCGCGACTCCGACTCGCACTTGACCGTTTTTTTAATTAGGCTGTGTAAAGAGCTCGCCAGACGGTTTTCCGCTGCCCATCCCATTTGGCATGAGCCCTTATGAATAATTTTATTTATTAAGGGGAAGTTGTAACGTTATAATATTAAAACTTAACTACAACTTTTTTTTTATTATATTAAAAACGAACGATTTTTAGAAAATGCCATAAGAATAAGTAAATAAACGTGATAATTCTGATATTGAAATTATTTTTCTCCTGATGATTTTAAACATGCAAAGTTGGTACGGACGCCTTCTTTGATACATTCATATTTTTGTTCTTTTCGTCATATTTTTTCCTTTTTAAGCGTTAACTAAATACATCGGTGTTACAAGTTTAAGGTGTGTGTGTTTGCCAATGGTGACATAGCTCTTAAACAGATGGACCGATTAGGAGGCGATTTTTTTAAATTAAAGCTTAGGTAATTGCAATTGTTCTTAGCTAAGTTTAACGAAAATTGGTTAAGCCATTAGAGCGTTATGAGCTATGAAAGCAGGGTTCGCCTTTAATAGGATTTTTTATTTAAAAGTTATAATATTATAATGGAGTCTCTTATTTTACACTATAGGTACTGAAAAACGTCATACATACATACATACATGCCTAAATAACATCGAAGACTCAGAAAAAAAAACACGTTAATATTTTCCTTTTCCAGGGCCGAACGCTTAATTGTAGCTTCATACAAAAACAGCGCCAAATAGAAACTATTGCATATTCGACCTTATGCGTAAAATGACTTTGAGGTTTAAAGTGCTTCCGCCAAAACTTGCAAATATGCCATTTTTCTCAGACAACGTAGTATCTCAGATAAGGCATGTTTTGGCGGAGTGCCACGGAAAAATTGAATTCACCTGATGCACTGTCAGAGGAATTCGTCTCGGTTCTCGATTTGATCAAATTTTCAAGTGTCAGTTCGCGGAGTTCCAATTTTCCTAAAGGGGGGGATGTCGTCAGGTTTTATTTACAATACAGAGTGAGTTTATTTTAAGCTGATAAATTGGGAAATTGGAACGTGCGGGGAGGGGAACTGTTTTAGAAAAATAACTGGTGTATTTTATTCGAGTTATTTTTTGTCATAAGAAGATAAACGAGCACACAGTCCACCTGATGTTACGTGGGATCCACGTGGCATCTATAAAATTTGCATTCTCAAGACTTCAATTCTAAGACCGCAAACGCGTTGCCAAACCTGAGGACTAAGATGGAATGCTTCTATGCTATTAATTTCACCGACAGTTTATCGCCACACCGGAACACAACAATGCGAATGCTGTTTGACAATAGGTCAAAGGATAAAATGGTGGTACCTACAAGGATACTTTATCTAACAACAAGGTAAAATGGCGGACTGTAATGGCCGCCTCCCTACTAAGTAATGACGAAGTAGGGTATGTATTCAGCTGAATAAAACCGTTACTGTCGAGTAAATAAGAGCCATGGTTAATACAAGGGCACTACTGTTTTACTCAGTAGTATAAAAAACCAGCTCAGTTAAATTGCTAGCTATTACTAAAGTCAGGGTCAATAGAAACGGCAAAATATGTAAACAAATCAGTACTGTTTGACACATAAACATAACCTCAATATTTCTACAAACGAGTTTTTATTTTAAATGTGCAAGTAACGTGTAAAAAATCAAGCGTGTAAATAATTAAAAATACCTCAATTGGTCCGTCTGCTTTTGTTTACATCTTTTGCCATTTCTAATGTTCTCGACTATAACTCGGCCTAACGCGGAGAACAACTTAATTTCCCTGGTTAATACTCCGTAAATCAATTGAGAAGTCGGTCTACAGAATACCCCTTAACACTTACGAACGAGCACTAATGCGCCGTGACGGATTCCATAATTCTGGGATTAGAACCCGTCAGCATTAAACCCGGCAAATGGAATCATTTGTATTGTTTAAACAGCTACTAGAATAAAAATAATGGCGATTAATTGAGGACTAGGAACGCAGCCACAGATAAAATAACAAAACATAAAATTTGAGTAACTTATTTTTGACATTTTAGTGTTCATCAATCAATCAATCATGTCAGCCGAAAGACGTCGACTGCTGGACATAGGCCTCCCCCAAGGCTTTGTGCTTTTCGCATCCACCGCGGTCCCGCGATCCTGACGAGGTCGTCACTCCATCTTGTTGGAGGCCTACCTACAGCTCGTCTTCCGGACCGCGGACGCCACTCCAGAACCATCTGACCCCATCGGCCATCAGTCCTGCGAGCAATGTGCCCCGCCCACTGCCACTTCAGTTTAGCTATTCTTATTCGTTAGTCTTCATAATTATGCTGTTATGTCCAACTTCATAACCCATACTCATATAAATATTTACATCATTCAAATTTGCTTCGTCATTCTAGTCGCTCAACAATCTACACCGAGATATCTTACCGCCTTCTTTGCGAACTAAGGCCCGTATTAATAAACTGATCTCAACTCTAACGCTCGTCTCGAGATGCGTCAAAAGTGACAGTGTTCTATGGTTTGGCGTTTACTTTGACGTATCTTGTGACGGGCCTCGCAGTCAAGATGCGTTTATTAATACGGCCCTAAGAAGGTTAAGAAGTATCGGTGGCCATATGTGGTCTTCATCACTTCACTACCTAGGTAAATAGTGCTTTAGTGCATTGTTTTTTTTACTAAATAGTGCTTTCCAAAAGCATTTGGCCGGAGCTTTAGTTACCCTTTCAAACCAAAAATAAACCAATACGGTCTTGCGGTCTTTGAGTACACCCACACATTTAAAAACGCCGGCGAATTCGGAGCTTCCTCCTTTTTTGAACTCGGTTTAAAAGATGAATACTCAGTAAGTACTACCAGCGTTTCTGTGAAACATTGCCTAAAGCGCTGTTTTAATTTTAAATACTGCATTTTGGTAATAAATACAAAAATAAATATTAATTATTAATGTTCAACAAAAATAAACTGAGCCGTAATGAACGTAGATTCAACATGAAAGACGTTCTATTAACCTAGATATGTCGAAACGTCGGGTTCCAATTAAGAATTTTAAAGGCAAACCCTTTTCCTTAGCCCAACGTTTCAAGGGCAGAGGCTGAATTTCAACGAAATGTATTTTACCTACTTTGAGACAAGATATTTTTAATTTTTATGTAAAGTGGTATTGGAGGGTTCTGCTATTTTGATAATGTATCTATCCTCTTCTTACTTATATTCTACTCAAAAGTGAACTGGAAGAGATCCGATATAGGATAAGTTCGTTAATGTACATTTACTATATTGTGACGACGCGGTAGCCTAGTTGGTAGTGGCCCTGCCTACGGATCTTTCGGTCCCGGGATCGATTCCCGGTATGGGCAAGTTTTTGTGTGATGAGCACTATTATTATATCGTTGTCTAGTACCCACAATACAAGCCTAGAGCTCAGTATGAGACTAGGTCAACTTGTGTGACTTTCCGTATTTATATCGAGTCTTTAATCTAAATCTTAAGTCTACAATCTTCAGACTGCAAATGCAGTGCCAATCTTAAGGACTAAGGCGGATATTATTTCATGCTAGTATTTTCAACGGTCTTATCTAATATCGGAACACTACAATGCCAATACTACTGCTTGGCGTAATTCTAAATAATGAAGGCTGCACAAGGTCCACTCAAATATGTTAAAATTAATAGAAATAGAAATATAAACATTTATTCGACGAACACAGAAAAAAAAAATACCGGAGAAAAACATCATGAACAAAGAAGGAAAGAAAAAAAATGTAGGATAATGTTGCCATGGGTGATTCTGTGACGTCGAAATTGACACCACTCAGCACTATGTCACGGCATAGACCGCGACGCTGGTTTTCAGTGGCGCCAACGTGACAATAAATCAGGCAAACTCACGCGGTAAACTTAGTTTAACTAACATTGCTACCATATTATTCCCGTGCGCAAAAATGCCATTTTCTCGCACTAATTGCCATTATGATTCCTATTCCATTAGCATAACTACGGCTAAGCTAATTCCTTAATTATAACCAACGAGATATAAGTATACCTAATGGTACCCCATTTCAATTATCTCTCTCATAAATATATTGGCTGTACACAACACGAAGATGCTATCTTATCTTTAACAATCACGGGACTATGGGAGTCCTGGACCTTGGAAGGCGTACATGGAGCCGAAGCCAACACGCAGACGCCTTTTAGACAAGTTTAGGCGATTCTCCCTGAGTTCATACTATAGAAGTATGCTCCCACGGACAACCACGGGTTAGTGTAAGACTATTTAAGAAGGATGGGAATATTAATAATAGGATCCATGAATTAACTGATGTGGATTGGTGAACTAGGCTATTGATACTTTGGTTGAAATGGCAGGCGGTGACTCGCCAACTCAATGGAATGGACCTCCCGAAATAGCCACATATATATAGCAGCAGAGAGGCGACAGTTCCAGAGGGGCTAAGGGTGGAGAGGTGCTTCTGTACTTTAAACGACCATACTATCTTATCTTATTATTATCTTATCTTGTATTTGTTCTTTGGCTTGGATTAGGAAGGTTTTTGGACAGGAGGGACCGTTTCCTCATACATTTTTTAATGTTTATTGGTGTATAAACTTAAGGTGTTTTTTTATACTAGACGAAAAAGAGAGGGGTGTTATAAGTTTGACTGTTATACAGGGTGTCCCAGAAAACGATGTCCGCCTAGGGCTGATAGAGCAGCTAAAAAGCTATCGATTTAACGCCTATGTATGTTCAGTGATTTTTACTAGTTTTGGAGATATTGATCATTTCAGTCTGAATTTTTTTAATTTTTCCTACATTAGGTAATTAGAATCAGAGAAGTTTTTAAACCTACTAGCAAAGTTTTTTTTCACTTTTTTTTTAACCTAAAGTTTGTTTCTTCATACTAGGTGTCCCAATGACTGCTTGTCACTTTGTATAAATTTCTGTGATTACTTAAAAAAATATATGACAAAATAAAGCTAAAAAAGGGCTTAAAAACTTTGCTGATTCGTAATCATTCTAATTATGTAAGATCCCATTTAAAAAAATATGAAATAAAACATGAAGTAATGATTTTTCGTGATATGAACATAAGTGAAAATAACAAAAATTAAGAATAAAATGATTACCCTAGGCGAGTTGACGTCGGTTTCTGGGGACACCTGTATGTGTGTGTGTCTGTCTGTGGGACCGTAGCTCTTAAACGGAAGCACCAATGTGGATGCGTTTTTTTTTTCATTTTATGCAGGTTGTCTAGCGGTAGTTCTTTGTTAGGTTTCATGAAGATCGGTGGCGCCATTTAAAACATATCAACTCTAAGAGAAGGTGTCACCATAATATCGGTCATTTATTTCTATCTAATAGAAGACGAAGATTTACCGACTTCAAAAAAAGGAGGTGGTCCTCTTCGTTGGGTTTTTTTTACCGTAACAGCTTGTAACACATGTAAATTATACCTTATCTGGGATTACAACCCTGTGTCACTCGACTTACATCCGGTTATATACATTAGTCCATTCTTACATTATATAGCTACGGCATTTATAACTGTATGTCACTGAGAATAAGGTCGGAATTGTGCCCATTGAGCAATGGCCACAGAGCGCGGAGTATTAGGAACGGTCGTTTAAGGCGAAGCACGCCCGGAACGCACGGCGCCTTTTATTTAAGAAGAAGTTGGGGTTTAAGTTACAAAAGGATTTTTTTTTTTCAATTTATATATCACTAACGACCCGCCCTCGCTTCTGCAACACCCGTACCTAATCAAGAACTTATTATACATAATTATAAACCTTATTGCTGATGCTGATGGTAAGTGGAAACTGTGACCCATAGACATTCGCATTCACAAGACTGCAAGCCTAAGACTGCAAACGCATTGCCAACCCTGAGGACTAAGATGGAATGCCTCTATGCTAGTCATTACACCGGCTGTCTTATCCCCAAACCGGAACACAACAATGCGAACACTGCTGTTTGGTGGTAGGTTAATGCATAAGATGGTGGTAGCGATCCGGATGGACCTTGCACAAGGTCCTACCACCCGCGGTTGTATAAACCAAATATAAAAGTCAAGATTAAAATTTTAAGTATTAATATGCCATTTTATCCTTTAACCTATCGCTAAGCAGCAGTACTTGGAATGTTGTGTTCTGACCATACACTGACGAGTATTCGTGATTGTTTAATCAGATTGACAAGGTTCTAATGCCCAAGGTGATTATGCCATGTGTCAACTGTATGTAGGTATGTAAAATAAATAAAAATAATAACCGCTGCCGCCCACAGCTTGGGGCAAGTCGTAATAAAACGCGGAATGTGAACAAGTATTCTGCCCATAGAGTGAATCCTGAGGGTGCCTAGCTGTGACGTCACGGGGAGATGCAAAGACTGAAACCTTCGTCTGACCTTTAATTGGAGAAAGAGTGAAATGGGAACATTCCCGAGGGCGACAATACTTTTGTGTGTTGGTTACAACATTGGGATGGGTCGAGAAAAAATACATCTGTGTATGAAAAATATGACCATTTCGAGGGTTTTTTTTAGTGTATATTTTACAACGCTGCGCTGGTTGATGTATAGTTTCAAAAACTTAATGATCAAATAAAAAGCAAATCAGTATTAATGTTTAAAAAAATAATAATACTAAAAAGCTCTCAGGTCTGTAATCTTACTCCTTGAAATAATTTTTGGATGACAATAATTGTAATAACTATTATATACTATAGATGAAAATTATCAAAAAATACAAATTACATGTTCTTTAAAATTGTTATACTTAGTTTTGCGGTCCAGTGTATCT
Organism: Acleris sparsana; assembly: GCA_923062465.1. Taxonomy (NCBI): domain Eukaryota; kingdom Metazoa; phylum Arthropoda; class Insecta; order Lepidoptera; family Tortricidae; genus Acleris; species Acleris sparsana. The sequence continues at coordinate 1,995,736 of OV281307.1, forward strand.
ATCTATGTATCTATGGCAAACCTGACTGACTTATATCAACGCACAGCCGAAACTACTGTACCTAGAAACTTGTAATTTGGTACAGGGGTTCCTTTCATAATGTAAGTGAGGACTAAGTAACGATTTTTGAAAATTCACCCCCTAAGGGGTTAAAATAGAGGGAGTAGCGGGAAATTAATTCTACGCGTACGAAGTCGCGGCCGTCCTCTAGTTATAGATAAAATATAATCGAGACCCTTTATTTCAAAGCTGTTAATTATTATTATTATACCTAGTGTTTTTAATTGTAATGGGGATTTTATTTCACCCTGTATACGTGTATACATTGAGTACCAGTCTCAAGGAATTTTCTAGAATCCTCAGGAATCTGCTAAATAAGAAACGCGGAAGAATCCTCGAGAATTCCATACACGCTTCGCAGCAAAAAGTTAAGCTCGAGATAACCTCAATCGACTTTCGTGCGCAAGAGTTTAATAAATCAAGTTCTTAAGTCTACTTGAGTCTATTAGACAAGTCGATCGGTGGTTATTCTCTTTCCTATTCAGGATCAGCTCCCTTTCGGGGCAATCGTCCAACTGCTTTGTCCATCTGAGCAATAATTTCCATTTGAATATCAAATTAACAGGCTCGACGGAGCTCCGCGAGCGGAGTTCCTATTTATGGGTGGTTTGGCCCTCCGGGCCAGTTACAAAACCTAAACCTACCTCAGATTTATGAAAGTAATTTTTGTCAGTTAAACAGAGCATTTGGACTACTGCCCCAAATCAGCTCAAAGTGAGACATTGAAAAGTGAGCATTGATCTATGTTAGTACGTTACATTTCTCAGTGGACGACTGCTAACTTGTGCCTAGGTGAGGCGTTGCCGTTCCTATGCCGATAAGTGTGCGTTACAGTATGGAGTTTTATACAAATAATACTGAATATATATTTATACAAATATACGGCTCGTGTTGAGGTGGTGCCGATCCGGTGTCGAGCGGTTATTGCGTATATGTATGCGAATATGTCATTGTTTAAGCTGAGAGACAACACTAATAAAAGATCAGCAACACATATGCCCTTGTCAATGCCAGGACCAAAACTAAAACTGTACCGAAATAATTCCTACTACATGGCATCGTTGATATTTAATGCGATACCAAAAGAAATAAGCGACTTACAGTTGCATCATTTTTGTAATAGGTTACGATCTTGGCTGGCTGAAAAATGTTTCTATACTGTAAAAGATTTCCTTGAAACCAGCTCCTGTAGGTTCGTAAGATACTAAAATATTAAACTGCAATTTTATGTCAGTCCGTATAATTTCGAACATGATTGAAATAGAAAATACTTAACTATAGCTTATATTATTATTAAGCAAAAATGAAACTAACATTTGCACGCCGTATTGTCGGTAGAATTATGCTGTACTCATTGTTATGTTAACACCAACTGTAAAGACCATATTCTTGCAAATAAATGATTATTATTGCTATGCTAGTCATTTCACCGGCTGTCTTATCCCCAAACCGGAACACAACAATGCGAACACTGCTGTTTGGCGGTAGGTTAATGGATAAGATGGTGGTAGCGATCCGGACGGACCCTGCACAATGTACCACCCGCAACTTCATTTTTCACAGTCGTGTTTTTTCCCCGGCTCTTTTCTAGAAATGAATACCTAAACCTGCCTATCTTAGTCGACCTAACCATAAGTGGAAACATTTGCAATTGGGATTTTCCGAAATTATGGGCAACGCTCCGAAATAGAAAGAATAATACCGTTGAGGACGCTACGTTTTTCCTAAGAGGTGTCAAAGTGCTCAATACCTGAATATGCAACGCTCGTTAATTCTCGAAAGACAGGTTGCGGCAACAGAGTTGTTATGTGAAAATGTCTCACTTAATGTTTTACCTGCCACGTTAAAAATAGCAGGGTATTCATTATTACGTATAACACTTGTGGGGTATCTATTGTTGTATCTCTACGCGTCGCATATCAAGATATCGAATGGAATTTCTCGCCGCATGAGTTGTTTTTGTTTGGTAGTCATTAGTCTAACCTAACCTAATCTATGTAAATGTTTAAGATATCCTGATAGATTATGGTTTTATGAACTTATATAATTTGGTTGAGGACATAATACAAATAGTTAAACTAAAATTCGTTAAAATTGTGAGTAAAGTATGGTGCGTGATACTTATTAGTTATGTTTTATTTGTACGCCATTCCAAAAAATATAGTCTTCTATCAAAATATTATTATGGCATAGAGAAGGCAAACGAGCACACAGGCCACCTGATGGTAAGTGGAAACTGTGACCCATAGACATTCGCAACCCTAAGACTGCAAATGCGTTGCCAACCCTGAGGACTAAGATCGAATGCCTCTATGCTAGTCATTAAACCGCCTGTCTTATCCCCAAACCGGAACACAACAATGCGAAAACTGCTGTTTGGCGGTAGGTTAATGGATAAGATGGTGGTAGCGATCCGGACGGACCCTGCACAGGGTCCTACCACCCGCAAAAAAATATCAAAATATTGCATTCGAATTTACGAATAGTCAGGATTTCAATGTATTCATGAGACTTATTACAATGTTATCAGGTAAAATAGTGGATACAACGCTTTATAGTCGACCGTCGTCAATCTTACTGTCTAACATATGTATGTATGTAAATGTTTAGTGTACTAAAATAACTCCATTACACAAATATTAAAATAACAGATATAAAAGTAGTGCAAAGGCGCACTTTGAACTTCAGCTAAAAAAATACACGCCTTCATCTTGCCTTTTTGTAACCGGAGTCAACCCTCTGTAATCTAACACTTCTGCGACCAAAGAAAGAGGAACGTTCCTCCGAAATGAGGGTAATTTCAACCCCATGGAAGCGAATGTATTTTTGAGATTTTGTAAGGACACGCTAAGATTGGGGTTTAGAGAGATTTGCTATTGTAAATCGAAATTGAGGGATTACGATCGTTCTAGAGCTCCTTACGGAGGCAGCGAAGTGATGCACAGTTTATTGTGTTGAGGAATTGTTTGAATTGTTTTGAATGTGTTTTAAGTTTGTTGGTGTTATTGGGAAATGAGTGTTTTGATCTGTTGTGTGATCATTTATTATAAAGGACCGACTTTTGTTATTTTTTGTTAACTTTGGTGTTATTTATGATTCATTAGAGCGTTTTTCGCATGAGCATTGGCTGTTGTATGTGTTTAAAATATTTATCTCATGCCTTTCTTTGAATATAAGTAAAAAAAAAACAGGGGATAGTTTCACACCGATATAAATATAAGTATACTTCAATGCATAAAAAACATTTACGACTCAAGATCAAATATTCGCGCTCATCCCACAAAATATCTGCCCTTACCGGGATTCGAACCCAGGACCGCTAGCTTCGAAGGCAGGGTCACTACCAACTAGGCCAGCGCGTCATCTATATAGAGGTGGTAAGCCCACAACTCAATTAATAAGAAACTTCGCGGGATAGTCATAATTATATTTAAACCATCTGCTTCGTCATAGTCGCTCAACTATCTTAAATGAGGTATCTTATGCCACCCTGGAAATAGGTACGTTGAGCAGTTCCGGTGGCCATAATCTGTAATCTTCATCATCAGTTCTGCTTCTGCTCATATTTTCTGAATACTGGACATGTTACTCAAAATAAACCCGATTCATGTATGCCATTAATATTTGAGGGAATCCCTCAATTCCTCACGGATTCCCTGATCAGATTCCGATTTGGTGACAATGGGGCCACCAAGTTAGAAATTTATTACTTGATATACAGTAAGGTGAACAAATTTTTTTTCAAAATCGGTCTACAGTTGAATGAGAAATCGGTAACAATACATACATAGAAAAATACAATCATCGAAAGATACAATCTCCTCCGTTTTTGATGTTAGTAAAAAATAATTTATAATAGATATTGGATGAATGAGACCGGTGTCCCGTTATTTAGAAAATTCAAGATGTTGCCACTACCATGCTAGTACATAAGAGACGTGTGTTTTTGTCAAGCCGCACCCTGAATACTTTAAGAAACGCTGTGAAGTCATACAGAGGCAGACAAAGCACATATCATGTCTCTTTTATGCAAGCCGCCTTATCGCAAATACATGTATAAAAGAAATGTAGTTAATATGAGCATTGAAAATTTTAATCATTTACTGTTAGATTTAAGAAGGATGACAGGAAATATATTTAAAAGCAAAGTAACAAAATGGTTAATGGAGAAATGTTTCTACAGCGTCAAGGAATACTTGAACGATGGCACTCATAGTTATAAGTTTTTATAAGACTAAAATGTAAATATAAAGTTAGTGATAAGTAAGTACAAACAAGATGGAGTGATGACCTCGTCAGGATCGCGAGACCGCGGTGGATGCGAAAAGCACAAGACCGGTTTGAGTGAAAAACCTTGGGGGAGGCCTATGTCCAGCAGTGGACGTCTTTCGGCTGACATGATGATGATGATGATGATGATGATGATAAGTAAGTTCGATTGCGCGACCAGATAATTGTACGCTGGCTTTGTATGCTGAATACAAGAACGATAATAACAATATTTATGAGACCTGATATGAGAGAATAATTTGATAAAAAACTGCCGTTTTTGAGTTTATCACGAACAGAAAGACAGAGGTCGGGGTGGTTTATAATATGTTATTTAGTGATATTGTGTTATTAATGCGAAAGTTTAAAAATATCCAATAAATAGGGTCATGAATCATTGATAAAATCAACTAGAACAACATTTCAACGCATAGCATAGTATAGCTATGTTCATTAAAAAATAGTTTAAACGTAAACCAAATAGGTTACGTGTAAACCAACTTCTCTCCCACGGGTATAAGGTCGTGTTTAAACTGACAAGAACAAACATACATTCTTATTACGTTACAATAAGCAAAGGTTATAATTAGTAACGTTGGAAACGAAACCCGGGGGAAATTACCCCGAGTCGGGTAATTACCCCGAAAACGGGGTAATTGCGTTAGCTAGGTGAGGTCTTAATTGACTTTATCGAATGGGTATTAGATGGGATTTTCTTGTTAATAAAGTATTGGTAAGATGCTGACTCAGAAAGGGTTGCGGAAAGTTACGGTATCTTATTAATATTATTAAAATTATTACATTTTAACGTCACTACCAGTGCATTGTTCAGACACATTTTGATTTCTTAACCCATAACGCTAAAAGAGGAATGTTCTACATTAAACAAATGTATCTGTTTGTCTGTTTTTGGCATCATAGCTCCCAAATTGATGTATTGATTTAGACACGCTTTTTATTACAGAAAGTCTTTTTTTTTTGGCAATGAGAAGGCCACCTGATTGTAAATGGGATCTGAGACCCAAAGACATTTATTTTATTTTTATTTATTTATTTATTTATTTTTGAATAAATTCATCTTGACTGTGTGTCCCGTCACAAGATACGTCAAAGTAAACGCCAAATCATATTTGCATACACACATACAAAGACTCATTGCTACAGAAATACACACGTTAAACTTACGGCCTTTTTACTCGACTGCGGCAAAGCCCAAAATGAGTGACTAAACGGCTAAACCGATTTCAATAAATTATACGTGGTTAGAATCGTATTAATCACTAGAGTGTCATAGGCTATATTAAAGTTATTTAAATATGAAATTGGCGAAATAAGAAATAAATACATGAAAAATAATATAAACCCGTCTTCAAAACAGCAAACAATTAAATGTGCTTCGTCATAGTCGCTCAACTACCTTAATCGAGATATCTTATCGCCACCCTTCAAATAGGTACCGTTAAGGAGTTCCGGCGGCCATCTGTGGTCTTCATCATCAGTTCCACTTCACCAAATAATAATTTTCAAAAGCAAATGTACGAGTAACAGTGAAAAATACCAAAATCGCTATAGGTGTGCCTATAATATTTGAGGAGTTCCCTTGATGTCTCCAAGATCCCATCATCAGATCCTGACATGTTGACAATGCGACCAACTAGAAAGTATACTCATTGAAACAACAACAAAAAACCAATCGGTCCAGTGGTCTTCGAGTAATCAGTGACCAGACATTTAAAAAAAAAACCCGACGAATTGAGAACCTGCGTTAGACCCTCTGTTTCAACAATTTGTTTTGACAAATGTCTTAAAATTAAACCAACGTTTATTCCGTCAATATTTAATCCACACCAAGAATATTATTGCTGTTAAATCTTAACAATAATTAATTGTGATAATTAAGCAGGTTCGGAATAATGGTTATGATTCCAATTTGGTTTACAATTGTTTGGTGTTATTGAACTGTTTGATGTTATTGCTGGTTGTTAATAACTAATTAATAATTAATATTAATTAATTATTAATTAATGATTAATTAATATTATAAAGAGGTAAGGTTTGTGACGTTGTAGGGGGTAAACTCTGGATCTACTGAACTGATTTTGAAAAATCTTTTTCATATCACCTACTCGGAAAGGGGACTTTTCTTCCCTGCTAGGAGGGATCAAAGTGGCACTTTTCTATTCAAGGACATTTTGTTGCCAAATTTGATAATTGTTGTTAAGTGCGATAATTTCCTGTTGTTAAATTTGATAATTTCAGCATTTCTAGAATGTGTGAATAATTAAATTTGTTTCATCACTAAGATCTTTTATTTTCCTCATAGGTGATGTGAAAAGCAGTATGTGTCACACTGTAGCAAAATTATTTCCACCTTGGGCGTTAACACTTGAATCCCTCACTACGCTCAGGATTCTATTTTAGAATCCTTCGCTTCGTTCAGGATTCAATGTACGCCCTCGCCTTAAATATGTAATTTTGCTCCCTTGTGACACAATCTACTATTGGATGTCATAGGCTATATTAACCAAAAAAAATATGTATTTCCCAATGAAGTGGGCACGGGAACAGCTAGTTATTAATATACTAGCGTTTTAGAATAAACAGGGATATCAGTATTCAAGATAAGATCAATTAATAAAGAGGTAAAATAAAATCGTGAAGATATCATTTAATTATTGGTCTCCCCCCCACACGCAACGTGGGGATGTATTTATTTTTCTCGTCTATCCCATGGTATAATGAGTCATTGGACACCTATGTCTTTCAAAAATATTGCGGGTTTGTAAAAACAATTTTCGATTTAGGTATTCGTTTGTGAAATATTAACATTTAAAGTGCTTATTTTTAACCGTTTTTTTTTTAAAGTATGTTCCCCAATTACTCGAAGACCACTGGACCGATTTAAAAAGTGTTTCGTTGTTTGAATGGGTATACTTTCTAGTAGGTCCCATTGTCAACATGTCAGGATCTGATGATGGGATCTTGGGGAAATCAAGGGAACTCCTCAAATATTATAGGCACACCTATAGCGATATTGGTGATTTTCACTGTTAGTTGTGCATTTGCTTTTGAAAAGTACTACATGATGAAGTGGAAGAAGACCACAGATGGCCGCTGGAACTCCTTAACGGTACCTATTTGAAGGGTGGCGATAAGAAATCTGGATAAAGGTAGTTGAGCGACTATGACGAAGCATATTTAATTGTTAAAATATGACTATGACTTTTCCGCGGCGTTGCTTGCGGCGAGCTTGCAATTTTCTAAGTTACTCATTAATTGAGAAGTGGGACTACATAACAGCATAAATAGGATCACTTACGATACCATAAACCTCGTCTCCCGTGTCCCCGGCCCGGCAGGGTTTGCCGCGCGTAATGTGGACGCAGCTTAACGTTAACAATATGGCAATTATATCTTTATTAGCCTGTGTCCACTGTTGAACATATTTAGGCCTCCTCCATTGCACGTCACTACCTGATGGTAAGCATATCGGATGGTAAAGTCTGTCTGTCAGCTGACCGTATCTCATGAACTGCTATAGGTAGACAGTTGAAATTTTTAAAGAGTACTTATTTATTTCTATTGCCACTATAACACAAATAATAGAACAAAATGAGGACCTCTATACAATAATAGTACGGAACTTATCGTGTGTGAGTCCGACTCGCACTTGGCCAGTTATTTTATTTATATCAAAAAAAAACGTCGTTTTTTTAAATTGAAAGCGCTCGCGGTGTTAAAATGAAATATTATGTAACTAATATTTACAGGCTGATTCACTTTCAGATGTTCACTCAACCTCCAATTATAATTAATACGAAATAAGCGTCAAATTGTACGAATAGACGTTCGAGACTAAACGAACCTTTGATGTTTTCAACTGGATAATTCGGCGGTTATGATATAATTTATTGAATGTTGGTTATTCATTTCTATAATGATAGGAATGTAGATAAGTTTATTAATAAGCAATGATCCCGCGCCTTACATTATACGTTTTATCTTAATCTGATTCGGCGGGAGCCTGAGGGATAGAAAGGGTTATAATAAATGATTGCTTTGGAAACTTCAATAAGATTTAGAGTTACATTATTTCATTTATTTAACTTAGTGATTTTGAATAGATACATACATAGATACGTACTAAGTACTACAAGATGTCTCATCAGTCATTTGATTAGTTTTGTTTTTCTATATTACTTCAGACAAACACGTTTAAAATGTTTAAGTCTTAGCACAAAACGTGCGTCGTGACGTAACTCTTGTCTATACATTTTCCTGTAACAGCATTAATTTACAACAATCCTATTAATTTAAGCAGTTCCATACAACAACGCATTTCTAACTTTTGAAAACGAAACACGAACGCGAAGATTCGATCTTGTTAAGGTAGCCTTTAAAAAACTACCTCAGAACCTTTAATAAAATCTGAAACCCGGTACTCACTTGAAAATAGAATTCCTATAAGAATACACCCTCGACTTAAATTTCACTTGACACGACACATAGAGAGACCCTTTTCCTCAAAAAATCACCCTCTGTTTTATTTAATATTCGAGTATCATTGAGTCAAATTTGATCCACTTATTGTATTACTTTATCAAACGAAACCTTTTATACCTAATTTTTTAAATTCCGTTCGTTACAGGTAAGCCGACATCAATGGGAGGGATGGGAGGCACACATAACAGCGTAACCAGGTAACTTAACTTTGGAACGTGTTCTCAAAACGTAACTTATAACGACCTACATACATTGTGGATATATATACAGCAGGTAACTGTAGAAGACGTCTTTATTCAACGTTTTTTATAGAGTAGGTTTTATTTTTGATCATGATGTATATCATTTTTGTCATACAAATGACTCCTTTTTTTGATTATAATTATGATGATGTAATTTCTTGTATTGACCGTGACTTAATTGGGAAAATAAATATCATCTATTCATTATTTCTTGATTTGCTTCTTCACCACTAGAGCTAATCAACCTATAACCTATACGCTAACCAACGGACACCACTTTGCGGGTGGTAGGGCCTTGTGCAGGGTCCGTCCGGATCGCTACCACCATCTTATCCATTAACCTACCGCCAAACAGCAGTGTTCGCATTGTTGTTCCGTTTTGGGGATAAGACAGCCGGTGTAATGACTAGCATAGAGGCATTCCATCTTAGTCCTCAGGGTTGGCAACGCATTTGAAGTCTTAGGCTTGCAGTCTTGTGATTTCGAATGTCTATGGGTCACAGTTTCCACTTACCATCAGGTGGCCTGTGCGTCCTTTTGCCTTCTTTTCGATATAATATATATATAATTGCTTACATACTTACTTAATTAATTTTTCATCTCATTAGCTAGTAAAGCCCTTTTTGTTCGTTTGATATCTATTGAGAAAATCGAATGAATGAATGAATAGTTTATTTGCATGAAACAAGCATATATAAAATGTGATACAACTATCACAGATCGTATCTTGTTTTTCCAAGGCTATGGTTAAAATAATTTTGCATAAAATGTAAGTTCCATAAACTCTTCTTGATATTTCCAGTAAAAGGAGGATATTCAGACTACTGTATATTTGTAACCGTTCCTGGATCGGGCTTTAGGAAATTAAATCTCATCCGGCTTCCCGGCGTTTCTACATTTTAATGTGGCTGGCTGTCACACCGTGTCGTCAATGTTTGCCGGTGTTTAATATTGTTTTAGGGTAACGTCGAACTAGAAACCCTTATAGTCTTATACTGATTTAAACTCACACGATTTTGATTCATTATTATTACACTACACGGGACTTAATCGCGTTAAGGGATATATAATTAATATAGTGTTGCTTATAGTCTTGCTGTGTCAGTTTGAAATAGGGATAGGGATAGGCCAAATTCCCATCTCGCACCGGAAACATTTGGACGTGTCAGTCAGTGCGTTTAAATTGCATGTCCTTTTTTTCTTGATCATGGTCGTAATGCTTAAAAGCATGGGGTCAACTTATACGGAAATCGGACGTAAGTAAATGATGTTTTTTTTTTAATTTCATGGACATTACAGTAAGTTCCTGTCAAAAAATCATTGCATTTTTTTTTTAAGCAATTATGCAAGCACGCATGAGTCAAATAACAACATGATGTTCCGCCAAAGCGTAATTCAAACACTAAAAATAAAATCGCTGTTATTAACGCGAGTTATACGAGTCTTAATTCGACGGCTCTACTAATAATAGTGGAGTTCCTATGGCTACCTTCCCCCTCCATCGTCGTACCAGCTCAATGCACCTATATTACTCTAATAGTCATATCGGTTTCAGTAGTTTCAACTATTCAGTCGCTTTTTTTATGTGGCATGGTGAACTCAAACAAGGGCATCGACAACCTATATGGTAAATTGGATCTGTGACCCATAGACATTTTTTATTCTGAAGACTACCATTTTAAAACTGCAAACATAAGATAAGGCCCAACATGCGTTGCAAACCCCCTCAAAACGAAGATGGAACACCACACGGGAAAACAACAATGCGAATGCTGCTTGGCAGTGGATTAAACTTTAAGATGGTGGTAGCGGCCGTATGGACCCCACACAAGCTCCTGCCACCACTAACAAACGGTTAAAAGGTACTGGTAAACTGGGGGTACTTTGATTTACGGGGTAACATTGACCGACCTTAAAACGATAACTGTTTTAGTTGTTATCTTGTTAAATTGTTGAAGCAATTATATAACTGTATGAGTAGCTTAGTCCTGATGAAACATTTAATAGAATAATTAAATATTAAAGATAGTTTTTGGGGTGGGCAATGTTACCCCGTAAATCAAAGTACCCCCAGTTTACGGTACATATTTAATTTTAATTACAAAATAAAATGCTGGTTAGAAATAAATCAGTGTACGCCATTAAAAGTACAAACCTGAGTTCCAAATTCAAACTGTGGAACTGAGGAACTTACATCGCCATTATATATACCTCGTGCGGTAAAAAGGTTGAGTCCATCTCGTATCATTGGACCCGAGCCTGTTTGCTTAGGTCTGAGACTCCGAGCAATTTGGCTGGAACGACTTTCTGAAGAGGCAACAGGGTTGTCGAGTCATCAAGCTGACTGGAATAGTGGTAGCCTCTATTCTTTGTTTATTGCTCTACTTTTTCGTGGGACTTGGTCCGCGTTGACTTTGGTCTGATATATGGATGACAATGGGTATGAAATCAAAATCCATCGCATCAAAAAATAACCCTCACGATCGAATGGCTGTACGTTGGTGGACTGACTATAAATTTCAGTTTTTTAGTTTTTAAATAATATCCATCAGAAACTTATCTTTTTCTCTCGGATTTTGATGCAGTTTCAATGGTTATTCCTAAAAGTTTTATTGACGTATGAACAATCTGGTTCATACACGTGAATTACAAAAAAATCTCTTATAAATCCAAGTCAAGCTAGGGCGGGTCGCTAGATAATTTATAAAAAAGAAAGCCTTTTTCATAGAGATTAGATTCTAGAATATGTTAATCTAGAAGTGGCAACCCTTAATAATGGCCTGCCAATTACAAATTTGTTTTTAGTGTAACTGAGAAGGCTTTCATGGCTAAGGTCATATTGTTTTAGGTTAGTAACCTATAAAATGTGGTATAGTTTTGTAGATATAGGCATTAGAAATATTACGTCAGTAATTTTAAGGGTTACGAAACAAAAGTAAGTTTAATACAGAGGTTTGGTTGATTTAAACAAAAAAAGGTTTGTTTGACTGTCAGATTTTCTATGGCTGTTTATTGAAACTTTTATTTCTTTGGTATTTATTTCATATTTTTGCTTTTAAACCAGAAAACACCGACGGGTGCAACGTCGCAATATATTTGTAATAATAATTTAAAAAAAAATATGAAAAATAGACGAAAGTAATTTCTTCAAACGGTCTATAAGGAGGTTTTTATTTAGTTTTTGCTTATTGAAGCTCTGACAGGCAAACGAGCTATTACGTATTTAAATATTTATACCGAGTAAGTTAAGTTTAGGGCAGATATTTATGTGATGAGCGCGAATATATTTTGTTTCCGAGTCATGGATGTTTCCTACGTATTTAAGTATATATTTCACTATGTAATTATTTATATCGTTGTCTAGTACCCATAGTACAAGCCTAGAGCTTAGTTTGGGACTAGGTCAATTGGTGTGACATTGTCCCGTGACTACTTTAAATCGCGGGTAATATGAGCTGCGTCGGCTTGAAAAGTGATACGCTTCAGTATTACACCCCAGATAACCTTGCTATTACGGCAGCGTGTAATTACACCTTAAGAGTTCGTAAAAATAAACAATACTAATATTTAAATGATTTCAATTCGGTGTGAGCGTCAGAATCGTTTCTCTAATGTATTTTCGCGATGGTTCAGAATCGCTGCCGCTTCTATGAAGGCCTATTGTGTTCCGCCCGCCGTACAAATTAAAACAAAAGTATATATTTTTTAATTACTTTTATTTTACTACAGCATGTATGTCTTAGCCAATCTTGATACAAATCAAATTAAAGCAATTAATGATATTATTTCAAAATCATTATATAAATAAAAAAATGATCAAATTACTATTTAAAGTAGTGCTTTTTTGCAAAAATGTATTGGAAATGTCATTAAAATGAAGTAGCATTAAACGATAACTACACTACTAGGTATAATTAGATTGCTAGTGAAGAACGAATAGATTATAAATAAAAACTTGAAACTAAAAAAAAGGTGTCTTTCATGTAGGCATTAAAAACATGTTACCAATCTCCAAAAACCCAAATAACACTTCACTATTAATATTAATATTATAATAAATTTAAATATTAATATTATTTCTATGGCAGCCAGCCCCCAACGCCCTCGTCTTAAATGACGTGGGAAAAATTATTTTCCATCTCTCTCTACGCGTCTCGCTCCCCCATCGAGATGCCATTACATTTGTATTCTTAAAATTGAATTGCTCCCGATTGTGAGCTTGGGGGTATTCGGGATACGATTTATTGAAGATTATTTTATTGCTGGCTGGTTTTTAACACTAAAAGTATTTTTTAACCCCCAATGCAAAAAGATACGTGTGTAGTGTATGTCTGTGGCACCGTAGCTCTTTAACGGGTGAACCGATTTGGATGCGGTTTTTTTTATTTGAATGCAGGTTTTCTAACAATGGTTTTAAGTTTCATGAAAATCAGTTGGGCCGTTTAAGAGATATCACCCCTATTACCCCTTCCATTTCATATAGGGGTGACCCCTTCCATCAGACTGGAAGGGGTCACCACTTTAACTATCTGATAGTTATTGCTGGTATAATTCAAGAAAATTAATAGAATCAGGGGAAATAATTCGTGTTGTTTTGTAAATTGGGACAGTTATAATTTTGCGTTATCGAGATGAACATACTAAAAGTCCTCGAAGGTTTTGAAAGTACAACTTTTTTTAATTTTTTGATCATATCTCAAATATCTGTACGAATATCATTATGATTACTTCTGACAAAAGTTTTTAAATGAAATTTTCTACAATTTTTGTTATTCATTTTTACTCTAAGATCAATTCTTTAGGAGCTACAGGATGTTTAAGTTAACAAAGAGATATATAGAATGATAGAGAAGATGAAGATATAGAAGACGATGAGTAACATAATAATGACGAGCTGATCGTTGTTACTTCTTAAAACAAGAACTTTGAAGTTATATTTTAAAAAAAAAAACTTTCGCTCTGTCGACAACGTCGATAAACAGTGGTGGTGGGTGGGTGGTGGTGTTCTTGTCAACTTGTCAAAAGACGTCCCCAAAATTCTGGGCCCAAATTATCAAGTTCTTTGACGATCATTATTTACGCATTCTCAAGACTGAAGACCTGGAGCACCGGTAGTCTTAGGATTAGCAGTATCAAGTTATATAATTGTGATATGCCTACTATGTTAACCTTTTCTATTGTTTTTTATTGTATTAATTTGCCATCTTAAATTTATTTTAATGTTCTTTCATTTTTTTTCATTCTTTCGACATTTTAATTGACCACTATATATTGGCACGCTTGCATGCAAGCTTGATACATGAAACATAGTGTACTGTAACATCCCTATACTGTGTCTATGCTAATAAATGTATTTATTTATTTAATAATAATATATGCGTTGCCAACCCTGAAGACTAAGATGCAATGCCACTATGCTAGTAAGTTCACCAGCAATCTTATCCCCACACCGGAACATGCATAAAAACACTGCTTCAAGGCAGAAGCTTATACGGTGGTAGCGAAGATTTGCAAAGTATGTATCTACGTTTAAAAATTCAAGTCACCTATTCTCAAAGCGTTCGCAAAATTCACGGAATTAAAAAGTGTAAAATAAGGCGGGAACCGGAAGGTAATTTAATATTGCCACCCCTGATAAGGGCTATCGATTCGCAATTCACCCACAAACGAGGGTAGACTTTAAATTGGAAGAAGTGGCAGCGCCTTTTTCTACGTTGTCTCTACAGGTATTGTTACCTTTTTTTATTTACTTAGCCGCCATTACTGTCAACCGTGACAATTAATTGTGAGCTATCATTAGGGTAAGTTCCATTCTCAAGACTACAATATTTAGGCCCATATTAATAAACTGATCTCAACTCTAATGCTCGTCTCGAGATGCATCCAAAATGTCAGTGTTCTATGGTTTGGCGTTTACTTTGACGTATCTTGTGACGGGAATCAGAGTCAAGATGAGTTTATTGATACAGCCCTAAGACTGTAATCCTTAGAGCGCAAATGCGATGTAAAGCCTGAGGACTAAGATGGCGAAATGTTGACTTTGAACTGAAATTCGATTAAACGTTTGTCGATATTTCATGGGTAAACCCTTATTCACACACCGGAACACAACAATGCGAATGCGAACGCGGTAGGATCAAGGATAAGGTGGTAGCGATCTGGAAGAACCGTACATAAGGTCTTACCACCATTTTTCCTGAAACTTAGCTGAAAACCACGTTTAAATCAGTTCATCCTTTTGTTAAGTATAATACGACATACAGACACACCCGATACACAATGTTAAATTTATCCATCAAGGATTAATAACATACTTTATTAGATACTTGTGGGATGAGCGCTTATATTTTTTAAAGAGTCATGGATGTTTTCTATGTATTGAATATTTAGATCGCGGGACCGCGGTGGATGCGAAAAGCACAAGACCGGTCTGAGTGGAGAGCCTTGGGGGAGGCCTATGTCCACGTGGACGTCTTTCGGCTGACATGATGATGATTTAGTACCCACAGTACAAGCCTAGAGCTTTTTGGGACTAGATCGATTGGTGTGACATTGTCGACTGATATTTATTTATTTATATGATATTATCTAACCCTTTCTTAGCTCTACAGCTCTCCGTAGAATGCACAATGTACGACGCTTTTGACCCAGCCCTGTTTGGGTTTAGTGTATTTCCCTTCAGAAAAACACAATGCAAATGTTTGAGCCCTCTCGGGCCAGAATGGGCAGTTTACATTTTCACCTTACCCTGCCTAAGGTAATGGGTTTGTGATTCTATGTATGTGTAATTTTATTTTCGCGCTGGTTGTTTTGACCCGAAGTTTATGGGATTTGTAATATCAATGTAAGAGTAAGTTATAGTAAAAAAGATGATTTAGTTTACACTATAAACTGTAACTTAATCAAAATTCTTCAGCAAAATTGGCCACATGAGGGCACGTTTACACGTCGGCTAGACGGATTTGGACGAAACCCTACCCTGGATTAATACATAGGCCACTTCTTAACTCGGAATCTACTTCGGCGAAGTCACGGGCAGAAGCTTGTGTATAAATATTATAGCTGTATCCTTGACTCGCTTCAAAGGATTACCAAGAAAAACTAATTCATCACAAAACACAGTTGACAGCAATACTTTCCTACGTTCCACATATGTCGTTATAAGTTAGGAAGTTGGGCCTGCGCTAATTTGGAGGGGATAAGTGATAGGTGGGGGGGGGGTAATAAAAGTTCGTGAAAGCAATAAAAACTTCGCAATGAAACACATATGGACGAGATAATAAACTTAAGCATATAGGCATTAGGAGTGAGGTGTTTTGGGAAATATTTTTATGTTATTGGTAATGATGTATTTTAGTAAATTAATCTTAGTCCTCAGGCGAGTGTTGAGATTGTGATCGTAAGATTGCAATATTGAGATTAAAAAACTGAGTGCGAGTCGGACTCGCGCACCGAGAGTTATTTATTTAAGATAATTATATGGTTGGAAAACGCAAGAGAAAATACTCATTTTGTTATGAGCTTTATTATCTATGCAATAATATTCTATTCTTAGCCTAAATTTTTATACAGATTTTGAAGGTTATTTTATAATTTTGCATTTCTTTTCGTTTTATAATAAAACAAAAAGTTCAAACTCCACTTAAAAATGACTTAAAAAAGAAAACCGACCTGATAGAGCGTATCAGTTGAAACAATACTGAAACATTGACCTTTCCGCATCACTCTCACTCACTCCATCTCTTTCCATCTATAACACGTATAAAATATTTATATAACCACACAGCTGGATAAACTTCACGCATACCATTATTCTATTTATCAGCGTTTCCGGTGAAAAACGCAACCGGAAATGGCAACATTGCCAGCTTCCGGTGGCGACAGGAACCCGCGTGTCCACCGTAATGGCGGTTTCCGATTGCTCACGTCATTAAAGCTTTATGAAGCTTTTTTGAGCTTAATTGTTATGGGGGCCTGTTTGGAGCTTTTGGGAAGTTGTTGGTATACATGGTGATTATTGTTAAGTTGTATTTGTTGACTTTTATTTTTAGTTTCGTACTATAAAATGGTAAAGAATGGCTTAACTTAGGTGGCAGTGGGCGGGGCACATTGCTCGTGGGACTGATGGCCGATGGGGTCAGAAGGTACAGGAGTTGCGTCCGCGGACCGGGAGGCGAGCTGTAGGTAGGCCTCCAACAAGATGGATTGAAGACCTCGTCAGGATCGCGGGAGCGCGGTGGATGCGAAAAGCACAAGACCGGTCTGAGTGGAGAGCCTTAGGGGAGGCCTATGTCCAGCAGTGGACGTCTTTCGGCTGACATGATGATGATTATAATGGTGAAAAAGAAACTTTAAGGTGAGATTCTGGTGCCTCAGGACATTTTTTGTTGTTTGCCTGCATGACACGGGCAATTTTTTCTTATTATTATTGGAATGGGGTCAATAATTGGGGTTGCAAGTGAGGTTACTTACAGCGAATATAGTGTCATATGAAAAGGTTTTGTATACGCAATTCCGACTACAACTACTTTTTTTTTACTTTTTTCAATTGAAAAAATTGGATCGCTACCACCATCTTATCCTTTAAACCAACGCCAAGCAGCTGTATTCGCATTGCTATGTTCCGGTGTGGGAATAATACAACCATTGAAATTACTAACATAAAGGGCCAAAGGCATTCCAACTAAGTTCTTCGGATTGGCAGCGCATTTGCAGTCTTAGTTTGCAGTCTCAACATTGTAATCTTGAGAATGCAAAAATGGGTTACAATCCCACTTACCATTAGATGCTCAACTTTGCTTCTGTAAGGAAAAAAAAAACAGAATGAGGGAAATGTAAGTTGTTGTGTTCCGGTTTGGGGATAAGACAGCCGGTGTAATGACTAGCATAGAGGCATTCCATCTTAGTCCTCAGGGTTGGCAGCGCATTTGCAGTCTTAGGCTTGCAGTCTTGTGAATGCGAATGTCTATGGGTCACAGTTTCCACTTACCATCAGGTGGCCTGTGTGCTTGCCTTCTCGATGCCATGAAAAAACAGTTCTATTGTAACGTAAAGTTGTAATCACTAAAAAGGATAGTAAACTTGTCCATAATGTCTAGTTTAACACTTTGTAATCATAAACACAGTGATATAAAGATATTATCTTGCTGAACTCAGTTCAACAGTACACTTACGTGCAACTAAAGTAGTACACGCGAGATTTAAGGAAACATAAATAAAGCTCTCTGCGACTCATTGCCCGCGTAGCTTAGCGTCGCATCTCGGTTTAATATACAGGGTGTTGCCCTCCATGGTTAGGCATGACAGCACTGCGAGCGATGCTATAAAAACTGGTTCACTAATGTTTTACCAAATCATGTTACAAACAGATAAATCTTACCGTGTTTTTTTTTTGTGGTCAATAGTCTAGCCTAACCTAACTTTTTTAATAAGCCCATGTAACCTATGTATGTAATGGTTTAAGCATATTTTGTAAAATCTAAAAATGATATAGTTTGTCAAATGATGATTTTATTAAAAAGTCTAATGTGGTTTAATTTTTTATGGAAAAATGTTTATTAACCGAAAATTATACAATCCAAGGTCTTTCACTGAGCCTTTTTAGCTTGTGTAGGTACTTTAATCATGTGTTTAACGTAAGTAGCTCTTCTACTACTACTTACAAAATCGTCATCGGCAAAATATTACGCAAGACGGACGGACATATCGTGTTTGATCTGTTATCGTATTGTCACCGTTTTGATAGCTCCTATTTACTTGTTAGTAATGGCGACTGACGTCTAAACAATACCATTACAGATCAAAGGCGATATGTCTTTAACCTTGATAATGGGAATAAAAAATGAAACTTTATTTCAACAGAACCCAATTAAGGCTATGCTTGTATTTTGGAATATTATTGTAGGTGTATGACGTATGTGTATGACTAAATATTTTTTATTAATAATTTATTTAAAACCAATACTCTTTAGTGTTTATATAAAAAACGTTCCTGTACTTCCTCTTTCTCTATCTACAACTAAAACTGTTGATTTTTGTTATCAAAGTTTCAAGAGTGATAATAAATTAATATAACCTTTTCTTTGAAAAATCCTACTTAATATTATATGTGAATGTTTGGGTGTTTGTTACTCAATCACACTAGAACGGCTCAACGGATCTAAAAGAAATTTAGCACAGAGATACATTACAGTCTAGAATTCCGGAAAATAGGCCAGTTCTCGAGGAAATAGCAATAAACGACCACTACGCGCGAGCCGCGCGCAAAAGCCAGTGGTTTAATATTTTTTTTTTTTTTTAATAAAGTTTAATAAGATTGACAGCCGTTAACGAGTAAATAATAAGTTTTTTCATTATTTACTCGTTAACGGTTGTCAATCTACAGTAATGACTCATCCCCTATTTATTTTACATAAAGTCGTGACTAACCCGGACCTCCTGGGAACACGTGTTTTACTCGCGTTATAAAAAAACTCAATTTACCCAACGCCAATGTGTAATAACTCTGTATAAGAACTCTATTACTCGAGCGACTAGTCTAAAATCCAATCAAAATGTAGATAAAAAGTGACGTGCGACAAATTAAACGATCGTCGGTTTATTTTATCGTTTTATCGGTTGTCTGTCGACGACTGGCAAAGTCCAACGAACGTAACGATGTGTTATTTTATTTTTTAACCGCACACGAAATTGACATAACCCATACGTAAATGGATACATACATAACTTTATAAGTACTACATAGAAATTTAAACGATAGGATTGGCGAGTGTTTTTCTTTTACGTGTCCTGGAATTCTTGTTAAATAAATGATATAAGTAATAAATATAATTTGACACACAGAGATATATCTCTGCCTATTCAAAATTCACACAGAATATGATCACCTTAGTAAATATTGCTAAACAAACAAACTGGTGAATTATAAAGAGTATTTGTTATTGTTTATCTTAGTACAAGAAATTCTATAAAAAGTGACAAATTAACTCGATATATTAAGCGTGTTTGTCGAGAAAGACACAAATTACTTTTACCTGTGAATATAAATAATGGTATTACTTCCGTCACAGGTTTTTGCTTATTACCTGAATGGAACGTTTTTGTTTCGTTTCTTAGCAGCAGGAATCCATCTAATTCAAGTACCCACAGGGTTACTTGTATTTGGAACAAAGATTGATATTGACTGGATGCTGATTGATTTAAGTTTTTTTTACATGAGATAGAAGCTATGTCGACAATAATCTGGGAAGGTTTTTTATATATTTAAGGAAAATAGTTCCAAAATCTCCAGACCTTGAGTACTAGACAACGGTAGACATTTTTATACATATACATAAAATGCAAGAATTTAGGTTTTAATCTACGCCGTAAAAATATTGTTATCATGTTATATTTAACTCGGCCCTCTTAAGTCAGTAAAAAAGAGGGATTATAACGTTGAGAATTCCATAACATGTCAAAAGCAACATGCTTATTTTTATTTTTGAAATTTCTATTGTAAAGAGTAAGCATATTACTATATTTTGAAACATATTCCTTTTGAAGTTTTCGCCTAACCGGGTTATCCCTTTACACTCGAGCTGAAACGGTTGTGAGGGAATTTTCTGGTTAATTAAGAACCTTGTAAATAAAAAAAACATCGCTTGTTATTTTAATTCTTTGGATAACGAATAAAAAATAATAATAATAAGATACTGATTTTCAGTCTATGTGTTTGCGTTTTGAACTGATAAAATTAAATTTAAAAAAGTGCTTAAAATAATTGTCTGACTCCGTCCATAGGAATACGAAGCGTTGTGGTAATGGTGTTATGGTTTAATTTTGACGTAAAGGGTGTGTGTAAAGGGTTGTGAAATACCTACGAGGGCTTGTAGAAGGAATAAAAAGTCAAACAAAGCTTAAATTTACTTTCCTATAATTACCACAAGTTAAAGAGTCATTATTTATTTATTTATTTGACCTTTGTTGAAAAAAAGAGCAAATGACGAACTAAATGCCTAATGGTATTCCCTACCAGTCAACAAAATAATTATACAGGAACTAACAAAACTGGTGCACCGAAAAATAAAGACTATTAACTATTATTTACAATATAAAATACTTAAGGCAAATGTACAAAAATATATTTATATAAATGTACAAAAAAAAGAAGATAAATGTATAATTATCGGTAATATTTAAAAAAAAGTCTACTTCTCTATATCCAAACAAACAGAACAGTTTTCAATCTGTAATCCTAAATAAACAGCGTGTAACAATATTAAATAATGTTACATTTTTATCTATTACGTAATATGTAAAAGGTTACAAATTATGCTCGACAACATTTGAGCTTACAATTTGTCCTCGCAAAGTAATATAAACGCCATTAAATTTTCCTCTTTCTTTCTTAAAACTTTAAAATTTTATAGCTTCTAGTGTGCCACCACCCGATCTGATTCATATGCAAAAATATTTTCACACACTATGGCTGCCCATATATATGTGGTAATATATATTAACTGCAGACAAGCACGCTTTATTGCAGTCATGATGGAATGCACACGTAAATATTGTGCAGTATTTTGAAATTGAATTTTATATGAATATCTCCCAATCACATCTTTATTGTCTGGATAGTTATTGTTAAGTTGCAGACATGTTAATTTAAGAGGAATACCAACATCGGTAATAATTTTAAGTTTCTTACTGTACCTTAAAAAAGGGGTCGCACTTTGATAAGTTAAATAAACTCTTACCAGATTACTTTATCCCATTAAAATCGTAGTTGGGGAGTTTCAAAAAACAGCACACCTTTGAATTTTTCTTCTGGGCAAAAATTGCATATTGGTTGGGATCATCATTCTGAAAAAAAAGAAAAATGGTATCCCGATATGTCCCCAACATTTTGTATGGAACCGGTTTTGTTATCAAAGTCCAATACGTTTCTTATTGCGACGTGCAAATTCTTTCCCAAAACTGAAAAAAAAAGTCAAAGGTGTGCTATTTTTTTGAAACTCCCCAGTTACCGTTCAAAAACCAGTTAGCAACCAAGAGCTCGACACATAAATTAAAAATATCTACTAATAATGTATAATAGTGTGTTGCCGATGATTATTCTTATATAAAACGTATTAATGAAGCCTGTTACTAGTAATATGACATTTCAATGTATTATTTACTTATGTGTCATTAAAAAAATATAAAAAATGTTTGTATGCGTGTATAATGATTGTGTGTTTACTTACCATCAGATGGCGGTGTGCTTGCATGCATTCTCCATGGCATAAATAACAATTATACAGTTAAAAAACCACCGATATAACGGCGACCGTGTTATATCCGTGGTTAACCTAGCTAATAACCAAACGAGCTTTCTTTAAAAAAAAAACCAATCAATCCACCACTTTGGGAGATACACACACATACACGTTAAAGTTATTAAACAATTATTTTTTTGGATCAGAATAATGAAACTGCGGTAAATCCTTAAATGTAAACGCCATTAGCAGCTCGATAATTAATGCAATAAATATATCGAGCGTTACGTAATTAAACTCGGATAATGTTCCCCGCGGGGGTGGTGAGGCTATTTCAATGTAATTGGTTTCGTAATGAGTTCAAACAGATAAAGATTTCGGTAAGAAATAGATTTTAGCTCCAGACGCGGTTGTATAAGAGTTATTATGTAACACTTAAGAGTTCTGTTATAAAACTGCAAGTTTTCAATTTTCTTTCTATAGGTATTATTTTATTGTTAATTGTTGTTGATAGCGAAACTTCCAGGTTTTTTATTTCATAGATTTATAATCGTTTGCTATTTTATTCCTATAGGGGTTGCATAAGGGTTGAAATCAGTTTATTAATACGGGCCTAAGTCAGTGAGTCAGGTTTACCTTTTATATACATATATAGACTAGAGGACGCCTGCGACTTTATACGCGTACAATTAGTTTCCCGCTACTCCCCCTATTTTAACCCCTTAGGGGGTGAATTTCCAAAAATCCTTTCTTAGTGCTAGTTACATCATGACAGGAATTCATGTACCAAATTTCAAGTTTCTATGTACAGTAGTTTTAGCTGTGCGTTGATATATACTTCAGTCAGATTTGCCTTTTATATATATAGATAGATAATGTTTGTTCTGGAATTATCATAAATATTTCATGGAATATTTGTGTCCCAGTATTGTCATTTGGCACAGCTGCGATCCAGTTGTGTCGGTAATGAACCGATGTACGTTCGAAAAAACGATCATTACCGAACCGTATTCAATACAAATGAAGCTTTAAATATATGTGGATTTTTTCTTTCATATGCCTTTTGATTTGACCTTTAAACTTATAATAAAATTCCTTTATTTTTCTTATGTATATGTAGTTCGTCCCTTTCGTTCGTTAGTGTTACCAGGGCCCATCCTGATGCTAACTTCGAGATATCTATTTTTGTTGCATGAGGAAGGCGAATAAGCATATAACCCTTACGGTAAGTGGGAGCTGTGACACAGACATTTGGTTTGTTAAGCCTACAATCTTAAGACTGCAATCCTAAGATACTGAGTGACGGTAAGTTAGAGGATAATGGTGGTAGCGATCGAAACACTTTCACAAGGTCCTATACTACCACTAAATAATTATAATAATATAATATACCGGGTGTACAATCCAAATGGGTCAGTATGGAGAAGTCGGAAACTATGAGAGATAGCGAGATCTGTTCTTAGGAACCATGACGTCGATTTTAGATTTAATAATAATTACATTCAAACTTTTTTATTAACTCTCATACATAACCGGGAATCGAACCTGGTCAAAATCAATGTGTATAAATTCTGCAACTCGCAAGAAGCACAACACTAATGGAATCTTGTTTAAAGTATGAGAGTTGATAAAAAAGTTTGAATGTAATTATTATTAAATCTAAAATCGACGTCATGGTTCCTAAGAACAGATCTCGCTATCTCTCATAGTTTCCGACTTCACCATACTGACCCATTTGGATTGTACACCCGGTATATTACAATATGTATAATTGCTGAAGATATTTATATTTTTATGACTTTTGTTTCGGGTTATAGACAATCACCATTTGACAGCAGAGAAATAAGTCGATGCATATCACATGCGAAGACAAATTGTTAGACAAACTGGGGTTAATTCCACGCGCTCATGTCAGGTTTTATAGTGGTTTTATAGCTAACCGCTTTAATTAAACTAATGTTTACTCACAAGGAATAAGTCAGAAACAAGTTTTCTACGGAATTCGCACTGAACACCGGGCCCTGCCAAGATTCACTACGCTAACTAGCGTTTCTATTCGTTTCATTTTAACCAATCGCGTCACTGGTAGATCACGTGACTTTTTGTATCACGTCCTTTACCAGTGACGCGATTGGTTTAGAAACGAAATGAATAGAAACGCTAGTTCGGTTGGCAGGGCCCTCAGTATATTTTATAACTCTTAACAGTTACAACTTCCTCGTTCAGCATTTTTGTTTGTTTTTCCTCGGAAATTCATAATGGCCGCTATAAAAAATATTTTATCGATAATAATCATCTGAGTTTTGCTCTTTTCATAATAATAATATTTTTTTTATTTTCTACAAACATTCAAACGTTATATTATTATTAGTAACATAACGATCATCCTACTTTGATTATTCTTTTGTAAAAACTGTACCTACATAAATAAATAATTAAAACTAACGAAAAAAAAGGCAATCAGCCAGGGGACACCCGGGTTTGAACCGGGGACCTCTCGATCTGCAGTCGAATGCTCTACCACTGAGCTATATCCCCGACGAGAGTGATCGCGAAATTAGCTATTATAAGCTTAATAATCAGGCATGCTCAAGTCTCATGACTCACTCTGACGGCATTGCGATGTTGATAAAACTACATTTCTCTATAACTCAGGGAATAATGTTTTGTTATGTTTAATTGTCGTAATTTATTTAAAATAGTCATATAGGATCGTAGCAGGTGGAAAGAAGTCGTCTCTGCCTACTCCTCTGGGAAACAGGCGTGATTTTATGTATGTATGTATGTAGTCATATAAATGTCCGTTTTTCCTTTGCGGGTTCCGTTCTCAAAAGGTACCGACAGGATCCTATTACTAAGCCCATGCTATCTTTGTGTCTGTCAGCGGGCTGATCTCATGACCACAATTAGGTATACACTAACTTTTCACAGTTATTATAATATTAAAAAGAAAAATTATAGAGAAATTAGAAATTAATGGCGGCAAAATTCAGTATGTCATAGACTTACTGAGTTTATCCATGCAAGAGACGTTACCTTTTCGGTTTTTGATGCTCGATCATAACAATCGCTATATCTCTTGAATCGTAATACGTAGAAAGTTGAATTTTTCACAGATTGTGTATTTCTATAATTTAAATTAAGTTAAAAATACAAACCTTGTACACTGGTACGGGATCCGTCGTATGCAAGTTCGACTCGTCCTTGGCCGGTTATAATATTAAAACTACTTTTATCGTGCATTTGCCACTTTTATGTGTTACTGTAAGCATGTAAAGTCGACTACAAAGAGATGTATCCACTTTTGTACCTTATACGGATAATATTATAATTGGGTCCATATTGACTCTCATAATTATTTTTATTCATAAACTGTTATTAGTCACAATCATCGGAATTCATAACGCATTTTATTCAGTAAATGTTACTTTTTCAGGATTTAAATAATTCAAACCTAACCTAACCTAGCCTTATCTACACGTAGAATATTTAAGAACTTCTAAAAAGTTTACGGTTCCAGCGATAGTAAAAATTATGAATAACAATTTTATGAAAACAAAATGATTATGAACAAAAAATGTATGTGAAAAAATGCGCTCCCATTATAATTGGATACATCTCTTTAAAAACATGACTATCGTAACTGACATTTTGAAACACACACATACAAGCACTATGGCGTTAGGTCTATCTTGCTCCGAGTCATATTGTGATGGTTTTATTAATACGTATGCAAAAGCAAGCACACGAGTCCGTTCGCGTATAAAAAGACATAAAAACTGTAACAAACGATAACACATTAGCATTTATAAAATAAGAATAAAAAAATATGTTAAAAATAAAGATAATGACTTGAGGAACGCGGTATTTTAGTTTCAAAGTTATTAGGTAGCTATAAGGATACATGTAAAAAATACAGATAAGTCAGAATTGTTGTTTTTTTTTAAAGCCATAGATAAGGAAAATGAGCGCATAATCTATTCTTCTGTGTAAAATCATGTTGCCTGTGACATGTTTGTATAAATAATTAAATATCAGAGGACAATGACACCAATTGACCTAGTTCCAAACTAAGCTCTAGGCTTGTACTATGGGTACTAGACAACGATATAAATACTCATATAGAGAAATATATACTTGTATACATAGGCAGGGTAACTACCACCTAGGCCAGTATGTACAGACGACGACGCGCTGGCCTAGTTGGTAGTGACCCTGCCTACGAAGCGAGCGGTCCTGGGTTCAAATCACGGCAAGGCCAGATATTTGTGTGATGAGCGCGAATATTTATTCCTGAGTCATGGATGTTTTCTATGTATTTAAGTATATATTTATCGATGTAAGTATTTATATCGTTGTACGTAATATTTATAAAGTACAAGCCTAGAGCTTAGTTTGGGACTAGGTCAATTGGTGTGACATTGTTCGCTAATATTTATGCATGTAAATACTTTATCGTACAAAATAGAAACAAAAACATTACTCATCATCATCATCATGTCAGCCGAAACACGTCCACTGCTGGACATAGGCCTCCCCAAGGCTTTCCACTCAGACCGGTCTTGTGCTTTTCGCATCCACCGCGCTGCCGCGATCCTGACGAGGTCGTCACTCCATCTTGTTGGAGGCCTACCTACAGCTCGTCTTCCGGTCCGTGGACGCCACTCCAGAACCTTCTGACCCCATCGGCCATCAGTCCTGCGAGCAATGTGCCCCGCCCGCTGCCACTTCAGTTTAGCTATTCTTCGGGCTATGTCGGTAACCTTAGTTCTACTGCGGATATCATCATTTCTGATTATATCACGCGTAAAAACATTACTATGTTGATGTAAAAAAAAGAATGTGTGTGTTGTGTGTGTGTGTGATCATGATGTTATCGTATGGTCAAGATTAAGACATTTACGTAGCTCTTAGTACCTTGACTGTAATGTTAAAAAACATTTTAAAAACTAATTTAATAAAAAAAAAAAATTATAAAGGTTGATAGATAGATTCTAATTGATTCCTTCAAACGTATAAAAACACTAAATAAACTCTTTAATATGTATTAGTCAGTATTTCATTTATTGCGCTTACAACGTAATTTCATTAGCAAAAGAACAAACCCGCGTTTCGCAACTAGGTTATAAGTGACGAAGCGGTTTTTTTGCCAAGTCATCGACCCCGGGTTCATAGAGCGGCGTTGATTGAAAACCTCGTGCTCCGGTGAACCCTGGCGAGGGTTCCGTACGCGTGGGGTAAGGTTTGGTTATAATTGAGAGGGTTCCGTTGTTTATGCTGAAAATTAAGGGTTATGTTTTGACTTAGTTCGTACTGTTAACGTTACGCTTATTCATTTTATGTTATTGGCGATCACAAACAATAAGATACCGAGTAAAATTTTATTTTTATTTTTATGGCATAGGGATGGCTGACGAGCACACAGGCCACCTGATGGTAAGTGGAAACTGTGACCCATGGACATTCGCATTCACAAGACTGCAAGCCTAAGACTGCAAATGCGCTGCCAACCCTGAGGACTAAGATGGAATGCCTCTATGCTAGTCATTACACCGGCTGTCTTATCCCCAAACCGGAACACAACAATGCAAACACTGCTGTTTGGCGGTAGGTTAATGGATAAGATGGTGGTAGCGATCCCGACGGACCCCGCACAAGGTTCTACCACCCGCAAAAGTAGTTTATGTGACAGTTGCATAATGAGAGGCATTAATACACTAGTGTATTAATGCCTCTCATTATGCATCGTGTGGTTGCTGGGTTAGAATAGTGCCACTCCATGTCTTCCCGTGTCATAAGAGGCGACTAAGGGAATAAAGACTTGTAGTACAGTTACGCGACGGACTTGCAACCTGTCACTAATACACTCACTCACGTCACGAATTACTCTGCCTACCCCACTCTGGGAATGAAGGCGTGAAGATATGTATGTATGTAACACACAAGGGTTTTAATGCCTAGTTATGTATACAGTCGCATACATCGTATCTACATGCATATCATAACATAAGTTTTATACAATATGTGAGAAACCTGTATCTGTGGTTGGGGACATTATGTTGCCACATCGTTAGCCGATACTTTAATGTCATGTAATTAATTTGCAAATACCCTTAGGATTTATTAGCATGAATCAGCCTATAGTCGAATTAATAACTAGTTTGTTTACATTGTTATAACATAGAATTGACTAAGACTATAGGACTATGTTGATTACGAGTGGGTATCTATTAAATTTAACCCAGACCGAGTTAATTGAATGACGCTGCGTATCTTGTTGATTGCAAACGTTGCAATAATATTATGGTAACGATACAATTTTACATCGTTTCGTTATTTTGTAGACGCTTCAATTTCGTGTCCTTAATGCAGAGTAAACAAAAACAACAACAAGTCTATGGAAATTTATTCAAACAGGTGACGTCACTTACCTTATTAACCTCCAAACAAGGAGGGGGTGGGGTGTAACCAAATTTTAACGTGTGTATCTATGTATATGTGTGTCTGTGTGTGGCACCTAGCTTCTTAAAGGATGGACTGATTTGGATTTAGTTTTTTTTGTTATTTGACTGTCTTTACCATGAAACCTTATCTAGTTTCCAATAAAAAATATATCAAAAAAACGTAGTTCTGCAGTTAAAAGCGGCAAAATTACAACAAGATCAAAGAAACGCAACGCGTTATCAGTCGTAGGATTGCAGTCTTAAGATTTCAAGTGTCCGTAGGCCTCAGAGTTACCATCGTAACCAACAGGTGACCGGTGGCTATGTTCTACTCAAGATATACCTAATTGCCTTTAACATGTCGTATTGTCATTGCGTAAGCGCCGCAAGAAACTCCATTTCGTCATTTTTTCAATGATAATAACAATAATACTTAAATGTAAGTTACATTAAGTAATATCAAGGTAATAAAGTAATGAATAATAAATTATTAAAACTAGCAAAACTTTAATTATTACCAATGTAAGGTCAATAAACCTTAAACTAAAAATAAAAATAATGATTTGAAATTTGCACAACAAACGTGAACAGACCGGACCCCACAGACAGCACCCGTTCACGAGTATGACGCGTATCTCAGCCATCGCCTCCCTCAACCATGTGTTCGGGAAAGTCACGAACCGATCAACGACGCCGCCGTAAGCAAACACCTTTGAGCATGACATGCTCATGTTGCCGGACAACCAACAAAAAACAGCAACGTGTGAAACAGCTGTCCGGCGAGAAACATCACAGTGTGTTCTCGTTTAAAAGCGTCTTGTACACGCAAGAACTAATAAAGGTAAAAAAAAAAACAAATTTTACAGATAAAATTGAGTGCTTGAATAGGTACACATTATGCTTAAAGGTTATGTTTATCAAGGTACAAATAATTTATATATCCTAGACTACTTAAAAACATCTTGGTCACCAGTGGTCAGAAGTCAGTAACAGTGTAATATGCCCTATCCTACACTAACTTAAGTTAGTGTCTTAACCCAGTGTTAAATTTTTGGTGCAAGTGGCCTTAAATATTATTTCCTACAGTAACCTTTGTTGGAGCTCCTTCTATATTTTAAAAGTTCCAACCCCAATTTTGCTTTAGCAGCTACATAGTTCGAAAAGCAAGACACTAAACGACTTAACTAGCAATAAAGTCAATTGCAGTCAACCTTAGCTCGCGAAAAATAAAGTCTAAACTTCACTGTAAGTGTTTGAGCATGGAATTAAGTTTTTAGAGAAAAAAGTTGGGGAGGAAAAACGGACGGCGCTTGGGATTGCGAATTTTGGGCTTGAAACTTGAGTCGTTCCTTATCAGATGAGTTATAAGGATGGAGTACAACCTAAAAGTAGGTATTTCGGGCCTTATTTACAAAATGGGAGGGAGATATAAGGGTATTTTAATGCCCTGACGCATACAGATGAGTATTTAACATATCGTTGTCTAAGTACCCACTATTAAAAAAAAGAAATGTATGTATGTACCTACTCGTAAACTCTTTATTGCACAAAAAACCAATTACAAGTAAGTTCGTATACATAAACTTAAGATTAACGTGTACAATGTATGTATTTGTGTTAACATGTAAAAAGTGTGTGTGTTTTTTTTTTATGGCATAGCGAAGGCTGACGAGCACACAGGCCACCTGATGGTAAGTGGAAACTATGACCCATAGACATTCACAAGACTGCAAGCCTAAGACTGCAAATGCGCTGCCAACCCTGAGGACTAAGATGGAATACTTCTATGCTAGTCATTACACCGGCTGTCTTATCCCCAAACCGGAACACAACAATGCGAACACTGCTGTTTGGCGGTAGGTTAATGGATAAGATGGTGGTAGCGATTCGGACGGACGATGCACAAGGTTCCTTCCACCCGCAAAACATACATACATTGTGTGACATAGTCCCCTGGTACTTTATAAGTTTATGTTTCTATGTATCTATCTGTGGGATCGTAGAGCCCAAATGTGTGAACCGATCTTAATTTTGTTTTTTTAAATATAAAGCTTGTATAACTACGGTGGTTTTTAGGAAATATTTATATAAATAGGTTTTAAGTCGTTTAAGAGAAATCATTTATGTCTTCTATTTCATACAGCTGAATTTAAGTATAAAAAGAAAAACCTGTCAAGTGCAAAACAGACGAAACCCTATTTTATTTATTATTTTATTTTATTTATCCTATATCAATAAAAGAAATACACAGTTTATAAAAAAATCAACGGTTCATGAGATACAGGCCGCTGACAGACAGACGACGGAGGGACAGCGGTGCTTTGTAATACGATCCCATTTGCACAATTTGGGTACGGAAACCTTAAAATCTTTTATGTCACTATGTAACCTTGTAAGAGTCTAATATACTTATACCTTTTTCAATTTAACCACGGAAGAATGTATCCTATTTCACAAGAGCCACAGATTTTTTCCACATTTTACCTGTTATTATCAACCGCAAATACATAACTAGTTATATTATTGATATAACTTAAGTAACAACAAGCCTTATTTATTATAGGGAAGATAAAATACGCATTCCTAACATTTCGTCCGATTGGCAACGTTCCAAGTTCCCTAACCTTGAAGATGACCTTCACGAATTATACGGCTTACGTAATAAGGGATTTAGCTGTAGTGTTAGTGTGTGAGGATATGTTTATTGCTTCGAAGTTATTTTATTGGTGGTTAGGATTAGCCACTACTTAAACTAGCCAATTCCCCTCAGTACCTAATCGTCTATAAATCAAAATTCCCACTTCAGATGAATTAAAAAGCACATGAGCAATTATGTAAAATGTCCATTGTGTAACGTTGTCTTAATCGTTAAAGTCCACGAAGTGACACGGACAGATAGCAATTAACAGATATATGAGGCAAGAGCAGGGAATGGTGGAAGAGGCTTGCCAAGGCGAACGTTCAACGAAAAGATCGTGAACGTATTAAAAAAAGGGCCAGGTCAGGAGCACGCGAAACCGACACACGTGTATGAACTGACTTATGTGTGGAGGAAGCAAGGGAAGTTCGTCTGGATCGTAACCAATGGAAGGAAGTCTCTGCCTACCCTTACGGGGAAGTCGTGTGATCA
The DNA here is from genome assembly GCA_923062465.1 of Acleris sparsana. Lineage (NCBI taxonomy): Eukaryota > Metazoa > Arthropoda > Insecta > Lepidoptera > Tortricidae > Acleris > Acleris sparsana. The sequence goes on from OV281307.1 coordinate 2,027,621, forward strand.
TATGAACCTTCCGATTTATTTAAAACCTAAGATTCATGTTGATAAAAACCGTTTAAAACCTTTTAGGACCTATAATGCCACAGATTGACACACAGACACACTTACACAGATACGCACGTCGAATCTACAATACTCCCATTATAATTGTCATTGGTTAATAATCTTAACTACCTCGTAAAAGCACACCTATTTATGACACTAATCCACCATCATCCTCATTGCGTATGGCACTCATCCTACATGGATCAAAGTCAAAGTCAAAGCCAATTTAATTATTCAAAATATATTCATACAGAACACTTTTTGAATGTCAAAGATCATTCACAATTTAAAATTTACAAATTAGGCACATGTTAACTTACAAAAACAAATATGTCAGTACAAAGAGTTTTTTTTTCATTTAAAGGCGTCTTTTGTCATTAATTAAATCGTTAATCGTGTAGCAGGCCTTGCGAACGAAATGGTTTTTTACAAACCACTTTTTTTTTTAATGGCATAGAGAAGGCAAACGAGCACACAGGCCACCTGATGGTAAGTGGAAACTGTGACCCATAGACATTCGCATTCACAAGACTGTAAGCCTAAGACTGCAAATGAGTTGCCAGCTCTCAGGACTAAGATGGAATGCCTCTAAGCTAGTCATTACACCGGCTGTCTTATCCCCAAATCGGAACACAACAATGAAAATACTGCTGTTTGGCGTTAGATTAATGGATAAGATGGTCGTAGCGATCTGGACGGACTATGCACTAGGTTCTACCACCCGCTACTACTTAAATTTATTTAATGACAAACTTTGTACATTTTTGGGAAGTTATAAAAACGCACACGATTGCCCAAAAAAGATGAACTCACTTGACGATGACGAGGCACGGTAAGTTTATTGTTATCTCTCAAAGGTCGATGTCCAGGTGTGTCCTAGTTTACTGCGGCAGCCGAAAATGTATGCAGCTCTTCCGTGCCACTGGGAAAACAGCGGGCAATCATTTGCCACGTGGGAGACGGTCTGGTCAGGTGCTCCGCAGTCGCATTGTGGTGACTTCCTCAATCCCCAATTGTGTAGGTGTTGGTTGGTGCTCTCGTGGTCAGATCGAAACGGAACATTGAATAAATACATATAAAATTGTAATATGATAAAGACGACGCCCCGGCCTAGTTGTTAGGTCCTGGGTTCAAATCCCAAGTGCAGATGTTTGTGTGATGAGCACGAATATTTGTTTCTGAGTCATGGATGTTTTTTATGTATTTAAGTATATATTTCTCTATATAAGATATCTCTCTCTAATATCGTGGTCTAGTACCCATAGTACAAGCCTAGAGCTTAGTTTGGAACTAGGTCAATTGGTGCGACATTGTCCCCTTATATTTATTTAAAAAAATAAAAAATACATTGATGATAACACAAACTAATCTGAACTAACTAATCGCAATGGAAAACAACTAACAACTTTAACAACTGCTAAACAAAAAATGCGGTTCATAATTCTTATACTATTCCACTCTAGAAAGTTCCCAGAGCTCTCATCACAGCCTAGTTACTATTTTTAACATGTTTGTATCCATTACACTGGAAACACAGCCTCCCTTGGCCTTGGTAATCTAGGCGTGTTGCCAAAGGGAATGGTGTGCCACCCACATAGCTATACAAACTTATATAAGGTCCATGGTTCTGGAAATATTGGGTAGATTTCAATGAGAATTCGGATTGCTGCCAATGTGAGGAGTTGAGGACTTTGTTTTCTATTGCCCTTACTATAAAACGTGGGGTAGCTACCATGCTTCGTCCTTATCTGTCATTGTGACATTTGAATTTGACAGATAAGCACAAAGCATGATTAGGCTACCCCACGGTTATTCTACAGTGCGATATAAAAGACTAGAAAGAGGAAAATGCTTAAACATAGCAACAATATGGTACTTATGTTTTTTTTTAGTTCCTTTTTATTTAATTTCAACTCTTTTTTTCTCACAATGTATGTAAAGGCATACGTTTTGTTTAAGAGAAGAATTTGACCGGTTGATCGATCAAAGCATAGCCGAAACCGGTAGACACAGGACTTGAAATATGGAGGGAATATTTCTTGGATATCCAGAGGTGCACTAAGATTTGTAGAAATTCATCCCCTGAGAGGTTCAGCTACGGGAATTAGCGGGAAATTAATTCTAATTAATTATATATAAATATAAATAAATAGGTATTGAAATTGTCAATACATACATACATACCGTCACGCCTTCATCCCAGAGTGGGGTCGGCACACAGCTACAGAATTAGCAACAACTCTAACAACAGGCCAAGATGTTTACGAGTGCATAATATTAGTGACAAGTTGCAAGTACATTGCCTAGCAACAAAGTAAATATGACATATACATGTCACGTCATGTGTTGTAGTTTTTTTTTTTTCTTTGCCCCGCGGCGACTTGAACAGCTACTACCGCGGGGATCTGGCGTGTCCACAATGAAGTGATTTCGCCAGTGTCAAGTATATATAAGTATAAATCAATATACAATAAAACACAATCCAATCTTCTCTAAGAAGATTGAGGGCAACGTTGTACAGTGATATGTAGGACAGAGGTCAAGATTATTTTAACCTCTGTACCACTGCGAGTCCACTTGAAACGAGAAGTAAGATGCCCGATACACGAAATAAGTTCAAGTCTTCTATAACTGTGCAACACAAAGGCATAAAAAGTACGAATCTCTAACAGAAAAGAACTTTGAACACAAAATACAAAACTAAAACAAATTACACATCTGCCATCTTTAGACGTTGCAAATGGCCTGTGTTGTAGTTGGTTTTGGGAAAGTGTACTTACCTATTTATCCATTTATTTATTGCTTTTTTTGTTTTTATTACTGGGTTATTTTTATTAATATTATTTTTGTCATTAGGGTACTTGTCTAATAAGAAATCCTTAAAGGGATAAATTTGCTCTTGTACTTGTTCTTTTGTTATATTGCGTGTGTTTTGTTTTTCTTTTTTTATTCTTGTACAACAAAGAGTATCTAGGTATATAAATACATCATCATCATCATCATCATCAGCCCGGGGGCGTGCACTGCTGGACAAAGGCCTCCCCCAAAGAGCGCCACAAGTCACGGTCTTGAGCCGCTTGCATCCAGCGGCTCCCCGCGATCCTAACCAGGTGGGAGACAACCGGGTGGGAGGCCGTCCAACACTCCGTCCACCGGTGCGGGGCCGCCACTCGAGAACTTTTCTTTCCCAACGGTTATCAGTTCTCCGAGCTATGTGGCCTGCCCATTGCCACTTCAGCATGCTAACTCTCTATATACATACATACATATAATTATAGTAAATTGCCTATTAGGCCCATCATGCTATAAAATCGGTTAACTCATTCACTTGACACTAAGAGCTGTCAAAACGTCAACAACATAACTATAACATTGAACCAAGATCGTCTAAATTGTCCATTACCACACACAGACACACAGACCTTACAACTGAACACCCCTGTTTTTGCATTGGTGGTAAAAACATGCTCTCTCACAGCATTTAGAGCTTCTAATTAAGTACTTCGCTCAGTATAAGACGGAATATTTAGTCTATTTCTGGTGCAATCTGCAGGTAAGCGGTTTAGACACGTTATGGAATGTGCAATTGCATTTCGCTGAGTTTTGTTTTACTGATTATGTTTGTGTAATAAACACGTAAACAGAATTGAGGACGCACGTGGAAAAAGGAAATATGATTTGGCCGTCTGTTATCTACTTTGATAGCTTTCTTTCTGCGGTAAGAGTTACCAGACCTAACCTTTCGACACACTGTGCGGTTTTTTTTTTTTATATTGTAGGAGGCAAACGAGCAGACGGATCGCCTGATGGAAAGCGATTACGATAAGCTGTTTGAAGAACGAGGGCAGTTTCACGATTACCTTTGCTTTGATACTAACAAATAGATCTTAGTGAAGGGTGTGTAATGTTTTTCATAACAACTATTTGCGAATTTTCATGTTGCATAAAACTAACTGCATAATTTTGTTCTGCAGAAATTATTAAATAGTATAATAATAAAATGCATATAAACGAATTGCATAATTTAAAAAAAGCAATAATAGTTTAGTAGCATACTAATGACTCTGCATAACATACAATCAGTATAATGGTCACTTTGTATAATATTTAATGCTCATAGTAATCAAAGAATATAAACGCATTATTTTTTATTTTCCCCCATACTACATCTACTGACTCAATAAATAGTATACCTAAGAGTAACTTAAAAAGAAGACTACGCACGAACAAGTCGACGGAGCTCCGCTATGCGGAGCTCCTATTCTGCGTAGTTATGGCGCTTCGCGCCTTGACGCAACTCTAACCTAACCTAACCTATAAGTAAAAGCAAAATTGACCTAATTTGGCAGATTGATTTGCATGACCTTGATTTAAACATATTATAATTTATAATAAGTTATATCACCTGATCATTATTGCAAATGTTTTTATAATTTTTAATAATTATGTTTAATGTATAGTATATCAAATGGCATTATTCCATATGAATGATATACAAAAGGTTATTATGCTAAGTGAGTATTATATTATGTGACTGTTATGCTACAACAAAATATTCATTTTGTATTTATACTAGATATTTGTTATTCATTTCGTAGTTAGTTAAATGAAATTATGCAAAAAGTTTGTATACAGATTGAAGCGCACCCCTTAGTGAAGATTTCAGACGGCCATTCTTTTTTCAATGAGAAACCACGCGCGCTCTCAGTCCACCTGATGGTAAGTGTGATCTGAGACCCAAAGACATTTGAAATCACAAGACTACAATCTTGAAACTTCAATCCTAAGACTTCAAATGCGTTGCCAACCCTGAGAACTGAGATGGAATGCCTCTATGCTAGTAATTTCACGGGTTGTCTTATCCCCACACAGGAACACAGCAATGCGAACAGTGCTGCTTGGCGGTTGGTTAATGGATAAGATGGTGGTAGCGATCCGGGCGGACCCTGCACAAGGTCTTATCCTGAACCATAACTATAACCAAAACTAAACTAAACTATAACTAAATAGTTATATATTTCAAATATCGTTATTCTCTCGGAACATTTAAACTTTCTGGGATGAAATGAAGCCTATGTGTTAATGCAGGGTACTCCATTTCAAACTTCATACAAATCCGTCCAGCCGTTGCAGCGTAAAAGAGTAACAAACATCCATCCATACACACAAACTTTCGCTTTTGTAATATAATAATAATAAATAATTGTATGTCTTTACCAATCACGGGCCTATGGGAGTCCCGGACCTTTGGAAGGCGTACATGGAGCCGAAGCCAACACGCAGAGGCCCTTTAGACAAGTTTAATTTAGTAAAGTGATGGGACACCAACCGGCGATTGTCCCTGAGTTCAAACTAAAGAAGTATGCTCCCACGGACAACCACCGGTCAGTGTAAAGACTATTTAAGAAGGATGGGAATACTAATAATAGGTTCTATGAGTGAACTGATATGGATTGGTGAACTAGGCTATTGATGAAACTACGGCGCCTGCCTGGCCAATGCTAATTACTTTGGTTTAAATGGCAGGCGGTGACTCGCCAACTCAATGGAATGGACCTCCCGAAATAGCCACATATATATAGCAGCAGGGAGGCAACAGTTCCAGAGGGGCTAAGGGTGGAGACGTGCTTCTGGACTTTAAACGACCATAAGGTGCCAACTCACCACTTATGCAACACATCCACCCTTCGAGCATATAGCTCTTGCGACTCCACTCTGACCGGCCAATAAAGGCAAGCCAGAGGTGAGGGTCTGTTCCTCGTCATTGCACACCGCAGCCGGCCGGTGAAGGCAAGCGTGAGGTGAGGAACAGGACCTACCCTCGGGAGCACTCAGGTCCGTGGTGTCGCCACTCACCACAGCTCGCCACTAGCTGCCTTTATTGTATTATTATTATTGATTACTTTATTACCTTGTAATGTTACTTGAGTTTTATGATTGTAAAAATGATAGAGTTTTTTGCGGCGTTTTTTCTTCGCATTGATGTTCTTAGCAGTAATGGCATCTGAATTAAAAACAATAGAATAACATGTCAACACATAACATCTGGTTAGTCTTTGATCATTGTGTGTTGCCAGTGACATATGAAAAACATGGTCGCTCATAATGGGCCTCGTAAGAAGGCTCAAGGTCAATCAAAGGGCGATGGAAAGAGCTATGTTGGGTGTCTCTTTGCGAGATCGAATAAGGAATAGCTCAACCGAATAGCAAACCATAACCAGTGGGTGCGGTTGCTCGTAGAACCGATGAAGGAAGGTTCGGACCGGAAGACGAAGTGTCAGCAGGCCTTCCACAAGGTGGACCGACGATCTGATAAAGATCGCGAAGCGGGCCGATAATTGTGGAAAACCTTGGGGAAGGCCTTTGTCCAGCGGTGGACGTCTTGCAGCTGATGATGATGAACATGTCAAAAGCAATATGGTTTGACAAATTAGAACAGAGCCCGTGATTAAAAAAAATATCATCCTTCTTAGAGTATCGGATGAAATAACAAACACCCGCTATTCTCCTTAACAAAGAGTAGATGTATTATACCGTTGTAGATGTAGATACGGCGTTCAAAGAAAGAACATTTTAAAAAGCGTCAACTAAGATAACCGGAAACGCTGCCTTCAGCTGTCTGCGCCCAGATTGACGGCGGAAATGTCCGGTAAGGCCACGCCTTGCGATAAGCGGCTTTTATTACTTATCAAGGCTTGATTCTTTTCATTTGGTCTGTGGTTGTGGTTGCTATGGAGTTGAAAATCTGAGGTAAAAGATTTTTTAGCTCATACGATATACCAGAAGCCTATTAATTTCATAATTTTCTAGTTGGTTTAGTCGTGTTTAATGAAAAAAACACAACAGCTCATTTTATTGAGTATATTACCTTAGTTTGTTGCTATACCTAATAACATAAATGATTATACATATATTTAGTATTAAGTGTTAATGTAATGCAGACCCGGTACTAGTAGTGATCCAGTTCAATACCTGTCAAAAACAATACCTAAGTGTCAGTTATATCACAAATATTCCCAGAGCCGATCAATAACTCTCCATTAAACCCTATCACATATAAAAACTAGCCAAATCAGACTCGTGCACCGAGGATTTCGCACAAACTTGTAGGTGTGATAATCTTCGTCTATCTAAACTATGAAAACACTGAACATTGATATAACGAAAAATAATCTGGAGTTTCAAACTTAACTTTGCCGTTAGAAAAGCTGTTATTTTTATGGCTTAGAGAAGGCAAACGAGCACACAGGTCACCTGACGGTAAGTGGAAACTGTGACATTCGCATTCACAAGACTGCAAGCCTAACACTGGAAATGCGTTGCAGCCCTGAGGACTAAGATGGAATGCCTCTATGCTAGTCATTACACCAGCTGTCTTATCCCCAAACCGGAGCACAACAATACGAACACTGTTGTTTGGCGGTAGGTTAATGGGTAAGATGATGGTAGCGATCCGGACGGACCCTGCACAAGGTCCTACCACCCGCAACTCCCCTACATAAAACAAACAATCATCAAACATGATAATGTATTTCCCATACATCGATACGAATCGCGGTCAGTTTACCAACTGCAAATAAATTTGTAATCGTAAAGGAACTATTTTTTCTGTGACTGTACTTGTACTATGAGACATTGCTTTTGGCCAAAATCCATGATTCTAGTTCAACGGACAGTACCCTATAGGTTTTGATTCCTTTGCGAGTATCAAAATATGTGGCATGCACAGTTCATAAGTTTAAACTGAAATTTCTCTTTTCAGTGGTTAAAAAAAGGGTTAAAACCGCCCCGCTCCATTCGAGGCGTGTACCAAGGCCGTCCCAATTCCAGCCTCATTTCCGCTGAAGCTTTAAGCTTCAAACACAGCTTTTTTTAGCGGCAAATTATTAACACCATTGATTGAGTTATTGGGAGACGTAAAATTAAACATGAATAGCTTTCGGGGCTTTTGTACTTTTTTAAACATTTCAAATGGGTAAAGTTTCAACACCGTTGGGTTTTTTGTGTTCTAACACTTTTTAAATTGTTGGAACAAGGAAATGTGTTGTAATTTTGGTTTCTTTGATAAAATATGATTTAATTATAACTCTTTTACGAATTTATTAAATATTGTAAATGTGAAACGGAGCAAGGTAATCGGGAAAAGTATTTATTACATAGCGTCTGGAAGGGCAACCACGCTGTCTTTGTAGAGAGTAGGTCTCTATAGATCATTTCATAATTGCACATAGTATAGTTTAAGTAGGTACATTTACATTTCCTACGCTTGAATGCTATATTTTATAAATTCATTATTATTTCATGATGCCAGCAATATTTAAAAAAAACCGGGCAAGAGCATGTCGGACCGTGCTCAGTGTAGGGTTCCGAAGCCGTAACTACAAACAAATTAGATCTTGCTACAAACTTAACTTTGCCATTTTAAAACTGTTGCCCCCATACATCGACATGAGTCGCGGTCAGTTTACCAACACCGCAAATAAGGTTTCGGTAGCTATAAACATTTAAACTGTTCGTAACTGAAGAACCAATAAAGTCTACTTAGTCCTGATAGTTTTCCATTTAAATTCACTATATTCATGTCAAATTACATATTTCTAGTACTAAGAGTCTCTGCGCTAGGCTGCGGATGGACGGACGGACATGGCGAAACTATTAGGGTTCCTAGTTTGACTACGGAACCACAATGACCACACAGATTGTAGAATGTGCGGCGAAGAGGCTGAGACAGTGAAACACTTATTGTGTGGATGTGATGCCCTCGCCGGAGTAAGAATGAAAATCCTCGGTTGTGGCAACCCAGAACCGAACCAATCCAAGGCACTGCGATTGCACTCCACTATCCGCTTTTTGGGAGGGGTGGAGGCTGCATTGAATTACGCTCTAAAAGAGGGGTAGTTACACAAAAGATCCCACAGGGTCGAAGTGTATCCGTAAGGACCCCACCAAAAAGATAAGATAAGATAAGATAAAGATTTACTACGGAACCCTAAAAATGAGTGACTGTTGAGTTTCTTGCGGCGTATCTTCCCAGCAGTGGTCTCCTCTTGGGAAATGCTGATAGATTTTGACGTATGAAAGTGCCCGTGTGGCCTAGTTTACTTACTAAATAAAATTATTTTTATTTTTTTGTATTTTATGTTAATATAATACTAAGATAAATATTTTCAAAAAAATAGGTTCAGTAAAAATACCATAGCTCTTTGTAGTTTGTTGATAAATAACCTCTTAATAATTGAATAGAAATATCTGACGACGAGATACGGAGCTTAGTCGGAAGCTATTCTAGGTTCGATTCCTGGCGAGGGCAAATATTTGTGTAATAAACGCAAGTATCTTGAATGTTTTCTACTTATATTTTCAAGTAATTCTTTCATAATATAAGTATCTTTATAGGTGCCCATAATTACCCAACACTCTGAAACAAATAATCGCGCTCATCACACAAATATCTGCCCTTACCGGGATTTGAATCCAGGACCGCCAGTAGGCAGGGTCACTACCAACTAGGCCAACACATCGTTAATAAACTGTATGTGCACTCTTTATTGCAACAAATGTAACAATTGCAAAAGTCAGTTCAATTGACATCCTCCCTAGCCCTGGTATTACATTGATTTTCTCAAACATGCTTTGTAATGTCGGCGTTATGTTAGTTATTTTAGGCTTCAAAGTGCCACGTTTCCGACGAAATAACTCGAGAGAACTGTAAAGGAATTTCATACGAAATTGAAGGCCTAGGCCGGGAAGTAATTTTTTTTTAAATTTAATTTGCCATGGTGGCTGTGTTTAGGAAAGGCTAAATAGCTGTTTTTTTTTTAATTTACTAAGCCGTGCATCCAACAAAGCGTTTGCATGTTTATTTGAAGTACCAGGAGCGCAGAGGTAATTAGGAGGTTAGCACGATGCGGCGAGCCCCGCGCGCGCCACCAGCGGGCCGGCGGGCGGGCGTTCTGAGCACTGTAGGTTACTTTTAATGTTTATGCACTCCTAGTACCTATTTGACATTGTAATTTTTGTTTTAATTATTTTAATGAATTATGTTTGAGAAAAGCACTATACATACTTCGGCGGGAAATATGGGGTTGCCCGCCTCAGACCTATATCCGGCCTTGCTTCGCTCGGCCGTCTATATAACTTCGGCCGGCAACCCCTTTTGTCCCGGCCTCTGTAGTAATGTACTATTAATTACGTTTTGTTAATTTTGGCTATCTTATCTAACTCCGAGATAACCTTTAGTATATCGAAACCTAAGTAAACAACTTTTTCACCTAACCTTTCCACACTGCTCAATTTATTCCTAATCAAGTTTGTTTACAAAAAAGCTCCCCAAAAGCTTTCTAATAAAGCTTTTCAAAAATAACTCAAAAGTTCCCTCAATTATGCTTGAAACACGGACGAAACGGCAAGTTTGGGGCCCGAATAACTTAAAATGTCGCAGTTTAATGCAAAGTACAATGGCGGACATTTTTACTGGCTTCCTCTTGAAGTTTAACAAGATTTGGGTAAATAAGGCTAGAAGCGAGCTTTTAGGGTTCCTGAAACTTGGACAGAACTCTTATAAGATCTCTTTGTTGTGTATCTGTCAGGTACACCCATCTCTGAAACGACTGACATGAAACTGAGATTTCTAATAGGATATATTTAGTGACCCGTATAAAATCTTACTATTCAATATGACAAGACAAGACAAAGGCGTTTATTGCAAGAACACAGTAGGTACAGACAGTTCTTAGTGTTACAGGATGTGCTTATGTTCTACCTATTTTGAAAACAATACTATATATTCAATTAATAAAAAGACTGCCACGTATATGTAGGATTAAATACAATCTTCATATAGGGCTGTATCCATCAAAGTGGTATTGGAACCCAAATGTACATATATTTTTTTAAGCTATTAATTATATCGATAATTGAAAAAACTCATGCACGAAGTAAAAACATTTCTCAAGAAGCCACCTTGTTATTAATTTGTTAAATTGATTTGGGGGGGCATTCCTGTATATAATTTGGTATTTTATTATAAATTTAAATTGCCTTATATATGAAACCTTGATAGATTTATTTCCACAGTAAAAATTATGTTTTGTAATTCTTAGGCCCGTATTAATAAATTGATCTCAACTCAAATGCTCGTCTCGAGATGCGTCAAAAATGACAGTGTTCTATGGTTTGACGTTTACTTTTACGTATCTTGTGACGGGCCTCACAGTCAAGATGAGTTTATTAATACGACCCTAAGGCTCTTTAGCATGTCTTAAATATAAAGTGAATCTACAAGATCTTTGCAGACGCCACGGAAAAAAGGCACATAAACTATATGAATTGTATTGCACTTCCAACCTTGTTATAACCTTTCGAGAGTTTAAAATAGGTCTATGAATTAATTACACTTGCGCCTTTTCTTCCTAGTAGAGCAGTATTTCTAAGAAGAAACGCCGATGTTGGATAGTTATACTCGTAATTCTGTAACTCTTAATAATTACGAAGACTTTTTATTTTCAACATGCTTATTTTAGCTTCATTTTTTAACAATTTAATAATCTATCAAACAATGATACTGTAATCTTGCCAGTCAATAATAGGCTGTTTTAATTTAAGATTTACTAGAAATTGAGCATGTAATTCCAAAGATACACAAAAAAAAAAAAAAAACTGACCATTTCTATTGAAGTTTGGCTGACGTGAGTAAAAAAATTTCGATTTTGTATTTTGTAATTCTTTTTTGACCTGTTATCGTATTGTCAACATTTTGATAGATCTTATATACTTGACAGTAATGGCGGCAAAGTTAAAAACAATACCATTACAGGTCAAATACGATATGCTGTATATCCCTTAGAGGAGAGGAATGACGTCATTTCAAATGTCGGGGGTGCGCAACCTAAACATTGACGCACTGTATTATTTATTCCATTCGGATGCAGTGAAATGGGCCCGTGCCAACTTTTGCGCAAAAAATGTTTTATTTCATTAAGCTTTTACCGTAAAAGCCTCGGAAAGTTTGAACAATGCGTTGCGATATGCAAAGCAGCTCTTTTTTAATTTGGTTGAAAATTACATTAAAAATTCGTGTTAGTAGCTGTAACTAGATAAATATGCTCTTTTTAGCGTCGTGAAAGTTAATGATGCATGTTTTTTTTAAAGTTAAGTTTTGTTAAGAATCTAAAATGCGCTTGTTTAAGTACTATTTTTTTAGAAAGCGCACACGTTTAGAGCCGGACACGTGCCTGGCGGGTTCAAATTGCATATTGCTAGTTGGTGGCAGTGAATGTGTTAAAATAACATTTAGATTGGATTATTAACGATAGTTTTAAATATATACAGAAACTGAACAAAAACATAGGCTTTTTTGTTGCATACCATATATTCTTTATCAACAAGCCTTTATTTAAAAGTATCATTTATCATTTTGTTGGCTTAGCTTTATTTTGGACCTAATACCTAACAGTACATCCAAGAGAAGGTCCATTAACCAGTTACTCGACAAAAATTGAATAATTTATCTAAAAAATGATTGTCATCGCTCAATGAAAGCCTTAATTCACATTGTAATTTATTGTTACGCATTTTGTATTCAAGTAAAGTATTTTTCTTGGCCTTTGTACAAGTTTTCATTATTATGTGCTTTACCTTTTCCTTTAATATAAACTGACATAAAAAAAACGTTTGTGAGTGATAAAATTACGTGTGATGGTTTGATTCAAAATAAGTTAAAAATTAAATGAAACTAACGTAACGTTTGCATAAATATCGCCATATACCCGAATAAAATGTTTTATCGTCAAATTACTTTTGAGTTAAATAACAACATGCTTTAAAAGAAATCTGTACTGTATAAGTTAGTAAACATGGAAAATAAACAGAACAATCTCACACAAATTTAGTTCCTTGTATTAGGAATAAATACAGAAATGATGATATCCGCAGAAGAGCTAAGGTTACCGACATAGCCTGAAGAATAGCTAAACTGAAGTGGCAGTGGGCGGGGCACATTGCTCGCAGGACTGATGGCCGATGGGGTCAGAAGGTTCTGGAGTGGCGTCCGCGGACCGGAAGACGAGCTGTAGGTAGGCCTCCAACAAGATGGAGTGACGACCTCGTCAGGATCGCGGGACCGCGGTGGATGCGAAAAGCACAAGACCGGTCTGAGTGGAAAACCTTGGGGGAGGCCTATGTCCAGCAGTGGACGTCTTTCGGCTGACATTCGGATGACATACTTCTTACAAAACATTTATAATTATTATAATAATGTTTCAAATAATTATATTATTCTGGTTACATTTTTATTTTTTGTTTAAGGAAGTGATAAATTAAGCACTTCAGTACCGCAATCAAGGCATAGAAAAGTAGGTGATTATCATTTAAATTACTGAACGCCGTCACGCGCGTATACCAAGGTAGTATTCGTGAAAAGTAAAAAAAACATTTTAATACGTGTTAATAATATTACTATAAATGTTGCTTGTACCTCGGTTCGTGCAGAAAAATAAAATAATGTAGAATTGTAATAGCGAAAGATTTTTTTAAATCGGTCCAGTAGTTTCGGAGTTTTTTCAATGCAATCAAACAAACAATGAAATCCTTCCTCTTGTTAATATTAGTGTAGATATGAGCTGTCACAAATATCATCCTATTATTGCCCAACTAAAGACAAATGACTTAAAAGGGGCATGCATGAATGATACAACATAATAATTTAGTACATTGCCTCATCAAATATCTTAACAATATCTAATATGAAACTATTGTACTATTCACAATACTAACGATGGTTTAACAAAGGTTGCCGACCGCTTATTGACACATTACAGGGGTAGAGAACTAGGGATCTTGTATTGTTCAACAAAAATGTTTTCATCCCCTGGCGGGACTGTCTTAATGGCCGCGATTGTTTGGGCTTTTTGGTTAATTTCATGATAACAATTGATTTAATTAATTGAAATAATTATTGGACTACTGATTTTAATGTAATTGGGTTTTAGAATAATTTAATAATAAATTTAATTTAAAAGAGAAGTTGTCATTATAATGGGCAATGGGCCAGAGAGAATAAAGGTGCTTTTCCAGCGGGATGGTACGAGCCGAGGCGATACTTGGCGAGGCGAAAATATAAATTTATACAAAACTTAATACGCGCATCTTCGGTGGAAATGATTTTGTTCACATTTAAAATCTTGCACCTCGTCTCGCCGTGGGAAAAGAACCTTAAGAGCGAACGAACACAGCTGTTTGTTAGAATACATAAGAACAGATAACCGCGTCCCTCTTAGACAGTCTGTTCCACTCTAAGTGTCGCCCATTAAAATTATATAGATACATAACAAAATATTACAAGCTCATCATTTTGCGGGAGTCAAAGTTTTCTGTAATGTGATTGTATTAACAACTCACTTTCCGCTGGCCAATTAACGTACTACAGGCTAATCTAAGTAGCGTCTGAGCATGATTAATATGTATGTATGTATGTAAACTCTGTATTGCACAAACAGAAAATAACAACATAAAAAAGAAACATTAATACAAAAGGTGTGTACAAACTTATCCCTTTAAGGCGTCTCGTCCAGTTAACCTTTGACCGAAATAAAAACAAACGGATGAATATTTTTGTGATGTAAAGTAATCATCACAGTAACTCATCATTTTACAAATACCACCAACTAATATTCATCGATTTCATTTAATATTTGAAATATTTTCTTAGTTTTGCGGGTGGTAGGACTCTGTGCAGAGTCCGTCCGGATCGCTACCACCATCTTATCCATTAACCTACCGCCAAACAGAAGTGTTCGCACTGTTGTGTTCCGGTTTGGGGATAAGACAGCCGGTGTAATGACTAGCATAGAGGCATTCCATCTTAGTCCTCAGGGTTGGCAACGCATTTGCAGTCTTAGTCTTGTAGTCTTGTGAATGCGAATGTCTATGGGTCACAGTTTCCGCTTACCATCAGGTGGCCTGTGTGCTCGTTTGCCTTCTCTATGTCATAAATAATAATAATAATAATAATATTAAATATATATAGCGATTTAAGGGTCCGTTCACAATCCTTTTAAAAGACCCAATATCATAACTGTTCGGAAACATTATGATTAATTCGATAAATTATCTTATCCCTTAGGTCATCCTTATTCTCGCTACCAACCGTCACCCTTGACAAAGGTCAGAAGGGTACGATGGGACAAATCAATTTAATGACGACTCGGCTGGCCAAGTTGACAGTGAACCTGCCGACGACGCTAGCGGTCCCAGGTTCCTTTTTGGGTTCCATACCAAAAGGGTAAATAGGAATCCTTATGGTGAGACTTCGGTGTCTGTCTGACTGTATGTCACAGCAGTTTTTCGCAGAAACTATAGAAGCTATAATCTTGAAATTTGTATGAATTTCTGGCCCGCATCTGTTTTTAGTGAAAACGGGAATATTTTTCTAAGTATCTGAAATATTTTTTCTAAGTGTCACGTGAAAAGTAAGTTATTCAACTATACCAAATGTCTAGTTGATAGCTTCTAAAGTTTCTAAAAAAAACTGCTGTGACACACAGACAGACACCAAAATCTCACCACAGGGTTTCTTTTTTATCATTTCGATAAGGAACCCTAAAAAGATGGTTTATTCCCGGATGCCTATACAATTAATTCGCCAGCCATCCGCCCCAATTCCGTCGGAGACGTTTTTTCATTCTTAATTATTGAAAAGCAGGGTGTTTGCGTTTGTCAAAGATCTTTTCTGATATCGGCTCGGGTCGTATTCAAATGAATTTTTGATACTTTGAGATCTTAATCTTTATACAAAATGGGATTCTTAATCTACGATTTATTGAAGAATATATATAAGGGAAATGTTTTTGTTTAGCTGTATTAAGTATGTCAGAGATTTTAGTGTATCTTTAAATTTGTTTTGAAGTGACAAGCGTGACTAGAGTTTATTGTATAATATGTCAAAATGGCGGATTTAAAATATGTATATCATCATCATCATCATCATCATTTTCAGCCATAGGTCGTCCACTGCTGAACATAGGCCTCTCCCAAAGATTTCCACCTCCAGTCCCCGCGGACTTGACCAAATCGTCCGTCCATCTCGCGGGGGGTCGCCCTACGCTGCGCTTGCCGGTACGTGGTCTCCACGTGTATATAATTCCATATAAAGACGAGAATAAATTATCATAATATTAAGTCAAGATTGGCTTTACATACGGTTTGTTATTAGTTATAAATAAGGAATTTTTATTCGTTTTGGAAATTAAAGCATATTTTTTTTACTTTCCCTTTGCCTATGCCTTTATAATATAACTAGCTGTTGCCCGCGATTCCGTCCGCGTAGAGGTCGTTTATCACTTTTCTCGGAAAATGTTCACTTTTCCGAGATAACAAGAAGGCCAAGCGCTATTTAAGACTATTATCTATCTCAAAGCCAAATATCATCCAGATCCACTCAGCCGTGGCGTGTTTGAGTTACAAACATCCATCCATTAAAACTATCGCATGTATAATAGTAGTAAGACTTCTATAATAATGATGTTTTTTTTGTAATTTAATATTTGAGCCAAGTCGCAGCAAGTAAAAAAAAATGTTTTTTTTTTGTTTTTTTTTTTCAGATACACATGAAACATTCTTTTTAGAATATTTAGTATTTCAACAACCATTTGCAGAAGAATAGATTCATATTGTATATGTAATTAATGTCCGCTTGTAACTGCTAAACGGATAAACCGATTTTTAAAAATTATACGTGGTTAGATTCGTCGTAACCACGAGAGTATCATAGGCTATATTAAAATTATATAAAAGTGAAATTTGCGATATAAAAAAAAATACATGATAAGTAATATTACTTTGACGACATTATCCAAACGGCAGTTCTTTCCTTTCCAAATCCTTTTTTATCGAGTCATATTTATAATATAATAGACACACGCATCTAAATTAACATTATTCTCACAAGAAAAACAAGGAAACAATCAAATGGAAAACAAATAAAACTTCTAAACTAGGTTTAATTATTGGTGTATTCCAGTTGTGCAATATGTCTGGTAACTGGTGGGTTTACCTTAGATCCAATCAATAGATATAGAGCTTCCATTAATCTTGATCCTCGCCTCAAGCTTACGTGACGTGATTCCTTTATCACCTGTCAGTTAGTTGTCGATACCGAATTACAAGGCGACAGGGGAGAGATACCACTTATCGCACGGCTAGCACTAGTAAGTTATATTTTCTCGATGGTCACTCAATTTGTCTAGTTACAGACTCGATAGAACAAACATACTATGTTCGCCTTTATCGCGTGGGATAAAGCATCCATCACTCTCGCACTTACATAGTGGTCAGAAAGGGATGGATGTTTTATCGATAGTAGACACGACCATAAAAATTGATATAAATACAATGAGATAGGGTTCCCTTAACCGAATCGCTTTACAGATCATCGAATGAATTATTAACCAGTGAGTTTAAGTGGTCGCGTGACAGCATACAAACCACATTTCACATATTTTTTATATTTTCTGTGATGCAAATAATAGCTTAACACTTAATAAGCAGGGTATAAACCATCTTCATTCCAAATTTCATACAAATCCGTTGCATTTGCAGCGTAAAGGAGTAAACAAGAAACACCCAAACTTTCATATTGATATTAGTAGGATGAACTTCTGGCAAACGTAAGACCCGACTCGTGTTAACCTCGAAATCTTACAAATCGAATTACCGACATTCGACACTCGAAGTTACACAACTTAATTCATAACTCACCAATATTCGAGATAACTCTCACGTAATTAGAGCAACTCCAGTCGTTAAGGTAATCTAGATTTAATTCCGCTAATCGGTTTCCGATTGGAAATGTCTTATTTGGTGCGATTCCTTCGACAGACAAATTTGAAACGGATTCTCGTATCTACGTATGGTAGTTTAGCACTCAGCTTCATGTTGTACTTCTTACCACGTGTGACAGTTTCGTAGAACTAAGTACGGGTGGTAGGACCTTGTGCAGGGTCCGTCCGGATCGCTACCACCATCTTATCCATTAACCTACCGCCAAACAGCAGTGTTCGCATTGTTGTTCCGGTTTGGGGATAAGACAGCCGGTGTAATGACTAGCATAGAGGCAATTACATCTTAGTCCTCAGGGTTGGCAACGCATTTGCAGTCTTAGGCTTGCATTCTTGTGAATGCGAATGTCTATGGGTCACAGTTTCCACTTACCATCAGGTGGCCTGTGTGCTCGTTTGCTTTCTTTTTGCCTTCTTGTGGCGATCAAGAAACTTAACGCATGGACCGATTTTGATGATTCTTATGGCAACCGATTTGTCTTGTGTGTCACTAAATATATGGCAGTAATTAAAATTCATTATGGTGGCAGCTCGACGCAGTATAGTAAAAAAAAAACGATTGACTATAAACGGGGGATCATTCAATAGGTATTTAAAAAATCATTTCTTTTCATTTTAAACGATTTAAAGTTAGTCAGTAACAACAGTCGGGTTGTTTCTGGAACAACTTGCTTGTCAATTTAGCTGTGTCTCAGCTTCTTCTGTGGTAAAACCACTATAAAATATCAAGACTGTGTAGGTTCGGCCGTAAAAATAAAACTGTATGAGTGTTTACGAGAAAAAGTTTATTTAAAAACATTACAATTACAATTTTATTTAATTTTAATAATTTAATTATTTATATATTGTTACTCAATTCAATCGCCAGAGAAATTTGACAGTTTTCGAGGTAATAGCGATAAAAAAAAAAATTGAAGAGACTAATTGACCTTACAGACCAAAGGACGGGCAGTTTCTGAATGCAACATTTTAGCAATTCAGCGAGTAAATACTGACAGTACGTTAATTACAATGACGCAGGACGCATTTTTAGATTTGGCTTACTTTTCTCTTTCAAGTCGTAATAAAATAGTCAAGGTAAATCTAAATAAATAATAATGAAAGTAAAAAAAAATACAATGCGTCCCAATTATAGATTGCAGAATATAGGCCACTCCAAAGATTTTCCTATGCAATAAATAAACTACTACATTTGTAAACACCTTTTATAACACGTAATAATTCTTTACAGGGTGTCCCAATTACAGATTGCAGATATCGCGCAATAAATAAACTATAACATTTTTAAACACCCTCTATAACGAGTGTCTCTTATTCCACGCCAGCTCTAAAGTGCTTATATTTCCTTGGAACTTATTTCTCGCTTATTTTCGATCCGACGACATCCTTGACAGGCCGCCGCGTCGGTATTTAATAAAACAACGTTTTCTTGTAGCACACTGCGAACTCATTTATTGCAAGTAAGGGAAGGAAGTTTGAACACACAACGCTTAGGCTAACCATAGACATTAAAAAAATATTTGATGTTACCAGTTATTTCTAACACCCCAACTACATCAAATAAACAAAACCCTTTTAAACAATATTTTATTTAAAACTAACTTTCTGCCTCTATCTGACTAACCCCCAGACCCTTAATACATTTATAATGCCTGATAGGGCTTAAAGCCTTAGTAAGAACATCAGCCGGCATATCTGAAGTTGGCAAATATTCTAAATTAATAATATTATTGCTAACTGCATCTTTTACAAAATGATATCTAATATCAATGTGTTTACTTTTCCTATTACACATATAATTTGCCATCAACTTTTGTGCACTCTGGCTGTCATTATACAATAACACAGTACATAAATTATCAGTAAGTTCACACAATAAAGATCTCAAATATATAGCTTCCTTGCATGCCTCAGCTATAGCCATATATTCAGACTCCATGCTTGACAACGCTACAGTCCTCTGTTTCCTACTCTCCCAGGAAATAGCTGAGCCTGACATTACAAAACAATAGCCTGTATAAGACCTGCGATCTAAAGTATTACTTGCCCAATCGGCATCAACATATCCAACAAGATCAGCTGTTTCCCTTTCATACTTCAAACAAAACTTCTTAGTTTTCTTAAGATACCTAAGTATTCTTTTTGCATAGTTCCAATGAACATTTGTGTGACACTTATTGAATTGACTAAGAAAACTGATACTATATGATATGTCAGGTCTTGTAAGTACTGACAAATACATCAGACTTCCAATTAATTGTTGATATGGAATTTCTTGGTCACAGTATTCAGACTTATTAACATCCAATTTACTTTCCATTGGAGTACTGGCAACTTTACAATTTAACATATTGAATTTTTCCAATAACTGTTCTATATACTGTTCCTGATCCAAAGTAATAATATTCAACTCTTTGTCAATTTTAACTCTCATGCCTAAGCATTGTTTAACCTGACCCAAATTCTTAATCTTAAACTTAGAACTCAATATGGAAACTAACTTATCAGTCTCCTCTTGATTATTTGAATAAACAAAAAAATCATCAACATACAAGGCAATAACAACTTTAACCTTATTATTCATTTTTGTAAAAACACATGGTTCTATACAACTTTTTTTGAAACCTAGCTCACATAAACATTCTTCTACTTTTTCATACCAGGACCTAGAAGATTGTTTTAAACCATAAATTGCTTTATTCAATTTAACAATTTTCTTATTTTTATTTAAATCACTATTAATATCTGGTTGAACCATATAAATGTCCTCTTTGAGGGAACCATTTAAGAAAGCTGTTTTTACATCTAAGTGAGTGACATCTAAATTTAACTGAACAGACAGCGCAAACAATAGTTTCAAAGTTGAATGTCTGACAACTGGTGAAAAAGTCTCATCAAAATCTATGCCAGGCCTCTGCATGAAACCTTTAGCTACTAAACGCGCTCTGTAACGTACACTGTTATCACTGTTCACTTTCTTTTTAAACACCCACTTGCACTGTACTAAAGTTTTATCAGAAGGTAATTCACTTACTTGAACCCAAGCACCATTTTCTTCAAAAGCCTGCAGCTCATCCTTCATTGCCTCTATCCACTTGTCTTTATCTGAGCTATCCAAAGCTTCTCGGACACTTACTGGATCAGGCATGACATCTGGATTTGATGTTGTACATAGATTTGTAAAACCATAACGTTCTGGCTGCTTCCTAATTCGTTTCCCTGTTACCGGTGGTGGTGGTTCTAATTCCTCTTCTTCTGGCTCATCTTCTTCAGATTGCTGTAATGTAGAATCTAAGTCAGTCACTGTGTTATAATAATCTGATTCTGAAGACATGCTTGAACCCAAGGGACTAGAAATTGGTTCATCTTTAATGTCTGCTGCATCATAACCATCTGACTTTTCTGGTTCAGTATCCCCAACTGAAACTGACACAACTGTATCATTTGTGCTGTTTCCTTCTATATTTTCATGAATAATGACATCTCTACTAGTCACAATACATTTCTTGATCGGATCATAAACACGGTAACCTTTCACATTCTCAGAAAAACCAACCAAAATATGTTTCTTCGACTTAGTGTCCCACTTAAGCCGTTTCTCTTTTGGAACATGAACCATTACTTCACTGCCAAATATTCGGACATGACTCAAATCAGGTTTTTTGTTTGTCCAGAGCTCATACGGGGTTTTATTATTTAATCCTGATGCAACAGATCTATTCCTTAGATAGACAGCAGTATTAGTTGCCTCTGCCCAAAACTTCTTGTCTAATCCTGCATCAAATAATAAACAGCGAGCTCTCTCAACAATTGTTCGGTTAATCCGTTCACTCATGCCATTTTGTTGTGGTGTGTAAACATTAGTTTTCTGGTGAACTATACCAGCATGCTTCAAAAAATTTTCAAAGTCATTGTTACAAAACTCTGTGCCATTATCTGTCCTGAATATTTTAATTTTTCTATCTTGTTGATTTTCTACCATGCTTTTGAACTCTTTGAAGTACTTGAAAACTTCACTTTTGGCTTTGAGAAAATAAACAAAGGCCATACGGGTCATGTCGTCAACAAAAATAAGGAAATACCTGGATCCACCAATCGAAGTCGTCTCCATTGGTCCGCAGACATCAGCGTGGATAACATCCAGTGGCTCGCTGCTCCTTGTACCAGCGTGACCAAATGGCAAACGCGACTGCTTCCCCTCACAACACACTTTACATGTATTCTTGCTGATCACTGACTTATCTGTATAAGATATTCCCGTAACTGCTCCATTATTCATTTTATTCTGGTTGTTTATATTCAAATGGCCTAATCTTCTGTGCCACACTTCACTGCTAACTGCTGAAGAAGATGTGAACAAACATTGTTTATGTTCCATGACCAACTTATAAACACCATCTTCTTGGTTCGCTACTGCCACTAAACTATTTTCTCTATTGTAAACATAGCAACACTTCTCTTTAAACTCCACTTTGTTTCCATTCTTGATAAGTTGACTAATGGAAATCAAGTTAGTTGTGAGGTTAGGAACGCACAAGACATCTTTCAAAGTAACCTCATACTTGCAACTCGGAGTGACCGTCATGATATTCACATCACCCGAACACATTACTGGCATGGCATCTTGATTTGCTGTCATGATCTCCTTGATACTCGGTGAATATGATGCATTTTGTATCATGTTTACATCCGTTGTCATATGAACACTTGCACCGCTGTCCAGATAGAAGTTCTGTTTACTATATTTTCCACTCAAGAAAACAGCAGAAAAAACATTTGTTTTCTTCACTTGCTGCTGATCACTTTGCTTACATTGAGATTTATAATGCCCGAGCTGTTTACAACGATAGCATTTTATGTTCGATTTCTTTTTCGATCCCGACATAGACAATCCGCCGCCATGATGATTTGAGCTGTCATTCTTAGCACCACTATTGCCAACCATAAGGCGATTGTGCTGCCCTCTACTCAAAAAAGCACTTCCTGGCTTGGATTCGTCGTCGTTAGCAGCAAGGTCAATCAGCTTTGTCTTCACTACGTCACCCGTAATGGCGATTCCGGAATGTTCTATCGCCATTATCATAGGAAAGTATTTTTCAGGTAAACCTGCCAGCATTAAGCACCCGATCCACTCGTCGTTCACTTCAAAACCTGTTCCTGATAATTTCTGAGCTGTTTCTATAATTTGCGTAACATAGTTTGTCATCGAATCGGAGTTATCGAGACGGGTCGAAATTAAATTCCGTAACAATGTTATTCTTCGAGAGAAACCAGAATCATCGAACATAGTCTTAAGTTTCTGCCACAAATTCCATGAGCTTGATGCATCTTTGATGTGAACGTATAGAGATGGGTCGATCGTTAAAATTAACTTGGCTTTCGTTTTTGCATCATCTGCAACTGCTTCTTTAGCACACTCCTTCTTTATATAATCAGCTGTGCCCTCCAAAACTAGCAGATTCTCCGCTGCAAAAGCCCACTCGTGGTAATTCTCGCGCCCTTTTAATTTTGGCACGTTGGACAAGAAACCATTAGAAGCCATTACTGTTAATTTTCACTGTTTTATGGCCGACTGCACACAAAACACACTGCCTACATCTATGCTAGCTAAACTACCTAAAATTATACTAATAACTATTCCTAATGAGCGTAACTGGGCCCATAACCTAATAAAACAACGTTTTCTTGTAGCACACTGCGAACTCATTTATTGCAAGTAAGGGAAGGAAGTTTGAACACACAACGCTTAGGCTAACCATAGACATTAAAAAAATATTTGATGTTACCAGTTATTTCTAACAGTATTCGAACGTATTTCATATCGTTCTGCAGTCCATTAGTGCGTACTACTAACGCTCCGTATTCCAATATATTTGTTTTAGTTTTATCTATCTATTTGTATAACTTTACATTATCTTGCAAGTCGAGTGTGAACCAGTTTTTTACTATTGAATTGGACTGGATTGTCAATTTTATTGTTTTATTATCGCAATTAAAGTATCAAGTACTTAATAAAATCAATAATTAAAAATAGCCACTAATATGTTTCTGGTAAAACTCAAAGATAATGCAAATATTATTCTGTCTACAAGCAGGATAAAGAGAGATTTAGTCTTAAGAATTCACCGAGCCTACAGTGGTGCATTACTACTTTTGTTTTTTGAAATAAACTACCAGTTGTAACTTAACGGAAAAAAGTGTCCACATTTTTCACAACAAAAATCATTGTTAGATTTCAAGATAATAAATTAAATAAATATCAGAGGACAATGTCACACCAATTGACCTAGTCCCAAACTACGCTCTAGGCCTGTACTATGGCTACTAGACAATGAAATAACTACTCACATAGGTAAATATATATTTAAATACATAGAAAACATCCATGACTCAGGAACAAATGTCCGCCCTTACCAGATTTAGAACCCAGTACCTAAGTTAGATTAGGAAGTAAGTTTTGTTTTCTAAAGTTTATTCGAAAACAAAGGAATACTGGACCCTTGGTGCAGTCTTAAAGTAAATCCATCGAATTTGCACTTGGAAGTTAGCCTCAAAGCGCGGTCTGAGAAACTAATTCTAATTCATAATCCTTCCAGCGTAGTCAAGTTAGTAGCCTTGTGGTTTTAGATTACGATGTAATAGCAACGTACCTAATTTCAAACCCAGCGGTCGCCTTCTACATTTTCTAATGAGAAAACTAACCTATTCAAATAAATATGGTTACTAGTTTAATATGCGTTATTTCGATACAAATTTAACAGAAATAAATTCACCCTCGGGGTTTAGGCATTCGCACAATTCCAAAGCTACAGAGTGTGCTAAAACTATTTCTACCTCTAAAATTTACAACGTGCACAATTTATACCGAGCTGTAATATGGAACACCATTTATATCGACAGCCCGATACATCACGGTGCAACCCGATACTATGGTTTCCAATTATAGCCGTCAGTGGGGTGTCGGGTGAAAATGGATCGTGTACTTAACAGTTTAAGTGTCGATTTTAAATGGCTTCAGGTAAGCGGTTTGGAGTATAGTTTAAAATTGAAGTTTACTCATTTTCGATACAAAAGAATAGATATCGTCCAAAAGGTTATATATACTTATTTTTACTTTTATGAATTGACGGTTGATTTGAGTCGCGTCATGTGACTTTGTTTTTTGAATCTCTGTTAGGTGCGTACATAAACGTGCTAGTTAAAATATACAGGGTGATTAAATTTCACACCGGCTGTCAGTTTTTACATTACTAATCCGTTAAAACTGCTACGTTGTTAGTCTCAAACTTGTAACAGGCTACTTATAAAGTAACATAAATTATGAATTAAAGTTCCCATTAAATGGATGACTAATAAATTAATTTCAACTTGCTCGAATGAAGTCGGTACCAGTAATATAATTCAAATGCTTTCAGAACTAGTGTTTCAAGTTTCAAACAATATGATACACCTTACTATTCAGAGCAATGCTGATACATTGTTTTACTTAGTATGTCCTTGGGCTTCGTTTTATATGCCAGGTGATGGAATTTGTTAACTGTTCTGTTCTTAGGAACTTTTTACAAAGGCAGTTAAAAACAATATTTATTCAGTAAATTGGCCACATTAGGTCTTTTTTACTGTGAATCTTTTATCTGTGACAAGACCATTATTGTGGAGAAAGAGTTACTTTCATAGAGTTACTTTCATACCTACTGAACTGACAGGTTTTGATTTAGTCACCCTGTATATTTCAGGTACTATCGAACCAACGGAACCCTGACCCACCATAGAACCTTGTCAAAGTGATTGACGTTAGGACTGTCATACGAAGCTATACGACAATCGCACGTCAATCATTGTGACAAGGTTCCATGGTGGGTCAGGGTTCCGTTGGTTCGATAGTACATGTTATAAAAAAAGTAAAGGGGTTTTTGGAGGCAAACAATAATAATATATAGTCATACAGGATTATGGTCTAGAGATTACACTACTATCAAGTGGTCCATGTCTCATGCTCGTTTGCCTTCCCATTGCCATAAAAAAAAAGTTAAATTAAGTACATCACTAGATGAAAAGTAATAAACGCGATCCAATTTGTGGCCAAATAAGTCTGATTTCATGTTGGACTCTGTCAAATTTTCAGCGGTAACATACCTAGTGAAATATCACCGGGATCATTAATACCAATTAAAACGATAGCCAATTAAATTGGTTAGGCTCTGCAGGCCTAGTATGGCTGCGTGTATAACGCGTGTCAAACGTGGATAAAGCATCCGTCCCTCTCCTACTAAATTATGTGTCAGAAGGTGACGGATGCCTTATCAAAACTTTGTCATACGATAATCGCAACCATGGTTATGGTGCTCTTTATGACCTGTAAGTGCGAGAGTGACGGATGCTTTATCGATCGCGATAAAGGCGAACGTAATACGGGCCCTGATAATCGGATTTCGGCACTAAATACCTGTTCGATTATTGGGATGGAAACGCTCGGCCAAAACTAGGTAGGATCACTTGACATCGAATTAAGAGGTACCTATAGTTTTGATGCAAGTGCTAAATCAAATTTTATGCGATTCCCGATAAGACTGGACTAGTGAAAATAACAGTTTTACACGTGTATAAAACGACGATTTTTTATACATTTGCGAAAAAAAAAGAAAAAAAAAGAGATAATTTTACTTTAAATCTTAATCTGATTAAATTTCAAAGTGCCATTTGAACGGTTAAGGAAGTGGTTAAACATAAAAAATATTTAGTTTTTTTTTTGGCATAGAGAAGGCAAACGAGCACACAGGCCACCTGATGATAAGTGGAAACTGTGACCCATAGACATTCGCATTCACAAGACTGCAAGCCTAAGACTGCAAATGCGTTGCCAACCCGAGGACTAAGATGGAATGCCTCTACGCTAGTCATTACACCGGCTGTCTTATCTCCAAACCGGAACACAAAAATGCAAACACTGCTGTTTGGCGGTAGGTTAATGGATAAGATGGTGGTAGCGATCCGGACGGACTCTGCACAAGGTCCTACCACCCGCGTTTGACGCATGGCTTGGAAAAAGAGTAAATAAAAAATAAATAAAAGTAAAAAACTCTAGTGCGAAAAATCCAACATTCCGCACGATATGCAGCTACAAAAAATAAAACCCTATAAATTGTGTTTTTATTTTTGGATAATTATTTAGGCGTTTATTCTGAATCACTTTCGTGGTCACATTTTTGTAGAAGTGGCTGCAGATTTCAATTTCGTTTCTGGATAGGTATCTAAGTTTACCGAACATCTAACAAATATCCACAAACGGCATATAAATTTACGCCCAATTCTTTAAAAATATGTCCACAAAATAAGGCGGTTGAAACGCGCGAATAGTGACCCTTTTACAACAAAAAACAGCCTTTGATTTCAGGACAATACTTAAGTTTAACGAGCTGTAGGTAGGCCTCCAACAAGATGGAGTGACGACCTCGTAAGGATCGCGGGACCGCGGTGGATGCGAAAAGCACAAGACCGGTCTGAGTGGAAAGCCTTGGGGGAGGCCTATGTCCAGCAGTGGACGTCTTTCGGCTGACATGATGATGATGATGATGACTTAAGTTTATTAGAAATTACAATAATAATTTTGAGGGCGCCACTGGATTCCGCGTAGTCTTAAAGGTGAAATGTAACAAACTAATATCAAAAAACAATTGAATAATTCTGACATCATAAATCTTTGAACACAACCTTAATATTTCTTACATTACGGTCAATTTGAAGTGAAATAAATAAACGAATCGCCCGACCCCTCTGATCTTGACAGACAGACGGGCGTTTTTGATACATTTTCGTTTATACGGCTATTGTTTTTGGTAGCCCGCAGGATTATAAGGGACCAAAAGGGTTGTTACTGTGTTTTTTGGGGGTTTAAGGATATTTTCAGCTATTGATTTGGAGATGTCCTCCAACACAAGAAAAAGGTGTCAGGATATTTTGATGCGAGGAAAAACGGTTTAAATTGAATGTACCAACCAAATATCAAACATAAAATACATAGTAATAATAATAATATTTTTTTAGTGTTTCAGTTTTTTCCTAAAGAGATGGCAAACGATCGTAAAAATTACTTGACGGTAAGTGGAAATTGAAACGAATAAAATTGCATTCTCGAGACGAAAAAAAACGGGACCCTATTATAGGTACCCATTTTGTGTTGAACCGGTTACCCATTACGGTTTAAGAGATACAAACATTTTAATGATAGGACAAACGGACGGACGGATAGTGCAACAATAACTGCAACCGCTAGGTCTCATTGAGAACACTATAATAGTAGATTGTTCAACAAGGGACTAAAACAAGCCATAATGACTCGAGATATTTAGCCACGCGAGCGAGCTTGCGAGCGAGGGTGGCTGTAGTTCGAGTGTCATTATGGTTGTTTAGTCTCGCGTTAAACACTCTACTTTTCACTTTAAATGCGAGGAAAAAAACGACGTTCTAAACAAAATTACAACATTTATTATAAAAAAGTTTCTAACAATTAAAACTAACAATTTTATTGGACCACGAATAATAAAAGAGTTCGGCCTTAATATGATTAAATAGATTCATATTCGAAGTAATTAATCGTGTTTCACGAAATTAAATCCTTTTTTTTATATATTTGCACAGTTGTCATTTTGAGGTTATTTCGACACCCAAAAATATGGTCCATACACAATCACTGAAAATGGCGATAATCCTCCATTCACAAACACCGTGATTGGTTGTTTAGGGGTTTCCAAAGTAAATTAAAAAAAAAATACTTTAATGCCTAGAGACTAATAAGGAGCTTTAGTCCCGATTCGCAGAGATTTAAGTAGCATTTTAAGAGCATGAGAAGTGAAAAGGTTATTTTTAATAATCTCTTACATCTTATAATAGTGTAATAATATTTTTCAACACTGACTAAAACCCTTTACATCATAAAATCTGAACTAGCCCTTTCAAAGTTAACTACCAAGTTAAAGATTAGAGCTCCATTTACGACCGGCGGCTAGTTAACTTGTCCGTTAGCGGTAGCCGAGGGTTAATTATGGCAGCAATTGATACGGTTACCCTATTATATGTGGTAATTGGATTAATTTATTACAGGTTACATTTTATAAGTACAAATGTTAAAATGTTATTTCCTTTAATATTGCTTTAAAAAGTAACACAAGACGGTGTACCGCTTTACTCGACTACCTAAGGAGAAGGGTATTGTGTTTATCAGCCTATATGTATGTATGTTTGTTCCTTTTGTGAACACGTGTTCCGATTTTTATGATTTTTATGTCAATCGTTTTGTCATAATCTCATGAGTGTTACTAAAGATATTAAAGTAATCAAAGTTCAATAAAAATAAAAGTCAACGAACCGAGTGGGATATCATTGAATAGGTATATAAAAATAATCATATTTTTTTTCCCTTTATTCCCTTTATTATTTTTCATTTTATTAAGCAAAACTTGGGTTTATTAAAGGATGCTTTTTATGTTAAGTTTTTCTACCTACGTTGATGACATCATTTAACTTACCTTTGAAATAACTTAGATTGTTACGACGGTTAATATAAGTTTATTCTATAAATTAGTTTTATGTTTTGCTCCTGATCTTTATATTTTCCAAGGAAGCTCTAAATGGTTACGATTTATTTTTAAATCCTTACACGTCCTAAATACCGTCAACTAATTTTATAAAAGTCGTAAGTCGCTCGTAGTTAATGTTTGAAAATAAACTTTATTTTGTTAAACGTAACGTTATTTTCAAGTCACGTTGTCGTAGAAAACGAGTGAGAAAATGGCAAGTTGATCTTAAAGAGTTTAATATCTACTTCAAGTCAAGACAGCTCTTCTCAAAATGTGCTCTGTGAATGCCTGGGGTTCCGTGCGTTGGTGAGATCTTCGTCAAAGCATCAACCTTAAGAATGTTAGTTTGTGTAAAACTTTCGCGATATCCACATGTTAAGAGTCCACGGAATGAAACATGCCTAGACACTTCTTTTAATGAGATTTTAATCTCAAGATATGTTTTTCGGAATGAACTAAATTAAGTATTAAGTATTACAATTGTATAATATTATAAGCTGTATTTAAAAAACGACTGACTGATGGGTTCCTTGCGGCGTTTCTTCTCAGCAGTGGTCTCTTGCTAATCGCCGGTAGATTTTTGACGTGTAAAAGTGCCCGTGCGGCCTACTTACTGAATAAACATCTTTTATCTTTGTCTATTACTATTAGTTAACCTTTAGTTACTGATATAAAGCTTTATATAACTTTTTCACAAAATTCGTACGACATTACATGATTCCTAACTTTCAAATTAAGATATCACAAAAAGTTACTAAGCTATCAAAACATGTTCTTTTGTACAACTTTTACATAATTATTCCTTCAAATAATATTTTAATATTATTTTACTGTTGTTTAACTTTGAGGCGACTTCATGTTTACTTAACACGCTACAATGTTTTAAGAAGTATATATTTTCGATTTACATTACTACTATAAAACAAGATGTTTCTTAAGTGCTACGTAAAATATTTAGTGTTTTAAAAGGGTTCGCAAAAAGAGTTTGAGAACCGCTGGCTTAGTTTGTATAGCTGCTCTTTACGAGCTGTCGGGGAACCATTTGTCGTGTAAACAAGCTCTAAGTTTCGTTATTACTAGTACCTTGTACTTATAGTTCGTTCGTTCAAAATAGTGTGTGTTACAACCCTTTGAAGTCACCGAAACATCTTTGTGCGCGGCTTTTTTGTACAGTTGCAGTAAATAATCCTTTCCCTTCCTTTTTTGACGGGTAATTTCGTATTTATCTGTTAAGATTTTGAAATAGAAATCATTGGGTTGGGCCACGCAGTTGTGCCTAAAGAAAAACCCGGCTGGATCTAGCTACAGTCGAACAGGCTGCTATTAGGGTGACACATTTAAACGTCGATGACCGTCACGTTTCTTTTACAAATCGGGGACTACTTGATACGCGCACGTCTGGAGGCGCCTTTGAGTGAAGCTAGAAGTTTATTCCAGTGGTTGGTTAAGTAGGTTTCATATTTAGAATGATGTTGGTAGGACCTTCCAAATCCTACAGCCATCTTGACAATCAGTGAAATATTAGCATAGGCAACGCATTCGAGTCTTGGAAATGCAGTCTTAAGATTGTGGTCTTGCAAATTAATAGGAGGCATTTACCATCAGCTTCAGCAATCGTTTGTCTTCTCTTTGGCTTAAAAAAGATATCTTTAGGATTTTTTTTGAGGAGCATGTATTAATGAAGTATTTTTCTAGGGTAAGACTTGAGAATAGTCTCAACATAATAAAATGAAAATCCGGATGCTCTATAACTCTTACAATTGAATTTATATTCACATAAAAGGACCAAAATAATTTGTATGTCCAAATTTAGATTTTTTGAATAGATCATAAGCAAGTTTGTACCTTAAGCTTTATATATGAAGCATTTGCAGTCTTTAGATTGTAGCCTTGAGAAGTAAAAAAACTATGGGTCACAAACCCCACTTAACATAAGGTGGCCTTCGTGCTTGTTTGTCTTAAATATGCCATAAAAAAACTAGCGAATATTTTACGTAGATTAAACTAATTACTTAAAAAAAAAGACATAATTAAATTTTACTTACACTTTCTGCAGCATCAGACAACGTGTAACAAAATTTAAATTAACTGCTATTATTATCACAAAAAATTTTAGTGTATTTTCTAACTTAATAGATTTAGTAACTCGCTCAAATACTTGTTCAATCTAAACTCGCCTCACGCATCCCAAAGGACTTTCCTCGTAGAATACCAAACAGGCTAATGCCTGGATCTTTTCAGCACCTTACAGCATTGACAGGTTGTAGTGTTATGCAGTAAGGGTGGGATAATGCCCAGTCTGGACCAGTTTTAGGGTTAAACGACCACGATTACTAAATGTGTGGAAAATTGAGGTTATTTGAGAGAGCATTTAGTACCTATATGTAAGATATCAGGCCTTTTTGTAGAAAACAGAAGGGACAGAGCTATAGCAGTTAAACAGCTCTGTTACTTTCTCTCATTTTAAAGTGCCTTTGTATGTCATGGTAACCCCCCAGCAGCAGGCCTGGTAGCGTTCATCGCGTGATAAAAATATCGATAAAGCATCCGTCACTCTCGTACTTTTATACGTGTCAGAAAAAGACGGATGTTTTATCGACATTTTGTCAGGCGATAAACGTAGCCATCTAGCCCGCAGGCCTGGGATTTATTATTTATTTATTTTAGCTTATTGTTAGCTAAGAGTGAGTCAACCGATTATCTTGTATATTTCTTAAACATCCTAAAATTATTTATGGGTACCTATTATTTTATCTTCAACGAACGTATTGTTACGCAAAAGGCATTTTTCGCATTTTTTTAACTTATCTAACCAACGTAATAAAATATTAAAGATAACCTGAAAACATCATAATTTAGCAGAAAATAGCAACCGTTGAAAATAAATTGATAAAATGATGGGGTTACCCTTATTTTCCATTTTCTAAAGGGTTTATTGCAATTACTATAAAAATACTCAACTTATTATTCAATTAAAAACAATCAAAATCTCACGGTCTCAAAACCACAAGAATCAAAACAAACCTCCGCCATATCTAAATCATACAAGCCCAGAAACCCATTTTCATCGGTAGCAAACAATACAATATGGCACTCTGAGAGGCAGATCAATCATTCGAGCCGTTCATTCCATTCGTTCATTCTTTCGTTCATTCGTTCTCGAGCTTTGTTTCAAAGCAATATGACGTTGATTTTATTGGATTCAATGTTGGAAAGGATTCGGGAGTTGGGAGTTTTATTGGTGTGTAAGTGTTTGCTAATGTGAATTAGAGAAGAGGTTTGATAATAAAACCGGTCAAGTGCGAGTCGGATTCGCGTACCGAGGGTTCCGTAACGCGGCCAAATATTGTAAGGAATAAATTTTAACAAATAAAAATTAAGGAAAGTTAACTAATAAATATAACTTGAGCTTAAATAACCGATAGAGCGAGCTCAAATCATGCTTGACCGGTTTTTCAGTCTATGCCTTTTTATTTTAGGGTTTTTATAATAATTTACGCTTATATGTTTTATTACAACAAAAAATTACTTCAGTAATATAGTTTTTTTGTCAGTCCCTTTATTTTAAAACTTTATTATGTTTATATTTGATAGGAAATCTGCTGTAATCAATCGGCTATCTCTTACGTTTCAAACCATACAGCTAGACGGACGGATACACGGATTAGTAATAGTGAAACGATATAGGAAGATATGTATTATTCTGTTAATTTCTTTTAGGGATGCCCGATGTAGCTCATTTGTAGCATAAAAGGCCACGTTTGAAGTAACTTTAATAATTAACATAATTCTGTATATCAAGACAATGTTAACTAACTTTTTTATTTTGTTTCAGGTAAAACAAACAAATCACTCAACACTCTTGGATGGTAATTTGACTTATTTTTTTTGTGCATGGTTTCCCATAACTTAACCACCCTGTATAACGGTCCAGAAAAAAAAAACAGTGGGCAATGTCACACAAATCGACCTAGTCCCAAACTAAGCTCAAAGCTTGTACTACGGGTACTAGACAACAATGAAGTTACTTATATAGAGAAATACATACTTAAATACATAGAAAACATCCAAGAAACAGGAACAAATATTCACGCTCATCAAACCGCATCAGGACCGCTGGCTTCCTAGGCAGGGTCACTACCAACTAGGCCAACGCGTGGTCTAGATAATACTTGTAGTTTTAACATTACTATATATTAATTACAATAGGAGTTATTAACGTTTTAATGATACAGGCATAGAACACTACCCTGTGGTACACCTTTAGTATTCTTAACTTATAAACTAATCAACATATTGGAAAGTAAAAATACAATCATATTTAAAAAAATAGTTATTCGAGTAGGTAATATCTTTTCCCCGTGACTCTGCATTTATGTACCTATACGCGATACCGATCTTTTACAATAAGCAAGTAATGCTTTATTTCATAACAAAAGGTGAGAAATAAGATTAAGTAACAGATACTCGTGCTAAAGCTTAGAGGCGTTCTATTTTAATCGGTAAAACGATATTGTTTTGACTAGAACTCGGCCGCCATTACTGTCAAGTAAATAAGAGCTATTATAACGTTGATAAACACGGTAGCATGTAAAAAACAATAAGTTTTTGCCGGTAAGAATAAAGCCCCAGGGTTTGCGACGGTAACGTTTTTGCAGTAGGTACTGAATTGCAAAATTTGTGTGCTCGTTTGTCTTACGCTTTCCTATAAAAAAGGTTATAATTTTATCTAATGCTAAAAAAATATCTTAGATATTCCACGTAAACAGGCTACGAAGCAAGCGGTCCTGAGTTCGATTTCCAGCATGTATGTTTTTCTTGAGTATTGGATGTTTTCTATGTATTTAAGTATGTATCTATCTATATATGTGAACGGCAAACCTGACTGACTTATATATCAACGCACAGCAGAAACTACTGTACCTAGAAACTTGAAATTTGGTACAGGGGTTTCTTTTATGATGTAAAAGAGCACTAAGAAAGGATTTTTGGAAATTCACCCCCTAAGGGGTTAAAATAGGAGAGTAGCAGGAAACTAATTCTACGCGTACGAAGTCGCAGGCGTCCTCTAGTTTGTCTATCGTTGTCTAGTACCCGTAGTACGTAGTCGGCCTTGAGCTTAGTTCGGGTCTTGATCAATTCGTGTGAAATTAATCATCCCCTGATATTGATTTATAATTTATTTATTAATGAAAAAACTGCTGAGATTATAAAGCTAGTACTTACTGGTTCTTATGCCAAGACTCGTTTTTGCCGGGCAGTATAAATTTCGGCGACGAGGAAGTTAAGTCACAGATAAAAAAAGATAGGAGAAGATACGCGTGCGAGGCAGATTAGGTTTGGACACCAGCCAGCTAAAACTACTATAGTATTCTGGACAACTTGTTTTATTAAACTTCTTAAATTCTTAAGGAGATACTAAAAACTCTACTGTGAATAATTTTAAACCTTAGTTAAGTGGAAAATCAAACGTATATTTAAACTAGAGGATGCCTTCGAATTCATTTTTAGCTACTCCCACTATTTCTATGTGTTTGAAGACGATTTGCCAAAAATAACTAATAATCCTTAAAAAAATTCAATGCTAGGCTTAGTGGTTAGAATTAGTTATTCGGCTATCCTATGCCGCGGGGGAAGGTCGACGTTATTCCTTTGGGAACTTTTATATTTTCCGGGATGAAAAGAAGCATATTATGTGTTAATTTAGGATATAAGCTATGTTAATTCTAAATTTCATGCGCACCCATCCAGCACGCACACAAACTTTAACATTTATAATTATTACAGTGGGATAGAAAATAGAACCTATAAGGGTAAAGATTTCATGATTTAAATCTTTAAAAAAATAAGTTTGATTATTTCGTACCTGTTCTTTCTATTTTCAATTATGCAGTCAAATTCGATGGCGATAATGTTTTTATAACTAATAATTCCCAGGCTGGAACTAAAATAGGTTATTACGAATCAAGCTTTAGTATCAAACAACCGGTAAACAGTTAGTTAATCATAGGTTTACGGCTCCGTAGTAATGGCGTGGAATTATGAAATTCGTATTGAAAGTGTTTAATTTACGTTTTGACAATATGGTTATTGAGAATATACAACCGGTAACCCTACCTAATCGTACGGTTACCAATAAGAAAGATACAACGTAAGTCTACCTAGGCGGAAACTGGAAGTGTGAATAATTATGAAAAAAAAAACTTCATGCCAATTTATTTACTTATTTATTTTTCATACCTTCACAGTTTGGAATAAGGTATAATTTAATTGCCTTAAATGTTATGTAATGCAGTTATTTCTATGCGTTACGTTACATTTTCACAATATTGTTAGGACGCAATGGTGATGATACTTTTTTTTTTTGTGTTTAATCTTCAGTTTTTAAAAACTGATAAAAAGACATTTTCTGTAAAAAATACTATCAATCTTTAAAAATAAGGTGTAATTAAAATGCACATTACCCTGCCGTATTAGTAGCAGCTAGTCGTCTATTAATTAACTAAATTAACTCTACGCTTTGTAAACTTTCAGTTTCAACTCTTCCAAACACACGCTAGTTAGTAATTTCAGCAGATATAATTACTGCAAACTTTAACATCTGAAAATCAGTGAAACACTTCAACAGTCTGTTATACTTCAATTGAGCAAATTCAAGCGAAGTATTTTTAGAGACTTTTGTATTTTCCAGCGAACGAACAACGCGGCACTTTATCGAGTTAAATCAAGTTAAAGCTAGACACCTAACAGTGCTATGTCTGACTCCATTTTAAGACTTATAAAAGCGTATAAGACTTACATTTATAGTTTTTTAAATACCGAGAGCGGTTGTATTTCCCATGATATTTTTACGCGCCTTATTGTGTCGGCCATTTTGAATAGCATTTTTGCAAGATGGCGCTATTAGCAGTATCTACTACATTAAACAATTTTGATAAAGACTTAATAATTAGTTTAGTCGCGTAGTTTTTATCTTAACTATTAAATTCGACATTAATACAATTAAATATTAAAACTAAACGACGTTAGTTACATAGTTTTGTGTGGAAATTCTTGCAGAAAACGCCTTGAAAAATGCCTTGGAAATAATGTTTTAATGACATTTTAATAAAAACATTTTCCTTTGTCAATTTATTACGTAATATTGCTAACTAAGTATAGCTTTTTTCTGCGACTTCGTCCACAATAACTCCCTAATTGTTCACCTCTTGCGAATTTATGTTTCATTAGTACGACAATAATAAATCTAACTCCGTTTCTTTTTTGCGTAATTGACTGACTAACTATGCGTATGAATATAAGTATTAACAGTTTTTTTGACAGCAAATATCAAAGTCAATTATATTTATAATACCCTCAACGCATTAAACAATGAACAAATTAACCAAACAGATTAAACAATTTAAAATGGACATCACACAAAACGTATAGGCACTATACCAAGCGTAAATTTGTCCCTCACACATGGTCGGTTTTTCACAAATACCTACCCATGAAAGCCGTTAATCTCATTTGAGACCGTATTAACTAAATTAGTGATTCCTTCGGGTCCTTTAGACCCTCGGAGTTAGATGGCCAATGTGAGGTTCTCGGTAATGAAAATGATTATTCAGTACGTTGGATACATTCAGGTACTTTAGTAATTTGTGGAGTTTTAGGAGTAATTGGGATTTGAAATTCTGACGGTCAGTGACCTTGAACTCAAGGTAAAGTGATCAAACATGTAAAAAGATAAAACATGGTTATTCAGTAAATTATACGTCAAAAATCTAACAGCGCTTCCCAACAGGAAAACACCGTCACAACAGTAAATTTTAATTATTTTGTTATTTTGTTTCTTTGTTTGTGTAACAGAAACGTATTTTTTTTAGCTGTCCAAACTCAACCTGTTGGGAGAAATTGACCTCCAAAGTACCGAAAAGTGACTAAAC
This sequence comes from Acleris sparsana, assembly GCA_923062465.1. Taxonomy (NCBI): domain Eukaryota; kingdom Metazoa; phylum Arthropoda; class Insecta; order Lepidoptera; family Tortricidae; genus Acleris; species Acleris sparsana. The sequence goes on from OV281307.1 coordinate 2,065,004, forward strand.
CCTCTTAACTTCTATAGAGATTTCTTTTTTTTTAATTGCTAGGTTCTTACTGGTTTGATTATTATGTTTAAGAACATGAAAAAATAATGAGCACGTGTTTTGTTAAATATTTCCCGTCAAAGTTATATACGTCACATCGAAGATACACTTGAAAAAAAAAAAGTGTTTTAGCCGATATAAGAAAACACGCGCTCAGTATTTTTTCATGTTCTTATAAATAATACTCGAACCAGTAAGAAAGCAGCAATTAAAAAAAAAAGAAATCTCTATAGAAGTTAAGAGGGTTTAGTCACTTTTCAGTACTTTGGAGGTCAATTTCTCCCAACAGGTTGAGTTAAGGCAGCTAAAAAAAATACGTTTCTGTTATTTTAGACTACTCTCTAACATAATTATATCGAAATCAACAAAATCGGAGCCGGACAGTTGGGTACCTTTCCCTGTAAGTTGAAAGATGGCAAAGTAAGCCTAGATGATATTAAATGCGTAGGAAGCTAGCGAGAATCTAATTGAGTATTTTGTTCCTGAGCTTTGGATATTTTGTAAAAAAAAAACGAATAATTAAAATCCATATTTTGTTAGTAAAAATTAAACTTATGCCCAATACTAGAAGTTTTCACACCACAACATGTAATTAAATAATATATTAACATCGTCCTTATTTATTTTAACTATTTTAATGTTTAGGTACGTTAATAAAAATGTATATAATAATTTAAGTATTTAGTTCCCTATACAGTATGTGTCTTCCACGCGAGCATAAATTTTAACAAACTATAGTTTTAAGTACTGTTTAAAGTTTTCATGAGCAGCAATGTAATGCAAACTTTCATTTGACACTTCTAATAAGCGGACTAATTTATGTTAATTTATTTTTTTATGTCTCCCTTATTCAGCGGCCGTCCTTGTTAACTTGTTACTGATACATTGCGTGGCGAAAATTTTTTTTTTTATTATTTGGAAATTATGTTCATTAGGGCTTATACTATATAACACACAGAGTATAAGTATGTTTATCATTGCCTCGTCCCCATACTATAAGTCTACAGCAGAGACAAGATCAATTTGTTTCAGATTGTCCCCTAATATTTCTGATTATGGTATAAAATAATCAATAAAAACAAAAACTGACATTTTACAAAAAAAACCCTATAAAACCTTCTCCCAATAGACTTAACGTTTCATTTTCACTATTACCGTTAGTTTATCAAAATATTACCTCCCATCTTAAATTGCCAACTTCTATCCATTATCCGCAGGTGGTTATCATGGCCCTTAAATTTATGGCCTTAAGGGTTAATATCGTTTGTCGGTTCGGAGGAGAAAGGGCTAAATTGGTAGAAAACTTCGTATATTACGTCATTATACGTTATATGAGTTTGATTTATTGTTGTCGAGTGACGTGAGGAGGTAAGGAACTTGTTCGGATAAGTGGCTGTATACCACATAGCTATAGAGCTTTTATTCCACCTTTGTCTAAAATTATACCTCTATTGATACCATTACGAAATCTTAAGCCGCCAAATTTCAGTAAAAAAAGGATAGAGCTATTTGGAGTGACATAAAAGAAGGAAAAATAATGTGGTTTTAAATTGCATCTGAGTCAGTTTTGATTTCTAGCTATATAACTCCGCTTTTTGATTCTGATTTTGTTGTGAAAATAAGGTATTATTAGAACTGGAACGTGCATGCAACTGCAGCATAGAGCCATTCCATCTTAGTCCTCAATGTTTTTGGGTCTCGTACTAACCATCAGGTGGCCTGAGTGTTTGCGCGTCTTCTTGCGTTCCTTCACATTGCCATAAAAAAAAACCGGCCAACTGCAAGTCGGACTCGCGCACGAACGGTTCCGTACTATTATCTATACAACATTAGCGGAAAAACTCATTTTAATTAAATATTTTTTTATAGTGAATATAGAAATAAATATTCTGTGAACATTTAGTTATTAATATAAGCAAAAAACGGCAAAAAATACACGTTTTTTGTATGGGAGCCTCCTTAAATATTTTTGTTGTTATACCGCAACAGAAATACATCTTCTGTGAAATTTTCAACTGTCTAGGTATCACGGTTCATGAGATACAGCCTGGTGACAGACAGACGGACAGCGGAATCTTAATAATGGGAACCCGTTTTTACCCTTTAGGTACGGAAACCTAAAAAAGGGTTTTCGCAGTTTATAATAAAACCTTAGTAATGCTTTAGTATTATTATATATACTGTTATTTCTGTCCGTCGGTTCTAACTTTGAAGACCTATATGATTAATAATTGTAATGTTGTATTCGAACCGTTACATAGCAATGGTATAACTGGTTGGAATTTTCATAAAATGGCACTATTAGTGTTGGATCAAAACAGCATCAACTGAAAATACCTACAACTGCATTTTAAAATCTTTAATACAGTTCTACGAACCTAAAACAAAACTAGCAAGTTTTTCAAGTTGATGCTGTTCTGATCTTACTGTGCGAATATTGTTGTCAGGCTAGTACAGTCAGCGTTATATGTATGTAGCTGCGCCATCTAGTACTTTGTCACTTCTCTCCACAAAAATCTCTCAGTGACGTTTAAGCGACAAGGTACGACATTATCTTCTAATCAAAAATAACTACCTACCTCAATTCTATGCTATTCTATACAAATATCTGCCATTACCTGGATTTGAACCAAAGCCCGCTAGCTTCCCTCCAAATCTTCCTTTCTTCCAAGCTTCTCTACATCCTCTCAAACCTTTTACATGTAATACGAAGGATATAGGAAAATTAATCGCACAACCTTTCAAATAGTTAAACCGAGGTTCAACCGAACCCCGCCCGGTTAAGTAGATAGTTAAACGAAGTCGGCCATTATCCTTAACTGGAACTTCCTAGAGCGAACTAGTTTGAACCAGTTACTTTAGAACAGTTGAACTTTATTCCGTTAATCTAACTCTAGGAACTGCGGTTGAGTGAAATATTAACTTTTATACATAATTTAAGACAAGCGTCGGTTTTGTTTTCGTCTTAATATTGTTACATAGTTTACACTAATATTATAAAGGGGAAAGATTTTATTTCAAAAAATCTTGCACCATTATAACGCGTCATTATCCGTAAGTAACATAGGTAGGCTTTGTTTCATTTTCCCGCCCGGACACAATAACTTAATTGGCTCGAATAGTTTTTATCGAACCAGTTAAGAACAATTCAGATCAAACTAGCTTTATATTTTAACCGAATCCAAATCGGTTAATCTTTTTGGGAACTACGATGCAACAGAAATATATAAGCATCTTGGGTGGTAGGACCTTGTGCAGGGTCCGTCCGGATCGCTACCACCATCTTATCCATTAACCTACCGCCAAACAGCAGTGTTCGCATTGTTGTTCCGGTTTGGGGATAAGACAGCCTGTGTAATGACTAGCATAGAGGCATTCCATCTTAGTCCTCAGGGTTGGCAACGCATTTGCAGTCTTAGGCTTGCAGTCTTGTGAATGCGAATGTCTATGGGTCACAGTTTCCACTTACCATCAGGTGGCCTGTGTGCTCGTTTGACTTTTATATGCCATAATATATATATATATACATATCATGTCAGCCGAAAGACGTCCACATATATATATATATATATATATATATATATATATATATATATATATATATATAAATGACGTTAAACTTATAGTACCTATACCTTTACCTTTACCTTTACCTTTTGAATATGGTTAATTTTAATTTCAGTATATTTTTTTAGAAGGTACAATTAATTTCAAAATCACCGTTACCAAAACATTTAGCAACGTAATATCGAATTGATTCCAAAAAAACCTAAGGGGATCTATTAATATCGTAAGGTGCCTATTATAATATTCAGCGTTCAGAATCTTCATCCTAATTCCTCATTAGGTGGGCAATGTGCTCTTTTGCCTTTATCACCCATTAAAAACTGGGCAAGAGCTTGTCGGACCATGCTCAGTGTAGGTTCTGAGGACTTTATTAAAACTGAATGAGACCTCGCGTCAGACTTAACTTTGCCATTATAAAACTGTTATCCCCATACATCGACATAGGTCACGGTCAGTTTACCAACACCGCAAATATTTTTTCTACGCCAATAAATTAAAGGAGTTGAGTAAGCACTGCGGCTATGAAGGTGATCTCTTAGAACGCCAATTACGTGACAGATTTGCCACGGGTTTGAACCACGACATACTGGAAATAGATCTAAAACAAAAGTGGCCAGACCTTCAAGAACTAACAAATGATGGCAAAACTATAGAAATCACATTCGATCAAATCTTTGCAGTAGCTTTATCAAGAGAACTGGCCGAAAATGATAACCCGCTCAACGTGGAGCAAGAACCGACGACACTATCAGTGCAACGCATTCAAACGAAAGATCAATTTAGAAATGACACGAAAAAACGACAGCTTTCAAAATCCCATCCTCGTCGCCACTTGATATAAATAATAAAATGTTGAATTGTGAATTTAATTACGTTTTATCATTTATATCAAGTGGCGACGAGGATTAAAAACTGAATGCCGAAAATGAACGCGGAGCAGTTCAAACAGTTCATGGAGGCTCATATGAGCCAACAACAGCAAATATCAGATCTCTTACGACTCGCACTAGCGGCGCAAACAGCAGCAGCCCAAACCAGTTCAACGCCAACGGCTACAACATCGAAGCATAACATTGACGAACGATGCAAAAAAATCAATAATTTTGTACATGAAAAATTTAACCCGAAAACGTCCACGGTTGAAAATTTCATTGAATATTTTGAACAAAAGTGCTCCATCTATGGCAGTGAGTATCAACTAATGAAAAAAGATTTACTCATAACATGTTTACCACCAGAAATATTTCATCAAATCAAAATAGCCTTTAAAAACACTTTGGAAAACACAACCTACGACGAAATTAAAGAGAAATTATACAGCCTTTACCACAAAAAAACAACACGTTTTAAAGCATTAGTGGAGTTTTGGAACTGTATTCGAAAAGAACATGAAACAATGGAAACGTACGCCAATAAATTAAAGGAGTTGAGTAAGCACTGCGGCTATGAAGGTGATCTCTTAGAACGCCAATTACGTGACAGATTTGCCACGGGTTTGAACCACGACATACTGGAAATAGATCTAAAACAAAAGTGGCCAGACCTTCAAGAACTAACAAATGATGGCAAAACTATAGAAATCACATTCGATCAAATCTTTGCAGTAGCTTTATCAAGAGAACTGGCCGAAAATGATAACCCGCTCAACGTGGAGCAAGAACCGACGACACTATCAGTGCAACGCATTCAAACGAAAGATCAATTATTTATTTATTATTATTATTATTATTATTATAAACATTTAAATAGTTTGTAACTCAAGAACCAATGAAGTCTACTTTGTCGTGATAATTTTCCTATTAAGTTCATTATATGTGCTTTCATTTAAGATATTTATTAGATTTTTTGTACTTGTAGGGGGGGGACACTTGACTCTTTCATAAACGGATTGCTTCATCGAAAATTTGTTATCATTAACCCGCAATATTTTTGAAAGACCTCTCCAACGACATCAAACACTGTGGGATAGACGAGAAAAAAATACATCCCCACGTTACGTGTACGTTACGGGACACTAAAAAATAAATATTTTTAAGATTTTAGTATACTTAACACTTTGTTGGCGTGACTAATATTGTATATTCATGCCAACAGCTGCGGACGGACGGACGGACGTACGTGGTGTAGCTATAAGGGTTCTTGTTTGACTACGGAACCCTAAAAAGTATATAATATTATTCCTTATATGAAAAGGCACAAGTGCCATAAGTGGCAAAGTGATTGTGTGAGGAGGCATCTGTAATGTACGTAAGATCGGCTAAGAACTCTCTTATGCAGTTTACAAGTGGCCACCGAGTCTAGCCGAGGATCCCGGCGGCACCATGGGTTCGCGTTTGTTTAATATTTAGTGGGATTTTTATTTTTATACTACTAGTATTTTAACCAGTTAAAAAAAGTAATACTATGTCTATTAATTATGTTCTATTCAGATGCTTATAACTTTTAGTGGTGGTTTGGACCTTAAGCAGGGTCCGTCCGGATTGCTACCACCATCTTATCCATTAATCTACCGCCAAACAGCAGTGTTTGCATTGTTGTGTTTCGGTTTGGGGATAAGACAGCCGGTGTAATGACTAGCATAGAGGCATTCCATCTTGGTCCTCAGGGTTGGCAACGCATTTGCAGTCTTAGGCTTGCAGTCTTGTGAATGCGAATGTCTATGGGTCACAGCTTCCACTTATCATCAGATGGCCTGTGTAAAAAAAATGTTAAATCCCTATAAAATAAAACAATACTTATCATGACTAAATTTATTCTTTCCTTTCAAATAAAGTTGTGGCAGTGGTGGGACATGTTGATGGCGACAGGCGTCAAAGTGAATCGATGATCTGGAGTAAATCAAAAATGACGGTGGATGCGGGTAGCATGTGGTCTGTGGTGAAAACTTATTTTTATTATAAATGCGAAAGCTTGTGTCTCCATCTTTTTTATGCTTGACATAAAAACTTTACTTTACTTTACTTTACTTCTTCACTAACCTAAAACGAAAAAATGAATAAGTCTATACAGCATTAACATAACCTCTCAGAATTTAGTTATTAACATCCGATTTTAACTTGTATAATACATTACATAATAATAATACACATAATAATAATAACTTCTAACTATTTTAAGCAATCGTTATTCATTTATAAACGATTAAAAACATAATAAATACTGCTTACCTGATGTGACGAGCGACTTTTTATACACCTTTTCACAATTTAAGCAAACACTATGCAAACGCGAACTAATTAAATCAGCTGGCAAAACAAGATGGCGGACAAACTGTCAAGCTAAATGAGTGCGTTTCGTTAGGTGAAAATGTTTGCATCATTTTTAATATTTTTTGTTAATCCCGAAAATCTCGGGATATGTAAAATTTAATCCCGAAAATTTAGGGACTAAAATACGCACGGGATCCCGACTCTCGGGATCCCGGGACCAAATTCCCTAGTTGGTTGTTACTCCTTCACGCTGCAACAATGGGGTCAAATAACGATAATCGAAATCTACGCTGGCGAAGTCGCGGGCAGAAGTAAGTATAGGTACAATACAATGCATAATATAAGATAGTAAAACAAGACAGAATAACTAAAATAAAGTACTCTTAACATGTCTTAGCCCTTAATAACATAAAAATTTCAATCACCATGCAAAAAGTTAAGCCCATTTAACGGTAAATTTACTAATCAAGTGAGGGTAAACCATCTTAATCCTCAGGGTTTGCATCGCATTTAGAGTCTCAGGATTGCAGTTTTGAGATTGCTATCTTGACTATCTCAGATCCCATTAACCATACTCGTTTACCTTCTCCGTGCTATAAAAAAAACTAACCGTACCAACTTACTTTTAATACACGCAACATTCTCTCCCAGTTTTCCCCTAGCTCTCACCCGATTCTCACTTAGTACGTAGTAACGCTTCGGATATTGGTTTATGCAAATCACAGGCGTCGACGGGAAAATCGACTAGCTTTTACCTTACGACCTTTTTACGTGGATCGCTTTGTAATTTTTTGGGGTTCCGTCGGGATCAGGTTTTGAAAGTGATTGGTACACGTCAAAGTCAAAATATTCTGGAGTTTTTCTTTTTTATGGACCTACGTGTATTGGGAAAATTATTTAAGGCAAATCCTTTACACCTCAGCACCTCAAATAGGGAGGTTTTGCTGTTTAAAGACAGTGAGCAAAACTTGACTTTGATGCAAGCGTAATATTTTAATAAAAAATAATGCTTTGGTTTAATTTTGACCAAACTGTATTTTTTAACTTTATGTATTTATTTAAAGGGACACAAACATGAGTAATATCACAAATCTATAAAATGTAATAAAACAATATAAGGTAGGTATTACGAGCCCGCTACTGAGGTGAAAAGTTCTGTTTTCTGTCTGTCTTATTTGTTCTGAAAAATTATGCTTAGTAAAAATGTTCAATATATTATATCCCTAAATTATCGGTGAGTAATTGCATAAAAACGAATGTACTAATTTTCATTTTGCAAAAAAATGTTGCGTAATTTCGATCTGTTTAATAAACCAAGTAATGACAATGTTTTTTAGTTATTCCATGGTTTTAAGGTTTTTTTTTAAATCAAGTGATAGTACTTAATTCAACGTGCACGAAGGGTTCCGTACTTATACAATATTAGCAAAAAAACGGCAAAAAACTCACGTGCCCCCCTTAAATATTTATTTTATTTTTATTTAATTATTTAATTTTACATTAAATATACAACTTAATATTTTGTGAATATTTCATGTGTCTACCTGTTGCCATTATCAATATCGAGCAAAAAACGGCAAATAAATCACGTTTGTTGTATGGGAGCCCTTAAATATTTAATTTTTTCTGTTTTTAGTATTTGTTGTTATAGCGTCAACCGAAATACATCTTTAGAGAAAATTTCCAATGTCTAACTATCACGCTTCATGAGATAAGCCTGGTGACGGACAGACGGACAGCGGAGTCTTAGTAATTGGGTCGCGTTTTTAACCTTTAAGTACGGAACCCTAAAAACTATGCTTAAAAATGCTTCAAATTTAATAATACACTGTTTCTAATCGGTTCGTTCTTCACTTTTCTCACCCTTTAAACGGCCATAGGCGAATGGAATATTATATCTAATGATCTGTTCCAGAAAAAGGTTCTTTAGGGGGTTGTAATAGACGCAGTTATAACGTGAGCGGAATTTATTTTATGGAACAGTTTGATTTCTATTGCAAAGGGAGTTTCAATACCCCGGCCCGGTTTGTAATTGTGTTTTTATGAAACGGGACGCTATTGTAACACTGTCTGTCGGTTCATAATCAAAATTTTGCCATTTTGTGGAAAAGGTTGACTCATAACGGAAGAAGGGATAGACGAACGGACGTTGCGTCCCTTTGCATATTTTACCGTTTTTGTTAACCGACTTCATAAAAGGCGGTTCTATGTTTCACTGTATATACCTAGTTATCTTTTTTTTGTATGTTCACCGATGTCTCCGTCAACCGGCTATTTTGTGTTCCTCCACGAGCAGTTTTAATAAGAATTAAAAAGGAACAGAAAAAAATGCTTTACTGCAATACAAGTACAAAATACACTTGTGATTTTTTGTTCAGGTTTCTTCAACGTTTCATGAACCATAACAAATTGAAATGCTCGTTTGTGGCTCTATTCTACTAGGTAAAACCATATGGCATTCGACATGCTATCATATTTTCAACCTTATTTACTTGACAGTAATGGCTGACGAGTTAAGAACAATACGAAAGCATGAAATGAAAAAATATGGGATATCGTTTATTGGTCACAATCTGTGTTTACAATAAGAAAAGGACTGCACCTTCTACTAAGTATGAAAACACTTGTGACAGAACATCCCGCGCTCTTCCAGCATCAAAATGTACAAAAACAACCAATACACAAGAAAGTTAATAGTTATTTTATGAAAGGTAAAAGATAAAATAAATTTATTCAGTAAGTAGGCCGCTCGGGCACTTTTACACGTCAAGAATCTACCAGCGCTTCCCAAGAGGAGACCACTGCTGAGAAGAAACGCCGCAAGAAACTCAGTCAGTCACTCATAATATTTGACTTACGCTAAAGACCTATAACCTAAGAACTTAAGTAAGTTTTCTTACTTCGTGTGTGTGTACGTGTGCATACATGCGATTAAATAGATAATTCAAGTGACATGTGAAATTATAAACATGTCTAAATCAATATGGTTTTACAGAGTACAATAGAGTTCTTTACTTACTATTAATGAAGTACCCAGAACAAAATGCTTTACCAATCAACGTCACAGAATCGTTTTAATTTAAAGCGCGCTAGAACAGAAAGTATTTCCATCAGAAGCACAAAGCGCGTTACAAAAGGTGCTATCTCTCGTTTTATCAATTTCGAAATAAACCCTTTGTTCATCGCAAACACCGTCTTAAGGTAAAGGTCTACTTAGGGTTTTTGTAACATCTCCGGTGAAACGCGGAAGGGTTTTTTTTAAAGGTTTACGGTAAGTATTCACACATACATACAATTTTAAAATTGTTCATAGTTTTGTTTATTTTAACAGGGAGTTTTAACAGGGATAACATATTTTTTCTTAAGCAAAAACATAAAAAAGGTCGCCCTTCTGATTAGAATAAAATACTTTAAAAATTAACTATTAAACGTACAATTACGTTAATGAATTAAAAAACACAGAGCTTAGGTTCTCAAAGAGGTTGACGTCACTATGAAAAGTAAGAAATATTCTTTGGACCAGTCTAGAACACCATATTTACATTTACAAATCAGATGAAAAAGTTTCCCACACCACAATTCGTTGAGTGCCGAGGTATAATGAAATTCAGAAATTTTCTACGTCATTGAGGATATAAGTGGAATCACAAATAACAGCTATTCTTACATTTTTATAGCCTTTTTAGACACTCTCTTGATGTTTTTTTTAACCTAATCGGCCTCATCATTTCAGGAGCTACAGTGAAATCCAAATTCTGATCACATAAATACACAATAAACTTATAGTTAAGTACCCATAATACTCACTGAGGAAAAAAACTTAACGAAGAAAATTATCCTAAACAAAAAATAGAATGGTGCTCAGTGCTCGAGTCCAGCGGTAATTATTGGAATAACTTTATATCGTTGGAACCGTAAAATTTTATATATTCTTAAATATCCTAAACAGTAACAATTTCTTAAAAAAAACGTTATGACTTGCGATAATTATGACAAAAAATAATTATGACAGACAATAATAGACTTAACAAACCCACTATAACACCGTCCTAAAACCTTAAGATCTACAAGAACCTTACAGCCTCGGCGGCCTTTGTCTCAGGGCGTTTTGGCGATCGATGGAGAATTGCAATGTCCCGAACTGTTGTCAACAAACTGATGAATCGACTGAATATATTTAGAGGGGTTGAGGCCGCGTCATACTGGTGCGATATTAGTTGATTTTGGTTTCATCCTACCTTTACTAACATCCTACTAATAATATTATTAGTACCAATTTCACCAAACAGGAATACCACTTAATAGACATTTAGAGCGTTAACAGCAGAGCCAGCTGTCAAAATGTAAGAACTAACAGTCGATTAACGTTGATTAAATATAACATTGGTTCCTCGCCAGGGAATGCTTTTAGTGAAATCTGATGATGAATACCTCGAGCATTGATACAGGACTTCCAGAGTGCCTAGGATACCCAACTGATTGAATCTGTGGTTAACGCCGGAATTGTGCATGTTCCGAAAAACATCTAAAATGGCAATAAAATGTAAGGAAATCCAAGTGCTGACCCAAACTCTCCCGCTGTGGTGTTAACTGATTGTGCGATCAGTTAGGTATCTTAAGAACTTTTGACCCCCTCTATTGACCCTCGGAGTATCCTCCATTAAACCTCACTCAAAACAACCCCTGGCGAGGAACCAAGGCTTCGAAATAGTCTGGTTTGTATGAAAAACGCACTCTGACCCGGTATTTTTGCTGCTGAGTGTAGTTCTTCTCACGGCGATTGAGTCTCGAAGATTTTCCTGCTTTAATAGGGGTTAATCATCAATCTCAATCTTTTTTTTAATTACAGACGGACAACAAAGTCATCCCATAAGTGTTTATTTTTTCTTTTAACCTACGATAGCCTAAAAATAGGGGAAATAATTGGTAACAGCGTCGAATTCAATTGTCAAACTTCTTGCGCCTGCCTCTTAAACAATAAAATTTATTGTTTAAGAGACATCTGCGACCGTTTTTTTTTTTTAATATTTAATATTTTAAAAAAAATCGGTCGCAGATACACCTTCATTAATTATTAACTTCAGCTTAAATTTAGATGCGAAATAATATTATGAGTAAATTGTAAAAAATAACTGAGACTTTAATAAGCAAGAACATAATGCGAATTTTATTATGAAAAATCATTTGTTATTTCACTTGTGATTCACATTCCCGTCTCTCAGTCTCAGTTTTTAATAAAAGCATTATCTAAAAAAAAAACATCAATAAGAACTATATTATGAAGCTCACTGAAGTTTTCTACTAGATTTATCGCTAGAGTGTTTTTTTTCTTTTTAGGGTCCCGTGTAACAAAGTAGGCTTAAAATAAGTTATGTATTTCAATACAATTTATTATGAAGATGGGTTGTCCTGTTATACTTAATTGGGTGTCATTCACAATCTTACCAATATTATGCGAAAATTTGGACGTTTGCCACTCAATCACACCAGAACGGCTATAGTTTATAGTTTGAAAGAGCACGTACGTTAATTTTTATCCCGGAAAAAATTACATTTCTCGAGGGACGACAAAATTACGAATTATACGCGGAGGGAGTCGCGAACAAAAGCCAGTTTATAATAACATTGGTTCTAACCTTTCCTTACCTAGTTATCAATTGTCAGACCTTTTTTCAAGTATTCCAAAAATACCAGACAGTTTAGGTTAGAGTTGCATTAAAATAGCACTAAAAGTTTATAAGTCAGGCGGAAATGGCATTAGGACAAAAGAAAATTAGGACTAACGAAGCATTAGGACAAATGATGATAAGGCATTCCGAGATAGACCATAAGATATATCATAATCACGAGCAAAAGGTATCCTTAAATGGTTCTGTCTTTTCTTATTTCTTTATTTCTTTATTTGCAGTACTAGAGAAAGAGATCTGCGACGATGCAGCAGCGGCTTGCTTTGTGGAAGCGCCTTTACGATTCCCCTTATCTCCTTTAATTTATGTGGAACGTTTTATTGTCAAAGTGGATCGTTTGTCTAGAGAGCACCTAAGTATAAAATATCTTGGAAATTGCTGGATTTGTTTTAATATCGTCTATGCTATGAGATTTGATGGTACATTAGACAGTGATAGAAGATTACAACCATGAGTAACTTACAAAAGTAGAATTATTCAATTTTTAAATCAATTTAATAATTATGTAGCAACCCTAAAATAAAAATTTATAGACGTTTTTTGTTTTTATGGCATAGATAAGGCAAATAAGCACACAGGCCACCTGACGGTAAGTGGAAACTGTGACTCATAGACATTCGCATTCACAAGACTGCAAGCCTAAGACTGCAAATGCGTTGCCAACCCTGAGGACCAAGATGGAATGCCTCTATGCTAGTCATTACACCGGCTGTCTTATCCCCAAACCGGATCACAACAATGTGAACACTGCTTTTTGGCGGTAGGCTAATGGATAAGATGGTGGTAGCGATCCGGACGGACCCTGAACAAGGTCCTACCACCAAATTTAAAGTATTCATCACAAATCTCTTATAGAATTTTTATGCCACAGCCAATTTAAAACGATTTTAATATTTTTAGTTCCGCAGTATTGTTATACATTTTAGTTACATACTTTACTTAGTTAAGTTTTAAAAAAAATCCTGAATCACTCTCTCTATTGATAAAACCGCATCAAAATCCGTTGTGTACTTCGTTTGAAAAATCTAAGTGTACATGGACCGAAGTGACTTTGTTTTACACTATGTAAAGATGTATTTGTTTGTTTGTTTTCATCTTAACCGTCCAACACCTAAACTGTTTAATTTGAAATAAAACATAGTATCAAGCTAACAGTCAGAGAAAAAAAATCCGGAAAATCGGTCGATTCTCGACAAAAATCGCAATAAACGAATTCTAAACGCAGAAAAATGATTGTATCCTCGTAATATAGTAAAAAACTAGAGGCAACATAAGAATCGTACAAACTCAGCAGTAGCTGCGCAAAACATGTTTATGCTGACGGAGATTGATTGCCCCCCACTCCCCCCTCGCCAAGATATATGGATACTGGATGATAAAAGAAATGTGTCAAAAAAAACAAAAATAAAATAACTTTATAGGATAATAATATACTAAATCTATAATGCATTTATCCTAAATAATCTTATATTGACACTATGTAAGTGACATAATATCCGCCACAAGCTTCGTCAAACATTAATATACGAAAAGTCACGTGATCTACCAGTCCAAATATACAAGTGACGCGATTGGTTTAAAAACAAAACAAATAGAAACGCTAGTAATAATGCATCTTAGCAAGTTCCTCAATGACACAAGTAAGTTACACAAACATCAGTCAAACCGGTTCGATAGAGGCATAAGTGCCTATTACGCAGGCAGCTTTACCGCGTTGTATGGCCAATGATATTTGCTGCACAAGGAACGAACCGGAGCGAGGATCACCCTTGTCCCTTAGCCGACGACCCAATTCCCAAATAAACTCCTTGGTCTCCGAACCCAAAGGACCAGCCAACTCCACAGCAACCAGCCCGAAGTAATATCAGCTACACTTAGCTCCTACCAGAATATACTTGAACGTGTACTTCGATCCTTCTATGTTGCTAAAAACAATATTTATAACCTAACCTAACCTTTGCATTTACGCATACCACCCAGATCCAGGGAGACCCGGAATGATAATGTGGGACTCACCAACCAAGACTAAAAACCCAGCGGCGTTAGCACTTCATGGCCTGATGTCGGGAGCGCCATGGGCTGCTAATGATTCTACCATTGGGCACCCCTCAAACCTAACCTAACCTAACCTAACCTAACCTAACCCTCTTTTGCTTTGTCCTTGGACGTGACATGTATAATATACCTTTACAATTCCATCTATTATTATTATGTTTAGACGAGGTGGCTAAAGTTACGGGAAAAGGATATGCGAAATCGGTACAGGTTTGTACTTGTGACGAACTTTGGGGAGGACTATGTCCAGAAGTGGACATCTTTCGGCTGGACATAGGCTGAAATAATGATCATGATACGAGTGATATTAAGTAAGGTTACGTAGGTTATAGGACTTATAGGTTGTTGCGGGCTCTTCCGCAACTCGACGACCTAGGGTGACAGCACCAATGCTGGACACTTCTCTTAATTTAAAGATCATAAAGTTATAAACCTTCGTTTCGCGGACGACATCGTGCTCTTCTCATCTTCGGCAAGTGAACTTGAGGGTATGCTGCAAGAACTCAGCACTGCAAGCTTTGAGGTTGGACTGACAATGAACAGATCCAAAACTCAGTTGATGACCAACTGCAAAAAACGTAGGGTCATGGTTGATGGGCAGGTTATACAACATGGGCCAGATAGTCTCCTTCACAAACCGGCAAGACAAAGAGATCGATAGGCGGATTGAAAATCCCTGGAGGAGCTACTGGTCCATAAAGGAACTGATGAAGGGCAGCCTTCCTATCACTTTAAAAAGAAAACTCGTCGACATGTGTATCCTGCCCATCCTAACATACGGTGCCCAAACGTGGTCATTAACTGAGGCTCAAAAGTCCAAACTCAAGGTTTGCCAAAGAGCAATGGAGCGTAGCATACTGGGTGTCCGAAGGTCCGGTGAGGAACACAGAGCTGCGCTCCAGAACTGGTATTGCTGATGTTGGGGTAAAGACCGCAAAGTTGAAGTGGGACTGGGCTGGCCATATCTGCCGCATGCACGATCAGAGATGGGCCAAAAACACCACCCATTGGCTTCCACGCGATGGATATCGTAGCAGAGGTAGATCCAGAAAGAGATGGCGAGATGACCTTGAGTCATTTGCGCGGGATTGGCAGGAGTGCGCTCTGGATAGAGACGAATGGCGAAAACGAGGGGAGGCCTTTGCCCAGCTGTGGGACACAAAAACAGGCTAGAAAAAAAAAAATTATAAATGGATTGTCGCAAAATAAAAGAACCCTTATCTTCTGTAAGATAAGAATCTAGTGTCTATTATTAGTCCTTGTTCCTTAATGGTTCAATCAGCCTAAGTACCTATTCGCCTATTTATTTATGCGTAGGTTGGTGGCACTGATCTTGCCAACCCATTTCCACCAGGAAGCATAGCAGACCCTAGATATTGCGAACAAATATTATGATAATATGATATGCAAATTTAAATTTATATGTATTTGCTTAAGAAGCGTCTACAATACATTTCCATGGCCTCATGAGATAAAAAATTACAATAAGGTGTACATTTATAACTGTGTTGCAATTGGAATAAGGTTTATTTTCCTATCATAAACTTTATTGCTTTGATGATTGATTTACAGATCTACTCACAAAAAACTCCCTGATTGTCATATGGTGGGCCTTACGAAGACAGTCAGCAGCAGATAATGTTCAGTGCAACATCATCATTATTATTTTTGGTTCGATTAGTAAATAATTAAGCTATTCGTAGCAGATATAGTTTTGTCGCTTCCACTCGCTCTAAACCCCTGCCTCTCGAATGCTCTGCAAATCGGCCCACTCTGATAAATTCCCGCTTTTTATGAATTAGTCAAGTATTTATTCGCCAATTCTGACTTATTTGCCCACATTTATCTGACTTGTTTGGTGAAATATGAGCGTGAAGTGGAAAGTCATTTGTTTTGTTTTGTAATGAGAAATACATTTCAGTAACTTAGTGATACTACAAATCATATTATGTCAGCGGTCAATCAAATTAAGCTCTAGGCTTGTACTATGGGTACTAGACAACGATATAAGTACTTATATAAAGAGATACATACTTAAATATATAGAAAATATTCAAGCCTCAGGAACAATTACTCACGCTTGTCACACAAATATTTACGAAGAAGAATCGAGCCCGGACCAGAGTCAAACCCAACACGTCATTTAAAACAAGTCTAATAAAATGCAAGCTTATAAAAGCCGACTGTATTTTTTGATATTATCGTCTACGTAAAAAAAAAATATTACCAATAATTTTAATATATACCTAGCCTATGTCACCATGTGGTTGAGACGAATCTAACCACGTGTAACTTATTAAAATTGCACGATCCTGTTTTTTTTTAATTTCCTCTCTCTAAGGAACATAGTTTTCAATAATATCTACGTACAACATATTTAAAAATCGTGAAAATCGGACTAGGTTTAAGTGAGAAAACATTCTCGCAGTCTGTATCAAAAATTTTAGCTTTACAATCCGCTTCCTTGTCCGACTTCGTTTTACGGGTTCCGTAGTCAAACTAGCAACCCTTTTAGGTTGCCATCCGTCCATCCGTCCATCCGCAGCCTAGCTCACAGACCCTCAGGACTAGAAAGCTGTAATTTGGCATGAATATACATATAAGTTACTTATATATATACACTTAACTTGGGGATGTATTTTTTTTTCTCGTCTACCCCATAGTGTGGGGTATCATTGGATAGGTCTTTTAAAAATATTGCGGGTATTAGAAAACAACTTTTCGATTCAGGGATCCGTTTGTAAAATACTAGAGAACGCCGGCGACTTCTTACGCGTAGAATTAGTCTCCAGCTACTCCCCCTTAGGGGGACCTGTACCAATATTCAAAGTTCTAGGTACAGCAGTTTTTGTACGTTGATATATAATTCAGTCAGGTTTGCCTTTTATATAATATAGATTATAAAAAAACTGACCTACCCTATCCTAACCTAATCTAAAAAAATGACGTTTATTAAATTCTCCAATGCAAACCTAAAAGGGTGTTATGTGATATGAAATTATGCGAAAAGATAAATATGCGTAAAAATATATGCTTTCCAAAGGAATCCTGTACCTAACGTAATAGCAATGCTGTTTGTACGAACAATTCCATACTTAGTTTGAGAATTCGTGTTCACGAAAGAATTCTCGTATCTTTCTAACAAGCATTCGTTACTCATCTCGTTCATGATTTTATTTTGACTGCTCCAAATAAAGACAAAGTTTAAACTAATACTTACATCTCAAGTTTTACGTCTCTTTTAATATAACTTAAGTCACTTAGTTTCTTTGTATAGACGTTTAAATAGAATCTCTCTCTATTTTTCTCTGCAGTTTTATACAAAGATCCTCCATTTTTCAAAGGAACAGTGGGGACTCAATCAAGGAATCCATTTTTATTCTAGACTTAAAGTAACCTTATAGTAATCCGTTCGATGATCATTATGGAGGAAGTTAGTTCACAGACTGAATAAAGAAAGACTTCATAGACCTCTACTAGCTGATTACGATTGGGAGGGTTTTTACTGATTGAATATGAAGTTATTTATTGCAAAATAGAATACACTTATTAGGTACTTATCATCATCATCATCATCATCAGCCCGGGGGCGTCCACTGCTGGACAAAGGCCTCCCCCAAAGAAAAGTTCTCGAGTGGCGGCCCCGCACCGGTGGACGGAGTGTTGGACGGCCTCCCACCCGGTGGTCTGACGACCTGGTTAGGATCGCGGGGAGCCGCTGGATGCAAGCGGCTCAAGACCGTGACTTGTGGCGCTCTTTAGGTACCTATACATAATATAAAATGTATGTCACCTATTGTATGAATTTTTAAACAAACTTAATTGAGGATAGGAAGAGTTTAATTAAACAAAGTTCTGATAAACTATGGCTTCGGAACGAAACGAAACTCAAGAATCCGAGATTACTTCATACCTAACTCGTAGTAGATCTCAGTATACTTACAATAGTAAACAATAGTTACATATTTTTCTGCCAAAAACACAAACGAATATGGATCTTGTAAACAAAAAAAAAGTCTCTGCATGCCGTATTTTAAACCCCCATAGTTAAATTAAAGAAATCATATATGTACCAAAAAAAATATTGGCTGAAACCATCCATACGAATATGAAGCGTTAATAAGGTTTAATTTTGAACTTCACTTAACAAAAACCGGACAAGTGCGAGTCGGACTCGCCCACCGAGGGTTCCGCACATGACACGGTTAACCCTGAAAGACCCTGTATTTTTGTGATTTCATTTAAAAAAATCCGATTTCACATTTGTCCCTATATTTGTAGTAAAAGACTTTGGAATAACCCTGACCATGAGGCGAAGTCGACGGAGCTCCGCTTCGCAGAGCTCCTATTCCGCGTGGTTGTGGCACTTTGCGCCTTGACACAATATTAACCTAAACTAACCTATAGATTACTTGAGACCTTAATTTTAGACCATAAGTGCTATAGACCAAAAAATATGAAACAAAACCTTTATGCTAAAAAGAAGTCCCATTTAATATGACAGAAAATAATTTCGACCAAAAAAATTTGCACATTAAATTTTAGGTCATATGAAAGGCACCCTTATGCCTATACTATTGGAGGAGTTCCCTTAGTTCCTAATAGATTCCCTCATCAGTACTAGATTTTGATAGAAAAACCGGCTTTTATAAATGACGAAGTAACGAGGAAACCAACATAAAATAAATTAAGGCAATTTGAGTCTCTTCATTGGTTTTAAATCGGTTAAATACTTGTATTTGACCTATGAAACGTACAATTTTTGCAAAGTATATAGTACTATACAAATTGATTGATTAGACAAAGAACTAAGTGAATAATCCACGGTCAGAGACTCCTCAAAAGGTGACCTTACTTAAATTCCCACTAACTAAATCTGAGCGTACATTTTATCTAGAAAACTTACTAAAATTTAATTAAAAGCACTCCGTTCCATTTGTTCAGATTAACGCAGCCGTTTCCAGCTGTGTCTCTAGCTTCAATCGCTTTACTTGATTAAGTCCCCATTTAGTAAATACTTTTTGTTCTAACGCCTTCTTGGAGGTTGTTATCTGACTGAAGGGCGCCACAGACTGGCAATCTGTCGGGCAGTGTATTAATGTTTAAACTAGCTCATGTTAACAATGTTACTTCTACAACCTCTTATTTAACTTGCACACTTCGTATGTTGGCTGAAGTTTGGGCCACATGTGTAAACCCGGAGACAAAGCAATGCTATGCTATAAAAGATTTAATGTGATGATGGAGTCGGAATGTGCGAAGCGACGGGATCTCCGCTATACTTAATATCTATACACATACCACACACACAAACACACACGAGAGAGTACAATGTACAAGAACAAAAAAGAAATAAAAAACACTAACAATATAAAAAATGACAAGTACTAACTGTGGTGTAGTCTGTAGACTCTGTGGTGCGCTTAAATGGAGTGAGCAGAGAGACAAAAAATTTAGTCGTTAGGAAGCTATACCGTTATAAAGACTAAACTTGGTCGTAAATCCAGCTTTATATCCTTAAAGAGTGTTGGGAGATTTTTATTAGTGCATTACATGGTAATGTATTGCTTTTCCATTACGACGGAAAACAGTAGATACTTAGTATCGTTTTAACACTAAGTATAAAAACAAAACATTTTGTTATCTCTCCTGTGCCTCGGTTTTAACTCGGCCGCGATTACTGACAAGTAAATAAGATTTATCAAAACGTTGACAATACGATAACATATCAAAAACGATATTATTTTTAAAATAACATTTCCATTCCTTGGGCGGAGAGTGATTTTGAAAAAATAATTGGCAAACTTTCAGCCATTTTTGACTCCTTTCTAGACCATGGAACAATCTTATACAGCCATAACGAAATACGTCAAACTTTTTTGTTAAAACTCCTTTTGAAATTGTGTCAAAACACTCTTACTGCCGCACTCAGAGACGTCAAGTAAATTTAATGCTTGTTTAGTGGCGTGTTGTCTTATTCTATTGCTGTAGCAAAGAAAGTGACAGCAGCAACTTTAATCAAGCATTTAATTTAATTGACATCTCTGAGTGCGGCAGTTAGTAAAACAATAGCTTAGGTCTAAGATGGAATGACTCTATGCTAGTAATTTCACCAACTGTCTTATTCCCACAACGGAACACAAGAATTCTAATGCTGCTTGAAGGTATGTATACCAACGCTAAAATATTTAACACAATTTGTGTTTGTATATTTTGTAAAGTGTATTTTTCATCATAAGACGGGTGTAATAATGGGGTTAATGACGTCACTAACGTTGCTTATGCAAAGAAGATGGCGTAGTTTGCTAGATAACGTTCTCGAATACCGCTACCTAGGCGCTGGATAAAAGAACTGGGGGGTTATTGACATAGCAACGCAGTTCAGTTTACGATGGGAGAAAAGGACAGAGCTATGTAACTGCTATAGCTCTGTCCTTTACGCTCACCGTGAAATAAACTGCATTGCTAGGTCATAATAACCTCCCTAGTCTTTGGGTAAAGAGTTATTTTTTTTATCTTCATTTAATTTATTACGGCCCTTAGGGCGAGTTTTCTATAAACTAATAGGTAAAATTTAAAAATATAATCTAAAATGTGATATAGATTCATATTTGATAGATTTAATAAAACTGAATTTCTGTCGACTCTTGAGACTGCTATCTCAGCCACTATCAGTCTCTTAATAGCCTTAGAAAATGTTTTGTTACCCGAACAAAATTTTACCAAATATGATCTATTTATACTATAAAATCGATACTAATGTGAAAGTAACTTTGTCTGTTGGTTACGCTTTCACGGCCAAACTGCTGAACCAATTTCGATAAAAGTTGGTAAAATGAAGAAAGGACATAGGATACTTTTAATCGCGGAAAACCGGAAAGTTCCAGAGGAAATTATCAATTACGCTTTTTGCGGGTGGTAGGACCTTGTGCGGGGTCCGTCCGGATCGCTACCACCATCTTATCCATTAACCTACCGCCAAACAGCAGTGTTCGCATTGTTGTTCCGGTTTGGAGATAAGACAGCCGGTGTAATGACTAGCATAGAGGCATTCCATCTTAGTCCTCAGGGTTGGCAGCGCATTTGCAGTCTTAGGCTTGCAGTCTTGTGAATGCGAATACCATCAGGTGGCCTGTGTGCTCGTCAGCCTTCCCTATGCCATAAAAAAAATATTACGCTCTTATTTTATAAAATTCAAGATTCCAATAGAATATTTTTATCCATTCCACCGTTATAATCAGCAGAATGCGTTACTGTCGTTCAAATAATAATTTATCATGCTTTATCCCTGTATCTGGATGATTGACGGGGGTTTACCCGGTTAAACCTCACCCCAATCAGAGGCACGGTTAAAAGGTTTTTAAAATGGTTTCACTTGCGCTCGGGTAATTTTTGTATCCATTTTTTTTACTACATATTTTATTTTGAATCGTATAACACAGCATAGCAGTAAAATAATACATACACACATAAACTTACGTCTTCATTCCCGGAGTGGGGTAGGCAGAGCTACAGAATTACCAACAAAAGATTTAAAGAGTGATGGGCAATTTTGTATGGACCCCATCCTCCAACAGTAACGGGATGCATGTCTATATGTTTATTAGGACCCAAAAAAAGACAAAATACTTATTTTAGTAGCAATGAAAACAACGGCCAAGCAGGGCAAACCATCCATGTGTTCATTTTAAAACAAAGTCCATACAATACGATTATGATTTTCCAAGAAAACCCCATACATATGGCGATCGGCGCCATTGTAAAAATACATCATGTTGCCAAGATCTATAAACTGGCACATGTTTCATCTTTAGTGCATGGGAACATTTTTGCCCATCGTCATTTGTTGATAATTCCGTAAGTTCCCCATTTGCACAAGTGGGCTAAGATTTTAACCAGCTGTAATGTATGCAAAGTGAAACACGGTCTATCGCAAACTGGCTTTATTACATGGAGGGTAGGCAAGTTACAAATGTTAGTCTACCGTACATAACACTTCCCTTTTAAACTAAAACTACAGTTAAAATTACAAATCTTATAGTTTAACTTAAGTATTAGCAGTATAATAAACAGTGCAGTATTAGTAATTGTGACGTAAAACATATTTGAATGACTTACTACTTTTTTTTTTTTTTTTTTTACTTATTACTATTAGTGATTTTAACACAATATGTTAGACTTAATAGATACAGTATAAATGAGGCAACTTAGATAACATTGACACTACAACATTAACTAATCTGTGTTACAAAAGGCATTACAATGCAAGTGTAAATAAACAACCTATACTAAGAAATTTAAATTAATAACTATCTACTAAGTGCAGCGTCCCGCCCCGCTCCGTCAATCCTACAGTAATATTAGCTAGGATATATTATTGTTTATTTAGATTTTTACGCGGTCTTAGATTAACGCCAGGCTCGTAACGCTTAGCGTTAGCCAGGTGCTGACGCTGACGACCCGGGGTCGCTAAACTGTCGACAACGCCAGTGCTGTCGCCTGCATGCAACTTTGACGTAACTATTTCATCGGTTGGTGAGCTAATGCTCACTGCTCCAATAATCTTATTGAGAAGAGCATCTTTTTTTGTTTCTGACTGTACTTCATAAAACGTTATGGGTAATTTGTCTTCAACAAAATTAAAATAACTGATGTCTTTATTACCGATTGAATCGAGCTTCGACGTTTGCAACGGTAAGCGAGATAGCATATCGGCAAAACAGTTGCGAGCTGAGGGCACAAACTCGATGTTAAAATCGTAAGCAGCAAGCCGTACCGCGTACCGTTGCAATCGACTTGCCGCTGTCTGAGGGATGCCCTTGTTTTTCCCAAATATATAACTAAGAGCTTTATGGTCGCTCCGTAATGTAAAGTGACGGCCATATAAGTATTGATGATGCTTCGTGACACCGAATACGATCGCCAGCGCCTCTTTATCTACCTGCGAGTAGTTAAGCTCGGCGGGCGAGAGCGTGCGCGAGGCGCAGCTGACGGGCCGCTCCGAGCCGTCGGCGTACCGGTGCAGCAGCGCCGCGCCCAGCCCGTATGCGCTGCTGTCGACCGCGAGCATGAGCGGCAAGCCCGCCTCATAATGAGCCAGCACCGGACCACTGCTAAGCACTTCCTTAATTTTACTAAAGGCCTGTTCGCATTGTTCGTTCCACAACCATTTGACGCCTTTCTTTAGTAAACTATACAATGGTTTTAAAATATTACTGGTATTAATGCAAAATTTTGAGTAAAAATTTACAAGACCTAAAAAACTTTTTAATTGAGTTATATCTTGGGGAATCGGTGCCGCAACGATTGCCTTAATTTTATTTATGTCAGTATGTAAACCGTTCTTGTCAATGCGATATCCTAAATAGGTGACATTGTCCTTAAAGAACTCACATTTTGACCAATTAACCCGTAATCCAGCATCTTTCAGTCTTTCTAAAACAGAACGTAAATTCCTAAAGTGAGTTTCTTTATCCTTCCCTGTCACGCAAATGTCGTCTTGGAATGCGACCGTGGACGGCAAGCCATGCAGTGTTTCCTCAATTATTTTTTCAAAATGTTCTGGTACACATTTGATCCCAAACGGTACACGTTTGTAAACAAATGTACCCACATGTGTGGTAATTGCCGTCATCGGCTGCGAGTCCTCGGTCAGAAGTACCTGCTGGTAGGCATTGGACAGATCTAGTTTCGAGTACTGTTCTCCACTAGCGAGCGTGGCGAAAATGTCCTCTATGCGAGGGAGAGGATAATGAAAGTCTTTTAATCGTGGATTTATTGTGACCTTATAATCACCACATATCCTGATGTCTCCGTTTTTTTTAACTATCGGGACTATAGGAGTCCCAAAATCTGAACGGTCCACTTTGTAAATGACGTCATCGCGCTGTAAGCGCTCTAACTCGCGCTCGACCGGGCCGCGCAGCGCGAGCGGCAGCGCGCGCGCCTTCACGAACGTGGGGGTCGGGTCCGCTAAGTGCAGTTGCATACGACTCTTATTAAACGTTCCTAACCCACCAGCAAATACCTCGGGAAATTCATTAAGCAACGCTTGAATGCACTTATTTTCATCACCTTCAGTTATGTTATTGCAACACGTTATATCTAAGCCTAATTGTCTAATCCAAGTACGGCCTAATAGGGGCGGGCCACCGTTCTCAATTACAAATAGGTTCAACTGCTCACAAATAGATTCATATTTAACATTGACAATCAGGTACCCTAAGGGTACTATAACATTTCCCGTGTACGATTTAAGTTTCAAGGTTTTTTTATGAATTACTTGATGGGAGAAAAAATCATCATAACATTTTTTTGAAATAGCTGAGATTTTGCTGCCTGTGTCAATTTCAAACTGAATATTTTTATCATCGACTGATAATTTAACATAGTAAGGCCCATCACTCCCTTCACAATTTAAATTGTAAAATTCTAATTCGCTATCATCTGAATCATTTAAAAAAAACTGACCTTTATTGTTCCTCTGCTGCGAGTTAAATGAACTTACAGCTCGTCCATCAGTCTTAGTACAAACCGTTTTCAAATGGCCACGTTCACCGCACTGATCACAATTGTAATTCTTGAACCTGCACTTGGCCGGTATGTGGCCCTCCCTGCCGCAGCGCGTGCACGCCCTGCCCGGCGCCGCTCGCGCCGCCGGCACGGCCGCCGCGCGGGTCCCGCCGCCGTGCGCTCCGCCGCGATGCGGCCGCGCTCCCGCCGCACCAAAGCGATGCAGGCCCTCGGCCGGCCCCGCGGCGCCGCTCGCCGCCGCCGTCGCCGCGTGCCTGTCCGCCGCCTCTAGTGCTAACGCGAGCTCCACTGCTCGTTTATAGTCTATGTCTTGTTCAGCAAACAACCTGGATCTCATATCCTCGCTGTGGAGACCGGAGACAAATTGATCTCTCAAGTTTATTTCTAGTGTACTGCCAAAATTGCAAGTTTTCGCAAGATGCTTTAAATGCTGCAAGTAATCACTAACGGTCTCCCCTGGCTGTTGTTTCCGCTGTCGAAACACATGACGTTCCGCGATCTCCGACCTTTGCGGCTCCAAATGTTTTTTAACAATACTTTCTAGTACCTCAAACGTTTTTGTTTCTGGATGATCCGGCGCACACAAGTCACACATGAGCTCATAGCATGCCACGCCTACATGCGTGATCAAAGTAGCCACATGCAACTCCTTATCGATACTGTTCAATGCTATGAACTGTTTTATTCGCCGACAATACGCGTCCCAGTTATGTGTACCGATCACAAACGCTTCTATTTTCCCGAACGGCATTGTTATTAAGATTAACACTCGCGTTCGCTTAATATTACGTAGTTATCAATTAAATTACCGACTGCGCCAATGTAATGTATGCAAAGTGAAACACGGTCTATCGCAAACTGGCTTTATTACATGGAGGGTAGGCAAGTTACAAATGTTAGTCTACCGTACATAACACCAGCATATTAGTGTCAGGTTGTAAGCCCATTGCCTAACAGTACTACAAGCCTTCCCGTGTCTGTGTGTGTGGATGTCGTAAGAAGAGAGTTCTATAGGACATTGTTGTAGAGGCTGGGAAGCTAGTGGTTGCTGGAGAAGTATGAGTTATATGAGTCTAGCATCCAAGTGCTTTTTTCAAATAACTATGCAGGTGTAACACGGATTTTAAAGTGTACAAGTGGCCCAGTTCCTGGGTCTCTATACAACACTGTTAAAAACCCATATCGTTTTTCATCTGTTATTAGTTATCATATTGTAAAAGTTTTGATAGTTCTATTTACTTGATAGATGGCGTCCAAGTTAAAAACAAGACCATAACAGGTCAAATACTGTTTGGATTTTACCGCCTAGAATAGAAGCACTGGCCGAGGCTGGAAATAAGTCTTCAAGCTAAAACAATTGAATTCTATGTTGTAAAATTATACCAGCTACCAGCGCAAATTTCCAATAGAAAACAACCTGACACTTAGCATTTTGACGGTGGTAACTGAACCAGTAACATACAACGCAGCTCTTGTCAAACTGCGTCTGCTTTCCACTCGGACCATTCAGCATCCATTTTCAAAATATCACAATTACTATTGACTAGGTGACAATTTGGAACACATTTCAAACTTCACCATCTACGTTGCTGAGCCACATCATCATTTCAGCCGAAAGACGTCCACTGCTGGACATAGGCCTCCCCTAAGGCTTTCCACTCAGACCGGTCTTGTGCTTTTCGCATCCACCGCAGTCCCGCGATCCTGACGAGGTCGTCACTCCATCTTGTTGGAGTCTCTCGGGCCACGGACGCCACTCCAGAACCTTCTGACCCCATCGGCCATCAGTCCTGCGAGCAATGTGCCCCGCCCACTGCCACTTCAGTTTAGCTATTCTTTGGGCTATGTCGTTAACCTTAGTTCTACTGCGGATATCATCATTTCTGATTCTATCACGCAGAGAAACCCCGAGCCACATAGTGATATATATAAAGAACAGTCACTTGTCACATCATTGCCTGTTACGGCCCAGTTAATAATTAACTTTTAAGAGCATCGTCTCAATTAGATCTTGTTTGGAATTTCCAAAGTACCGCAAAAGTTTCGATCCGTCGTAACTGCTATCATTCTATTACAATTGGGACCTTTAGCGCAACCGAGTGGAAATGATTGATGAAACCATTGCAATGTTTCTTAGGTTTATTGCGGAGTTTAGAATTGATATTATAGGAATAATAAAAGGATGGACTTGAAGCCACTCAATTGCTTATATAAAAGGACGATCAAATTTGCACAAGCAATCAAGTGAGTATTAATACTGAATAATTATTTCAACTGCGCTTATTTCGACTTCCTAAATTAGTCACTAACAAAATTGACGCAGCATTACGCTGGAAAGAGATGGAGACCCCTCCATACGTATCTAACGTATTGCGGCATCCTTCTTATTAGTGAATGAAAAATTTTTCTAAAAAAAATATGGTTTTAGAAGTTTGTCTCAAAAGCATACTATTTTTTTTCATAATTCTCGTAATTTTATTTACTGAGAAAAAAACTGTTTGCTACGCCCGCTGGTTGGAATGACGTAAATTTTGTTTGCAACCGCGTTTTGTTTTTTTTAACTCCAGTACCAGCCAAGGCAATTATAATGACTGATCCCAATATTTAAACTGTTTGTATGGGCAAGTGTCAAATTTTAACCCAAAGTAAGCCTTATCTGTCAGCGGTTTGAATAAGTTAGGCCGTAAAAGACCAATTGGCGCTTAAGCAAGTGATAAGGCGCTAAAATCAATTTTTACCAGCTCTACAGATTCCCAATTCTACAGATTCCCAACTCTACAGATTCCCATATCTACAGATTCCCAATTCTACAGATTCCCAATTCTACAGATTCCCAATACTTCAGATTCCCAACCCCACAGATTCCCAATTCAACAGATTCCCAATTCAACAGATTCCCAATTCAACAGATTCCCAATTCTACAGATTCCCAGGTCTACAGATTCACAATTCTACAGATTCACAAAACCACAGATTTCTTTCTTTTAATTTTTTTATGTGTAGAATTGGGAATCTGTAGAATTGGGAATCTGTAGAATTCGGAATCCGTAGAATTGGGAATCTTTAGAATTGGGAATCCGTAGAATTGGGAATCCGTAGAACTGGGAATCTGTAGAACTGGGAATCTGTAGAATTGGGAATCTGTAGAATTGGGAATCCGTAAAATTGGGAATCTGTAATAGAATTCTGTAGAGTTGGGATCAATTCGCTAAAATGTGCAGCTACTTTTAAGGAATACAGGGCCTGTATTCATCATCGTGCTGTCAACGTTTTGATAGCTCTTTTTTACTTGACAGTAATGGCGGCCGAGTCAAAAAAAATACCATAACAACCTCTATTCTAGGCGGTAAAAACAATGTATTTGAGCTTTAACAAGACCAAAACAATTTGGATTTACAGCCTAGAATAGAGGCGTAATAGTTAACCTTGTCCACGCTCCTGACACTGGCAGATCAAGGTTCTTTAGCCATCAATCCACTTGTCATCAATAGTCAGTTGTGTTATTTTTCATGTGAAACGTTAGTTCAGTAAAAAAGCTAGTTTTGAAGGATCCATCCATCACAACTCCCGCGGGCCCTACAACTAAATAATGAGAAACTTTCATGTTTTTGTACAGCGGCTTGTTTTGGATCGATATTTAATATTACAATACAATACAATACAAAATACATTATTGGATAACTAACAAAAACATCCAGACAACCTTGGTAGGGGTAATATACAATACAATACAAACAAAAAAAGAAAAAACCAGAAAAAGATCGAAAAGGGTATGCTAAGATGGTTTGGTCATTTAGAAAGGATGGATGACAGAAGTTACGAAAGAGATATGGCGAGCGAGAGTGAGCGGAGATGTCGGTAGGGGACGTCCTAGACGGACGTACGGTGATCAGATTCGCGATGTGCTGATTAAGGGCCAAATCAAAAGCACCCGAAACCGATGTACGTGCATGAAAAGATTGATGAATGTAGAGGAGGCGAAGTGTATATGTTTGGACCGATGCACTTGGCGTTCCATAATCTCTGCCTACCCCATTGGGAGACAGGCGTGAAGATATGTATGTGTATATATGTACAAACACTCCTTATTGACAGGTATAGGGGCGAAATTCATACCTTTAATCGTTTCGTATGTTGGAGTTAAAAAAAGTTCTAGTTAGTTCTGGTTAAGATAGGTAAATAGTCCGAAAAAATACAAAGATGAATCCAAAGTTTGAGCAAAAATCTGTGACAAGACATATAAAGAGGCAAGAGAACTCTTCCAGTTAACTTGTGGCAGAGAGCGAGAAAGAAAAAGCATGGGTTTCAATTATCGTTATTCCCTCGGAAACTACAAAAAATTTCGAGACTTAAAATTATCTATCCCCTTAGCAACTGAATCGATGTCAACAACATTCAAAAAAATTGCAATATTTCATAAGTCAGAATGATTTATTTTAAAAATAGGTTTAGTCAATGATGTTAGATTAAGAGTTATTCGACCTTTCCAGCTGATTACAAACGGCATGCAAATATCAGTTTACAAGCACATTTTTTTTTAAAACCTAAATACATTTTTTTAAATTTATATTTTATTACTTAACAAGTTCTACTCACGTGAAGCTGCTTCTCTCTTCTGTTAAAACTAAGCGAATAATTTTTTTCTATTCAATTCTATTTTTAATACAAATAAAACGCTTTCAAATTTCTAAAGCTACTCATGATTATATTTCAAACGTCAAAGTTGTCTAGAAACAGCCGAATGCTAAGCATTAAAGTATGCGCCTCGTCTGCCACACTCAACATTAATTTGAAAGGCGTTTTTGCGTACGCTTGAAGGTGAGGCCGTAGAGCAAGCGATAAGCGGAGAGCGGAAAGTAAAGTAGCTATACTCCGCGCCAAAGATATTGTATTAAGGTGCGACCCCACCGCTGCGTAAAATACGGTGTCGTTGCGTAACGTTACGTTAACAAAAGACGGGGGCAAAGTAACATCATGGTGCCGTTTTTGACGCTCCGTGAAGCAGCGGTGCGGTCGGACCTTTAAGACAATCTTCCGTCCTCACATTCAGCTCAGATAGTTGACGCGTTCGAGCCTGTGAATGTCCCACGAGCTTACATGATTTTCTGTTTCTGTGGGAAGAGATATATAGGAGAAACTGGCCGGGACTTTCCCACGAGAGTGTCTGGGCACATAACGGAGTATAAAAAATCAGAATGTCTTTAACAAATGACGATTTTTTTTAGTTTTATATAGGTAATGCTAGACTAAGTCATAACCAATGTAATATGTTTAAAAACTGACTGACTGCTGAGTTTTTTGCGTCTCAGCAGTGGTCTCCTTTTGGGAAGCGCTGGTAGATTCTTGACGTGTAAAAGTGCCCGAGCGGCTTACTTACTGAATAAATATCTTTTATCTTTTTATTTTGACGTATTTGTGTAAGGCCTTATATTTGAGAATACCGGCGGTAGTTTCTCGCCAGCCTCGTTGTTCGCAGCAAGCAGCCGGGCTGACAGAGCCCTGGCCCGCAGTGTTCGTAGTGCTGCGGCCGCGTCTGCTCATGAATGATTATAGATTCATGGTTGAATTACATTCAAATTCTCCTAGTGCCAAACTAAGTTGCTTGAACTATGACTATAGACAACGATAAACATACTCGAAACATGGAAACTGTCCAAGACTGAACCAAATACAAAAAAGTTCAAGTAAGACAAAAAAAATGTTTGGTTCCAAAAGTCTTACATATAATCTTTATTTTTATAACATTAGTAACGTATTAACTACATACAAACAACCGGCCAAGTGCGACTCAGACTCGCGCAAGAAGGGTTCCGTACCATCTATACAACTTTAGCAAAAAAACGGCAAAAACATCACGTTGTTGTATGGGAGCCCCGCTTAAATATTTAATTTATGCTGTTTTTAGTATTTGTTGTTAAAATTTCAACCGCCTGCCTGCTACAGCCTGGTGACAGACAGACGAACAGACAGACGGACAGCGGGATCTTAGCAATAGGGTCCCGTTTTTACCCTTTGGGTACGGCACCCTAAAAAGGGCATTCAAAATACCATCGCTTCATCTCCTCGCCCAACCCCCACGCCCGGCCAAAATTAATTACATTTCTGATGGAGCAGTAATTAGTTATTAGGTATTTTCCTGACTGGAAACTACGCTCCTAATCCCGAATGCTAAACGGCAGTGAGTGATCGCTCCCGGGAAGATTACCTCTTGTTTGCTTCGTACAGTCGAATAGACACGGACAACTTGCTGTTGTTTGTGACTTTGCCCGCGGAGAATGTTGCTAACATCATGAATATTTTCTTTGAGAGCGTTTAAATTGTCTGGGATAAAAACCATGCTATAAAAAAACATATTGTTAACCGTTTAATATTGTTAGGCAAAAAAAACATGAAGCAATCTTATAGTGAAAAAACGCACGGTTTTGGTTTACTATTTATTTATTCAGTAAGGTACAAACAACAAACATATCAATACAATTACAATGAAACTAAATAACAAAAACACAACGCGTAATTACTAGCGTGTACAAGTTTATATGTTTTCGTAGATAGAATTCATAGACATAGAGAAACGAAGACGAAATGCATCTTGTCTAGTGGTGACTATACATAATCACAGTTACCTTTGCCTATCAGTACAGATAGATAATTTCACACGGACTGGTTCCCAGGCATGTCTGATAAACCGCACGGCAGCATTGGCTTAATTAAATAGTTGGGATCCAATCACGACTACCATAGTTTGAATTGGACTATTTAACTACAGTTCGGAACAATCACGAAATGTAAGTTAAATTTAAAATATAATTCATTTCAATAGCAAGATGTCATTTTGATGACGTATTTTTAGGCATTGATGAACTAGAACTTAGAGAAACGATAGGGAATATGCATGATTTTTTTGAATCGCTTTTCTCAACAAAATATGAAAATAACGTAAAATAGACCACAGAAATTAAAACTAAAATTGTCCAAGAAATACGGATGAAATAGTCATTAGACTATACGATATGGAGAGATCCGATAAGCACTGCGACGTCATGTAACAGGCCGGCCATATTACCTCCATGTTGAATTCTGTTTCACTGGAAAGAGATAGGAACAAATTAATCTTTGTTGGCTTATTATCTTAGTTATTTTTGTATCTATTTTTAAAATTATGTTTATTTTTCTCAACTTTTTGTTATAATATGAATCAGCTTATAACGAAAATGTGAAAAAATATTTTTTTTTTTGGGGGTTGAGGTGGGCCTTGTGTCCTCAACCATTTCTGATCTTTTGTGGCAGCCCTTTCTTTAGAGCTCACCGCAAAGGCCCGTTGCGACTAGGAATTTCCAGATGCTTTGGGCAGTGAGGAGTTGTATCTCTTGTGGGTCCATAATACGTCGCCCTAAGTAGATACTTCTTATGCTCATTAGTGGTCCGCATGAACAGAGGATGTGCAATGCTGTCTCCTTTGTCTCCTGACAGAACCTGCATATCGCGTCTTGTTTCATACCCATTAGAAACAGATGTCTGTTCAGCTTGCAGTGGCCAGTTAGGATACTAGTCGCTGCGCAAGCATTCTTTTGAGTTGTAGAATCTCTTTGGAGATCTTGCTTCTGAACCTTTAGTGATTTCGAGTGATTTTGTCCTTTTGTGAACTTCCACAGCTCGATCGCCCTATATTTATATAGGTCGCTTAGCAGGGAAAAGGTTCCGGCCCGACGAGGGGGTCGTCAGCACCGTTCCTAGCCAATTCATCTGCTATTTCGTTTCCATCAATGTTGGAGTGAAAAAAGTAGTTAACATTCCCTATTTTCGAAGACTGAACAACTGAAGAACTGACCGCCAAGCAGCTGTTGTCGCATCAACTACTATTTATTATATTATTTAATTAAACGCTGTCTCTTCGTTCGTGTGTCACGTTGGCGCCACTGAAAACCAGCGTCGCGGTCTATGCCGTGACATAGTGCTGAGTGGTGTCAATTTTGACGTCACAGAATCACCAATGGCAACATTATCCTACATTTCTTGTGTTTTTTTTTCCTTCTTTATTGTCTTTGTTTCGATTTCTGTGTTGCCATCCTTTGTTCATGATATTTTTACTTTTTATTTTTCTGTGTTCGTCGAATAAATATTTCTATTTCTATTTCTATTTCTATTTCATTGTTCAGGGATAACACAGCCGGTGAAATGACAAGCATAGTGCAACGCATTTGCAGTTTTATGATTTTATTCGCTGTATCATGTTGTTATGGGCGCAGGCACGCAACCACAGATGGTAAGCATGCGTGGCATATAGGTGTAGTGTGTCTGAATTACTGCTGCACTCAGTGGATGATGATTGACCTTTTGACCCTTCCCAAGAGCCGTTCGGCGGCGGGTTCGAAACTTCGTTATGGTAGCTCTTGTGATTGAATTTTGAAATATGAACACTGACGAGATTATAACTTGGATTTAATCCACGACACCACGACTATACTTAATTACATTTTTAAATAAATGAATACACGTTAGCGTCCAGACGCACCAGCTTGACAGGAGATGATATAACCTAAACCAAAAAAGGCAATGGCAGCAGCTGTAGGTCTATACATAAGATAGATCTACTTTATCTTAGATGACAGTTATATCTTGGTTTATAACCTAAAATGTGGGAGGCCATTCGCAACGTCAAAGATGGCGGATGTGTAATTTGTTTTAGTTTTTATTTTTGTGTATTTAGGTGGCCAAAGTTCTTTTTTGTTAG
Source organism: Acleris sparsana (assembly GCA_923062465.1). Taxonomy (NCBI): domain Eukaryota; kingdom Metazoa; phylum Arthropoda; class Insecta; order Lepidoptera; family Tortricidae; genus Acleris; species Acleris sparsana. The sequence goes on from OV281307.1 coordinate 2,098,825, forward strand.
TGATTTGTACTTTTAATGCCTTTGTGTTGCACAGTGATAGAAGACTTGGACTTATTTCGTGTATCCTGGCATCTTACTTCTCGTTAAGTGGACTCGCAGTGGTACAGAGGTTAAAACTATCTTGGCCTCTGTCCTACATATCACCGAACAACGTTGCCCCCAATCTTCCTAGAGAAGAGTGGATTGTGTTTTATTGCTATATTGGTTTATACTTATATATACTTGACACTGGTGAAATCACTTCATTGTGGAAACGCCATATTCTCGCGGTAGTAGCTGTTCAAGTCGCCGCGGGGCAAAGAAAAAAAAAAAAAAAATGTCTAGGGGTCGCAAGTCCCACTCACAAACAGGACCTAACATGGCTGCGTTTATCGCGTGATAAAGTTTGGATAAGGCATCCGTCACCTTCTGACACGTAAATAAGTGCGACGGAGACGGAGGCTTTATCCATAAACATTTGACACGCGATATAGACGCAGCTATACTAGGACCTCAGGTGGCCTGTGTGTTCGTTTATCTTCTCCAAGCGGTTAAAAAACCTTAAGCCATCGTTGTCGTGTTAATTCCTCTCTAAAAACACCCAAAAAAGGAATAACTACGTACTGAGAATTATATTCGAACCCTTTAATTTTGCTCATTATTTTAGTTCCATTAGTAAGACATCTAAAATCAAAAAAGTTTCTGACATTGTGACACTTTGTATAATGGATTTTACAAAATTGGGTCTCGAACTTTTGGCGAAATGACTAACTATTATCTCGTTTTAAAACTTATGAAGTGATGACGACCTTGTGCATGGTTCGTCTGGATCGTTAATGTCAACTGATCCTTTAAGTCATAAAACATAAATTAATTTCCCTAGCATATTATAAAAATAAAATAAATAAATTATCATCTACTTCAGGGTTAGCTGGAAGAGATCCCATTTAGGGATAAGTTCGCACATTAGTTTGTACATTAGTTTAGTAACAATATTGTAATATTTATATTTTTGTACAATAAAGAGTTTACATACATACATACATACATACATAAAATAGACGTTAAAATTAGGACGGAGAGCATAGGCGTATTAAGAGGGTCCCGTTGGATACCCTCCAAGTACGGAACCCAAACTATGAAAAACATAATGAATATACAAAAAATAGCATATTATAATTTTGGAGGCAAAATATATTCATGAATGAATCTTTGTTTATAACTTTATATTTTCACTAGAAATGAGGATCTGCCGAGCCCTTTCAACATTTAGGGGTCCTACTCCCTTCGGTGTGGTATGGGAAGGGGGGAAATTGGGGTGTCATTTAACATGTAATTATTCTGCCGAGAGAGACTATTATAAACCCATTGCTAGAAAAAAAAAATCAAGTCAAAATTAGAACTCATCCGGTCTTACTTTACCTGTATTAAATCTTAACAGCTCGAGCATAACTCCAATATGAATGTTTTAAAAGCCAGCTTAAAACTTTAATCCTTCCCCATCGCTTGCAGCTTGAAATGTCTGAAATATACGTTCGCGTCTAGTTTTAATCTCTGCAGCAGATCTTTCACAGTTCTATTTAATCTGTTAGAATAATCTGTGATTATCTTTTGTTTATACAACAGTCTTTGTTCGCGATGTTCGCGTTAATATAGTTTATGATTTCGTTTTGAATAATTAGGTTTTCTTGGACAAAGATTTGTGTTGAAATTTTAAAAGCGTGCTCTAAGAATTGGGTTTCTAACGGTAGGATGGTAAGTATCTGGGAGACTTAAATAAATCGCATTCTTCAAATATTATATTATGAAAATAGAAGGATTTGTTACAGAATTATTTTATTATAAAAAATAAATTAAATGTAATTAAACAGCGAGACACGGGACCCGTGTCTCGTCAGAAAAGAGAAGAGTCATCTCCTCGATCGATATAAAAAATGGATCATAAACCATTTTGAATTTAGAAAGACTAAAACGAAATGAAAGAGTGGCCAGGAACGTAAAAAAGGAGGTTGTAACAGCCTCGTTACAGGTTGAATTGTCATGCTCGTAAAGTCCTTCTTATACGAGTAAAACAATCGTTATAAAAAAACTGAATTATAAGTAAATAATACAACAGTACATAGAAACAGCTTGAAGTGACAATAGACTCTAGGTAACGGCTGGCTAAAGCAAGAAATCTAGACTCAAAGTTGAAAAATATGTCTACTGTGCTGTGGCTATCCATAATGTGGTTGAGGAGTGTCAGCGCAATATGGTTTTATCCAGTGGAATAGACCAGGGACGTTAAATCGCGAGCATCTCGCTGCATTTCCTATCTGCCCTTATGAAAGTATGTCAATGCGACCTGACACGCCGCCACAGCATAATGCACCGTACTTCGTATTCATGGTGAGTTAGGACGTCATAGTTTATTATGTTAAATAGGGATGGGATCGTGTCGATAAAAAAAATCGATCAAAATAAGATAACCGATTTTTTCAATTGATTTTCACATGTATCTTTTTTAAAGTTAGTTTTTGTAAAAAAAACTGTCTATGTGTCTGTATACGTGAAAATAATTAATAACATTTTCCCGTATTTTTAAATACCCTTTGATACGCATGGTTAATATTAGCGGCGTCGAAAAAATAATGCGGAAGGGCCGAATCTTAAGTATCTGAAACCGACGTGCATGCATGACTCGATGTACAATAAATGTGGAAGAAGCGAAGGAGATCTATCAGGATCGTAGCAGGTGGAAAGAAGTGGATCTTTGCCTACCCCTCTGGGAAACAGGCGTGATTTAATGTACATATGTATGCAGAGATGATTACTAATATAATACAAATAAAAATAATAGACGAATATCATAATAGAAAAAAACATGGTACAAAATCATGTATATAATGTTAGCGACTCGCCCTCGCTTCGAAGCGGTTGGCGATTTTACAAAAACTCACATAAGTTTTCTGTAACATCCGTTCATAATCCAAAATTTATATTAGATAAAAATCTTCCTTTTGAAATATCTATTATAAAAACTGCATTAAAATCTGCCGCGTAGTTTGCACACTAACAGAGGACAGACGGCGGGAAGCTACTTAGTTTTATAAAGATTTCATTACTGCGCTATAGTGCTGCTAGATTTTCACAAAAGGAAATCCTTCTAAGGAAGACGCTGCCTGCATGCTACCCGCAAGGTCTTTAATTATTTCCAGAGATCTAGTATTTTATTTACCCCCACTCCATTAGTCAACCATTAAATTAACTCTAAATCCAGCAGTAGCGTAGCTCGCGGTCTGTTAATGGCCAGTGGTTGGATTTAATTGTTTTCTCTTGAACTGGAATTAATATTAAGATCTCCGTTTATACTATTTACTTAATTAAAGTAATATACTTGATTCATATAAAATATTGATATATTGTCGTTGTTATTTCATTATCAAAATTCTTGCTATAAGCATAGTAATTAATTTTGTAACAATATCGATAAATTGTCGATATGCTACATCACTCAACATGTTATTGTCTTTTATTACGACCAAATAGTTTTGACTACTTTTATTAGTTAATATAGACTAAATCGACAGTTTTCATGGAAATAATTCGTCAATTACGTAAATCGTTATATCACGATAAAGCTTTTACGTAATTATCGAATTATAATAAACATCATTAAGGACCATTTCTGATATTACCGTCATTTGTTTTGATGTTGTTTTGTTTCTCTAGTATTAATACAATTTGATGACGTGGAGTGGATAATTTGATAAGTAAGGAGGCCTAACGCCTAACGCACTCGCAATCGCAATCGACGTCAAAGTGGAACAATTACTTTCATTTTGAAAGCAGACTCGCCTTCGGACTGTCAATATGAAAACGATAACGATTTCGATAGGCAATAAGCCAACCGGTAACTGGCCTAAGAAGCTAGCGGCATAGTATGGTATTAGCAGCTGCACGCTTTACTGCTTTGTCACTTTAATGTTATGTTAGAAAATATGGGCTAATCTGTCAAAGATTAAAGTGACAAGGTACATACGTGTGTAGCTATAGCTACTTAGCGCTAGCTAGGGCTGCGTCGATGTTCTTCGTTTGATACTTAATACCACACCGACTAAACCGGCTTGGTACGTCCTTTGAGTTTACTTGTAATGTCTCGCGGCGTGTACCTTTATTTAAAGATAAACTGCTGTTTTGACTGTGCTAGCATAAACGAAATACAAATGTTTCTTAAATAAACACTCGCGGCGACCGTCTGGCAACCTCCTATACATTTTCGATTCCCACAACATTCGTCAATAGCCCACTTATATCGATAACTACATCGACATATTTCAATACTTAGCGCATCACTAGATCAGCTGTACATGGTAGTGCCGCGTCATCTGATTTATGTTTCGATAGTTATTTATTGAGTAGCACCGTACATCCATTACTTTGACGCAACAATGGCGGCAAGAACTTTTACATTGTAAAATATTGACGAAGAATATAGCTGAATAGACTGGGTGGGTAAATGATTAGGGTTTTCTATAGTTAGGAATTGATTTTTCTTTGGAACAGGCAAACCACTAGGCCACCTGATGGTAATTTGGGGCATCCCTTCATCTGGCATAACTTTTTTTGGCACAATTCATCATTTCGCACAATCATCATTTGGCATAAAGTCTTTTTTTCTGAAACCGTGTACTTTTCAGGATTATTTAAAATACCATTGCATAGAACCCAATAGGTTAGGTTTGGTTTATTTTATGTCAATCCTGAAAAGTACACGGTTTCAGAAAAAAAGACTTTATGCCAAATGATGATTGTGCGAAATGATGAATTATGCCAAATAAATTTGTGCAAGACATTCGTAACCCGGTACTTTGGACCTGGGACCCATACAGATTATAATCTTAAGACTGCAATCCTGAGCAATTTCGTTGTCAACCCTGAGGACTAAGATGGAATGGTTCCATGCTAGTAGTTGCACCTGTGTTGTCCCCACACCGGAACGCCATAATGTGAACATTGCTACTTGGCCGTAGGTTAGAGACTCGCTAGTATTATTATAGTTAAAAAAAAATAGGGCTACGTGATTTTTATGGGAGATTATTTGGACTTACAGCTTGTAACCTAATAAAACATTTAAATGATAATTATGTATCCTAAAAATACCATTGGTACGATTTCAATTTTAAACATTGTTTTTTTTTTCTACTTTGTTTTCAGGCGTCTAAGATACTGAAATACTTTAAAACTTTTTTTAACCCTTAGCCAGGCCTAGCGATATTGGTAGATCAAAGGATAAAAAAAAGGAATTTCTTGTATTTTGTTTATTCGCTAATTAAAATAACAATAGTTACTAATTTACATTCAGTAATTACTCATAAACACCGGTTGTGGTCAATTTTGCATTTGACAACCAAGAAATGTTAAATTTTTGTTGCGTCACTCGTTTTTTTTTTCGTTCGGAATTCGACTGCTACATAAACAATATAATCATGAAAGTATGTGGCTTAGAATAATAACACATAGAAACCTAGTCCGCGCACCAAAACCGTCAGACTTAAACTACACCATTCTGGTGTACTCGGCGATCGCCGCCTGTCAGTAGCAATCACGTCACACAGCGTCAACAGCTCCCGGATTTTTATTGATTATGACGATTTGTATTGTTAATGGGTGCCACAACACTTCAGACAAAGAAAATAAACACTATAAAATAACATTCCACGTGTAAGTAATATGTTTTGACTTGTTGTTTTACGTAAAACATTCACTAAAATATTAAATTATTTTCTAACAACATTACATGAAAATGTTGCCATTATAACGAAATTTTCCCCCCTAAATTGTTATAGTAAGTACTTGTTCTATTTTGTGATATTCTGTGATACGAATTGAATTACTTCTTTTTCTCGTTCAAGATTTCCTTCTAATCCGATTATTAAAAAAAACTCCGATATAAAAAAGTACCTTAGAACATAAACTACCTACTTAAAATATGATATTTTATGCGAATTAGAAAGACACAAAACATTTTCTTGTTACATAAGTGTTAATAAACGTTTGTATTATTACTAAGTAACTACAAAAAATGATCGAATTTAACATATGAAAAAATCCCCTAGTTTAGGGGGAAATGTAATCCGCTAGCAACATTATTTGTTTACTTGTGTGCGTGTTGTCGTGTGTTAGTACGCGTTGATTACGCCCACATGAATCCATTTTGTGCGACACTTTTGACGGGTTGGCTGTAGGAAACTATCATTCTATGTGTTATTATTCTAAGGTATGTGGTATATACAGCATCCGCCCGTCACGAAAAAATAATTACCAGGTGGTTTCTATGTAACTACTGCCTGGCTAAGGGTAAAAAAAAAACCATAACAAAGAGCTATCATCAAGGCAGCATTGCAGTAAAGGCGAGTAGCAAATATTTTAGTCACTAAATCCGTCTAAACAACGAAAATAGAGGAGTATCCTTCTAGACTAAACTACATTTAAAATACCTGGTACTCGATTGAATTACTTACTTGGTCTGTACAGGCCTTAAGCGCTAAAAAAGAGGGGTAATTACATAAAATATCCCATAGGGTTAAAGTACTGTGTCCATAAAGAATCCTCCGATAAGACAGTACCTGGATGACAGAGCGTTGCTCGGTATTTTTTTTTTGTATTTTTTTTAAAATGTTACCTAGCTAGATCGATTTATCGCCCCCGAAACCTTATCCTACATACAAAACTTTATGAAAATCGTTGGAGCCGTTTCTGAGATTCAGATTTTATATATATTATTTATTACTACTACTTATTACTCCCTATGAAAATTCTGAGTTTTGACACATTTCCCTGCTCAAGCTACGCTTAAATATATATATTTTTTTCGTTTTATGTTAGATTTATTGTTTTATATAATGCTAGGATAAGCTTTATAATTGTATAATATCATAAGTAGTATTTAAAAAAACGACTGACTGTTGAGTTTCTTGCGGCGTTTCTTCTCAGCAGTCTCTTGCGAAGCGCTGGTAGATTTTTGACGTGTAAAAGTGCTCGTGCGGCCTACTTACTGAATAAACATGTTTTATCTTTTTTAAATCTTTATATAATTGCTCGTTTAAAGGCATTAGATAAAATAAGGTATAGTTATACTACTCAAACAAGAGTCGATAGTCTAAGGTTGGTATGTTTTTTTTTGTTGCAGGTATGTTCAACCGAAAAGCAGCTGATCTAATTACAGGTAACCTGATAAGATCTCATTTTAGACATTTGCAATTTAAAAACTGCAATCCTAAGATGCAAAATGCATTGTCAACAGAATGGAATACCTCTTCTCTAGTTGTTTCACCGGAGTTCACACAAGACGCCGCAGTGCGAACACTGTTGCTTAACTGTTAGTTAAACAATAAAAATAGCGTAGTTATGGTCCTACCGCCTCTGAACGGTGTAACGGATAGTCTTTATGAATTAAAAAATCATAAAATCTTAATTTTCATTTCAAATTATCGCTTAAAATGAAAATGATTTAATATTTCCTATCACATTAAAATTAATTATGTTCTTTAATTTATTAACGAATGCGATTGGACTTTCCTTTCTACCCTTTCATTTCTATAATTTACTTTTGATATTATTACGTGAATTAATAAAACGAATCTGTTTATTAAACGATTAATGGCTCTTGAATTAATTTTATCTACAGTTTCATATACAAACGTATAACCTACACTTAACGTATTCATTATTATAAATTATTTCTTAATCGCTCAAAGGTTAACTGGAAGAGATCTATTAAAGGGATAAGTTTTTATAATTTTTATCTATTTTGTTTGTGCAATACATACATACATTATACATATAGATACAAACTAAATGACGCCCGCGATTTCGCAAGCGCAGGACTTCTTTCCCGCTAATCCTCTGTCTTCCCGTTGGGGGTCGATTTTCCAGAAATTATTTCTTAATGCGCCCCTAGGGTGCCCAAGGAATGTTGTCTCCAAATTTGAAGTCCCTAGATGCATCCATTGGTTTTGTCTGTACGTGGTCCGTCAGACACTTAGAGGCGGAACAGTTTTGCATGACATTGATAGAAGCTTTTCCTGTTTTGATATCCAGCCGACGTCAAACGACTTTGACGAGTTTGTTACCCGATTACTCCGTGAAATGTCAACCGATTTAAAAAAAATATTATTTGTTGGCAAGGGTTGTCTCAAAATGTGATGAGGGGATCCGTGAAGAATTGATGGAACTCCTCAAATCTTATAGGCATGCGCATAGCTATTTCGATATTTTCAGTAACAAGTCTAGAATTTGCATTCAGAAACTACCATTTGGTGAAGTGTAACTCAAGATGAAGACCACAGGGAACTTTTCAATGGGACCTGTTTTAAGGGTGGCCATAAGATATCTCGATTAAAATATTTGAGAGACTAAATTGTGAATAATAAACAGTACAAAATAAAATAAAAAAAACCCCGATTCGGATTTTTGTTTGTCCGCATCATCATCATCAGCCCGGGGGCGTCCACTGCTGGACAAAGGCCTCCTCCCAAACTATTAGAGATTATCAGGATCAAATTTAGCCTGTAATACGACATCTAGCCATAGATAGCATAGAAAAAATAAAATTAAAAATCGAACATATTTATTTTCCTAATTTTCCCATAGACTTTCAATGGGAAAATTAGGAAAATTGCTTCGCTCCATTTAGACTCGTCCGGGGACGGTAAATGCACCTCGTTATTATACATAAAAGATACATCATATTCTCTTAATATGGCAAACAGATAATTTATATTTTAAGTTAATTTTTTACGTTTTACTTTGCAACGTCCACTTTAAAACTTAAAGCTGTACGAAGCTCGCAAAGCTTACTACTTAACTGAAAAATCTCTCAAATAACCAAAATGGCTACCGGAAACGCTTAGCACTCCATCGTTCCACAACGGAAGTGGCCGGGCTAACGCGACAGTTGTCGTAATGGCGGACAGTTGCGCCGACCGCCGCATTTCCGGTGGGGGCCCGACCAGGATAATACTTCCGGTTTATATCAGTTGATATTAATTGAATTTGGAATTGTTATTATTGATTATGGATTATTGCTACAGCAAATCTTATCAGTATATAACTATTATCTTATATCTTCTGAATATACTCAAGTGCAATCTAAACTGGTCAATTTGTATTGAATTACCAAAGGAAGTATCACTAGATATACTTCGATAAGACTACCGGATGATATCTATATAATAAAAATGAATCTCTAAATGTGTTGCTAACCGCAAAACTCGAGAACGGCTGAACCGATTTAGCTGGTTTCTGTTTTGTTGTATTCGTTATTGAACAAGGTTTGTATGAAAGAAAAAAAAACACCGGGCTTGTGGGAAATTTGCAGCGGGGCGAAGCCGCGGGCGGTCCGCTAGTATAACATATATTTTCGTCATTAATAGGAACACGAGAAGGCATTGCTGTAATGCGAAAAACCTGGCACAACTTTTTTTTTAATTAGTTTTAAGTTCGGTGTCTAAATGCAGCAGTCGTTTTTCTTACACAGAAATTGATGATCTTTCGATCACAAAAGATACTTAAGTCCGAGACGTCGCTTATCATGCTGCTGCCACTGATTAGGTCAAGATAGATTTGTACCTATGGATTGGAACGGATGAGCCAAATTTAGAATGGAGATTGTATATACCTTGAATTTAACACTTAGGTTACCAATCTGTAGCATGCCCGGGACTGCTGTAAGTTTTTCGTGGCATGGACCTCTTCACGATCACCAAGAGTCACTAAGAATCGGTGTACCTTAATTTACTGATGTAATTAAAACAAATGAAATTAAATTGTATTTAAATATATTCCGCTTTTAATTTATAATATCGACTTTTACATCTTATGGTTAGCAAAAGTAACAAATAAAAACTTTATCATACTTACCAGTTCTCACCAAAGTTTCAGAGCTTCTTACGTATTACGTGATTAATTATAAATGAAGCATAATGTTTAGTGTAGGGATTTTTCAGAAGTGCGTGGAGCAAACCCCATGTGCTTCTGTTACGTCCACAAGAGAAAATATTCTAATAGCGAACTAATCGTCCTCGCATGTGATTTCCATGGACTTATTTTTCTAATTCGTTCATGGTTCGTTGGCAAAATACACAAAAACGGAGAGAAAGCCATTCAAAATTAAATTAGAATTAGAAGTAGAATGTTTAGTGTCGTTATAAGTTATCCTAAAACCTAGGTAACATGTAAATATTCTTTCCGCGGTCCTTTAAATATGTCCGCACGTGTATACCTACAGATTTTCATTCACCTCTGAGAATTTATTTTTAAATACTTCAAAGGCCCCGCCTGATGTGTATTTTAAAAAAGCTTTTTATTCGCGACTTTTCTAAATATGATAATGACGACATTACAAATATGTGTGACTTTGAATTTTATTAGAAAAAAATGTAAGAGAGGGTCATGAATGGAGATGAAAAATATCGTGTTACTCTTTAAAATTTCAATATTTAGAGATCTAAATGACATTAGCAATATTAAAGAGTAATTACATTTTTATTTTTTTAGCTTCAACTCATCATGGGCTATATTCAAATTTATTTTAAGACATCTTTTTTTCTATGTCGTAATCCTGCAGTTTTTCGGATTATAGTTTTGAGATTGCAAATCATTGGCCTCAGAGACCACTTAGCTAACCATGGTTAGTGTTGTCGTAGGTATGAATGAATTTAAAATAGTAGATTGTTCAACAAGGGACTAAAACAAGCCATAATGACACGAGATGTTTAGCCACGCGAGCGAGCTTGCGAGCGAGAGTGGCTATAGTTCGAGTGTCATTATGGTTGTTTAGTCTCGTGTTAAACACTCTACTTTTCACTTCGAATGCGAGAAAAAAAAAACTCTTTTTGTAATAATTTTGCACCGTTGGCATTTTGAGGTTATTTCCACGGCCTAAAAATGGTCCATACACAATCTCTGAAAATGGCGATAATCCTCCATTCATTAACAACGTGATGTTTAAATGCTTGCATATTTAGCCAACAGATACAAACATGAAAATTATTTGGACCATGCCTAATAAAATAGAACTATCCCTAATATATTTAAATATATTTATATTAGTAATCATTAATCGTGTTTCACGAAATTAAATCTTTTTTTTAATAATTTTGCACAGTTGGCATTTTGAGGTTATTTCCACGGCCTAAAAATGGTCCATACACAATCTCTGAAAATGGCGATAATCCTCCATTCATTAACACCGTGATGTTTAAATGCTTGCATATTTAGCCAACAGATACAAACTTGAAAACTATTTGGACCATGCCTAATAAAATAGATTTTATCCCTTATATATTTAAATAGATTCATATTTGTAATCATTAATCGTGAAATTAAATCGATTAATTTATATTTTTTGCAAGAAAAATGATCCATATACAATCACTGAGAAAGGCGATGATTGGCAGTTTAAGGGTTTCCAAAGTAAATTAAAAAGAAAAAGTACTTTAGTCCCTAGGGAGTAAAGTGTATTTTTATTCCCTAGAGATTAAATACATCACTTTAGTCCGGCTTACAAGCCAATTGTGAGTCATTTTAGAGCCTGAGAAGTGAAAAAAGGTTTTTGTCTGTGGACTTTTTTTACTGGGTTTCTGTGCGCAGTATAAATATCTAAAGTGTGTGGCCCAAAACCGGGGATAATATTAAAAACAGGGGCTCTATAGATCACCGGTAATTACATTATAATGGTCTTACCTAATTAAAATCAAAACTTAACTTTCAGTTTTTTTCTAACAAACTTAATCGCAAATTCAATGTAATGCAAACACCGCTAAATCTACCGCGTGTTGTCAATGGCACCCTGTACTCAGACATATCGCGTACCGAGTGACCAAGCGACGATATCGCGACGGGAAAATACATTACCTACCATTTTTAACTTTGTAGGCTCTTTTCTCCAAAATTATAGACTTTGTAATATTACACACACTGTATTTGTGTACAAAGAACCACAAATTGATATGCGGGATAGATTAAAATTAAAACAGTCATCTTGAGCGGTACATCTTAAAGATATCTCCATGTTGGGGACAGTAATGAAGTCACATCTTTTTATGGTTATTTTTTTAAACCTATCGTGTGTGATTTCATTGGAAAGGGCCGTTTCTAAAAATATACCATCACCTTTTGACTACTTTTTTTCTAAAAACCTAAGAAATATTTTCAAAACATACCAAATATGAGATCTTCCAGGTAGGAGACGGCTTGGTATTTTTTTGTTAAACATACAATTATTTAACCTTAAATTTGATATTAAAAAAATATAAACATTTAATTATTTATTGTACTTTTTTTTGAAAATGAAACCGGTTTTTTGGACCTTTGGTCTTCGAAACAGACAGGCGGGCAAAAATTCCAAAAGTGTTTTAGAGCATTGTTTCTTAAATATTTTTTTGGACAGAATTTTTATTTTGTATACTTTCTTTTTTTTTCCACTTCAGTTTAGATATTCTTAAGCACAAGACCGGTCTGAGTGAAAGGCCTATGTCCAGCAGTGGACGTCTTTCGGCTGACATGATACTTTTTTTTTAATAACACATAGCGTCGAAAATACACGAAAACATTAAAGAAAGATCTTGAACCTGTTTGTATGTTCGTTACACAACCTTCTACACTCTTTTAGTCTAAAAATCTTTGCACAAAGTGTAAAAAGTAATGTTTTTCCACCCAGAACTAGGTTAAGAAACATGTTGCGAAGAAATAACGACTTCTTTGTGTTTCGAGCACCCAAAATAAAACATTTTTAAAACAACTGTTTACGTGCTACTTTTTATTTCGCTGGCACAACATAGAAATGTTTGTCCATACTTTTGTTTTTATTCGAGTTTGTGAAACAAAGAGTTTACGGACGTAATATTTTTGCAAAGTTTATTTTTTGAATAACTTTTAATTATGTTTTAAGTGGGTGATGATAAATAAATCTTTTTATACAGCTTTGTAATGATTTCTACGATTGTCTAACATTACCGAGTTTGCTATTCTATAATGTTATTTTTGCATAAAAACGAATGTACTAATTTCGTTTCATTTTGTAACAACGAAATGTTTAATTTCTTAAAGCATAATGTTCGTAGGTTACAAAGCAGATATTTCTGATGTCTTTGATAACTACTAATGTGGTCACAGGTCTAACCTAAACCAACCTACGTAACCTATGCTTAAGATAAGCTAAAAACAGTTTTACACATTCCTTAACTTTTTAATAAAATTCGGGTAGTACATTTATGTACCTTATCGCTTTAAAACGTGTCACAATTTTGTATGACACTTCAAACACGACGTTAAAGTGACAAGGTACATAAATTATCACTTATTTATGCTGTTGACTGTACACTTACTTGTGACGGTGTAACTTTAGATCTAATTACCAAAAAAGATTCAACAAAATGCATAGTATTGACATAAGGTAGGGTTATAATAATTGATAACAATACTAGACCAATTAAAAAAAAAACTAAGTAACTGCTTTTTTTATGGAATATTTATGCAAATATGTAATGTCGTTTTCATAAAAACACGATTTTCTCAAAAATTTGTAGTTTTTTTGTAAATGTTTTTATATCTAAAATTAAAAAAAAAAGCAAAAACACTGGTGAAAGCAAAATAAATAAATAAAAAAAATGTTTACCGATAAATTACCCTATATAAAATTCTATGAAATTATACATTTGATTTTAAAAGTGTCGGTGCGCGGTGATTCAAGGAAATCACATTTAAAACGAAACACATAATATGAAGATAAATAGTAAATATGTAATAAAAAATAGCTACAAGATTATAAGCACTACTGTCTTCCACACGCTGTTGCGAGGAACCTGGGGCTAATGAGGCGCTGAGCTGCGTAGGCTGAAGAGGAACGTGACCCAACGGGACTGGCTTGATATGCTTACACGTACGGTGTTCCATTTATTTAGAAAAAATACAGATTTTGTACACTACGCTACTCTTTATAATTACATACATACATTAGCACAATTCTGCGGGTGGTAGGACCTTGTGCAGGGTCCGTCCGGATCGCTACCACCGTCTTATCCATTAACCTACCGCCAAACAGCAGTGTTCGCATTGTTGTGTTCTGGTTTGGCGATAAGACAGCCGGTGTAATGAACTAGAATTGAGGCATTCCATCTTAGTCCTCAGGGTTGGCAACGCATTTGCAGTCTTAGGCTTGCAGTCTTGTGAATGCGAATGTCTATGGGTCACAGTTTCCACTAACCATCAGGTGGCCTGTGTACTCGTTTGCCTTCCATGTGCCATAAAAAAAAAAAATTAGGCTAAGATGTTTACCAGCGTTAGTGACAGGTTGCAAGCCTTTATTTCTTTAGTCGACTTTTACAACATCCACGGGAAGACTCTCTTATACATATATAAGTATTATTATGTAACAAATGAAAATGTCTGATTTTATGGTGATAGGACAATATATTTTACCATGCCATGATACCAAAGTTACCTATAGAGTATAGATGAGTGCATAAATATGTGTAAAAATTTGCATTTTGAAAATTGAAGGCTTGTCTGCATACAAAATGAAAACGATTGTTGCGCTTTGAAGCCGATTGCCATCGCGGGTGCGTTAGGCAAATAGTCCGTCGATCTATTTAATGTCATATTTAAACTGTAGTCATAAAAAAATATGTAAATATTTTATATTGTCTAGGGGACGCGGTCTCTGTAGGAGAATGTATCGAAACTTTAAGGATGTATCGTAAAAGTGTCTTCTATCTTTTTATTTTTACCTTTGACATATGAATTGTCACAGCGATTAAAGTGACAAGGTATTACATTGTACAATGCCACTGATTTGTATTTTTACATATTGCTATAGTTTCTTTCTAATACTGTATGCAGGTGAGAACTAAAAACAGCTCCATAACTGAGTTCCATCTTTTCACCAGCAGTTTTTTTTTGTGTCTTTGTTGTTGGGGTTTTTTTTATGATATGGATAGAATACAGTAATTTTAAACTTTTACTAACTTTTACTTTACTGTGGCAATCATTTCTATACCACCCTATATAATGGTTATAAATGTGCTGAAAAAGGTGTAGCTGCGCCATAACAGCTCCCCAGCGATAATTAGCAGGCTTGTCTCGCGGCGATGCAAAATGTCCGTGTTTATACGTTACATGGTAAAGTTTGTATGAGGCAGGCTAAAGACCTTGTTGAATGGGGTTGTGTGAGTTCTGGTTTCATGTTTAATACCTCACTAATAGGGATACACTAACGTTTCATTGTTTAACTTGCTTCGTTCAGAAGATACGTTGGTCTAGTGGCCCATGAAGCTAGCGGTCCTGGGTTCGATTTTAATCTTTATTGCACAAATTGCACTTATACAAAAGAACTTAATGCCGTAAGGCTTTCTCTACCAGTAAACCGATGGGCAAAGCTAAGATTGTGGTAGCTGTGCATCATAGGTATACGCAAGTAAGAACGGAACGAATTATGGAGTTGGAGGGTGGCAAAAATAATTTCGCTGTACAGTAGTCATAAATATACAGGGTGTATTAGAAATAGACGTCAAACCTCCTTAAGTCGATAGAGCAGCTAAATAGATTTAACCCCTATGTATCTTCAGCGATTTTATTTTACATAATGAGAATCAGCAAACTAATTGTTAATGGTTCTAATCATGTAAGATACCACTGAAAAACTTATAAAATAAAACATGAAAAATAATGATATTTGGTTCCATGGACATAAGGGAATATTACAAAAACTCTGATTTAAATGATCAATATCTCCGAAACTAGTAAAAATTGCTGGACATACAGTCCCAACACGGGATTGTTGAGCCACTTGCCACTCTTCTTACTTTATCCGGGTAATGTAAATCGGGTGTAATTGGTTATACTCGTTTATCCAGCATGTATTACTCAGCAAAAGTAAGAAGAGTAGCAAGTGGCTTAACATTCCCGTGTTGTGACTGTACATAGGGGTTAAAACGCTATCCAGTTTTAGCTGCTTAATCAGCCCTAGGCGGGTTGCCGTCGGTTTCTGGGACTCCCTGTATATGTTCAGAAGGCGTCAAAAATATCTACACATCCCTATGTTACTGATAATAAGTGTTTATTCAGCAAGCAAGTGTTATATTTGGCAAGATGGTCGTATATATAAGTACTTTTGACTGTACTATAAATAGAACTCCTTAATGCCTAATGCCGTCAATAAGCAGTATCTCAAATGTAATAGCTAAAGCAACTTCAATCTTCTGCTGCTAGCAGTAAGGTCGTTATTACTACAGGAGTTTTACCTGAGATGTGGCCATTTGGATTAGCAAGGCAATAAGGATCTTGTTTTACAAGTATTTTAATAGTAAATTAACTATCGATGACACAACTACAATATATATAAATAAACGGCAATAAAAATAAAATAAAATATGTTCGGACGGTTAATAATTTTTTAAATTTTACTTTTGATTAAATTCCTCATTATATTCTCTCCCTTCAACACAGCACAAATAAGAGCAAGACAGCGCATTAATCACGTGACAATGATATTCAGCCGAGATCGTCAGCCTGTTTGTTCAGAGCAGGTGCCTTGACAAATTACAGAGGGTTCTGCACGTACGATAAATGTTGGATGTGGTAAATTTGGATTATAAGTTAAGAGAAAACGGTTCGGACAAAAAAAATGGCCACACATGATGGTAAATCTGAGAGCCATTAGATATTTGTAATCTTAAGGCTACAATCCTAAAACTGCGTTTTTTTTTTCTAAAACTAAGGACGCGATTGAAAGCTTTTATGCTAGTCATTTCGGGTGGCATTCAGATATGGCGTTTCCAGAATGAAGTGTCTTGGCCAGTGTCAAGTATATAATATATATATAAGTATAAATCAATACAGCAATACAATACAATCCAATCTTCTCTAGGAAGATTGGGGGAACGATGTACGGTGATTTGTAGGACAGAGGTCAAGATAGTTTTAACCTCGGCACCACTGCGAGTCCTCATGAAACGAGAAGAAAGATGCAAGATACACGAAATAAGTCCGAGTCTTCTATCACTGTGCAACACAAAGGCATAAAAAGGACAAATCACTATTTAGAAAAGTACTTTGAACAACTAAATACACAAAAATACAAAACTAAAACAAATTACACATTTACCATCTTTTAACGTTGCAAATGGTCCCGTAACTTCTTTTATATGTCTAATATTTTTAATTATTTTATTATGGAATGCATCGCAACTCGTGACCCAAACGCTGGTCATTAAGATTAAGTATTGTCTTTCAAGGTGGCAAAAATTAAAACGGGCTAAAAGCAATACATTCAATTAGTTATAAATTATAACGTAACTTTAACAGAGGCTTATCTCAAACCCAAATAGGTAAAATCTACCGCATAAATTTGAGAAATTCTCTTGATTCATTCATCCACGGCAAATTACCGCGAAATTCAGCTTACGCGGTCGTTCCGGCAAAAATAATGCTTTGAGACGTCATAACACGCTGCGGTTCCCCGAGGGGTTCCGTACATTATACATGTAGGTTTGTTGGTTACCGTGGTAATATTTCAAAGGAACGAAAAGCATTGTTTTGGCATAGAGAAGTCAAACGAGCACACAGGCCACCTGATGGTAAGTAGAAACTGTGACCCATAGACATTCGCATTCACAAGACTGCAAGCCTAAGACTGCAAATGCGTTGCCAACCCTGAGGACTAAGATGGAAAGCCTCTATGCTAGTCATTACACCGGCAGGTCTTATCCCCAAACCGGAATACAACAATGCGAACACTGCTGTTTGGCGGTAGGTTAATGGATAAGATGGTGATAGCGATCCGGACGGACCCTGCACAAGGTCCTACCACCCGCAAAACCGCCACCGCACCGCATTGTTATAGACGAGCCATTATAATCTTTAACGAACTGTCGATCGAGAAAGCGATGCCATACAGTCACGAAATTAGGTACCCACCTTAGGTCCAAAGTCAATCTGATAAAAAAAGATAAAATATAAAAGTCATTTATTCATTAAGTAGGCCGTGCGGTAAGTAGGCCCAAGAGCGGACCCCTGCTGAGAAGAAACGCCGCAAGAAACACAACAGTCAGTCATTTTTTAAACATATTTCATATCACAATAGCTATAAATATGAAATTAAACATAATATCAAATAACATGTGTAGTTCAGCTGTTAAACATGCCAAAAATCTTGGGAGACATAGAGGCAGAAAAAAAATACACCTACTAGTGTATACAAGACGGTGCAAGACGACCAAATAAAAGTTTCGATATGTTTTCCTACATCAACGGTGTCCCCTAGACAAGATAAAATTCTATCTATCATTCACACACGTGCTATCTGACATTCTACAATAAGGTTGAGTTTCCTAAAATTTACAAATAACTTGACATGTATGAGTCTAATGACATTAACGAATTCAAGGATATTTCTTGACATGTGTCCCAAATTAACGCTTTCACCGTACAAACGAGAACAATCGACGGTCGGCTGCCAACCTCTTGTACTCGTCTCTATCCATAGCCAGCCGAAACAGCTGGTCGATGGAGGCCAAGCCAGTCCATTCCCAGCGCGTCTCTTTCCTCATTGCCGATCATTATCAGCTGCAGCAGCGTGTATCTCTCGTTCCTGAGCACGTGACCGAGATGCTCTATCACCTGTTGATTGATGGCATCATTTTTCGACACAATTAATGAACCTTAATGACCTTCTGCGTCCAATTATGCGCAACATGCGACGGTAGCACCACATTTTGCTACAGTTAGCTTATTCGATGAGCTACGTCGATGACTGTAGGAAAGAAGAAAATAAATGGCTAAATTTAAAAGTTTGTAGCCCCTAAAGAATTGCTATATGACATGTACCTTTCTTTTTATAAAAGGCTGTTTAAAAATTATTTTATGTTAAAGCTTCATCAATATCGCTACTAAAATTACTGTATTCTCCAGTGTTTGACGCGTATTTTTATATGGATTATAAAGGGTCATCATCATGTCAGCCGAAAGACGTCCACTGCTGGACATAAGCCTCCCCCAAGGCTTTCCACTCAGACCTGTCTTGTGCTTTATGCATCCACCGCGGTCCCGCGATCCTGACGAAGTCGTCACTCCATCTTGTTGGAAGCCTACCTACAGGTCGCCTCCCGGTCCGCGGACGCCACTCCAGAACCTTCTGACCCCATCGGCCATCAGTCTTGCGAGCAATGTGCCCCGCCCACTGCCACTTCAGTTTAGCTATTCTTCGGGCTGTGTCGGTAACCTTAGTTCTACTGCGGATATCATCATTTCTGATTCTATCACGCAGAGAAACCCCGAGTTTTGAGGTGTTAATATTGATTTTGACTTACATACATACATGGACAAGAGGGTGAAAATGACAGTTCTGCACCAGTGTCAAACGACATTTTATACTAAACTAGCGGACGCCCGCGACTTCGTACGCGTAGAATTAGTTTCCCAGTACTCCCCCTTTTTTTCCCGTTGGGGGTCGATTTTCGGAAAATCCTTTCTTAGTGCTCACTTACATCATGAAAGGAACACCTGTACCAAATTTCAAGTTTCTAGGTACAGTAGTTTCGGCTGTGCGTTGATATGTCAGTCAGTCAGTCAGTCAGTCAGTTTCTCCTTTTATATATTTAGATAAAACACTCGAACAGTCACGGACTTTAATTGTTATGCCATTATGGAACCATGTTACAATGACAGCGTCAAGTGACGAGATAGAAATTACATGGGAATCAATCGTAGGCTTTATACGACAAGGTTCTGACAGTGGCACCAAATTAAAAAATAAAGCTTTGCGCACGATATACTTGTATAAAAATTATTACTATTTGAGCAATTGTATTAAAAAATCAGTCTAACTTTTTATTGTAGACCATACAGAAACGTTACAGACAAACGGCACAATTAAAAATTATACAAATACTCTTCCACACAAGATTATGATAAAATCAAGCACATTCGAAAAATACAATAAAAAAGTGAAGTCTCTCGAAGCTCAAACTTCAAGGCTAAAACAAAGTTCATCAATAAAGGGTTCACGTGCCCCGGGGACCCTAAAAACTCGAAAAAGGAGATTACAAGTTCAATTGGCGACATTTCTCACCCAAATTGGATACTTTATCGCGCGATAATAAGATAATAACCGCGATATATTAGAAACCCAATTTCATAACAAATTGCGTGACGTTTCATCTGTTTTTACATTCGTTGTGACGCCGTTTTTTGACAGGTCGATGTATCGGAAAAAAAAGAGAATCGACTTTTTCATCCTTAACTAGCTTCAGCCAGCGACTCCATCACTATAACCTCGGGTCTTGTCCAGTTTTTCGGAATAAAAAGTCCTCTCTATGTCCTTCTTCACCCTGTCCTAGCACCTAGGATCTTCATGCAAAGTTAAAATTGACTCGAAATTTTATTGTATACAGCGTGTTTTAAATAACTTTATGTTGCTGACTATACTTTTTCATCATCTGGTTATCAACGTACGTATTAAGTATAGCAAAGATCCCGTCGCCATCTTGCGACCCCATCATCAGATCAGCTCGATGGTACCATAATATTGCATTGTCATAGGGTTTTCACGTGTGTTCCAAATTTCAGCCTATTCCATTGATAGGAACTGGTTCAAAATCGACTTGTGAATTTCCAGAACATACAAGTAAAGTTAAATAAAGGTTAAAAGTATAACTAAATAAAAGAAAGCTTTGAAAACCCGTTTATGAATGCTACTATATTCTTATATATTTTGTCACATTAAGACCTTTCAAATGATACCTATATTGTCGTATATAATTGACATTTTGCCATTATTGTTATTTCAATTTGAACAGTTTAGGTATCCGGGACGGTGAAAGGATTCTAACGATACCACTCACATCTAAATCGGCTCAGGCGTTTAGAAGTTATGGCGGAATAAAGAATCATACATACCTATATGAATCCCGAAAACATTACACTCCCTTTTATGAGCAGTCGCGTAAAGTATATTGAAATATTTGGCAAATCCACATTATATGAAATAGGTAAATAATTAAATTCCTCGACTAACATAAAATACACTTCCAGAAACAAAACAAAAACTGTCGTTACAAGTTATCACAACTCCTACAACTCGGGTTTGTAACAAAAGACAAAAACTGGAGTAAAATCTAAAATTTATCTAACAACTCAAAGAGATCTGCATTTTACCAACACCTACTATAAAGGACACTCCTCAACAAACTCTGAGGAACTTGAGGAATGTTTTTGCGGAACTTATGCCACATCCAGCATTCTGGAATACAATTAACGCAGTAATAATTTACTGTGTTTATTATTGCCAAGTTTGTTTCAATAAGCCTGTAAAGTGGGGTGTGGTGTAAAGGAGACGAGATAGCGTTATTTAACCGACTTTAAAAAGGAGGAGGTTATTAGGTGGAACGGTCCGTGTCACTTTTTAAATGTAAACTGAAGTTTATGGTAAGGTCTAGTTTATACCCACAATGATAGCTGGACAGTAAATACATTGACGCTTTAAGAGAAGGAAAACGAAAATACCCATCTGCCACACTGACCTGATTGCAAGTTGGATGTGCCACCTAAAGACATATGTATGTACAACATAGACATACATTTTGGACCTTAATTAAAAAACTCTTACATTTTTCGGTTTTTTTTCATTTGTATCTTGATTGTACGAAAAAATAAATACATTAGGTACAACATAATTATTGCAAAATAATCTTAATATAATACTTGTGCTGCTTTTGTTCTATAAGGTATAGACTCAATTTTTCATGATTCTGATTGTCTTGGAAATTTATTTTCTTGCTATTTCACTTTCTTACCGTAATTCTACCATTATCTCCTTAATATGCTCTTCTATATTTTTACAGTGCAATTCGCAATAAAATACACTTTATCAGCCAAACGACGCGTTACATGCTATGCTACTTTTTTAATATTCAACCAGTTTGGCTGGTCATCTCCGCTCACGCTTTTGCCTTAGCCTACTTGTTAAAACTCAATAATTTACTCACGAGCGCTACGAATTTGAAAACAGTTTCTCGCTTGTTAGCAAACGAAATTTTATTACAAACAAAATTGTCTGCTTGTTGCCGTCTTTATAAAAAACAAGTGGAGCCTACTTCAGCGCTTTTTATGGACTTTTTACGAGTTTTAGGTTATGCTTGACGTTTTGTTTTTCCACACGACATTTTCTATGTACAATTTTGTCGTAATTAAAGGAAGTTTTTGTCAAAAAAAACCTAGGTACTTGTGAATGAAGTTAAAATACGAATTGATAGTGCGTTGGATTAGTTGGTAGTTGGTAGTTGGTAGCGACCTGTCTACGAAGCTTCTAGGAGCTCATATTTAATGTGATAGCGCAATTATTTGATTTACAGTTCTGGAGATTTTATATATATATATATATATATATTATGGTAAAGGGAAGGCAAACGAGTACACAGGCCACCTGATGGTAAGTGGAAACTGTGACCCATAGACATTCGCATTCACAAGACTGCAAGCCTAAGACTGCAAATGCGTTGCCAACCCCGAGGACTAAGATGGAATGCCTCTATGCTAGTCATTACACCGGCTGTCTTATCCCCAAACCGGAACACAACAATGCGAACACTGCTGTTTGGCGGTAGGTTAATGGATAAGATGGTGATAGCGATCCGGACGGACCCTGCACCAGGTCCTACCACCCGCAAAAGTTAAGTACTTATTTCTCTTTATACGAATCTATATCTATATACAAGCCTAGAGCTTAGTTTGGGACTAAACTAATTGGTGTGATATTGTCCCTGATAATTATTTATTTACTAGTGACCCGCCAGCGGCTTCGCCCGCTGCAAATTTCCGACGTTCCCGGTGGTTTTTTTTTCTTTCATACAAACCTTGCCCTGACAATAACGAATACAACCAAAAAGGAATCAGCCAAATCGGTTCAGCCGTTCTCGAGTTTTAGTGAGACTAACGAACAGCAATACATTTTTATATATATAGATTTACCTATTTAATATATCTGTTTATCATCTCTAATGAAACAAAAGCATATTCCATCTACGACGGTGCGCCCCGCCTGTCAAATTTCCACCAATTCAAATTTCAATTTACTACGTTACGTTAATGTATGAAAGATGAATTAGTGGGGAGTAATAATATATAGTACGGATAATACATCCACCGAGTTGTAAAGTAAGTTGGTTAAAATAATCACCTACAAGTTTGTGCTAGTGAAATCACATTAGTACACATATTTTCAGTTAATTTCACTAGGTGTTTGACTGTAAAACTGTAAACTTCATTTAACTTCGCTCATGATTTGGGCCCCATTTGAAAACTTGTTAATTGCGTTCACGATCTCGCACGTACTTTCAGCGTTTTGTTAATGAGTGAATCTTAATGAGCAAATGATTTAACTGCTAAAAAAAAAAAAAAATATTACCAAACTCAAAACTTATTAGTATGTTATCTAGCCAAAAAGTCATGGAATCACCTTAAATCTCAAGTAACACTGATTCAATTACCATTCCAACTAGCCAAATGTCGTCATATAAGGGTCGCGTTAACGTAACAGATAAGACTTTTAGCTTATAACATTAGTCATATAAACGTAATGAAAACGTTTATACAACGCGATTTGGGCCCATTTTACTAAGCGTTTCAGTCATATAGAGCACGCGTTTTGCGGGTGGTAGGACCTTGTGCAGAGTCCGTCCGGATCGCAACCACCATCTTATCCATTAATCTACCGCCAAACAGCAGTGTTCGCATTGTTGTGATTCGGTTTGGGGATAAGACAGCCGGTGTAATGACTAGCATAGAGGCATTCCATCTTAGTACTCAGGGTTGGCATCGCATTTGCAGTCTTAGGCTTGCACTCTTGTGAATGCGAATGTCTATGCGTCACAGTTTCCACTTACCATCACGTAGGCCTGTGTGCTCGTTTGTCTTCTGTATAACATAAAAAAAAATGAAAAAAAAATTGGCGAGCTGTTCTTGAGTGGCGACACCACGGACCTGAGTGCTCCCGACGGTAGGTCCTGTTCCTCACCTTACGCTTGCCTTCACCGGCCGGCTGCGGTGTACAATGACGAGGAATAGACCCTCACCTCTGGCTTGCCTTTATTGGCCGGTCAAAGTGGAGTCGCAAGAGCTATATGCTCGAAGGGCCGATGTGTTGTATAAGTGGTGAGTGGGCACCTTATGGTCGTTTAACGTCCAGAAGAACCTCTCCACCCTTAGCCCCTCTGGAACTGTTGCCTCCTTGCTGCTATATATATGTAGCTAATTCGGGAGGTCCATTCCATTGAGTTGGCGAGTCACCGCCTGCCATTTCAACCAAAGTAATTAGCATTGGCCAGGCAGGCCCCGTAGTTTCATCAATAGCCTAGTTCACCAATCCACATCAGATCATTCATATTCCCATCCTTCTTAAATAGTTTTACACTAACCGGTGGTTGTCCGTGGGAGCATACTTCTATAGTTTGAACTCAGGGATAATCGCCGGTTGGTGTCCCATAACTTTACTAAATTAAGTTTGTCTAAAGGGTCTCTGCGTGTTGGCTTCGGCTCCATGTATGCCTTCCAAATGTCCGGGACTCCCATAGTCCCGTGATTGGTAAAGACATAATAATATTAAAGTCATTTAATTGCACCCGCCAGCCACTATAATTCACGTTTATATGACTTCATGCAACATAAACAGTACAATAGCCATATAATAGCAACCACATTGCTTTTACTCGACTCTGCCTGGCATTTCATAAATCAGCTATATTTGTTACTTGAGTAAAGAGTCATATAAGCGTCTATTAAACTTGTACTTGGTCTCATAATATAACTGTTATGCTGAATAACTGAAATGCTACATAAGCTGGCTTTATACGACAGGTTCCTGAATTTTATTAGCTGAATAAGCGCAATCTTATAAGACTACTTTGCTAGTTGCGATGTTAATTAATTTTAATGGAAAACAAACAAAATGAAAATTTTACTGCTTCATGCCACCTCTAAGCTGAACATACTAGGGTGAATTGCATAAATATTGTACATAGTTAAGGGCTCAATTAAAAAAGTGTTGTTAAGAACTTAACTTTTTTATTTGTGTAACGAAGATTAGTCATATAATCATAAGGATAATTTTCGTAACACAAAGGAAAAACAATTGAAGAAAGTTAACGTTATCTCAATCAACCCCTTAACTAAGTATGTACAATATTTTTGCAATTCACCCACTAACTCAACTCGAAAAGTTACTGCTGGTCAAGTTACATAAGCTAAAACACACACCCTTTAATTTATTTTCTCTATGCGTAACTTTGACGTTTAGGGGAGGTGGAGGTCAATGGGGCAGTCGGGAGGTTCGGGCACTACCATATAACTTGTAAGGTAGTGCCCAAACCTCCCGACTGCCCAATGGCCCCCTACCTCCCCTTCATCACTTCGCTCATGACTTGTGCCCCGTTTCAAAACTCGATAATTGCACTCACGAGTTTTGTTAATGATGCAACTGAATAAAAGTTGTTTCAATATAATAATTGCAGACCACGTTGGGTTTGCATTGTGTAATGTCGTAGCCAAATCTTGGGGATCTATGTTACTAGCAACATGTTATTATTTATTTATTATCTATTTATTTATTTATTTTACGAATAAAGTACTTAACTGCTGGAAGCTACATTTGCACTAGTTGAATTCCATTTTAAATATAAAAATAAAGATAAGATTACATAGATACTAAAAGAACAAGGCACAGAGAAATTGTTGCGAAACGGTCCCAACTCAGAATTTGCTAGCCGTAAAGTCAGCACTAGTCTTCCGTTAGAACCGCTGGAAGAGACGGAAAGTGACACGCTTAACACAAAACAATATTTAAAGAGAGATTATCTCGAACGACTATAAAATTTGCAACCAGTTATATTTGGCAACATCAATAGAACAAAAAACAAAAAACTATAGTCTATGGGAGATTAAGTCAATGTAAACAAAGCAATATGGGTATTATGGGTACCAGGTCCTGTTCCGTAACAATACTAACAATATGAACAAAAGTGGCAGAATTTGAAGAAATAAAATGATATATTTTTTTGGTTTTCCATAAACAAATACTACACTACTGAGTAAAATAACACACAAATAGTCTACAATTTTGCAAAACGCATTAACATAATACATTATAATGTTTTCACAAAGCTCCAAAACTTTGACGTTTATATCCCTTCACTCATGACTTGCACCCCGTTTCAAAACTCGATAATTGCTCACAAGCAAGCGAATACTTTCAGCGTTTTGTTAATGAGTGAAATTTCGGCGCGGGCTCGACCTGAAAGTTGGAGTCCCATGGTACAGGGGGAACTTTACATGTTGATTTGGTTTATATGGTGTGATTAATTTGGGATTGGTTTCAAGTTTTGTGAGTAGTTTGGTGCAAGGGTGTTCACACTGAACATTGATTAATTTTACGAAGATTTAATTTAGAGAAATTTGAATAGAAGAAGAAGAAGAAATACATTTATTCACCAACCATAACACATAGCGAAAGTAACAGAGAAAGCACGAAATGTGGCGGTGAAACGGACACTGGCTCAGCAAAATGCTGAGGTGTCAGACACCTATAGCGCTGATTTTCAGCCAGTACCGGCCCGGCAGTGACTCACGGAACGCTGTATAAACATAAATAGGAACACCAAGAAGAACATGTCTAACCAGTTAAAAGAAATGGAATGCTTCGTGCCTTACATAAGTGTTCTAAAGAGAATGGAAATTACTCTTCAGACAGAGCGTAGCTTTTAAGTGAATGATAATAAAATATTACTAAGCTATAGGCTTGAACTATGGGTACTAGGAAATGAAATACATACTTATATAGAGAAATGCAAGTTTAGATACATGACATGTTGAAGACAAACAAGCATACGGGCCACCTGCTGGTAGATGGACTCTTAATGATTAAGAGGTAGTTAGGGTTTCGTTTAACAGTGAGGTAGTGCCTATATACGAAACTTCCGGTCCCAGGTTCAATTCACATTTTAAAACTTAAAATTATTGAATGAAAATGTTTTATTTTATTTTATAGCATAGTGAAGGCAAATGAGCACACGGGCCACCTGATGGTAAGTGGAAACTATTACCCATAAACATTCGCATTCACAAGACTGCAAGCCTAAGACTGCAAATGCGTTACCAACCCTGAGGACTAAGAGGCATTCGCCTCTATGCTAGTCAAGCTAGTTATATGCTAGAATACAGAAAATGTTAAGCAAATAAATCTTGCAATTAGAAAGCAAACCAACAGACAGGACACCAGACGGTTAGTTTGACTTGAGACCTTTTGACATTTTTAATCTTAAGACTACAATTTTAAGACTGTAACTTGTACTAAGATATTAATTTCACCGGTTGTCTTATCCCCACACCGGAACACAATAATTTTAACACTGCCTTTTTTCCATTAGGTTAAATAATATGATGGTGGTAGCAATCCGGACGGACCTTGAATAAGGTCCTACCACCGCTAAAACTTATTTCAAACTACTGCAACTTAAAGAAACATCGTATATAATCTCGGATTTTTCTCACAAGCGTAACCATTTAACCTACGATAAAAAACATCAAGTATAATCTCAGATTCTCACAAGTGAAGAAACCATCCAGAATCCAATCTTATACAGCATGTGTTGAATCTAGGGAATGTAGGTAACGACTCCGGGTCAAGGAGTTACGTAAAGCTAAAGTACGTGATACGGAGCACACGTTCGTGGATCTCTCATAGTGCTTATGCTTGTACTTGAATTATAAGGTATCTTGCAAATAAAAATAACGACTCTTTATTTAAACTTTTTAACCTATTATGAAAGATTGATCAACGCACAGCTCAAACTTCTGGACCAATTTACTTCAAATTTAAAGGGTACAATTGCTTGGACATCTCAGGGTGCAGTAAGAAGTGATTTTTGAAAACAAGAAAAAAAAATAAAGGAAGAAAAGTACAAAATTTCCAAAATTAAGTATTTAATTCCTGCATAACACACACATTGTTGTCTTCATCGGTGATGGAATGCCAGAACTTCGCAGGTCAAATCAATATCAACTCAACTATACAAGTTCTTGTTAGTAAAATAAAGATCTATCGCAAAAATAGCACGCAGAGGAAAATGTTTGTGCTGTATAGCATGAATCAACTTTTAATTACATATTTCTAGCTGAGAATAGGGAAGAGCGAATAAAAATATTTAAAGCCAGTTTCTTTTCCGAGCAACTCAACATCATAAAATATGCGCAGCTGTTGTCTTAGATGTTTCACTAGATTATAATTATTTAAATAAGTGTCGTTAGGTTAGTTTTTGAAGAGTATATAGCGTGTATATAATGTATCACATTTACTAACGTTAATAGTTTTTTGTGCAATTTTTGCAAGCTTTACCAAAAGTGCTTAAGTAAGATAGGAAAGATTTCGAAGATTTTATTAAATTCTGTATCTTTTACAAGATTAATGCTTCTATAACTAATTAAATGTAAGTGTTAGACAAGTATACAGTAACAAAAAAAATGCATATAAATAATCAAGGCCCAAGACTTGAACCCTGTGGAACTCCAATACTTTATTATCAAAATATTTAACACCACTGAACTTAAAAGTTAACTATAAAATGAAATAAATTTAACTTTTTATTTATAACTTATTTCTTTATTCCTTGTTGTGTTTAAAGTAAAAACTTAATGTGTTTATAGAGTGTGATGTTTAGTTAGGCAACTGCTTCCGCGCGCCGTCAGCAAATATGAGCTTCACTCCTTAAACTATGTTAGCTCCGATATTCATGAGTCTCGTCTAGTGGTCGCATCGTGGTGTGTTCCAAGTGACAAGAGTCAGGAGGTTTGAAGAAAACAAGATTTGAAATCGACATAAACCCGTTTAAAATATATCAATAAAAATATTAAGAACGAAGATAAACGCTTGGGGTAGTTAACAAAAACTGTATACGACGATTAAACCCGCCGACTGTTTTATTCAGTCTAAGGCAACGTTAAAAATACTTAGATAGGCACTTTTATACATAAATGAAAAAAAACATGAAAAAATCCTAGCCCCATGAACAAAATACTCGCGCTCATCACACAAACCTTTGCCCTTGCCGAGAATCAAACCCAAGACCATCGTAGGTAGGAGTAGCACTATTCTAAGCTGGCTTGTAGTAATGTTAGGCAATGGGCTTGCAACCTGCCACTAATATACACTGCTAACCATCTTAGCCTGTTTTGTGCAAACTGTGGTTACAGAATTGACAAGAAGCTTATAGAGTTGTTAGAAATACTATAGCTTTGCCTACCCCGCTCTGGGAATGAAGGCGTGGATGTATGTATCAATGTTATCCCCACACCAAAACACAAAAAATTAAATACAGCTATTTGGAAGTAGCGTAAAGCATAAGATGTTAATAGCGATCCAGAAGGACCCTGCACAAGGTCCTACCAGATATAAGTACGTTTCTTGATTATACACACCTGTGCTCAAAACGCTGTCGCTTACGACTCGGCCCGCACTTAATGCAGCCAACAGGAATAGCTGGCGTTCAAGCCGCTCAAGTATTTGTGTTTAGCTTAACTGAGGAATCAGTAAACAGTGACGCCTGAGAGCCCCGGCCCGTAATACAGGCTGATGGTCGCATTCAGGTTACATGCCTAGGATAATTACTGGGTACAGGGGGAGACACAAACGAGCAGAAAGGGTGATGCTCGAAAAGTTGCACGATGCACGTGATAATTTTCACGTCAATGTTATGGATGTTTTTATTGTGAATTTTATTTTATCGCATAAAGAAGGCGTTTGCCCACAGGCCACTTGATGCTAAGTGGTTACTATAACCCACAGATATTCACATTCACAAGACTGCAAGCCTAAGTTTGCAAATGCGTTGCCAACCCTGAGGACTAAGATGGAATGCCTCTAAGCTAGTCATTACACCGGCTGTCTTATCCCCAAACTGGAACACATTAATGGAACACTGCTGTTTGGCGGTAGGTTAATGGATAAGATGGTGTTAGCGATTCGGGTGGACCCTGCACAAGGTCCTACCACTCTTTTTTGTCTTCGCTGTTTTTATGGTTAAATACAACTAACTACCTATATACTTAGTTAGCTGAATACTTAATTAAATAGAGTAAATTAGGGAAGCATCATTTTGTCGATATTACCAGTTTTAGCCGTATTATTATACTTTCAGAAGATGAAATTTTACGTTATATATCTGAATATGAATTTACCGACTATGACATGTAGTGTTTTCTTAGAAAACATCGTCTTTCACTTTTTCCATAATTTTACCAATCAATAAAATCGTAACTTGATCCTGAATATCGTAACCATTATGCCTCGTTACATACATCGCTCGTTAACTTGCAACTTATTACGCCCCAGGTCTAAACGCGCTCCAACAACAAGTACTAATAGGTTAAGTTCAGCTTGCCATTATCGGTTCTCTCACCGCTAGCGATTGATATTATACAAGTTACTACGTCCAGCGAGTTTAAGTGAACTGCACTGCAGTGCTGGTAAAAATTACAAACAAAAGCACGTTAAACAGCTGAAATAAAAACATAATTTTTTCAAACGTAACCTCATTCATCACATATTAAAGCGCAAAAATTAAAACACGCAATAATTTTTTAACTAGAGAATGTTTAAAAAATAATACACCCTGTTTCATGTAGCATAAAAAGTATAATTCTAAATAAATTACCCGAGCCAACCGTTGGCGACCCCTGGCGTCATAATTCAGTGGTAGCGGCGGCGAACCTTTTCGTAAATTTATTAACATATGACACATGGAGCCTGCTCCTACGAATGGAGTGAGAATTCATGTTTTGATACTTTTGATGTATTTAATTGGATGAGGAGTTTTTTTGTATGAACGTTATTTTTAATGGTTATGTTTGGGTGGTGGAATTTGGAAAACGGGTAAAGTGTGTGTGTGTTACCCCCGACAAAAGGGGCGGCTTGTATTTTGAACGTGTGTCTGCCTGTGATATAGCAGCTCCCAACTGGCTGTTCCGACACGTGGATGCGGTTGTTTTCTTGGGGCACCGACGTCGCCTTTCTGTAGGAATTTAATGTTAATTTTATCGACAGTCTCTTTATCGATGTTTATAGTTTAGTTTTTTTTAACTTTTAAATCATTGCTTATTTTCAATATAGCGTAGGTATTACAACTTCTTGATAAAAAATAGTTATACAACCTCAAAATTATTACGATATGTTACTATTGTGGAAAAACTATGATAAACAGGGTTACTAACTAATACCCGCGACTTTTATTTATACCATTATTTTTTAACAGTGATGAAGTACAATACCGTCGGCATTTAGATAGTCGATAAAATAAAATTTCAATCCCTTCAAAAACAGCGATGGCACTACCCCAAGATAACGGAGTCTATTTTTGAGATATCAGCTCTTAAAGACAGGATATAATGCAATCCCTATATCTTACCTTATATTATATACTAGCGGAAGCCCGCGACTTCGTACGCGTAGAATTAGTATGTATGTATGTATGTAAACTCTTTATTGTACAAACAGAAAATAACAAATCAAAAATAAACAGAAACAAAAAAGGTATGTACAAAGGCGAACTTATCCCTATAAGGGATCTCTTCCAGTTAACCTTTGAGCGATTGAGAGAAGAATAAAAACAACGGATGGCTAAACGTACAACGTATTAAAGATACAGAAGATAAATTATTTATTATTATTTTATTAGTTTGTCGCTTCTCCCCCTACTTCTTCCCGTTTGGGATCGATTTCCGGGAAATGCATTCTTACTGCATCCCTAGACCTCATAAGGAACCTATGTACCAAATTTGGAATCTTTAGACTCAGCGGTTTGGGTATTTGCATTGCACCAAGCTATTATTATGTGTAATAAAATCGGATTGAGGTTTCAAACATGTGTTAAAACTAAAATGTAATGTAAATCAAAAGCACTGAGGAGTATTGATATCAACTTCGAGGCAAATCCCCCCCTAAAATAACTTTCTACCCTTTTTTCACCACCTTAGGGGATGAATTTCAATATAATGCAAAACACATCTTCCATCAATTCTGTCAAAAAATGTTTATGCAAAATTTGAAGTAGATACAAAACTTTGCCCCCCTTTTTACCCCCTTAGGAGTATAATTTCGGAAAATGCTTTCTAATCGAATGCATACGTCATACAAAGATGACTCCCTCCAAGTTTCAGATCTCTACGATCAGCGGTTTAGGCTGTACGTTGATCCGTCAGTCAGTCAGTCATTCAGGACAAATCATTTTATATGTATAGATAATGCAATGCAATCGGCGATTATGTTTTACATACTTAGTTATTTTTTAATGGTTGTTAAAATTACTACTAATTTTAATTACTAGGCTAGATCTTTTAGGTTAAGCTATTGTATTTTTTTAACTAAACAGTAAATCAGAGCAAGTTTCAAGATTGTTTATAAGAAGTATACGGCAAAAACTAAAACTTAAAAATTAGGATAAAAATACAAGTTTTAAATTGGTAATCCTTCTTGAAATTCGTTATAAACCTAGTTTACAGTCTCGCTTGCCATTTCATCACAGACCATACTAAAAAAAACAAATACGCGGGTTCATTGATATTTTCACTAAGTAAAACTGACGGACGCAAAATTCCATTTTACATTTGTTTTTAAACTATGATTGTGTCCTTATAATATGACTAAATTCAAAATTATATGTGATGTGTGTTGGCGGGTTTGCTACCACCATGTTATCCATTAACCTACCGTTAAACAGGAGTGTTCGCATTGTTGTGTTCCGGTTTGGGGATAAGACAGCCGGTGTAATGACTAGCATAGAGGCATTCCATCTTAGTCCTCAGGGTTGGCAACGCATTTACAGTCTTAGGCCTGCAGTCTTGTGACTGCGAATGTCAATGGGTCACAGTTTCCACTTACCATCAGGTGGCCTGTGTGCTCGTTTGCCTTCTCTATGCCATAAAAAAAATCATGATCAGTATGTATGTAAGCATATTCAGTTCGTTAGTTTAAACTATTTTCCATCTTAGTGCATACAATTTATTGCAAATAAATAATCTGAAACGTGACATTTATATATATACAAAATACTCCATAAAATGTTGGTGCATCTTTACTTCTTGATAGAAACAACGTTTTCATTTGGGAAAAAACCAACCAAAAACACGAAAGACAAATTAGACAAACCTCCAGAACAGCTTGATAGCAAATAAAACTGATTGGTATCTTTTAATGAATCCGGAAACCGGACTAACCCGGACAAACAAAAAAGAAACGTAAGCGAATACAGCTAATTGCCAAGAAAAAAACCGATAGAATAAAAACAGATTCATAAATACAAAAATAAAACTTTCTAAGTCCCAATCCCTTTACGTTGCATATTATGAAACTCAACCAATAAATTCTTAACCCTATTACCATAAGCCTAAGCCTCATAATTAATTACGAGTCGATCCTATTACGTTCTTTTTTCTACGACCGACTGGTATTGATTATCATGTGTTTTTCTCGCTCTGGTGCCTTGTGGTCGGATTTTTTGTCCCGTTTCTACAGAAAGGGATGCTCGGAATATACTTTTACTGTAAAACACCTTTCATTTTGTCTCCCAACGAGCCTATACGGTCGGCAAAAAAATCATTTTACACAAAACTTGATTTTTATTTTTTCTGTTTTCTTTAAAAGTTTACATAAATAAAATCTTTATTTATTATTCGTTTTTTGTGGGAAACATGCGTGTGTTCATTGAAGGTAGGTATTGTATAAAAAAAAAACAACTATACGTATTTGAGAAGTATTAAGTAACTGAGGTTTAAATCAAATCAGAGCTCTATTCTACTCGTAAAAACTAAATTGCTTTTGACATATTATCGTATTGTTTTTAACTTGGCCGCCATGCCGTTACTGTCTAATAAATAGAGGATTACATAAAGTTGTCAATATATTATTAAGATCAGGATTACATGTTAAAATAAATTAGGTTTTACACAGTAGAATAATCTCAGGACCATAACATAGGACATTGTCAAAAGAATATCGCTTTCAATCATATAACTGCTGTTTTGTTTCTATGCCCTGATTTTTGAAAAGACTATGGCAATATAGAACACGACCACAAAATTATACAGATTTGTTAGTGTCAGTAATGTAAGTAGTAATTTTGACAATAAGGGAAGCACTTTGTTTCAGCGTGTTAAAATTTCAATTAGTTAAGTACGCATTGAATTTTAAAATAGGTCTACCGATTTCGCAATCGCAAACGAATCGCACCAAACACTAAATCTAATGAGGTTAAAATCAAAATTTCCATATTTTTAAATAATACCAACCAATGTTACACAGAAACTATTTGACGCATTAAGATAAAACTGTTTCACACAGTAAAGAGAAAGGAGAAACTCAGTTTATAGCGTAAAAAAGAACGCCGCTTTATTTGCTGTCTCTCCCGGCGGAGTTGTACCGAGTTTGAATCAATTTAGCACGTTTAAAGCACTTCTGCGGTCATTCTCTACAGGGTGTTCTGATATTAAATCTTTATTTTATTCAGTTCTGTTAAATCTATAATAATCAGTTGCATCACAGTTCATTTTCAACTTCGAAAAGGTTTAAGAAATAATCACGCCGTAAAACTCAAGACGGTGACATGTAAACTAGGTAAGTCTACCATAACTACCTACGTAATATGCCCAAAAATTGACAATGCCTTACTTGACAGCATAAACAATTGACAAATGAACAGTCTTTTAAAAATAATTGAAAAAAATACTTATTAATAATGCAAGTTCTTCTACAAATTTACTGGTAATATATTGTAATCACTTTGTCATATTGTACCGGATTGAAAAATTACTTAACTATTAACAATATTATACTGTAACTTTAAATGACGACGACGACGACGACGACGACGACGACGACGACGACGACGTGCTGGCCTAGTTGGTAGTGACCCTGCCTACGAAGCTAGTGGTCCTGGGTTCAAATCCCGGTAAGGGCAGATATTTGTGTGATGAGCGCGAATATTTGTTCCTGAGTCATGGATGTTTTCTATGTATTTAAGTATACATTTCTCTATATAAGTATTTATATCGTTGTCTAGTACCCATAGTACAAGCCTAGAGCTTAGTTTGGGACTAGGTCAATTGGTGTGACATTGTCCCCTGATATATATATATATATTTTTTCTAAATTGAATATATTTGTACATATGATAATGTGACATGTAATATTCAGTAAAATATTATGAATAAATAAGTAGGTATCACTACATAGTATAAAACAAAGTCGCTTTCTCTGTCCCTATGTCCCTTTGTATGCTTAAATCTTTAAAACTACTTTTTAATAGATAGAGTGATTCCAGAGGAAGGTTTTTATGTATAATAAGTTCTGGATATTGTACGGGTGTTACAGAAAACTCACATAAACCGAAGCGAAGTGAGGGCGAGTCGCTAGTAAGAGTATATGATATTAAATATTATCAGAGTACAATGTCATACCAACTAACTTAGTCCCAAAAGTAAGCTCTAGCCTTATAATGTAGGCACTAGACAACGATATAAATACTAATACAGAGGACTTAATAATTAAACACATGGAAAACATCCAAGACTCAGACACAAATATTTACTCATACCGGGAACCGAACCCAGGACCGGTAGCTAGGCAGGGTCACTACCAACTAAGCCATAATACTGTATTTTATGTTACATCTAACACGACGTAGATAACATGATGATGACACGTGATTTTTGAAAATAATTAAACTGTCAAACAACAGATAAAATATGCTGTTGTTCTCGCATTTTGACTGTTTTACAAATAAAACATAAAACATACTGGTCTCATTTAAAAATCGTCTTCAATTTCAAGCTTATACTTTAATAAAAGGGGTCAAAACCAATGGTTCGAAGGCCAATTCGACAAGAAGCAGCGAGTGATACATAATAGTGCCGCCAGGCTTCTATTGATATTTCTTCACCACCTGTATAGTAAATATCTACTGAGGTTTATATCAACTTAGGATAACACTGGTTTCACTCTTTTAATTAGAGTTACTCGGATAAAAGAAAAAACACTCACTGTTTATCTGCCTGTTCGTATCTACGTATGTCGTTATCAATGTATAGAACGCTGTTGATGTTGACGTTAAAATCAACAGGATATTTTGAAAACGACTAAAATGTTCGTTAAGAATTTGAACATGTTGAAATAAGACAGAAGGCCAATGTCGTGTCTATGATGTGGTAATTACTCGACTGACAACAGCCTAATTGTCTTAAGTCAAATGAATGTATGGCATAGATTAGAAAAACATTACCACCAGGTTATAGTATCCAGGTGAGGTCTGAACAACAGCCTCATAGAGTCCTACACCTTTTCACCAGCGTTTTATTTATTATTTGTTAATGTTAGCTAAACTGAAGTGGCAGTGGGCGGGGCACATTGCTCGCAGGACTGATGGCCGATGGGGTTAGAAGGTTCTGGAGTGGCGTCCGCGGACCGGGAGACGAGCTGTAGGTAGGCCTCCAACAAGATGGAGTGACGACCTCGTCAGGATCGCGGGACCGCGGTGGATGCGAAAAGCACAAGACCGGTCTGTGTGGAAAGCCTTGGGGGAGGCCTATGTCCAGCAGTGGACGTCTTTGGCTGACATGATGATGATGATGATGAATGTTATTTGCCTGTTATTAGTTAATAAAGTTGAAATTAAATTTCCTAGAAAAAGTTTAAATTATTCCGTGTAAAATTAAAATCATTTTATTATGTCATACTTTAAAGCCAATAAACACTCTTATAATAGTCACTTGACTTCCTCCTCACAATCCAAACCAGCCTCTATCCCGTATAAAACAAGGTCGAATCCCCCTAAAAACTGAACTCCCTAACGCACACGTATGCGTATGTCTAATCGTAACTACCGTGAAAGAGGGTCGTAACTTGAAATAAACTTATCGTAAAATCAACCTTGCTGCAATGTTTTTAAAGTTCATTTTACAATAAAGCGTGTTTGAGATTTAAGCTTTTGTAGAGCACTGATGATATGTACAGTATATGTGTATACTCGTGTCTACGGAATGCAATAAGCTGGTTGGAGCTGAAAAACCGTCAGCTCGTAGGACTAATGGCAATTTCCCCCGTTTCCTGCTAATGTATCTGGAAAATATAGTGGTTGGTTAACATGATGTTAAAAATGATGAGTAAATTATAATGATGTATTTTTATGAACACCCTGTAAATTGTATTTGTTTTTTTTTTACTATCCAGTGACCCGCCCTAGCTTGGCTCCGGTTTATGTGCTTTCTATAACGCGCGTACATAAACCAGAGCTTTATAGACATAAAAACCTTTTTGGAAAAAAATCTAACTGATGGTGAAAAAAGGCATCAAAATCCGTTGCGTGGTTTAGGAGTTAGTGGATATACAGACAGACCGACATACGCGAAAAGTCACTGTGTTTTGTTATGAGTATGTTTGATTAATGAAAAAATTGTGAAACGAGTGTCAATGTTTCTTTTCCACTATTTACTATGACCAATTTTTCACCAGCATTTTTTTAAAATGGGTATGGCTCTTTCCAAAGTTACCTAAAACCAGAGGACAGGACAATGTCACACCAATTGACCTAGTCCCAAACTAAGCTCTAGGCTTGTACTGTGGGTACTAGACAACGATATAAATACTTATACAGTGGTGGTCATATAATTAAGAACGCTTATTTAAAGGAAAGTTTTTTTCCAACTAACAAGTATAACTAACTGCATGTATTTTTTTGTATTTCTCTCTGTATCGCAAAACTTTTGCATACTACCGGTTCATACGCTGATACAAATGATTGGCTAAAAAAGAAATAGATAAACTTTTTACATTAGATCTGAACCTAGTATTACTTCTTACTGGCTGGTCACATAATTAAGAACGCTGAATGGTTTATTTTTTTATTCAAATTTTATTTAATAGAGAACACTCTGTGGCTCTGTGGTGGTAGGTCACTATTTGTATGATTTTGGCGCCATTTAGTGCTGTAAGAGTTTAAAACTTAGCTTCGTGTAAAAACAATGGGGAAAAATAAAAGTTGCAATAAATCTACAAGGGAAGTAATAATAAAATTTCGCGAGAAGAATTGGTCGTATAAAAAGATAGCCGACCATCTGCAATGCTCAAAAACAATGGTTTTCCACGCTGTGAAGCACTTTGCGACGTATCAAACTACTTCAAATGTTCCGCGTGAACCTAAACAGAGGAAGTCATGTCGTCGAGATGATCGAAATATCATTCGTTTGGCAAAACAAAATCCTTTTAAAGGGTCTAATGAGCTGAGAAAAGAATATTTTGGTGAAAACAATTCTTCAGCAATCTCGGCACGCACTATTCGAAGGCGTTTAGTAGAAGAAAAGTTGCACGGGAGGATAGCAAGGAAGGTGCCCATGTTGAAACGGTGTCATAGGCAAGCCCGGCTTGCATTTGCAAGAAGGTATGAAAACTGGACAGTTAGACAGTGGAAAAATGTTCTTTTTTCTGACGAGACAAAAATAAACAGGGTATGTTCTGATGGAAAACGATATGTACGACGACCTCCGAATAAAGCATTCGACCCTAAGTACACAAAAGTGACATTAAAGCATGGTGGGGGAAATGTAAAAATTTGGGGGTGCTTTTCTGGACATGGTGTTGGACCTGTTACGTTGATAGAAGGAAACATGGATCAATTCCAATACAAAAATATACTGGAAGAAACAATGTTACCTTATGCTGAAGACGTGCTTCCGGTTATTTGGACATTCCAGCACGACAATGATCCAAAGCATACTGCACGTACCGTTAAGGAATTTCTCACATCGCAATCAGTTTCTGTCTTAGATTGGCCCGCTAACAGCCCAGATCTAAACCCAATAGAGCATCTTTGGTGTGAAGTCAAGAAAAAGGTTTCAAATCGACAGTGTGGCAATTTAAGAGAGCTGTACGGCGTTTTCTTAGAAGAATGGAAGTCTATCTCCCTTGCGAAATGTCAAAAATTGATAGAGTCTATGCCTCGCCGGTGTAAAGCAGTAATTAAAAGCCGTGGACACGCTACTAACTATTAGTTTTTGTTTAAAATGTATTAAATATCTTTTTTTCCTTTACGCACTTCACATTAATGTGATTTATTTAGTCTAAGTTTCATATAATACAACTCTCGAGCAGTTCAATAAATCGTTCTTAATTATTTGTCCAGCTTTATTACTATTTGAATTTGTTACTATAGAGAAAAAATACAATTTGTAAAAGAAATAGTTAGCGATTTTATTTTATATTCCTAATCCCGTTTGCTCTATTCATGTGGCTATTTCAAAACATAACTAGTTACTTTTAAGAAGGAACATTATAACTACACATGTCATGATTTAGATAAATATATTCTGCAACTTCAAATCGTTCTTAATTATATGACCACAACTGTATAGAGAAGTATATACTTAAATACATAGAAAACATCAACGACTGAACAAATATTCGCGCTCATCACACAAACATCTGCACTTACCGAGATTTGAACCCAGGACCGCTAGCTTCGTAGGCAGGATCACTACCAACTAGGCCAGCGCGTCATCAAAAGATAATTAAATATGAAAGTCATACAAAACACAATAATTTATTACAAACAGTCAATTTATAGATTTTTGGATAGAGGTATGACTTTTAAAACGAATGTTTCGTGGCCATTTTGGATTTAAGTTAATTGGCAACAAAAGATAACAACTACATTGGTTAAGTTTTGTTCAACTCTGATATTTAAGAAGTTATACTTAACAATTGTATCGGTGACTGTATTTTTATTAATCTGACAACACTATCCGTCAAATTAGACCGCCGAAATAAAAATTCTACTTAAGTGCACGCCATCATTGCCAAAACGTGACCAAACTCCCCCCATCACTCTTGCCTTCATATCGTCACGTCACTTCCCTAACCCCCCTTTTTCCTCCATTAAAGGCTTACAACGGTATTATTTCTTAACTTATGGCTGTTTGTGGAACTGCCGAGTTGCGTACATGGTCATTCAGGATACAATAGTAAAGTCTGAATGAATTGCCAGCTTACAGGAACCAGGGAAGTGAGATAATAATGTGAATTATGGGTATTGTGGGTTGCCTTGTGTTTTTAAACCCCCAGTGCAAATAGTGGGGTGTTAGATGTTTAATGTATCCATATAATTTTGCTCTGGATCGAGCGCTTATTTGTATTTGGTAAGATGAGGCAATAATTGTTTTTAAAAATAGACTTATCATCTATTGGTTACTTGTGAAATTACTAGCATCAGGTTTGGCAACGTGTTTGAGGTCTTAAGATTACAACAACAACAACAACAACAACAAAACACTTTATTGAACACCATACAAAATATTACAGAGATCCAGTAAAATTAAAACAAAAACAACAGGTAAACAACAGGCGGTCTTATCGCTAGTTAGCGATCTCTTCCAGACAACCTTAACAGGGACATGGTGTCGAACAAAAATATTTTACACAGTAGGTGGCGCAGACTTCACGCAAGCAATAACAAGACACTTTTTGTAAATAGATAGGTAAATATATACAATACATACAAGATATATACTATTAGCATAAATAAACAAATAATTATAAATAAATACATAAATAAATACCGATACATCCACATCAGAGAAAACAATAAAAAGACAGCCACACGATAGAAATTGACGGAGACAGAACAATTATGACTGCGACAAAAAATGCTCATGAAGAAGTTTCTTAAAGATAGGTAAAGATTTACATTCCATTAGATTTCAGATATTTTTTTTCAGATTTAGATTACATTCTTGAAACTGTAGTCTTGAGAATTCATATTTTTTTTGGTCTCGGATCATTCTTACCATCGGGTGGCCTAAGTCTACTCCCAAACTAAGGTCTAGGTTTGTATAACGGCTACTAGACAAAGCTTTTTTTAAATATCAAGCTAAGTTAAGTCAGTGATTGAATTCGAGATCTAAATGTGACAGTTCCCATCTTGATTATTTAGTTATTTTAACTTCATTTCATGTTATAAACATGAATGAGAACTCGTCTAACCAGTAATATAACATTTAACTAAGTTATAACAGTAATTTAAAAGTATCTACGCTTAAACATTTTGCGGGTGATAGGACCTCGTGCAGGGTCAGGATCGCTACCACCATCTTATCCATTAACCTACCGCCAAACAGCAGTGTTCGCATTGTTGTTCCGGTTTGGGGATAAGACAGCCGGTGTAATGACTAGCATAGAGGCATTCCATCTTAGTCCTCAGGATTGGCAACGCACTTGCAGTCTTAGGGTTGCAGTCTTGTGAATGCGAATATCTATGGGTCACAGGTTCCACTTACCATCAGGTGGCCTGTGTGCTCGTTTGCCTTCTCTATGCCATAAAAAAATAAAAAAATAAAATAAAAATGCAGTAATCGCAGCGAATGTGCGCCCGCTGAGGTAAGGATTTTGATCTCGAACTCAATCACCGACCATAGGATGGTTCTTTTTATAAGGCAAGGACAATTATTGCTCGTTAGCCTTACCCTTGCCCAAAAAATATAATTCACAATTTATATGAATAGTATGTTTATAACATAGTATAAACTACCTAAGTGAATAATTACCATTTTTCAATAATTTTGGTAATAATTACAAAATTTAACATATTTGTGTTTTTAATTCTATATCTAATCAAAGTAATAAAGCTTCATTAAAATCAGCAATTATTGTACTGAACAGATAAATAAAACAAATAGGCAAGGAAGCTTAATAAAAAATATGTTAACAGCAACATTATTATTCCGCGGGACAAGAAGAGGAGTGCTTTATATTAAAAGGTCGCACGTGGCCACTTTACGAACGACTTATTAAAGAGCAATTGTGTTATAGCCGTCAATTTGCGGTTCTAGTGGTTTAAAAAAATACCAATTCAAATCTGTTTATTGTCTTCTTCAAATATATTGATCCATACAGGGGAATCAAAAATATGTGAACACGCTCTGACCTGTTAAATAACTGAGTCCAGGTCTAGTATTTTGAGCACCCTGTTTGGATCGTCATGCAATATCAGAAACATACTTAAGGCCGTTTGTACAAATACAGGCTGTAACAGCTACAGCTGCGTTTGGTGATCACCTGTCACGTACAAAAATGTATGGAATTGACGTAAGTCACGTGATCTATCACTCGTTACAACTGACACGCTGTAGTGTGATCACTATCACTCGCGCTAATCGAATAGTGATAGTTTTGACGTTTTGTCCGTCGTTACGCGGTACTGTTTTGACAGGTTGAATTCAACTCGAGCACTATCACGATATAAACGCCGGTATCTAAGGGCCACTTGGCCAGTTTTTCATTTTTGACAACGCAAAGCCATAGGTGAAATTCGAGGAAAATGACGATTTACTCGTTTTTTTTAAATTAAATCACCCTTTTTGTTTTTGGGCCCATCAACGATCGCAACCACTGACGAAACTCATAATACAAAATTTCCACTAACTACCGCAATTATTAAAGCTCAAATGATGAATTAACGGCAATAAGAAATAAAGCATTCTCCACAACCTGATTGTTCCAGTAATGAGGGTACACAGGGTGTTCTGTAAAACGCGAGCGAAGGTGTTGGCCGGCCAAGGACTTGCTCTTCGCTGAATCACGGAATAAATGCGAATGGTACAAACAATAGCAGCAGGTCCGTCTGTAACTGATTACAAAATATTAACGAAAAGTTTGGGTGGTAGGACCTTGCGCAGGGTCCGTCCGAATCGCTACCACCATCTTATCCATTAACCTACCGCCAAACAGCAATGTTCGCATTGTTGTGTTCCAGTTTGGGGATAAGACAGCCGGTGTTATGACTAGCATAGAGGTTTTCCATCTTAGTCCTCAGGGTTGGCAACGCATTTGCAGTCTTGTGAATGCGAATGTCTATGGGTCACAGTTTCCACTTACCATCAGGTGGCCTGTGTGCTCGTTTGCCTTCTCTATACCATAAAAACAAAAGGTTTCGGTGATTACCTGTATGATAAATAAGTAAATAAATACATATATGAGGAGACAATGTTACACAAACGTGTAACAATGTCACAAACGTGTTGACGTATAAAATTGCCCGAGCGGCCTACTTACTGAATAAATTTATTTTATCTTTATCTTTTATCAAATAGATCAAATTCTAAACTAAGCTCTAGACTTGTACTTATTAAGGAAATAGACAATGATAAACTTATTTATATAGAGAAATACACAGACATAACAACGCACAGCCCAAACTTCTGGGTCTAGATATTCCTTATCCTCATGGGGGCACCAAGAAAGAATATTCCGAAAATCGACC
The DNA here is from genome assembly GCA_923062465.1 of Acleris sparsana. Classification (NCBI taxonomy): domain Eukaryota; kingdom Metazoa; phylum Arthropoda; class Insecta; order Lepidoptera; family Tortricidae; genus Acleris; species Acleris sparsana. Next base: position 2,142,183 of record OV281307.1, read on the forward strand.
CCCGATGGGAGGAAAAAGAGGGAGTAGCTCGGTAACAAACACTCGCGGTCATCTCACGAACACCTGCACTTAACGGGATTTGAACCCAGGACCGCTAGCTTCATATAGGCAACAAACTGCGCTAACGTGTCGTCAAAGTTATTAAAACTAATCAAATTCGCGCTCTCTCTTTATAAAAAAACCGACCAAGAGCGAGTTGAATTCCAGGGTTGTGTACATACGTTTTTTTTTATAGGATTCTTATAGGGTTTTCTGTAATCTACAAGCAATGAACTATAACTTGTATTTTTTTCAATTTTTTTGACTCAGTAGGTTCGGAGATCAGGGGCAGGCTGGTCAATTTATGCCTTCTTTCATGAATAAAATCACAACTATTTTGTTTACCATGATAACAAAAATATATTTCAAATTATCATAACAAGCCCTTTCATTTGATATGTGACACAGTACGGTTTGCAAAACTTTTATTTATTTCGTAATTTGTTCTCCAAAAATGACCCATTAAACATATATATTTACTTTGCACATCTGTGTTTGGGTCACAGGATTACACCATCCTACCAAAGAATGATGGGCTAAAATGTATTGAACCCAGCCCAATCGTCAATATAATTATAACTTATGTAGTCTTATTGATCCCACTGTTCGCTGTAATTGTTGTAAATACTAAAATCGGTCAAGCGTGTGTCGGATATACGGGAAACACAAAAGCATTGCAACGCAAGCGGGGCACAGCTAGTATAGTAATAAACGTTGTGTGTGTGAACATTTGAAGGCTGATAACTCTCTTCTCCGGGGTTTTTGTAGTTTGTCCCCGTATTAGAAAATGAAGCTTATGTAACTAGCTTTCACGTGGTATACATGAGATTTGTATTGGTTATATGGGCCAATTTGCCCATCATTCTTTCACCTGATTTATCAAGTACATTCGGAGCAAATTGGCTGTGACAGACAGACGGACGGACAGACAAGTGATCCTAAAAGGGTTCCGTTTTTTGCATTTTTTGTACGGAACCCTAACAAGTATAGTTTATAGACTTACTGACTGCATCATACGAAGGAATACACAAAGAGTAACGACAAGGCTTTAGTAAGTTTTCTTGCGAGGCAGGGAAACTCAAACAAACTCGAACTTACAACGCTGATTTGTAAACTCTGAAACACAGCAGTCATAGTTCAGCTGTTTGACAGAAACCGTATTAAAACTAAAGTTAAACATTGGTTTAAGTTGGAATGGGAAGCGCTTAAACACAATAATAAACGTGCAAAGTTCATTGTTAAATTTAACAATGATTTTTAATATAATATATGACCATCTCAGTGGTAGTTAGACCTTAAAAGATAAAAGATGTTTGTTCAATATGTAGGCGGCACGGGCACTTTTACACGTCAAAAATCTACCGGCGCTTCGCAAGAGACCACTGCTGAGAAGAAACGCCGCAAGAAACTCAACAGTCAGTCGTTTTTTTATACAATTACATAGCTTAACCCTAGCATTATATAAAACAATGTATCTAATTTAAAAGGATAAAAAAAAAAGCGTAGCGTGAGCAGGAAAATGTGTCAAAACTCAGAATTTTCATAAGTAGTAGTAGTAATATATATATATATATATATTAAGCACTTTTATCTGTTAGATAGTCCTCGACCCTATAGTAAGCTTCAGACATCAACGACTTTTTCAAGTAAGTTTTAAGTACAGGAAATGGTAACTTTAAAACTGAGTTAAATTACTAAGATAGAGGCATTACATCTTAACCCTCAGGGTTGGCCACGCATTAGCGGTCTTAGGATTGCAGTCTTCAGATTGTAGTCTTGAGAATGCAAATGTGTATGGATCACAGATCCCACTTACTGTCAGTTGGTCTTTGTGGTCTTTCGCCCTCTCTATGCCTACCTCCGCCTCCTCCTCCGCCTCTCTAGTACCTACAACTGTATGTATACAGGGTTATTGGTAAGTCGACCTATTCCCGTTAGGAGGTGATAGGGGTGACTATTTGCGATAATTTTGACCCCTATATGCATTATGCAAAAGTGAACCATTTTTGAGTTATCGCGATTTTTAGTTTTTTTTTTAAATTAGTCGGAAATTCAACTTAAAAAATTTATTACAAAAAAAGTATCAATTTAAATCTTTTTTTTTCTTCTGATTTACAAAAACGATTAAACACTGGTTATTTTTCAATATTAAAACAATAATTATCGGCCCAAATTTAAAGAAGCGAGACCGAATACGAATTTTTTTCAATATTTTTTGCTGTCGCTTTCCAATAAAATGCCTTAAAAACAAAAAAAAACGTTATGAAACTTGGCTTGCAGATTATTTTAAAAACTTAACTGTTTTCTTAGCTCTCCAAAAATGCATAACAAGTAGGAAATTATTTGAAAAAAAACTGAAAAAAATCATCACAAAGGAAGCGGGCGGAAACTAAAGTCACAAATGCCACTTCAAAAATAAAAAATAAAAAACATACCGAATTTAAATCAACTTTTTTATTTGCTTTTGTACAAGATGAACTTGTTTTTCTTATGCAATATTAAAAAAAAAATCTGTACACGTTTGAGAATGCGAGGCCATAAATTACAACAAAAACAGAAAAATTTACCAATACATTTGGCTGACTGAAATTAGTCTGACTAACTTAAAATAAAACTAAAAATCGCTTACTTTTTCCATAAGTTAATGTTGTTATTTGTGTTTACGAGTATAACGGTTAGTTTTAATAGCTCGTTAGAAAGCTGGAAAACGTCAATGTTTTATGTGTAATCTGCACGCCAAATGTATTGGTAAATTTTTCTGTTTTCGTGTAATTTATGTAGGAGTTTGATAAAAAAACATGACATGTATGTTTTAGTTTTCGGCCTCGCATTCTCAAACGTGTACAGATAATATTTTTTTTAATATTGCATAAGAACAACAGATTCATCTTGTACAAAAGCAAATAAAAAAAGTTGATTTAAATTCGGTATGTTTATTAATTTTTATTTTTGAAGTGGCATTTGTGACTTTAGTTTCCGCCCGCTTCCTTTGTGATGATTTTTTTTTCAGTTTTTTTTCAAATAATTTCCTACTTGTTATGCATATTTGGAGAGCTAAGAAAACAGTTAAGTTTTTAAAATAATCTGCAAGCCAAGTTTCATAACGTTTTTTTTTGTTTTTAAGGCATTTTAGAGGAAAGCGATCGCAAAAAATATTGAAAAAAAATTGTATTTCGTCTCGCTTTTTTAAATTTGGGCCGATAATTATAGTTTTAATATTGAAAAATAACCAGTGTTTAATCGTTTTTGTAAATCAGAAGAAAAAAAAAGATTTAAATTGATACTTTTTTTTTAATAAATTTTTCAAGTTGAATTTCCGACTAATTTAAAAAAAAACTAAAAATCGCGATAACTCAAAAATGGTTCACTTTTGCATAATGCATATAGGTGTCAAAATTATCACAAATAGTCACCCCTATCACCTCCTAACGGGAATAGGTCGACTTACCAATAACCCTGTATATGTAATAAAAAATAATTTACGTAATTATCAGGAAAAAAATTAGTTATTTAAAATTAGAACTAGTCACAGAAAACCTTTCCGCATTTGTAATAACTCCCTACCGTCTTTGTCTCCGCTGTTCGAGCTAATTTGAAATTAACTGGAAATTATGCGAGCCCCGCCGATGCTAATGAGGACTTCAAATTAGAACGAATATATAAAGCCCCCCTTCCTGGATCATTACATTTATTAGATAGGTATCCATTATAATAAAGGCTTTTGACGCCTTTGTTAAAAGTTTTTCTATTCATTGCGGACAGTTAAGATTCTGTTTTGTGTAAAAAATGACAGCCAGGGTTGCTAGCGACATCTATGTTAAAAAATTGAAACCAAACTAAACATTGAACTGTTTTACCGACCGTCAATGCAAGCTGTTTAGGGTTTATAGGGTTTTCCTAATAATAGTTCTTACTATTTACTTTTAAATTGTCGAGCTTAAGCTCTGTAACCTGAACAGTTTTATTTATCTAATCAAAAGACAAATTCCAACGTATTAAAAAAGTATTATAATAAAACATGAGGCATAAAACATTAAAAAAACACAATATTTAAACCACCTGTATAACATACAGGATGTTAATTAATTTATGGATAATCCGTGACCTGCAAATACAATAACAGGCTTGCGTAAATTTACCACTCAATCAAAAGATAGAGTCTGGCAAATGAAACACGAGAATGAAAATAGACAACACTGTAGTGTCGTCCCTTTTTTCTTAGATTGATTTGGAAGAGACGACACTACAGTGTTGCCATTTTTTCATTCTCATGTTTCATTTGCCAGACTCTAGCTCTTCAACGAGGAAATGCAGCTAGCCTTATTGACACCATTCTCAGTGGCACTGATACCGGCGATATTCGTAAAGTATACTTACTTGCTTAGATTAAGATAATTTGGTTAATTAGGATTGGTAGCTAGCTTCAGTTGTATTGAGTTAAAAAAAAAATTAACTAAAGATATCAACGGAAAAAATGTACAATACATTGGTGTCCAATAGCTGAAATTGATTTATAATTTCAGCCCGTTCCGACAGCGAAAACCGGTTTAAAATTGAGTTGTAAAATTTGTGCTACACCCCCTACAAAAAAACAAAAGACTGCATTCCTCAAAACATTCCCTTGCAACATATTTTTTCCTACAAACCTTTTTTTCCCCATAATAAAATCGTTTAAACCCTAATCGAGAATCCGTTACAAGAAAATAACCCCCTCGATACGACTCAAACGTCTTCAAGTAGCACTCGCCTTTCAAGTTGAGAGGCAAGTAGCCGTTCAAGTGGACTTACCTTCCAGTCGGGCGGGAAAAAGGTGTAAGACTGGACAACAATTAGGTGAAAGGATAACAAATGGGGGGGGGGAATGGAGTTTTGTGGGGTGATTTGTTGATTTGGTCTTTTTATGCCGTTTTATAAATTGCCTTTTTAATACTTCTATCTGATAATTTATATTAGGTCTTCTGCACAGGGAATAAAAAAAACTTTACAATTTAGATTTGTCTTAAATTAGTGAGTTTGCTTAAAAAATATTAATATAATTGCATTTTGTTGCCAACTGAACATTATAAAACTGATTTAAATTATAGTTTGAACTTGGTGCCGGACGACCTCTCACATAGAACTTCTAAAATACAAAAATACCTTTTGATTCTCTTAAAGTACAAAAACAATTAAAAAATAGCGCAAAATATCTTCATATCTATATAAGTGCATATGGAATTAACAGATTACTTACTTAGAAAAAATCTTATCTGACTTAAGCTAAGTTCCCACTAAATAGGTAATCAACGAAGAAAAAACATTAGCCGCAGCCGGACATGGTAGACAACTTTTCCTCCGCAGGAAAATAAATACTAACGATTATCTCCAAATGCCAAAGTTTCAAGTGTTTCCGCCCGTTTTTCTGTTAGCTTATCCGCACAACATCCTGTATAAGCTTTGCACGTGCGTACAGTCGCTAGAGGGTGTTATTTTTTTAAACGGTTCACTCTTTGATTTGACAATACAGTATTAACCATCAAACTTCAGTTGCCTCCGCATTCATAGGTACACGTGAGGTACTTACCTCCCGCTTCAGCATTGCTCTGTCGTAAGATCTTGCTAAAAATAAAAATAGACCAAATTAAATAGACAGCTTACCATGTGACGAAATGTTTAAGAGCCGCCTGCTTAGGAATCGTTTTTGGATAACCTAGTCTATTCGGTGAACTTGTATATGGAACTTGACTTATAAATAAGATTCGTATTTGTGTTAAATTTAACTATGATTATTGAATTCTATTTCTGACGACGTCAATGTCACGTGCAAATAATTTGACGTGTCATGTGATTTATACTGTGTTATATTGAGAAATAAATTCTGAATCTGAATCTAACTAATATTATTTTCTAGCGACTGTACGATGTACTCAGCAACGTGTATTAATTTTCAAAATAATGGCCGATATTTGCGAACGCAGACGTACTTTATAAGCCCTGAAATTATTATATCAACATACAAAGGAAAGTTATTTATGACGTGAGGCCGTCTGTCACACTGTAATGGGCGCTGTTATTCGTTAGTCTGAAATAAAGTACCGGGAGTGCGAGCGTTTGTTTTGAGGCTTGTTTTATATGTATTTACAGTCAGGAGCCTTATGTCGCTGCTTACTTTAGTACATAGTAGCTTGAACGCCTTAGACATATTAGTGCAGTAATTAAAACATGACGTTAAAATGATAATGCACTACAGTGTGCACTGTGCAGCTATTTGTAAGACTGATCGTACTTAAGGTGATGGAATCAAAAATTGACATTGTTTCTTATTTTACAGAAGATAGGGTTTGTTTTCCTCGTTTCCAGTGCAAGTATAATAGCGATAACTCGCTGAAGGTTTTAAGAAGCTGGGAGTGCTGTATGTATTTTATTCTCTATTTAAGTATGTTTATCGTTGGGGACTAGATCGATTTGCGTAGGGTTGTTCCTGATATTATTTTTTTTATTATTCCGTTTTCTGTCTAATGAGTTACATATTTTTACAATGAGGTGTTTAAGGACAAGATGTGTTACTGTTTGAACGTGAAAATACAAATAATAAAACGGATATTTTTGACATGCCCATATTATGTTAGTTACAATAAAATTTAAATCTATGTTAGAGTCAAAACATCGTTTTATACATTAGCCAATGGTATTGATGATCGTATGTTAGTCTGAATCTTCAATTAAAGCCTAAAAAAAGAAATTGACATATTTTCATGCATGTGTTTTGATTGATTACCGTTACACCACGGTGTCACAGTCAGCCGCTCGTTCAAGTCAAGATTAATTTAGAGGTGTGTAAGTGCAATTTTCATTCGCCAGCACGTTTTGGCAATTAACGCTGTACTTGCCACGGACTCTTTTTGGAGTTCACACTGTATGGAAACCAGAAGGTTGGGCACTAGAGGAATTAGCATATTCGCTACCGACATTTGTAAATAGTATGTAGGTTACATTATGACGGATGTGTCGTCGGCAGTTTGAAGTTTTAAGCTGCGTTTATGCTGAGTTATTAAAAGGTGTTTGAAAGCAGGTGAATAGAATTCAAACAAATAATTGCATTCATTAGAATAGTATGTATGTATGAAGACGCAGTTAGCTAGTTGGTAGTGACCGTGCCTGACTAGTTTCGTACTAGTGGTCCCGGGTTCAAACCGGGTTTAGTATTGTTTAAGTATTGAAGTATGTATTTCTCTATATAAGTATGTTTATCGTTGTCTAGTACCCATAGCACAAGCCTAGAGCTTAGTTTGGGACTAGGTCAATTGGTGTGACATTGTCCTCTGATATGTATTTGTTCTGATGTATGAATGTCAACATTTTATTATACTTAAACAACGACAAAACGCAAACATCGAAAAAATTACTTTACAATCTGTCAAATTTTAATTGGTAGATTATTTTAATTGTTAATCGAACCTTATACTTCTTTCTCTAGTTATAATGGGTATATATTAATTTGAGATTTTTAATGCATTCATTTCATATTTAGGTACCTATGTTTCTTTCTTTAATTATTATATTAATTTTCATTTATACTAATTTTACGATATTATTATTTAATTTTATTATCTACGCGTGTTTGGTATAATTATTTGATTAACACCATTATTTAGTTGACGAATGCTTAAATATCTTTGAAAATAATAATAATACCTACTCAATATACAGACCCAGACAGATAAACGGCTAATCTACATAGTTAGAACCAAGGTAACTAAGGTTACCGACATAGCCCGAAGAATAGCTAAACTGAAGTGGCAGTGGGCGGGGCAGGGCAGGGCTGATGGCCGATGGGGTCAGAAGGTTCTGGAGTAGCGTCCGTGGCCCGAGAGACTCCAACAAGATGGAGTGACGACCTCGTCAGTATCGCGGGAGCGCGGTGGATGCGAAAAGCACAAGACCGGTCTGAGTGGAAAGCCTTGGGGAGGCCTATGTCCAGCAGTGGACGTCTTTCGGCTGACATGAAGATGATGATGACATAGTTTAGATAAGACAAACGATACAAGAATTATATTAAACATCTTTTTAAATGCCCAATACATTATTGGTCAAAACTACAAGATACCAACGTAAAATGAAACGTTTTTGCAATAAAGAGGATTCCAAAACGACTCCTAAATCCCAATTAATTAATTGGATCTGTATTACCAGTATCCATTTCACCTGCTAAACCAAATACATGGCTCGTTGTCAGGTAATGAGCTTAAATTACTGACCACCCATTCAATCCAGTGCCATGATACCTCAATTGAATACATCCTTGACTCAAATAGGGGCTAATGGCGTGGGACGTACAAACTCGACTAGAAAGCCCAGTTAGTTCGGTTTTACAGAAATTTGGCTCCTATAGGAGTCATTGGCAAGTGGAAATGTTAACAAAGGACTGCGTTTGACGTTTACCAAATAAATATTGACTGGCGCTATATTTAAATAGGTAATGAGGTGCTATTAAAATTACTCGTGAATTTGTGGCATTGAAGAGGTAGAAATTTATTGACTACCATAATTGTTTTTAGTGATGATTTGTTTAGATCATAACTTTAACAATCTTACGTAGATCTAACTTAGATTTATCTATTCGTTGGACATTTAAGAAATTCTTAAAGTGTTTCCAGCCATATAAAAATAATGACTATAATAAAAAAGAACAAAGACAAATAAAAAATAGAGCAAAATAGCCACTTTAGAAATTAACATTTAATTTTAATTACAAGCCACAAATTTGGTACACTAATGCCGTTAGTATAAATATTTTAACCGCAAGCTATTGCCTACGAACTTGCAATCGCAATGGACTTCCAATTCCATTTGACTGACTTCGAAATAAATTTGAATTGAACGGAACGCCGTGATGCTTCGTTAACTTCTCTTCTCTTTCTTTCTTCTTTCTTTCTTTATGGCATAGAGAAGGCAAACGAGCTCACAGGCCACCTGATGGTAAGTGGCAACTGTGACCCATAGACATTCGCATTCACAAGACTGCAAGCCTAAGACTGCAAATGCGTTGCCAACCCCGAGGACTAAGATGGGATGCCTCTATTCTAGTCATTACACCGGCTGTCTTATCCTCAAACCGGAACACAACAATGCGAACACTGCTGTTTGGCTGTAGGTTAATGGATAAGATTGTGGTAGCAATCCGGACGGACCCTGCACAAGGTCCAACCGTCCCACCCGCAATAGCTACCCCTTATTAGTCATGAAGTTCTTCATAAATTCGGTTCCTATTCATTCTACCACTGACAATAAAAAATATGAAAACGATTGCGAATGCGTCAACCGTTAGGCAATAGGTATTCTAGTCTAATTACAGATTATATATTATTTTGCTTTGCACATTATTATTTTAAAGAGGCAAGTTACTGAGGGCTAGCTATAAACGTTATCGTGATACCAAAGAAGGTGGCTATCTGCATAGTGATAGTGTAAACATATTATATTTAATGTTGTTACTATTAATAGAGTATATATACACTGCGGGGTCGTATAGCAACCAAGTAAACCAAAATTATCTACGCCATTAGGAGCATAACTTAATAGATTTAAAAGCTTTAAAACAAACACTAAATCTTGTATTTAAATAAAAAAATAATGAAATATTTTTATTCAAGATCATGGCCACCCTACATACTTACTCAATATATTACTCGTCCCATCAACTTTGACATAGGTTTTAACATAAAAGGTTAGGTGACCATCATTTTAGTATTAATTAGGAACAAAGTAATTTTATTTTAATAAAATAGTTTTATAATTTATTTTTAAAAACCGTAATACTAATTATAATATCAATCACTTACTGAGTTAGGAAAATTAAGTTAGGATCACGACCCTGTACAACGCGTTGACTACATTGCTGTTAGCTGGTTTCTTTTGTATTACGGCAACGATTTACCCTTCGTTAAAATTACGTACTCAATAAAAAGAAAAAGTAAGTCAGTAAACTCCTGAAAGTAACCTTTTTTCTCATATTTATCAAAATATTTTCATAATTAATTTGAAAAAAAAAATTAACCTTTTCAAACTGTCACTTTGATGTTTCAAGCAAAAAAAGGCTAAGGCATTTGATGTCACGCTTCGCTTGGTTTTTCCTCGTGAAATTGTCCCGTGATTTTCATTTGATTTCCTGTTTTTCCTGCACGCAACAGACCGGAAGTACCCGGAAGTGTTAGAATGAAAACATTAAACAATAAGCACAAGGCAAAAACACTTGTTTCTTATTTAAATAATGACGGAGTAAAATTAATTAGATACTTTAATTAAACGTATCTCAGTTTAAAAATGGTCGGTTCTCAAAAGAACTGAGTTCACTTGGTTCACGGTTATTATTATTTTTTTGTCTGTGTGTTACTTACTTATTGATACGGCACGATAAGATAAAAGATAAATAAATAATAAATAAATAAATATCAGGGGACAATGTCACACCAATTGACCTAGTCCCAAACTAAGCTCTAGGCTTGTACTATGGGTACTAGACAACGATATAAATACTTATATAGAGAAATGTATACTTAAATACATAGAAAACATCCATGACTCAGGAACAAATATTCGCGCTCATCACACAAATATCTGCCCTTACCGGGATTTGAACCCAGGACCACTAGCTTCGTAGGCAGGGTCACTACCAACTAGGCCAGCACGTCGTCTCAAAAAAGATGTTTATTCAGTAAGTAGGCCGCACGGGCACTTTTACATGTCAAAATCTACCAGCGCTTCGCAAGAGACCACTGCTGAGAAGAAACGCCGCAAGAAACTCAACAGTCAGTCGTTTTTTAAAATACTACTTATGATATTATACAATTATAAAGCTTAACCTAGCATGATATAAAACAATGAATTTAACATAAAATAAAAATTAAAATAAATAACATTCAAGCGTAGCTTAAGCATCCTACTATTTCTTTTAATTGGTAAGGCGTTCTTGGTTCCTCCTTTCCTTTTCCCTTCTATTTTTGCTTCATACATACGGGCCGTAAACATTACTTGTCTTCCGCAGTTGGGTAAACATAGAATTTTCACCTCACACATGTTACGTTTAGCTATTGCGAATGTTTACAATGGCCGTTACCAAAATGCAAACGGTACTAACGTTTTTATTTTCAACCAGTCGAAAATTGAAATGTATGGCATGGCAGTTCTGCCCTCCTAAGGCAATAAGCAGTATCCCAAATTCAACAGCCAAAGCAGTTTTAATTCTATTCGGTTAGTAATAAGGTTGATATTGCTACGGGAGTTTTATCTGACATACTGCCTATTGGGTTAGGACGGCAGAGTTGACCACGTGGTTTATTGCAGCGCACGAGAATTGTATCTCAAACATCTTGGCTAAGGTCTCAGGTATACTTCACTTTTCGATATTATGTCGAATAGCATTGAAAAAAGATGCAGTATTTAGGTAATGATGTGTGAAACCAGGCTTACTTAGGGGACACGGTTTCTGTAGGAGAATGTATCGAAACTTTGTATGTGGTGGTTGTCTTGCACTGTCATAGGAAAGTATATATATATATATTTTAATATACCTTTATGTTCAATATTTTTTTTTTTATTACTACTACTTATTACTACCCTATGAAAATTCTTAGTTTTGACACATTTTCCTGCTCAAGCTACGCTTGAATGTTTTTTTTTTTTTTTTTAAATTCATTGTTTTTATATCATGCTAGGTTAAGCTTTATAATTGTATAATATCATAAGTAGTATTTAAAAAAAACGACTGACTGTTGAGTTTCTTGCGGCGTTTCTTCTCAGCAGTGGTCTCTTGCGAAGCGCTGGTAGATTTTGACGTGTAAAATTGCCCGTGCGGCCTACTTACTGAATAAATATCTTTTATCTTTTATCTTTTTTACTGTATAATTATTTGGTATTCAAATTCAAATTGAAATTATTTATTGCATATCATATAAGTAAGATGGAACATACATTGGTATCCATGTGACACCCTGAAGGGGACAGCGATATCAGAGAACTGTGTGTATTTATATATTACTAAATAAAAGAAAATAAATATGTAGGAATTCACACACTCGACCACAGACTCGTAATTCCCTATCTCTTTATACATGTATGTGTCACTGGTGTTTTTTTAATTAAAAGCATGACTCTTTTTACGTAATCTCTTAACACTCGAATTCGCACATTCGCACTCCGAACATTCGCATTCACATGCGAACATTCTGAAAAATAGGACTTTTGTAACATCTCTGCTTCAAATTATAATTTCTTGAAGTGTCCACATTCGCACTCTGAACATTCGCATTCACACGCGAACATTCTGAAAATAGGACTTTTGTAACATCCCTGTTTCAAATTATAAGTTCTTGAATTGTCACTGTTGCGTGGACAGAATTACCGGGTAACAAGATTGATGCAAGTAAGTTTCGTGCTCGTGTGACGCAACTTTGGTCATTAATTTCAATTTCCATCGGTGGCCTTTTACGAAACAGTCTTGTAGAAGCATTAAATGCATTGCACGTTGTTTAATGTACGAAGAAGACACGGTAACAGAACTTTGTCATACTAATTATTTTAGTACCAAATTAAACTTAATACCCTTTGCACCTTGTACCTTGGAAACAAAGAGCAAATTTTTTCCTACCTACAGGGTAAAGCACCCAATAGTCAGCCACTTAATGAAGATACACTTAAAACTTTATTTGTATTGTAATAATATAATTGATTTAAAAAAAATGAGATATTATCATGTTTTTCACAATAAATATTCAAATATAAAACTAAAATAACAATACGAATATAAAAAATAAACATTACAAAAAACCTAACCTACGAGTGCCGCCGGCAGCGGGGCAGGGCTCAAGCTACCGGTGGTTAGGGCTGCAGAGAGAGGAACCTCCTCACAATGCGTGCCGTGTCGAGGAGTACTGCCTTCTGTATCTGGCCCTTGACCCAGCCATCTAGCGAGAGTCTTTTAAAATATTGGTCGAGACTCTTCGCTATAAGACCGTTTACCGAAACAACTATCGGGACAATGTTCGTCGAGTCAACATCCCACATGGCGGTCACCTCGTGAGCCAAGTCGGCCTTCACGAGGCTCTCGTCATGCGGGAGTGTGACGTCGACGAGCACTGCCCGGCGTTGAGATCGATCTGCCAACACGATATCAGGCTTATTGGCGACAGATCGATCCCAGTAGAGCGTAGCACGACCATTTTGGAGAACTGGCGCCGGTGTGTACTTATAGTACGGCACTTCAGACTCAACAAGCCCATATTGAAGAGCAAGTTGCTAATGGGTGATCCTGGCCACGAGGATATGTCTGTGCAAGTATCCGTCTTGGGCTAAATGCAAACAACCGGAAATTATATGTCTGAGGGACTCGCCGGGGCAACGGCACGCTCGACTAATGTTTATTTTTATTTTAAGGTTATTGAGCTTACATTTGTAATAATTTTATTTTTGCTAAGTATTAAGAATTTATTACTTTATTACCTCAACATTACATAATGTACCTTACTTTTAAGTATTATTGTTATTATGATTGAAAAAATGACCTCCTGCTGGAGTTTCTTGCGGCGCTTCTCCGCAATGATGGTCTTGTCCGAAGCGCTGCGCTGGTAGATTCACTCTATATTACCGACGTTTAAAAGAGCCCTCATGTGGCCAATTCATTAACTTCCAATCATTACAAGTCCTAAATGGTCATCCAAATTTAAAATTGATCGGCCCTACAGACTGACGCCTAGAAGCCCAGAGAACACCCGAGTCACGTGAATGTGATATACTTCTCGCCTTCTCGTTCTAGGGTTCATGTGTTCTCCTTTTGTTGTCAGTTTTTTGCCAGCTTCAAAGGGAACGAGAACGCAAGAGAGAAAAGTTGCGTAAGCGACGATACCTTCTCGTTACTCGGGTCGAGACTAATAAAGATGATTTTTAATTATCTATTGAATGACACCCAACTTAATTCATGTCAGATCGTCGACTGTTTTTCTTTTTTTAAATTTGGCATCTGGTTGCCGCTATATTTAATTTTGATTACTGTGATATCTTTAGTGACACTCACAAGATTAAGGGCCGTATTAATAAACTCATCTTGACTGTGAGGCCCGTCACGAGATACGTCAAAGTAAACGCGAAACCATAGAACACTGTCATTTTTGACGCATCTCGAGACGAGCATTCGATTTGAGATCAGTTTATACGGGCCTAAGACAAATCGATTGCAATCCATATCAGTAAACGCGTTTAGTTTTTAGAGCGTCACAAAGGACACACAAACATATAAGGCAATATACATACAAACATATAAGGCCCTTCTCCTTCAGTAGTCGGGTAAAAATATTATGCCGTAGTATACTATACTACGAGGTATACCTCATAAAGCAATAATTCTACTCCAAAAGAAAAATCCTAGTTCCATTAAACAAAACGAATGTGCTTTCGAAACTGATATTCTAGAGTATTCGCATCTCTGGGGTAATAAATGATAAATTCTCAAAGAACAGAAAAATAGAAAATTATACGCGATTCCGTGCTGCACTAAATATTCAACAACGAATGATAAAATACTGAAAGAACGTGCCTGGAATTGCGTAGTCTCGCGTGGAGGATTGTTTTTAATTTTCAATAGTGCAAACTAGTCATTGTTCAGTTATTAAGGCTTGGGCTGACATTTTTTTAAACCGCATGTTCTATCTAGCAAGTGCTAGTTGGCTAGAGCCAACTACAGCAGAGTAAGATAGATCTTACTCTGTAAAGCCATGTTGCTTTTGAGTAGTCAACATCATGATAACATTATAACCGAGTTACGAATGCGTGTCAGCTTTCGAAAACCGCTAATGCATAACGCTCAGGGCGTTTTTATATTAAAATACAAAAAATACTGAGTTACTGGATATTTGAAAAAAAAACTCTTCCATATTCGGGAATCGAACTGGTCGAATATGATTAAACAATAAAGTCGTATTTTATGAAACAGGTCAATAAGGTCATTGGTAGAGGTCATTTATGTCTACAACACATACACGTTTAAATAAAATAAAGACCCTAAAATTGCCTGCTTTATTTTTTTTTCATTCGACCAGCTCGATTTCGAGGAAGACGAATTTTCAAAAATCCATAAATGTCGTTTTTTTTCTATTATAATAGTAAGTCTTCTTGGCGTAGAACTTGCCGTTTCCAATATTTAAGATGTTTGCCTGGAGCTGCATTCTATGACCCCCAAAATGGTGAAAGTATGAAATTATCTATTGACAGTGATCTTTCAATCATGTATATCGAGCTCGTAGCCATATTAGAATCGCTTGCATATATAGAATCTATAAGTTTTCATCAATTTGTTGTACTTACTGATTCTCGAAGCGCGTTGCAACATTTAGTTAAGTGCAAATATGGTGTTAGAGGATCGCCAGTGGCATACTCTATAATAGATACAATAGCAAAACTACGAGGCAGGTCTAAATCAGTTATCCTCCAGTGGGTGCCAGCCCACGTCAATCTTATTGGTAATGATATAGTAGATGCATTAGCTAGAGAAGCTTCCTCTGAAGGTATACCGTTGCAAATTTTACCTTATCACTTAGACTGCATCCATTTCGTTAAAAATTTCTGTTACCTTCTATGGAAGGAGTATTTTGATAAGAGATCAGTAGAAAAGGGAGTGTGGTATAGAACCATGCAATCAGAACCATGGAAACATCCATGGTTCGATGACTGTAAGTTAACTAGAAACATTGTTGTGACTGCGCTAAGACTTCGATCAGGACACATTCCTCTCAATAAATTTGCCTTTCTCATGAAGAAAGTTCAGTCTCCAGAATGCGGAGAGTGTGGAGTGATAGAGGACGCCTATCATATAATGATGGAATGTGTGCGGAACGAAGATAAGAGAGTACAATTGTTGGCCGACGGTAGTAATATAATGCAGGTGGGGGGGTGCAACAGCATTCTGGCGTTTCCGCTTTCAAGGGAAGCGAGGGCGCTTTATAACATGGTTCTGGTGGGCATTCGAAGACGATAAAGCTCCCACCCCTGCAAAACAACTGTGGACCCTTCCCCCTGTTGCCTGTATTGTTATAATTTTGTTAAATTTTTTAAGTAAATAAGATGTAAGTAGTATTTTAAGGTTGCCCAATAGAGCGGCATCGTCTATTTTAGACAAAGCTCTTTAAATAAAGATTTAAAAAAAAAAGATGTTTGCCGTCCATATGGCGTTCGTTTTTTCTATCCTGTAGAATGCGTTGCGTTGACCACATTATAGTTAGCTACCTTCTTTGGTATAATGGCAGAATAATCAAAAGGTACAAAAAAAATCTGCTGCTGCTGCTATTAAGTGTATCTGGTGAACTTAAATGCAAGATTTAGTCGCGATTGAGGTTTATAGTTCCATCCGGATAGCTACCACCATCTTATCCTATAATCTACCACCAATCAGCTGTTAGGTTTTAGTATTCCTGTGCGGGGATAAGACCACGGGTGAAATTGCAAGCATAGAGGCATTCCATCTTAGTCCTCAGGATGTCAAAGCATTTGGCGAATTAGGATTGCATTCTCAATTATTTGAGAAACAGTGGATCCAACAGTGGAATTATGTAATAAAACTAATAACTGCAATAACGTCACTATTCAAATAGGTTTTTTCGTAATTTATTGTCATTGTCGGATTTAACTGGACTACCTGTGCTAGTTTGCAATCTCTAATAAAATAATTGGTGTTAAAATGGCATCTTTGACGACGCGCTGGCCTAGTTGGTAGTGACCCTGCCTACGAAGCTAGCGGTCCTGGGTTCAAATCCCGGTAAGGGCAGATATTTGTGTGATGAGCGCGAATATTTGCTCCTGAGTCATGGATGTTTTCTATGTATTTAAGTATACATTTCTCTATATAAGTATTTATATCGTTGTCTAGTACCCATAGTACAAGCCTAGAGCTTAGTTTGGGACCAGATCAATTGGTGTAACACTGTCCCCTGATTTTATTATTTATTTATTTATTTATCTTCGGAAGCCCTATATTTTTTTATTTTACAGGTTAAATAAACTAAAATGTTACAGTAAAAGCAATAAAAAAACGAATCTGATGTGATTCTACTAACAATCGACCCTACTCTCGTCCCTGGAGACTCGAGAGCCGAAGGGTTAATGAGAATTATGGTAATACCCCATCGGGTACTAATTTTACCCCATTGATTAGTTTGGGGGTTCAAAAAAGTCAGTTTAGAATGAATAAGTAGATTGGGTTTGCACGAGCGTAATGTGTAAATCAGTCTAAATATGAATGTATGTCGACGACCGTAATCTAAATTGACGTAACGGACAAATGGCTACTTTTCAGGAGAGCCAAAAAACTGTATTTTTTTTCTTTTAAAATTCATAATTTTGTTGTTTGTTAACGTATCATGTAACTAAAATTAGCCAATTGTTTATTTTTCTTCACTCTTTAAGTACAAATAACTCAATTTATCATTTAACGCTTAGTTACCGAGATAGCATGTCCCTTACGTCAAAAAATAATTTAAAATGTCCGATAAACCCTTCTTTAATATTAGACTTCGGGGTAAATTTGACGTATCAAGAACTAAATTAAGAGAAATTAAAAATAATAGGATGTAACTCCATTTAAACTGATCTATTACATGGTGTAAAAGGTACATGGAATTTATTATTTGTTGAAATAATAGACGAAATCATAAATGTAATTGTGTTATTTAGTAGAGTATTGAACAATTTAAAAGATAAATTATGGCATAGGTACATACATTATCATAATGATATGCAAGTAACTAATAACAAGTAACAAAATAAAATTAAACACACTATTTTATGTAAAAGCGAGTACAAAATATCGAAACATTAACATAATTGTATAGAGGACGCCCAAGACTTCGTACGCGTAGAATTAGTTTCCCGCTACTCCCCCCCTATTTTAACCCCTTAGAGAGTGAACTTCCAAAAATCCTTTCTTAGTGCTCACTTACATCATTAAATGAACCCCTTGTATTGAATTTCAAGTTTCCATGGTACAGTAGTTTTGGCTCTGCGTTGATATACAATAAGTCAGTAAGTAGTGTATAAGTCAGTGAGTCAGATTTGCCTTTTATATCTATAGAGAAGTATCAGTACTGATTGATCAAAGAATATACTGGGTAAATATTCGTTGTGATAACGCTTTGGGAACTTGTTTTGTATACTAAAAGACTCGCAAAATAAACACAAACCCGGTTATTACGTGCCACCGAAAATGAAATATTTTATTAAAAACTAACTTCTACCCGCAATTTCATCTACGTAGATTTTGATTAAAAATTTCGGGATTATGTTCTATAAATTCCAAAACCTAACCTATGTGTGCCAAGTTTCATCTCAATCCGTTTAGTGTTTGAAGCGTGATTGAGTAACAAACATCCAAACACTCACACTTTCTCATTCATAATATGAGTAATATAAGTTACATACTGCAATAACTTGTCTTATGCTCGCAGTAATTTAGCTTCGAGCTAAGAGTGATTCTGTATGGAGTAATATAGTATATCTCTTCTCATTAATTTTCCAAAAGTACTTGGAGCGTGCGTCTTTACAAACATACGTGAAGAACAGAACTGAGCATCACAGCACTCAGCTAAAACCAGCAGCAACATCTTAAGTCCCAGATAGACGGACGAGTAAGTACGCGTACTGAAAGCTCGACGACCTTTTTCGCCCGCGCTTACCTTAAGAAGTTCGCGTACCTACTTAGGATGATATAGGGACGAGTAAGGTCGCCGAGCCATAAGTACGACTACTAACTCGCACGTCTATCTGGGACTTTACTGTAAACATGGCCATAGTGATATCTCTTTTACCCAAAAGCAATTTAAAATGCTTGCGAGTAATTCAGCTATATCAACGAACACTGCGTCTGTCATCTAATGAAAGAGATAACGCTAACATCTATGGGAATAGTTCAAATTAGGCAGTTATGTTTTAACGTAAGGGCCGGTAGTTTACTGCTTGTAGTAGTGAAAAAAATACGTATATGCCATGAACACATATTTGAAACAATGACAGATGGGCGTAAGGTCTGTATTGTCTTACATCTGCAAAAGCAAAACTGCGTATCGTAGAAATGTTTGCTAACAGAATTGTCCCTTACGACTCAGGTAAATGAAGAAAATGATAGTTACATCTATTTGTGATTTAATCAAATGTATTGTGTAGATACTTTTTGAGAACGTAAAATGGTGTATCGGCCTTTTACTTATTTGATGGCTCCTTACGACGTTAGGTGAATTGCGAAGACGACAGTTACACCACGATGGATTTGAATATCATTTCTTTATGTTTGATACGTCTATTTTTTTTCAAAAACTGCGTCGAAGTAACCGTTTTTTAAGGGTGTAAGAGGCATGTTTTTTCAAGCTATCGAGATGTAACCTATACCATTAGAAAGAGAAAAAAAAACTGAATACAACTGCATTCATAACTCATTTTCGCCCTTTTGTCCCTTACGCCAATTTAGATTACGGTCGTCGATGTATGTATGTTTGTTCCTTGTAGCGCTCTATAAACTAAACTCGTGGACCAATATTGATGATTCTAATGTCAATTAATTTGTACTGTAATTTGTGAGTGTCACTAAGGATAAAACAGTGATCAAAATTTTAATATGACAACCAGACGCCATATTGTAAAAAGAAACAAGAGAAAATTAAAGAACTATGACATGCATTTAAAAGTAATTGTTAGGTCTCTTTCAGCATTTTTCATATTAATTTAAAATTTATAAAGATTCAAAATTGGTTAGCAACAGTTGGGATTTTTAAAACTTGGTTTTTGTTAAATTTAAGAAATAGGTTCTTTTTTGGAAAAACATACGAGTCGTTTTTTTTTGGTCATAACTTGTCGCATGTCGGTCTGTTTGTTGCATTCTGCTTTTATTCCTCATTATAAAAGCAGGTATCTCACGCGCAAGCACAAACCTAAAATAAGACGTGAACAGGATTATTTCTAGAGAGGAAAGCGAGTGATCCTCTCTTTGCGTGAGTTCTAATTCTACTTAATTTTAATCTTGTACAATAAAGAGATATACATAGTTTAGTTTAAAATTACAATATAAGTATAAGCATTATACGTCAAAATTAAAAGTATCCTCATAATGACTCTCAAAAAAACAAAACAAAAACATTTCACCAATAGCGATCCAAATAGATACAGCGATTAACAAATGTATCCATCTTCTGGCAGGCGTAAAAAGAAAGAAAAAAGAGAAAGAAATAAAAAGTTTTTTTTGTAACAAACAGACAAACAAAACGCTACAAAGTACTGCATACACAAAAGACCTGGGCCTCTATTACCGACGGTAAAAACCATATCGCCTTTGACTTGTTATGGTATTGTTTTGACGTCATCCGCCATTACTGTCAAGAAAATAAGTGACAATACCCACCCAGCCCAGGGCCGAAATACATACCTACATAAATATCCAAAAAAAATCATTTTAAACATTAGTAAAAACATACTCATTCCTTGATATCAATATTAGTTCGGGTGTAACTTTGTTACGCTCTGAAAATCTTAGACGACGGAAAGAAACTCAAATGTTTGCACAACTCACCGAAGCCATAATTGGATTTCCTTATAACGTTGCTCACGTTGAAAAAAGCAATATTGCTTTAGAATTAGTAAGCATTACTTACTTCAGTTGATAATAAAACGATGGATGAGGATAACTTGGAGGATACAGTCGAGTGCATGAATATGCATACACTTTAATCGTTGTGATAATTCATATATTGTGGCAGTTAAAACATGACATTAAATAGACAACGTGCTAAAGTATCTGCACACTCTAGTACCTTGTCGTTTTAACGCCTTTGGCAGTTAGTGAAGCAGTTCAAACATGACGTTAAAGTGACAAAGCAGTAAAAAGTGCAGCTATTATAGTCAAGGGCAGTGAAAATTGGTCGCTTTCGATAGAATTTCCGTAAAAATTGACCCGTTTTCATTGCTTTTGAGTGTTTAAGGTTGACCGTAAATTCTAAGAAATTATAAAAAAATGGTGAAGTTCATTATCAAGAACGCAAAGATATAGGCACCATTCACAACGCAAAGGGATAGAATAAGAATAACAATAAAATTTATTTATTGCCACCCAAAACCAGTAAAGTACCAACTAAATTTAATAATAAATGAAGTTTCACAAAAGGCACAGACTCAGCGTGTGCTGCGAGCGCGGCGAGTGCTCGAGTCTTCGCAGCGCTGGTTTTCAGATTGCCTTTACCGCACTCAGTCTAGTTTTCACAATTTAGCAAGTAGATCAGAGATTGTCATAAATCTTCTTTCTTTCCTTAAAGTTTCTTCTTTTTGTGCCATGCCCGTTGTGTTGTAGTCTGTTTTCCTAAAATAAATGTTATGATTAAGAATTTGAGCTCTTTACAAGTTGAATACCTAATTAAAAAAATATATACAATCATAGGTCAACCAGGGGTCGTAATTTTGATGCCGATGACGTCAAAATGACGTAATTTTACATACAGGGTGCTCTGCTTTCATTTGGCAGGGGTGCCGGTATGTTTAACTGGTACAAAAAATAAATAATAAGAGACGGCAAAGTGATGGAAGTTAAATACAGCTTAATCCCAATCAAAATACGGATCAAGGCAGCATCATATTTTATTTCACCAATTATTACTAAAAATGGCAAATTGAGACAATTTTCTTTTATGAATGTAAATGCGATAATTGTATGTATGACTATTTAATCGTATACATTTTTATTACAACATAAAAACCACGGTCCTTCTCAATCAAATAGTTTAATTTACGTGTTATGTATAAAGCAGATATTTATTTTTCTACGCGTCAATAGATTAAACTCATTTGTACATGATTAAATGATTGACGAGTAATGGTTAATAATTACAATAAAACCATTTGGAATCAACTCTATGTAGCGTGACGTCATTTTTGCGTCAACGGCATGAAAATTACGGGCCCTGGTCATAACTATTGAAAAGGAAAAAACCTTTATAAAATGGAAATATCTTTTTCCATTGCCATGCCAATTAAACTAGTTATTATTTAAAAGAAGGCGTCCAAAACAGTTTATCTGTTTGGAAGCTACAATTTCACAAACAAAGAGACAGATTCACAATCACAGAAAATACACATAATCACCATTGCAAGGTAAAAGCTTCTTAATTTTCACACGACTTAATATACAAATACGCGCTAAACTTACACTTATGCCCCTTTTTGTGGCAGTTTAAAAATAAACATCGCATGTCTGTTAAAGCAGATATTCCGATTGGCTAGGGCGATTTGTATGGCTAATCTAAGCATCTGCCAACTTGGGCAATTAGATTCGCGGCGGACGGGTAAAGTTTTATTTTGTCCCATTAAACAGAACCGCTGGCTCATACAAGTGGTACTAAAACTAACAACAAAAAATGGGTACTTTATGTGTATTAGCATTTTCTATAATTTGCCGGATAGTTTTAAGTCAAATAAAGTAGTAAATAGGTTTAAGAATCAACTAAAAATGTGGCTCGTAGAAACATGTTTCTACAGTGTAAAATAATATATGGAATATAAACCTGACTAGATTTTAATTATTATTTTTAATCACTGACTAAAATGGACTTAATGTAAAATTTATTTAATATTTAATTTTCTGGAATTATTAGGACTAAGTACTATAATTATTTTGCTTTGTTAATATGAGTAAGTGAATTGTGTATACATCTGTAAAGATAGAACTTGGTGATACTAATAGTTAAATGTTTGTAACAACCCATGTATAATACCCAATTTCCATACAGAATAAAGATTTATGATTTATTTATGATTTATGTAAAAAACAATGTACAGTCGAGAACTTTGGGACCCACCTTAGGTCCAAACTCAATCTGACATTCTGTAACAATAAGGTTGAGTTTCCTATAAGTTACAAATGACTTGACATCTCTAATGACATTGACAACTTCAAGCATATTTTTCTAGAAAAGGGTCACAAATTAACGCTCGTGACTGTACTTAGGTGTATTCAATTTTTGTTGATTCGATCCTAGTTTGGGTTTATGTTTATACAATTGATCTAAGATATTTTTACAATAAAAAACATAATTCAGAAGAGGAACTTTCTGTGTGTGAACCTAAATATGAA
Source organism: Acleris sparsana (assembly GCA_923062465.1). Classification (NCBI taxonomy): domain Eukaryota; kingdom Metazoa; phylum Arthropoda; class Insecta; order Lepidoptera; family Tortricidae; genus Acleris; species Acleris sparsana. The sequence goes on from OV281307.1 coordinate 2,165,347, forward strand.
TGTAGATTGCATCGTAGCATTTATACTTACGACCTCTTTCGTCTAAAATATCTCTAAGAAAGACTGGCACTACTTATTTTAACTTTTATGCGGCGTTGCTTGTTTCAAGCTTATAACATTCTATACCTTGTCTATTTAACAGAGTTAATACTAGATAACAGAGAATGCACGTAATTGGTCAGCGATAAGGACGATGCACAGGCACAAGGTAGGTTTACATGCCTGTCAAAGTTTAGTCAACATCTGTCGCTCGTACGGTGCGGACGCTTTCAAGTGCTTATCTTTGGTTACAAATGTTTACCTGGCTCGTTTATTGGACTGTTTCCCGTTTAACCTGAGACTCGGCTTGTTTTTTGGACTGTTTCCTATTATCTACTACTTTAAATTACATAATTAGGATTTATAGATGAATTAACATGACATGACAATGTGATGTTATCAGTAAGTTAATTATTTGAGGTGCCTCTAACTACAAACAAAAATAACGAGAAATATTACGATTTTTTTAACAACAGGCGGCATGTAAGCCGAGCCCGCCATTGACGTGCGTTTGTTGACGCCCACTGGCATTTTCTTGTCCCTTTCATTTTCATACAAAAGTGCAACAGAGACAACGCTTTGTTAACTCTGTTAAATAGACAGGGTATAGAGTCGCCGTTAGTTATTGGTGAATATCTTAAGGATGTCATAGATTTGAATTATTAATTCAAACATCTTGTATGGCCGCCGCCGTCAGTGGTTAAAGCTTAACCGTGACAAATCAAATTAACTCGGAGTTCAGAAGTTTGGTTCAACCGTTTTGTTTTGATGTCGGCCATTAATTCAGTCTGCTAGTTATACAGTTTTAGCAGACCATTTGATAAACACTTCAAAACGTATGTATGTATTTATAGTACAAGAGGGAAAATAAATATAATACATAAAATATTATAAAAACAATGGTGAACTTATAGCTTTAAATGAGCTCTTCCACCTAGCCAAATACAAATTTATTTAAGAAAAATATTTTTTCTTCATCAGGGTTTTCACTCTAATTAGTAAAGCCATATTGCTTTTGACATGTTATCGTACGGCTTTTTGTTAAAATTAAGTTTTTCATAAAATTAACAATACCATGACATATCAAATTACTTTGCCAGATTAAAACTAGGCTAACAAAAAAAGTCAAACAAAAATCAAACTTGTAACAAGATTCTTCGTACTTTTTTATAACTATTAAAATCCCGCGACTTAATCTTGGCCCGTGGAATTATTCAGATTCGGCGTCATTCTCGAATCATGAGAATGCGACCTCAGAGGGCAGTGGGGTCGTATTTATTTCCGCTACGGAACCATTACGAGCGGGAAATGGTTGCTGTCTGTGGAAATTGTGTTTTTTTAATGACTCCAGTTAGGAATCTCTTCAGGGCCTAAAGCCAATCTCGATTGTTTTACTTCACCAACAGGATCATGAGCAGACGTAGGAATCCAGGGGGCAAAGTTTTATGACAGGTAGGGAATTCCTATAGTGATCACTCCAAGTTTTGCTTGTATTTTTTTTTAATTAAAATTATAAATAAAAATAAAAATACGTAATTCACTTCTTAATTTTTTCAAAACGATTTTTAAAACATTAATCCTTTTTTTTCTACTGTTCCATCTACAATTGTGAAAATAAGCTATCAGAATTTGTTCCAAATTTTTCGGGAGTTACTCGTCTTTCTCGGCTGTTAAATCTATTTCAGGCTTAATTGGGGGCTTGATGAACGTCAGGGTTTCTAATATCTGGATATTTTCAAGTCTTTCTGTAATTGTATCTTCTCTTCTTCTATTGTGTGTGTATTTATCTGTTTAAGGCAATAAATCTTGTTTTTAAATTTACTGTGTGAACTTCAATTCACGTCTTACAAAAACATATATACAATGCTGGGGGCGGTCACTAGTGTATGGAAAAAGCATGGATAATCGAGTTTATCGGTATAGGAACTTCCTGCCTATCATACAATTTGGCCTCCTGGATACCTGTGTCTGATCATGAGCATGATACCCAGTAGGATCGACTGTTCATCATGTGCATTGGTCTTTTTAATCGCCGACACTCATTTCATATATTGTTTTACTTCTACTTATTGTTCTTAGGTTATCTTATGGATAACGTAGGGTAGGTCGCTCAGGTTCACTTTGTTCATATTCCCATTTCGTCCACATTCTCATCTCGACTACATTCCCAACTCGTCCACATACCAATCCCAAATTTTCCACTTCCTTCCCGTCCCTATTCCCCCAACTCGCAACTCGTCCTCATTCCCAACTCGTCCGCGTTCCCAATTGTCCACATTCCCGACTCGTCCTCATTCCTAACTCGTCTGCAACCTAACTTAGGACTATAGCGCTGCTTGATATCAAGATCACTCGGTTGTTCACTAGTTGGTGGGAATGTGAACGAAATGGGAATATGGACGAGATGGAAATGTGGACGAGGTGGGAATGTGGACGAGATCAGAATGTGGACCAGATATGAATATGGACAAAGTGATCCTGAGCGCAAAATTTTATAACTCTTGCACGTGTCTGTCGATGAAATGAATTTTCGGAGAAGTAAAACATTATATCGGGCGTCAGTGATTAAATGGACTATTGTTCTATGGCTTACTTGAACAGAAAATGTGTTTATTTATACTAGAATTATGTTCAAATTTAATTTTACATCAGTAGTTAATTATAATTGTTATTTTAAATTTATTTAGCTTGCAATGTTTTGAGTAGGTAGTTACCTGACATTCATGTTAAAAACAAAGAGGCTGAAAATCGAAATTTCATTCAGTTGCGATTATCACAAAAGACCTAATTGTTTTTGACATATTATAATGTTATTGCATTGTTGACGTTATGATAGCTCTTATTTACTTGACGGTAAGGCGGCCGAGTTTAAATCAAAGGTTGGTTTAGATAGAACAAAAGCTCGCCTATATACCACCCTGCTAAGCAAAAAAACAGTATCTCAAATAAAAGTCCTGAAACAATCACAACCTTATTACTAAAAGGATAGGATTTAATCTCATTTGGCAATTGAAACTGAGATATTGTGTATTGGTTTAGGAGGGCAGTATTCATATCGACGGTTCTATGACTCAACCTCGTATAAAAAAGATTGTCAAGTATAAACTGACACTAAGTACGCGAGTGCATACTTAGTGCGTGTCAGTTTATACTGGACAATATTCAATATACGAGGTTGAGTCACAGATCCGTCGATATACAGGTTGATTCTGGACCTCTAAATACAGGACGTGTGACTTGTGACATGTGGAATACTATTATTGTCCTTTGGTTTCAGGTAACGCCAGGAGATGTTTAAATTGAAACAATTCTATAAATAAACTGAGGTAAGTAGAAATTAGTTATTTTATTACTAGAAATCTTAAATTTATTGAACGAGAAATAAAACAGAACACAGCCATTAAAGGAAATACAAAGTGAATTAATCCCTTCAAGACATTTCTTACCGCTGACTCTTGAAAGAAAAGTAAAGGAATTACCGTAAATAAATTGCATTGTCTTTGTCTCATTAACTGTGTTTGTATGAGATAGAATATGAGGCGGGATCATCTTTTCCATTTTTTTAGTTCAAAAATAAAATGTCTATGCAATATAGCTATCGTGTATATCCAAGAATAATAACTGCGAAGTTTTTCTTTAAAATAACTTCAGTTGATTTGAGAAGTAAATATTTTTTCAAAGCTCTCAGCGTTAATACTCTCTTAAGTGCTAGAAATATGAATTTTCTAAAATAAATAAGCAAACCAGTTCCATAAGAATATTTGCATATTTTCCATTAGGTGTCGTCGAGCTCTTTTACTATCTTTTCACTAAAAAAAATATTATTTCAAGACGGTTTGTATTTGACACTTTATTTTATGAACTATATTGCAAGTGACTTAACTTTAGAATGTATTTTTATAAAATAAATAAATTTATTTCTGCTCTGTTTGATGTAAAAATAATATTAACGTTGCAGCTTCTTCAACACTATTTTTAAGTAAAAATCTGTGTTTTCTTTTTAATGACATCTCTTACGGGAAAATCTACAGGGTGATTGGTAAATGAGTATATTTTTTATGTTTTACTTAAAAAAAGTGCCCAAAACATAACAAAATGAAAAGATATATCAGGGGAAAAACTATATAAATTGATATAGCTCAACTTTAACTCTGGTAGCTAGGCAACGATATACTGGTAATTACATCCTTTTGTTTATTATATAAATATCTGAGACCTGACATGTAAAGACATTGCATTCTCAAGACTGCAATCTGCTGCAAATGCCTTGCCTATCCTACATTTTATAGACCTGTAGTCGAATCAACTCCCTTTTTACTATATTAGAAATTAAATCGCATTATTAAGAACCCGCCCTAAGCATATAAACCTCAGTCAGTAGCAAATTAAGATAAAATGGAAATAAAGCAAGCATCTCAACGAAACCGTCCAAAGTGACTTTTTTTATTGACCAATTTTAAAAGTTCGGCGATGAAGCACGTCAATGAAAGCCATAAAGAATGAGTTGAGCTTTTGCCGGCTGAAGTTTATTTTTTATTTGGAAAACAGGAACTTAGGGATAAGTTTGTTTGCGCTTTTCTGTGTATTACGGGAATTCCGTGTTGTTTTAAATGGTTTATTTATGTTTATATTGTTAATGGTGAGTGATGTAGGAAAGTTTAGATGTAAGAAAAGAGTAAAATGTACATTAAAACTTTATAAATTAATATTGTATTACTTTGACTTACTTTTGAGACACCCTGTATTCTTTCAAATTAACAGTGGTACGGAAAAATGTAGAAAGTATTTAAATTTATCCCGAAACTCAGTCTTTAAGAACTTTGTATTCCACGTTAAGAAAATATTGGTTAACTGAAAAAATAAGTAATAAGTTTGACAATCGCTGAATAACTCAAACAGGCCATACCAATATGAAATATCCTATCATTTTCCACACAAATCCTCGCTTTTTATACGGCGTTTGTCAATTCAAAAGTCGGCAATACCTTTTCAACTCCCAATATTGACGTGCCTTCAACTCTGCCAACTTTGAGGGCCATGAATTTAATGTGAGCCAATAAAAAGTTTGACAACCGCTGATCCCCTGAGGTATGTGATGAATAAATCTTGGAAAATGTTATTATTTTGATTACTTTTCGATTACTACTGTATTTAGGAGTCTGGAATAAATACAACAACCAACTCTGGTGTAATTCCGCAAATGAAATAAGATCAATCAATACTTTTTTGGACTCGTGATGTCCCAGTAAAGGCACATGCATGGGCATTTTGCGGGTGGTAGGACCTTGTGCGGGGTCCGTCCGGATCGCTACCACCATCTTATCCATTAACCTACCGCCAAACAGCAGTGTTCGCATTGTTGTGTTCCGGTTTGGGCATAAGACAGCCAGTGTAATGACTAACATAGAGGCATTCCATCTTAGTCCTCAGGGTTGGCAACGCATTTGCAGTCTTAGGCTTGCAGTCTTGTAAATGCGAATGTCTATGGGTCACAGTTTCCACTTACCATCAGGTGGCCTGTGTGCTCGTCAGCCTTCCCTATGCCATAAAAAAAAACATATTTTTGTGATGAGCACGAATATTTGTTCTTGAGTTATGTACGTTTCCTAAGTGTTTAAGCACGTATTTCTCTATATAAGTATTTATATCGTTAAAAAAAAATAAAAAAATAAAAAAAAATAATTAAAAATAGTTTATTGGTCACAATCAGTGTCTTTACAATAAGGAAAGGGTTGGGACCTTCTAGTAAGTATGGCAATACTTGTGACAGAAGATCCCGCTCTTCCAGCATCAAGATTATGGGTAGAAAAACAACCAATACAATACAGAGTTCACAAGAAAGTTAACAGTTAGTTTATATAATATTTAACTTACGCTAGAGACCTATAACCTAACAACCTAAGTAGGTAAGCTTTTTTACTCGTTATGGTTAATTATGTGTGTGTGTGTGTGTGTGTGTGTGTGTGTGTGTGTGTGTGTGTGTGTGTGTGTGTGTGTGCGTATGTGTAAGTGTGTATGTGTTTGTGTCTAAGTACTCATTCGTTGTTTAAGTACTCATAGTACAAGCCTACAAGCTTATTTTTAGATTAGGTCTAGGTAGGTATAATTAAAAAAAAAACAGGCGACAATCTCACATAAATTGACCTAGTCGGAAACTAAACTCTAGCCTTGTACTAGGGTACTAGACAACGATATAAATACGTAGATGGCAAGAATCCAAGACTCAGAAACAAATACTGGCGCTCATCACATAAATATTTGCCCATACTGCGAATCGAACCCGGGACCACTAGCTTCGTAGGCAGGGTCAGTACCAACTAGGCCAACGCAAATTATATGCCTTAGCCGGTAATTGACTAGGATAATCTTAGTTGCATTTAATTGATAAATTAAAATCAAGTGTCATAACACCAAAAATGATAATTTTGTGTAATTAAACAGCACATCCTTTAATCACTATTGGTTATAATGTTATAATTATCCTTCAAGTTTATTTAAAAGTTTATATATCTTTTAAAAACCTTACATTTGACGTTAATTATGTTCATGCACTTTAGTTTAAGTATTGAAACTCGTCTTTTTTGTTTTTAAACATAATAATTCTTGGCAAAGCAGCGAGCAATAAAGTTCCACCTCCACAGATAACATAATAATCCATATTATGAAACCTTCAAAAGTAGACAGTGCAGTCAATAAAATTGCCAATAGAAAATAGTGTTATAAAATAGAGATAGCTGCGGAAAAGCAATCATAGTAAAAAGAAGGCACTAGTGTGGAGGTAAATACACTAACACCTGCATTAACTGTAATCAGACAATACTACACCTTATTTTAATACGGATAAGGTCTACATTTCAGTGAAAAAATATTTTTAAGTTGTCAATTCGTAGCGCTACGGCGTAGAGGTGCTACGGGGCACGTTACGAGTTTTCAACGCGGCTGCGTTCGTGTAAACATTATTGGGGTGATTTTGTTTTTTAGATTTTAAGTAGATTATTGAGTGGTGTGTGTGTTTGTGATTTACCGTTGAAAGTAATGGTATTTTGGTAAAAATTGTGAAAGATAATAACTTAATTAATTATGTTCTCGTCTTTGGCGACGGCGACGTAATGTGAAACAAGCTTTTGCCAGCGACTAAATCCACAGAAAAGTTATTGTGTACTATAAATGTCCGATTTGGTTAAGCAATTGAACCGTGGCTAAAATGAAATGAAATGAAAATATAATTTATTCGGAACATTTGTTACAGGTTTGAGTACATTTTATGCATATATGCATTATAATAATTAATTAATTGAATGAAACAACAAATAGAATGCATTTATAACATTAGTAAATATAATCCAAAGGATAAAAAACTTTCAATTTGTTATTTTGTCCTTTAAAGAAGTAGAAAATAAAACAGAAAGAAAACTCAAAATTAACGCAATTTTTATATTAAAAAGAGCCTTTTTTAAAGTCATAATCATATAAATTTATTACTTTATCTTAAAAATACAGAACACTAACATTAGACACTGTAAGCGTACTGCAACAAGATAAGTTAGAATATTTTCTTAAAACAGATTTATTTACTCCACGAATGCTCAATAATCATCTAAAAAATAAAAACGTTTTGATAATAAAAACCTTTTGAACGGCTTACGTTGAATACAAAATGTATGACTCACACGCATGCTATGCAAATTGCTAACTTAATTGATATGAAGCACAGTCTATTTCAATCTTCAACTTTTGACGTCTGTAGCCATCGTCGTTGGGTGTATTTGTTTTTGTCTCCATCCCGCTGCAACGGCTGAACGGTATTAAATGAAATTTAGAATGGAGACAGCTAATAATGATAATGATAATCGAAATCTACGAGGACGAAGTCGCGGGCAGAAGCTTGTGTTCTTTATTTCAAGAACCGCTCAGTTCATCCTAAACACGTCCTGTATATAAATTAGATAAATAAAATATATAAACCCACTGGATCCGGAACTAATCTGCACGTCTGTAGCGAATAGAGATAAGTGAAGACCGCGGCCGCAGTAACTTGCATTCCGCAAGTCGTGCCCCCGTGCACCACGGATGCACCGCATACAGTAATGTGCACAGTACTGCATTTATATGAGAGCAGTCTTTTTTAAGAAAACCCGTTCGTTTCGTTGTTTTCAACTTTTTTTTTCATATTGTTATTGTCGACATAGCTTATATTAGTCGATATTCATAATATTTATATAACTGGAACCGAAAACTTTTTAGGATTTTTTTGTATTTCTAACGTGTAGACAAGGCTAGGTTACGTTAGTTTTGATTTATAAAAATACAGAAAAAGTAACAGTTTCGTGAATAAGTTTGTTATTACTAAAAAATATTATCGCATACAATATATCGTCCTATTACTGCAAATACCGGTTATCTGCAAAAAAGTCATTTCGAGTAAACTCAATTTTAAGGTTTGTGTGATTATTTTTAGATGAAAATTCAAAATCAAGTGAACTGTATATATTGAATTCTGCAGGTCATATGCCGCTCTTTAAACTTTATAATGCAAAGTATCGTAACTGTGCCGAGTTAGCGAGAAAAACTTGATTTAAATGAAACAGGTGGATAATTTGGTAAAACTTAATTGGTTTTACCTGTAAGAAACTATTTTTGAATATTTCCCAAAATAAATGGTCTATATGTATAAACACACGTGTATTTACACTTGATTTAGCTTTAGTTTACATATTATTAACCTACTATCTGTAAAAGGATAAAAAATAAACATAGAGTTTTGAGTTTCTTTGGTACAACAGCAAACCGTCCCTACACTTTAATGGTTTTGCCTGTAAGAACTATTGGAATGTTTTTTTAAGCGTTCTTAAAATAAATTGACATTACTGATTACAGTGTACTTATTAAACTTAACGGGATTTTAGAGGGTTATAATTGGTGTATGGTTCTTTAAACTGATGGTGGTGTAGATAAATACAACAAGACATTGAATCATTGTCATTTATAGTCCTTTAAAACAGTAATTATACAAAACACAATCTTATCAGAAATTGTACAAACTATTCTTCTTCATCACTGCTGGATTCTGATGCTGCAACATCCGGAACACGGTCAACAATAGTTTCACAGTTAAGCGATCGATACCAGCCATGATACTCTTCAGGGATTACACCTTGATTGCAGAGAGTGACTAAGTCCTTTTTCTTTGCGACGCTGATTGACAGGGGCTTTGTGTACAATTTTCTTAATTCAGGTAGTGTAAATCCATCGTCAAGAGTTGGTGGTGGTTCCACTGAGTTAGGGTTCGATTTTTGGCGTCTTCGTGCGCTAAAACGCGTTCCAGATTGAGGAGTTGCTGGCGTCGAAGGTGTTGGCACAGCTCTAGTATCAAAATTTAAATAAACTTCAGATACGTCGTAATTGAAGTATATTTTTGGGTCACCTTTAACATACTTCAATTTCTTAATTTTCAGCCAGTTTACTTTGTTACCTTCGCAATCTTTAGTTTTATTTTTCATTATAGTGCCAGCTAATTGTTTAAGGTCAAAAAATTCGTTGTGTTTAAATTCTTTAACATGGTATGGGTCTTTCTTGACCTTTTTGTTACCGACTTTATAGGCTCCCTTCGATCTAGCACTTTTAAATATATTTATCCAATCCGTCATAGAGTAAACGTCCTTATTCTTCTTCGCACTTTCAATGCTGCTGTGCATTGAGTCTACTTCCATGTATGAATGCCCAGACTCAAGAAATTTCTGCTCAATGACTTGCAGATTGTCTATTTTGTTCACGGCCCAAAGTAACATAGATGCAACATACTGATTCCTGTTTTGTCCACTACAGGTGTCGGAGAACAAGGACACACTTGTCACTTCACTGGAGATACAATTTGATAGGTAATGGTATAAAATCGTACCAATCTCCGCACTTCCCTTTTTGCCATGTACCTCGGACCAAGGGAAGCAAAAAGCATTGTTGGGTAAAGCACTCTCATATATAGTCAAATTATAGATAGTCAGTTTGCGTAGGTAATAAATTAATCCAACCTTTGAACACGGTATTTGCAGTATGGCTTGTAAATCAAATGATACAGATTCAAAGCTCTCATCAGTCTCTGCTCTTTGTTTGTCTTTTTCTTTCTCTGCTTCGCACGTAACTTTCCTCTGTATGTGTTCTTGGTAAGCAATTTCAAGATCTATTTTGTTTTGTCCTTGTGCTGAAGCGTACTTGTTACACATGAGACATTGATCTTTTTTGGGCACGAAGAAACTAATATTAAAATGTGTCGCAAATATCCTGCGGTATGTGATTTCTGATACAGGGTTATTTTCTTTATGCTTTTCTAAATAAAGCGCATACATTTTGTTTATCGAAAGCGTCGAGTCTAAATATTTACGCTTAGACTTCTTTCGCACGTAATGGCCCTCCATTGCGGGAAAAGAAGCAATATGGTCAACTACTTCTTGAATCTTTTCTGGGGATGTTTTGTTTGGTGGGACATGATGTCCTCGATGATCCTCAGAAGAGTAAAATCCAAGTTCATTTCTGTGTTTGACAGCATCGTTTAATACTGAGGCTGAGATGTTTAAAGTAGAGCAAAAGTATTTTTGACAAACTTGCTTTTTCTCTGAGTCTGTATCAAAATAACACTTTGTCGTGAAAGGTCTTATTGCACGTTGTCTCGCTACATTTACTCTTTTTGGTGGTTGCACTGTTACATGCGAAAGTATATAGTTTTTTTTGCCCAAAAAGTCTAAATTCCAGTATGTTCTACAAATCCTTTCACGGTCTTGTTCGGGAAAAAAATCTTGACATTTATACATGCATTTTGAACAATCAATTGTCTTTGGCACTTTTGCAGCTCTTATTTGATTTTGTGTAATGTACGATAAGCCTTCTGCACGTCTTTTCTTTGCAACATTTTTTTTCCAGCTCGCCGGATTTGGTGCACGCCAGCGGGATAAAGTTTTAACTTGACTCCAAACTAACTCAAGAATATCGGTTAATATTGGTGTAGCAATTTCAGTGTTTATGTCATTAATGACTTCTTCACGCTGATGACTAGTGCTAGGCTGTGGTTCCAAAGTAAAATCTGCAACACTTTCACAAGCATTGTTGGGGCCTAATAAGTCTTCTAATGTTATTAAATCTGTTTCATTATCAAATCTGCGACAAGAACTCTTCTGTGTCTCTGGGTAGTATGAAGGATCGTCATCAGTTAAGTCACCGCCGAACAGCGACTTGTCCGATTCGGAATCGGACTCAGTCGTCGTTTCTGAAACTCGTCGTGACGAGATAGGAAGCGACAACGGCTCTTGATTCGTCTTTACAATTCGTCCTAATAAGTTACAAAGCGGCGACAGCTCTCGATCTGATTCTGAAACTCGTCGTGACGAGATACAAAGCGGCGGCGGCTCTTGATTCGCCTCTAAAATTCGTCCTGGTGAGTTACGAAGCGGCGACAGTTCTCGATCCGATTCTGAAACTCGTCGTGACGAGATACAAAGCCGCGGTGGCTCTTGATTCGCCTCTAAAATTCGTCCTGGTGAGTTACGAAGCGGCGAGAGCTCTCGATACGATTCTGAAATTCGTCTTGGTGATTTACGAAACGGTGACAACTCTTGATCCGACTCTGATACATAATCGGGTTCGTTTTCAGAAAAAACATCGCTAATTATTTCGTTCATTTGCGAAGCAATGCATTTTTGCGACTCGTCTAGATCCGATGCTTCATCTGGCTCGCCATCATCTGAAAAATTGAAAACCAACCTTAATAATGTCATATTATAAACTCGTTAATATTAGACTCAGTATAAAAACCTAATATTCATTTTAAAACGCTCATAACTTTTAAACGGCTGAACAAGTTTTCATCATACATAGCTAAGAACCACCAAAAACCATTTTCAAATCGGTCCACCGGATTTAAGCTACGACGCCACACACAGATACACAGACACACAGACAGACAGACAGACAGACACTCGCTTCCAAATATTTAGTTTTTGTACCAACATAATTGCAATACTATTATAATAATTATAATATACAAAATTCTAATTATTTTTATACATACATAATACATCGTTCATTTGCGCAGCAATGCAGTTTTGCGACTCCTCTATAGGTAAATCCGATGCTTCATCTGTCTCGACATAGTCTGAAAAATTTAAAACCAACCTTATACATTTCCTAATGAAACAGTAGATAACATTGTCCTCAGTATAATAACCCCAATCTTCTTATTAAAACACTCATATATTTTAAAGGTCTGAACAAATTTTTATCAAACATAGATAAGAACCACCCCGCAGTCACACCTGCTTTCAATTTAAATAAAACCGCGTTCAAATCGGTCCACCGGATTTAAACCTACGATGCGCACAGACAAACAGACTCACTTCAAACTTATAACACCCCTATTTTAAGCGTCGGGGGTTAAAAATGTAATACGTAAAATACCTACGACAAGCCGATGGCAGCGGCTTCGCGTGCGCGCCGGCCTTGAATACGTAGGTACTAGTTTGTATTACGTGGGTATTTATATTAAACCTTACAAGGTACCCTCACTTTTATATAATACTTGTCAATTACATTAGTAGCTATTTAAAACAAACTTACCGAACTAAAAATATACCTACTCAAAAAAGTTTTCGACAAAATGTAACCTAAAAAACGGTTTATTTCTGCAAAAATTTCAAAAAACTGGAAAGAGAATGAACTTTACTTACTTTCTGACAATCCATTGCTGACCCCTATAGCCATTCTAACAATTCTTCTACTTCTTGAGTCCATTATATGTTTAAATTATCACTTTATTCACGTAAATTTCATATTCTCAACGACAACTTTGGCGCACGAGTCGCGACTGAGCGGGGGGATTTCTTCTGCGCGGAGCTGGTAAAGCGCGTTTATTTGGTTCTACCTGTATGGTTTTGCGCTAATATAGGGATAAAGCTTCAAGTAAAAGTAATTATACCACCGTTCATGTTTTTAACTGTATGATATTATATTTTCATGAATACGAAGGTACTCTGGCAAAACATTATAAAAACATTTAATATTTTTAAGCAGTCGATAATAATTGATTTTATGAAATATTTTTTATGCAAATACCAAATAAATACGTATAAAACTTATTTTCATAACATGAAATTATTATTTACATACTATAATTAGACTGCAAAAAACACTTAAAAACAATAAAATGTTTTACTTGGAGATGAAAACAATAATCACTGTATTAATTTACACATTTTAGCTTTTCCCCCTTTATTATGCCACTAAATGTCAATCAAGCTGCCTTATGTAAAAGCTATCTCTCGAAGGAGCACGTTTTGTTGGTTTTGCCTGTATGATTTTGCGTTAATATCGGGATAAAACTTCAAACAAAACCAATTATACCACCGTTAATGTTTTTGGCTGTATGATATTACATTTTCATTTATAGGAAGGGCCTCTGGCAAAACATGATAAAAATCTTTACTATTTTCAAGCAGACGAAAATGTTTATTCTATAAAACATTTTTTTATGCAAATACCAAATAAGTACGTATAAAACGTATTTTCAGAACATGAAATTATTATTTACATACTATAATTAGACTGCAAAAAAACACTTAATAGCAATAAAATGTTTTACTTGGAGATGAAAACAATAATCATAGTATTAATTTATACATTTCAGTTTTTGCCCCTTCATTATGGCACTTAATGTCAATTAAGCTACCTTATGCAAAAGCTATCTCTGGAACGGAGGGTCCTATTGAAAAATGGGTTTTACCAGCTTGTAGAGCTTAAAGAGTACATTTAAACGATCAAAGAAAATCACTTTCGACAAAACGGCACTTAACTGGTATTTGAAGTAATAGGACGATATATATATCTATGTACCCTCTTATTAAATATTAAAAACAAACCTATTTATATTATGACTGTATCAAAAATGCTACTAGTAGTATTAATACGTACGTACAATGTTGTATCGTATCTCTGCCAGTTTTTAACCTTCGGATACGACACAACATTGGCTGTAGTAAGGTAAGCTTTGTCTTCCTTTTCCTCTTTTTCCCTCGACTTTGCCCTCCAGCTGTTTAAAAAGGAACGATCGTGTTGTGTCAATTCATTTTACCGTGAGCGTTAAGAACAGAGCTATAGAAGTAATGTAGCTCTGTCCTTTTCCCTCGGAGTAAACTGAACTGCATAGCTATATCATAATACCCCACCACCATTATCTTTCCCCTTCTACATCCTATAGTTTCTAAAATAGGTTTTTTCTAGTTAACCGTCTTGAAAACCTCGTCGTTGGTGTTTTTTGGTCATCAAATACTTCAAATTAATAATTTTATTGTCATGGGACTCAGTTAAATTTGACTGATTCAGATGCTTGTTTTTATAAGTTGATCAAAAACGATATTTCATAATTTCATATTAAACGCAAACATTTTTACCGCAGATAACAAATTATAATCACTTAAGTCATGTCCGAAAACCAATTTTTGATTATTTAATTTGATGAAAGATAAAATACCCTTTTCTTTGCCAGACTTATACTAATAGAGCTGTCGCCCGTAGACATTTCAATTATCATAAATTTAGTCAAGTAAACATGTCTTGTACTGACAAGTTCATTTTAGATTAATTATTTACATAGGAAAAAATAGTAGAAAAAACATATAAATTATACGATAGTAAATTAAATTACTTGGAGACGTCTTCCGCTTCATAAACTGTCTGATTAATAAAAAAAAAATCAGAGGACAATGACACACAAATTGACCTAGTCCCCAACTGAGTTCTAGGCTTGTACTATGGGTACTAGACAACGATATAAATACTTATATACAAATAAACAAATACTCAAACTCATCACACAAATATCTGATCTTACCATAATAACTTCATGAACTTTATATATATAACCTTAGGAGTTAAAATATATTAAAAAAACAGGTTTACTTTACAGTTTATTATAGTTTCAACCACGCAGAACAACTAAAAGAACATACTACTACACTCAGGAGCAAAAATACCGGGTCAGAGTGCGTCTTCCATACAAACGAGACTATTTCGAAGCCTTGGTTCCTCGCCAGGGGTTTTTTCGAGTGAGGTTTAATGGTGGATACTGCGAGGTTCAATAGAGGAGGTCAAAAGTTCTTAAGATACCTAACTCATCGCACAATCAGTTAACACCACAGCCAGCGGGAGAGTTTGGGTCAGCACTTGGATTTCCTTACATTTTATAGCCATTTTAGATGTTTTTCTGAACATGCTCAATTCCGGCGTTAACCGCAGATTTATTCAGTTGGGTATCCTAGGCACTCTGGAAAACCTGTATCGATGCTCGAGGTATTCATCATCAGATTTCACTAAAAGCATTCACTGGCGAGGAACCAAGGCTTCGAAATAGCCTCTTTAGTATGAAAAACGCACTCTGACCCGTTATTTTTGCTCCTGAGTGTAGTCTTTTCCAGCAACGTAAAATTCGTATGCTATATTTTTAAATCGCAAATTCATACTGTTTTTCACTTTCCACTGCGGCAAGATATTAAATTCTGTATACGTGACCCGCCGCGCGGCATCATTCTGATTGTAAGAGAAACGTACAATTTCTGGCGCGGCTTGATGAGACATGGCGGGAACTCGCTCAAAGAAGAAATAAGTGCACGTAAGTAGAGCGCTTCGTGACTTAGTTCGTGCGTTACTGTTTGTTTTGGGGGCGCTGTTGCTTTTTGCGGTAACGCCATCTTTATTGCTATTTTAATTTCAGGTTTCTAGTTCTGTGAAACAGCTAAGTAAAGAGGAAATATACGTTACAAAGTAACTATTAGTTACATACATACAGGGTGTCCTCTTAGCGTATAAAAACAACAAGATGACCGTTATTAATATTAAAGGTTTTTGTGATGCTTTTATTTTTAACGCAGTTTTAAGACAACCTGTAAATGTATTTTAATACACTTCTTATTATCTATATATTGTTACAGATGTAGAACAGTCTGTGAACACTTAGATGATGCTTCGGCTTTGTACTTTTCTCTCACTCGCTCTTAATAAGATCGTATTAGAGCAAATGAGACACAAACAAGCCCGAAGCACCTTCTAAGAGCTATCGCACTGTATCGATCGAAATAGCAGTGTTCGCATTATTGTGTTTCGGTTTGGGAAAAAGACAGCCAGTGTAATGACTAGCATAGAGGCATTACATCTTAGTCCTCAGGGTTGGCAACGCATTTGCAGTCTTAGGCTTGCAGTCTTGTGAATGCGAATGTCTATGGGTCACAGTTTCCACTTACCATCAGCTGGCCTGTGTGCTCGTTTGCCTAATCTATGCAATAAAAAAAAAGACAGTTGCAAAATGACAATTATTTATGTAAAAAATGTTTTTTCTTATAATTACAATATAGGTATCACGTCTTGAAAGGTCTAATATAAGCATCTCAAATATATAAGAATATATTAGCATTAATAAACGATTTTAATAATAATATCAAAAAATGTAGTCCGATTTTTAAAGCTTTCCTTTCATTAGTTATTTATTATACATCGTATTTGGTCGGAGAAGTTCGTATTTGTTTTGCTTTTTCAACTAGCTTATTGTTAGGTACTAGCGCTGGCTAAAAATTATGAATTTATGATAAATACTGACTTATCCGAACAAAAATAATTATATTATTTTATGTACATAACCAGGGCTCGGACAAGTCATCGCAAAACAATCGCAAGACGGCAATAGAACAAGATCAATAGAATCGCATGATGTACAATATTATTTATTTTTATTTTTCAATGACATTTATTACTGCAACCCAAAATTCACCATACATGTGTGAAGGTATTTCCATTAACATTTTTTTTAATGCTGATGGTTGCATTGCACATACGCAACCATTAACTTCTGCATTGTCTGGAACAAACCGATGACAGATATGCGACTAAAAAGGTCAAATGTTAAATTATAAATTCATCATCATCATCATTATCAGCCGCAAGACGTCCACTGCTGGACAAAGGCCTTCCCCAAGGTTTTCCACAACGATCGGTCCTCTGCTGCTGTCATCCAGCGGTTTCCCGCGACCTTTATCAGATCGTCAGTCCACCTTGTGGAAGGTCTGCCAACACTTCGTCTCCCGGTCCGCGGTCGCCACTCTAGAACCTTTCCGCTCCAACGGCCATCAGTTCTACGAGCAATGTGCCCCGCCCACTAATAATACGATAATAATATATCAGCTTTAGATAATAATAAATAATAATCTTAAGTCGCGACTCTATAGTAGTCTTGTCCCATGTCCATATCAGTTTCTGCGATGACTTGTCCGAGCCCTGTACATAACCTAGATTACTATCAACATAACTGTGGCTCTGTTCTTCTTTGGCTAAATATAATTGCTTTTGACATGCGATTGTATTGTCAACGTCATGATAGCGCTTATTCACTCTACAGTAATGGCGGCCGAGTAAAACAATACGATACCCAAACGCGTAGAATCAATATATTCAGCATCAGCATTTTATATGCTGATATAAAATCTGTGCCTCCTGTGACAAGTGATACAACTCGAGTTGTAGCAAAATGCGGTTTTTTTCATGAATAAACTTAAAAAAAAATTACGCATCTTTTGCTCCAACTCCCGTGTTCCTAGGCATTCTAGTTCCCAAGATACATTCGTGTAAAATGATACAATTAACCACTTTTTTTCCAATTTTGAGTGTTTAATGCTATTTCTCTAGTTAAAAGACCAAAAAAAATAAAAATAAACTTTTTTTTGTGGCTAGTGATATATCTAAAATTGTATTATTAATCACGATTTTCATTTACCTTTAAAAAGTCGTGTTTTTTGATATAACTTGAGTTGTATCATTTGTCACCAGAGTTTTCCGTTCTTCTTAAGAAAGATTACTTATTAAAGGTTACCTATCACAACTTCGAAAAATGTTTGACCGAATTTTGGTTCGACAAATACTTTTCGTCAATTATGGTTTGGGTTTTTTTACGTTTGGCCGAATGATCATTTCGAATAGTTTTATTTATTCATTACTTGTTTTGGTTTTTTAACGATTTGACAAATTATCTATACCTCATTACTGGTTTCGGCGTATCAACAGTTGTCCAATGTAATGCTTTGTCTATTTGTCTTTTTCCTATTTCTGATTTTACCTTAGTATCCTTTGCCCAATATTACGGCTCGGTTTATTCATAGTTTACCTAATTTTAAATCGACCATGTTATGTTTGATAAGTTTTGGTTTGTCTTGATCTTTGCATTGTCTGGATAAATTATACTTAAGCAAGTTTTTCGGGGCAGAAAAAAAATAACCTCGAAAGCCAAGGCGGGAGCAAAGCTCCCGCCTTGGCCTTCTAACCTAACCTATCTGAGTCGGTTCTGCCCTGACTCGTCTTGCTCGTTGCATTTTGTAGATAGTTGAAACTAATTACAAGCAAGATTTTTTGGCCGAAATGAATATTTGACGTAACGTAGCAAAATCTATATGTAACATTGATGAAGTGAAAAATGGGTTAAG
Source organism: Acleris sparsana (assembly GCA_923062465.1). Taxonomy (NCBI): domain Eukaryota; kingdom Metazoa; phylum Arthropoda; class Insecta; order Lepidoptera; family Tortricidae; genus Acleris; species Acleris sparsana. Next base: position 2,183,889 of record OV281307.1, read on the forward strand.
AAACAAAATACAAAACGATCCACAGGCTAGTTGTAGCATTGGTGTAATGAAAAATGGGCTTTGAAATAAAATACGTAACAATACATAGGGTACGTGACTACAAGGAGAAAAGTTGCTTGGACTAACGAACCATTTACTTAAAGTCAAATGGTGAAATAAAAAAATGACGAATCGTGCCATCGGAGAAACGATAAAAAACGAAATGTTTTCGGTCAAATGAAATTCGGTCAAAAACTTTTCGAGGTTGCGATAGGTTACCCTTATTAAATTCCCTACACCTTATTAAAAAAAGTTGTATCAATCATCACCAGACCTCCTTTTGTACACTTTTATGTGTTAAATAATACAATTCGAGTTGTATCATCTTACACGAGCTAAATGGAGCTCAATCTGAAATGTAACATGATACATAAAGTACGTTTCTCCAAATATCTCAAAATCTATACTAGTTATCAATATTTTTGTGAAACCATGTAATAAAGTCATATTATATGATATAAAAAGCAGCAGCAATTATTAAAAAAATATATTCATGTAAGAGCAGTATTTTTTTAAAACTTGTTTTCGCTCTCCTGTAAAATCGTGTTTTTCGAGTTGTATCACTTGTCACAGGAGGCACAGAAATATTTTACTTCAAATCCCTCATACAATTCGTTATTAGGCTCCAGTATATCATGGATTGTGCCGTGTTAGGAATCCTAGGCATTGCTGGCAACATTTGGAGCGGTAAGCGGTATGCAAATATGACCTGGGGCAGCTCAAAGGAATAGTAGGATTTAATACCGCCGGGGTGGCCAGGTGTGGCCGGGTTATTAGACTAGAGGAATACTGTTGCTGTGCGTGTTGAAATTAATTGTTTTGTTTCGCTTTCTAGAGTTTTGAAGGCAATTTTGTTACAATGTAATATCGAGTGAGATGTCATTGGAAATCTTATAAACCCTGAAAGAAATATTGAATTTTAAAAGTGTAATTTTTGATGGAAGTACGTATACGGTATACGGTTGACAACGCGCTGGCCTAGTTGGTGTGGTAGAGCTTTCCTACAAAGCTAGCGGTCCTGCGTTCGAATCCCAGTAAGGGCAGATATTTGTGTGATGAGCGCGAATATTTGTTCCTGAGTCATTGAGGTTTTTTCTATGTATTTATTTAAATATAAGTATTTATATCGTTTCCTGGTACCTATAGTACAAGCCTAGAGCTTAGTTTGGGACTAGGTCAATTGGTATGACATCCCCAGATATTTATTTGATAAACTACAGGCATAACTAGAAGTAATAAAAATATAAATATACACTGAGGAGCAAAAATAACGGGTCAGAGTTCGTTTTTCATACTAAAGAGGCTATTTCGAAGCCTTGGTTCCTCGCCAGGGAATGTTTTTAGCAAATTCTGATGATGAATACCTTGAGCATAGATACAGGACTTCCAGAGTGCCTAGGATACCCAACTGAATGAATCTGCGGTTAACGCCGGAATTGTGCATGTTCAGAAAAACGTCTAAAATGGCAATAAAATGTAAGGAAATCCAAATGCTGACCCAAACTATCCGGCTGTGGTGTTAACTGATTGTGCGATCAGTTAGGTATCTTTAGAACTTTTGATCTCCCCTATTGAACCTCGGAGTATCCACCAATAAACCTCACTCGAAACAACCCCTGGCAAGGAACCAAGGCTTCGAAATAGTCTCGTTTGTATGAAAAATGCACTCTGACCTTGTATTTTTGCTCCTGAGTGTAGTACATAATTAACTAACTTAAAAGTAAAACTATTACAACTAAGTAGACTTAATTGGTTCTTAAGTTACAGGTGCTATACGTGCTAATCATCCTAATAACCTTTAAATATAACATTTGTCCATACTTGTTTTTTTGAGATAGTTTTTAGTGCTTCCAATTTAATAGCTTCCGAACCCTACACTGAGCATAGTCCGACATGCCCTTGACAGGTTTTTTAATATTGATTACACGTGATTATTTTTTTAAGCTATAAGGTGACCTTGCTACCTAATGGTTTTGTCTGATAATACCTTCGGACAAAGCAACAGGGTCTGTTCATTTTGGTGATGTAAAGTTATGAACATTTTTTTATTACTTTCTGACTTTATTAATCTGCAAAAATATGTCGTAAATAAAAACATGTCATTATCATCATCATCATTTCAGCCGAAAGACGTCCACTGCTGGACATAGGCCTCCCCCAAGGCTCTCCACTCAGACTGGTCTTGTGCTTTTCGCATCCACCGCGCCCCCGCGATTCTTACGATGTCGTCACTCCATCTTGTTGGAGGCCTACCTACAGCTCGTCTTCCGGTCCGCGGACGCCACTCCAGAACATTCTGACCCCATCGGCCATCAGTCCTGCGAGCAATGTGCCCCGCCCACTGCCACTTCAGTTAGCTATTCTTCGGGCTATGTCGGTAACCTTAGTTCTACTGCGGTTATCATCATTTCTGATTCTATCACGCAGAGAAACCCCGAGCATAGCCCTCTGAGTGACTTTGAGCTTTTATTTTATTTATATTCACTTACTACTGAAATACTTACTTACTTACTATTCATGTGTAAAATAAGGTAATACATGTTTATAAATATTTCGGTCCAAAATTATTACTTTAAACAATATGATGGGACTTTATTTGGTGTAAAGTCACCAGCAATAATAATATTATCCAATATTGGGCGCAAAAACATCTGACACGCTCTAGTAAAAAGACGTGGCAGATACTTAAGGTGGTTATTTACCCTGTGCATTAGGCAATTGACAGTAAATAGTGGTCAGTGCTGGTCTCATTTACCATTTTAACATGTGTATGTGTATCTGTTTGTGGTATTGTAACTCCTAAACGGATGAACTATTTTTTTTAAGTTAGCTATTTTATTTTATTAAAATCGTTTGGGCTGTTTAAGAGATATCGACAGTGAAAGTAGGGGTGGCAAACATTTCAAGGGGTTTTTTTATCTATTAATAGTTATTTAGAGCATTTTCCTCTTATGCTTTTTGTCTACAAACTTTGAAAAGGTCGTGTGACTTTCTTACCAAGATAACTTTGCCATGCGTTCATTCTTATAGTTGAAGAAATAGAGTTAGTATTAGCGTGGTTAGTTTTATTTAAAAATATAAGTGGTACCAGGTGGGTTAATTCAAGCTGTAATCAAACTGTCCGTCTGTTGTCTCGAGACAATTAAGTGCAAGAACAACGGAAGGCAGTTTTATTTACAGTGTCTTGTGTTGTGTTTACTTTTTATACCTTAAATATCTTTTATTTAAATCTAGGCCGTTAATATCACCGTATAAAAATATAATACCATACAAAGTTAATGTTTCTGTTTATTTGTACATATTTTTTTTGTAGCCTTGCGTTTCATCTCAGTCAAACAAGTGGGACTAGTATGGTTGCGATTATCGTGTGACAAAATGTGGATAAAGCATCCACTCTCGTTTCTTTTAATACGTGTCAGCAAGTGACAGATATTTTATCCAAATTTTGTCGAGCACTGATGTCAATTCCATACATTTTGACAGGTTTCTAACATCGTTTATGTTAGCGTGAAGTATCTTGTGTAGAGCCTTTGAGCTTCTATAAATTTATCACAACGTTTTTTGAACTAAAAGAAAAAAAAAACTGGAAACTAATTTTTTAATTATTTTAGATTTGGAAAATGGGGTTATTGTTGCCCTATGCGCCATTTTTCTAAAACGATGTAAGTGTGTACAATTATATTCGAGATTTGCAAATTCGTGCGAAAATATCCGAACTTATACATTCAAAAAAATCCACCAACCAAGACGGCAATGTCTATAAAAATAAACAACTTATAAGGAAAAGTCATAAAAAAAAGGTACAAAGACGCTAATAAAAACCTCAGTATCTCTCCTACCTACTAATTGCTATGCCCAACAAGTTTCATAATACTTAACTTGAGTATTTGTATGTAAATAGTTTGTAATTAACATGTGCTTTCTATGCAATAAAATATACTATATAAATATGAATTATGAAATAAGTGCAACTTTCTAACGTAACAAATGAAACATGCAAAACCTACGCTATCATTTTACTTTTTAAATAAAGACTTTAAAAGCGAAGGGATTATTCCGGTGCCTGTCCGCAACACGTCACAGATAACAAATCCACTAATCCACATTTCATACTCCACAGGTGCCATCTGCTGGAAGCGCGCCAAATGCAACTCGCTGTGACTTTGTACGAATAACGGCTTTTAATTATCGACTTGTTATTATTTCTAGCTTTTCCAATTATTTAAGTTATAGAAAGATCTTGAACAATGGAAGAATTATACACATGTAAATATTCTCATGCGTTTATTTTCATATAAACATACAATAATTACATTTATAAATTATTTATTTTTCCAAGCCCGTAGGCCAGTTGTAACACCTTTTTAACCGACTTAAAAAAATGGAAGAGGTTCTTAATTCATCGGGAATATTTCTCACCTTCCTTATAGTCTATATTCTTCCTTCTAATCTTAATTAACAAAAGTTGGTAAAAAATCTTTTACTTGTACGGGATCACATCCAGCTTACGTAAAAAATAGATGAGGAAAAATCACGATGCATGTGGCGCACCATATTTAACAAAATCTTTCCATAAGTACATAATTTTTACGTGAGTAACTGGCTGACTGACTGACCTAACTTACAGTCTAAACTAGGGTAAAGAAGGATTAAACGCGTACAAAGTGGCGGGCGTTCACTAGTTCAAAACATACACATTATAAATAAGGCCCTAATAAAAAGGCAGTAGGTTTAGTTTTCCTACAGTTTTGTCTATAATTTCCTCTAAACGAAGCGAGACTGCTTCAAAGTCAACAGAATTCCAGTCCATAATATCTAGGTCAAATATTTCAAAAGCTGCAACCATTTTATTTCCCATCAGAAAACTGCAAGGTGTTAAAATCTTACGAGAAAAATAATACAAGGTACCAGTCAAGTTAAGAGTTATACATTTTCGACCCAATACTCTTGTAAATAAGATAGCTTGTACTAGAAGAATCCTAAAACGTACACCTTTTTTGTTCCAATGGCAGACTTACTAGTTTATTCAATACGCTAATATGATTTCAATGATATTTGAAATAACCTACGCTGCATTTTAAATCATATTTCACTAGCTTTTGAAGTAATATTAGTTTGAAAGGCAATATTTCCGAGGAACATTTTCTAAATTTAATGGCTGATGCATTTTGCTCGAACATACGTAACAAGCGTATATTAAATGATTTATGGTACGAGATGAGGATTGAATAAAATGGTATTATATTTCATACCAGCCACCCGGCCTTGCTGTGCTTCAAATATTAATATTAATGTTATGATATGATGATACTGATTATGTAGGTAGTGATTTATTTATTCTTTTTTATGGCATAGAGAAGGCAAACGAGCACACAGGCCACCTGATGGTAAGAAACTGTGACCCATAGACATTCGCATTCACAAGACTGCAAGCCTAAGACTGCAAATGCGTTGCCAACCCTGAGGACTAAGATGGAATGCCTCTATGCTAGTCATTACACCGGCTGTCTTATCCCCAAACCGGAACACAACAATGCGAACAATGCTGTTTGGCGGTAGGTTAATGGATAAGATGGTGGTAGCAATCCAGACCCTGCACAAGGTCCTACCACCCGCGAAGATTATTAGAAGATTTTCTTGACTGTTAGATAAGATACCTGTTACCTGATTCCAGTGACCCGTTTTTTGTTTAGTTAAGATTTGTTTTTAAGTCTTTTACTGGAATAATGCTAAAGCGTTTCGACCCCCAGGTTAAATCATTGAAAAATCATAACGTAGGTTTGGCTTACGTTTGGTGGACGAGTCTATACGGGGGAAAAGTGTTAACAAGATGATTAGTTACTTCTATAATGTACATATGCATATTAGAGTTCGGATTTTTAGGGTTCCTTAGGGTAAAAACGAGACCGACGTCGAGACTCCACTGTCCATCATATACAGAAACAAAATAAAATAAATATTTAAGTGAGTATTTTTTGGCACTTTTGTGCTCGATACAACGGAAACAAGACAACTCTTGAAATATTGACAGAATATTCAAAATTAAAATAAAATAAATACAAAAGGGCTCCTTCACAACAAACGTGTATTTTGTACGGAACCGTTCATGCGCGAGTCCGACTCGCACTGGGCCAGTTTATTGTTCTATGAAATAATGTGACAGCGTTTTTGTAGTGTGAACAGTTTTAACGCATGTTAACTGTATCCCCATAATACTCTGCCATACATTAACCAAACGTGTGCGTACGCAGTTCAAAGTTCAAACGCGAAGCTAATTCCTTACTATTAAATTTTCAATCAACACCACTGAAACATGCAAAGCGATATACACTCAGGAGCAAAAAGAACGGGTCAGAGTGAATTTTTCGTACTAAAGAGGCTATTTCGAAGCCTTGGTTCCTCGCCAGGGAATGCTTTTAGTGAAATCTGATGATGAATACCTCGAGCATCGATACAGGACTTCCAGAGTGCCTAGGATACCCAACTGAATGAATCTGCGTGTAACGCCGGAATAGAGCATGTTCAGAAAAACATCTAAAATGGCAATAAAATGTAAGGAAATCCAAGTGCTGACCCAAACTCTCCCGCTGTGGTGTTAACTGATTGTGCGATCAGTTACGTATCTTAAGAACTTTTGACCTCCTCTATTGAACCTCGCAGTATCCACCATTTAAACTCACTCAAAACAACCCCTGGCGAGGAACCAAGGCTTCGAAATAGTCTCATTTGTATGAAAAACGCACTCTGACCCGGTATTTGTGCTCCTGAGTGTATATTTCCAGAATTAGAGCAATAACAGCTCGCACCCCCCGGATTTTGTATGGCACCCGGGGGTCCAATAGCGCTGCTACCGTACTAACTGGGTTCTTTTTATTTATCCAGCGTCCTTGAGTTCTGGGTTTCTTGTAAATCACTGGCTGAATAAAGATGGGAATTGGCTGAGTTTCGGGATTTACAGTGTAAGTTTCAATGATAGATGTTGCTTCGATGTTATATAAACTCTTTAATGCACATAAACATATAAGCAATGAACATAGGGGAACTTATACCATATGAGATCTATTCCAATTAACATTGGAATACAATATTATAAGCTAGGTTACGTAGTCAAAATGTTCATAATAGCGAAGTCCATTAAAAGTGAAAGTCACGTTAAATTGACTTTCTATTTATTTCTGTGTCGGATGGTTTAAGGATTGTATTTGCGAAGTTATAACATAATCATGTTTTGACGACGCGTTGGCCTAGTTGGTATGGACCCTGCCTACGAAGCGAGCGGTCCTGGGTTCAAAACCCGGTAAAGCAGATATTTGTGTTATGAACGCGCATAATTATATCTGAGTCATGGATATATTTCTCTGTATAAGTATTTATATCGTTGTCTAGTACCCATAGAACAAGCTTAGAGCTTAGTTTGGGACGAGGACAATGAGTGTGATATTTGTCCCCTGATATTTATTTACCTATATACCGAAATGTTTGTCTATAATCATTTTTGTATTACTCAATATTGTGAGTCCAATTTGCATTGCAAATATTTTATTTTTCATGTCCTAAAAACAATGCAAAGGGTGTTCTCAAAACACAGTATTAATATTATAAATTATGACTAGAAATTCTACAAGCTACCAAACAGCCACGAACACATTTACCGCCCTGTATACTAAACAGGGTATTAACTCCCTCGTATTAATACGCCTGATTATTTGGCGCCATTAATGATGTCTGTCGGTTGCATGGAAATTGGACGGTTATCTCCTAACACGCATCGCCCAATCAGGGCGGCGTGTTCATTAAAACGATCTATAATCGATACATGACCTCGAATAGAGGGTGTATTCTGTACGGTTCCGTTAAACTGACCAAAAAAATAGGAAATATTTATCATACTTAATTCTAGGTTAGGCAGTTAGTTTCTGTTGAATTATTTTTTATCCACTATTTTAACCCCTAAAATACTTTCTTAGTGCTCACTTATATCAAAGGAACCTCTGTACCAAATTTCAAGTTTCTAGATACAATAGTTTCGGCTGTGCGTTGATATATACGTCAGTCAGATTTGCCTTATATATATATAAAGATGGGTTAAGTAACAAAATACGAAGATTGAAGCAAGCTCACCCAGAAGATGGCTATTTATTTTAGTGGGTTCAGATTATATGCACTCAGAAATACAGACGCCGGAAGCGCATTCCAGTCTTTTGCATTACGCATTATAAAGGATGATGAAAAGCGTTATGTTCAAAAAGGCGGAATTTCATCCAAGTACGGATGGTATCCCGTGGTGCGTCAGGAAGTCTGGTATTCAGTTAATCACTTGTTTTTATTAAATTGTGTTTTAAATTGTTATTGACTTATATTATGAAGTTCATACATAAAACATACGTACAAGATTAGTAAATAAAATTAACTAAAGAAACTGGGATTTGCTAAAATACCAAATTGTTCAAGAGCTATAAGTAGTAGCTAGTCTATGTTAATGACTTAAGACAAAATGGAATAGAGAGGCTGAAAATTTAATCGTCTATTAATTCCACTACACAGGGGGAAACTTTTCCATTACAAATGTATTCGATTTAATTCGGAAGTAGGTCAATTAAGTGTGAACATCCCCTAACAGAATTCGGGAAGTTTCGGTTACGCTCGTTGTTCAAGACAAACGTTCGCGGGCCGGTGGCACAGCTTAACGACTAGTTTTACTGGAGTATGCAGTGGTTAAAACATGTTGTCGTTAAAATACTAAATAACTAACACTGCAAAAAGAAAAAAGTGTAAATCTAATTTAGAGTACTAAAAATAACACGATATAATCTGTATGGCTAATGATCTAAGAATGACTTTAGTTTTTATTATTTGTTATAATTACAATTGAAGTCATAATAACTAATTCTACACGTTCCAAAGTCGTTAAAAATAGTAGATTGTTCAACAAGGGACTAAAACAAGCCATAATGACACAAGATGTTTAGCCACGCGAGCGAGCTTGCGAGCGAGGGTGGCTGTAGTTCGAGTGTCATTATGGTTGTTTAGTCTCGCGTTAAACACTCTACTTTTCACTTTGAATGCGAGGAAAAAAACGACGTTCTAAACAAAATTACAACTTTTATTATAAATAAGTTTCTAACAATTAAAACTAACAATTAGGTATCTTAACAACGTACGCTCAATATAAGTTATGAACATCTATTCAAAATACAAAAAATCCGCGGTTTTTTTGTAAAGTGATGTTTTAAATGATTGCATATTTAGCGAACAGATTCAACTTGGAAACCATTTTAAAAGTAATTGGAACACGCATATTAAAAGAGTTCGGCCTTAATATGATTAAATACACTCATATTCGTAATAATTAATCGTGTTTCACGAAATTAAATCCTTTTTTTTTATATATTTGCATAGTTGTCATTTTGAGGTTATTTCGACACCCAAAAATATGGTCCATTCACAATCACTGAAAATGGCGATAATCCTCCATTCACAAGTGAAAGTGAAAAATATCTAATGCCACTGACAATAAGGCATATCAATACATAATATATTTGACATGCTACCCGTATAGATATTAAGTGCTTTTGAGTTTACATATATAGAGATATCGTGGCGCATTGTATGCTAATAATGAAGTTCTCCAAATCCTACAAAATTGCAACACCCATTTCCCAACTTTGTTAATTTTCCTACCGTTTACTGTTGATTGCATAGCCTGTTCAGTTGTTTGGCCAAATTCGATATGAATATGCCGCTACTTAAACCTCGTTTAACTTAAACCCCGTTTAACTTAAACACCACCGGGCCAAACTTAACTATTTGCAACTCCGCTGTCGGAATATTCGGGTTTACTCGTTATTGGCTGTTCTGTTAACAACCGTTTTAACTTAAACCGGAAAGTTGTTCAAGTTAGTTAACGCGATTAAAGACTGCATTCTTTTTGTTTTTATAAAGGCAGAGCTGAGTTTTTTTTTACCAACCTAAACAAGAGAAGAACTAAGTATGATAATATCATATTATAAAATAACACAATATTATTATTTTCTTTTTCTTTTTTTTAAATGTCATAAGTCGATATTGCATATAAAGAAAGTTACGTTTTATATTAGGTTATTATACTATTAAGATGTTTACAAATATTTGTAGTTAAATATCTCAATATCAATATTTAATTAAAAAAAGAAAAAAAGATTTTAGACGTAATTAAACATATTTGAATAACCTTTTTTTTTTCAACTTTAGGCTCACGTAAACGTTAAAAAAGTGTGTCATACAAATTCTAATTCAAATTAAAATCATGTATTTCCGACAAAATCCAGAACGCGTTAGTAAAGGTATTGTTAGTATTTTAAATATTATACCTGGTGACTAAGCACAGGTGAAAGATGTGTAATTAATGAAGTATTTGACCATTATTTTAGAACCTACGCGAACTAGGTCTCGTTAAACCGTTTTTTTGTACTCACTTGTACCCACTCCCCCGTTTTTTTAAATATTAATATTTGGATATGGTGTCTTTTTCAATAAAGCGTTAACTTGATCGTACAACAAGGTTCAAATTCAATCAACCAACCGTACCAGTTCCAGAGAGTCATCGTGCATTTGAGCACCAATTACTACTCGAATGTCAACCCTATAATCGACTCAAACGCTGCCTGAGCCGTTTACCGGCTTTGAAACGGCACACCCTGTGTGTGGCCACCCGGCATAATAGCATTGGTATAGACCTAGACGTTTGTCTATCGACTGAGCAGAATGTAGTCGGACTGAGATGTAGTCGGACTTTGTAGTATTGTCGTAGTGAAGTAAAATGAGATTGGTTTGAACTTAGTATATCTATAGTTTTTTTTTTATGGCATAGGGAAGGCTGACGAGCTCACAGGCCACCTGATGGTAAGTGGAAACTGTGACCCATAGACATTCGCATTCACAAGACTGCAAGCCTAAGACTGCAAATGCGCTGCCAACCCTGAGGACTAAGATAAAATGCCTCTATGCTGGTCATTACACCGGCTGTCTTATCCCCAAACCGGAACACAACAATGCGAACACTGCTGTTTGGCGGTAGGTTAATGGATAAGAGGGATAGTTGCTACAATGTAGTACAATGTAGTACAGATGTAGTGCATAATTGTTTTCCTTCGTATTTTCACGGAAACGTACGAACGTGTCTTGCTAGTTCAGTCGGTCACAGTACAAAAAGTGCTGAGGTTAACTGAAGTAGCATGACAAATACGAAGATTTCCGACAAAATACGAAGGAAAATAATTATGCACTACATCTGTTCAATGTACGATTTCATAGAATGTATTTTCATCGAATAATTACGTAAGTAAAGTTAGGTAAGACTTGTAACTTGTAATAAAAAATATCATGTCACGTGGTAAGAAATAACTTCGATGAAATGAAAATTTTGCTACAAAATGTTACATTCATTAAAAAAAAACGATAAAAAAATAAGTACCCAAAATGTACAATTATTTCGGTTTCAACCGTTTTTTATATTGATGCTTGCTTAATAATTATGAGTGCTAGACAAGGATAAACTAAACATTCCTATAAAGAAGCTAATCGTTACCTTTTTAGAAACAACTCGTATCTGATATTTTGAGATGTATGAGTTTGAACTTAATTCTCTTTATGCTTAAGGTCAAAATCGTACCTCATGAAATATGAGATACGAGGTTATTTCACAGCAATGACAAAATGCCTGTACATAGAATACATTCAAGACTTAGGAACAAATTGTTGTTGTTATTTAAATTATTTATTTATTTTGTTTTTTTTTAAATATATATTTGTTTTTTTTTTTTATGGCATAGAGAAGGCAAACGAGCACACAGGCCACCTGATGGTAAGTGGAAACTGTGACCCATAGACATTACAATTCACAAGACTGCAAATGCGTTGCCAACCCTGAGGACTAAGATGGAATGCCTCTATGCTAGTCATTACACCGGCTGTCTTATCCCCAAACCGGAACACAACAATGCGAACTGCTGTTTGGCGGTAGGTTAATGGATAAGATGGTGGTAGCGATCCGGACGGACCCTGCACAAGGTCCTACCACCCGCAAAATGATGATGATGAATGGTGATGATGATGATGAATGGTCTGATGAATGATCTCTCTATCTCAATTTATATTGTAATATTATATTGATAAATATATTAACTAAATTAAACTAATTCTCACTTTTATCACACAAATATTTGTCTTAACCGGGAAGCAAAGGCAGTGTCACTCTAACTAGGCTAATGGCGTCGTCGAAATATTTCCAAACCTTTTTTTTTCTAATGGAAAGGCAAACGAGCACACAGGCCACCTGATGGTAAGTGTGATCTGTGACCCATAGATATAAGTATCCTCAAAAAATTACTCTTAAGACTGCAATCTTAAGATCGCAAATGAGTTCAGAACAGTATCGGACATCCGACCGATCAATATCAACTCAAAATCCTTGCTAGTTTTGTCTCAAGTTCATAGAAGTTATATTACAGTTGTTTTTGAAATTCGGTTGTATCTTGAGTTACAACTGTTTTGATCTAGCAGTACGAGTAAAAAAAAAATTTGAGCTCCGACGAATTACATCTTTATTTATGACACCGGAGCTCAAAGCTATAGCGTGCTCAAACGGAATTGATAAGTGACAAGTCGAATCATCTACTTTTTTATCAAGTGTCAAAACGTCACGGCATGGAGACTTATATGAAATACCAAGTCGTGACGTATGTTAAGTTGCCTCCACTTAATATATTTTGTCATAAATCGTATAGAGTGCTGAAACGCGTTGATATTTACTGTTTATTTATTTATTTATTATTCCAGTCAACATCTTAACTCAAAATAAAAATGTTTAAGAAACTGCTCGTTAGAATGAGAACGTTATACTAGTAATGAGATAAACTGACAGGCCAAAATCGGCTGGGAGACCGTTAATTTGGACATTAGGTATTATTTTTTCTCAAACATGCTCGGAAAGAACGGTTTTCCGATTCAGACACAAGGAAAGTGCCTCACTTTACTCCTAGGAGTAAAAAAACCATTAAGAAAATACTTTCTGTCCATGTCCATATTGTTTTTTAAAAGTTCTCTCTATTGCGTATAAAATCGAAAAGAGCATGAAAAAAATCCCGTGCACCCATCTTGTGGGTGCAGTGGAGGGCGGCGGCGGATGGCGGCTCGTTGAACCATCTTAACTAATATTCGTAGTTTTCAAATAAACATTCTCTCCGACTTTGTCAAAGGTTAACAAAAATACTTAATCATGGTATTTGTATCATTTCCTCGCTTTATTTGAGAAAAGCATTATATAGGCCTCGGCGGAAACGAGTACTTCCACCTCGTCAGGAAATCCCACTTTCCTCGCCTAGGCAATAATGTCAAAAACAAACTATGGCAAAAACATTGTTGTCTAATTAAAATACAACAAAAACTAAATTTGTTTAGACAATTAACATTGTGTTTCAGCATTCGCAACGTCAACATAATCTGTTATCATAACGTAGGTCAGAGACTAATATAATATTGAGGTACGTTCGCAAATTAGCAGAACAACAATTTCAGGCCCTTTACTTCATATCCTATTTATTAACGACATAAAAAAATGTTTCCATAATTGCATTTTTTTAATGTTCGCAGATGACTTAAAAATCTACAGAATAGTTAAAAATGACGATGACCGTATTAAAATCCAAGAGGATTTAGATAGATTTCTTATGTACTGTAAAGAAAATAAACTACAGTTAGCTAGTGATAAATGTATGCACATATCGTTTACAAAAAATTGAAAAAATAAAATCAATACCGAATACAAACTTGGAGCAGCTTTTATCAAGTTAAGTATCGTACAAGTAAGTACGTGATTTAGGAATCTTGTACGACGAAAAATTCGATTTTTATGTGCATGTGGAACGACTTGTTTCCAAAGCGCGTCAAATGCTAGGTTTTGTTTTAAGAACAGCAAAAGTCTTCAAAAATTCAGCCACGTATCTAACACTGTACCAAGCCCTCGTTAGGCCACATTTAAAATATGCGTCGGTAGTTTGGAGCCCACTTTATGCCAAATACATCAACTCTATAGAAATGGTCCAAAAAAGTTTCTACGAGCTATGTATAGAAGATTAACGGGTAAAAGAATATCATATTCTAATCTACTATTACTATATGGGATTACAACTTTAGAAAGTAGACGTAAAGTATCTGACCAAATCACCCTATTTAAAATTTGTAAAAATATATTATTTTATTTATTTATTTATTTTAAAAAGTTTTGTAAGTAGGCCCTGTAGGCACTTTTACAAGTCTGAGTCTACCAGCGCTTCCAAAGAGACCACTGTTGAGAAGAAGCGCCGCAAGAAACTCAACAGTAAGCCTTTTTTCTAAATAAATCACTTATTACAATACTAAACTTAAGCTACACAATTTAAATGTCACAGGGATGTACAGGTCCCAGTAGTAATAATAATTAAATATATCCAAATGTCGGATTAAAATAAATAATACAATTTCGGAGATGTAAACAGTCTCCAAATGTCAAATTAAAATTAAGAATTAAATATAATTAAAAAATACTAAATATAATTATACAATTATACTGAGCTGATCGAACAAATTCGATATAGAGTCCCCGCCCGCCTCGGATCGCGCTCCAGCGCCAGCGCCCTGTTCGCCGTGCCTACCTCGTCCGGCAACGCCGGGCTCCGCGCGCCCCTGCGCCGTATGTGTACACATTACAATAAGTCATTTTCTTCGGTGGACATGTTTAATTCAACGATAGCACAATTTAATCGCATAATTCTACAACTATCAACAAATGACAAATAAAAACGTCTCTTATGTTAGCAAGTTGGTGTGCACTTATACTACTTTTAAGGTATGCGATGTTTCGTTCATAAGTCATCTTTAACGGTTGTTTTCTTTTTTATTATTTTTGTTCACGATTTTCATTCTCGGTCTTAGTGCTAGTGCAGCAAAATAGACCACAAAACATGTTTAAGTAGGAGCTGTCTAGGAAACAAGTGCATGTTAGTTTATACTACATTGTTAAAATTTGTATCTCTGTACGCTTATTTCTGTTTGTTCTCCAATAAAGAAATAAATAAATAAACATTTTGAAATTTATTTATGTATTTATTCATTAGGTTCGCCAACAGATAAAAAACCATTAATTTAAATTTAAAATAATATAAACCAGGGTGTTTACCCAATTATAGGCAAACTCAACTTGAGTAAAAACACTCGCTTAAGTGCTGATGCGGCTCAATAACACACTACCTGACACACTTATCAGTCTAAGTACTAAAACTAAGCACTAAGTAACCGTACATAACGTTAAACAAAACACAACCAAACATGACACATATTAGGACCGAGCGCGACGACAGCGCCACGTGACAGGCGGCCATTATGGACAATATTGTCACCGCTGTCAAACAAGAAGTAAGTAAATATTGTGAAAAATATTAATGAAATCTTGTGTTATTTTACTATATTACACAATTTTGGACAATGGTAGTCAGTAACATTATTGCCAATAATATTAAAATTGTTGTTTTCAGTGAGAAATGAGCCTACTCGTGACTAAAACGGGGTTTCGTTTTTTTCTTACGGCAAATATCCACTTATTTCTTTGGTCTCGTTTCCACAATGGTCTTGGAAATTGGTAAAATTTACAGTCGCTATTCTTCTTGGTGTTATTACAATTCACAACAACACATCTTACCAGGACCATATTTTTATCTCAAAAACTGGTTTACTGCAATATGGATTTGACAGCTCAAGTCAGCGACAAAAATGACAATTTTAGCCGTAGCGAGCGCTGTGATGGTTTAGGCTACCCCCTCCACCCGCTTTGCACTCTGCCAATAAAACATACAAAAAACATTAAAAACGAGACCTGAGCCTCTATTCTATCCGGAAAAAACATATTGTCTTTGACTTGTTATCATATTTTCATCGTTTCGGTAGCTTTTGTTTGACAGTAATGGCGTCCTAGTTACAATTAATAGCATACGTCATTATGGTAGCACGTCAACAACAATATAGATTTTACCGTTTAGAATTTAGCCTAAGGCACTGGTCCCACCGCCGGCGAGTGAGATATGAACTATCAACTTTTTTCTAGCCCAAGAAACGAACAAAAGATAATCGCTTCCGTGTAAATAAAAGAATGAGATATATATTTATAGTTCATGGCTCGCTGTTCACACTGCCGGCGAGCACACTCTCCCAACGCCCGGCGAGTAAGCTATAATTCCATAGAATTTTTACTAGCCTCCCGCCGATTGTCAACTGTTTTTAGTACAGAATTTTACTAGTTGCTCGCCGAGCTCGCCGATATCTGGCGGTGAGACCGCTGTTTACTAGTTGACCGCAGCGATAAAAGCTATCGACTATAAAACTAGCTCAGCGGTACTTTCCGATGTCGGCCGAGCGTCAAAACTATCAAAACTTTACTCGCTTCTCGCCGCTCGCCCAGTCTTTTGTAGTTCATAGTTCTACTAGCTTATAGTCAGTAGCCGGCGGTGGGACCAGTGCCTTAGAGAGAACCTTGATCGATTCTGCTCAACTATAAATGTAATATTTCAGGGTACGATGAAATTAGGAATAAGTTTTTCTCTACCAACTTTTTTCTCGTGATCTTCTATTACTTTGGATCCAAAATTGTGATAGACCTATAAAAGAATAGCTCAATAATTAAAAACTTTTAAGCGTAGAAAGCGGTCGATGCGAAAAGCACAAGACCGGTCTGAGTGGAAAGCCTTGGGGGAGGCCTGTATCCAGCAGTAGACGTCTTTCGGCTGACATGATGATGATGATGAAGCGTAGAAATTTAGTGCCATCCAAAATTATATTTTGACTGATCTATTTTAAAACATTTTGAAAATTAATTAAGAAAAGTAATATATCAAGTTTTATAAAGCAATTGTAAGTTATCTGAAATATATTAAATTGTAAATGTTAATGGGTTTGCCCAATAGACAGTTTAACGCGCGTCGAAATGTTCAAACCGATCTATCGCTGAATTTGGTGCAACCAATTGAAATGATTTGTTCAAATCAATTAATTGAACCGGCTGCTCTATTAGCCGTTTCCAATTAATTCGCCAATTTAATTAAATTAAATTGTTTATTTAGGATCTTGCTTAACGGATTGGTATTAATGCGTTTGGTTATTTTTATGTGTTTATATATAAGATCTCAAAACCAAAACAGTGGAGTTGTAGTATATGTGCGAGATGGGATCCGCATTACGTTTGAGGAACCCGACTTTGAGGACGCTAACAGTCTTGTCCTCAAAATAGGGAAGACCACCGCCATTGTTGCTATTTACCGCTCCCCCTCAATAAGGCAATGTAACAACTTTAACGAAGCTCTTGATAAAATACTAAAATCCTTGAGTCATATTCCAAATGTTATCGTGGCAGGAGACATTAATATAGACATTAAGGCCGACAGTTGCGATACCCACTATGACGATTACCTAAACACATTAGTAGCAAATAATTTACTGCCAGCACATTATATTCCAACTCGAGAAAACAACTGTCTAGACCATATAATTCTGAAAACCCGAGTATCAACTTCTACTGCCGTTCTTGATACACTCGTAACAGACCACAAAGCCGTCCTCACTAGTCTGTTGACAAACATACGAGTATCTACTACCAAATCCCCACCAACAAGTATTACACGGCTAGACTATAACGCAGTGCGAACCGAGCTGCAGAATTATGATTGGACCCCTATTCTAGAATGCACAAACGTCGACAAAGCCACTGATCTTTTTATGAACTCTCTGAAAAAAACGATTTTGAATAATACTAAAAAATACACTATCCCAAGATCACAAGTAAAATTCCGAAACTGGATAACACCGGGACTTATTCGCTGCATAATAAAAAGGGATAAGTTACACATGAAAGCACGCAAAAATCCTAACAACGTTGACATGCAAAATAAATATAAAAATTACAGAAATACTTGCAACAATACCCTAAAACAACTAAAAATACTGTACGACACAGACGACCTATCTAAAAACAGACACAATCCCAAAGAGACCTGGAAAACCGTTAAAAGAATATGTTTTCTAGATAGAGAAACGAAGACACCTGATGAACTTTTACATTCCCATAATACCCCAAAAGAATCTATCAACTATGTAAACGAGTTCTTTGCACGAGTTGGGTCAAATTTGGCTCAAAACACGTTGGCCAAACTTGACACTACAGAGATGGAATTAGCGAAAAACCAATACGACCGATCCCAAATTGTTGGTTCTATGGTAATGTTTCCTACAAATTTACACGAGGTGTCCACAATCATAGACAAGCTAAAATCACAATGTGCCATTGGATGGGATGGTATTTCTGCACTATTCATAAAAAAAACTAAAGAACAGACAATTATTCCCTTGACCCATATTATGAATCTTTGCTTAACGGCGGGTTTTTTCCCAAGCGCCTTCAAAATATCTTTAATATCGCCTATTCATAAAAGCGGATCAAGGGATGAGGTAAACAATTATAGGCCAATATCAATTCTAACAACACTATCAAAAATTCTAGAAAGGCTAATGAATTCTCGTCTGGTGAGTTACTTGGAAGGTAATAAACTCCTCTCAAGTAATCAATATGGCTTCCGGGCCGGCAGGTCTACGGAAGAAGCAATCAACTCAATTACAACTAAAGTCGCATCAAACCTGGACAGTAAAAAAAAATGCACAGCTATCTTCCTAGATCTCGCCAAAGCCTTCGACACGGTTTCTGTTCCTATTCTTCTGTCCAAGATGGAACGACTTGGTGTGAGAGGCCTTCCACACCAACTTTTCGCAAGTTATCTTAAAAACCGCTACCAGTGTGTCAGAATAGGAGATTTAAAAAGTGACTACACTGAAATGAGCTTTGGCGTCCCGCAGGGAAGCATACTGGGTCCTACACTCTTTTTGATTTATATAGACAAGCTATGCCAACTGAATATACCAAACGCCCAAATAGCAACATTTGCAGATGATACCGCTGTTTTGTTCTCTGGAGATAACTGGGGCGAGGTTGAAACGCTAGCCCAACAGGGACTCAATAAAATCAAGGACTGGCTGGACAATAATCTACTTACCCTTAATACCACTAAAACAAAATACATCAACTTTAGCATTACAAGACAACCTCAACTAAACGTCGAATTTAAATTAACAGCCCACATCTGTAACCCAGACCACAACCAGACTAACACATGCAATTGCTTACCAATAGAAAAAGTACCCTGTATTCGATATCTTGGCGTCATTGTGGACCAACACCTTTCCTGGAAAGATCATATTAGATACTTGTCTAACCGAGTTCGAAAGCTGGTATTTGTATTTAAAAGACTCAGGCGGGTATCAGACGTAGAACTTATCAAAACCATTTACTTTGCACTGGCAGAGTCAGTGCTGACGTACTGCATTATCATATGGGGTGGTGCTGCAAAAACACATATTCTTCAACTTGAAAGAGTGCAAAGATCAACGCTTAAAGTTTCATTTTTTAAGCCCATCCGATTTCCCACAAAAACTTTATTTAAAATAGTTGGTGTATTATCGGTCCGGCAACTGTATATTTCGCGGGTTTGCCTCTGGCAACACAGAGTGGCCGTGCCTGACGTGGAACTCCCAAGTACATTTGCTCATCGCAGACTAGGAAGCAGAAGGCCCTATAAAATATTTACTGGACCACAACACAAAACGGCTTTCTTTCGCAGACAACTTAATTTTTTAGGTCCTTTCTTATACAACAAAGTGAATGAACGTCTGCACATACACAACTGCAACAAATTTACGTTTAAAAATAGTGCAACTAAATGGCTTCAAACATTAGACTATGACGAAACTGAAAATCTTTTTCACATAATTAAATAGAAAGATCCAACAATCAAGGTAATGACAACCAAATGCACACGCATACGTATACACACCCACCCACACCCAACACACACACACATACACACACATGATTATTCTTAAGTTTAGTCCTAATTTAACTAGCTACATATGCATGATTTTATACAATATTGTTACGCAATAACATTTAAACCTTTAATCACTGTTGAACTGCATACAAGTATATATGATTTTGTGTTAGCACTGGTACACAAAGGCTATAATTTGTTATTACGTTAAGGGTCGGAGGGACCCTGTTCCTTATAAGACAGGTTTACCTAGTTTAGGGAACAGGAACCCTACTCCAAGCCTAGCCAAATTTTTGTCTAGTACTAGAAAATTATACTACAAAAATGTATTACTTACTTATGTACCTACTATTCTGTCTATACCTACATCTAAGTGATACTACAGTAATGTACACTAGGCTACTCATGTAAATTGCTGAAATAAATGATTGATTGATTGATCTAGTTACTATAAGATATCGGTAATCAATTAGGCAAAATTCAATGAGTTTTTATTTACATACGTTTTCACGATGTGTTTTTATTTATTATACTAGAGGTCGCTTATAAAATAAACATAAAGGTTACAAAAGGACTAAACTGAAATACATATACGCTTGTTATTTACCTGGATATCTCGCCCTTCACACACAAAAACACAAAAGGAACAACACTACTTCCTGGCAAGTGGATATTACACTGTATGAATTATTTTTTTATCCGACTGCGGCAAAGCAAAAAGGAGGGTTAGGTAATTGACTTGTATATATGTCCGACTCAATGTCCGCCCGTGACTACTAAACGGCTGTACTGATTTTAATAAATTATACGTGGTTAGATTCGTCTTAATCACTAGAGTGTCATAGGCTATTTCAAATTTAAATGTGAAATTGGCGAAATAAAAAGTAAATACATGATAAGTAACATTACTTTGACGACATTATCCAAACAGCTGTGGGGTTTTTTAAAGCTTACTTTTCGTTAGTTATAAAAAGCCAAACGAGGACACAATGCTTCTTATGGTGATTGAAATCTGACACCCAAATTGCAATCTCAAGACAGCAATCCATAGACTGAAAATGCCTGAGTACCTAAAGAATTACTCTTTGCTAGTTTTTTTTTTCGATGTCTAAAGCCCACGCTGCTGCTTAGAAAAAAAACAATTTTTAAATTACCACTTAGCACTGCTCTATCGAATGACACAGAAATCAATCCAAATAGTTGGGGAAACTTTTTGATTGCACAAAAACTTTAAGCTCGAAGCTCCGCGCCTGCGCGGAAGTTTAACGAATAAAGTTCAACCCATGTTAAGGAATTAGTTTCTTCCGCAACGTAGTCAGCGGGCGGGCAAGGCATAGGCGGCAGCGGGAGCGGAAGCTCGAATTTTATTATAAATTTACAAAAAAAAAAAACAGTGACAGTTACTAGATAGCGATAAAAATACTTATAAATTATGTATGTATGTATGTAAACTCTTTATTGTACAAAAATATAAATATTACAATATTGTTACTAAACTAATTTACAAAGGCGAACTTATCCCTAAATGGGATCTCTTCCAGCTAACCCTGAAGTAGATGAGTAAGGACAATGCATAGGGTTGGACACATACAAGTTTTGCACAAAAGTAGCAAAAAGAGATGATGATACTATAAATAAATAAATATAAAACAAATAAACTAATATATAAACTTACATATATAATACACATAAATAAACTTATATATAAACTTATATATATATTCATATGCATATATAAATAATAACCATAATTCTCAAAGGAGGATTCATAATTATTAAATATAAATAAAACATCCAAGCGTCATATAACTTTTTTTCTTTTCTTATCCTACGCAATCACCCAAAGGTTAACTCAAAGAAATACATTAAATCAAAGATAAAATATTGTATATGATTTTTTGTACAATAACAACCTTAATTCGAACCCGGGACCACTAGTTTCATATGCAGTGTTACTATCAACTAGATTAACTGCGTTTTTAAACGCTGGTCAGTATAGTGAATTATTGAGTGAGCGGAAGGTTGCAACTTAACAAACTGCCGATTTAGCTATTCAGCGGTAATAGGCCTATTTTCTGCTCGGTAAACCCATATTGCCATTGACTTGCTATCGTATTGTCAAGGTTACGATAGCTATTATTCACTTGACAGTGATGGCCACTGAGTTAAAAACAAGACGATGACATGTCGATAATAAATTAAATTAATAATAATTTAATATTTGTTATTTTTTGCGGGTGGTAGGACTCTGTGCAGAGTCCGTCCGGATCGCTACCACCATCTTATCCATTAACCTACCGCCAAACAGCAGTGTTCGCACTGTTGTGTTCCGGTTTGGGGATAAGACAGCCGGTGTAATGACTAGCATAGAGGCATTCCATCTTAGTCCTCAGGGTTGGCAACGCATTTGCAGTCTTAATCTTGTAGTCTTGTGAATGCGAATATCTATGGGTCACAGTTTCCGCTTACCATCAGGTGGCCTGTGTGCTCGTTTGCCTTCTCTATGTCATAAAAAAAAAAAAAAGTACCATCAAGGACTTTAAATGTTAATACACTATGGAACTTTGTTGTAATGACAGCATCAAGTGACTAGATAGAAATGACAAAGGAATTAATTGTTGATTTTATATGAAAAGGTTATATAGTGGTTCAACATTTAAAGTCCGTGCCCGTGCGCAGAAACAGTAATCGCGCTCAACACACAAACATTTGCCCATAACGTCTTCAACTAGCCTAAACGCCACCTCAAGTTTTGTCTGTTTGGCTTGATAGTTGAATGGTATAGTATACCTTAAGGCATTTAGTCAGCGTTTTGTACTTACTTTTTGTACTGTGCCATAAAGTTTGAATAAATAAATGAATACAGGCGTCGGTTTTTTTTTTGTTTTCTTTTTTATTCTCCTATGTCTTGACCCAACCCCTTCCCATCCACATTGTCCTCCCTATTTTCTGTTTCGGAAGTTATGAGAAGCGACTTGTCCGCGCTCCTCCGTTCGTTACGAAAATGTATTTTTCCCCGGGAATTCCAAGTTACCCCTAATAGGGGTTCAACGTCAGCTGACTGCAGCTTTTGACAGTTAAGCGACGTTAAAATATGACTTTGTGAAGTGTAAGTTTAAATTGCAAATTTAAAAGGTCGAGTAACTTTACTTTGTGGGAGTACGCTGGAGCTGTGAGGTTACAAGTTATAACTATGCAGTTGCAAAAACTAATAGAGGAATCTCGTTTGGAGGCCTATGTCCAGCGGTAGTAGACTGTCACGACCTGAAGATTTAAAAAAAAAATATAAAATATTTTTTAAAAAAAAATTCATATAGAAGGCAAGCGATCACACAGGCCACCTGATGGTAAATGGAAACTGTGACCCATAGACATACGCATTCACAAGACTGCAAGCCTAAGACTGCAAATGCGTCGCCAACCCTGAGGACTAAGATGGAATGCCTCTATGCTAGTCATTACACCGGCTGTCAAACAATGCTAACACTGCTGTTTGGCGGTAGGTTAATGGATAAGATGGTGGTAGCGAGATGATGATAAGTGAATCTTACTTGAATTTACTTACCTAATCCTAAACTAAGCTCTTAGTTTGTATAATGAGCATAAACCGGATTGACGAGGTTAAAAACGTACCACTGACAGAGATTCATCACCATGATGATGATTGTGATTGTCGATTTGAGTTGAGATTTCTGTACTCGTCTACTATTTTTGTCTCCTTTGTTAAAGACAAAAGATAAAAGTCAATAATTTACCAGCGCTTCCCAAGACCCTTGCTGAGAGGAAACGCCGCAAGGAACTCAGCAGACAGTCATTTTTTTAAACATATTTCATATTACAATGGTACTACTTAGTCTAAGCATTATATAAAGCTATAAATATTAAATTAAATATAATATCAAATAACATGTGTAGTTCAGCAGGAAAACATGCCAAAAATCTTGGGAGAGAGATGGAGGGAGAAAAGGAAACACCTTCTTGTGTATATAAGACGGTGCAACACGACCGAATAAAAGTTTCGATATGTTTTCCTACATCAACGGTGTCCCCTAGACAAGATAAAGTATTTTTCATTTGAACAAATTATTATTGACTAACTTTAAGGTTGAGGCAATACATTTTTGTCTGTTAGATAATCCTCGACCCTATAATACGCTTTAGATATTTTTATTTTTATTTATTTATTTCGTGACATGTGGATCTTACATTTCTTGCAAAAAAAGTCGTACCTTTATCTTCTACATCTGAATGATCAGCTTACCATATAGATACACGATCTTTTCCTTTCGAGGCATTTTTAACCGACATAAAAAAAAAACAACTCAATTCGTCAGAATACTAAAGAATATAACACTACTGTTTGAATTTTTTATTCAAGGTTGTCAAAAGTGACTCGAGTCCAGAGTCAATGATACCGGTTGTTTATAGTTGCAATAAGCATAAATAAAAGAGGTTTACATATTATAATTAAAAGGTATTCAAACTTGGCCATCACTAATAATAGTGATGATTAAAAAATATTTTTATCTATGTCGATAAACTTAGTCGATATTTAATGAATCACTAGCACTGGTACATTTATGGTTATGAGTAACACCTAGACCCCAAGGTGGGGCAAGAGCAGCAACGGGGTAAATGCGACAAATTATATTTTTTTAGTAGATTTTTGTTTTCGCGCACTTGCCCCGTAGAAGATGTACTTACCTTATTAGGCTTGTAATATAATGTAGTACTAAACTTTATCTAGCTTTTACGAAAACTAAGCTTAACCAACAAAAAAAAATTGACTACATAATTTCGAAGAATAATTCTCTAATGCCGATTTAGTTATAGAACTGAATTCGCATTATTCCGTTTGTTGTATAAAAACCCAAAACAAGTATAAATAGGGTCTCTATTCTACTTGGTAAATCCATATCGCTTTTGAAATGCTAACGAAATAAAAGCTATCGTGATGTTAACTTAGCCTTTTATCTTTGACAAACCGATTTTCAAAACGAGGTTGTTCTCAATTAAGGTCTTTATGCATCTATCAAGCAAAAATGTTCGATTTCGATGGATGTGTGGAGACCCTAAGTAGGTTTTTTTTTATTCTTATAATATATTCTTATAAAAAATAAGTTCCAAGCATATTAAAAATACCATCCCTCTTCCTATCAAATAATGAGCGCCAGAAACAACGCAAGCCTTTATCATTACATTCATAAATTCATGTATTTATCAAAGAAATTTCAATAATAAAGGGTTATTTATTGGTCAGAGGTTGGAACCCTTTTTGGTGTCAGATAGCGGCAAGTTATGAGCGGTAGCGATTTAATAAAACATGCGTTATGAGCGGTAGCGTTTTCAATAACACCATCACCTTTTGTTACATATATACATATAATAAAGTCCCCCGCCGCGCCTGTCCGTCTGTATGTAAACTCGTAATTAGCTATGATATTAAAAACTTCTGAATGGATTTTCATGGAGTTTACACCATCAGATTATTTTTCATGGAAGGTTTTTATGTAGAATCAATTCAGGTTTATATACGGGTGTTACGAAAACTCATATAAGTTACATAAAAAAATGCAAAGTAACAAAATAACATTTATTGCCACAACAACAGCATATAAAATGTTAATAATCTAGATTAAAAAGTAAATATTAATTGTTATACGTCCACGTAACATCCATGTTCAAGTAACGTCATAGCTGTAACTGGACCCGTATATTAATTAAAACTCTATGGAAACTTTCTGAATTAATACTGCGCTTATGCCTTGCGGCAGCTCCCATGGCATTCTCTATTCAATAATATGCGCATATTTACTTTCGTTCGGGCACCGTTGCGTTTAATATCTGACGTTCGGTGCCGTTACCACGAGCTACAAATTACTGTACAGTCAACTACAAAGAGATGTATCCACGTTAACCTTACAAAATGAAGTAAATTTTCGAATGCCATTATTAATTACCCTTGCTTCGTGACATTTCTAGGGTCAATAAAACCTTACATTGTGATCGACTCGTTTAAAATGCAATAATTATGTATCCCGCTATGTCTCCTCTGAATGTACAGTTACAAGCCTCTTTTGTTAACTATCGATATGTTATGACAAATAAAAGCAAACTTATAACGTTCCAAAGAAATGTAACCAAAACCTTTAAATTTGGAATAGAATCCAAGAAAAGCGATTCTCTTTTCAAAAACGCATATTTTCTTCTTTATTACACTACAAAGAGATGGATCCATTTTTGGACCTAATGCAGTTAGGTGAAAAAGTGGTTATATCTCTTTGCAGTTGACTGGACAATTGACATTGACACTATTTGAGAATAAATGCATTACGATTTACGACGCTTATTAGTTCAGTTCGCCATCGCTTATCTTATCCGATGCTTAATATTATTATCAGAGAGTATTAGTAATAGGTGCAATTGCAAGGGCATTTCTACGACCAGACAACTATGACGTACCGTATTGATGACCACACGAAACATCGCATCGTTGCGATGTTAGAAAATGGAGCATCCGTGTTAGATGTTTCCGAAGAGATGGGAGTGACGGTTAGTTTTACAGAAGATAATAGAATGTATTTTTAACTTTACTCGAAATTATGTAGGTTTTCATATTAATTTAGTGCTGTTTTTGATGTATCGACATTTTTTGCAGAGAAAAACGGTTAATTTATGGTGGAAACGTTGGCGTGAAGAAGGGACGGTTCAAAACCACAAATCTACAGGACGTCACCGTGTGACCACGGCAGATGAGGACAGACGTTTAGTCGAGGATGTTCTTGTTCATCGTTTTGTGAGCGTTCCCACTTATGCGTCTGAACTAAATGTGTGCCAAAATACAATTCGTCGAAGATTGAAAAGTGTAGGACTGCAACATAGAATACCAGCCAAAAAACCAATTCTAAATGATCGCCATAAAAGACTTAGGCTTAACTTCGCAAATAATTACATAAATTACGATTTTGAAAAAGTAATTTTTGTAGACGAAAAAGTTTTTTCTACAAACGAACAAGGACGAGTATCGCTTTGGAGGTTCGAAAATACCCGTTATGAGGAACCTAATATACTACAGACGCAACAAAGTGGTCGATTAACTTTAGGGTTTTGGGGTTGGATGTCATCGTCTGGACCTGGGGAATTAATTGAAATCCCAACTCGAATGAATGCGGTGAATTATAAAGAAATTTTGAAAGATGTTCTAATGCCCACCGCTAAAACTGTATTTGGAGACGAAGTAATAACGTTAATACAGGATAATTCTTCAGTACACAATTCGCGTATTGTCCAAACTTGGATTAACGAGCAGGACGATCTCGAACTGATTAAACTACCACCCAAAAGCCCCGATATGAACCCAATTGAAAACCTATGGGGAGTGATGGTACAAAACTGGAATCCAACAGATGTAAGAAATATCCAAAACTTAAAACAACATGTGTTTCAACTATGGGACTACTATCGAGGACAAAGTTTCTGTGAAAACTGTGTTCGTTCAATGCCCGATCGGTTACAGTCAGTGATTGATGCCGCGGCAGTTATACTAGATTTTAAAAGTACTTAAATGAGAGTTAAGAAGACATTTGAGGAATAACATTTTATTTACGTTAATTTTTAAGTAATAATGTTTTATTTATGTTAATTTGACATGTTAAGGAAACAATGGGGCCAATTCGGATAACCATTCTCTAATTTTATACGTCTTTTAAATTTAGTTTTACAGGCATCAAAATGAAGTTTGACGTTTATAAACCATTTTGACAGGTATTAAATTGCGTTTTAGACCTGTCAAAATGGTTCATAAACGTCAAACTCCATTTGACGCCTGTAAAACGAAATTTAAAAGACGTCTAAAATTAGAAAATGGTTATCCGAATTGGCCCCAATGTGGATTTAAAATAAACCAACTCTCTTCCCCTATTTCACTCATTTTAGTTTTATTTACACTATAAAAAATAGCCTATTCCTTGATCAGTCGACTTTTTCACCTAAATATGGTCCCCAATCGTGAATATATTTTTTGTAGTTGATTGTCCTAACGTCCATCGACTATACAAAAAATCATCACGATTGATCCAGTGAGGGTAGATAGGAGATTGGTAATGGCGGTGGTGGCGTAAACAATTGGAGGCGTAAGAATGTAACAGATAGAGTTATTTTCGCATTCATTACGATATAATAGTGTAGATATGTTTAGATTTAGCAACACAATAACCCATGTATCGTTAAAATTATCATACCACCGTTAACGCTGAAAAAAACTTTTTAAAACAAAAACTGACGTTTCACGAAAACGGTACACACTTGTCATTGCATACATCTGTCTCAGGTAATTAGCGAAATAATACTTTTTTCTTATTCGGCATACTTGGATACATTTCTTTGGAACGTTATAAGTTTGCTTTTATTTGTCATAACATATCGATAGTTAACAAAAGAGGCTTGTAACTGTACATTCAGAGGAGACATAGCAGGATACATAATTATTGCATTTTAAACGAGTCGATCACAATGTAAGGTTTTATTGACCCTAGAAATGTCACGAAGCAAGGGTAATTAATAATGGCATTCGAAAATTTACTTCATTTTGTAAGGTTAACGTGGATACATCTCTTTGTAGTTGACTGTACTCGCTAGAGAATCGAATGCTCTATCCCTCGCACACTATAAGCATACCGTGAGGGACAGAGCATTCAACTCGCTACCGAGTACGTTAACTGTAACTCGTGGTAAGGGCACCGTCTGTGCGTGTGGTGGTGAAGCCCACACAACGTTTAAAGGATTAGAAAATAGGGCGTATGTTGCGCAGAACCGCTTATGTATTAGTGATCTTATTCCTTAAGACAGGGAGTGCTAAAAGATAAGGATAAAGATAAAAGATAAAAGAAATTTATTCTGTAAGTAGGCCGCTCGGGCACTTTTACACGTCAAGAATCTACCAGCGCTTCCCAAGAGGAGACCACTGCTGAGAAGAAACGCCGCAAGAAACTCAGCAGTCAGTCATATTATAGGTACAATGGTACTACTTAGTCTAGAATTATATAAAGCTACAAGTATTAAATTAAATATAATATCAAATAACAGTAGTTCCGCAGGAAAACATGCCAAAAATCTTACGGGAGAGAAAGATAGAAAAGAATAAAATAAAATAAAATAAAATAGAATCAACTACTTATATATGTGTATATGAGATGGTGCAAGATGACCACATAAAAGTTTCGATATGTTTTCCTGCATCAACGGTGTCCCCCAGACAAGAAAAAGCAAGATAAAACTTTTGCATTTGAACAGATTGCTTTTGCTATCAAATGGCACTTGCGTCTTTTAAATTGAGAACAGTTGCCTACGGATTATTCCAGACTATATTCTCACTGCCAAATTTCATCCAGATCCGTCCAGCCTCCGCACTCCTCGTCATCGGCAGGATGTTCATTCCCATTTTCTTGAGTCAGAGCGCTCAACTTTGCGCCGGTTCTCTAGAACGTTTCTGGCGCGTACTCTGAAATGAATCTGGAATGAGTTTCCTTCAGAGACTCTCCCAATGGGCTATAATATGGTATATGCTTTTAAAAAAGGATATCACAACTGCTTCGAGACCGGGAACGCAGTGGTGACACCTCGGGCGTTGCAAAGGCCCAAACACCCCACCACTTCCCATCAAGTGGGCTGTCTGCCTGTTTGCCCGTCAAAGGAAATACCTAATGGTAATAATTTTATGGCATAGAGAAGGCACACAGGTCACCTGATGGTAAGTGGAGACTGTGACCCATAGACATTCGCATTCACAAGACTGCAAGCCTAAGACTGCAAATGCGTTGCCAATCCTGAGGTCTAAGATGGAATGCCTCTATGCTAGTCATTACACCGGCTGTCTTATCCCCAAACCAGAACACAACAATGCGAACACTGCTGTTTGGCGGTAGGTTAATGGATAAGATGGTGGTAGCGATCCGGACGGACCCTGCACAAGGTCCTACCACCCGCAATATATTAAATATATATTAGTAACATTAGTAAAATAGGACCTGTTTCACAATCTACAATTAAGAGATGGAATTCGACAGATCTCAAGAGGCCCAAGCAGTCCCCGGAGGAAACCGATGATTCAGGGGCAGTTTGAATTTGAGAGTAATATTGAGCCTAGGGCAAACAAGTGCAACACCTAAACAGCCCGAATCTGACAGTTTGGAGGCATCCGAGAAAAAAAACTGTAATATATTTAAGTTTAAGTATAAGTGTAGTCGTATAGTAGTTGTGTGATATGGTCAGGGAAGAAAGATACATATTTGTTACATAACGAATGAGCTTGAACAGAATTTTTATTAATACCGGTGTTAAAATAGACATTAGGGGAATGGATTGAGGCCTCAAAGGCGATAGAGTACATTGGAAGCGTGGCACATATCTGGACCAGAGCTCTGAGGGAGGCCAACTTACCAAGGCCTTTAAAGTCAACGCCAAAGCCAATTTTAAACTTATCTGCAATTTAAAGTTGTCTCTCTCCTTGTTTACTTTTAAGTGAAAGAAAGAGAAAAGGCCAAATTCTCGGCTAGAATTACTAGAATTAAACCACTTTTCCACTTGATCTTCAAGACTTATACCCTTTTTTCACTAGGAGCCCAGAATTTATCTGTCAAATATGGTTATTTATTAATAATTATGTCCTAAATAACAACACAGCCATGTTTTATCCACATTAACAACACGTATTCGTTGTTTTAAAGAAAACTCCATATAAATCATTCTCTTTACCGTAAAAACAACAGGATAATGATGATGAAAAATTCTACCGTCTGAAATATCCAGCAAAATGCGGAGAGGCAAACTGCGAACACGGATACATTTGCTAATATGGAATGTAAACTTGCAAGGGATGGCAAAACGTTATGGCATGGTGTGGTTCGGTATAAAAAAGTGTTAATAATATACAAGCTCTAGGCTTAAGTCGAGTTCATAAATATGTATCCTTTTTTGTACCTTGTCTATTTAATGTCATGTTTAAACTGCCATACATGAATTGTCACAATGATTAGTGACGAGGTACTAAAGTGTATTCATATTTATGAACTCGACTGTACTATCGGTACTAGACAACGAAAAACATGCAGAAAAATAAGGGTCCGTTCACACAGACCGGCTCGTAGAGGAGAGCAGATTATTTATCACGTTGGAAAGTTTTGAGCCATTGTAATAAAGTTTATTTCTGCATGTTCACTTCTTTTGACGATTCTTAATGACAATGAGCTCTCCTCTCCGAGCCGAACTGTGTGAACGGACCCTAAACGCATAGAAAACGTCCTAAGCTCAGAAACAAATACCCGCGCTTATCACGCAAACATTCTTCATCTCCGTAGGCAGGTTCTCTGGCAGTGGGCACGGCCATTAACTATTGATATTATTTACTTGAGTAAATAGGGGCTATAAACACATTGACAGATGACAGGGCCGTCATCCTAGGCGGTAAAAACCACATCGTCTTTGACCTGTTATCGTATTGTTAACGTTTTGATAGCTCTTATTTACTTGATATTAATGGCGACCAAGTTGAAAACAAATCCATAACACGTCAATGGTTTTCACTGACTTAGAACAGGCAACTAACTAATGTTGAGACAGCTCGCTTAGTTATTAGAACTTCAAAATTAATATCTTAACTGTAGCGTCTCCATTTATTTACGAGAATACTATAAATGTTATTAAGAATTTAGATTCTTTCATCAAAAACTCTGATATACATAATGCATTCATTTCCATAGTAAATTACCTGACGTAGTTTTAAAGTTACCCTTTCCAGCACTTAAAAATAATTTGAAAATGTCGTTAATATCTAAAGCGTATTATAGGGTCGAGGATTATCTAACAGACAAAAATGCATGGCCTAAACCCGAAACTTAGTCAATAATAATTTGTTCAAATGCAAAAATACTTTATCTTGTCTAGGGGACACCGTTGATGTAGGAAAACATATCGAAACTTTTATTTGGTCGTCTTGCACCGTCTTAAATACACAAGTAGGTGTTTTTTTTTTCTTTTTATCCCTCTATCTCTCTCAGAAGGGACTCCTCCTGGGAAGCACTGGTAAATTTACTACATAAATGATTTTTATCTTTTTAGCATTCAACTATGAATGAATATACTTATTTTTTATTTCATGTTAGATTCATTGTTTTATATAATGCTAGGTTAAGCTATTGAGTGAGTTTAGTTTCTTCTGGCGCTTCTTCGGTTTTTACGTGTAGAAGTGCCCGTGCGTCCTACTTATTGAATAAACGTCTTTTATGGTTATTTTTTTTATCTTTTATCTCCCATTGCATGCCATCGAGCATGATCTGCGGATCTCTCATCTAGCTCTTGCGAAAATCGTCTCTCTACCTAGTCTGAGTGCGTACACTGCAAAAGTCAAAAGCAATATTGTTAAAAGCATAAAACCATCTAAGACCTATCGCATTGTTGTAAGCTTAGCTTAGACAATGTATAAATTCCGACGGATCCCTAATTTCATGGGTTTCGGGTCTCCATGAGCAGCTAATAAACAAGTCATTTCACGTCAGCCCATTGTCTGACGCCTTTAGCCACGCTGCCAAAAAACAAGGCTAAAAGTTAGGATAAAAATTGAGTCATGTGATACCATTTGGAAAATTAACTTTTTTTACTTACACAAGATATTCAGCGCTGCTGGCGTCATGTAGATTGTGGATGGAACAAAAATAAAAATACGCTGAATATTACGTTTCTTGTATTTCCCCTTTATTATCTGACTTTTCTTTTTAATTGTTTGTAAAAAACTTCTAGTTATCTATTATAGTCCAAAAGATACAGCTCTTTAAAGTTAGGATTGACGGAGAGCATAGGTTTATAAATAGAGTACCCTTCGAATACGGAAGCCTAAAACGATGTACCAAGGCAAAGTAAGCCCTTTAAGGGATTTGTTCCAGCAAGCTAAGATTGTGCACCGATTTGGCAAGTGTAGGTGTTGGAGCTTCGACTTTAAGTGGACTGTAAATAGGTTTCAATACACGTTCGTTGTCCTTTCCCTAAAATCTTTGTCGCGAGCGGCGGCGGTAGGTATATACCTTGAAAGCACTATTCAAATTTAAAGAAAACCAAAGCCAACTCACCGAACTTCAGCTCCTCGGGATCATCCAAAGCATATATTAGCATAATACACAGCACAGTGGTCACCATAACACCAAAAGAAAGTTTTATGAGAAATGCGGTGCGGGAGCAGCAATTTGCGATGCACACAGTTCGGCCATATTGTTCTTAATAATTAGTGTTGTCCCAAAGCCGTAAAGTTGGGCAAAATAGTGATGCCCTCATGCATATGGAAACCGACTTGCATCAATTTCAGCGAGAGTATTTAGTATTCAATAAATATGAAAAAATGCTTTCATAGGCCTAAACATACCCCCCGCCTAGAAGGACAAAGATGTCTTTGGTCTTCTACAAACGAAAACAGAAAAAATAATTAATAAGAAAATTAAAAAATAAAGGCCACATCAAGATTGACGTGACAGCCCAGAATGAGGCATACAAATTATTAAAGAACACGAAGATTACTGAAGTGGTAGGGGGGAAACCTTTACCACTGGTCTTTGATAAATGCCTGAATTAGTGCGTACGGCTACCACGCGGATAATACCATCTTTACCCGGAAAAACATCTTCGATCACACCTAATGGCCATTTCAAAGGAGGAACGTTGTCTACATTAAGCAAAACTACCGTTCCCTTGGTTACAGGTTTGGTCGGAGTATTCCACTTTTGTCGCATTTGTAGCGTATGCAAGTATTCCGTCTTCCACCGTTTCCAAAACGATTGAATAATTTTATCAAGCAGATATTTACGTTTAACTAAACTGATAGGTAGGGTTGCCACGTCGGCGTTGTGTAAAGAATTTAACGGTGCGAGTGTTAAGAAATGCGCGGGCGTAAGAGCAGTAGGCTCGGATGGATCAGTGTTTAACAGGGTCAACGGACGCGAATTCAAAACTGCTTCTATTTGCGTTAAAACTGTTAGCATTTCCTCGTATGTTAATAATTGATCACCTATCACGCGTTTTAAATGTAGTTTTATACTACGTATATTAGACTCCCACGATCCACCGAAGTGTGGAGCGCTTGGGGGGTTAAATTTCCAGCTGATGCCTTGCTCTAGGGTCTCAGCGGAAAACGCGGTTTTATATTCGTTTGAATTTACAAGTTGCGTCAATTCGTCAAAATGAGACTTCGCTTCAAAAAAATTTGTTCCATTATCGGAATATAGAGTTAAACACGTGCCTCTACGCGACACAAATCGTTTAAACGCGTTTATAAATGCGGATGTACTCAGATCTACTGCTAACTCAATATGAGTACAGCGAGTAACGAGACAGATAAACAAGCAGATATAAGCTTTCTGCTGACGTGCGCCCCTGTAACGGCTTAACAGGACAGGAATAGGACCCGCGTAGTCCACACCAGTATTCAAAAAAGGTTTTGTTTCGATAACGCGGCAAGTGGGCAAATCAGCCATCAATGGAGAGTCTACCTTAGGCGATGCGATATAACAGCGATTGCACAGCTGAAACCGTTTTCGAACGATATTTCTGCCAGAAAGTATCCAATATTTTTGGCGCAACAAAGACATAAGTAAATTGGGTCCGGCGTGTAAAAACCTTTTGTGGTAAGCGTCAATGATTAAGTTAACAATGTGCTCGTTGTTGGGAAGTAATATCGGATGTTTAGCGTAATAGTCTAACTCTGACTTATCGAGACGACCACCGACAAGAAGCAAGTTATTCTTTAAAATTGGACAAAGTTGTCTCATGCGCTTCGACGGAGATTTATTCTTTAAAATGCTATCCTTGTCTTCAGCGAAATGCACAGACTGTACTGCAGCAAGAACCGCCTCTTCAGCGATTTGTAAATCAGTGGGCATAATGCGATCTGACCGAGGCGAGAGTTTTTTAGCGAAACGTAGCAAGTAAACCACGACACGGAGTAATTTACTCCACGAAGAAAAACGCGTAGCGAGTTCATACAAAAACGGCTTCTTAATTTCTGTCGTTAAGAATGCTTGGGCACTAGCCTTTACTTCTGGAAGTTCGTTCTGCTCGTCAAAGGCAAAGTGATCAAGGGGCCACTCAGAAATCGGTAACTTGGTCCAAGAGGGACCGTGGAGCCAAAGCGGATGCTGAATCAGCTGACTGGGTGTGAGACCACGTGACAGACAGTCGCACGGGTTCTCTTTGCCAGAGACATGATAAAAATGAGACGCGGGCAAGTATTCCTTTACTTGCGCAATACGATTGCTTACAAAGACATTAAAGCGGTGCGGTGAGGAATGAATCCACTGCAAAGTGACACTCGAGTCAGTAAATGCAAAAATGTTCGAAATTTTACATCTATCTGATATATTGTCAGAGACATAGCGCATAAGTTTTGCAAGAAGCAAGCTTGCACATAATTCTAACCGTGCGAGGGTCACAACCTTGACGGGTGCTACCTTTGACTTGGCACAAACAATATTTACTATGTTGTGAGGCAGCCCTGGATGCATCACACAAAGGTAAACAACCGCTCCATAAGCAGCCATGCTTGCGTCAGAAAAACCTACTAGCGTCAATTCAACGTCATCCGAATTGATGCCGAGGTGGCGCGGAAATTTAAGGTTGCGTAAAAGCGGAAGTTCTGCTTTGAACTTTAGCCATCGAGTACAAATCTCAGCGGACGGGCTTTCGTCCCAATCTAATTTTAGTAACCAGAGGGTTTTAATAAGCAATTTCGCGTATAAAATTATCGGCGCGGCAATACCTACTATATCCCACAGCTTGGCAATAGTAGATAGAATAGTACGTTTCGTGACAACGTTATGCGGGTCTAAATTAACAGTTATAGCGAACTGATCTTCAACAGGACACCAACGTAGCCCTAGGATCTTTAAATCGTCATTATCGGAGATGTCAACAACAGCAGACAATCTATTTTGTTCCGGCACGTGTTCCAGTAAAGCGCGTGAATTACTTGAAAACTTAACTAACTCTAGTCCACCCTTCAGAAAAAGTTCAATCAAATCCCGGGAAAGATTAATAGCGGTGGACTCGTCCATAACGGAAGTAGCCAAATCGTCCATATATAAATTGCGGGATACAACTGCGGCTGCGGCGGGAAAAGACTTCCCTTCATCCTGTATAAGTTGTTTGATCGTGCGCATTGCCAGATAAGGACTACACTTTAGACCGAAACAGACGCGGTTAAATTCGTAAATTTGCGGTTCATTCTCATGAGAAAAGCGGTATAGGATGCGAAGAAAGCGGTGGCATTCCGGAGAAACTAAAATTCTCAAATACATTTGGCGGATATCCGAAGTAATCGCGACCGGAAATAGCCGGAAATGAAATATTATTGCGAGTAAATCTGACTGCAGATTAGGCCCCGGGTGTAAACAGTCATTGAGAGACAAGTTAGACGACGTCGCAGCGCTAGCGTCTAACACGAGACGGACCTTGGTAGTAAGCTTATCGTCACGAACTACAGGGTGATGCGGTATAATGTAAGAACTGGAATTATTATCCAAGTCTTTCACTAAGGAAATATATTCTTGTTTCAAGTAATCGCGGATAATCTCGTCATATTGTTTATGAAGGATATTATTCTGTTTAAATCTTCTCTCTAAAGAGTTATACCTACGTGTCGCGGTCATAACCGAATCGCCTAGCTCTCGCGGGTCGCGGCTAAACGGTAAAGGTACTACATAGCGGCCAAGAGAGTCGCGTGTCGTCTGTTGTATAAAAATTTGTTCACACGCCTTATCTTCGACGGAAAGATGTTTGCGCATCGGTACTTCTTCAACTTCCCAAAATTTGGAAAGAAGAGCGTCTATGTTTGTAGTAGTGGTAAAAAACGTGTTAAGTTTAGATTCACAAGGTCTTGCGGTAGATGCGGAACCGGAAATAATAAACCCGAACACGGTTTCGATAGCATCAGGGCAACCGGATGGCCCTATAATGCGGTCAGTTTTTAAGATGCGTTTAATAAAATCTTCAGCGCCTAAAAGCATATCTATTCTGCCCGGCAAGTACCAATGCTTGTCACTAAGGGGAATATTTTTTAAATATTTTAGCGCATCGGTGTCTATTTGACATTCAGGCAGATTGCCGGAAATTTTATCAATAATCAAGGCCTGTAAATCAAACTTAAAAGACTGGTCAGATTGCGAAAACAATGT
Organism: Acleris sparsana; assembly: GCA_923062465.1. Lineage (NCBI taxonomy): Eukaryota > Metazoa > Arthropoda > Insecta > Lepidoptera > Tortricidae > Acleris > Acleris sparsana. Next base: position 2,221,072 of record OV281307.1, read on the forward strand.
TACGTTCGTTTTACCCTTAATCGGCTGAGAACTTTCCCCTATTCCGTGAACCAAGGTGTTTTTGTCGTCAGGCGTGACGTCATAGCCTAAATTGTGTAAGCATCTCGTGCTTAGGAAATGGTTTTGCGAACCTAAATCAATTAGTATTCTTATATCGCGGCGATTACCGTACGCGTCTAACACTTGTGCGGTCGCGGTACCTAGCAAAACAGTTTTGCGAGAATCTTGTTTCGTAGTAGCGGCGCCGACGAAACCTACCGGCATATTATTATTATTGCGCTGATCCTGAACGGGCGGCGCAGCGGGCGCGGGAGGCGGAGTGCATGCGCGCGGGAAAGAAGCGGACGGTCGCGAGTGACCTTCACTAGAATGAGGATTCTCCCGATCCGCGGGTTGACTGCGGCATAACTGACTATGGTGAGTCTTGTTACAGAATTTACAAGTCGACGTTGACTTGCACAAGGAAAACGTATGACGAACACTCAAGCAGTTAACGCAACCGTTACATTTTTTAACTACGTTATATTTTTCAATAGGCGACAACTTTAAGAATGGTTCGCAAAGGTACAATTGACTATGTTTATTGCTATTGCAATAACAACAAACTTGACCAGAAGACTGGCTGTTGCTAACGAGAAAAGTTTGCATTTTATTATTTTGCGCGCGCTTCGATGCTGCCGACTCAGTGTGCGAGTCGCCCCAGTGCGAAGTATTCGGCGGAGTAACAGCTGATGAGGTCATAGTACGCTGCAATATTTTCGCGTGATTGCGAACAAAACTAACGAATTCGTCGTAATTCGGAAATACAGTTTTTCTACTCAGAGACATCTCAAACGCTTTGGAGGTATCAGTATCCATTTTGCGCAGAGCCAAATGAATAAATATAAATTCGGCTAGATCTTTTATATTTAGTTGACGTAGTGCAGACACCGACGTCGAAAATTGGTCGATCAAACTATCTAAGTTAGTTGCATTAGGTTTACCTGCTAAAGGCTTTAGATTAATTATATTGTCTAAATATGAAATAGCGATCGCGCGATTATCTTCATATTTTTGCACTAAGGCGTCGTATAATATTTTATAATTGTCTGGAGTAGGAGCAATACCTACACAAATGCTCTGAGCTTTACCTTTTAGCTTGGATATTAAATATTGAATGCGTTGAGCGTCACATAACGCAGTGTTATGATGAACTGTCGTACGAAACGATTCTATAAACAATGGAAACGCCTGTATGTCACCGTGAAAATCGGGAATTTGTATCGCCGGAAGTTTAAACACGGGTTTCGCGGGCTCCTGAGCGGGTGCATTGGTTGAGTCGTCGAACCTTTTATAGGCGCTTTTAATTGCGTAGTACATGTCATCGAATGCCCATAACATTTCGAAGTTAGGTTTATACTTGTCATTCGATGCTAAGGAAATTGAACTTATTTTATCAACTAAAGTAACAAATTCTTCGCGTAGACTTGTTACATTTTCGGCTTGCAGTAAAAACAAATTAGTTTTGTCTCGTTTTGTTTTCGGTATAGAATCGTAAATACTCTGAATGCGCGCAAAGTAAGAATCACGTTTAGATTGTAACAAAAATAATTCTTCCATTTTTATTACGGTTGTTCAAAAATGGAATACTTAATAAAGACAAAAAACTTCAGGAATCGTCAATTAATTTAATATTGGAACGAACTTGTATAGAATAAGAACATTAACCGTGGCCATAAGTGTGAGCGAGACTCAATATATTTGTAAGCGAAACAAGGTCAATGTAAAATGGCCGGGTAATAATGCTCGCATCACTGGTACCTACCGTAGTGTTCAAATAAACGGCGTGTAGGTTAACTTAACATGATAAGTTATTAAAATGCGGGGATCTCATGGTATTCTATTAGAAATAGATAATTACGCGGTAAAACCCAAGCCGCAATGGCTTATAGGTATGAAATTGCAGTAACTTTAGAGTATGAAATGCGATAAAATACGTAAAAATGGCGGAAGCGGAACTTTGTCGGTAAAACAACGTGGGGAAAAATTATGATTTTAAGGGAAATATCTATCGAACATGCGGATCGATGGACCAAAATATGTTGGAGCTTCGACTTTAAGTGGACTGTAAATAGGTTTCAATACACGTTCGTTGTCCTTTCCCTAAAATCTTTGTCGCGAGCGGCGGCGGTAGGTATATACCTTGAAAGCACTATTCAAATTTAAAGAAAACCAAAGCCAACTCACCGAACTTCAGCTCCTCGGGATCATCCAAAGCATATATTAGCATAATACACAGCACAGTGGTCACCATAACACCAAAAGAAAGTTTTATGAGAAATGCGGTGCGGGAGCAGCAATTTGCGATGCACACAGTTCGGCCATATTGTTCTTAATAATTAGTGTTGTCCCAAAGCCGTAAAGTTGGGCAAAATAGTGATGCCCTCATGCATATGGAAACCGACTTGCATCAATTTCAGCGAGAGTATTTAGTATTCAATAAATATGAAAAAATGCTTTCATAGGCCTAAACAGTAGGTAATAAATAATATTCAGGAAAATATAAAAAATACTAACCAGTAAAACCTATATATTATTAGAGATATATATATTTAATTATATATATTTAAAATGACATTAAAAACTATTTTTTTAAAACATAATTTTTTTAGAGCACATTCGATACTGGAGCTAAAGTTAAGCCAGAACTAAAATTATATTCGTTAATACTGTCAATTTTTGGAAGTTTAGACCAAAACTTAGTTTGGGACTAATTTAATTTGTTTGAGATGGTACCCTGTTATTTATTTATTTAAGTGGAACGGTGATGACAGTCGACTTTTTATTAAACGAAATTATTGCGCCCTTATTGTTAACAAGGAAAGGTTGATTTTGCTAAACTGTTTTCAAGTGTTCTGATTTTTCTCATACATTTAATTTATATGCATAGGTACTAAAACATAGTTACGAAAACCTATGAATATATTAGGTCTACGTAAATCAGAAACATGGAAGATGTGTATTATTTTTACCGCATAACCACCGTTTATTTTTTTTGGCTTAGATAAACGAAAAACGAAATTCTATAAGATACTCTGGCATTTTCTCAAGTTTGAGTCTACCAAGGAGCCTAATACGTGACAAAATGTCGATAAAACATCCGTCACTTTCTAACTCGTAAATAAGTACGAGAGTGACGGATGCTTTATACACATTTTGTCACGCGATAAACGCAACCATACTAGGCCTGCAGCACTTCGTAAGAGAAGACAAGATAAGGAAGATAAACAAGTACACAAGCCACCTCATGATAAGTGGGCATTGATCGGTAGCCCATAGGCAGGCGTTGTACGTTTGGTGCCAATGACGTCAAATTGACGAAAGTTTGCCCACAGGGCTCTATATGTAGTTGGTGTTTATATTAACTGGTAAATAGTCTACACTTATATCTACACTAATATTACAAAGAGGGTTTTTTTTGTATTTTTGTATGTTTGTAACGAATAAATTCAAAATCTACTGAACCGATTGCAAAAATTATTTTACCATTATAACGCGACATTATCCCTGAGAAACAGGCACTTTCATCCCGGAAAAATCAATGGTTCCCGTGGGATGACAAAAAACTAATTCTACGCGGAAGAAGTCGCTGGCAGAAGCTTGTATATTATAAAAAGAGATAAAAAATCTAATCTACCAATTAGTTTCTATGGATATACCTAGTAATATGCCGAAGTTATCGTAAATCAAAAAAAAACACGGTGTATAGAATAATATGTAAAGATTGAACGCCGAAGAATCACCCTTCAGATACCAATTTTTGATCATCGTTACTAGCAACAACAACAAACCCAATTACTTGAACGTATCGCCCGAATCAATCAGATCCATTAAGGCGATCGTTTATTTCCGGCTGTCATCGGCTGCGTTCGGTGATTCAATGATTTAAACGCACCGATTGGCCGCTGGCCGCCGGCGGCCATTTGCATTTCGAATGAAATTTAATATTTGCTTAAATGTTGGCGATTGCTGAAATTTTGCAGTTTTTATTTTTATTTAAATGACCGTTATTGGGCTAACGCGTTCTAATTCAACCAGGGATTTTATTTTCTGAAACAACTCGTTTTCAATTCGTCACCGAAGTATTTATCGACCAACTAAAGTTGCCCCGCGCTTGATGAGCTACGGACATAATCTGGAGCCAAATTATCTAGGATCTTACTTAATTCTTGGTGGAGCGAGGCGCCATCTTCCTACTTCGAGCTAGCCAACCAGCTATTACCCTGCCAGGTTAAAACTGCATCGCCGAACGTCTGAAACCAATTGCTAGTGAATACTTTAAGCGGGTGTTTGCACAAACAGAGCAGTAAGACTTAGTGGTGCGATGAGCGGAGCGTAAGCGGGAGCGGTGAGCTTTTAATGTTGTTAGAAATGTATATGAGATGAGGGGTACCTTAACGTCTTTCTACTCTAGCCTTTTCATGACTCAAACGACGTTTACCAAATCCTATAAAAAATTAGATCAAATCCAGTTAGCAAATCTTAAACCAAAACTGAAACGGTTAATCAATGGCTCAACAACATGGAGCGTCAATTTATAAAATAATTAAGTATAATTATAATATAATTGCAATAACAATATTTTGACACTGTTATTGATTAAGTATTATTGGCTAAATATTCGGTAAAAAACGAAGCAAACTGAAAACTAGCGCTGCCAAGCAGTCCCGCAAGACAGTCAGCACCATTTGAGCTTGTTCCTTTTGTTGAATTCAAAAACCATTTAGGTTAAGAAAACTGTAAACTGTGTCCTGTAGTAATAAATATTTTGATTTTCATCTTATATTTTTTTTATTTTCAATTCTATTTCATTTTATTGAATTTCATTTTATTTAAAGAAACGACATCGTAATTTACCCGATCCTGTACAATCCATTTTTTTACACACCTAAAAAATCAAAACGCTACAAACTTTTGCTGCAATCAACTGATGATTAGTGATTACATATTACATTATTTCACGTCAGGCATGTCACTGGCGCTCGTGCGTTAATCGCTCCCGCTTCGCCTATCACCAAAGCGTCTCCCATCAAAACGCAAGCTCATAAAAACTGTAGTATGCAAAATCGTTGTTTGTTAAATATGAAATCCCATTAGCACACCTGCGCTTATGACCGGTGCCTTAGATTTATACCTGGTTGGTTTTAATTGGAATACGAAACGGTATAACGGTGAGAATTTAAAAAAACATTTACTGTAGCAAAATAAATAAGTCCAACAGTAACACTATACAAAAAACTATTTGAATAGTGATATTATTGTGTTTAAAACGGATTTACTTTTCGGTGATTTTATTTTTAAAATAGTGTCGCTGTTCGATTTACATATATGTTGTACTGACGTACCTTCACGCCTTCATTGCCAGAGTTATAAATAAAATATCTAAATATCTGGGGACAAACCCAATATCTGGGGGTGAAGGTCGGCAGAAAACTGGATTCGTCTTCAAAACCATTGATTAGGAAGATTTAACGAGTTCAGTACTCCGCCAACAGAAATCTTAATTTTACAGGAGAGCCGTGCAAAGGAATCTGGTTGAAAAAATTTTTTTACAAATATTTTTACATAGTTTTGGAATTGACTTAGGTGCTCGTGAGTTCTGGCAGTATAACTGTCATATACGTACTTTACTTTAGAAATGAATCAAAGTTCGCATTTTTAGCCGACTTCAAAAAAAGGAGGAGGTTCTCGAATCGTCGGGATCTTTTTTTTAAATGTATGTTCCCTGATTACTGACACTGGACCGATTTGAAAACTTTTTCGTTGTTTGAAAGGATATACTTTGTAATTGGTCCCATTATCAACATGTCAGGATCTGATGATGGGATCTTAGTGAAATCAAGGGAACTCCTTAAATATGATAGGTTACTCGTGCATTTTCTTTAGAAAAGTACTATATGGTGACGTGGAACTGATGATGAAGACCACAGATGGCCACATTTGAACGGTGGCGTTAAGATATCTCGATTAAGGTAGTTGAGCGACTATGACGAATCATATTTAAATGTTTCTATATGACTATGACTTTCCCGCGGCGTTACTTGTGGCTAGCTAGAATTTTTCTAAGCTTCTCATTAATTGAGAATTGGGACTACATAACAGCATAAGTAGGATCACTAAACAGTAAAAAATTCAATAAAAAAACCCGTCTTGAAAACTTAAACTTTTATTTGTTGTCCCAAACTGTACGTAATTAAGGGCCACGCACCAGACTAACTCGAGTTTAAACGTCAGATTCATACGAAAACTGTCATTTTAACTCGAGAGTGTCTTATGTGTTTTTTTTCTGTGCAAGTGGCCCTTAGTTATGCAGTGATCGTACTTTTTCCAGCATTTTTGGTGCGGTGCTAGGGTTGTCAGTAGAGCCCAATATTAAATTGTTTGAACCAAGAATCAAATAGCGTATTAAAAAAATCGGAAATACCTACAGAATTTAGCAATAAGTTCATAGACAGACTGTACATTTTAACATGTTGCATTTTACAATTTCTCGGTTACTTAATTCCAAGTAATCTAAATTCAATAGTAACTCCACCATCATCTATCGACTATATCTGAATCAAACCATTACTTTTATTTTCAGAAAATAAACAACCTGATTGCTGTTGTTCGACAGGGCAATCATAATTACGAAAACTAATCGTCAGCATATCCTCCGAAAAATTTGAGGAATTTTGGGTTACATTAGTAAATGTTATACACAATTATAATAACTGATTAAGTACAAAAAAAGTGTTTTATTTGCAATGACAACATAATATTAAGTACATCATTTTAAACGTCAATCATATTATACACGTCGACAACCCTAGGTCGCTGTCGTGTGACATTTGACGTCAACGCACCAAAAACGCTGGAAAAAGTACGATCACTGGACTTATGAATCATGTAGGTATCTAATTTAACGTTTTAACAGCGCCTTAATTTTCCCCAAATTTAAAAATCTATTCCATCAATTTTTTTTTCATCAGTATGTTAGTTTTTTCATCGTTAACCGCGAAAAATAAAAATGACACATATATGGAACAAAAATAACCCGTCAAAATTGATAGCTCGCATATTGTATGATAATGCCGAAGGTAGGAGAGGTATTAAAATGAATCGTATTATGCCACGGTGTGCGACTGACGTGACATCTCAATTGCGAGTATGTTAAGTATAACGTTTATAAATACAGGAATTTGGGAAAAATACCAACATGTTTTTTTAAAACCGACTAATAATTAGTAGTTATTATATTCCAATTTGAATTCGACTTAGAATCTAATCAGCGCAAGCCAGACTCACACTTGACCGTTTTATAGTTGTTTTTTTTTCAGGGATTTGTCACATTTGACGCTTGTATATTTTACCGTTTTTACGATAAAACAAAACTAAAAAAACGTTAAAATTATATACTTTATTTTTTTAATTTGTCCTCCAGATAAAGTGTGATATCCACGGACTTGTTTCTGTATTAAATCCATAGGAGTATCTATAAATACCTCGATATTGGCAAAATACGCAAAACCATAAAACTTGAAATAAATATAACTTACATAAGTTTAGTTTAGTTTTAAAAACCCCAACACATCCGCAATCACTATAAACCAAAAAAACACTTGCATTTGCAAAAGCTCAAAACTTTCCCTCGAAATAATTCAACAATTAAACACCCCAAAATATCACGAACTTCCAAAGCGCAACTTGAACTCCCCAAACACTTCAAATATTCGCTTAACCCCCAACCCCCCACATTTTTAACACTGCCGTAGCTCTCCCGGCATTTATTTTAAAAGCCATAACACGTTTTCGTGTGAAATCTTAGCGAGCATCGGGCGGCAGGCAATTTATGCTGTCTGCTAATTAAAACAAATGCTTTTCTGTAATTTTGTCACACCGGAGTCGTAAAAAACACGGGCTACAGCAGGCTAATGTTACAATTTAAAGTCGCTTTAAGTTGTAGGTGGATACATTGTGCATTGCATTTGCATTATCCATGTGACAGCCAATTTTTGGGACAATAGGACGGGTTTTGTTTCAAGTTTTTACTTAACTTGCAAGGCATGTAAACTCAGGGTCATTAGAAATGATAAATATTGTATATTGTCTAGGGGACACGGTTTCTGTAGGAGAATGTATCGAAACTTTGTATGTGGTGGTTATCTTGCACTGTCATAGGAAAGTAGGCATATTTTTTTTTTTAAATATACATATTTTTTTATTTTTTTTATTACTACCCTATGAAAATTCTTAGTTTTGACACATTTTCCTGCTCAAGCTACGCACGCTTGAATGTGTTTTATTTTTATTTTTATTTTATGTTAAATTCATTGTTTTATTTCATGCTAGGTTAAGCTTTATAATTGTATAATATCATAAGTAGTATTTAAAAAAAACGACTGACTGTTGAGTTTCTTGCGGCGTTTCTTCTCAGCAGTGGTCTCTTGCGAAGCGCTGGTAGATTTTGACGTGTAAAAGTGCCCGTGCGGCCTACTTACTGAATAAACACCTTTTATCTTTTTATCTTTTAAAAGATGTAAAACACTGACGTGTTTACCTTTACTTAACACGCTTGACCGTTACTGTTAAAAAAACGTAATACACATAAGTGTCAAACAGTACTGATTTGTTTACCTTTGTAATTTCTCTTGACCTCGACCTTATGAATGTATGTACGACTCAAATATTTCAAGTTAAATTTGACCTTCTTCCCGTTAACGGGATGGGCTGAAATTCGGACCACATATGTTAACCCGATGACAATGCAATATTATGGTATCTAACAGTTGATCTGATGATGGAGTCTGAAGGTGGCATGAGCAGATAAATTGCAAAAAAAAATACAGGCGGTCGTCACTTCATCTTGTTGGAGGCCTACCTACAGCTCGTCTTCTGGTCCGCGGACGCCACTCCAGAACATCCTGACCCCATCGGCCATCAGTCCTGCGAGCAATGTGCCCCGCCCACTGCCATTTCAGTTTAGCTATTCTTCGGGCTGGATGCGAAAAGCACAAGACCGGTCTGAGTGGAAAGCCTTTGGGGAGGCCTATGTCCAGCAGTGGACGTCTTTCGGCTGACATGGTTATGAAAACTGTAATGTTTCACAGAGACTTATTTATTGCTTGAAAAACGCAAACGAGCACACAAGCCATCTGAATGTGCCCCCGGCTGACTGGTCACACCACTTGCATCCATCGATTTCCTGCAAACTAAGCCAATCCTATTCTACTCGGTAAAAAAATATAGCTTGTGACATGTTATCGTATTGTCAACATTATGATAGCTCTTATTTACTTGACAGTAATGGCGGCCAAGTTGAAAACAATAAGAGAATTAGAGCTCTAGTAATGTTTATATTTAGGTATATAATGCTCTGGCGGAGTAAATTGTAGAAAATTCTTATACATATATTTATTTATTTAATGTTTATATTATAGCGAAAGACAATCACACGATGACGAATCATAAAATAATAAATACTCTCATGCCGATGTGTATCCAAACAAAATCGTTTATTCATGAAATTGTTATTTAAATTTATATCTATGCAAACTTACCGCTATTGGCCGCGTTTATCGCGTGACAACGTTTGGATAAGGCATCCGTCACCTTTTGACACGTAAATAAGTGCGACGGAGATGGAGGCTTTATCCACGACACGCAATATAGACGTAGCCATACTAGGCCCACAGGAGTCCCTGAGTTAAGCCACAGACAGACAGACATACGGATCTGTTGGACATGGCCACACTATAAGGGTTGCCCAAAAGGAGGGTTATGTGTTTAACTTGTATATATATATGTCCGCTAGTAACTAATAAACGACTAAACCGATTTTAATAAATTATATGTGGTTAGATTCGTCTTAACTAGAGTGTCATAGGCTATATTAAAATTATTTAAATGTGAAATTGGCGAAATAAAATAAAAATACATGATAAACATTACTTTGACGACATTATCCAAACAGCAGTTGACATTTTTTAAAGCTTTATGTTCGCTAGACTTGTTATCTATAAACAACTAAACAAATGAACTAAACAACTAGACCTGTTATCTAAAAACAAATAAACTACTTCGTTCACCTGATGCGGTCGCCGAGCTTATTTCAAACCACTTTGGCCAATGAATTTCGTCTTCACATTCAATTTCGTCTTTTCCACCAACCACCTAATTGGGTGGTTGCAGCTGTTAGTTCGAATGCGGCCGACGACCATTGTTCTTTACACCTGTTGCAGTCGTCGTATGCAAGATGCGGCGGAAGACTATGTAATTGCCGCTTTAAAACCGAAGTGAAGCGAGGGCGGTTCGCTAGTACGTTAGAAAATACTAGAGCTAAAGTACGGCCAAGGAAATGAGATAAATAATGTAAACAGAATGACCGTGTCAACATGAAGCGATGTCTTTGGGATAACATCCGCCAAAGAAAGATTGCATATCTTGGCCATGTATTACGGCATGATAGATACAACCTCTTACAGCTGATAATGATGGGAAAGGTCGCTGGCAAAAGACATGTAGGCCGCCGGAAGAAGTCATGGCTGAGGAATCTCCGGGAGTGGACTGGTGTCACAAGTGCTGCCCATCTGTTTCGCCTCGCGAGAGACAGAGAAAAGTTTTCAGAGCTGACTGCCAACCTTCGCTAGTCGGAGAGGCACATTAAGAAGAAGAAGAAATGACCGTTACTGAGTTATATTAAAATAGCGAGTGATTATTATATCTGTCCTTATTTCTCGTCGCAATAATATCTTCTGTTGGTCGATGACGGCTGCCGTTGCGTGATTCGTGGTACAGGAAATGTGTGAGTACAGAAGTTGTCAACTATTTCTGTTTGGATTGCGTTCAAAGTGATACGATTTCAAAAAAAATGTTTTGAACTCCTGAAAGCTTGTTTACATTCTTTATCTCGTCTCGTTGGCTTTACTTTAGGTAGGTAACTAGTACTGGTAGGTAATAATACTACTAGGTATAGTTAATGTCATAAATATATACAAGTTCCTATGTCACTCATAATACATTCTATGTTCACAATTATGCACATATTTAGCGCAATGTATTGATGTTACCTCACAAACAAACAGACACACTCATGCATGGTTAGTTGTATGTATTGTAGTGTTTTGATTTTGGTTAATATTAAATACCTATTCTTGTTATTACGGTGCGCCATTCACCTCTCCAGGTTTCACTGAAAACCAGCGTCACGGAATATCTAAACAATATACCGTGGCATAAAAAGCTGAGTGGAGATCATTTTAGGCTTGATGCAATTAAAATATTATTATCTAGAATAAGTGGATTTAGTTAAGCAAATTGTATTATTTCATTTCAATGACCGTATAGATATAAATGCTTTTAACTGTGACAGCCAAACTCGCCTGCTGTAACCCTAAGTGTTCTCTGTTGAAATTGGATAATTATTTTTGTCCGGAGTACGGCCGCCAACCAGGTTAATTAAAAAAACAGCCCGGCTTGAGCCGAATTTGCTTTTCGTGATCCCGAATTACTTTCCGGTTAATACTCGAGTTGAGTGTATTGTTGGTATCCTTTGCCTTAATATGAATATGAACCAGATGAACCTATGCTTAAACGCTACGCTTTTCCCGCGATTTCGTCTGCGTAGAATTTTATTTATCACTATTCTCTCGATCCAGATTTTTTATCCAAAATGAGTCCAGTCACCTGATGTTAAGTGTACAGTGAATATGACGTAGGTATAAGGGTTCCGTTTTTGCGATTTTGTTGGCAAACGAGCGCACAGGCCACTCGATGGTAAGGTGGAATCCGAGGCTCATAGACATAGTTGTCGTTTCTTTTAAAGATATCGGTATTCCAGAAGTCTACTCTTAGTTTAAGACTTGACCAGAACTGGATCAAAAAAATTGGAAAATCAGCAGAAGACAACTCCGATACATTAACGGAGTATTTACTGGGCACTTTGGGGTTAAACATCTCCAGCAAAGATGGGCCATTATGACAACACAGATTGTAGAATGTGCGGCGAAGAGGCTGAGACAATGAAACACTTATTGTGTGAATAAGAATGATACTCCTCGGTTGTAGCTACCCAGAACCAAACGATTTCAAGGCACTGCCATTGCATTCCACTATCCGCTTTTTGTAAAGGAGCTGCATTGCAAAAGAGAGGTAATTAACCAAAAGATCCCATAGGGTCGAAGTGTATCCGTATCCGGGACCACACAAATACGATAAGATCCTCTTAGTTTAAATATTAATGATTTTTGTGCCTTTTGACACTGTTTTAAAAAAAACCGTTCAAAGCTTCCTTATCTACATACGCTGCCCTAATTTCATTAAAAGCGTTCAACGCCAAGTTCATCAATTTTCATAGAGAATGTTGCAGACATATTGTTTTTGGCACTGAACCTTTTAATCTTTGAAAGCTCTCACGAATTATAATTTGCCCTCGATTAAATCGTTTGTTTGCATAATTGGTTTTTGTTTCTTTGTTGTTTTTCTTTATTTTTGCTTTCAATCTGAAATTAACGTTGTTTTATTGGAATATTGAATAACAAGCAAATTATATATTTTTTGGTGTCAGATTTTTTTAGTAGGGTATGTGTTGTTGTATCGTCACCAAGTTTCAAAAAAAGAAAAGATATTCAATACATAGTTCAGTTTAGGATGAGTGTTAGGGACAACTATAGCAGTTACACGACTCCGTCTCGTTCTCTCGCAGTTAACTGAATTTCTTAGCTATGTTGCGCGTGGTAGGACCTTGTGCAGGGTCCATCCGGATCGGTACCACCGCCTTATCCATTAACCTACCGCCAAACACCGATGTTCGCATTGTTGTGTTCCGGTTTGGGGATAATACTGCCGGTGTAATGACTAGCATAGAGGCATTCCATTTTAGTCCTCAGGGTTGGCAACGCATTTGCAGTCTTGTGAATGTGAATGTCTATGGGTCACAGTATCCACTTACCATCAGGTGGCCTGTGCGCTGGATTGCCTTCTCTATACCATAAATAAAATAAAAAAAGTCAAAGTAACACATAATTCAATTTCGATTTCTATGAAATGAAAATTCTACGTCATAATACTTTCCTGGAGAGCTGTTTCCATAAAATAACGGGTACTTACCCGTAATCCTCTCGTATGTTCGATAACACCCACACATATTCACAAAACTGGCCAAGTGTCGGACTCGCGCACGAAGGGTTCCGTACCACTATCACGTTAGTTGTATGTGAGCCCCTTAAATCTTTATTTCATTCTGTTTTTAGTGTTTGTTGTTATAGCGCCAACAGAAATACATCATCTGTGAAAATTTCAACTTCCAGCTATCACGTTTAAATAAGATGCCTGGTGACGGACAGAAAAACGGACAATGGAGTCATAGGGCCTGTTGTTTGATCAGTGTGGTTAGGGATGTTTGGCAGTGAGTCGTCCGTCCTGCATGAGTAATCTACGCATAAATTTACCTACGCTTAAAAAAGGTGCACCTACTGTGCAAAAATACTGTGATATTTGTAAACTATTTATAATTATAATGTAATGATGTAAACCTTTTTCTTGAAAAAAATATACCTTGCCGAGTTTCTTACGCCGGTTCTTCTCGGGGCAAAGGTTTTATTTTTCGAACCGGTGGTAATGCTTTTTGACATTCATAGGTGCATTATATTATGCCTAAATTGAAGAATAAAGAACTTTGACTTTGACTTTGACTTTAACTTAGTAGTTAATCCCTTGGGTACGGAACCCTAAAAATAACATACAATAACATTGGTGTGTGGATTAGGTTTCTGTGTATGTGTTCTAATATGTGGAATATTTGACACATCATTAATATGACGTGTAGATATGGTGACATAGGCATAGTTGACAAGTAGAGCCTAGTAGCAAATACACATTACCGAGTCATTGTCCCGCGTCATTTGTACAGTCAAGGAATTAAATTTGTCACCCACCTTGGTTCCCAAGTCAATCTGATATTCTACAGCAACAAGGTTGAGTTTCCTATCAATTTCAAATGACTTGTCTTGGCATCTTTAACGACAGTGACATCTCCAAGCAGATTTTCTTTGAATCGGGTAGCAAATTAACTTCCGTGACCGTAATAGGGAATATATGCATGGATTTTTAAATCGCAATCCTCAATAGAATATGATAATACCCTAAAAGAGATCACCAAAAGTGAAATTAAAATTGAAATTGGCCAAGAAATACGGGTGAGAGAAGCATTTTGAAATGATTATTAGACAGCGATTAGGGAGATCCGATATGAACTGTGACGTCATGTTACAGGTCCGCTATATACATTTCTTTTAAGGGGCCATTTGCAACGTTAAAAGATGGCGGATGTGTAATCTGTTTTAGTTTTGTATTTTTTTGTATTTAGGTGTTCAAAGTACTTTTCTGAATTTGTCCTTTTTATGCCTTTGTGTTGCGCAGTGATAGAAGACTTGGACTTATTTCGTGTATCAGGCATCTTACTTCTCGTTTCAAGTGGACTCGCAGTGGTACAGAGGTTGAAACTATCTTGACCTCTGTCTTACATGTCACCGTACAACGTTGCCCTCAATCTTCGTAGAGAAGATTGGATTGTATTTTATAGCTATATTGATTTATACTTATATATATACTTGACACTGGCGAAATCACTTCATTGTGGAAACGCCATATCCCCGCGGTAGTAGCTGTTGAGGTCGCTGAGGGGTAAAGAAGTAGAAGAGTGCAAGTGTGATAGCAATAGCCAGCCGAACGGTGTCAAAAAGCTGGGGGCCTAATATGACTGCTTTTATTGCGTGACAAGATGTGGATAAGACACGTGTATATATAGGTACGAGAGTGACGGATGCTTTATCCACATTAATTTGGTCACGTGATCAACGCAAACATACTTGGCCCACTGGGTTAACGCTAATTGAAGTTCACTATTCCGTAGACATGCACACGATAGACCAAACTAATATTACTATTTTTTGTTTCAGGTAACCACAAAGGAAACAATATGTAAGGTATTTAATAAAATAAACCTAAAAACCTGTGAGTGGCTACAAAATATCTCATATTTTTCGAATGCTATGAGCGCACGCGGTCGCGTCCAAAATGGTTAAATTCAATTCACACTGCAGAACAAATTTCCCTCGTATTTTGGTCTAAAACTGGGAATTCCAGTTGCCAAGTAAATTTTTGAATAATTGAAGCCATTTTCTGCTGTTGGTGAGTTTTAAATGTTTTTTTACTCGAGGCCAGTGCAGAATATCGATAGATTGGCAGTCTCTAAATCCGTAGGGACGGGATTTTGTCGATGGGTTTGCGTGTGCCGATACTTTTGGATGGGATAAATTATCATGTTAGTCGATCAATTACACTCAGGAGCAAAAATAACGATTCAGGGTGCGTTTTTCATACTAAAGAGGCTATTTCGAAGCCTTGGTTCTGAATCTGATGATGAATACCTCGAGCATCGATCCATGACTTCCAGAGTGCCTAGGATACCCAACTGAATGAATCTGCGGTTAACGCCGGAATTGTGCTCGTTCAGAAAAACATCTAAAATGGCAATATAATGTAAGGAATTTCAAGTGCTGACCCGAACTCTCCCGCTGTGGTGTTAACTGGTTGTGCGATCAGTTAGATATCTTAAGAACTTTTGACCTCCTCTATTGAACCTCGTAGTATCCACTATTGAAACACACTCAAAACAACCCCTGGCGAGGAATCAAGGCTTCGAAATAGTCTCGTTTGTATGAAAAATGCACTCAGACCCGGTATTTTTGCTCCTGAGTGTAGATTAACTTCTAGGCAACAGGAATTTTAGGAATAATTCAAGACTGCTGAAGACTGTGGATTGAATAGAGGTTTAGCCGTTTAAAGATCGATGATGTATTTCAGTTTGTTTCCATTAATTTCGCTTAATTTTCACATGTTTTTACAATGTGTGTAGTATTACTGCGAAAATGGTACCTATCGGCAATGTGGCGTACCTTAAAATGCATAACTATAATTTGGATCGATCACGATTTTGACTCAATATCCCAAGAAATTTCACTACGTAATCCATTCCCCGAATATGACACAGTCCACCTAAGATATCGACATCCCGTTACCACATCCCTATATGAACCGAGTTCACTTAAAGCCCAATTTTAGCTTGTTGCGTGACCGGCCGGGCGCTATCGATAGTGTCGACAAACGTAGATAGGTTTTCGAAAGCAATCGATATAATAGTGATTGAAGTTTTTCAGTGAAAAACCAACAGCGTTAAATTTTTCAGTGCTTTTTCCAAAAATTTAGATTACGTTTTAAAAATCGATTGGTGATAAAATGGTTTAAAAATAAAACTTCATAAAGTTAGGAACCGTGACAATTCATACGTAATTTTGAAGCACTACAGGTTTGTTAACAGTGAAACATTCAAATTTACCTTATTTTTCATAGCTTTTTGATCAAAAGTGGCAATAAAAACAAAAATTGCATAATTTAAAAAACACATCGAGGCTGTTTCGGCTCGCATTCGAATATAAGTGTACACAATATAGCTTCTCAGAAATGCTGCCGAAATGTCTCTCCTGAAGCTACGTTGCCATTGGTCAGGCAATTTTGACTTAAGTACTGCATAAAAGTCTGGGGCGGTTCTGCCAGCTCAGGATATTTTTAACCTTAGAAAGAGCCCAAAGGTACCTATTTAAGCAATACTAAAATTGGACCATATTGTGATTATATTGTGAATAAATAAAAAACTTTTAGTAAAAACAAATATATTTTTGTTCTTAACACTTAACTCGTTTCTTACTTTGCTCCAAACCTACTCGAACCGACGACAATGTGAAACTGCACCAAACGCTTTCAAATACATGTTTTAAAACAAATTTTATTCCGGGTCAAGGTTACCCAAACACTGGGTAACATTGTTCCAAAATTAAAGATTATATAATTATATCAACATACCACAGCATAATGATGTAAAAAAAAACAAAATTTGGAGCAAATTTTGGAGCATAATAGCACATTTTACGGTATATATTAATAAACTAAGACCTTAGTAACATTATGTTATTGTAATAAATTACTGATTACTAATGACAAAATGATATAACTATAGATACATGAGTTAGCGATACCAGGTGTCTATCGTATTTATTTGGTCATATTATTCTCCCCGTACAAATATTTTACCTCGAGTAACTTCTTGTTAGAAGAAACATACCTACATTACCAATACATGTAATTTAACATTTCCCAATACTTGTCCGGGTTACTTATAGCATTATAAATTTAAAAAAAACACAATATATCTTAAATGTTCCCTCTTCTTCTCTAAAGTTTACAATTAACTCGTTTACATTGCAGGCTGTTAGGTTGTGGAGCTCTCTTCCTTTGAAAATGAGACCTAGACTTAATCACTACTTCATATTTTAAGAATATTTTGAAAGAGCACGTTTTATTATTTCCTTAGTTGTTCTCCTTACCTTTTCTTTCAGTATATATGATTATTAATAAGTTATACATTAACTATTTACCTATGTCCCTATGTATCTTTGTATTAATGTATTTCTTTTTTAAGTACCTATATTTAATAATAATAATTTTAAGTATATGTATGATAATAATATATGTTTAAATTGTAAATTCAGTTTGCACTGCCTAAGTAAGTTTGTCTGGAAGAGATCAGTATTAAGCGATAAGATTGCCTGTCAACACACTATGTAATTTTATTAGTGTACGTGGTGTTCAATATAGTGCTTGTATTGTATTTAAAATATTTATCTTGTTTCACCCAATTCTTATTTGTCGTAACTTCTGCAAATGTTGTTAATAATAGTTACAATATTTTTAATTCTTTAGAAATATTTTCAAAATATCGACAAAATGAGTTAACTATACTTACAATATTCTGTCATGACAAGAATTGTATGACATAGTTGTCATAACAAACTGCTTTAACGAAAATAAGTTAAAAAATACTATAAATATATTTAAAAATATGTACGGGCATATAAAACAAACTATTATTACACTAATTTAGAATACAACCTCATTAGTATATCTGACTAACGGGTCTCAAAATTACTTAACAAATACCATTCAAACTTTAATCTTACTTACATACAACTCTGATCATTTGAGTTACATCATTTTGTCACGACACGGCAGAGAAACACTATTATTATTATTACTAGACTAGAAATGAAACTAGTTATATATATACTCATTACTTCTAGCCACAGTATAAATAGTAGGTCGTCTTGAAACAAAGGTCAATCGCGTGGCTTGCATGTGTGCGTGACTCGACCGCACGCGATACGTGTCAACACAAGCATATTCAACAGGACGCACCAAGCTGGTTTATTCAGGGCTGCGCCGTCGCCGCGTTTGATTGTTTGCGTATTAAGTATCGAGCGACGCGCCCCTAGCATCCGAGCGAAAATAGGTATCAGAAACTTTTAAAGGGTCGAAGCCGTACTACTTTTTTATTTATACTTTGCACTAGCCTCCTATCCTAGTTTGAATGTTAGCCTTTTGTTTTCCCAGTATACGTATAGAAGCTAGTTAAAGAGATGTACAACCCGAATGTTTTTCCCTTAGTATTATCTGAACTCCCTTCCCTTTACTTTAAAATTTACCTCTACTTAACCTAAAAGTTAGTCAAGTAAGAAGTGGTGTTTAAGTAAAGTTTTTTTTTAGTCAGGGCCTCTTTTCTCGACGGTAAAAAACATATCGTCTTTGACCTGTTATGGTATTGTTTTGACGTCAGTGGCCATTACTGTCAAGTAGCTATCAAAACTGTGACAATACGATAACAGCTCAAACACGATATGGTAATTTAAAAACAATAGAAAAAAAAATAAGAGCTATCGAAACTGACAATACAATAACAGCTCAAACACGATATCGTAAAAACAATAGGATAGAGGAGAGGCCCTGTTGAGCAACTAACTTGACTATTAATGTGTAAGTATACTTGGTCAACATATTTTAGTACAGTATCACTATGTTTAATCCATAATACTTATCCTAAGCATACTAAACAGACACTGCGTGAAAATAAACAAGTATTTACCACAAACCTTACTTAATTCCCTTACAACGTTCTCCAGGTCGCAGCGAAATTATGCTTTTTTCGTCTGAATATATTAAATTATTGTCTCTATCAAACGCTATCCCATGCATATTCTTTATATTTGCAACTTTTGTTAAGTTATTGTTTTCACCAGTAATAGTGTAAATGCCTTTACCAGTGCACACGAACAGATTCCCGTCAATGTCTTCAGCGATCTGCCTAACTGTCATTAAATCATTTACCAATATCACAATCATTTTAGCAATTTCATAACTATACAAGCCAGTTTTGTTAGAAAAAATGATGAAACCATTTCTAGTGACATGAAAATGATCAACTTCAAAGCCAGAAAATTCTTTGACACGTGAAAATTTACCATCGACTTCTATATGCAACTTTTGGTCCGGATAGCTAACGTAGAAAAGATTATTGCTGTGAAATAGAGACCATATATTTTTGTTTTTTTCCGCGTAGAAATCAGCTATTTTGGTGAGCAAATTGTATCTGTAGATGCCTTCGCTTCCTCCAAGGTAGATGTCATCGGCCACCTGGTTGATAGCAACGGCGCAGCCTCCTCGAATGCCTGCTATAACTTGGGTTTCTTTTGTATCGATATCTACATAGGCTAAATGGAAATCTACGTCTGCCCATCCATCCAGCAAAGAATAACTAAAATACAAAACATTCGTGCTCTTGTGCACGTTCAAATTAAAGGGTCTTCCAGAGATTCCCCATATCATCTGTCTGTCATAATATGTTTCACCAAATTTTATTTGGTGGCAGGGTTTGCTCTGAATTTTGTTGTCTGCTACCACGAACGACAACAGCATCAGAAGTAACGCCATTGATTTTTGCACCTGAAAATAATGATTTTATATTGGACGGTGTTTTTTTAACCTTATAAGTGTGAATTGAACTTATACAAAAGCTTCATTAAAACCTATTTATCAAATAACAAAAAAAGATCGTCACTAAACAATACGAGTATATCTTTCTGCTTATTTTTATGAAATCAAAAAGGTGATTATTATGGTTAACTTAGGTTCACCATTCAATATGAACTGTATGTGTAGGGGACTAAACTCAGCCTTGTGGTACACCTGCAGTAGCCTAAGTTTCAAGCATAAGTTAGCAACAGTTACTTTGATCTTTAGCTAATCAATGTACAAGTTCCGAAACATTCCTAAAATTTTGAAAATCTTTCCAATAACCTTCTAGAAGCATTAACAGAAATACTCGAGCATATAACATGCACATAAGGGCTCGACTGGTCCACCAGTTTCAAGTCGTTCAGCGTGTATTGGAGTTTCACTGAAAGATCGCATTAGAAATGATGTGTTTCGACAGAGAACCAAAGTAACCGACATAGCCCGCCGAATTAGCAAGCTGAAGTGGCAGTGGGCCGGTCATGTTTGCCGCAGAACCAACGACCGTATTGGAAACGTCGTGTTCTTGAGTGAAGACCGCGTCTCGGCAAACTTGGTGTACCTGCCCTGAGGTAAGATGGAGCGATGACATGCGCAGATGGGCCGGTGTAGGGTGAATGAGAGAAGCTGAAGATTGGGAGCAGTGGCGTGCATTGGGAGAGGCCTTTGTCTAGCAATGGACTTATACGGGCTGAGAATGATGTTGATGATAATAACATGGCAAGAGTTTTACATTTTCAAATTTTATATTAGAAAATCTATAAGATGTTTCTTATCGGTATGATGGTCCTTGTGGCAAAGCTTAGGGGAGGCCTATATTTAACAGTGCACGTCTTTTGGCTGAGATGATGATCAATGAAAATCATTGATAAAGTACTGTTACTGAGGATCCTTAGCTGAATGCCTACTACGGAAGCCATTAGTAGAACACAATAAACAGAAAAAAAATATAGAGTTTATGATTGATCGTGTTTATATTATCTCGGAAAACGATCTCGATATAGCAATAGCCCGATACATATTTAAATTTGAACCATATTGTTAAGCTGGGTTCACATTTGTATCATTTACCGACGCGTATCAAGATCGCTAGTGTGGACGCAAAAACAGTACGATCATGGCGCGCCGTATCTGATCGCTCGGGATCGATGTTGACACGCGTTAATTATATATATACCTCGCACACTCGCGATCAGAGACCCGTATCAAGATAAGTAAGTATGGACGTGTTTTGATACTGTATCACGATACGAAGTTATGATTTGATACGCGATACGCCGTGATCGCTCTCGAGGCGGTTTATCCCCGATTATCAAAGGGACATGGTAAGGTGTCCCCAAATTGAGCATCCACACTTAATGATACGGCGTTATGATATGCTAAGGTTAATAATGACGCATTTTTTCGCGTGTCGGTGGTAGTGATACGGTATGCCCAAAGTGAGCGTCCATACTTAAGATACGCGAGCTCGATACAATACGCCTGACTGTGGTTGGCGAAATGATACAAATGGGAGCTGTAGAGATCAGATGAACTAATTTGTTCTGTGTTTCTTTTGAAAGTAAAGCCGAAATAGTCGTGATAGAATTAGTAATATTTTTAGCACAATTACTTAGACACTATCAGGTCTACTCGTCTTTAGAAAACAGAAAACTCGGAATTTCAATTAAATAAATTAAATGTTAAGCTAAATCAAGTTAAATCCTGTCGCAAAAATGATGGCAAAAGTCTTGACAACTTTGACGATGATCTTAAAAGGGAGAGCAATATTGTGACTCACGCTCTATCTTTTGAGGGTTCCGTAGTCAAACTACGACCCCTTATAGTTTCGTCTTGTACTATAAGCCCAATGGAACCCTGACCCATATTAGAACGGTGTCACAGTGATATCATAAAACAAATTTTTTGGCACTTTTTACGACTTGAATCGTAACGTCACTGTGACACAGTTCTATGGTGGGTCAGGGCTCCATTGGGCTGATAGTACGTCCGTCCGTCCGTCCGTCCGTTCGCAGCCTATCTCACAGACTCATAATAGTCATAATACTAGAAAACCATCGTAGAAAACTGTAGTTTAGCATGAAAATAAAATCTTGTTATTGTTTTTGTGTGCCTACCTCCCCTACATGTAATGTGGGGATGTTTATTTTTTACGCGTATACCCCATGGTGTGGGGTATCGTTTTCAAAAATATCACGGGTTTGTGTGCATTCGGCTAATACTCAATATAGGACCAACGGAAAGCTGCAGATCACATTTCGTGCAACAGGAAATACTGACCCTAACGTCTATTTAATTTTATATATTAGAAGTTTGTACTTTTGTAAAAAATAATATGGATCTTTTCCCTCAATATTCTCGCTCACAAAATTTCTAAACAAGAAATAGATTAGGTACTTTTCCACTCTACGAATGATCCATTCTGCCCCATTCGCAATGTCAATAAATATTTATAATAATATTCCTAGCTCAATAAAAAATATAGAAAACCCCAACCAGTTTAAATTACAGCTCAAAAAATGTTTATTACTTAAAGCACACTACTCACTTCAAGAGTTCTTTAATTCGGATTTTTATTTTTGTTTTGTTTTATTAATTTGTGCCGTGCATGTAAAATATAAGAATAAAATTATAAAATATACAATGTAAGATAATTATTATACTTATAAGTTACACTATTTTTAAAATTGTTATGCCCTAGCAGGGTTCATGTTGAACATAATATTAACTTAAGACCTTTTGTATAAAACTGATTTGATTTGATCAGTTTTTAAACTAAGGGATCCGTTGATGAAATTCTAAGCTTTTAAGCGCTAAATTTTTAGAGTAAAGTGTATTAACTCTACAGCCAAAACTACAAATACAAAAATCTGAAAAATATTTTCAATGTCAGCGCATATAACGAATTTAAAAGAAAAACTATCACGACTAAGTAGGCTTGATTGGTTCCTGAGATACAGGCGACTTAGTGTTTATACATACTAAAATCATCTAAGACAGTACCAAATAACTTTTAATAGAGAATTAGTTCATTTTTGTTGCTTTTCAGATAGTTTTTGTGTAGTAACGTTTTCGGAACCCTAAATTGAGCATGTCAGACAGGTCTTGCCCGGTTTTTTACTGCTTGGAATTTGGTAGGTGATAAAGAGGCCTCGGTATGTGAATTTAAATTCGCTCAAGCAATACTTTTTTTAATGACCTTGCAGCCGATCCATTCATATTGCGACCAAATAACAACCCAGCGCTACGCTACTATAACACTTCTCCAAATAAACTTCGTTAGCTAAAACCAAATAAATATCAAGGGATGACCTCCCAAACTAAAGCTCCAGACTTGTCACAAAAATATTTGCCCATACCCGCCACGCCTATTGCCTGATGCATTATTATCATTGTATATCATTGGCAGACTGATGAGAACTCCATTCGCATTTATTTTGACGTCGAAGGCGATATAAATAGGCCTGCAAGAATCGAACCCGGGACCGCTAGCTTCGTAGGCAGCATCAACTAGGCTATCTCGTCGACAATTGGTTGTAATATTTAACAATCAGCATGAGTGTCTCTCAAGAAGAAATATAAGGATAGCAAAAATTTAGAGAATAGAGTCATATTATAGAGGTTACTAAACATTAAATTAAAGTTATAAAATCACTACGTATAACACAAATACTCACCAAATTTGAAGTAATCGGTCGCCAAACGTGCTTTGCGCCAAGCAATCCTTTATAGTTGCTCATCATTCAGAACAGTCATCCCACAGAGCTCGCTGAATCGTGACTGTACACGCTCCATGTTTTCGCCCAATGATTTAAAACAACTATATTGATCACTGAGATAATAATGGATGTTTGTTTTTCTGCTCAAATTGTTACATGTTATCATTATACATATTATGTTTCATTGATTACATTAGAGATATCTAACACAATAACACTTAGCGCACCTTCTTAAATCTGTGGTGCTCAGATAATTCATGGTCTTGAAGAGGCTGATCAAGCGTTCGCAAACATTCTTTTTCATGCTTACTTGTCTGGAGCCTATATATTGCCTCGTGGTCAGAATATATCACTTTCTCGTTTTCGTCAAAGGTCATGCCATATGCATGATCCAGTCTAGCTACTTTCTTAATTGCAGGGTAAGGCACATCTTCAACGTATATGCCTCCAGGTGCACAAAAGTATACGTCTCCATAATAATCTTCGACTATTTGTTTAACATTTATCTCATCACTTAAGACTACAGTATGTTTATGGGTATTATCAATTTTATACAAAGCGGTTTTGTTTGAAAAGTACAAATCTTTATTTTTAGCAACATGGAAGTGATCAATTTCTATATAAAAAGCTTCAGCAACTTTGATGAAATTATCTCCTCGATACACGTACAGTTTCTGCGTAGGGTACCGAATGTAGTAGAAGTTCTTTCCGACAAACATGCTCCATATAGAGCGTCCTTCTTCTGCGAAATATTCCGCTGTTGTTGTTAGAAAATTGTACTTGTAAATACCATCATGGCCCCCTAAATAAATGTCATCGTTTCCATGATCGTAGGCAATCGCGTAACCTCCAGGGATACCACTAACTTCACTGCACTTTTTCGTGTCAACATGGCACGTAGCTATACTGAAATCAACATGTGTTCCGTTGTTAACCGTATGACTAAAGAAAAGCATGCCTGAGAACTTATGTAAGAATAAATTATAGGGTTTGTTGATGTTGACGATAATAGGTTCTTTTTCATAATAGACCCCCCGAAAGACGAGGCCGTCGCAGTCGACGTGGTAATTGGCCCCCACGACGACGGTGGTAGCGAGGAGCACTATCATATGCATCCTGAAGTATTCAGCGCGGAACTGAAATGGAAATTGGATTAATAATACAGTAAAAATCATGTAATATTTATATCCTGTACCGAGCACTCCCTGAGATGTTCTTTCGTATTTTTCTTTAGTTGTTAGTTCGAAGTTTTCTTAATTCTGTTGTTTAAAGCAAATTAAATAGAATATTAATTGATAAACTGAAAATACGTAGTTACGAATAAGCATATATTTTATTTTATTTTATTTAGGGTGGAAAAAAGTTATGGGCCCTGGAGGTGGAGGGGAAATATATTATTAAATCCTTCATCGTCATCATCATAATTTTACTTTTAAAAAAAAGACAAAAAATAAACAAAACTGCATTTAAAGACTTTCTAAAACCCGTTATTTTATTCTACTATTAATAAGGATTATTGTTCAGAATTAAATCTCTTAAATTAACATTTGGTCATAACCTAAGCATACCTAAGATTCTATATCCAAACCAGACTATTTGTATATTATCATGTTTTGCTAGCATGATGTTAAGCGTATACATAATATGATGTTTTGCAAATGTGGTAGTGCGTGAAGTAACGCACGATTCACTTTATAACAGTAAGGTTAGTTTACTAGATAGCTTCCCTAGCTCTAGCGTGTTTTTTTTCTCTTTTTAGACAAGATGCATTGAGTTTAAATACGTATGTTTTATTAATTAAGTGTTCCGCATAGTTATTAATTATTATTGTATATGTCTTTCAAGAGACTGATTTAAAACTACATGTTGTCTATTTTTTTGCATTTATTAAAAATATTATATCGTTAGTTACACAATTATAGTTTTCAGAAAACTCAAGGTGCAATAAGGTCCACGTTTTTTTTTTTCTTAACCATGACCTATATTATATATTCAAATAATAACTTGTTGCTACTGATGCAGTGATCTTAAATTTCATTACTAACACGGCACTAAAAATTAATTCGTTAAAACATCTCTAATGTTTAATAATGTTAATTATTTTTGCGGGCGTTAATACCTGCGCATAGTTTAATAAGGCCCAAAATACTACCCTATTAAAAACTCCAGTATTATGAGGATATTTTACAAATAATAAATCTCTAAGTAAGTATAAATAAGAAACAGAAGAGTCTAAATTTGATGCTTTTTTTAACTGTGTTAAATACCGAGTGATTTCAAATTGGTAATATAAAATCAATGTTTTACACATTATCTTCCCTGAACTAAGCCCCTCTCCTCTCTCATGCTGCTAATTTAATTAAATAATATTTTATTTTCTAAGTTTTACTTTATCCTTCTTTTTTACATTAATGCGGTGCTCCTACAATGTTTAGCCTCCTGACAACCAGACGTTAAAAGAGTTTAGCTATAATTTCAACACTGTTCAAATGTAATGACGTTTTATTTTCATGTACTTTGTAAAGTGCACGAGTCGTCACGAGGTTAAATTGATAACATCAAATGGCTGGTATGACAGTAGGTATTAATTGTAGGGTAACCAAACTTTAGGACATTAAATATATTTTTTTTAGAATATCAACGATGATTAAACAGGGCTAAATTAAACCACATAGTTAATATATTAAATATGCTACTCCTCATAAACTGAGCCATAATCTAATGTTTTGTACCTATTACCAATTTGAAGTCATAAATTACTTTTTATATTAAGGTGGGCTTATTATGCCTCCGGTACCTCATAGTTTAACCTAACTTACTTGGTAGAAGGAAACTTAGCGGTTGAGATACCACAAATGTAAGAAATGTATAATTTTATTTTAACTTAACTCTACAAAGGCGGTTTTCGTTCCCCAGAACTTGTTGAAGGATAATTTCTTGGGGCATGTTTAAGCGCTTGGAAAACGTCTATGCACTTAGCAGTAAAGGAGAAAGAATTCGAGACGTTTCAAGGTAGACTTTAGGTATTGCTGGTAAAGTGCTATCTTGGTTGAGCTGGTTATCCTACTAATATTATAAATGCGAAAAATCGTGTATGCGTGTTGGTTTGTCGTTACTCCTTCACGGTGCAACGAAATTGGATAACACATAGGCTACTCTGTTAGTGTGTGTGTGTGTGTGTGGGGGGGGGGGGGGGTTGTGTGTTTATGTGTGGAAGTGTGTTAGTTTATTACTCCTTCACGCTGAAACGAAACTGGATGAAATGGAGATACCTTATATCCTGGATTAACACATAGGCTACTCTGTTATGTGTCTGTTACTTTATGAATTATGAATTATGAATTATGAATTATGTTAGTGTGTGTGGGGGGGGGGGGTTGTGTGTTTGTGTGTGAAAGTGTGTTAGTTTATTACTCCTTCACGCTGAAACGAAACTGGATGAAATGGAGATACCTTATAGCCTGGATTAACACATAGGCTACTCTGTTATGTGTCTGTTACTTTATGAATTATGAATTATGAATTATGTTAGTGTGTGTGTGGGGGGGGGTTGTGTGTTTGTGTGTGAAAGTGTGTTAGTTTATTACTCCTTCACGCTGAAACGAAACTGGATGAAATGGAGATACCTTATAGCCTGGATTAACACATAGGCTACTCTGTTATGTGTCTGTTACTTTATGAATTATAAATTATGTTAGTGTGTGTGTGGGGGGGGGGGGTTGTGTGTCTGTGTGTGAAAGTGTGTTAGTTTATTACTCCTTCACGCTGAAACGAAACTGGATGAAATGGAGACACCTTATAGCCTGGATTAACACATAGGCTACTCTGTTATGTGTCTGTTACTTTATGAATTATGAATTATGAATTATGTTAGTGTGTGGGGGGGGGGGGGGGGGGTTGTGTGTCTGTGTGTGAAAGTGTGTTAGTTTATTACTCCTTCACGCTGAAACGAAACTGGATGAAATGGAGATACCTTATACCCTGGATTAACACATATGCTACTTTTCATCTCGAAAAATTTGAAAGTTCCCGAGGGAATGTCGAGTGTGAAATAAATAGAAATCCGTCTAGCTGTCACGGTTCATGAGATGCAGACTGGTGACAGACAGACGGACAGCAGAGTCTTAGTAATAGGGTCCCGTTTTTACTCTTTAGTTACGGAATCCTAAAAACGAACCAATACACTTTTAGCATTTAACAATGTTTAGAAAGAATGAATTTTCTCACCTAATCTCCCGATTTTAAACTATCCTTCGGATACGTTGTTTATGCACTAGACCTAGCACAAACTAAATTGGAATTTCACTGGCCATAAAAAAATCAATCTTTTTCCACTTAGTTTGATAAAACCAACACTTCTCGGCATCTACTGCTTCTTGGCTACAGTCTCACTGATTTAATATACATTGATCGGTTCATGTTTTGTTTGAAATAAGATTTTGTTTACTATTATGGAAAATCTTGCTCTCGGATGTTTGGACATAGTTTCGATTTGTCTGCGGTTTTTAATGATAAAAACAAACAACTTATGGTGTCATTAACTTGTTTGATTTGATACAACGTTTAAAGTAATAATTACCAAGTAGTTGAGTGTGTGTTGCCAGTGATGTCGTATGGATCCGAGACATGGTCGCTTACAATGGGCCTCATAAGAAGGCTCAAGGAGACTCAAAGGGCGATGGAAAGAACTATGCTGGGTGTCTCCTTGCGAGATCGAATCAGGAATGAGGAGATTCGCAGGAGAACTAAAGTAACCGATATAGCTCACCGGATTGCAAACCTTAAGTGGCAGTGGGCGGGGCACATTGCTCGTAGAACTGATGGCCGTTGGAGCGGAAAGGTTCTAGAGTGGCGACCGCGAACCGGGAGACGAAGTGTTGGCTGACCTTCCACAAGGTGGACTGACGATCTGATAAAGGTCGCGGGAAACCGCTGGATGACAGCAGCAGAGGACCGATCGTTGTGGAAAACCTTGGGGAAGGCCTTTGTCCAGCAGTGGACGTCTTGCGGCTGATAATGATGATGATGATGAGAGGATTATGAAGCTAAACAAAAAATTCCATAACGTATCTCAGCCATTAAAATTTGTGTTTTGATTAGATTCTAATTCAAATCGCAATATTATGATACCTACTGTGCGGTACGGAACCCTAGGTGCGCGATCCCGACTCACACTTGACTGGTTTTGCTAAAACCTACAAAAAACTTAAAACTAAACATAACTAAACTAATTAATACTTCGGTAAGACTCCGGCGCAGCGGCTGATTATTAGAGACCTGCATTACCGGCGAAATATGCAAATATGCACATAACAGGGACAGGTGCAATTGGGTGGAGCGAGGCATGGGCTGTAGCGGGGCGGAAAGAACACGCATCATTACACGTCTTTTAACAAGTCTAGTTTCACCGACACTCATTTCATAGAACGCAACATTTCGCAGAATATTCGTTTCATAGAAAGCCATTTTCGCTGAACCCGTGTCTATTTTAGGTTATCTTGTGATGGTTACAAGTCTAACCTAACCTAACCTACGTGAATCATATTCAAGACAACCTAAAATCAACATGGGTTCAGCAGAAAATTGCTTTCTATGAAACGAAAATTCTGCGAAATGTTTCTATGAAATGAGTGACGGTGAAACAAGGGAACACCGTTTAAGAGCGATGCCACGGAGAGTTGCCAGTGTGTTGCGTCGTCTTGACGCTGTGATTTCAATATAGAGCGACGCAAGTGTTTCAACGCATCGGTGACGGCGACGACGCAAAGCTTTAAAACAGGACTGAGAAGGTTCTCAATACAATGTTTTTTTTTATTGCATAGTGAAGCCAAACGAGCACACAGGCCACCTGATGGTAAGTGGAAACTGTGACCCATAGACATTCGGATTTACAAGACTGCAAGCCTAAGACTGCAAATGCGAACCCTGAGGACTAAGATGGAATGCCTCTATGCTAGTCATTGCACCGGCTGTCTTATCCCCAAACCGGAACGCAACAATGCGAATGCTGCTGTTTGGCGGTAGGTTAATGGATAAGATAGTGGTAGCGATTCGGACGGATCCTGCACAAGGTCCTACCACCCGCCTAAGAGGCGGTAAGCCTCACAATTTAAAACCAGAGTACTTAGTACTCTTGACTGTTGAGTTTCTTGCAGCGTTTCTTCTCAGCAGTGGTCTCTTGCGAAGCGTTGGTAGATTTTTGACATGTAAAAGTGCCCGTGCGTGAATAAACATCTTTTATCTTTTATCTTTATCTTCTCTAGCTTTACATAATGAACTAGTAATAAAATGAAGTCGCTTCCACTGTCTGTTCGCTTAGATCTTTAAATGACACAAAGGAATTTAATGCAGTTTTCAGCAATATATAAAGTAATTAAAAAGGAAGGTTTTTATGTATAATAAATTCTGTATTATTTACGGGTGTCACAGAAAACTTAGACTAACCGAAGCGAAGCGAGGGCGGGTCGCCAGTCTATATTAAAACGCTTGCAGCTTACTACTTGAAGCACTTTGAAAGGTAGTTAGTAGCATTAGCATTTCATACAGAATGTTTAAGTACAGAAAATACGGCGGGGACTAAACGGGTTAAACGCAACTGTAGTCGCTGGCTTCAAATTACGATTAAGCTAACTAAACTATGCCAAACCAAAATCGCTTACGCGTCGAATTATTAACATTTGTGTATGTGCAAATAGATGACAATTGGAACAGTACAATGGTGTGCGGTCAAGACTTGGTTTGGATTACATTAAGTAGCATTGGGTTTGCAGATGACTATTGATAATCGAATTCTACTTACTAATAAAGACTATATTACGAGTATGATAATATACATAACTTTTATTCGAAAACGAAGTAACTATTAACCGACAACCATGTTCTTATTTTAGTAGCTTTCTTGGGGAATATATAAATACTAGAAAAGCGAAAAGATATTTTTCAAATACCCCAGGAAGAAATAGGGGAGTAGCAGGGTGGTAGGACCTTGTGCAGGGTCCGTCCGGATCGCTACCACCATCTCATCCATTAACCTACCGCCAAACAGCAGTGTTCGCATTGTTGTGTTCCGGTTTGGAGATAAGACAGCCGGTGTAATGACTAGCATAGAGGCATTCCATCTTAGTCTTGCAGTCTTGTGAATGCGAATGTCTATGGCTGTACATAAATGTCTTTTCACTCGACTACGGCGAAGCAAAAATGGAGGGTTATTAAATTGAATTAAATTCATTATATTAAAATAATTTGATTAGGTTTTTAAATAAGGTAGGGTTTGGTTTGGTTATATTTCTGGCAATCCATGAATGTTTAGTTACTAATTATGTTTGTTTGTTTATCTGTTCCCTCATGGCTCCTAAAATATCCATCACATATATCAGACTAATCTTAGTGTTCCAAACAGCGATAAACTAACTTACTATAGAGAAATATATACTTAAATATATGGAACACATACAAAACTCAAGAACAAATATTCGTGATTTGAACCCGGGACCCGGGACCGCAAGCTGCGAAGGCAGGGTTGATTTCGTGGTCAGCATTTAGTTTTAACTTGATCTTGTAGATAGACGGTAGAGTTCCTCTAACAAGCAAAGATAACTGTGGTCATAAATATTGTCCATTTGTCTCCCAAATTTGGCATTTTACCAGAGCAGTTATTGTGGTTCGCCAAAATTTTGGCAGAACTTTTGTCAATTTTCTAATCAGTAAAAATGTCACTGTAAAAAAATCCAGCACAATTGAGCATTAAGAAATATTCGTTTACAAATCAAAATAAATAAATAATATAGAATATCAGGGGACGTAGATAAATTGCAATAGTCCTCTACGCTTGTAAAGCTGAAATAAGATGCAAAAGTGGACTCATTTGGTAGTCGAATGAACTATGGGTACTAAAGAGAGAAAAAAAAAGATGTTTTTTCAGTAAGTAGGCCGCACGGGCACTTTTACACGTCAAAAATCTACCAGCGCTTCGCAAGAGACCATTGCTGAGAAGAAACGCCGCCAGAAACTCAACAGTCAGTCGTTTTTTTAAATACTACTTATCTTATGATATTATACAATTATAAAGCTTAACCTAGCATTATATAAAACAATGAATTTAACATAAAACAAAAAATAAAAAAAAATTCAAGCGTAGCTTGAGCAGGAAAATTTGTCAAAACTAAGAATTTTCATAGGGAGTAATAAGAAGACTTAGTAGTAATAATAAAAAAAAAACACAAACAACGATAACCCTACTTAGTACCTTTACAAAGAAAAAAACATCATCATCATCATCATCATCCCATTGCACGTCAACGAGCTGGATTCGTGGGCACTCTCATCCAGCTCTTGCCAGCCACCTTGCGAAGATCTTTGCTCCACCTAGTCTGAGGGCGTCCTACACAACGTTTGCCGATTCGCGGCCTCCACTCAAGAATACGATTACTCCAGCGATTATCGATTCTGCGGCACAAATGACCGGCCCACTGCCACTTCAAGCTGCTAATTTGATAGGCTACGTCGATAACCTTAGTTCTCTGTCGGATCACCTCATTCCGGATCCGATCCTTCAGAGAAACTCCCAACATAGCCCTCTCCATAGTTCGCTGAGCGACTTTAAATTTGTGAACCAACCCTATCGTAAGTGTCCACGTTTCGGCTCCGGATGTCATTAGAGGCAGGACGCACTGATTGAAGACTTTCGTCTTCAAGCTCTATAGAATCAACGTGTATAAAGATATACAAACATTAATAAAAAACTGGACAAGTGATAGTCGGACTTGCCCACCGAGAGTTCCGTAGAAATTAAATAAAAAATTTATTAAGTAATAAAAATAACATTATGATTATTATCATTTTACTATGTAGATTTGTTTTTTAATTTATTTGATAATTTGCCTATATTGTTTTTCATGTGTTCATTTATGACAACCTTAATCTTATAACTTGACTTGTGCATTTTGTCACGTACCTAATTTTATATTGAACAATAAATAACCCTATTTAATTATAATCTAATTAAAAATCAGTTTGAGCTTGTGCCAATGAAGACCTTTCATACGAAAACCCCGCAGCGGTTAACTGAATTCAAAATTTGGATAAAAACCCTGTTTTTATTGTGATTTAAATAAAAATATATTGTTTTCATATTTACAAATTTCATAGTTCTAGGTCAACGCAAAACTCTCTATAAATTTTGATTCCCTTGAGAGCGTCGAAATATGCGTTTATGCAGCACAAACTCGATACCTCCACGCGTTCCTGAGATAAAGGGTCTTGACAGATACACGGATGGACCGACGGACAACAAAGTGATCCTATGTGATCCCTTTTTTTTTTCTTTTGAGAGACGGAGCCCTAAAAACATTCAGAACTTGGAAAACACACTTTTTCATACAATAGTACATTGTGCATAAAGGGTAGTATGAAGGGAATTACTAACGAGAGTGTTAGTAATCCCCTTACTGCCTGTGATACACACAATGGTTTTCATCACATTTGCGAGGAAAAACACTTTAACTCTGCAAAATATAAAGAAATAACTTTTGACGAACGGGAACGTAAATAGAAACGATATTTTTTTTGTGACCTCTACCACAGATAATAACTGCGTTTAGTTTCGACCTGGATTCGAGCCAGATTTAGCCAATTTGATAAAAATGTATAATTACTAAAATTAATGATAAATGTTGATATAAACTTGAAATAGGTATAAAAATAATGAAGTTTAATGAAGCGTATAGGTTTTGTGTAATATAAGTTAGTCTATAGCTCATTTTTAAAGATGAAATTAGAAACCGGTTTAATTTTTGGCTGAAAATTAAACCTCCTTAGTCAGAAATGATGTACGAAAGAGTTGCAAATTTTAAAAAGAAAGTCATTACTCCCTAGGGATGACAAACTCGCCATAATTCCCGTGGGAACAATTTAGGCCATTGTCCTTCTGTATACAGGCATGGAATAACACCATTTACGAGCAAGTGTGATGAAAACATCTTTTTTCTACGTATTTAAGTTAACCTGACTATTACTAGTCATCACAGCAGCCCTTCAATTCTATAGCGAAATATAATATTGTCTTTGGCGTGGGTTGATATTGTTCCATTGCTTTCAAATGAATAAGAGCCATTTTAACAATACTATACAACAATAATAACAGAAATAAACCTCACAAAGGTCATTGTAGTAATAAGCCTGAAAACATAAATAAACGTTTGTAGCGGTCCTGGGTTCAAACTTGTGTGATGAGAGCGGACATTTGTTCCTGAGTCATGGATGTTTTCTATATATGTAAGTATATATCATTGTCCAGTGCCCATAGCGCAAGCCTAGAGCTTAGTTTGGGACTAGGTCAATTGGTGTGACATTAACATTGTAGGTAAACAACAGGCGGTCTTACCGGTTAATAGCGAT
Source organism: Acleris sparsana (assembly GCA_923062465.1). Classification (NCBI taxonomy): domain Eukaryota; kingdom Metazoa; phylum Arthropoda; class Insecta; order Lepidoptera; family Tortricidae; genus Acleris; species Acleris sparsana. Next base: position 2,255,163 of record OV281307.1, read on the forward strand.
AACATCCAACTTTGTAAATATTTTTTTTAGTAACTTATCTTACCGAAGATTTTTTCTCACCAGTACCATATCTGAATCATTTCCGAATCCGTATTTATCTGAATAGTTATATAATTTTCACAGAGTCGACGGACGCTGGTGCGGAGCTCCTATTTCTGGGTGGTTGGGCCCTTCGGGCCCGCTGCAAAACTAACATAACGGCTTACTAATAATGAGGAAATTTGCGACTGGGAAAAATGGAAAATATGCAACCTGATTAAATTAAGAACAATGCGACTGGAAAAATTGTTACACGGAATAATCGAGTGTGGGAAAGATATTGCTTTATACGTAACATACACAACGCAATAACATGACAAAAGCAATAAGGCTTTACCCAATAAACTCTCAATCCAAGGGGCCTATGGCTGAGTTTATCCCGTGACAGAATGTGGATATAATACCGTAATTTATGACACGTACGAGAGTGACGGATGCTTTATCAACATTTTTGAAATTAAATTTGACGAACTTAATTATTAAAAAGTTTCTACAAACTAAACTAATCATATTATAACTCAAACAACGTAATAACGTAGTAATGAGGAAATAAACAGGGTTTTACTGTAATACCCTGGTTTCGTGCTCAGAACGAACAGAAATAATTGCAATGAAGAACAGCATCCACTCTAATGCTGTTTGTACATCCCGGAATATTATTAGGTTGTCGCAATGCATCTTGTGGTACGATGCATGAGCGCTAGCGGGAATGCGGCAGTATAAAAAAAAACTAAGTAGACCCGTGAGCACTTTCACATGTATCAGCACCTATACTTTGTGCAGGGTCCGTCTCATGCATTAAACCCTAGGATGTTGGCGACAACGTCATCATTGCGGTCTCATACTAAATGTATGATAGTCTAAAATCTACGACGTTCCAGGCAAAGAGGGTATTCAATAGTTTAGTTATAGATAATTATCAAAAATGCGAAATTTTGGATGTGTGTTACTTAATCACGCCAGAACGGCTGAACAGAACTGGTTGTTTGGGTCAGAGTTAAGTAACGGTCAAGAATGACCGATTAGTCTACTTTTTATCCCGGAAAATTGGACAGCTCCCGAGGGAATAGAGATAAACTACTTCTACGTGGACAGAGACGCGTGAAAAACTTAGTATGAAATACATATAAAAAATGTCTGTTTCTCCATTTATAAGGGTAATGTGTAATTATTGTATATTTCTTTTATTTCATTATCATTTAATTTTCGATATAAATTAAATTATATTCAAATATCAATGACCCTAATTTAACTATCAAATATTTTTACGCCATACTATAGGAAAATAAGTTTGAAAAACAATGAAACTGACCTTAACACCTGTTTACACCCTTGCTAAAGCAAATAAAATGTATTAATTGATTGATAGGTAATCGAAAATATTTTGCAAATCGCTTCGCTCATCATTCCGCTTACCGCCCCGCTTCTCTCTTCTCCCTTAACTCACAAACACAGCTAAACTTATACATTAAATTATAAAATTCTAATTAGCCACATGTTCTCTCTCTTTACTGCAATTGAAAACGTAGCATAGTTTTTAAAATATCATGTTGTTCGTTAAAAATACTTGTTATAATTTTGCTTTTTTAAAATACGGTACAAGTATTAATTAAATTTATTTTGGAAAAATACCTCTTGCTCGGTTCGTCGGTTTTGTCATGTTGTTTTATGCTTCTAAATCTACTTTGGTAGGTAATTTCACTTAGTTTGGAGAAAGGTTTTCCTAGTTTACTGAGTTTAAAGGCCCAGCCACACCGGATGCGTGCGCGTAGACGTGACGTGCGCGTGCGCTTTTCATTGCGTTGTATAGTATGAATTCTCATGTGATATTTCACTACACTACGCAGTGGAAAGCGCACGCGCACGTCACGTGCGTGAGCGAGCAGTGCTGTTCTAATTACTATTATTGTGTTTTCTAATAATAGTTTTTAGGGTTCCGTGTCCGAAGCTAAAAAAAGGAACCCTATTAATATGTCTCCTATGTCCGTCCGTTCTAACTTTAAACAGCTGTATCTAGTTAGTTATCCTAGTCAAAACATGGTTTTAAAAAATAAAACACCGGGTGCGTACGAATTTTTTTTTTAAACTTTGCCTGGTCTTATTCGGAACTTCGCGGTCTGATTTTACAACAGTAAGGTTAACATTTCCGAGAATGTGGTAGAAAAATAAGTTACAAAATGTGTAGTACAGTCAAGAGATATACAGAGCGAAAGTGAGTGGAAGGGTCGGAAGAGGCTGCCCTAGGCGTACTTTTTCGAATCAAATCGGAGAAATACTGGAAAAGGGCCGAATCTTAAGTACCCGAAACCGACGTGCGTGCATGACTCGATGTATGAATGTGGAAGAAGCGAAAGAGATTTGTCAGGATCGTAGCAGGTGGAAAGAAGTCGTCTCTGCCTACCCCTCTGGGAAACAGGCGTGATTTTATGTATGTATGTATGTAGTACAGTCAATAGCATAAATAAGTGAACATTTATGTACCTTGTCGCTTTTAATCGTTTTACAATTTTGTATGACATTTCAAACACGACGTTAAAGTGACAAGGTTCATAAATGATCACTTATTTCTGATGTTGGCTGTACAGTGGTATAGATGACAAAGTATAAAAAAAGGTGGCTGCTATTTTCGGTTTCATTACGTTATGTCATATACCCTATTAATTATGTATTCATTTGAATAACATATAATATCTTTATATTTTATGATAATGATTTATTTTATAATAAATCAGAACAGTAATGATGGCGCCACTGGACGCATAGTGTATTCGTAATGCGTTCACGAAATTATTTGCTGAGTGCAAAACTTTGTCAACGCTTTCTTTCTCAGCGGGTGGGTCACACAAAACAATCGCAACATGCATCGCGTCATAAGCCTTACTCAAAAATTCCACTGTAAACGACATATTATATAATTAATTGGACTATATCTACTTTCAATGTTTTGACAACATTGCTACGGAGGTGGAACACCGATGGATGCGTTATGGCAAACCTTGGGGAAAGCCTATGTCGAGCAGTTACTGCTTGCCTGGCATTGTTCACGCGTACAACCATGGTAATAACAATGCTATAATAGTTATAAAATAACTGTTGTTGCCATGGCAACGATCATTATAGAACTGTTTTCACGCTTCGGTTACGCTTGGTTAACGTTATCAATATTAGCGGTTTATGCGATTGGAAAATAATAATAATACATATAATTTAATGGCGAACCATAGGTTTGCATGTAACATCTCTTTAACCCAATTTCATAAGACATAGCTAAAAACCATCCCGATAAAACTGTCCCCTTAAAAATATATTTGGGAGCTACAGTTTTACAGACAGACATACCTACGTTAGACTCATAGAATGCGATATAGAAGTACTTTGTAATAAACCATATTTGTATCATATCTGCAAATAAGATATAAAATATCTAAATAGCAAAAAAGTTAAAGATTGCCTGTAAGGGAGAATATGAAAAAATATTTCGTTTGTGTCAAATTCTGCCAGTAGACAAAAAAGTAAATTATTTAATAGGCTTAGCACACCATTACAGAGACGATTGCAAATTAACCAACAATAGCAAAATTAGAACTAGAAGTTACCCAGAGAACATACAGCCGGGAGCACAAAACTACTATGATGAAAGGACATCAAAATATTTGTGTAATAATATACTATGACCCATAGACATTCGCATTCACAAGACTGCAATTAATGCCTCTATGCTAGTCATTACACCGGCTGTCTTATCCCCGAACCGGAACACAACAATGCGACCACTGCTAGCGATCCGGACGGACCCCGTACAAGGTCCTACCACCCGCAAACAAGACAAGAGATAATATACTACACTACGTATACTTAGACAAGAGACTAAACTAAGCAAAACATTGTTAAAATCTAAACTAAAGGATTTGCTTCTCTATAACCAGCGTCAATAGAATAAAAAGGGACATGTAGGTATTACAAAAACAGCTGACGCTTGCGGTCTGGAGGCTAACACCTATACCCCCCCCCTCACCTATGAATGCCGCTGTGTTTATCTATGTATACCTAAACATAATAATATCAGTACTCTATTAGATATTAGGATAAGTTAAGTATTGTAAAACTGAGCGTCTCGCCGATACACGTAACAGTTTGGCGAGTAATATTAGAATATGCTACTGTAGTCTATAAAAAAAAAAAAAAATTGTAACACCAGTGCGTTAGGCAACAGCCCCTCGGCTGGGTTTGGTCGATTGTTACAAATATTTCATTGTTTTCATACCTTTTGTTGTGGTAATGTCAATAACCTCCCTGACTGCCCGGTTTTGACGCTAGTTGGCGCCACTCGCGCACAGCCAGTGGTTGTGGAAATATTATTTGCACTGAACCGTCTTATCACTTTATCTGAGAACAATAGAACAAAAGAGCGCCTTCTCAGTCTAGCACGTGCTGTTTATTCCACTGCTAACTAGTTTTGATACTTGTAAGATAGATTATGGATTAGGGAGCACTTAAAAATGACAGATAATGCTAGGGTTTTAGTAATAAGTTTTATGTGTATATGTTAACGCCTTATTCATAAATACACTATAAACCTATTTTAGCTAACTTTCTCTGTCTGTCTGTTTGTCACGGCTGAACCGCTTTAACCGCTTTTTTGACCGAGTTCAATGAAATTAGGCATGACAATTGAATAAGTTGAATAGGTTACGCAACGAAGTCACGGGAAACAACTAGTTTTTAACGAAATGCGTTGGTTTGGTTGTTATTATGTGTATTTTTGTAGTCTTATGAATCAATGATGCTAAAGGAATTGTCACTTTCCAGATAATGGTGAAGGTTGTGTTAGTGGAATGCATCATCAGATCTTATCCTCTAACCTACCGGCAAACAGCAGTTTTCGCATTGTTGTGTTCTAGTGTGGGGCGAAGCCAACCGCTGCAATTACTAGCAGTCCTCAGGGCTGGCAATGCATTTGAAATCTTATGATTGTCAGTAGTATGTATTCGCCGGTACTGGCCCCACCGCCGCTCCCCCCGAAAAAAGGTGCTCTGACGGCCGAGGGGCGGGCCTTCGCGCCAAAAAAAAAAAAAAAAAAATTTACACTTTTTTTCGGTGTTTTGGGGGCCATTTAGAGCGTTTGCGGAGGGTCCCGAGGCTCTCAGACCGCTCCTTTCCATACTTAGCAATAGCACCTGTATTAAATAGAAAAAGGTTATCAACTACCTGACCCTTTTTTTATTACCGGGCAAGCTCTCTATTGTGTGTGCGCGGGCGTTCTCGGGGCTTTTGTCTTGCACCCATCGACGCGTTTCCACCTTTTTTATTGTCTGATTATGCACTATTAACTGCTGTTATGTGATTTTTAATTTACCTATGTGTTTTTCATATCATTTAATTAAGTAGCAATAGTTACTTTCTTAACATATTGTTCATAGGGTCATAGTTCTAACCTAACCTAACCTACGTTGTTGAAGTAAACCTAACATCGTGAAACCTATCCTAACTTAACATAATTATCTAATGTTTTTAAGGCTCATACTTCTAACCTAACCTAACCTAACTTGTTGAAGTAAACCTAACATCGTGAAACCTATCCTAACTTAACATAATTATCTAATGTTTTTAAGGATCATACTTCTAACCTAACCTAACCTAACTTGCTGAAGTAAACGTAACATCGTGAAACCTAATATAACTTAAAATACCTACCGTTTTTAATACTTTCGGAAAATAAAGATGATTCAATCAAAGAAGTAGCTACACTTGGTTTTATATTTGAACAATCATACTCAACTGTTATTAAGCATCGCCTAACTTAACCTAAGCTAAGACCTAATTTAATCATAGCTTAAGTCCTAAGCAAAACTTAATTCAATTTACCCATGATAATCTTAGTAAACCAAGCTAAAATTAAGGAAGGGATTTTCACCTCTGCCCCTTTTTCTTAAGCAAACAAAAGCAAGGACTTTTGTCTTTGGCCCCTCAGGCGATTACCAAAAAAAAAAAAAAAAGCTAAAATTAACATTTATTATCTTGCATATATTTCTAAATAAATTACCTACACTTAGGCTGATAAAAATATGGTGATTAAATGTAATTTAATCCGCGTACGGGTATGTATCTACCTCTAACATTAACTAACATTATCTATTCGTAGTAGATATTATATTATATGGGGTTCAGCTTCACATACCTACATGTTTAATTTTACTGTTACACAGTAGTATGTAAAACTAAACCGAAGCACGTAAACTGGTTCCGTCTTGCTTGATTCAAAATACCTACTATGGAGTATATCAATCTAAAAAGCCTGTACCGACAAGTTTTGTGTGCCCTAGTGAATGGTTTTAACGGCTTACTTGTTTTATTGGTAGCAGCCTATTATGTTTTATGATCACAAAGGATTCGTTTTATTATTTTGGGTTTTGATGAATAATACGGCGTCTGTTTTACCTATGAGTTCAAACTAAACCGAAGCACGTAAACTGGTTCCGTCTTGCTTGATTCAAAATACCTACTATGGAGTATATCAATCTAAAAAGCCTGTACCGACAAGTTTTGTGTGCCCTAGTGAATGGTTTTAACGGCTTACTTGTTTTATTGGTAGCAGCCTATTATGTTTTATGATCACAAAGGATTCGTTTTATTATTTTGGGTTTTGATGTAATACGGCGTCTGTTTTACCTACGAGTTCAAACTTGTTTCTAGAAGGTTTCTTAACTTACGAATGGTATAAAAGCGGTGGGCTATTGTATATCGGCAAGTATTGGCTACTCAACTGTGCTCGTTACCGGATCTCCCTGTACATATAGCAGTATATAGACTTAACAGTGTTGTTTCGTGCAGTGAAGTGTTTATACAAAGGGCTAATAATGGATGTGAGTATGTACAAGTATTATAACTTAACTGTGTGTCTTTTAGCATTTGTTCACCGTGTTTTTATTAAGAGTAGGTATTGTAAACAGTTGTTTAATTTATTGTTTGATATTGTTGCAGTTCTCTGAAAATACTTTCAAAAACTATTACTACCCGGAAAATAAAGATGAATCAACCGACGAAGAAGGCACGCCTGGTTTTAAAGTTAAGCAAGCCATGGCAAAAAAGCGTTCAGCAAATAACATCGACAGCTTCTTTGAACTTCCCAAGAAGAAAACTAAAGCGTTGAAACGATCTTCGAATGTCAGTCAAAGTTCTCCTGACGGAGTGGGTTATATATCAACCGGACAAGATGACGGAGCATACGCTTCTCACTTGATTAAAATCGAGATATATGATATGCAAAAAATTAAAAACATTCCACCCACTGAGCACTGGAAACACGCTGATGTGAGATTGAAATTCTACGCGTCTTCTGAAGATGAAAGTCAATTGCAATCGACACGTGATGTAATATATAACATAACAAAGCAAGTAGCTTCTAAAGACAGTTGTGTGAAATATTTTATTGACAATAAGAAACATTGATAAAAAGTGTTTGTGTAAGTTAAACAAAAGCTTGTTATTGTATTATATGTAAAAACCTTAGCTTTTAAGAATTCAAGATCCAGTCTAAACAATTATCTTTTTTTGTAAAATTAAATTGTGTGAAATACTTAATTGACTATAAGATGCAGTGATAAAAAGTGTTTGTGTAAATTAAACAAAAGGTTAATATTGTATTACATGTAAAAATAAAAATCATATTTTCGTTCACATATTCTTTTATTTCACAAAAAATGTCTTAAACATATTTCTTAATATAAGATCATTACATAAGGAATTTTCAGAAAACAAACTTAGCAAATCTTTCATAGTTTTTCCATGAAATTTAAAATACAAATATACTAAACAATATTCACCACAAACTGAGGTAAAATGGTTTTGAAGTGGTTTATAGTTATAAAACCAACGCTTTGTATTCCTTTTTAAAAATAACTTATGATAACCTGAAGGTTTCCGGGCAAAGGAGTCAAAGTATTCCCCTATACCATTAATGTCAATATGTATAGCAACCCAGTGGGAGCCTGGTTTCGAGTCTGGGTCCAAATTACTTACAATAAAGACAGGAAGATTAACCCAAATAGGAATTTTGTTAGCAGCAAAAACGTTGAATTCAAACGAAGGGTTGATTTTTTTCATACAAAATTGAATTTCATTGGTATCCATATTTAATAAAATAAAATAAATGAATAAGTTGTTGATGCTGTCAACAATGGTTACAATGAAATAAAGTAAATTGGTAAAAACATTGTATTTATGTATTTACTAACTGTTGTAATCTACAGTTACATCACGATTTTTGTTTATTTCAATAATGTTATCAAATTCTGCATACACAATACAATTAATGGTGGAGGGTAGAGCAACATCAAAGCGAATTTCTAAGCGAACACTTCCATGTCTCACAAGATTCCAGTGTGAAGTTGAACTAGCAGATAAATCGGGAGTTAAATCAAAACATAACAAACAATAACCTGCTCCATATTCAGTTCTGCTTATAGCATTACCTTCATTGTGAAAATGTATACCAGTTCCAGAAAATAAAGTGTGATATGATGATGCTATTAACCCAGAACCAGAACTAAATGATGGTTGTAATGTTTTAGAAGGAATTTCATGACCATCAACATATAAACTAAATGAATTCATATTATAGTGTTGAAAATTAAATGGATTCATAGCTAAATTGCCATTAAACCCCGAATTTGATACAAAACCAATAATACATATTTTAGGAATTTGCCCGAGAAATATATTATCCAATGTTTTACCCTGTATCCCCGACGGTAATGTAAGCACCTTAACTTCTGCTCTTGTGATAGGATATTTTGCAGTCGTTGTTGCCAATACTTTTTGGTGTGCTAACAAAACGCTAGGATTAATTCGTGTCCTTCTTATAATGAGACTAGCATCCATTATTTGTACCTTGAATTTTTTATCTTGATGACAAATGAGATTAAATGATTCCTTGGAACGTACTAACTTAATACGTATTTCGACACCATTTATTAAGAATTTCTCTTGGTTAAATATGTCAGCGTGTAAATGACCAATCATTTCCACTTCCTTACTCTCTTTGACAAATTCTAGTCTTTTGTGAAACCCTTTGTTATTTGCATCAACGGTATCCATATGAGTTGCAGTATCCTCATACCACAATCCACAAGTAAGATGAGTTTCTTTGGCTGCCGGACCATAGTTTAGAAGATTTTCCATATAAGCACGGTAAGCATATGTATTGTTTGGGGGTGATATTAGTTTTTGATTTAAATATACATCTAGTTGACTGAAAAGGGAATGTAACCAGTTATTGACGGGTGCAACCACGGTATCTGGTTTTAATTTTGTACCATCCTGATTCAATATTTTAGCATTAATATGTAACATTGTGTGTGATAGATCAACATAGTCATCTCCTGATCCAGGAACTTGAAATTCGATGGGAGCATCATCACTTAAAGATGAAATTGGTTTGTAATGAACCCACTGTCCACTTTCAATACTTGTTTGAGTCGATGGAAGAGCAAATATATCTAATTCAGATTTTGCACATTCACAGGAATGACTATGTAGGAATGACATTATTTAGCTTGTAAATATATCCTCAATATTTTTGTTTTTATTTTTTTTACTTCCTCTTCGTCTCGATGCTTTCAATGTAATGAGCGGTTCCCTTCTTTTAGATGACATTTTATACCCAGATCCCGACATGAGGGAATCAATTTTTTCATCGGCTTTTCTTTTTAAATTAGCACTTGCCTCCTTGAATCGTGATCTAATCGAACTATCCATAGGGCGTGAATTTACCATATCTGATAACAAACCAGCGCCCGCACCTAAGGTTTCTTTTCCAATGGTTTTCAAACCACTAGATAATAAAGGGAGCACTGATCTAAATAGCCCTCCCAAAAAACTTCCTATACCATGCCCTCGTTGAAATGGGACTCCTTTATAGACAATTCCTACACCAGAGCCGGCCTGATGCGAATAATAATGCTGGTAAGGACAAGAGACTGAAGATCTGTTATAATTCATTTTACTCGTTGAAAGTGTAGTTTCACGCAGGAGCTACCAAATTGGAATGGTACATTAACACCGGTAGTTGTTCTTATATCTATTTCAATAGTATCGAACTCCCTACGTAAAACCGGTACATAGTGAGCGGGTGAGAAAATGTGAGTTTTATATGCGCCATAAATGAACTTAGTTGGATCTAGTGGTATTATTCTAAGCAATGCTGTTATAACATCCCCAACTACTTGCGGATGAATTATATCAGTGTAAACAAATATTTGTGGTGGTAATCCTAAATATAAATTGGCAGGGTTTTTTCCATATGTAATTTGTTTCAAATTTGATCTCGGTTTGAAACCCAGCTGGAGACTTAGTATCGGGGTTGTTATGATAGAGGTTATTTCATTATTTGTTGTTGTTACTCCAACCATTTTTGTCAATGTATCATATCTAAATTTGACATTATTTTTTAGTTGTGGGTTCTCATTAAATGCTTGAAGGAAATGATCAATATTATCATATGTAGTGGCTGGTATATGGGTTTTTATATCAACAATTTTCGTTGATTTGTTGTTGGGTGATACCACTTTTTTCTTTATGTAAATTATATTTTCATGATCTTGAACATTATACATGGAACACGGGTATTGAAATTCCACTAATCCAACTACCCACTCCCCTTCTAATTTTATGTTCTTAGGTAATTTAGTCAGAAAATGTGCAGTTGTGTTGTCAGTATAGTAATCCGTTGAACTGTTGCTCAACAAAGTTAAATAAAAACTGTTTTCATTCATATTTTTTTCAAGCTTGATGCAAGTATCCAAGAGTTAAATTTATTTGGATAACCTTGCCACTTCACTAGTATTTCCTTTATGCCTCTAATATGACGCGAACGTATTATTTTATCAATTTTATACTCGGTGGAGGGGAGGTAAGTCACCTTTTGTAACTCTTTAGAATAAAATGTACCAATGATGGGTTCACCTTGCAAATCCTTTAACATATAAACAACTCGTGGTGATCTGTAAATAACTGAATTAATTATAAATATTTCATCACTCCAATTACTTTCATAACCCTTTTGAAATACATGTTTATATTTAGTTATTCTAACATGATCGCCTACATTCAATTTTGAGGTTTCCAATGAAATTTGCCTATCTTTTTTTCGATAATATAAATTATTCCAAACGGTCATAATATTATTAGAGTTAACATCAATTGGCCGCATTTTAATGCTAGTATGATAGGTATGATTGTAAGAATGAAGAAGGTCTTGTAAAATATCGGTGTAATTATATGTATTATTATGAGTGAAGTAACGCCACATTTTCATTTTAAGAGTTCTTTGGAACCTTTCTACTATACTTGCTTTAATGTCGGGATTATTAGTAGTATAATAATTAATGTTTTTGCTTTTAAAGTAATCTCTTACCACCTTTGAATCAAATTCTGTACCTTTATCAGATTGTATATGACGAGGAACAAAGTTGGCTTCAGTAAATATGCTTTCAAAACATTCTTTAACTGTTGATGAATCTTTCTTTTTCATAGCCCTCGCAAAAGCATATTTACTGAACACATCAATAACACAAAGAATATATTTGTATCCATGGTTATATTCAGTATATGTACTCATGTCACTTAGATCAGCTTGCCAGAGTTCATTAAAGTTAGATAGGATATATCTATTTCTGGTGAATCGCTTATGAATAGGTTTATGTAGCGTATACGTATCTTGAGATTGTAGCCATTTTTTTACTTCCTCTTTGTTCATTTGTTCTTTCATCTCCTTCGCTATATTATTTAAACTACTGTAACCAGCTGGATTGGAGACATCATAGTAGATTCTATTAATATCTAATAAGGGGTCCATTTTTCCCAATCTATTTTCTTATGTTGACGCTTAAGTACTCCTGTGGTAAGTGGTGTAGCTCTAAGTTTTTCTTTATCTGTTGATGATCTCGTACTTGTAGATGCAGATAATTGTTCAAACGATTGAGCTGTTTTAATGAATTCCAAGTTTGCGGGATTACCTATGCAGCTTAAAGGAACTCTTATATCTCTTAACAGTAACGCAAACTCTTCCCATCCTGTTGGTTTAGGTCGTTTAAGAGATCTAATCGTGTCGCTTACCAGATCAGTAATATTACTATTTGAAATAGTGCGGTTGTTTATTACAACTTCACCAGTTGGCTTCCACCAAATTTTTGGTCTACTCAAAACAATGTAATCCAACAAAATTCGAGTTTTTTTCTCATATGATTTGGGTAATATATCTATAATTTTAGATGGACTAATTGGCATCGGTTCTGGATTTGTTTTATCAATCGGTGTAACTGGTGTAGTAACATCTCCTTCTCGCAAAGGTGGAGTTGCAACTGAGTCATTATATTCATTAAGCTCCTTTTTGTTTACTTCTGACTTTAGATCATTACTTTCGTTGTTGACTTGAAGCTCCCCCTCCGTTATGATAGGTATTTTAAACGGTTTTCGATCTATTTCAATAAAATGTAAAAATCGTTGCAATGCTTGAGAATATAATGTCCACTTTTCACGATCATTCATTTTACTTTTAAGGATTTTTTGCATCTCAGCATCTAGGCGGGATGATGAATTTTCAGGTAGACTCTCATTGCGTTTCAGTCTTTCAATAAAATCTGATTCAACTAATAGCATTTTTTTTGTATTTTCCATTATGATTATGATAATGAGTTTACTAAGGCACTTAAAACTGCTCCTAATATAATAGGTAGAAATGCACCTCCCTTTTGAATTATAACGGTTTTTCTTATTTTATGTTTCCCTTTTGAAATTAATTTTCGCAAGATATCTTTATGTTTTTTTAATTTAGATTTTTCTTTTTTTTCTAATGGAATTTTTCCATTTAGAACGTTATAAATGCACTCGCAAATAATGTTGATCTCATCGTCATCACAAGATTTAAGTAACGCCGTGCGATATTTTGGTTTTAGCAACTGCAATGCTTCAAGTAAATGTTTATATGTGTTTACTCTCGCATGCATCATGTAGAACTGACTAAAATTTGCTGATTTTTATCGTATTTAAACCCCTTTTTAGGGACATACACAGTGCAATGCCCATCAAACGGAAATATTTTTGTTTTAAAACGACATATGTCATTTGTATTTTGTTTCAGATCAATCATGAGGTAACCATGTGGTTCTTGAGTAGCATCTTTGTAGGCTTCATCTACAAATTTTGGGTTTTCTGGGTAAACTTGTCGTGACAAGTAGCGTATTTGTGTTTTGTCCCTGGGATTCTTAAAATATACAATGTAGCTTGTATTCAGTGAAATATCACGTTGGCCTTTCCCCTGATGAAATATGTTTTGTGTAATATAAAAAACACTTAAATTTCTATGATGACTACCTTTTGTAAAAATGTCTACGATTCGTCCATCCGATTCTCTCATCAGATCATCTATTATAAGAAGCTTAGGTTTCTTCCCATCAAACATTGAAAAATCTGGTATTCCTTGACTATAATTTACATTTTCCAGATTGTAAAGAGGCTGCATTTCATCATAACACCAAATAATTTCATCAAATACAACATTACATACTTCTTTGGAATTATTTAAAAAGTTTGTTACAAATTGAGTTTTACCACACCCACTCGGACCAGCTACAATGGTTGTGAAAGGATGATAAAAATGTATCATAATTAAAACTAGTAATACGTGTTGATATGTAAACAGATAAAAGTGAAATGATGTAATATTATGAGCTCAATTACTTTTTAAATAAATCAACTAAAACAACGGTAAACACCTTAAAAAAAAAAACAAAGATATCATTGTAAAATATGTTTTATTTCGAAATTGTCCGTTCTTTTTTAATCTACCAGCGCTCCGGAAATGAACATCATTGTTGAGAAGGAACGCCGCAAAAAACTCAACAAAGTTTTTTTTTATACCAACAATAAAAAAAAATTATAGTTGAACTAAAAACTAATTTACATTATCTACAATTAGTACCCCCACCACATGCTTTTTTGATTCAGCTTCACCAACCTATATTTACAAAACTTAAAATTAATTTACATTTCTACAATATAAGTACTTAATCTTAATTTACATTTCTACAATTAGTAGCCCCACCACTTGTGTTTTGATTCAGCTTCACCAACCAATATTTACAAAAACTAAAATTAATTTACATTTCTACAATTAGGTATACAAAAAATAATGATGACATTTTTGAATGTTCTGTGATTATAAATTACATGACAAATTAATTTTGTGATGATTGATGTGGTATTTTATAATGTCCCCACGCAAGAGTGTCCGAAGAGTTTTCTAACAAGAATCGTTTTGTATCATTATGAGATAATGATACTTTATTTATGTTTTGGGTAAATATTACATGTTTTATTGATTTAAATCTTAGCATTTGGCCATGTTGTACATTTTTTTCAAATAAACACTTTTTATAATCGTTGAGAGTCAGTTTTTTAGTAACACATTTATTTACTCCTTTGGCTTTTGATATAAGCCCATGATTTTCAACGTCTAAAGCATACATTTTAGATCGTAGACCAACAAACTCTTTAAAAATTTTACCATTGTTTTCATCTTTGAAAAACCCTAACCGCTTTTTATTTAATAATGGTAAACCATATTCATTGTTCGATGGGTAATCTGATGTATCAAAATATAAATCAAGGTCTGATTTTATGTCCTCATAATAGTTTTCCGTGAATATTTGATATACTAAACTATCTGTATCTGTATAAAGAAGCCTTAGATTTTCTTGATATTTTGTTTTCATGTAGTCATAATGAAATTTGTACATGAAAGTTTTCGATATATCTAAAATGCAAAATCCTAAGTAAATTGGTTTATTATAAAATATTTTAGTTTTATTCAATTGGACAGCAGCTAAGTTCTCCGAAAATATTGATAAACTGTGGAACTCAGGTTTGGCTATCATAGTTGCAACTCCCAGTGATTTCCCCTGCTTTTCCCAATGATTTAGCAATTTTACGTTCACATATTTCAAAACGTTTTCCATGGTCTTACCAAACATTGAATTATTCATACTTTTATAGTGGTCTTTATCAGAATCACAAGTTGCTTGCGATCGCATGTGAGTGTTTAAATCTATGTAACTTTTTAACCACTTTGATTGTTCAAATCTCAAAATGCGGTGGATTTTAGTCAATTTCAAACCATTATTCAAACATTGTTTTAGATTTCTATAATGTAGAACATAATTCGTTTTCCCATTTAAATTAGGAATTAATTTTTTTTCTTTGGAATTCCCTAAACAAACATTTTCTGGACAGAATGGCAAATCCGAATGAGTGTCATGCAATTCGTTGGGGTATTCTAGATCGACTTCTAAAATGAAACCATGTTCGGCATCATCAGAAACATTGAAATCAGTATCTACATTCACCCATTCAAATTTACCAGTAGGGAGACATTGAGACATAGCCCACCCATAAAGATTATTTGCATCCAAGTACATAAGATATGAAGAAGGAATATTTTGATCATAATCTGCCATAAATTTATTATTAGCTTTTGCGTGTCTTTTACTACATTGCGAGATGCCACCTCGAATATTTTTGGTTATGAAAGCTATTTTATCAATGTCGGTTAAGAGTTCTAGAGTTATTTTTGTGGTTTTTAACATCGCGTCCCAACTTAATCCCGGAGCAGTATAGTAATGGGCTGGATCTAACCCATATGTCCTAAGACATACATTTCTAAAATTTTCAAATACGTCGGTTAGTAACAAAACATCTGTTTTTAAATATAAATCAGAATAATCCCCCATATTTTTACAATTAAAATGAGTCCAAACATCTCTCGCATGTTCATAATCCTCATCCGAAATGTTGCAATCAGCCAGGGAACTGTAGAATTTATCTTGAGAGGGGAGAGAAGTTAACTTTAACGTGTCATATGATGTCATGTACTCATATGGATAGATACCCTTTCGTATATCGTTTAAAATCCTCTTTACACGGAAAACTCAATTTTAATTCACGAAATTGTTCAGGTGTCAGGGTTTTGGCTAATTTTTCAAGACTACAACTCATAAATTTAAATGAATCAACAAATTTTAACTTCATTGTGCGATTATTTATTTGCAAAGATTTGGAAAAGGAAATGTATTTCTCTTTGTTCTCTGGTATCAACTCAATGTCGCCTTCCTCAAATCCAAGCCCATGTACTATAAAATGACTGTCATAGTTGCTCAAATTATGGAAAAATACAGGTACAAAATTAGGTGCCATGTATTTTTCAGAACAAAATTGATGTGCTACTCCTTCATAAAAACCTGTATGATGATTATAAGAAATTGTAGAATCACCATTTAATTCTTTATCACAAATGTAGCACGTGTTGCTCTGTGCAATATCTAAATTATTTGCCTCAGATAAAGGCAAAGGGGTTTTTACAAAGGTATTGCTCCTACAAATGTTCTCTAAATCTTTTTTAATGTATTTCATGAATGTTTGCGCACAATCTTTACCTTTGTATGTTCTATACATAGATAGCTTATCATCATAAGAACACTTTATGTAGTATCCAAAACTATATACCTCATGTTTTTGTACATTTGTTGTAGAAGATGTACTAGGATTGTTGAAACATGAAGGAATTGGATTTAAAAATGCCTCAAAATCGGCATAAACAACAAAAGGTACCTTTAATTTTCGATCATAATTATTGAAGGTAAGTAGGTTAGATGATACATATTCATTGAACCAGTTTTTCCTTTTATCCTGTTCTGAAGGTAACTTTGTACAAACATGGAAACAGTCGTTTCTTTGATGATTTATTAAATTTTCATTTGATGTAAAACTTGTGAGACAACCATCACAAATATGTACAGCATGTTGCATATTGGATAGTTGTTTAGATACTAATCTTGATAAATTTTTGATAAAGCAATAATGTGCTTCACTACCTTTTGGTTATATATAATAAGTTTAAGTGGGTAACTTTTTTACATTTAGTTAAATGTAATGGTCCTATAACTTCGTGTTTTTTACTTTGTGCATTGTACTCAAGCCCGAAAACATTTATGCTTATATTATTGATTTTTTCAAATTTATGAATATCAGTTAATTTAAATGGGAAAGTCAAATTTTCAAAGTTTAATTTATATTTATGCGCTATATATGAATTCAGTTTGTTTGAATGATTGTTTGTGGGTGGATATAAGCCTGACAATATGCTCCATCTAAAACATTCATGATCATTGTTTTTTACATTAATAACTGCCTTTTTATTCATTATATCTCGCGGCAATTCTATATAAGAAGAACCACGTAATGGGTTAAATTTATTAACATTCACATCGAGATGGTTGAATTTTACTAAACTCCAACCACTATCTTTCCTTTCAAAGTTAGATAATCTTGTTAAAATTTCGTTAACTATAGTTGTAAAAATATCATTTTTGTCACTGCTAAGATTCACTATATTGTTACTAAACTGAAAATCAAACGTATTATGTAGCTGTTTGGTTACTTGAGTAAAATCTGCATTGAGAATAAAATTTACTTTTAAAGCACAGTGATCAGTAAGTGATCGATCCAATAATGTAAAGATTTTTTCTTTATTTTTTTGTAAAATTATTTCGGGGGTAAATGAATTGTGAACATTTTCACTAAGCAATATTCTATAGGTAGCCACCCTATTCCTAAATGCGTTTTCAATCAACTGCACGTTAACCCACTGAGTGTCAGATCTTAAAACATTATTTTTGTGTATATTGCTATTTAAATGATTGGAGAAATATCTTTTGGACACAAACTTACTACACACAGAACATTCAATATTATCACTATTTTTTGTACTTACATTTTCATCTAATATCGATACTGCATCACGACTAGTTGAAGCACGAGCTTTCTTTGTGGGCACTTCTTCTGCTTCCGACACCGTAGCTGACCTTTTTACTCCACGTCCGACTTGAGAAGATCTACAAAAAATAAAAAAACGAAATTAAACACACCGTATGTATTAATAGCAAATACAGACTTGGCGTATAATTGGTTGCGATATTATACTAACTTAAATCTTGACTACATTGTTGGCAGTATGCTTGCATTGTTAAAACTCCATCAATCACATCCGACGACGAATTGTTCTGTTTGTCTTTAATGTGTCCATCACATGGTGTAAAATAAGGTCTTATATCAGCATCTTCTAAAAGTGTGGTTGGTAATTGATTTGATATAAACCACAGCCGTATGCTTCTATGGAAATTAGCTATAATAAACTGTTTGCTTAAACATTCAATTTGATCACGAGCTAAATTAATAATGATGAACACCATGATGGAATAAACTAGCACTTAGTAACTCAAACACTGTAACCCAAACAATGAATTATTTTGCAACGGACACCCCATTTATAAAGGGACACCCCTCCTAACTGGTTCAATAACAATAAGATCAAGTCACAACGAGTCAGAAACCCATCCTTTGATAAGTATTGCTCAAGCACTTTTAAACAGGTTAGAACAGGAATATTTAAATAGAAAAATATAACTTACGCCTCACGATGAAGTTGGCTTATAAGTTCCCCGATGGCGTGTAATTCTTGATCTTCTTCAAGCTCCTCACAGATCCTGATGAGTTCAGGATCATAGATATCGCAGTTCAAACTATCCATTTTGTTTAATTTACACAAACACTTTTTATCACTGCATCTTATAGTCAATTAAGTATTTCACACAATTTAATTTTACAAAAAAAGATAATTGTTTAGACTGGATCTTGAATTCTTAAAAGCTAAGGTTTTTACATATAATACAATAACAAGCTTTTGTTTAACTTACACAAACACTTTTTATCAATGTTTCTTATTGTCAATAAAATATTTCACACAACTGTCTTTAGAAGCTACTTGCTTTGTTATGTTATATATTACATCACGTGTCGATTGCAATTGACTTTCATCTTCAGAAGACGCGTAGAATTTCAATCTCACATCAGCGTGTTTCCAGTGCTCAGTGGGTGGAATGTTTTTAATTTTTTGCATATCATATATCTCGATTTTAATCAAGTGAGAAGCGTATGCTCCGTCATCTTGTCCGGTTGATATATAACCCACTCCGTCAGGAGAACTTTGACTGACATTCGAAGATCGTTTCAACGCTTTAGTTTTCTTCTTGGGAAGTTCAAAGAAGCTGTCGATGTTATTTGCTGAACGCTTTTTTGCCATGGCTTGCTTAACTTTAAAACCAGGCGTGCCTTCTTCGTCGGTTGATTCATCTTTATTTTCCGGGTAGTAATAGTTTTTGAAAGTATTTTCAGAGAACTGCAACAATATCAAACAATAAATTAAACAACTGTTTACAATACCTACTCTTAATAAAAACACGGTGAACAAATGCTAAAAGACACACAGTTAAGTTATAATACTTGTACATACTCACATCCATTATTAGCCCTTTTGTATAAACACTTCACTGCACGAAACAACACTGTTAAGTCTATATACTGCTATATGTACAGGGAGATCCGGTAACGAGCACAGTTGAGTAGCCAATACTTGCCGATATACAATAGCCCACCGCTTTTATACCATTCGTAAGTTAAGAAACCTTCTAGAAACAAGTTTGAACTCGTAGGTAAAACAGACGCCGTATTACATCAAAACCCAAAATAATAAAACGAATCCTTTGTGATCATAAAACATAATAGGCTGCTACCAATAAAACAAGTAAGCCGTTAAAACCATTCACTAGGGCACACAAAACTTGTCGGTACAGGCTTTTTAGATTGATATACTCCATAGTAGGTATTTTGAATCAAGCAAGACGGAACCAGTTTACGTGCTTCGGTTTAGTTTGAACTCATAGGTAAAACAGACGCCGTATTATTCATCAAAACCCAAAATAATAAAACGAATCCTTTGTGATCATAAAACATAATAGGCTGCTACCAATAAAACAAGTAAGCCGTTAAAACCATTCACTAGGGCACACAAAACTTGTCGGTACAGGCTTTTTAGATTGATATACTCCATAGTAGGTATTTTGAATCAAGCAAGACGGAACCAGTTTACGTGCTTCGGTTTAGTTTTACATACTACTGTGTAACAGTAAAATTAAACATGTAGGTATGTGAAGCTGAACCCCATATAATATATCTACTACGAATAGATAATGTTAGTTAATGTTAGAGGTAGATACATACCCGTACGCGGATTAAATTACATTTAATCACCATATTTTTATCAGCCTAAGTGTAGGTAATTTATTTAGAAATATATGCAAGATAATAAATGTTAATTTTAGCTTTTTTTTTTTTTTTTGGTAATCGCCTGAGGGGCCAAAGACAAAAGTCCTTGCTTTTGTTTGCTTAAGAAAAAGGGGCAGAGGTGAAAATCCCTTCCTTAATTTTAGCTTGGTTTACTAAGATTATCATGGGTAAATTGAATTAAGTTTTGCTTAGGACTTAAGCTATGATTAAATTAGGTCTTAGCTTAGGTTAAGTTAGGCGATGCTTAATAACAGTTGAGTATGATTGTTCAAATATAAAACCAAGTGTAGCTACTTCTTTGATTGAATCATCTTTATTTTCCGAAAGTATTAAAAACGGTAGGTATTTTAAGTTATATTAGGTTTCACGATGTTACGTTTACTTCAGCAAGTTAGGTTAGGTTAGGTTAGAAGTATGATCCTTAAAAACATTAGATAATTATGTTAAGTTAGGATAGGTTTCACGATGTTAGGTTTACTTCAACAAGTTAGGTTAGGTTAGGTTAGAAGTATGAGCCTTAAAAACATTAGATAATTATGTTAAGTTAGGATAGGTTTCATGATGTTAGGTTTACTTCAACAACGTAGGTTAGGTTAGGTTAGAACTATGACCCTATGAACAATATGTTAAGAAAGTAACTATTGCTACTTAATTAAATGATATGAAAAACACATAGGTAAATTAAAAATCACATAACAGCAGTTAATAGTGCATAATCAGACAATAAAAAAGGTGGAAACGCGTCGATGGGTGCAAGACAAAAGCCCCGAGAACGCCCGCGCACACACAATAGAGAGCTTGCCCGGTAATAGAAAAAGGGTCAGGTAGTTGATAACCTTTTTCTATTTAATACAGGTGCTATTGCTAAGTATGGAAAGGAGCGGTCTGAGAGCCTCGGGACCCTCCGCAAACGCTCTAAATGGCCCCCAAAACACCGAAAAAAAGTGTAAATTTTTTTTTTTTTTTTTGGCGCGAAGGCCCGCCCCTCGGCCGTCAGAGCACCTTTTTTCGGGGGGAGCGGCGGTGGGGCCAGTACCGGCGAATACATACTACTATTGTCGTCTTGACATTCCAAATATCTATGTGTTTCAGATCCTACTTACCATTAGATGGCTTGAGTATTAGTGCGTCATCTCTTTAGAATAAAAAAAATACTAGCTAGCCAGTGGACCAAGATTATTTATTACCACATGAGTTTTACAGTAGGCTTGAATTGGATCATCAATTCTGCATTCTATTTTCTTGTAGCCATCTCGTTTCAATATTTTTTGACTTTATTAATTACTCTTATTCATTTGATAATCTTATCGTACTACTATTACAAATGCGAAAGTTACTCAATGACGCCACAACGGCTGAACGGATCTGGATGAAATTTGGTGCATAGATAATTATATTATAGTCTGAGGGTTCCCCAGGGAATAGCGATAAACAGCTACCTAGCTACCTAGTTATAAATATGAAAGAACGGCTGAACATCTCTGGATGAAATTGACACTGAGATTATAGTCTGGAATAGATAGATATATAGATAGATTCATTTATTCGGCTATTAAATAAAAACAAAAAAAAACACATGCATTTGACAAAACAAAAACAAAAGTAACTTATAACAAATTAAAATTAAAATGAGATAGCCGAAACGGAGTGCCAGCTCAGCATGTGCTATGGCACTGAGCCGCAGTGCTGAATTTCAGCTGGACCCGTAAGAGATGGTAAGATAGCAAACAAACAACAAATATAATATAACAAACACATAAAAAAACATTCTGGACACACAGTTAAAATAATAATACAATCTAGATAAATACTTATAAATCACAACATAACAACAAAGTGAGATCTAGCGCTCTAAACGCATTCTTATTTGCTTACATTCATAACTAAATATTTATCAAACACAACAATAAGATAATAATAATAATAATAAGGCCGCAGGGCAGCTAGTGGCGAGCTGTTGGTAAGTGGCGACACCACGAACCTGAGTGCTCCGGGTAGGTCCTGTTCCTCACCTCACGCTTGCCTTCACCGGCCGGCTGCGGTCTGCAATGACGAGTAACAGACCCGCACCTCTGGCTTGCCTTTATTGGCCGGTCAGAGTGGAGTCGCAAGAGCTATATGCTCGAAGGGCGAATGTGTTGCATAAGTGGTGAGTGGGCACCTTATGGTCGTTTAAAGTCCAGAAGCACTTCTCCACCCTTAGCCCCTCTGGAACTGTTGCCTCCCTGCTGCTATATATATGTGGCTATTTCGGGAGGTCCATTCCATTGAGTTGGCGAGTCACCGCCTGCCATTTAAACCAAAGTAATCAGCATTGGCCAGGCAGGCGCCGTAGTTTCATCAATAGCCTAGTTCACCAATCCATATCAGTTCATTCATAGAACCTATTATTAATTAGTATTCCCATCCTTCTTAAATAGTCTTTACACTAACCGGTGGTTGTCCGTGGGAGCATATTTCTTTAATTTGAACTCGCCGGTTGGTGTCCCATAACTTTACTAAATTAAACTTGTCTAAAGGGCCTCTGCGTGTTGGCTTCGGCTCCATGTACGCCTCCGGGACTCCCTTAGTCCCGTGATTAGTAAAGACATACAAATAATAATAATATAATAATAGTTAAAAATAAACCACAAAGACAACCATATCATAAAAAGTGATCTGTGCAACCGTCTATTTGTAGCGACAAAGCTAGAGCTCTTTTAATTTGTTCTTGAAACTACTTATGTTTGTTATGTTACGAATAGGCGGAGGAAGGTTGTTCCAGATCTTGGTCGCTGCGTACTTGAAACAGCCCCGGAACGCTTTGGTATAGTGGCGTTGAACAAGGAGGCGGCCAAGCCGAGCTCGAGAAGACCAGCTTGATTTTTCAAATAAGTAGGGCGGTTTGCGACTCTTAATGATACCGAACAAGAGAGCAGCAAAATGACAATAGCGCCTAGAGGACATATTTAAAAGATTAGCTAGGTTTCACGTGGGGTTTTTTTTTTTTTTTTTTCAATATTTGCCTGTACCAGGCATCGAACCAAGGCTGCTAGCTTCGTAGGCATACTTACCAGCTAGGTCAAACACGTCGTTTCTATATGTATATAGATAGATACATTTTATCTGTTTTAATAATAAACTTTATCGCCTCAACAATAATTATTTAAAAAAATCAATCATAATAATCTCACATTCATTGTCCTAGGCCCAAATTAAGCTCTAGGATTGCTCTAGGTAACATCCAAGACCCAGAAAAAAAATTGCCTATTCCGGGAATCGAACCTGGAACCGGTAGCTTCGTAGGCAGCGTCACTTAGGTTACATGTGCCGTCTATATATTTAGAAATATATATTTTATCAGTCTTAACCCTTTATTATGATATATATTCCACTTTTTATATCTTTATTCATATTTTATTTTTTTATTGTTATCAAAAAAGGGTTGATACACTATGGCTTCCACAATAATTAAGTCAAATTAACCAATTACGCAAACCCATCCAAAATCTTTGTTCTACACTTCCAATTGAATCCAAAAATGAAAGTTAACCAAGTTGTATAAACAATTTTTATATGCCCACAATTTCTTTAAGTAAATAAGTCGTTTTTGAACAAGGGCAAGAATGGTAAGTTAACAGCCGGCTTTCAATAGGTGTCCCTATTGAAAGCCGGCGGTTAACTTACCATTCTTGCCCTTGTTCCGGGAATCGAACCTGGAACCGGTAGCTTCGTAGGCAGCGTCACTTAGGTTACACGTGCCGTTTATATATTTAGAAATATATATTTTATCAGTATTAACCCTTTATTATGATATATATTCCAATTTTTATATCTTTATTCATATTTTATTTTTTTGATGGATCACAATCCGAAGATGCTAAAATCCACTTCAAAAAAGGGTTGAGACACTATCGCTTCCACAATAATTAAGTCAAATTAACCAATTACGCAAACCCATCCAATTTCTTTGTTCTACAGTTCCAATTGAATCCAAAAATGAAAGTTAACCAAGTTGTATAAACAATTTTTATATGCCCTCAATTTCTTTAAGTAAATAAGTCGTTGTTGAACAAGGGCAAGCATGGTAAGTTAACCGCCGGCTTTCAATAGGGACACAAAAGAAATGTAAGGAAATTTGCGTTTTGTTTTGATAATGCTTCTTGTTGTATTAATAAGGCTGGGCACTAGCGAAGCGATTTTATTTTTTATCTGTTGCTAAGTTACCTTAAATATTAAGGACTGTTTTTTCAAATAGATAAACGAAATATTATAAATAAATATCAGGGGACAATCTCGCATTAATTGACCTAGTCATAAAAGAAGCTCTAGGCTTGTATCATTCATTCATTCATAGAAAACATCCAGGACACAGAAACAAACACAATCAGTGTCATCACACAAATATTTGCCCATACCGGGAATCGAACCAAGGATCGCGCTAGCTTCATAGGCAGTGTCACTACTAAATAATGCGTCATCAAAACCGGTAAGATTGAGTTGTCTGTCACTAAGTACAATCAAGATTTAAACGCTTGCATACAATTAAATACCTCGATCGACCAATCAACTAGTAGCCATAAGAATAACACCTCTGATGGTAAAAATAATCTGTCTTATTGACATTTGCAATCTCAGGACAGCAATCTGAAGACTACAATGTATTGCCAACCCTGATGACTAAGATAGAATTCATTCGTCATTTCAATCGAAAAGAAGCGGCGCAAGAAATTAATTTAAGAGAATTAAACCATGCAAATTTAACTCTGGACGTTAAAAGATAAAAAAAAAAAGAAATTTATTTAGTAAGTAGGCCGCTCGGGCACTTTTACACGTCAAGATACTACCAGCGCTTCCCAAGAGGAGACCACTGCTGAGAAGAAACGCCGCAAGAAACTCAGCAGTCAGTCATTTTTTAAACTTATTTCATATTGCATATTACAATGGTATGTACAACTTAATCTAGCATTATATAAAGCTACAAGTATCAAATTAAATATAATATCAAATAACAGTAGTTCAGCAGGAAAACATGCCAAAAATCTTACGGGAGAGAAAGATAGAAAAGAATAAAATAAAATAACTACAACTACCTACTTATATATGTGTATATGAGATGGTGCAAGATGACCACATAAAAGTTTCGATATGTTTTCCTGCATCAACGGTGTCCCCCAGACAAGAAAAAGCAGGATAAAGCCTTTGCATTTGAACAAATTACTATTGACTAAGTTACCGTTTCTCACCCCTAAATCAAGGCCTATTTCCATGATTTTTCAATGTATAGTATCTACTATGAAATCATAAAAATCTATATAACTAGGTTTTTGAGGTTGTATGGAATTTCGTAGGTTTAAAATCCTCTTAATCAAGTCATAATTCAAGAAGGTATAGTGTCTTCAATCCACGTCAGCCCGTTAGTCAAATTGACCTTCCACAGTTGCATCAATGTATAAAAATGAAGTAGTGGCGCGAGTTGAATTGAAACCACTAATAGTGTCACCATCTGTTCCATTGTTTTCAGATGAAGTTTACAACTTAAGGGATACTGATTACAGTCCAGTTTAGATTTATCGATATTTGTTGTTAGTCCTTCGGAGTTGGAACTTCCTAGTTTCTAAGTAAAAGTTACTACGTAGCTATTTTAACTTGCGAATAACTTGGGAGAAATTGTTAGCTCTGTTAGTAATCCGGTTTGTAGTTTATTTCAATTTGATGGGGAGAAGTAGGTCAAATGTTTTATATAGAGTATTGATTGTGACTGGTACATCATGATGATAATTATGTTTATAAAGGTAATAAATAAGCATACAAGCCACTTCATGGAAAGTGGGATCTGAAACCCAGTGGATTATGCATTCCCGAGACTATAAATGCGCTGCTAACCCAATTAGAATGTCTATGTGCTAGTATTTTTACCTAACCCCCACTTTGTTTCTTCTGCACATCAATGATTTGTTGCAAAATAGCGACGACAGTAGGGAATGCACTTAATACCGGCCGTGCAAACATTTCCCGGGAGTAGGTCAACGAGAGACGAAAAACTCTTGTGTCTGAAATCGAGACTATTGGAGCAGTTCTTGAACTGGGGTCACCTAAACTTGGTACTAATTGTAACCCTCAGAAGACACAAGTTTGCGCCTTTACAGCTAAAAACCACCTATCTTTTTTTTCGAGGGTACTCTCCTTAATGCCTCGTCCAGTATTGTGATTCTTGGTGTTGATATATCGAGCAATGTTCCATTCCGTTGTCATCTGGAAGGTAAGGCTAAGTTAGCCGCGAAGAAACTTGGTGTATGCTCTGGAGAACGGGACGGTATTTCACGCCGGATCCTCGCCTTCATCTTTATACGTCACAAATACGGCCTCACATGGAATACGGCTCCCATATTTGGGCCGGAGGCCCCCAATATCAACTTCTTCCACTTGATAAGATCAGATCAGATCAGAACAGAGCTGCTCGATGTGTGAACAACCGGGGGCTTCTCAAAAATCTGGACCCACTGGCTCTACCAACGCGTCTGTGTCTTCCACCGCATTTATCACGAGGAGTGTTCTGAGGAATTATTTGGATTGATACCAGCCACTGGATTGGATTACATCAACACCATCGTGATAGTTGGAAATCCACTTCCGTACTTTTTTAGAGGGCCTTCTTACCACGTACGTTATCCACGTGGAATCAGCTCTCGACGTCTGTATTTTCGAACCATTTTTTGGCAACTGCGTTTATATTAAGAGGAAATGTCCGAATAATAAACATATTTTAAGACCATTAAGCACCAGTCGTGATATTATAAGATAAAGTCGCAACGTGAATGGCCCGCTTTATCAAGAACAATCGTCTAAATTTATATCTTTACAAGAAAACAATGGACGGCCGAGATGACGGACTCGATCATGCCTTTGAAAGCTAACCGGTGTAAAAGGGAATTGTCAGTTCTAATAAAGAAATACAGATACTTAGGTATAATTTGATTATTTAGCCTGTCTGAGTATACAGCTAGGTAGAGGGCTATTTTTTCCGCCTTTTGCCTTCTTGAGCTTCTATTCAAGACGTTAAAAATAATATCGTTTTCGACCTGTTATTACTTTTTTCTTTGGCCCGCGGCGACTTCAACAGCTACTACCGCCACAGTTGTGTGATTTCGCCAGTGTCAAGTATATATAAGTATAAATCAATATAGCAATAAAACACAATCCAATCTTTTCTAGGAAGATTGGTGGCAACTTTGTACGGCAATATGTAAGACAGAGGCCAAGATAGTTTTAACCTCTGCACCACTGCGAGTCCACTTGAAACGAGAAGTAAGATGCCAGATACACGAAATAAGTCCAAGTTTTCTATCACAGTGCAACACGAAGGCATAAAAAGTACAAAATAAATCACTAACAAAAAAGAACTTTGAACACCTAAATACACAAATATACAAAGCTAAAACAAATAACAGATCCGCCATCTTTTGACGTTGCAAATGGCACCCTTGATAGCTTTCATGGCTCTTATTTACTTGTCAGTAATGGAGGCTGACTTTCAATTTTACCGCCTGGAATCTCTATTGTAGGTGCAGGCACAGGTATAAATACACATAGATAACGCAAATGCATCTACTTCGCGTGTCCGAATCTGGACAATAATTTTAATTGTCAAATAATTTTAATAATTAAGCAATAAATGGAATTTAAATTAATTTTATTAATATGTAATAAGCATAGCGTCCTCTCGCTTTTTGCTGTGCCCTTGCAGGGCGTCACATGTATACCTCTATATTTCGTTCCATCTGTTATTTTGTGTAATGTGACATGCAATAAATATTTGACTTTGACTTTGACTTTGACTAGCTTCGGAGTTGGCCGTCGCTATCGACGTTCGGCGTGATAATAATCTGCAATAGCCCAAAAAAATCGACGACTTTGAATTGATTTCGCGCGTAAAACGAGAAAATTATCTTCTCTTGGTGTGTACTAGTTGGTAGCAAAAGTGACACGGTTGGTTTTTATACAGATTGAAGTGTAAAGATAAAAAAAATACATTTATTCAGTAAGTAGGCCGCACGGACACTTTTACATGTCAAGAATCTACCAGCGCTTCCCTAGTGTGTTTAAGTTATCTATGTATATTTATTTATTTTATCTGTGGCTGCATGTCAAATACTATTTGGATTTAACCGCCTAAAATAAAGTCGCTGGTGGCTTGTATGTTAGGTGTAGGGTTATTCATATATATTCATTAGTTCCTTGCAACCATGGTATTTACAAGATGTTGGACAAAACATGGACCCTACTAGGGTGTAGCAATATAAACATACGTGTATAACTATATGCAATTCAGCACTAATTTAGGTATTTTTACTTATATGTTAAAATTTATACAACAAAAAAAAGGGTTTTTTATGGCATAGAAAAGGCAAACGAGCACACAGGCCGCCTGATGTTAAGTGAAAAACTGTGACTCATAGACATTCGCATTCACAAGACTGCAAGCCTAAGACTGCAAATGCGTTGCCAACCCTGAGGACTAAGATGGAAAGCCTCTATGCTAGTCATTACACCGGCGACAATGTGAACACAGCTGTTTGGCGGTAGGTTAATGGATAACATGGTAGTAGCGATCCGGACGGACCCTGCACAAGGTTCTACCACCCGCATAATAATAACTAATTATAATAACTACATGAAGTTAATTACTTAACGTAATAAAAACACATTTATTATCTTTAATATTGTATGTACTCCTGCAGAGAGTATGGACATTTTTTTATAAGGTACCTACCTTATAAAAAAATGTCCATACTCTCTGTTAACTTACAAAATTGGTGTATTTTTATTCTCGGGATATATGGGCAGGGATTTTATAAAAAATGTTGATACACATTTCGTACCTTTACTTGAATCTTAGCGGTAATGGCAAGAGCCAATCTGTTCCGGTGTCTGTTGTGCGCCTCCGAGCAGACGTTCACAAGTCTAGTGTACAAGTTTTTGTGTTTACAAACCAATTTGCACGCTTCCAAAATATACAATGATGTCATTTTTAATTTTGAAATGTATCGTCTGGAACTCTAATCATTTTTTAAATTAGTAAGTAGTCTAATACACTTTTTCTGTAAAAATAGGTCTTTGGCATTTACACTATTACCCTATAATATCATCATCATCATCAGGGCAGATCGCGGCCTTTAGGTCCGTATTATATTTTGTTTGCCGGAGGGCAGAGGCAAATCTAGATAATTTAACAGATATTTTTTCGACGTGGGCTTTCCAGTTTATGTGCTCATCGATGTCCAGGCCGAGTAACGAGCAAGCGCTTGTAAGATCTAGTTTATTATTTTTGTAGTAATAGTCAATTTCTAAAGCGGATTTCTAAAAAGGTCTAAATTGAATTAAGTTACCAACCTACATCGTACATGCAAATTTTAATATACTTGTCAAAATTCCTGATTTGTGAATAAAATTCCTGACACGGGTCAGGGCTGGGGGAGAATGCCGCGCCCGCCATTTTGGATAAGATTTTTTAAATTATTTACTGAAGTTGCAAGTGTTGTATATTATCTTTTTACAAATACAGTAGTAGGTAACTGTTAAAAATAAATACAGAACTTTTGTTGGTGGTTTGCTTTTTATTAATAGTGCAATTAAACTTAAATTAGAAAAAAATGTTAGTTGAATTTCTAAAGAGCTTGCTGTTGTTACTACCTTTATTGGTTGATATATCTAATATCAAAACTATTTTATTTAATTTTTGTCTACTGAAAGATAACCTCTTGGTTAGGTCTCGTATATTTAAGTGCATTCTGTAAATATAGTATTTGAATTTCTGTGTTATGTAAAATAATAATTACATACAAACAAACATACGTATAACACCCCTCTATTTTTCTCTTGGGTTAATTTCTATTGTATTTATCAAAAGCTCCGTCAACAGTAAAACTAGCCTAAACAATTCCCGCCAGTTCCAATCCCCGTCCTGCTCACTCTTTTGTAATTAGATGAGACTCACTCACCTGCGACTATGTTGTTATTCTCGAACACAGAGGTAAGTTCACTTAATCGAATTGTCTAATTTGACCCCTGCTTGCGTTATAATTGTACCGCGTTCAGGGTTCTATGACGTTGGTTTAATTATATAGGTTTGGGAAAAATTGAGTTTGTTTCCAAACTCGTGCTACTAAAAGATTAGTGGACTGCACATTTTACCAAAAAGGCCAATTTGATATTTTTTCAAATTTGAAACCAAAACAGCAGTGTTAGTCCTAAGTAATTTACAGTAAAAAAAGAACAAAGGGCTCCGCACACAATTTTTTTCCAAGCTAAATTTCATGATTCTAGGTCAATGGTTTTACCTTAGAGCTTTTGATAATGTGAAAATACGTGGCATAAAAGTCCGTATCTTTTGATGGCGTTAATGTTTAAAAGTTTGATTTTTTGACAGCTTCATGAGATTGCAGACTGGTATTTGATATGAATTTCAACTTGAAACTTCCACATGGTCCTGGAAAAAAGAGTAATATTACTGACAGACAGACAACGAAGTGATGAACATACCAAAAATATATGATTTAAAAAAAAAAACGGATACTGTTTTCGTACACCCGACTACAAAGAGACGTATTGTAAACCGACGATGAAACGACTTTTTGGCTTCGTTCGGTTTTTTTAAAATGTACTTATGACGTCTGATTGTAGCGCATTTTCTTTCTCAAATCTCTACGGCTAGCAAATCTTGTATTTTCTCACTTGCCGCTCCTTGCTTCTCAATTGTAATAGATTACATAGAAAGGGATATCCAAGATTTTAAATTGAAGACGCGTTGGCCTATTTGGCAGTGAGTACAGTGACCCTGCCTACGAAGCTAGCGGTCCTGGGTTCAAATCCCAGTATAAGGGTAAATATTTGTGTGATGAGGGCAAATATTTTTTCCTGAGTCATGGATATTATAAAACTGTTTTCACGCTTCGGTTACGTTATAGGTGATATTATGATACCGTTAACGGTATCAATATAAGCGGTTTATAGTACGCGAGTAGAAAAAAGGGCTTTTCAAATTCGTATCAGATAATTCTACTTAGCGAAGACGTTCGTAGCGATATCGACCTCGCCATCGCTTTGAAAGAATAGCACCATTGTTGGCTCTAATGCTGCGTCGACCCTTTTAGGTGACAGAATGAGTGATTTCACTTCCTATTAATCTGCCAGAGTAAAAGGGATCCGGAAATAATTCTTCGCGTTTTTTTGTGATATTATGACTGGTAAGAGAAACTTCTCTCAAAACCGACCGTTGTGGAAATCCTTGGAATAGCCTTTGTTTATGTGCTTAGCTATATTTTCAGCGATTGCGTTGATTGATTTTCTTAAACTTTAAAGATAAATCTTCAAATTTGTAATGAATCCTCGGACAAATCTTCGAATGTTGTGTGCCGTGTAACTGATTCGAATCAATAAAAACAAAACCAGGTGCGGGTAGTTTAAAAAACTCGCTCCACCCTCAGCACGGGTAGTACAAGTCGGATTTCTCGCTTGTCGCTCAGTTCGTCTCTATCATTACTGACTGGATGAAAAGAGAGATCCGAGCGACAACTAGGTTGCAAGCGACTCATGCTAGCCACACAGACATTAATGACCGCCTCCTCCTCGTGGCCACGGTCGTAATACAATCGAAACGTCGAGATAATACATTCATAATGGTTATTGTACGCAATTAAGTACCGTTTATCTACGGATAATGCTTTTTTTTTTTAATAGCAAGTTGTTGCACACGAGCTCACAGGCCACCTGAGGTAAAAGGGATCTCAGACCCATGGACATTTGAATTCTCACGACTACAATCTATCCACAATGCTCAGGATCCAAATGCATTACCAACCCAGAGGACTAAGATGGAATGCCTCTTACACACACACTTATCTTATCTTATCTTACTTCGACCCTGTGGGATCTTTTGTGTAATTACCCCTCCTTTAGCGCTTAATCCAATGCAGCCTCCACCCCTTCCTAAAGCGGATAGTGGAGAGCAATGGCACTGTCTTGAAGTCGTTCGGTTCTGGGTAGCCACAACACACACTTGACAACAATGTGGATACAGCTGCTTGGCGGAAGGTTAGGTCAAGTTAGGTTTTTTTATAGTCACAAATCTAGCTATTCTAACCTAACCTGACCTAACGTAAATAATATTTAAGGTATCCAGACATCATCATGGTTACAGCAATTTTCGATGTAATGAAATTCGAATACCTATTCGTACATACAGTAGCTGCATATTTTCGGAAGTAACTTTCATTTTCGTGGCAGATTGCGTCTTTCAATTGACAGAGCTATCGCTCTTAATAGTGACAGGGTTGCATCTCTTCAAAGTCGTCGTGACAATATTAAGTATTCCTGTATAAATTATTAATAGACATATAGATTCACTAAATTTACTATCCAATATATCCTTTCGGTGCCCCGATCGACGAACCCGTTCCTTGAATTTGCCATCCCTTTAAGTCATACTGCATACGCCAGAAACAGGTTGCTTATTAGGAGGTGTAAAAGGCATAACCAATTATTTACCCACTCCGATATATTTTAAAAGAAAATAAATTAATTTGTATCTGCAATAATTAATAGTCAATAGTTAATAAGGCATAATAAATCACTCTTCTAAGTAAGAATGTTATATTTATCATAATATAATTAGTTCTGTAATAATTGATCTATAAATAGATCAACAGTATAAATCAAGGTAGTAATTAATTATATTTTGCAACTATCGTTAACATAATAAATTGTTAGTTAATATGTATGTCTTCTGAGCAACAGTAATGTAATTTCGATTATAAATAAAAACCGTTTTTGGCTGATGTACTTTTTAAATTCGATTGTTTCTTAATGTGTTATATGTTGCTATTTGTTTCCCGAATAAATATATTATATTATATATATATTAGTATTTCAAGTTAAATTTAGTTCGATTTGTTTTAATTTATTTTTATTTTAGTTAATATTTGTATTTTATGATAAGTTATGATGTACATATTATTATGTTGTGTTGAAGTAATACGGAAGTAAATGATATTTACTTTTAAGTTTGCTAATCTATCTATCTATATTAATATTATAAAGAGATAAGTTAGTGACGTTGTAAGGGACAATCTATGGATCAACTGAACCGATTTTGAAAATTATTTTACCATTATAAAGCCACGTTATTTGTGAGTGCCATAGCCTACTATAACAAAAAAAGCCCCACGACGTGGGCACGGGAACAGCTAGTGTATGATACGATGAACGACACTAAAACTGTGTTTAAGTGGCACGTTTCTCGCAACGATTCTGTTGTCTTACGACTCTACATTTTACTCGGCCATATTTTCTTTGAGTTGGATCCCGTTTACGGTGCGGAGTGGAACGGCGGTAATGGATCTGAACCAAACCTAGATAATGGAGCGATTTCATGGATCCATTTCGCAGGTAAATAATGAAATTGTATTATGATGCGCTCCTAGTAAATGTTTGTTGATATGCTGTATTTTAATGTTGTGAGTGTTTTAAAAAGATTTGAATTTTATGTTTTCGCTGAGGGAAAGTACAGAGCTAATTATAACTCCATGCCATAAATGGGTGAATCAACTTTTAAGAAACTCCTTTTCTTTTGCGGTATTAAACTTTCCCGGTGACTTATGGTTAATAATAATATTAAAAACAGACCACCGGATTTACAGACCTAACACGTTATACAACTAAAATATTTTTTAATCCTCGAAAAAACCTGGTCACTCGGGGGAAAACGCACATTTTCCATACAAAACCTAGGGACAACATCGTCCAATGCGCTACCAACTATATTATTATTTTAAACTGTACTATTATTAATCAAATAATTTCAAATGTTAGCCTATTTGTCTGATTTAATAAGCGTGTAACCCACGTCATTAACAAATATGTAGTTTTTCTAAAAACAAATAATTCCTCATGCATGTCAAAAATGGGGAGTGCCTTAAAAGTTGATTCACCCAACCTCGTTCAAATCGTCGGATGATTCAAAATTTTCTAAAAAACGTTGTTTTTATCACGTTTTTAATTTGAAACTCAAGACCAACTATTTCACTACTACAAAACAAAAAACATAGCTGTTAATATAATTGTTTAGATTAAATTAGTAAAGTAACATATAGGACGTTAGTAAAATATTACAAAAACTTATATAATTTTGAAACAGTACAAAATCGCTAAGGTCTTGACATCTTATATCGACCACAGAAACAACACTGGAATGTTAAGCCACTTGCTACTCTTCATAATTTAGCTGGGTAATACATACTGGATACACGAGTATAACCGCCTAAACCAGATTTGCATTACACGGTCAAAATAGGAACAGTGGCAAAACTGGCAAATGATCGTTTCATCCACTCCTAGGCCCATTTTCACTAAAAATTACCATCGCTAGCCTTTTTTCTCTTGCAGAGTTAATAACAAATCTTTATATTACTAATACGGTTCAATATTAACAACGATTTTTTTAATTTCCCTCTCATTTCTCCCAATCTAGAGCAGTTCCACCGAAAATTCACTTGAAGATAGTTTTAATTCTGACAAACATAAGTTAGACGTCCGCGTGATCGTTGCTGTACTTGAACTGATAAATAAGATAAGATTAACATTACTTTTTTCACCACCTCATTTTAGCGATGCGAAGTTCCTGTAGCTTTGATATTTCACAAGCCAATCTATACTAATATAACAAAGAGGTAAAGTTTGTGAGGTTGTAAGGGCAGTCTAGATCTACTGAACCGATTTTAAGAATTCTTTTACCAATAGAAAGCCACGTTATTTGTAAGTGGTAAAGGCTATATATATTTATTACAAAAAAAATGCCCAACGAAGAGGGCACGGGAACAGTTATTTTTAAATAAAGAACTTGATCCGATTGACCAACATTATTTTTCATTTTACGATTTTTCGATAAGGTCATATCTCCCAAAACACATAAAAAAGTTTTTTGTAGTATAAATGAACATAATATAAAGCCGCAAATAAATTTTCTTTTGACATGTCGAGCACTCG
Organism: Acleris sparsana; assembly: GCA_923062465.1. NCBI lineage: Eukaryota > Metazoa > Arthropoda > Insecta > Lepidoptera > Tortricidae > Acleris > Acleris sparsana. The sequence continues at coordinate 2,290,458 of OV281307.1, forward strand.
GACGTATGGCTTATTTAAATTCACTCCAGTCATCTCTACACCTTTGGAGTGCCTACTTAATCAAGACAAGATTTAGGTATTTCGTCCAAAATGTCAACTCCAAGACCCATATCACTTTAAGCACTACGCAAACATTATTTTCTAAAAGCTATCTAAACATACTTTGGCATAGAGAAGGCTAACGAGCACACAGGCCACCTGATGGTAAGTGGAAACTGTGACCCATAGACATTCGCATTCACAAGACTGCAAGCCTAAGACTGCAAATGCGTTGCCAACCCTGAGGACTAAGATGGAATGCCTCTATGGTAGTCATTACACCGGTTATCCGCAAACCGGAACACAACGATGCGAACACTGCTGTTTGACGGTAGGTTAATAGATAAGGTGGTGGTAGCGATCCGGACGGACCCTGCACAAGGTCCTACCACCCGCATAGGAGAGTTTTTGTGACACGAATAAAATGGTCCTAGGGACGATATTAATTTATGGGAGCAAAGAAATCGAGCCACTTAAACCTTGATTTTTAATTCAGTAGAATTCTCATTGCTGTCACAGGCTGACTATTTAGCATTTTCAATAGTATTTAACATGATTTAAGTACATAAAATACATAACATGGATTTGTAAAAAAGAAAAATGAAGGTTAAAAAAGTCCAAAGATTTGTAATAACAATGATCAGAATCATCAATCAATTAATCAAGACAAAGAAACGTCAGAATTCTATGGAATTAAAAGTCAAGGTTTAGTACTGAATTTATTTTGTTTTGTAAATCCCTAAAAAGTATGCGTATGAATTACTTAAATTAGATATTACCTCTCAATATAACCTCAATGGGAAGTGATCAGCATTTTAGCTAGTTTTTATTTTATCCGGTGAACTTATCACCTATCTACTATGAAATGTCACTTTGAAATAAGTACATATTTGAAACAGTTATCGATAAATTTAATATCGGAAGGAAGTCCCCACTTAACTGACGTTTTTGGCACAAAAACTCCTACGTCTGATACTAACACATTTAACAAGTTCTTTACATCTTTTACATGCAAAAAAGGTTTTCAAATACTATTCAAAATCCTGAATAAATTACTCACGTATCACAAGAGTTGCGCAATGACAGACGTAATTCACTATTCACGGGTAGATCTGTCACAATCCAGACCCACTTGGGGTAAATGGAACTAGGGTCACACTTAACTGGGGGTTTGGGGAATTTTCACGTAATAACCCCTTTTTGCCCCTCTTTGCTTGGATGAATAGGGAATAAGGTTGAATAGAAGTGGCACGAGGGCTTGGTGTGATTGGGCGTACTTGGAATTGTTTGTTACTTTTGTAGCGAGTTTTGTTGTAGAATTGTTTAGAGTGCGATCCATATGAAGTTCTTTTATAACCTTATGGGACTGGGCTAGGCACGTGTGCTGCATGCAGAGCGAGCTGTGGGCCAAAATCGCCACAGAGTAGAAGCCCAACAACTCAAGACGGAAACGCGGTAGATAGCGTAGGCGATGGCGGGATGATTTCGATTCCTTTTTGAAGGACTGGCCAGAGATTGCAAAGAGTGGGGAAACATACATGGATGCAATGAGTTTTGAAATCAAAATAAATAATTACATTGAGTTATATTCATATGATAGGATATCTTAGTATTTTTTTAAAACTTGTGCCATATCTTTTTCCTTGATTTTTCGTCTGAATGCTGTCTTTATTCACTGTGAGAAATATATTTATCACATTTTAAATTAATCATTATAATTATCAAATGAAAAAAGTTAAGTAGCTAATGTTATGTATTAAAATCGGTAAGACTATTTAAATAAAATAAAGCTAAGTTGCCATGAGTAATGTTATGTTTATCTTATTCTGCTAACTATTCGTTACATTTTGTACAATTACTGGCAGGAATATTTATTGTCCGCGCGCACGAAAATATGTGACACGCCTCTATAACTAGAGTCATAAGAGCGTGGCAGATAGTTGAGCCTTGATTACGATGTCGTATCCTGCCACAGTCTATCCGTGTAACAGTAGATACACTCAAAACGGCGGAGCAAAAGGGTTCCGTGCAAAAACTCGAGAATGAATACGAATGTGTTACTGTTTGTCACGCATGAGCTGTGGACGGGGATAAGCGGAGCGGAAAGTGGAGCGACAAGCGGGTTTAGCTTAATAGATACCTTGATAAGAGTATGGGCAATTATGTTATAGAATCAACTGTACAATAAGAAAATTGAATAACTACGAAATATAATAAAATCCCCCGGCATAATTGCTAATCCTATTTCAGAGTTACTCTTAAACGGCCATCCGTTTCAGAACTACAATATAATATATAGACAGACACATAGACAGCCATAATAGGCTTCAAATGTATAACATCTTTTTGCGTCAGCCGTTAAAAAGTAGACAGAATGACAAACACAGTGTTTTTGTGAGGTTGTGTTCTGTTATTCCAGTATTCGACGAATTACACTAGTTGTTATTGACACTGACTACGAAACTAAATAACAAATAAATAAATATCAGGGGACCATATCACACCAATTGACCTGATTCCCAACTTAGCTCTAGGCTTGTACTGTGAGTGCTGGATATAAATACTTATTTATAGATAAATATATACTTAAATATATAGAAAACAACCACGACTCAGAAACAACATTTTCGCGCTCATCACACAAATATCGGAATTTACCGGTATTTGAAACCAACTAGGCTAATGCGTCGTCTCGAGTTTGTTTGAACGAGCTAGCGGATTGTTTGGTAAACTCTTGTTAGTTTGATGGAATGCATTTAAATTATGCATAATACACATCGCCTCGACCTGTTATGGTATTGTTTTGACGGTGACAATACGATAACAGATCAATAACGATATTGATTTTAACGTGTTCAATAGATGCCCTGTACTATTTGACACATAACCTCATAACATTTTGCGGGTGGTAGGACCTTGTGCGGGGTCCGTCCGGATCGCTACCACCATCTTATCCATTAACCTACCGCCAAACAGCAGTGTTCGCATTGTTGTGTTCCGGTTTGGGGATGAGACAGCCGGTGTAATGACTAGCATAGAGGCATTCCATCTTAGTCCTCTAGGGTAGGCAGCGCATTTGCAGTCTTAGGCTTGCAGTCTTGGAACGACAAAAGTTCATCAAATGTAACCCCGCTGAGTCTCGTTTATAACAAAACGTGGCCTTACCCAAACGGTTGTTTGGAAAAAACCTTGGCTAGTCTCCTCTAAGGACTTCTCTAGAATATTCGAGAGCCCTACACGATACAAATAAACTTTTGGTAAGTAGTTTTTGCTATGTAATTTTATCTCTATTGTGGCTGCTATTTTCTGGGCTATTGCGAAGTTATAAAGTTATAACAATTTGGGGTAACCTCAGTTATATTATATTACGAAGCTTCATATTCCATGGAGAAGGCACACGAGCTTACAGACCACCTGATAGTAAATGGGATCTGTGAATCATACACATTTGCATTCTCAAGAATTCAATCTAAAGACTGCAAACCTAAGGACCCTATTAATAAAATAAAATCACAATAAAATATCATCGAGATATACGTCAAACCATTGAAATCTCATTTTTGACGCATCTTGAGACGATCATTACAGATTCAGATCAGTTTATTGATACGGCCTTTAAAAAATGCCAATGCGCTAACCCTGTGGACTAAGATAGAATGCCTCTACGCTAGCAATTTCACCGGTTGTCTTATCCCAACACTGGAACACAACAACGCGAACACTGCTGCTTGTCTAGGTTAATGGATAAGATGGTAATAGCAATCCAAACCCTGCACAAGCTCCTACCACCAGTCACCAGTTAATAATAAACTATCTAGCAGATAGTACCAGGCGGTCATACATATCGAAGAGTTGTAAATAAGAAAATACCAAAATACCACTATTATTTATTTATTTTATATTTATTGCACAAAAATACAAAATTTGGGTACAAAAGGTGAACTTAATGCCTAATGGCATTCTCTACCAGTTGACCTACATATACCTATAGATACCTATATATACTGAACCCTCGTAAAAAAATTCTCTCCCCAAAACCTTATTGTTTTATTACCCCTAAATTTAACCGAAAGCCGCCGTTTTCTCCTAAATTAATACCATTACATTACATTGCTCTTAGTGTATATATCTTGCAATATAACTCGTAAATGTATGAAGAAATACATTTAGCCGTGAAAGGCTGGGTACTTGTGTAAAACGAGATAAATTGATGTAGGGATGGGAAAATATCGATACTCGATTTAAAAACAAAGAATATTTTATTATATTAACATCAGGGGACAATGTCACATAGTGTAAGCTTGTCTATGTTCAATGGATACTAGACAATGCTACACATTATTAATATAGACAAATAAAAACTTAAATACATTAAATACATCCAAGACTCAAGAACATTTTTAACCGTTGGGAATGTTTTCGCTTATGAGAGATCGAACCCACTTCTTTCGTAGAGTTTGAGAGGAACTACTCGAATTAATAAGGATACGAGACGTCAACTATGATGCCCAAGCCACTAAAGTAGTATTAGGACCTTTTGTCATTTTCTAATTAGCCAAGTAGTCATTAGCAGCATGTGGCTAAAGGTGACATTAGCAAGTCGGGATAAAGTGAAGTTTTTCTACAATTATCATGACTACATCGGCTTGCATTCGGGAGTGACTCTTGTATGGGCTGGGCTTCATGCTGGTTAGGCACATTTATTTATTTATTTATTTATTTATTTACTTCAAAATAATTACACAGCATAACAGTAAAACACTACAGCACTGCGAATTACATACTAAATATAGGTTAACAAAACGGTAATAATAATACAATAAACATAATATATGAAATGACATTATAATTAGATAGTAGGAAAATACTATTTACACCGATGAAACACGGGCATCCATCTTCTCGCATAACTTCAAACATTCAGTACTCACAACCTTCCATCCACTGGCAAATACATCAAAATCTGGGGCAGACTCTGCAAGCGTGTTCAACAAATGCAAAGCGTGAACCAGAGGCGACCTGGCGTGAGCTAAAGTGCGCGTCGCAGGCGCCGCCAGCAGGTGGCGGCAACGTGGACGGAAGTCAATTTTTGTCATCGAGGGGACGAAAAGACGCACCACCTGCATCACCAGTTCCAAACAGTCGGAGTCTCCTCGCAATACACCGCTAGCAAAAGTCAGCAGTCCATAGTGTCGCCTCACCTCCAGAGAGTTAAAACTTAAGGCGCCCAGCAAAAATTTCGTAGGGTACAAAAAAGGGTAGTAGCCGTAAGTTTTTTTATATAAAAACCGCAAGAACGCCTTCTGTACTTTCTCCAAAAGCAAGACATAGGTAACTTCGTGAGGGTTCCAGACAACAGAAGCCGCCTCCAGTTTGCTTCTGACTAGAGCGGTGTAGACAGTTCTTATAGCCCTGGTATCTGAAAAATCCCTAGCATTTCGAACAACGAACCCCAACCTCCGATAGCAATTTTTAGCAAGGGCTCTCATGTGCTCGTGAAAGTTGAGGTGCGTATCGAATATGATGCCTAGATCACGAATACAGGCGACACGGGCTATAGGTTCCACACCCAACAAGTATTCCGCGTGAATGGGATTACGGGAACGACTAAAAGTGACCACGGCACACTTGGCTACATTAAAAAGAAGCCCGTTGTCGAGACTCCACTGATGCACCCGGTCTAAATCCGTCTGCAACGAAACACAGTCTGACAATTCCTGCACGCCGTAGATCAGCTTCAAGTCGTCGGCATAAAGTAGGCATCTGGAGTGCTGGGGAACCGAAGCAAGGTCATTTACCATTATGCCAAAAAGTAACGGACCCAAAATTGAACCCTGGCTGACCCCAGACCGAGTATTATAGGTCTCGGAAACAAAGCATCCGTGTTGCACATACTGCTGTCTGCCGCGCAGATAGCTGGCGAAGAAACGAAGCAGCTTTGGCGAAAAACCGATGTCGCATAACTTTACCAAAAGTACGTCGTTATCCACGCGGTCAAAGGCTTTTTGAAAATCAAAGTACAACACGTCAACTTGTATTCCCTTATCCAAGTGGTCTGAAATGGAATCAACCAGAGTTATGAGGTTCGTTTCGACTGATCGCCGGGACCTGAACCCATGCTGTGAGTCACTTAGGTAAGGCTTTATTTGAGGAACTAGAAGTCTATTTACGATAGTTTCAAACAGCTTAGCAATCGAAGACAGAATAGCTATGGGTCGGTGTTCATCCACGCGGTCCGCATTATTAGTCTTAGGGATAGGCCTCACCCGCGTGATCTTCCATTGATCAGGGTATTCCCCAGCACAAAGAGCTAGGTTGAAAATGTGAAGTAGCGGAGGTATCAGCCACTCTTTGCATCCTTTAAGGATAAACGCTGGAAAGCTGTCCGGGCCTGGGGAGCTTTGCGGCTTAAGTCGGGCCAGGCCGGTAACCACATCATGAGAGGTGATATTGTGGATGTGGACATAATTGGCCGTACTAGTCTGGTCCTCACGAATAACCTTTTCGTGGTTTAGAAGAGGTTCACTGGGCAGAAAAACACTCGAAAAGAAGTCAGCGAACACCTGAGCCACCTCTCTGCCCTGGTAAACTTTCCCCTCATAGGTAAACTGCGATTCGAAACCACCCTTGGACTTAAGACTACTAATATGTTGCCAGAAGGCGCGAGGATTGCAATTAACCTGGGCTTGAATGTGGTGAATATATTTGTCATAAGCCAGAGATATTCGAGACTTAATGTTCGCTCTGAGGTTAGAAAAAAAAGCATAAACGGCGCGATCTCCAGAGCGTTTCCACTCTCGATGGAGACACGCTTTCCGCTTAATGTCTTTAATTAAGTCAGCTGAGAACCAGACTGGATAACACCTGCATTGTTTGCTAGACCTAATCTTCCTGGGCATACACAAATCAAACATACCATAGACCTACTTAAGCGTTATCTTGTAAGAACGATTGTAATTACACACAAAAATATACAAGGTAAATAAACATGTAAAATATGTAAAAATATGTACGCTAAATATTCACAACACAATAGGTATCGATATGAACGTGTCCCACCACTATGCCTCGAACAAAAAGCTCCGAGTTTGGCACGTGATGCATGAGGACGATTTTTAGCGCCAGCACTAACACCGCCATTTAAGTAGGTAATTCTCTCGGAATGTACTTACTGTGTACTCTTTTTTGTAACTTTATACCGCAGTAGTTCAGCCGTGTAAGTAAATTGTACGTACAGTTTATGGACAGCACGTTATTTTGGGGGTGTCTTTTCTCTCATAAACAAGGCTAACAAAAAGACGATACCAACACGATGTTTTGATCTGTCATGGTATTGATTTTGACTCGGCCACCATTATTGTAAAGTATTCGATATCAGGTCAAAGACGGTACGGTTTTTACTGCCTAGAATAGAGGCCCTATCTAGTGTACTAAACATACTTTTGATGAAGTAAATACTTTAAACAAAAGCCAGATTAGTCCTTTACGGTGCGTTTACATGGTTTGGTCGTATTCGACCGACTAGTGTAAAACTGGCATTCGTGGTTTTAGTGCTTTGTGAATTTAATGTTTGCAGTGTTTGAACTGCTGCACCAATCTGTCAAAGGCGTTAAGGCGACAAGGTACTTAAGTATGCAGGTACTTATAAATAAATAAAAACTTAAACATACCTAATGGCCTAATTCCATGCCCAAACTAAGCTTTAGGCTTGTAGTTCGGGTACTAGGCAACAATTAACTTAATTATGAAGAGACATACATACCTTAATAATACATAGAAATCATCCAAGACTCAGGAACAAATACTCGTGCTGATCTCACAAATATCTGCCCTTCCCGGGATTCGAACCCCAGGCCACTAGGTTCATAGGCAGGGCTACCAACTTGGCTAACGTGTCGTCAAAAGTATACTATGTCGCTTCCCTTATTCCCTTGCAGTAGAGTCGTGTTTACATATTTTTGAAAGTATTATTAGACGCGACTGTAGAAATGTAGTAAAAAATCTTTATTTATCTTGCTTTCTCAATTAGCCTCAGTACCCATTAATAAGTCAACTGAGAAAGTAAGATAAATACGAACTTATCCGACATAAAACGATGGGAAAGGATTATTCACTGGATGTTTACCGTTCGGGGGTACTTCGGCCGTTTCCGTCAACGCTCGTTTACCAAATGAGTCCAAAATGTAAAGCGCCGTTTCAATTGAGCATCAATTGGGTTCCGCGTCACTTCGTATGAGTGAATGCGATCAGTCGAATAGACTGATTTGATTGCGTTGTAGAAAAATGTGCGGAAAGCATCTGCTATATTTGGACGGTTTACGTACTGGGCGGGAAGACGTGCGGAATTTTGTTGCGTAGAATTTATCGAATGTTTGTATATTTATTTAGGTAGCTATAAAACAGGAGGAGGTTCTCAATTTGTTTTTTTTTTTAATTCTTGATTCCTCTTATCTCTGTTAATTTTTCTTGATTACAAATCCATGTTATGTATTTTATGTACTTAAATCATGTTAAATACTATTGAAATTGCTAAAAAAACAGACTGTGACAGCTGTCAGAATTCTACTGAATTAAAAATCAAGGTTTAAGTGGCTCGATTTCTTTGCTCCCATAAATTAATATCGTCCCAAGGACCATTTTATTCGTGTCACAAAAACTCTCCTATGCACCCGCATTTTTGATTCCTCGGATCTCTGTTGTTTATAGACCGATTTGAAAAGAAAGACAAGTTTTCCATTAGGTTGATTGAATTAAACTCCACAAATATTATAGGCAGACAACGTTAACGTTTCGGTAACTTGAGATTAATGGCGGCAAAGGCAATACTGTTTTACTGTATATAATAGAGTCTCTATTAAACTTGTTAAAATCATAAAGCCTTTGACATTACATAAAAGGCACAATATATATGAACACAAGCACAACAAGCAGCAGCAGTTTTTGCGGGTGGTAGGACCTTGTGCAGAGTCCGTCCGGAGCGCTATCACCATGTTTTCCATTGACCTACCGCCAAACAGCAGTGCTCGCATTGTTGTTCCGGTTTGGGGATAAGACAGCCGGTGTAATGACTAGCATAGAGGCGTTCCATCTTAGTCCTCAGGGTTGGCAACGCATTTGCAGTCTTAGGCTTGCAGTCTTGTGAATGCGAATGTCTATGGGTCACAGTTTCCACTTACCATCAGGCGGCCTGTGTGCTCGTTTACCTTCACTATGCCATAAAATAAAAAAAGATAACGCAATCAAAAAATTACGATGATGTCAATTCTACCTGAGATTCGCGAACTTTCTTTTCAAAGGCAAACTTGTCCGGAGCTTGCTTCATGTAATATTATTTTGGCGTACTATAATATAATGCATTGATACCTATACTAACGTAAACTCGAACTGGTAACTTAATTATTTACCGCAAGACCCGATGATATTACGGTGGGGTAACAATACAGAACCGCTCTTATCTAATTAGATAATCCCGTTATTGTTACCCGATCCTAAGGACCCGCGGAATCTCGGCAAGTATAATTATTAATTAGGCAAAACCCCTGATATTATTGTAAGCCTTTCTTTGAGAGCTAATTTTTCTTAAATGGTTCTACCAATTTTCATGAAAGCAAAGGACCATTCTAGTTAAAGTAGCTTTGTTTAAATTGTTTTATGCGTTTGGGAACTATGATGTTATACACAGGCAAACAGATACACAAACACATATAATATGCACGGATACAAACTAAAACAAAACGCCTTCTTTTTTTTATCGTGAGTTATATATAAATGACTGTTGAGTTCCTTTTGGCGTTTTGTATCGATGTGTAAAAAGAAGAATAAACATCTTTTATCATTAACACATTTCACATAATCAATAAAATTAACCGCATATGGTTTTCGAAAAAAAATATGCATTAACAAAACCTTATTGATGAATGACTTGTCGATGGTAGATGGCGCCGCTGTCATGTTTACTTCAGCTCTGTATATATTTCACAAATAATTTGTTTACTTTACAATTGGCCAGTTAAAATCTATTTATTATAAGGAAAACCATTGGAATATTACGTGGAAGTGTTATAAAAGTCTGAAGTATAGTGGTTAAGCAGAACATGAGTGAAGAACTATATATTCAAAAGTGAACTTTAAACAAGAAATGGTGAATATTACATGAAAAAACTATCTGAAAAGGAAGTGATATTAAACCGCAAACTTAGTGTAGTCAGGCCACCACCCTGATATGTGTGTAATAAATGAGCAATTTCAGTAAAATTTTAGTTTATTTTGTGCACCAATGCAGTGAGACAAAAAAGTAATAATAGAATAAACGGGTAGTTCAACCACATAATAAAAATAGAACCGACCAACTATAACCCAAGCGGGTAATTCACCACAAACCGTAAGAGACATTTGGTCTAGTGGTGTAGTGACCGTTGCTCGTAATTATACCGAGTGGCGAACCCAGTTGACCAGGGTTCGATCCCACACCGTGTACAAAATGTGACTTTTTGTTTTATTTTTTTATTTTTTTTTTCATTCTTCGCTTGCCTTTTTGTCTATTATTATTATTATTATTTTATTTTTTATTTATTTAATTTTAACAAAATGGAAAACGGAACGGAAAACGTTAACACAAGACCACGAAGAGTCAGATCAAATTCATTGGAAAATGATATGTTAGATACATCTCTACTGAACGCCACGATATATGACTCCAGTCTTATTAGTTTACCTACTATTGCACCCGATAATGAAGATGACGTTGATTATCTTAACAGTACATTAAGAGCTCTACAAACAGAGTTGCGCTCAGCGCATACAGAAATTGAAAACCTGAATATGGAAGCAAAGAAACTAAAAGAATGTATGCAGAGGCAGGAAAAGCAAATCGAAGTTCTTAAGAAAATAAACTTTGACTGCCCTTCTACACCAGGCTCTAACAGAAAAGTGAAAAAGACACAAATAGTTGCCCCCCCAGTTGCCAATATGAAGAGTAAGCAACAGGAAGATAATGCGAGTATAGCCAGCAAAACAATAAGTAAGATCGTACAGGCAACATCAGTAAGCAAAGTCAAGGAGCACTTGCACATACACAACAAACCTATAAATAAAACACTAAACAGTGATGTCACAACAAGTACTGATACAAATTCAATACAATCTAAATTAGGAACAAAGGACCTGAAGAAGAAAATGACTAAAACCAAAGTAACATCCATCTCAAAAAAGGCGTCTGACATTGTACAGAAATCTCTTCAACCTGCTACAATAATGACGAGCACCGAGGAATCCATTAAACAAAGCTCAGCCATTGATACCCAGAAACCACCTGAAGAAAGCCAAATATTAAGTGACAAAAAAGGCAACAAACTTACCTCAGGAGACTGCACTCTAAAACCCACTTTACAGCCGGCACCGTCGTACAATAAGGAACATGCCAAGCCTCAAAAGCAGCCAAGACGACTTCCGGATCAACTTCCTACCCCGGTGACGGCACCAAGGACGCAACAACAGGAACCAACAGCTACAACAAAAGATGATAAAGCTACCGAGAAGAAGATTTTGATTTTGTGCGATGAGTATGGCAAGTCCTTAGCGGAATATTTGAAATATAACTGTCCTAAATTTTCTTCGGTTATGTCCTTTTGTAAGCCAGGTGCTAAATTAAGAGATATTGTAAAAGATATTGCGAACCTTACAAGGGAAATGACAGAAGGGGATGATGTGGTAATTATAGCTTCAAATGAGAGGGAGTATAGAATAAGTTATATCATGTATGCTATGAATTGTTGCAAGTTTCAAAAACTAAAACTACAAATAACAACATTGCCGTATAATCAAAATAGGTCTATTGACAACAGGAAGAGTGAAATAAATGCAAATTTAAAAAGAATAGTGCTAAGATCCCAAGGTGTATCACTCATCGATATCAATAAATATAGTAAAACATTTTTTAACAGTAAAGACTCTATAAATAGGAACTTTGCCTCCTTCCTGTGTACAAGGATTATTAACCATTCTGAACATGAGTTCACACACAAGTATTGTAACTTAATCACATTAACGCCCGTACCCCAAACTGAGATGACTATGTCTAGTCTTAATATACAGGAAAAAACGGATACGACAAAGACCGATTCCCCTTTTTTAGTCGCAGTCCCGCCGATCGTCAATCAAAAATAGGTGCGTGTAAACTCGTCGTCCTCCATCAAAACTGTCGTAGCTTACGAAATAAATTGTTGATACTTCATGGACTTGTAAACCAATGTCTCCCAGACGTGATAGTTATATCCGAGTCTTGGTTAACTCAAAGAGATGTTGATTGTATTGTAATCCATGGATACACCCATGCTAGTTATTTTGTACGTAAAAAACAAATTCATGGGGGTGTTTCTATATTAACAGGTAGGAAATTAAAATGCAAATCATGTGATAAAATAAATCAACTGTCAATAGAATATCATTGTGAAATATGTGCAATCGAATTAGATTTAAAACCTAAAGGTGTGATTATAGTAGGAATATATAGAACAGGCAATGGTGAATTTGCAGTAATGATAGAAACGCTGGGAAAACTCTTTAATCTGTTGTGCAGCGTTTATAAGGAGTGTACCATAATGATGCTAGGTGATTGGAATGTTGATTTCAGTGTGGACTCAACAAATAAAAGGTCTTTGGTTGATATAATGGCAGTGCATAATTTACGAAATATTATCAACTTCCCAACAAGAGTAGATAACAACTCAAGAACATCTATTGACTGTCTAGTAACAAATGTTCATAGTGATTTTATAGCTGTAAAACCAGTGTCAGCAGGTATATCTGACCATGACGCCCAGTTAGCGCAGCTCGACGTACAAACAAATTGTAAAAAATACGTCAATGTTGAAAAGCGTCAAGAGGACACTGAAAAGATTAAAAACTTTTGTAAAGCTATGATGGCTTACAACTGGGATGAAATATTTAAGTCATATCATTCTGATACATTTGATAATTTTATGCAAAAATTCAATTACAACATGAACATTCATATGCCAGTTAAATTTTTTAAAAAGAGAGTACGTAGCCAAATCCCATGGATGGCAGAAAGCCTAATAAAATTACAAAGGGATATTGAAGATTTACATCAGCTTCGTACTCAATATCCACATATTGACTTTGAAGAAAATCTGTCAAACAAAAAACAACAAAGGCAAGAATCTTTTGAGAAAATTAAAAGGGAGCATGTCGAAAAGCGTATACATACTTCTAAAAACCCAAAAAAGGAAATATGGCGCATTATTAAACAAGAGACGAACAAACAGGTAAAAGAAAATAATTGGAACTTGATAGACACAAATATCAATAAACCTGTGAATACCGTTGACACGCCAGATTATATTAATAACTTCTTGATCCGAATAGGTAATGAGCTGGCCGATAATAACAGCCCAGATATTAGTCAAGCAATGGAAAATTTAAAGACCAATAACGCCGAAGTTGAGAACTCATTTGTGTTTTCTACAGTTACCTCGGACTACCTGACAAAATTAGCAAGAAGTAAGATATCAAAATCATATACAAAGGATATCTATGATATTTCAGGAAATTTTTTATACGACGTCATGATTGTATTACCAGAGTTACCAGACTATATGACATATCTTGCGAATAATATACTAGTCTCCGATGTGTACCCTAAATCATTAAAAAAAACTCGCCTGTGTCCTATCTATAAAGGCAAAGGAGATAAAACCGACGTGGGAAACTATAGACCTATAACTATTGTTCCCACTATGTCTAAGCTATTAGAGTCTGTAATGTCCAGTGACTTACTAAGGCATGTAGAGCGGAACAATCTTTTAACCGACGCCCAGTTCGCCTACAGATTGGGAAAATCAACCACAACAGCAACAAAAAAGTTCATGGAAACTGTAATATTATGCCTAGAAAATAAGAAAAAGGTTGCGGGTATATTTCTGGACCTGTCAAAGGCGTTTGATTCTGTGAATCACGCTTTAATTTTAGCTAAACTCCAAGCATACGGAATAAGAGGTCATAGTGCAGACTTATTAAAATCATTTTTATCAGAAAGGCAGCAAACTGTGGAAATAAAAGTCGACGGAAAGCGGCATAGGTCAAAACCACAGACAGTGACAATAGGAGTACCACAAGGCTCAGCACTAGGAAATACATTATTCTCAATATTTTTAAATGATATAGTAAAATTAGACATAGATGGTGAGATAATATTATACGCAGATGACACAACAATAATTGTAAGTGATGATACCTATTATAATCTAGAAAATAAAATAAATGACATAATAAATAAATTAGAATACTGGTTCAAGATCAATGGACTCAAATTAAACTCAGAAAAGACATGTATCATGAAATTTAGCCCGCAGCATAGAAATACAGATACGCTTAAAGTTGCTTTACCCAATGGCACGATACTGCAAAGTGTAGAACACGTAAAACTGCTAGGTTTCGACCTGGATACAAAATTCTCGTGGAAAAAACACGTAGACTCAGTATGTGGGAAACTAGCGACAGGGGTCTATGCCCTTAAACAACTAAGGCCACTTATTTCCGACGAGAGCCTCAAAGAAGCGTACTATGCTTATTTTCACTCAATCCTGTCTTATGGCATTATACTGTGGGGAAATTCAACCGACTTTGAACGTATCCTTAAAATGCAAAAGCGTGCAATTCGAGTTCTTGTCAAAGCTAAATATAATGAGAGCTGCAGAGAATACTTTAAAAGCCTTCACATATTAACTGCTGTATCAACTTATATTTTCGAATTACTAATGTACGTAAGAAATAATTCTAGTGAATTTAAAAAGATTGGTGATGACAGTAAGCGTCCGAGTAGATATCCCGATAACCTTAGACCTATTCAATGTAGACTGAACATAGCCAAGAAAAGCCCTAGAGTAATGGCGCAGAAAGTATATAATAAACTGCCGCAAACGATCAAAGCTGTGGCTAATATAAGTGCATTCCGCCAGCAAGTTAGAGAACTGCTCCTTAGAAACACACTGTACAATGTCAAAGAGTACCTAGGAAATGAATATTAGAATAGATACATATAAGTAGTGACATCAAGATTAAAACCACATCAAATTTACTTTACGATTATATTTTATCGCTGAATTGTTATTGTATTTAGGTAGTATATTATTATTACATTATAAGATAATTTAATTTGACGATCTCAGTATGTTTGCGTATTTTTTTGTCTTGTGCTAAGGTAATTTTATACTGTATGACTGTTGAGAAATAAATAAATATGATATGATATGATATGATATTTGAAAAGTAATGTAATTTTCATTACACTGTCTGTAACAGGGCCAAAAACCATATTTTTACCGTATACGACCAAAACGGGCCATTATGAGCCTGATTTATTCCTAGCAAACGGAAATCAATCAATTTCCAATCAACAACCGTTTTACATTTACACCGCCGTTTCGTAAATCTTTCCGTTTCGCTTTTTTTGGTGTGTCCGTATATAATAAGATATGGGGTAATAGATTAGTAGGGTAGGGTAATAGGGTAGGTAATCTTATCATCTACCTATTAGTTTACCAAAACACCTGTCAGCAAACGTAACATTACTATGCAGAATTATTATTTCATTGAAAGGCATTGTCACAGCATGAGTTTTTTTTGTAGTCACAAACCTAACCTACGTAATTAATGTATAAGTTATCCTGAAAGCACCTTGGTTTCAGCAGAAAATACAAAAAAACAAAATATTAGCACAAATACAAAATATATTTAGTTCGCATAAAATATGGTACACAAAATGACGATGAAATTTCAAAAAGTCTTCCACGTTTCACCACCATCTGTGATACCAACAACACTTTACACTTAACCAAAAATGGCACAATATTTTACACAAAAATTAAATTACACCGCGTTAAAAAGATGGGCGTGAAATGGATTATAAACGCCCAAGGTTTTTAAATGGAAACCCCTCACCAGCAAATAGTGGCCGGGTGTGTCCCGGCTTAGTTGGGAAATTAAAACCCTGGGAGCCCATATTAAATGTAAACATTATCTCTTGGTTGGTACAATTTATGACTATAATGTGGGAAACGGGACGAGGCGGTAATGCGGTGCTTTTCGCCCATGGCCGGGAAATTATGGTGGGTGATTGCATTTTTAAAATCTTTGTCTCATTAATGGACGTAGGAAATTTGAAGGATTTTCTTTCGATGAAAGTAAAGAAATACATACATAAACATAAACTCATACCTTCATTCCCAGAGTGAGGTAGGCAGTGCTACGGAATTACACACGTATTCTCAAACAATACTTAAGGGATCCTTCACTGATAATACAGCTTTGTGATTGGTAATTTTGACCGACCTTTTTGGTGGGTGTTGATAATTCTGTATTCACATTTTGCACCATTAGGCTAAGATGTCAACCAGTGTATTGCTTAGTGACTAATTGCAAGCTCATCCCCTGAGAATT
Source organism: Acleris sparsana (assembly GCA_923062465.1). Lineage (NCBI taxonomy): Eukaryota > Metazoa > Arthropoda > Insecta > Lepidoptera > Tortricidae > Acleris > Acleris sparsana. Next base: position 2,306,955 of record OV281307.1, read on the forward strand.
CTACAAGCCTTATTTCCTTAGTCGCCTCTTACGACATACACGGGAAGACATGGAGGGGCACTAATCTAACCTGGCAACCACACAGGACTGTGTGTTTTGATTCAACATAAACAAAAATGCTTTAAATTCTCGAATGATGACGATTCTTGCACCAGGTTCTACATGGTCCTGCCATCACTGATTGTTCTATTTGGGTGCCCTTCGACTGACCTAAAATTTTATGTGCGAAATTTTTTTGGTCGAATATTGAATGGCTTACTTATTTTGTAGCATAAAGATTTTTTGCATACATATTTTTTGTTCTAAGGCACGTATTGTCTATAATTGTTTTGTCTAAAACTTAAATTTCTAAAAGGCTAAATCCATAATATTGTATAAAACTAGGTCTCAAGTAATCTATAAAGGTTAGGTAGGTTAGGTTAGGTTAAAATTGTGTCGAGGCGCGAAGCGCCACAACCACATCACAACTACGCAGAATAGGAGCTCCGCCAAGCGGAGTTTATACTAACCAATTTTTCGACCAAACAATATTATGCAAAACAATTTCGATCAAACTATTTTCGACATTTAAATCATTAGACGAAACGTTGGTTTGCAAAAAATATATGTGGCGGAATTTTAGACCAACCGATATACACCCGGTCTATTCACATCAAGAAACGTACCCCAAAAAATACATGATTTCCATAGATAAAGTAGCAAGCCATAGAATGCGACGATATTTGTGACTTAACCATACCTATATTATTACTTAATCGACCTAGTCCAAAACTAAGCTCTAGGCTTGTACTATGGGTAATTTGTGTGTTATTTTCTTATTCCTTCACGCTCTGCAACGGCTGGAAGGATTTCGATGAAATTTGGGATGGAGGGCTACTTTTGATCCCGCAAAAATAAAAAAAACCCGAGGGAATAACGATAAACGACGAAATCGCGAGCACAAGCTAGTACTTATATAAAGAGTCAATAACAGATACTCGCGCTCATCAATCTAATATTTGCTGTGACCGGGAATAGAACCCGAGACCGCCAGCTTCATAGGCAGGGTCACTACCAACTAGGTTAACTGGTTAGGTGTAACTGTCTTACCGCACTTTGACATATCAGTGTTTATTTATTTATTTATTTGTTCTGTTGACTGACGAACTATATCACGTGGTTATTTTGTTTACATTTTTTAATTACCTAAAGAAACGGAGTGTAAACATAGAAAATATGCCACATCCGAACTTCATACCTCTGCGTCGACGGATCCCGACACGCTCTCAGATTAATAATGGATTGAGATTCTGATATTATGCTTAGTGAGACGCGAGCGTAATGTTCATGCTTACGGCCCAAGGGCTCTATGCTTCACTTTGTATACGAGGCTGGGGCTAATCCTTACCCGGATAAACATGGGATAACTCGTTAAGTAAAATTGTCCTTTAATTATTATTAAGGAGTTTTTGTAGGTACTTGTAAATGTTTATGAGTATTTAGGCATGATTTAGGTAGCTATTTGCAAGGTTTCTATTTTACTTATGGCGGGTAAAATTACATGCAATATCATGACATTTCATTTTAGTAAATGTATACAAATATGTACAAAACATCCGTCTTTCTCTTCGTAAGAAAATTAGTATAGGTTACGCCCCGGTTTTATATGTAATTATTGTGATGTTAGTATAATAAAAACACAGGCTGAAATCATAATTAAATCGCATAATTTGTAGCTTAATGAAAGTAATTTGTAAACTTTCGATCAAAAACAAACAATAAATACTTACAATTTACTGCCGTGCATTTATCCCACGAACAATAAATTATTAAATTGCAGTCGTTGAAAGTCACAGCGTGCACTCTGATTTATCGTTGCCCAGGGATTTCGACCAATCACAGCACTATTAAGTACATTTTCCGTCCGGTATGACCTCGTAACGACGTGCTGTAAATAAAAATGTATTTTCCATTACCTAAAATAACTCTAGTCAAACAAAAGGTTTCCCAGAGCAATGACTAAGTTTTAGTCCTTTATATTTATGTTAATGTTATAACAAACTCTTATAGAACCCTCTTGAGAGCAATAAACGAAATAAAACGGCAGCCAATCAAATACCCACGCTTAAATATACATTTTGCTTGCGTACGCGAAGTTTCCAATTCCCAATTCGCTTTGAGAAACGTCTTAGTTAGAACAGTCAGTCACAGAAACAAAAGTAACTTTTACAGCGCAATGATCTTGAGCCTCCTTTGTTTATTTTTAACCACCAGCAGAAAAGGGGGGTTATTAAGTATTTATATGGATATGTACAATTTGTGTACATTAACTTCAAACACATACCTAAATCCAGTTCTGATTTTAAGCTTTATCTTTTTTAGTGGTAAAGCAATTAATTATCATTATTTAACACTAATTGTTCTTTTAATGAACAAGTTCTCCTCAGTCCTCAGCCGAGAAACTTGCCAATTTTTTCCCATCTTAAGCCTAAAAAAGGTTGTTACATTCTTAAATTAGATGCGCTGCAAACCCGGCGACACTTACTCAGTTTCCGTGCCAATTTCTTTAAGTTTTTAAGCGACTTAAAAAATGTAGACTCGGTTTAGTAACTTAGCCTTCTGGCGTGGGTTTACTCGCCAAAATAGAACTATTTCACAAGTAGACTTGATTTTGAAAATAATCTACTAATCTACTGCTCTTATTAATATAAAATCGAGCCTTAGTTGGAACTATCGGACGCCCGCGACTTTGTACGTGTAGACCTAGTTTCCCTATTTCTCCCGTTGGAGGTCGATATTCGAAAAATCCTTTCTTAGTAAACATGTGACAATATTTCCTCCGACTTCTCTAGGTTAATAACTTTAAGCTGTGCAGTGTCTCTGAGTCACGGAAGATTTTTATTTATATATAGTTAGCATGCTGAAGTGGCAATGGGCAGGCCACATAGCTCGGAGAACTGATAACCGTTGGGGAAGAAAAGTTCTCGAGTGGCGGCCCCGCACCGGTGGACGGAGTGTTGGACGGCCTCCCACCCGGTGGTCTGACGACCTGGTTAGGATCGCGGGGAGCCGCTGGATGCAAGCGGCTCAAGACCGTGACTTGTGGCGCTCTTTGGGGGAGGCCTTTGTCCAGCAGTGGACGCCCCCGGGCTGATGATGATGATGATGATGATATAGGTATAATTGGATCACCCAGTATAAATTGGTTAAAAATTATCTTGGAAACCGGGCAAGAGCATGTCGGACCATGCTCAGTGTAGGGTTTCAAATCCATTACTACAAACAAATTAGACTTTGCGACAAACTTAACATTGCCGTTGTAATACTGTTACCCCATTCATCGGCGTCATAGGTCACGGTCAGTTTACCAACACCGCAAATAATTTTTCGGTAGCTATAAACATTTAAATAGTTTGTAATTCAAGAACCAATGAAGTGTAATTAGTCGTGATAGTTTTCCTATTAAATTCATTATATGGGCTTTAATTTAAGATATTTTTCAGATTTTTAGTGTTTATAGTTTTGGCTGTTGGACACACTTCACTCCAACAAAAATTTGCGCTTTAAAGCCTTTAAAGCTTATTACTATGCAATATTTTTTAAAGACCTATCCAACGACACCCAGTACTATGGGGTAGACTAGATTTTTTTTTACATATTATTAGTATATTATTTTACCACTATACGGGTTCCTAGTTTAACTACGGAACCCTAATAAAAATGGGAATTCTGTTCAGACTGAAATTGGCAACACGATCCAGTTTTATAATAAAAACGTTAAGTCAATATGGAATTGTTTTCTCCCTTAAAAACGTCATTTGAATATCACTTTATCCTCGTCCCCCGCGTCCTTGTGCAAGTACAGTCAAGGGCATAAAATATATATACGTTCCCAAGGTGTCAAAAATATCTATATACCTTTATGCCACTGGTAATAAGGTCCGTGTATACATATTTTTGGCGCGATGGCTGTGTAGATATTAATCCCCTTGACTGTACAAGGAAGTTCAGACATGAGTACTAACTGTAGTACAAATTATAATTTATTTGTCTTTTCGTTGCATAGTATAAAACAAAGTCGCTTTCCACGTCTGTCTGTTTTTCTGTCTGTATATCCGCTACCTCCTCCTAAACCACGCAACGGATTTTGATGCAGTTTTCACCTTAAGTCAGCTCATTTTTCAAGGAAGGTTTTTATGTGTAATAAATTCTGGTTTTTGTACGGGTGTTACAGCTAACTTACATTAATCGAAGCTAAGCAAGGGTGGGTCGCTGGTGTTTTTATAATTTCGTTCTGAGCTGTTAGTCGCTATGCATAGGTACTTGGTATAGTACATTTGGTAGTTTGAATCATGCTTTGATAAAACACTGGATTTCAGGTAATAAATATACTGATTTCCCCCAATCCACGGCATATACTTTAGTTTTTCTTCTGATTGGTTCTAACATCCCTGGTCGCTACCAAACTTGGTATATTTTGCTCTATTTTAGTCGTAAATGTGTACCTAGTTCCCGTGAAGTTATATTTTTACACAAACTTATTACGCGGATAGAAGAATTTCTATTCCCAAGACGTATATTTTGGCTTATTTGGCTGACCTAAATAGAACGTAACTTGGCAGCCCAGAAATAAGGTTTTGTTTCATGTTGGAATTCCGTAGCGGAGTGTAACTGGGTGCTTTTCAACATTCCGTTCGGGGTTATACTTAAAACTTTAGCTAAATGGAAAGGTTTATTTTCTAGAAGTGAAATGAAAGGATTGATTTGCTACCTTAGGTAGGAATAAGTAAATTATAAAAAATACCTGTAACAAATACGCGTTTTTAACCCCTTAACAATAAAAGGGTATTGTTATAGTTTATAAGTTTAACATGTGTATCTGTGTGTCTGTGTGTCTGTCTGTAACATCGTAGCTCCTAAACAGATGGCCCGATGAGGTTTTTTTAAAATTAAACTAAATTAAATTTTGCGGGTGGTAGGACCCTGTGCAGGGTCCGTCCGGATCGCTACCACCATCTTATCCATTAACCTACCGCCAAACAGCAGTGTTCGCATTGTTGTGTTCCGGTTTGGGGATAAGACAGCCGGTGTAATGACTAGCATAGAGGCATTCCATCTTAGTCCTCAGGGTTGGCAACGCATTTGCAGTCTTATGCTAATGTCTATGGGTCACAGTTTCCACTTACCATCAGGTGGCCTGTGTGCTCGGTTGCATTCTCTATGCCATAAAAATAATAATAATAATAAGTATGGTTTGCAGCTAGGTTTTATTAAAGTCGGCTTGCTCGTTTAAGGGTCTTCCTACACCTATCGATGCGGAATCGGCGTTATCTGATCAAAAAACTCTTTATTTCCAAACAATAAGAGCAAAAACGACGTCGTTCTGTTCGCATCGTAGAATCCGTCCGAGACGAGCCGATTGACGTTTGTTTCGCTCTCATTGCGTAGACATAAAGTTTTTTGATCAGCTAACCCTAAGAGAGACCCTAAGGGCCGTATTAATAAACTTATCTTGACTGTGAGGCCCGTCACAAGATACGTCAAAGTAAACGCCAAACCATAGAACACTGACATTTTTGACGCATCTCGAGACGAGCGTTAGAGTTGAGATTAGTTTATTAATACGGGCCTAAGAGTTTTCCGCTCTGAAAGATAGGGTCTCCATTTGTTCTATGTGTTTAAAATAGCAAAGTAATTCATCTACGGCCATTTAAAAAGGAAAGAAAAAAAGTCAATGCGCATCGTTCGATACTTACCCCTTACTACTAAACGTTGAGTAACGGTCGTGTAGCTAAACCGTGCTTTGTCCTTATCTGTCAAATTCAAATGTCACAATGACAGATAAGGACAAAGCATGGTTTAACTACACCACGGTTACTCAACGTTTATTTTAAGGGGGTTAATATGCACAAACTTAACGCGTTGGTCGCGCGGCCACGAGTGAACCGGCTTGTTCCGTCCTGTTGAGTAGGCCTGTGGTGGCTCGCGGCGCGTACGGTCGAGGCACGCGCACAAGCATGCTGCGCGATATCCCTTTGTTTGAAGATTAACTACTGTTCTCTGTCCACGGTTTAAAATATAAGCGTTGCACCGAAACCTCCTATTAGCAGTCTGGGAGGTATTTTATTAAAACAGTCTCCTGACTACATTATATTCGAAACTTAAGCGATTTAATCCGAGTGACATCACGGCACTGTTTCACATAAATCATACATAAATAATATATTCCAAAATGTATGCCGTATTTACATACAACGGAGTTATTGTGACGTCACTGTTCATTTATATGACGTGTGTGAGGGAGAGCTTGCCAAAATACTTGACGTTGCCTTACTTGTTACACCCACTATAGCAAGATTTAAAATAGTGTTTTTCACAATCGTGTTATAATAGAGAGCTTTTTAGTCCAGTGTCGCGTTTACCTTGCTGAGTGGCTTAAGTAAGATACGATATCAAAAAGCTAGATTATGACACTATTGTGAACAATACTTTTCATTAAAATTAATAATTTAAGTCACTAATACGAGTATACCTATAAGAAAACTAAATATCGTTCGTACTATATTGTCTAGTTCTACTATCCGACTTCTTTTTAAACAAGATAATTGAAAAGAAAAGTTATCAATACACCGGCGTCCGTAATGTTGCAGTACTGTGTATTTTTAGGGTTCCGTAGCCAAATGGCAAAAAACGGAACCCTTATAGATTCGTCATGTCTGTCCGTCCGTATGTCACAGCCAATTTATTCCGTAACTAAAAGAGCTATACTATGGAAACTTTGTAAGTAGATGTATTCGGTGAACTGCATTAAGATTTTCATACAAAAATAGAAAAAAAAACAATATTTTTTTGGGGTTTCCCATACTTAGAACTGAAACTCAATTATTATTTTTTCATCAAACCCATACGTGTGGGGTATCTATGGATAGGTCTTCAAAAATGATATTGAGGTTTCTAATATAATATTTTTTTAAACTGAATATTTTGCGCGAGAGACGCTTCCAAAGTGGAAATATGTGTGTCCCCCCCCCCCGTAACTTCTAAAATAAGGGAATGATAAATGTAAAAATAATATATGATGTACATTACCATGCAAACTTCCACCGAAAATTGGTTTGAACGAGATCTAATAATTAGTTTTTTTTTAATACGTTATAAATCGTAAACCGCATTTTACCTTTCATTCAATCAACTCCAATATAATAAAGGATAAAGAAAAACATTTATTTAGATGTATAGTGGTACGGAACCCTACGTGCGCGAGTCCGACTCGCACTTGGCCGCTTTTTTTTATTTCTTTTAATCCCTGGATAGAGCAGCAGGTTTAAGTAGATTTTTGACAGATGACGCGACGGTGCTACGTTCCGAAACGCTACATATTGGCAATTTTGTATTGGATCGAGTCTCCTTAAACAAGGACATATTATTGGACAAACGAAGTTCTATTTTCATTTTTCTTCTTTTGTCTAGAGCGTATCGAACCAGTTATTTCGGTTGTTTCGGAAGTAACATAGACTATTCAACGATGAAAAGAGTGAAGTTGGTACACGAGTACAAAATATATGTTTTTCTTAATTAAAGACTTTTATTCCTTGTTCTAACGTGTATTTTGCCAATTTCAACTTTGAGACAGTCAACATGGATATTATAGAAGTAAGTCCATGGATATGACAAGCGCTTAAGCGGGGATAGTTTATCCGGTTAACGTTAGTGGATATGTGTGTATACAGCTTAATCATGGGGTTAGCTCCACGCGCTCCTGTCAAGTTATTTTTTTTGCACAATTAAAGATGGCAGACTTAAAGACAATGAATGAATAGAAAAACAAAACTAAGGCATTTGTTCTTCTTCTTCTTCTTTGCCCCGCGGCGACTCAACAGCTACTACCGCGGGAATATGGCGTTTCGACAATGAAGTGATTTCACCAGTGTCAAGTATATATAAGTATAAATCTATATAGCAATACAATACAATCCAATCTACTCTAGGAAGATTGGGGGCAACGTTGTACGGTGATATGTAGGACAGAGGCCAAGATAGTTTTAACCTCTGCACCACTGCGAGTCCACTTGAAACGAGAAGTAAGATTCCATACACAAAATAAGTCCAAGTCTTCTAATACTGTGCAACACAAAGGCATAAAAAACACAAATAAATATCAGAAAGGAACTTTAAACCTCTAAATGCACAATAATACAAAACTAAAACCAATCACACATCCGCCATCTTTTGACGTTGCAAATGGCCTCAAGGCATTTGTTGTTTCATAGCTACGTTATGACAGATCTGTCGTAATGTATAGAATTGACATAATCAGGGGCCTATTGCATATGAAATAATAGCTTATATTATAAGCGGAACTCTCTTTCCAACAGTATGTATTAAAAAGAGACTTCCACTTGTATTAAAAGTTACAAGCTTTTATGAAACGGGCCCCTGGGTCTCTATCTCACTGACACTGGCGAAATCACTTCGTGGACCGCCATTGTAATAAAGAAGAAGAAGAACACGGTAAAACGTCGTTTTTAACTCGGCTGCCATTACCGTTTAGTAAATATAGGTATCAAAACGTTAACAATACACAAATATGTTAAACACAAGAGGTTTTACCGGGAAGAATCTCAGCGTTGACATATGAATGATTGAAACATTTATTCGGCTATTGTACGGTCATATGCCACTATAGAACCTTGTCGCATAACCCTACGATTAATTCCCATGTAATTTCTATCTCGCCACTTGACGCTGTCATTGTGACAGGGTTCCATAGTGGCATAACAATTAAAGTTCGTGACTGTACAACATTACAAATACAATTATAAAAAAAACAATGAACATTGGCACTCGTTAACGTTTATAAAATGCGACTTGCTACTAACTTTTTTCTTTGCTGTCTCTCAAAATGTATGAGATGACAGTTGATCATGTGGTTTATCGTAATGCACGTGAATGTCACCCATTAATTTTCACAACCGATCCGTAGTCACACCAATTTGCCACATTGGTGTGACTATGGTTCATTTTATTTACCCGTAGTCACACCAAGACCGAATTTGCGTCTGTTTCTCTTTCAAAATCAAACTCAACAGAGTCAACGGAGCTCCGCGAAGGCGGAGCTCCTATTTCTGGGTTGTTCTGGCCCTCCGGGCCTGATATAAAAACGAACCTAACCTAAACCTTCCTCCTATTATGTGTTCGTGTGACTACGGATAAATAAAATGAACCATAGTCACACCAGTGTGGCCAATTGGTGTGAATACGGATCGGTTGGTTTAATTTTAAGTGATAGAATGAAAAACGTTGGTAGCGTTTGCATGTTGGCCAGGGCCCCAGGTTTTAATCATTTTTATGGAGACTATTCTACGTCCTAATCCTTATAAAGTATTCTTATACCGGTTTTCTTTGCTTTATTACCGTTTTTATAAGCCAAAATTTAATCCTATCTTCGGACTTGTTCAATCATAACAACGCTGGTAATATAAACTCAATAAACCCACATGTGTACATGTATAGGTGTATCTCGAGGGTTCCGCATACGGATAGCAAAACATCATTACACAATTGCTTGACCAAGGAACTCTAGCGTCGAACAAAAGAAGTTGTATTGCTTATTTGAGTGGTACGGTTAGCAAAAAAGTTGACCTGTTTCTGAGTTAGACGATTTTTTAGGTGGTGGTAGGATCGTGTGCAGGGTTTGTCTGTATTTCTACCAATCTTGTTTTTTTTTGCTGCGCCAAGCAGCAGTGTTCGAATTCTGGTGTGGAGATAAAATTTCTAGCATAGAGGCATTCCATCTCAGTCCTCAGAGTTGGCAACGCATTTGCAGTCTTAGGCTTGCAGTCTTGTGAATACGAATGTCTATGGGTTACAGTTTTCACTTACCATCAGGTGGCCTGTGTGCTCGTTTCTATTCTCTATGCCATAACAATGAAAAGAAAATAAACCAATGATGAAATGTCCGGAGCATAGGAGAGTTGACATTGAATTGACATAACTGACATTAACATAATAAGATGACACCTTGTTTGATAGGTGATACTTATTTGTAACCGACTTCAAAACAGGACGAGGTTCTATGTTCAGCTATATGTATGTTTTTTTTCTTGAGTTTCATAATAATCTAGTTATTACCGTGCAGCAGTGACGCCTTTGCTAATGCCGTCCGAGGGGATGTTTTTAGTGTATTCTATAACGGTGTTCAATAAAGTATTCTTTCTACTCGTGTACTATAAACCGCTTATATTGATATCATTAACGGTATCAGAATACAGAATACCCCCTATAGCATAACCGAAGCCGAGCGTTACCATGGCAATAACAGTTATTTTATAATAATTATAGCATCGTTATTACCATGGTTACGAGCATGAACAATGTCGATGATGATGATGGTATTGGTTGATCAACTGACATCTCAATTTTTATAAAGTCTTGCCAATACTGTTTTTGCAACATTTTAAAAGTATAATAATACAAGAAATAATTAATTAATTACCGTAACAGAAGTTTAAAAGAAATATTAGGGCTTTAGTTACGATTTTTTACACTAATTTGAAAAAGGAACGAGGTAATTGTCTCCAATGTCATTCAGTACGGCGCATCTACTATATGAATTGTATTGTACATCCAATCTTATTACAACCTTTGAGAGTTTGATATGCTACAATAAATTAATTGCACTTACGCGTTTTATTCATAGGAGGGCAGAATATGTGATTTATGCTGCTGTCTCTACATCGCTTTAGGGGTAATTTGGCAAATCAGGGATCTCGGTCGTCGGTAATGCATTTACGAACGGATAAGGGTTCTGTGGCTTTGGACGTAACATATGTACAGACTACGAACATATGTACTTTTACGAGACGAAGGAAAAGAAACTAATATGCGTTGTAATTTGAGTTGAAGTTTGAAGTGGCTGTGATTGGAGTTGTGATCTTTTAGTCACTTGTGGTTTTGTATTGTTAAAGAAATCCTAAGGGTGGACAGATTATCTATTTTCGACGAAATCATGACGAAACCGTATATTAATGAAATTGGTAGTAGTTTTTTTGGTAAATAGGATCTGAAACCTTAAGACTACCAGCTCAACACTGCAATCCCAAGACTCTAAATGCATTGGCAACACTGAAGTCTAATAAGGAATGTCTCTATGGTAGTAATTTTACTGGTTATCTTAACCCCCACACAAAAACACAACCAATACTGCTGCTTGGTGGTAGATTAAAGTATAAGATGCAACACTACAGGTGGTAGGACCTTATGCAAGATACATCATCATCATCATCATCAGCCCGGGGGCGTCCACTGCTGGACAAAGGCCTCCCCCAAAGAGCGCCACAAGTCACGGTCTTGAGCCGCTTGCATCCAGCGGCTCCCCGCGATCCTAACCAGGTCGTCAGACCACCGGGTGGGAGGCCGTCCGACACTCCTTCCACCGGTGCGGGGCCGCCACTCAAAAACTTTTCTTCCCCAACGGTTATCAGTTCTCCGAGCTATGTGGCCTGCCCATTGCCACTTCAGCATGCTAACTCTCTGAGCTATGTCGGTGACCTTGGTTCTCTGGCGTATTACCGTATTACGGATCATATCGCGCAAAGAAACTCCGAGCATAGCTCTTTCCATTGCACGCTGAGCATTGCAAGATACATATAAAGAGACATATTTTCGTAGCAATACAAAATCACATGACATAGATACAAATAAGAACAAGACAGAACTAGTCATAGTTAAGCAGCTCAATTAACAATGAGAAAATGAGAGAGGCCTGTATAACTGCTATAAAAAAAAAAAACATTTATTTCAGACCATACAGAGATCCATATTATGTTAGTAACAACGGCAAATTAAGACTATGTCAGTAGTAAATTTTATAATAAATACAATTAAAAAAGGAATCACACTATTTAACTGCTCCAATTGCCACCGAGACCCAGTATTTGGTGAGGGGGCAGTCGAGGCGTTCCGCCAACACCCTCAGGAGGCTGTTGCTGCTGCCGCGCACGTGTTTCAGCAATGTGGCTATTCTCTTCCGCCTAATGGCATAGAAATCATCTATTCTCGCCTCAGCAATAGCTGTCCCTTATACTCGTACACTAGATTGGCTATAAAGATGTATACCTCCTAAATTACTTGTGGTGTTCAACGTCGCGTCAGTCTAGTTACCGAAGCTAGCGGTCCCGAGTTCAATTCCCGGTAAGGGAAAAGATTTGTATGATGAGCTAGAGTATTTGTTTGTGAGTCTGTGCCATAGACGATCAGTCGGACAGTTAGGCCGAGAGGGACGCAACTATATTTGTTAGAATGAGAGAAGTATTTATCTTTCTCTTTCTATCAAATAGCCGTGTCAATGGCGGCCCTAGATGTTATCTGTGTATTAAAATATTTATTTCTCTGTATAAGTATTTATATCGTTGTCTAGTAGCCATAGTACAAGCCTAGAGCTTAGTTTGGGACTAGGTCAATTGGTGTCATTGTCCTCTGATATTTATTTATTTTATTTCTTAAAGTAGTAGTATATGGTGAAACAACGATTTGAATGACAAACATAGGGGCTGCCATCTTAAACCTCAGGGTTACCAACGCATTTGTCTTAGGATTGCAGTCTTAAGATTGCAAATATCCACGGACCCCCGAGCCTAGTAACTACCAAGGGCTCTATTCCAATCAGTTAAACCACATTGCTTTTGAAATGTTATCGTTTTTTTAACGTTATGATAACTCTTGTTTACTTAAACGTTGGGAGGTTTGTGAAGCGCCGCTAAAATCGCATAGCTGTCCGAAAACTACATGTTAATTTTGCTCAGGGCAATAACGTTTCTCACCATTCCATCCGCTTGGATCCATTGATGGATCCTAGTCATATCCTAGTACACTTTTTCCTCCACCTGAATCCATCGTACCAGTCAGTTCCAAAATAATAATGGATTCTAAGACACTTTAAGGTGCACTTGGATCCTCCACTTACTTAAATACTAATTATGGTTGTAAAAGTAGGTAGGTTAGGTTCGTTAGGTATCTTCAGATGCCCGAAGGGCAAAACCACCTAGAAGTAAGAGCCCCGCCTTTGGCGGGGCTCCGTCGAAAGTCAGTAGGACAAAAATAGTAGGACCACGAGGAAACGGCCATTTAAATTATACTTCGTTTGATTAATTCGGAGGATCCAAGTGCACCTTAAAGTGTCTTAGAATCCATTATTTGGAACTGACTGGTACGATGGATTCAGGTGGAGGAAAAAGTGTACTAGGATCCATCAATGGAGCCATGCAATGGATCCAAGCGGACGGAGGGTTTCTCACCCCCTAAATCAAGTCCGATTTCCACGATCTTTGAATATGTTGTAGGTATTATAAAGAACTACCTTGGGAGCGAATAAATCGAGCCACTTACTACTGAATTTCCATAGATAGTGGCACAGAAATGTACAAAACATTTCTGTGTTTTAAATTTGAGAGAAACGTTATCGCATTTTATATGGATTTTTTACCTTCACAATTCTCTTAGTGATCTAATTTTTTATTTTAAAAAAATTTGTAAGTAGCCCTGTAGGCACTTTTACAAGTCTGAGTCTACCAGCGCTTCCAAAGAGACCACTGTTGAGAAGAAGCGCCGCAAGAAACTCAACAGTAAGCCGTTTTTTCCAAGTAAATCACTTATTACAATACTAAACTTAAGCTACACAATTTAAATGTCACAGGGATGTACAGGTCCCAGTAGTAATAATAATTAAATATATCAAAATGTCGGATTAAAATAAATAATACAATTTCGGAGATGTAAGCAGTCTCCAAATGTCAAATTAAAATTAAGAATTAAATATAATTTAAAAAAAAACACAAAACAAGGGAGATGTAGAAAGTCTCCACGGTCAATTTTGGAGATGTAAAAAGTCTCCAGATGTCATATTAAAGTAATAGGTAATCATACAGGGAGATGTATAATAGTCTCCACGGTCATTAATAATTGTAATACAAAAAAAAAAAATATTTTAAAACGCTAATAGAGTCATACTGGGCCTCTATTTTACACGATAAATCTATATTGCTTTTGACATGTTATCGTATTGTCAACGTTACCATAGCTCTTATTTCCTTGACAGTAAAGGCGGCCGAGACAAAAATACATCACATGACAAAAGCAGTATAGAGGCGCTTTAAACAATACAGAAAAAAACGGCTAAATAAAGTAGATAAGAGTATTTTCCACAGAATTAAAGAAAACATTTTCCTGTCCTATTCAAAGGCCGCGTACTATTTGTAGGACAAATTATCTCCATCCACACAATTACCGGTAATGAACGACTACAAAAAGTAATTCTTGTCCCAAACGGACATCACGTATTGCTAACAGCCCATTCAAAAGAACAAATTATAGCTAAACTGGAGGTAAAACGAGACGAGAACATTACCTTTTGTAAAACCAGTTGAAAATAAACTCTACCGTTGTCTACATTCAATTCAAAGTTAAAAATGTATTTGGTATGAACATGTAACGCTGTTGAAAAGTCAACCGTAATTCCAAGAGCTTAGTTTTTCAATTGTAAAGAGACATTTTAATAGGATGTCCTATCTTTGGTGGGTTGATATCTGATTTTCTTTTTATTCTAAAACGCTGAGATTTGATTTTTTATGAAGGTCTTACGATATCGTTGGGAATTAGGGACGTTTTTAGCACTTTTAGTTAATGTAATTACAGATGAAAAACAGATACAGGGCGTTTTACGTCCGGGTCGCTACCACCATCTTAGCCTTTAACCTACCGCTAAGCTAGTGTTCGCTTAGTTGTGTTCCAGTGTGGGGATGAGAGAACTGGTGAAATTACTTCGTTGGCACCACACGGTCTTAGGATTGCATTCTTTAGATTGTAGTCTTGAGAATGCAGATTATGGGTCACAGATCGCACTTACCATCAGGTGTGCTCGTTCGCGTCCTTCATGACATATAAAGGTTTCTCTATTTATTATGCTCGGTAAAACTATATTACCTTTGTCATGTTAGCGTATCGTTTTAAGTCGGCCGCAATTACATAATATTAAGAGCTATCGTAACATTGACAATAGGATAACGTATCAAAAGCAATATGGTTTTCACATCACCTCGGAAAGGGGACTTTTCTTCCCTGCTAGGAGCGATGAAAGTGGCACATTTCTGTTCAAGGACATTGGTACGGTTTGAATACTACAAATTTTCTTTTCTCATCAAGTGATACTTTCAGCACTTTTAGAGAGTGTAAATAATTAAATATGTTTCATCACTAAGATCTATTATTTTCCTCATAAGTGATGTGAAAAGCAGTATGTGTCACACGGTAGCAAAATTATTTCCAACTTAGGCATTAACACTTGAATCCTGAGCGTAGTGAGCCCTCGCCGTAAATATGTCACTTTGATCCCTTGTGACACAATCTACTATTTTACTTCTCAAGCTTCTTTTTAGTCTCTAGAGACTAAAGTTATTTTTATTTCATTTACTTCGGAAAACCCTAAACAACCAATCACGGAGTTTGTGAATGGAGGATTATCGCCATTATCAGTGATTGTGTATTTAACATTTTTAGGGCATGGAAATAACCTCGATATGACAACTGTGCAAAATATTTAAAAAGCGTCACTTTACAAAAAAAGTGTCCGCGGAACAAATTTGTACGAAACTTTGTCGTAATTAATATTGTAGTTTTTTCCTCGCATTCAAAATGAAAAGTAGAGTTTTTAACGCTAGACTAAACAACCATAATGACACTCGAACTGTAGCCACCCTCGCTCAGCTTGCGTGACTCAAAGTCTCGTGTCATTATGACTTGTTCCCTTTTTGAATAATCTGCTAATCTGTAACTAGAATAGACGCCCTACTTACTGAATAAGATTATTTAACGATAAGACCGCCTTTTTTATACCTTTTTTTTATCTACACTCAGGAGCTACACTGGGATGCCCAACTGAATGAATCTGCGGTGAACGTTGTCGTAACGACGTTAGTCGTTAAAAAAAACGACTGACTGTTGAGTTTCTTGCGGCGTTTCTTCTCAGCAGTGGTCTCTTGCGAAGCGCTTCTAGATTTTTGACGTGTAAAAGTGCCCGTGCGGCCTACTTACTGAATAAACATCTTTTATCTTGGAATTGTGCATGTTCAGAAAAACATCTAAAATGACAATAAAATGTTAGGAAATGCAAGTGCTGACCTAAACTCTCCCGCTGTGGTTATAACTGGTTGCGCGATCTTAAGAACTTTTGACCTCCTCTATTGAACCTCGGATTATCCACCATTAAACCTCACTCAAAACAACCCCTGGCGAGGACCCAAAGTTTCGAAATAGTCTCGTTTGTATGAAAAACGCACTCTGACCCGGTATTTTTGGTCCTGAGTGTATACTGTTTTTCTGTTAGAATATAATAGAATAGAATAAATTTTATTTGTAAAACACAGGTATTTAATTAGCTCTTAAATCTAGGAATACAGATCTCTGCGTTTGGCCTGTTGGCGTACAAATGTTCGTAAAATTAACCAAAACTATTACATTACATCAATAGAAGATACTTAATGTCAAATACAATTTCCTAAATGTCGTCAAAAAAATCATTAATAGAATTAAAACATTATGCTTATATTTTGAGTTCAAGCAATTGTTTTTAGGGTAATGGCCAATTTTTTCTTATAAGTTGGGTTATATTTTCTGATCTCGAAAAATAATGTGCTTTATAAAATAATAGAGACAAATAAATAAACGTACTTATTTTAAAACCAATAATATAAAAGGTAAGTAGAATTATTGTATATATATTTTGATTACAAAGCGTTTAAAAAATCCCACAAAAACTACTTCAGCACAATATTCACGTACAATAACTCGAATATTTAACTTTCTGGAAGAAATGCATTTGCCTCCCTTTAGAATTACAATTATTAAATTCAATACCGATTCAGTTCTATTTCTTACGACTTAAAATGTAATTTCCTTTAGCACTCAAGTGTAATTTCCGGACGGAAATGAACCCGGGTCGTTTGCTTTTATTCCGGTTCCGTATTAGCGGCACATAATCATGGCTTTGATCGAAGCTAAAGGGATAGACAGTTATAAGTTAACGAGTTAATAATTTAACTGTATATTTGGTATATAAAAAGACTTACCTATACGACAGTAAATGAGTCGCTTAACTCGGATAAGTCCTTGCAAAAGGACAATGGAATTTGCGTCTTTTTTCCAATGCATTAGGTTATAAATTCATATACCAAAATCAAGGACATATCTGAGTTTAAAGTTAATCGACTCAAACGTGGACAATAAAAAGGTTGACCGTATGATAGCTTCTAGAAAGTGCTTCGGGTTTGTACTTGTCTCTCACTCGCTCTCATAAGCTCTTATTAAGAGTGAGTGAGAGAGAAGTGCACTCCAGAAGCGCCTTCAAAGTGTTCATAGATTGTAAAGGGCAAATAGACTAGCTATTAAAATAGCAGAAGTTGATTGCTGTCTTACTTTAACTTAAGTTGTAGGACAAGAAGCACACTTTCAAAATTCTTAGGGCCAGCGCAAACCGGCGGACGGCAGGGGAGTTTTCCCTTTACATCCCCCGCAATGATACGAGGTCGGTATCGAAGCAATGAAATTTATACATTATAGCAATTGAAATAGCATTCAATATACATTGATTTTAATATCCTCGGCCGTCCCGTCCGCCGCTTGCGCAGGCCATTATTCTCTGTTAAATGGTCATAGTCATAGTCATAGTCATATTCATTTATTGCTTTATGTTGTACAGAGAGGTCTTAAAAATACAGTAGATAGCTTCAACATAAACCCTGCAAGGGCACTGCAACAAGACACAATAATATACTTACGTGTCTATTTAGAAAACATTTACATAATAATAAAAAAGATGAAATTTAATAATCAAAATGCTAACATTATTTATTCACTCTTGCAATGAAAAAAACTCTTCCAAATTATAAAAACATTTTGAGATCTAAAAACTCTTTAACTTATTACAAAATATAGACTCTTTTGTTTTATTTTTGATTGTTAGAGGTATTTTATTGTAATTTTTTACAGCCATGTGATGTGACAATTTTTAAATTAGTAAAACAGCTTATTAACTTATTCTAATTTAATTAAATCTATTTACTATGGTTAAATCTATTTACTATTTATTATGGTTTAAATTTTTATTAATATTCATTTATTATAAGAACTTAATATATGCGGAACTTAATATATTTTTGCGGGTGGTAGGAGCTTGTGCGGGGTCCGTCCGGATCGCTACCACCATCTTATCCATTAACCTACCGCCAAACAGCAGCGTTCGCATTGTTGTGTTCCGGTTTGGGGATAAGACAGCCAGTGTAATGACTAGCATAGAGGCATTCCATCTTAGTCCTCAGGGCTGGCAGCGCATTTGCAGTCTTAGGCTCGCAGTCTTGTGAATGCGAATGTCTATGGGTCACAGTTTCCACTTACCATCAGGTGGCCTGTGTGCTCATCAGCCTTCCCTATGCCATAAAATAATAATAATAATAATATAAAAAGCCGCTGACGCTGTCACATGTCCTTTTTTGCTGTCTATTAAATAATTTAGCTTTTGCGTTTTAAGTTTTTTCTTTTACGTGGTATTTATACTATAACACATCGCTATAACATCATGTATTAATATAAATAATATGTATTATAATTTATATACCATAACGTAATATGAAAAACTTGGAAAATATTGACATGACATGTTATGTCATGTCATGCAAAACAATATGATAACAAGATCAATAGCAAAAAGAACTGAAGCGGAGACTACAAACGCACGCCCTCCACCTCAGCCCGCTTCGTCCAGCTCCTCGCAATCATCGTCGGGTGATGAGTTCGCCACTGCGCCCGACACCAGCGAGTCGAGCGACGAGCGCGGGCCGCCGCCTCCGCCGCCGCGACCACCTGCGCGACGTGGGCGACCACCGCTGCCGGCACGCTTGGGGCCTGCGGGGCATCCTGCTCCGCGCACGGCTCCCGCTACCGGTGGTTTAGTGCGCCGCATGCGATGGTCACAATCAAACAATGAAAATTGCATGCGAGCATACTACGGGGCTACAGAGGGAGGAACTAACCTCACTGCGTACCGTGATCGAAAACTGCTCCTGTTTCAGGCTCTTGAACCAGCCATCACCGTTACCGCCCAACGACTATCGGATCAAGTGCGGGCCATTCAGCGGCTACGGCGGCTGGATCAGTCTGTACTTGATCGGCTACGCCTGGAATCGCTACCTATTCGTACAACCTCCGCTTCGTCACGGGACCCTCCTACAGCGTTATTGGCTTCAATGCCAGTCGCCCAACAAGCACTGTCGTCAGTGCAGGATGATCCCGTTAGCGACGTTGAGGATTGTGCGAATATGAGCGTAACTAGCCAGGTAAATGAGCAATTGAGGAGGGCTTTGGAAGACGCGATCGCGCAATATCTCTCCACACCCAACTCTAGGCCTCGTCTACCACGCTTGCCTGCCAGTAAACGAAATTTGGCACTTATGGGAGCCCTAAACGACTTGCTAGCGCCTTATTTACAAGCCAGCGAGGATATTATTGATACCCACTCAATTTTGTACTGTGGGGCCATAGCTGCGTGCCGCGTAGCTCGAGTCAAGTTTCCGGACTCTGACCGAGCTCCGCGTGCGCGCGGATCTGTCCCCACTTGGCAAGTGCGAATTGAGCGGCGTATTGATAAGTTTAGGACTCTCATAGGAAAGCTAATCTGCTTCAGGGGGGGCAATGACCGTCCCCGAGTCATGCGTTTCGTGAACCAAGCTTTTGCTGGGACCGGAATAAGACCCCAGCATTATATGGCCTGTGTTACGGAACGCATCGACTTCCTGAAACAGAAAGTTTGCGCGTGGGCAAGCCGTATTCGTCGCTATAGAGAGCGTGTGGATAGATACCAGCAAAATCGCCTCTTCCAAAGTGATCAGAGGAAGGTGTACCGAAAGTGGGAAGGAACCGATCAAGGTGTTAGCGACGGACATCTACCGGATCCTGCTGCTATGATTGATTTCTGGCGCAGCATCTGGTCGGTGCCTGTTGTGCACACAGAAGGAGACTGGATGCGTGCTGTTGAACATGTGTGTGAGGCTATTGAACCAATGGGGCCTATTACCATCTGCCTCGAAGACGTAGGTTGTGCAATCCGAGTGGCTCAGAACTGGAAAAGTCCTGGACCGGACGGATTACATAACTTCTGGATAAAATGGTTCAAAGCCTCACATAAGTGTTTAGCAGCGCAATTCCAAAATGCTCTTGAGATCGGTTCCTTGCCACCTTTATTAACAACTGGTGTTACCTTCCTGCTCTACAAGTCCGGTAGTACCGCGGACCCAAAGAACTACCGACCCATTACTTGCTTGCCTACCATCTACAAGCTCCTTACGTCCATTTTGAGCACAAAATTAAACGCACATTTTGTTGCAAACAACGTTATGGCTTCCGCTCAAAATGGTTGTAAGGTTGGGTCCCGCGGTACTAAGGAGCTCCTCCTCATAGACATGACCATTTGTCAGCAAGTCAGGCGAAACAGGGCGGCCCTTTCGGCTGCTTGGATTGACTACAAGAAGGCTTATGACTCGGTGCCTCACTCATGGCTCGACAGGATCTTAGAGTTGTATAAAGTTGATGCAACTTTGAGATCCTTTTTAGGTGTGTGTATGAGGCAGTGGGTCACAGTCCTTCGTCAACCAGGTGGTCGAGACGTCCCTTCTGATTTGCCTAACTTGATAAGGATTGAAAGAGGCATCTTTCAGGGTGACAGTCTGAGTCCTTTGTGGTTTTGCCTAGCCTTGAATCCTCTTAGCTCTTTGCTGAAGGATTCCGGGCTTGGCTATCGACTTCGTAGAGAGGCTGAAGTCATTTCCCACTTATTGTTCATGGATGACCTCAAACTGTTTGCATCGAAGCGCCAAGATCTTATCGCACTATTAAAAATCACACAAGACTTTAGTAGTGCGATCAAGATGGAATTCGGTGTAGATAAGTGTGCGGTCATGCATGTTCAACGAGGGAACGTTGTAAATTCTTCGAATTTGCAGCTTTCAGAGACAATGACTCTCAGATCTCTCTCCGAAGTTGAAACCTACAAATATCTTGGTATGTCACAGTCTTTAGGTATTGTGGACAGCGATATCAAGCAGTCAGTGAAGGAACGCTTCTTCTGTCGCTTGACAAAAGTTCTTAACAGTCTTTTGTCGGGTGGCAATAAGGTGCGCGCCTTCAATGGCTGGGTGATACCGCTGCTCACATACTCCTTTGGCATACTAAGGTGGACTCAGACTGAGCTGGACGCCCTGGATAGGAGGGTCCGTCTACTGCTTAAATCACATCGCATGTTGCACCCACGCTCATCTGTTATGAGATTGTACATCCCGAGGAAATGTGGAGGTCGAGGCATTTTAAATGCTAAGAATCTCCACAACCGCGAGGTGTGCAATCTCAGGGATTATTTTCTTCGCACTGAGTGTGGGATGCATCGTGATGTGGTTGCAGTAGACAGAAGCCTCACGCCTCTCTCCTTGGCAAACGAGAACTGGCGCAGACCAGCGGTGTTGAGCACTGAAGACCGCAAGAACGTATGGAAGAGCAAGGAGCTACACGGACGCTTCTACCGGGCCCTAACAAGGCCCGACGTAGACTTTTTAGCGTCCGTGAACTGGCTACGGTTCGGTGACCTCTTTGGGGAAACCGAAGGTTTTGTCTGTGCAATTGCTGACGAGGTCATAATGACGAATAATTACCGGAGATATATTCTGAGGGATGGCACGGTTGACATTTGTCGAGCATGTCGTTGCCCCGGCGAGTCCCTCAGGCATATAATTTCCGGTTGTTCGCATTTGGCCAATGGTGAGTACTTGCACAGACATAACCTCGTGGCCAGGATCATCCATCAGCAACTTGCTCTTCAATACGGTCTTGTTGAGTTTGAAGTGCCGTACTATAAGTACACACCGACGCCAGTTCTCGAAAATGGTCGTGCTACGCTCTATTGGGATCGATCTGTCATCACGGACAGGACTATTGTCGCCAATAAGCCTGATATCGTTTTGACAGATCGATCTCAACGCCGGGCAGTGCTCGTCGACATCACCATCCCGCATGATGAGAACCTCGTGAAGGCCGAGAAGGACAAGCTCAGCAAGTACCTTGACTTGGCTCACGAGGTGACCGCCATGTGGGATGTTGACTCGACGATCATTGTCCCAATAGTTGTTTCGGCAAACGGTCTTATAGCGAAGAGTCTCGACCAACACCTCAAGAGACTCTCGCTAGATGGCTGGATCAAGGGCCAGATACAGAAGGCAGTACTCCTCGACACGGCACGTATTGTGAGGAGGTTCCTCTCTCTGCAGCCCTAACCACCGGTAGCTTGAGCCCTGCCCCGCTGCCGGCGGCATTCGTAGGTTAGGTTTTTTATAATGTTTATTTTTTATATTAGTATTGTTATTTTACTTTTATAATTGAATATTCACTGTAAAAAACCTAATTGTACAGATATAAAATAAATATACGGAATAATAATATATATATGCTGTGCTATGTAACCATTTAGTATTTAATCAATTTAATTGTTTTCTCTTTTTGTACGCCGCAAGGCAGAGCGTACAGGTAGCTTAACCTAATCTAAAACTATTATGTAAAGTAACCTATGTTTCGCAAAATAAATTACTTACTCACTTACTTGATTTTACTGTCTCTTTCTAACTTTAAAGTTAGAGTAAGACAGCAGTCAACGTCTGCAATTTTTATTGTTAGTTTATTTCGCCCTTTAAAATAATTTCTCACTGTGTCATAATTATTTAGCTGTATAAATTCGTACACCGTAGATTTTTACTATATTCTTGTAGATTTAAGATATTATCAAATTAACGGTATTACGAAAGACGTTAACGTTTTAAGAAGCTGAATGCGCGATGGAACGTTCTAGACGATTAGGGGAACGACTTGTCTTAACGTTCAATTAGCAGTTTAGGTAACAGAGTCATTTCGTACAACAATTATTTTAATATTCGCGATTTGGGACAGGTCATAAGCGTAGCGATAAGCATAGCGATAAGCATATATATAGGTATATAGCAATCATCTTTTGTAATTGCTGGTCTATTTTGCCCTTAAGAGTGAAAGTTTATAGACCAAAAAAAACTGAAAAGTAGACATAAATATAATTAAATATAAACATATGAATATGTGTTATATATTTAACGTGAAAAATAAAGTGAAAAACTACCAAAAAACTTGTATTCTTTAGGCTAGCCAAAATGGACCTTACCGCATAGGTATTTATTCATAATAAAATTAGTATTTTCATGCGTTTTCCAGCCATATTATCTTACGGAACTCTCAGTGCGCAAGTCCGCACTTGACAGGTTTTTTAAGCTGCAAAGAATGGTATGATTTATAATAATTTACCTTTCCGTGGGAACACAGAAATATATTTTTTCCGTTCAGGTTAAATTAATAATATAATTAATACGGTTAGGTTAGGTTACGTTTAAAAAGATATCAAAAATAAAGTCTTAGCATTTTGATGAATTCGGAATTCTGACATGTATAATGTATATGCACCGGCACGACTTATATTATTTAGGTGAACGATCGAAGTACAAAGCCTTCGGTGTTACCCATTGAAGACGGACAATGGGCCCAATGATTAATTCATACAATAGACGGCTCAAATAACAGTTCTGGTGCATTTTATTAGCGAAGGCGAGTTCATATAATATGATAGAAAAGAAAAACGTTAAGCTGGACATTCACGACCGCTCCATAAAGCCGAATAGAGCAGCGCCACGCCAAAATCGATTGGTGAATGTGAAAACTATAGTGTTTAAACGTACTTTGCTTTTGCGGGTGGTAGGACCCTGTGCAGGGTCCGTCCGGATCGCTACCACCATCTTATCCATTAACCTACCGCCAAACAACAGTGTTCGCATTGTTGTGTTCCGGTTTGGGGATAAGACAGCCGGTGTAATGACTAGCATAGAGGCATTCCATCTTAGTCCTCAGGGTTGGCAACGCATTTACAGTCTTATGCTAATGTCTATGGGTCACAGTTTCCACTTACCATCAGGTGGCCTGTGTGCTCGGTTGCCATCTCTATGGTATAAAAAAAAAAAAAAAAAAAAACTTGGTTCGTTGGATTTCCAAATGACGGAAAGCCAACGTGCAATCCGAATGGAACTATCGTGAATGTCGAAATTCAACGTTGGAATACGCCACGTCACCGCGTCAAGCAAAGTAGCGTCGTCGTAAATACGTTTTCTGGCTCATCATCATCATCATCATGTCAGCCGAAAGACGTCCACTGCTGGACATAGGCCTCGCCCAAGGCTCTCCACTCAGACCGGTCTTGTGCTTTTCGCATCCACCGCGCTCCCGCGATCCTTACAAGGTCGTCACTCCATTTTATTGGAGGCCTACCTACAGCTCGTCTCCCGGTCCGCGGGGCCCACTCCAGAACCTTCTCTCTCTCTGTCATCTCTGGTCTCTTGCTGCCATTTTCTAATGAGTCTGCTCCGTGATGTCGCACCATTGAAGCGGAACTAAATGGTCAAAATAATGCCCCCATCCAATTGGACACTCTCCATCTGTCACCGAGACGAACGGCGCGTCCGTGAATGCCCAGCTTTTTGTAGTGTTTGCATCTTGGCTAGAGCCTCTGTACGTACGTCAAACTTATAACCCTCCGCTTTTTCGATGCGAGTTAAAAATGACTTCTCTTAATAAATGCGTGCATACGCAAACTTTTTAATATTCATAATAAAACATCTCACGACAAATTCGTCATCGCCTCCATCTATCAACGTCTTATTAACAAGTTTGCCAACTCGGGGGGTTTTACCAATTTTTCAACACTTGAGCCGTTCCTTGGGAGAATTTTTCAATCTCGCATTTTCGTAAAGACAGGTGAATAATATATAGGGTAGCGCTTTGTTCGTGTGTGTATCTCTTTTGTTACGAGTGGGGGGGATGCTAAGCAAATTATGGGTGTTGTTTCTGAGCCAGTAGTGCTTAGAAGGATGTACTTGGTATTACTTTGTTAGCGGTTGAAAAATTTTGATGCCGCTATATTTCTTGGCTAAATGGAACCTTGACCCACTATGTACTATATGACCTTGACACAGTTCTTTTGTGAGTTTTAACGCAATGCCAAATGGATAAGTCCTCACACACTCCAATAAATGGTTGAAAAACAGGCCGAAATATCTTACAAGAACAGCAATAAGGACAAGAATATGAATATTTAGTTGCCAAAAAATGAAATAAAATCATGCATAATTTTCAAAGAACTACAAAACAAGTCGAATAGGAGGAGGTACACAATTCATCAAGTTTGTATTTTCTTGTGTTGTGATCATTTTTGAGGCGAATACCGTCATTGGCGATTGAATCTGTGGATTTTACTTTAAAACATGCAAGTACTGCTACTACTTTGTCCCAAACCGCCCAAACCCACCCTATTCTTCAGACCGATTTAAAAAACCGGCCAAGTGAGAGTCAGACTCTCGCACGAAGGGTTCCGTACTATTATCTAAACAAAATTAACAAAAAAACGGCAAAAAATCACGTTTGTTGTGTGGGAGCCCCCTTAATTATTTAATTTATTCTGTTTTTAATATGTGTTGTTATAGCGGAAACTGAAATACATCTTCTGTAAAAATGTCAATTGTGAAGACATCACGGTTCATGAGATACAGCCTGGTGACAGACAGACGGACGGATGAACTCTTAAGCTTTTATAGCAACTCGAATGTGTATTTTTATGAAATCAAGAATAAATACTCTAACTGACAAACAAACAGACACCGACTCTAAACATTTTAAAATGATGTTCTGCTGGTAGGCTTTTGCTATATATTTTCCCCTTCTACAACTTTATTATAAATATTTAGATGTCAAATTACTCGTCAAAATAAGAATAATATAAATCAATCAATGAATAAACCTCTAATCTAAGCCAACTCTCCTTACTCCTCTTCTCTTGTCCCCAGGTGTCAGAAGAAATAGGCTACGTGGTGTACTCCGCCCTGGGTAGCTTCTACATCCCGTCCTGCATCATGGTGTTCGTCTACATCCGGATCTACTACGCGGCCAAGGCGCGTGCGCGGCGGGGCATCAGGAAAAACCCGAGGCCTAGAGCTGTGAGTATAAATTGCCCTCTATAGGCCTCATTATCAAGACCAGTGGTCAGAAATGGAGCGTCAAAAGGCGACCCCAGATCATCACTCGTATCCCAATTACTTGGACCCTCCTAGTCTTCATTAGGTTCAATCTTGGCTGAGAGTCTTCCATGGTGCGAATACGCAATAGTTCAAGGATAATGTATAGTTGGCAAAGGTGACAGCGTAGACCTCTTCCACGATAGTCTGACAAGTTTTAAAACCAGAATATTATCGGTGTTGTCTAATAAAATAATTAACAAATATACATACATACTTTGCTTTTGTTTATATCAATTTAGGTTTTTTTTTTTAATATTTAAATTTAAATTTTGCGTTTTGTTAAGGTAAATATTAATTCATAACCAAGTTATGTACTCCGTAATAGTCTTGTATATTAGAAGATATTACCTTATTAATAATTAACCTGTAAGTCTTTAAAAAATGTACAGTCGGCATCAAAAGCTTGACCCAAAAATGAAATTTTTGACAGAATTTTATCAATATAACTAAAAATGAAAAACTCACTCACTTTTTATTTCACTTTGGGATTTAAAATAAAGATAAAGTCTCGGCAAACAATACCTAGGAGTTAAACTTGAAAAAAAGTTATTTATTTTAGTCAAATGAGTTATCTCAAGGTTTTGAGGTACTACGCCTACATAGCCCATTCATTTTTTCTACCTTGAATATTGCCCTCCTAATGCAAAATGCAGCAAAATATTGATTTAATGGGCGAAGGAGGGAAAACTCATGAAAATTTACCCCCTCAAATCGTGTAGCTGTCAAAACATCCCATAATATAACCATGGATCAATGAGTTTTCTACTGTTCCGAGAAAAGAAATCGCAGGAAAACCTACACATTAAAAAACTGTTCGTCTTGCACGAACATCCTATAGGATTGAAATGTGTCTGAAATGGTCATAATGATAACATAAGAAATAATCAAAAAAACACAAATCCAGGATAAAATTATCAAGGTAACCGTTTTCGTCCTACCCATGCTTAAGATAATCTAAAAACAATAAGTATTCAGCAGGAATTAAACTTGCGATGAAATGAAATGTATTAAAATGATAAAATCAAAGGATACAAGGGAATCCCTAATTTTAACCATGTAAATAATTATTTTATAAACAAAAAACACCTTATAATAATAAAAACATTCAGTTCTAAAGCCAATTTGAACCTTGAGGTATTCACGGACATATATATAATCACTTGTAATAAACTACTTATCTACAAGAGTCACGATGATAATAGTTTAATAACTGTAGAGCATACCAACTAATGTCACGCCCTTGCACGAATCTTGTAAATTTGGTTGTGTCATGTCAATGAGAATGTATCCGTTGCACGCAAAGGGTAACTATGAACTTGGTGTTTGGAACGAGTTTATGACTGAGGGAGGGAATGCTAATATCTCACCTGTTACATTCTGAAAGGCATTAAGAAAAACTGGTGAATTGATTACCAATACGAATTAATTCTTAGGTTATCGTTCAATGAGCCTAGAATCTCGCCAAAGGAGAAAATAAGTTTTGTGGCTTCATGCAACTGCCATGAAGACGTATATGTTAAGCTTGTGCGAATTGATGTCTTAGGATTTCGTACAACAAAGAGCCAAGAAATCCACTCACTGAGGAAATATTTGCTAATGTTGTCCGTCCGCCATTGTTGAAGGAATCACACCCTAGGGCCTCTTTTCAACACGGTATAAACTAATATCGTTTTTGATCTGTTATCGTAATTGTCCACTTTTTCATGGCTCTTATTTTCTTGGCAGTAATGGCGACCGACTTAAAAACAAAACCGTAACAGATTAAGTACGATTTCGATTCTACCGCCTAGAATAGAGTCGCTGGACTGGTGTTGCTGATGTTGAAATGAAGACCGCAAAGTTGAAGTGGGAGTGGGCTGAACACGTCTGCCACATGTACGATGACCTGAACGCTTGGCGAGATAGACTTAGGGTCATATTAATAAACTGATCTCAACTCTAATGCTCGTCTCGAGATGCGTCAAAAATGACAGTGTTCTATGGTTTGGCGTTTACTTTGACGTGTCCTGTGACAGGCCTCACAGTCAAGTTGAGCTTATTAATACGGCCCTTAGGGTCATATTAATAAACTCCTAAATCTTGACCGTGAGGCCCGTCACAAGATACGTCAAAGTAAACGCCAATCCATAGAACACTGTCATTTTTGACGCAGACGTGCATTAGAGTTGAGATCAGTTTATTAATACGGAACTAAGGACCGTATTAATAAACTAATTTCAACTCTATTGTTCGTCTCGAGATACGTCAAAAATGACAGTGTTCTATGGTTTGGCGTTTACTTTGACGTATCTTGTGACGGGCCTCACAGTCAAGATGAGTTTATTAATACGGCTCTAAGATAGGATAGGTGAGACACGTTTTTTTTTGGGGGGGCTCTAAGACTGGATAACAAACAAAACCTTTGTTTCATTAGGCAATATTCTAGTAATAATAACTATAATCTCTTTGTTACAGAATGAGCAGCAAACAAGCTTCAGTAACCCGCCAAAAGGCACGAGGCCCATGCCAGCCACGCCCTCAATGCCTATGCCACAGGGCGTCGATAGTAATTCTAATAATAGGTAATATTTTACTGGCCTTGAACTTTACAATGACCTTGTCCTTGACTTTGACCTTCTCTCTGACCTTGACCTTCTATTTGATTTTAACTGTCTGTCTGGTTTTGAAATTCTACCTAATTCGGACTTTTACCTGATTGCGCGAAGGGTTATGTTTCCGAGCGTAGGTATGTACATATGTCTATTTATGGACACGCTCTGCAGCCTAAACGGCTTGAAGAATTTTTGTGTATGAGGCGTCATTTGATTCGTCTTAATTGTAAAGGTATATAAAATTTCAATGTGGCGCTAGTGAAAAAAAAGAAGGGGGAATAAATGAAATTTTTACTAAACAATATTGGTCTCAAATGAAAGTTAATACAAATCACTGTTCGATTTGATCCACATTACCAAGGACACTCTGTAACTCTGTAAAAGAAAAAGTACGTAAGTATTAGAATCGATTCTAACTGAAAAGTGCGAGATAAACTAAATTCTTTAAATAACAAAGAACCTGACTGCAGTAAAAATATGTATGTAGGTAATGTACATTGCCCTTAGAATTTCCTATAGATTATTTTTAATTTTTTTGTTGATATATATTTACTGCAATCGGCTTTTTTGTTTCTGGAATAATATCTTTCTCATACAAACCTTGTCCTGAAAAAAATAATTGACACAAGAAAAAAACAGCCAAAATTTAACCATTCAGTCAAGCCGCCCTCAATTGTACTTTACTTACAGATACTTTAGTGGAATTTTGATTTAATATTCGTGCACCCTAGCACGAATCAAATAGCAAAAAACTTTTGAGTCTAGAATAATGCATTTTATAATCTGAAACGGAACCCTCAAATTAGTATTTCAGTGGGATACGAATTCTGCCGTCCTACCAAAGAAAAATGCTAACTGCATAGAAATAGTATAACCATTTTTATTTACCCAAATATGCGTTTAAGAACCGTTCTTTATGACCACCATAAAAATAGACTGTTTTGTTAGCACAAATTTCTTATCTGTAAAAATTATATTATTTATAGTAACATCGATTTGTATAATATCTCGAACATCTCTGAAAAATAAAGAAATTTATTTGACCTCTATTCTAATATTAGTCGAGATGACGTTTAGTTCGAAATGAATTGTCAATTTACATACGAATTTGACAAATATCGCAAATAAGTAAGGTACAGATGTAGTGCATAATTGTTTTCCTTCGTATTTTCACGGAAACGTACGAACGTGTCTTGCTATTTCAATCGGTCACAGTACAAAAAGTACAGAGGTTGACTGAAGTAGCATGACAAATACGAACATTTCCGACA
Source organism: Acleris sparsana (assembly GCA_923062465.1). Classification (NCBI taxonomy): domain Eukaryota; kingdom Metazoa; phylum Arthropoda; class Insecta; order Lepidoptera; family Tortricidae; genus Acleris; species Acleris sparsana. Next base: position 2,337,024 of record OV281307.1, read on the forward strand.
AAATACGAAGGAAAATAATTATGCACTACATCTGTATCGAACGATATGATACTTGGAGCCGACTCTAGTTTGTACTGAATTAAAAAAAAAAGACAGCTGCCAGAAAACTTTTCAATCTTTTCATTACCGCCATACCGGTTAAGATATGTTTTGCTGTATAAAATTGTTAGATTTGTTGAATTTAAACCATAAATCGAGCGATCCAGATGATATAGATATTTCGGTGACGCCTCCTGATATCCGTGACAAAGCAACTAACGTCATAAAATAATTACTGTTAGTGGCCCTGAACAATACCGCGATGCCGGTCATAATATACGGCTCCTGAATGCATCGTGGAGGCTTATGATATGGGGGTAGATAAAGTAGTGTATTATTTATTAATTACTGTCTTGCAAAGGACCAAAATTGTTTTTAGGATAAGTAATCAATTAATGTACTTTAATTTGTTTACTTCAAATATTTGGAGTCATGTCCACATTATTGCGAGTAATGACGCCCATTTGTCCGATCTCTGGTTAAAACTGTGTGTGTAAGATAAAAACTGACCTTTCTCTACACCTTTTTTTTTAAATTAATAACTTAAACGGTTCAGTCAAAACGGACAGTCAAAACTGACAGTCAAAACTGATCGTGAGTAGCCGCTTTTATGTACGCAGAGACAAGCACGCAAACTCCTTGTTCCGAGTCTCTTTTACCGCAACAAGTAAATTTATCAAACTTCAATTAACAGTCAAAAATATTTAGAAAACAACACGAAGCAAATTTTCAGTTAATCCAAAGGCATATTATTCCGGTTACAACTAAAAAAATAATTATATTGGCAAGCTTTCCAAAAACAATAATGGATACAGATCTATATCCAGACGTGAAAAGATGTTGTGGTATATTCCCTCCCAGATGTGCTTCTTTCCTTATATCCCTTTTCTCGATTGGAACAGGAGGTGGTACCGTAGTGGTTATTGCTCTGTTTGGATTTATAGAGGATAATACCCTGTTGGACTTCACGGACAGAATAGAAGAGCATACTAAAAAAATGATTGTGATGGGGGTGTTCTTTGTGGGATTGCTGCAGTGCGCGGCTGGAGTGCTTCTGTTGGGTGGAGTCTTACTTAGAAACCGGATCTTGGCGCATTTGTTCATCTTACTCATTATCATCAAGTGCAGCACCATAATCCTCGTCTTGATCATGCCCCCCATATACTGCTTATTGAAAAAGGATTTATGTAGGCTTCATAACGTTACAATAGCGTATTTAACGTTGCTCAACAGCTTCTTTTTCTTTTATCTTAGCACCTGGTTTTATTTCATTTTGGTATGTGGAAATATGATACGACATTTCCCTGAACTATAAATTATGTTTTGTTTTCTTTGTTATATCCTCGTCCGTCACTAAAAAAGCGCTGTAAGATTCTCGTTAGCTATATAGCTACCGATATGGCTACGTTAGGTAAGGGCCCTTATCTAAAGTTTATAGTCATATTTTTCATAGGCTTACGTGTATTTTTCATCATCACGCAAAAGGCACTGGTAAGGTAAGAAACGAACAAAAGATAATAGCTGCAGCTAGTTTATAGCTCAGCGGTGAACTATAAATGTATATCTCTCTCTTTTATTTACACGGGAGCGAGTATCTTTTGTTCGTTTCTTGGGTGAGAAAACCGCCGACAGTTCATCGCTTACTCGCTCGCGGTGAGACCAGTGCCTAAATGACAAGTCATAAATTAGTTCGCATATACTTTTTAAACATAATGTTTGGAAGCATAAATACTATTGTCATACATTTATTGAGCATAAAAACTTTACGCGCAATTATGGCGCATATTATTACGCATAATACGGTCGCCAATCCCTGCGGGAGGTGAAAAAAATACCAAGTTCTAGTGTCTTCGGATTACGATATAGACCGAAAAAATTATCTTATTTTTTTTACAAAAGGATATCAACCTGGGAGCAGATAGCAAATCTGCATATGAGAGGTTAAAATACAGACCCAGTACAAATTGAGGGAATAAAGTGGAATTTCTTTAGTTTCATTACTTTAGACTAACATAGACCTTAATATTTCGTTTAATATAGGTATGGTAGGAACACATCAGGAGGCTGCGGCTCCACTGAGGCGGAGATGAACAGAGCGGAGCGGAGCTGTGCCAATATTAACCAATAGAATCTAAGCTAACGTGCGTAAGGCGCGCTCGACGTGACCGCACGCGCCTTCTATTGGTTAATATTGGCACAGCTCCACTCGTCTCCACCTCAGTGGAGCCGCAGCTTTATACATGTTTAATACAAATGTCACTTAAGCCGGTCGGGCCTGTATTTTACAGGGTAAACCCATATTGATTTTGACATGCTATCGTATTGCCAACGTTACGATAGCTCTTATTTACAAGGCAGTAAGGGCGGTCGAGCTACAAACTATACAGCAGCAGCGCAGAATAGATCCCAAGGCTTTTGATTGCGTGGAACATATGACCCTTATTTTAAAATTAGAACATTATGGATTGTCCAATAAAGCTTTAAGCCTTATGTCTTCTTATCTAAGTGATAGAACTCAAACAGTTGTTGTAAACAAAACGCAATCTGTTGGAGCTACAGTGAAAATAGGTGTGCCTCAAGGCTCTATTTTAGGTCCTTTTTTATTTTTGGTTTACATAAATGACTTACCACCAATAGTAGATGAACTTTGCGATATTGTACTTTTTGCTGATGACACTTCACTAATTTTCAAGGTAGATAGAAAAACCGTAGACTACAGTAGGATAAACGCCACTCTAGTTAAAGTACATAATTGGTTTATTAGTAACAACTTGCTACTAAATGCCAAGAAAACTAAATGTGTTAGGTTCGCTTTGCCTAATGTTAAACCGGTAGATTCTAGTATTTTTCTAAATAACGAGTGTTTGCTAATGGTAGATAGGGCGGTTTTCCTAGGCATAACAATAGATAAAAATTTGCAATGGAGTCCCCACATAGCTGCAATGGCATGGCAGGTAAACTAAGTTCGGCAGCTTACGCCGTTAGGAAAATTAGACAACTAACTAATGTTGAGACAGCTCGCTTAGTTTATTATAGTTATTTTCATAGTGTTATGTCTTATGGTATTCTGGTTTGGGGTAAGGCAGCTGACATACAAACTATATTTGTGTTACAAAAAAGGGCCATTCGTTCTATTTATAATTTAAATTCCCGTGACTCATTAAGAGAACTTTTTAAAGAAATTAATATCTTAACTGTAGCGTCTCAATTTATTTACGAGAATATTATTTATGTTATTAAGAATTTAGATTCGTTCACCAAAAACTCAGATATACATAATTTAAATACTAGAAATAAAAATAAAATAGCTATTCGAAAATTCCGTGTCCGTAAAGTATATAAATCATTTGTTGGTCAATGCATTCATTTCTATAATAAATTACCTGAAGTAGTTTTAAAGTTACCCTTTCCAGCACTTAAAAAATATTTGAAAAGGTCGTTAATGTCTAAAGCGTATTATAGGGTCGAGGACTATCTAACAGACAAAAATGCATGGCCTACACCCGAAACTTAGTCAATAGTAATTTGTTCAAATGCAAAGGCTTTATCCTGCTTTTTCTTGTCTGGGGGACACCGTTGATGCAGGAAAACATATCGAAACTTTTATGTGGTCATCTTGCACCATCTCATATACACATATATAAGTAGGTAGTTGTAGTTATTTTATTTTATTCTTTTCTATCCTTCTCTCCCGTAAGATTTTTGGCATGTTTTCCTGCTGAACTACTGTTATTTGATATTATATTTAATTTAATACTTGTAGCTTTATATAATGCTAGATTAAGTTGTACATACCATTGTAATATGCAATATGAAATAAGTTTAAAAAATGACTGACTGCTGAGTTTCTTGCGGCGTTTCTTCTCAGCAGTGGTCTCCTCTTGGGAAGCGCTGGTAGTATCTTGACGTGTAAAAGTGCCCGAGCGGCCTACTTACTAAATAAATTTCTTTTATCTTTTTTTTATCTTTAAGGCTTCTGGTCCTGCTAATAGGGAATATTCATGACTCTTGTCACAGTTTCAATAAAAGCTGATCCATGTATCAAACAGTTGAGAAAACACCTTTTTTTTATGGCATAGAGAACGCAAACGAGCACACAGGCCACCTGATGGTAAGTGGAAACTGTGACCCATAGACATTCAGCCTAATACTGCAAATGCGTAGCCAACCCTGAGGACTACGATAGAATGCCTCTATTCTAGTCATTACACCGGCTGTCTTATCTCCAAACCGGAACGCAACAATGCGAACACTGCTGTTTGGTGGTAGGTTAATGGATAAGATGATGGTAGCGATCCGGACGAACCCTGCACAAGGTCCTACCACCCGCAAAACAGAGTTTCTATCTCTTCCTAGCAAAACAGAAATTGGCTGACCGCTTACATGACGTCACAGTGCATATCGGTTCTCTCTGTTCGCGGCTGTCTAATTATCAGTTTTAAACCCTGTTCAGATGTCTTACTTATCTTATTTTAATAAGTAACTGGATGACCGGTATTTTTTATTGTGGTAAAACAATGTTTTCTTGAAATTAAACCTAGCTAGATCGATTTAGCGCCCCGAAACTAAATGTCATGCAAATCGTTGCAGCCGTTTCGAGATTCAGATTCTTCTTCAGATAGATTATGGTAAACAAACGATTGATTCCTTTTTCGGCACATTCCTTTTTGGACATATTCCGTTTTCGGCATATTCTTGTTTCGGCACATTTTAGATAATAAATTATACTACGAAATACTTGTGACTTTGCTTGCGTAATAAAATAAAATAATATTTATTAGTAAAATATTATATTTTATTCAATAAAAATAAAAGACAAATTAAACAGTACCTACACTGATTGCTTAAAATAATTGGGCAAAAAACTAATGATAACCAACTAGGTATCTAAATTCATATGCTTCATGGACCCGTCTTTTATAAAAGTTGGCAAAGCCTATTTAAAAATTCCGTTACATTTAATTTTTTATTTACAAAATCATCTACAACTGCCCGCTCCTGATGAATTCCATATCTTTTTTTCGCCGTAAACGTGTTTCATCTGAGCAATGAATCTGTATTTTTCGTGAAATGATGTCTTGGTATCCAGCTTCCGATCTCAGTAGTTTTATGAATAAAAACAGTGAAGGTTTTTTTGGGATTCGGTGGTTTATGCGGTTATTCCATCCTTCTACTGCATTGTTTGTTCTAAATTCATCCTTATTTACACAAAATAATGATCTAGTCACTTTCCTCATTCCAAAAGTTAAGAAAGTAGTTATGAAACTTATTAATAGGTTCAGAGTCCGTTGCAAGTTCTATTATTTCCATATAAGCAGACAGACGGTACATCTTCTTTCGGTAACAGTGGTAATTTCGAAAGTGATTTTTTGAAATGAAAATAACATCCAGTTATTGTGGCCCATGAAAACTACGCTTTCAATGACTGGATGGCGGCGATTTCAAAATCACACTTAAACTTGTTTACTTTGAGACCAAAATCATTTTTTTGGAATTGAAAATAGTCGCTGGTATGTATTTGAATGCTTTTTGGGCAGAAGTGCGTACAAAACAGGCATAAAACAAGATTTGCCTGGGGTTTTGTTTAAATTTACTTGCAAGGTGTACAATTGCATAAATGGCGGCGGTGCAACTCTAAATGTACCGTCTGCATAATACTCGTCTTCTTTTGAAAGTATATCGAGGGCAGAAGGTGATGCGAACATCAATATTTTCTCATGATCACCATCATTACTTATCAAAAAGGTATCAGCGAAAGTTCGTAGTCGTTGACAAGCAAAGCGAGCGAGCGAGATAACAGGAACTTACATCAAAATACGATGTCAAAACATTATTTACTACATCTGTAAAATATTACTTCAAGCAATATTTATTTGATGAGGTATTTTTAGTCATCACCATTGGAAAATATTTTATTGTATTTCATTCTTGCATGCTATTTATATATACTTATGTCTTGAAAGTAAAAATAAGTATACCTAGGATTGATTTCATTTGTTGTATATAATGATTTATGCCAAAATCGAAATGTGCCGAAACAAGAATATGCCGAAAACGGAATATGTCCAAAAAGGAATGTGCCGAAAAAGGAATCAATCAAACAAACTCTTTCTAACCTCAAAATTACACTTTTTTGGCTAAAACATCTTTTATCATTATGAAATGTTAATAATATTAAGAGTTCGGAGTTGGATGAACTTTGAAATGGAGATATACCCTAGACTAACACATAGGCTAATTAGCCTATTTATCGCGATTTTTTTTAAATTTCCCGAGGGATATAGAAATAAGCTAGTTATATGTCATTTCTAGCATTCAGCTCAAGTCAGTTACCTTTTTTCTATACTAATTTTGACCCCTTTATATTAAGGTGCGAGGAGAAACAATAAAACAGACAAACAGGTGCGTATTAAAGAAACTGCTCATTCCGTCTATCATTAGGGTTCCTTACCGCGAAAGGAAAAAACAGAATCTTTATTGGATCACTTTGCTGTCCGTCCGTCCGTCCATCTGTCTGTCAAGATCCGTAAACTATATACCTACTCAGGTCTACACAGTCCCTTGAAGCTGTTAAAAAACAAACTTCCAAGTTAACGTAATTTTACGCACGTATATTTCGACACTCTCAAGGGAATCAAAATTTGCGTTGACCTAGAACTATGAGATTTGGCAAGTAATACCTTATTATAGGGCTACCTTTGTTTCGGCGAAATATGTTTGCCAAATGTATCGTTTCCCAGTCGTTTCATTTGCCAACCCGCCTTGTTTTCAGTAACCGTAAATATTTCAGGACTCTATCTAAATCCTGAACAATTTATGTAACATTGGGTAGGCAAATGAAAAAGTTGGGAAATGATACATTTGGCAAATATATTTGACTCATGGGTTACCTTTGTTTCGGCGAAATATGTTTGCCAAATTGTATCTATCATTTCCAAACCGTTTCATCGGCCAACCCTCTTTTGTTTTCTGTAACCGTAAATATTTCAGGATTTTATAACACCTAACTTAACCTAACCTATAGGGTTCTACACCATACTACTGTAATAAAACCTGAAATATTTACAGTTACAGGAAAAACATGGGTTGTCAAATGAAACGCTTGGGAACCCACACATTTTGACAAACATATTCCAGTCAAACGGCAGGCTCCCCTTTATTTGAAGACTGGCGGTTGCCCGAGACTACGGCCGCGTATTCAAATAAAACTTAGACAATGTTACTCAGGGATAAATGAAGCATTCTGTGTTGTATACAGTTATACAATAAAGACTATGTCTATTTCTAATGGTAATGGTGAAATAATTTTTGAAATCGGTTCAGTACTTTTTGAGTCTATTCGTTACAAACATACAAAACTACAAATATTTCCTCTTTATAACATTACTGCAGCACTCAGTCAATTAAATTTAATGCTTGATTATAGTTGCTTCTGTCACTTTCTTCGCTTTAGCGATAGAATAAGACAACACGTCACTAAAAAAGCATTGAATTTGATTGACGTCTCAGTGCGGGAGTTAGTTTCGCTCGCACTAGTGGAGCTTTTGGCGAGCGTAAGGGATGCGAGACAACGCTGCTGAAAAGGAGCCTATTCTCTACGTCACTGGGTATAAATTGCAACTATTACTGTTTCAGGCTAACTCAGATATCTACGATAGAAACTCAGCAGGTGCAGATACCCACGGTGACCTGTGACCTGGCGAGTGACATCTCCACCAGCGAAGCAGGTGACACGCTGCCGCAACAGGAGGAGAGGAAAGACACTTTAAAAGTAATTACTCTTTTACTACTTTTTTTAGAATTTCGTACCTGAAGGGTGCTAGGCGGGACCCTAATAATATGCTTGAACTGTCCGTCCGTCCGTTCTCTTAAAAGAGCTGTGTGTTTTGAACTGTTATAGATAGTGGGTTTTTATTTATTTTTTAAAACTATTTGCACAAAATACAACGAGGCGGAGATAATGCCTTAAGACTTTCTCTACCAGTCAACTAATGGGCTAAACAGAAACAATTTAGGGTGGGTGATGAGAAGGAAATACTAAAAAAAAATTTTTGATCACAAAAAAGTTAATAATAAATACGAAAAAAAAAACTTCTAATGACACAATTCATTCAAGATAATTATATAAATATAAATATATACTACATACATAATACATATATTTATAAGTATAAGTATAAAGAACTTAGTTTATTATATTCAATGTGTGTATATATTTAACCCCTTAACGTCCATTGTTTCAGGTGGTCACATCGGCGCAAGTGACCCGCAACCCCCTCGCCGCCTGCCAGCTCCGCTCCTCCAACCTCTCAGTGAACGGTGAGCCGAAGGAACGCTGCAGAGCTCCCAGCGTCGCAATCGACACCGACATGGTCTCTGAATTCGACCCTTCCTCCTCAGATTCCGGCGTGGTTTCCCGCTGCGCCGTCGTCAAACCTCTCAAACTTCGCATATGCCAGCCCATCTTCGGCAAAAAAGCCGAGAGCTCGCGAAGACAAGAGAAAAAACAAGCGAAAAGCGAATGCGAACCCGCCCTCCCGAAGCCCCACAAACCAAGGGATCCCGAGCGTGAGAAGAGGAGGTTAGCGAGGAAAAAAGAGAAGAGAGCTACGTTAATATTAGGGTTGATAATGGGGAGCTTCATCGCGTGCTGGCTGCCTTTCTTCTTCTTGTATATTCTGAAAGCAGCGTGCAGAAATTGCGTGATTCCAGGCAGTGCTTTTGCGATAGCGTTCTGGCTTGGATACATGAACTCTGTTCTTAATCCTGTCATTTATACCATATTTAATAAGGATTTCCGAAGAGCGTTTAGAAGGATATTGTTCAAGTGATGTTTGGCCTACCTGTGCTGCTACAGATGCGTGGCTAACCGCATCATGTTGGCGCAACAGAGGGCAGCACCAGGTCTTTATAATGTACGGTAGATCGCCAGCGAACATTCAGTCTCATGTGATTTTGTGACAGTGACAGTGCGCGTTACACTGAGGTTTGGTGATATTTGGTTGCATTTGTTTGGGCAATGGTCGCTAGATGGCGCTAACAGATTAAACTTTATATGAATGTGTTTAGGTATCTGTCATGTGAGAAATAATTTTAATAATGTTGGGTTAATATTATTTGAGTAACTGATTCATTAATTTGTTAATCAAAATTAACCAAAATAAAAGAGTACAGAGTGTATTTTTTGTATTTTGCGGTATCGAAACTTAATTAAGAGAAATGTTATTTATTTGACTTTGGTGCGAGAAATACGAATAAAATGACCAAAAATCACGAAACCAAAGTAGAACAACGGAAGTGAAATCTGCATACAAACTTTCATTATCATAGTATATCTTAGGTCAGCTTTGTATTAGGCTTATCATATAGTTACATGTAAAAAACATACAGATAGTAAAATATTACATGAAATCGATAATTCATGACGTAAATTGACTTTTCTTTGCTGTAGTATAAAAATTGTAAAAATACATTTTGTAGTGATTTTTAAAACCGTAGCAAAACCATAGGGTGTTTATTCCTCAAGTTTCTTTATGACGTGTTTTAGTGTGTTAATCTTTCTGATTATTTAATAACAAATACATTTTGGTTTTAAAGTTTAAATACATATAATACGGGTGGTTTTTAATATTTAAGTAAGGACTGTTTTCTGAGTGTAAAAAAAAGTAATGCTGGAACAAGTTCTAAAGAAACTCTTCGAATAATACCAATAGAGTTTGTATAGACGAACTATATATAATACTGCAAACACTAAAGGATTTGATTATATTGGTAACCTAAATATTCCTTACAAACTGTAAAATATAATAAAGGAATTAAATAGCTTTAACATTCATAAAATATATATGTTTTACTAACTTTAAGCGTGCAATAATAAATAATATTTCATTCGAGGCAAGGGGATTTTATATTTGCATCGTTTTTTTTTAACCACCTGACATTTTTTTTGCTTAAGGATTCGTGATGGCCGTCATTTTAATACAAAAATTCATAAGTCATTAAAATAATCATTTTTTAAATAAATTATTTTTATTGAACACTTCATAATTAAAATCATTTAAAAAAGTGATATAACTATACAATATATCCCCTTGCTAAACACATGCGCTTAAAATATGTACAAAAGTAGATCTATTTTGTAAACTTGTTTGCTAGTAAAGTCCTAAGATTCATTATTATCAAATAACGCATACATTAAGATAATTAATAAAATTCACATGGGATTGATTCACTGAACCCAAAACTCCAAATACACTTAACCCAAAACTACAAATACACTTAACCCAAAACTACAAGTACACTGAACCCAAAACCCCAAATACACTTAACCCAAAACTACAAATACACTTAACCCAAAACTACAAGTACACTTAACCCAAATTTACCTAAAGTTAAAAACCTTAACCCAAAATTACTCATAAAGTTCCAAATTCCAAAGAATTTATAACGCCAAACCGCTTTTAGTGCTATCCTGACAATAATAAGCCGTATCATGAATTTTTAAAATCTATCCGGTTCTTGGCAGCGAAAGAGCCAAAGCTATATAGATGACTAATATAATTCTGTCCCTTTCTCTTGGAACTTGCAGATAGTTGCAGGTCTTAACAGCTAAGTACTTGCCATCAGTAAGTCAAAATATCACATTCACACATTAGTATCTATTTAGTTTATAATACATTTACTCCAAGGTTAGCTGCAAGAGATCCCATATGGGATAAGTTCACCTATTTACATTATCTATTGTGATGCAAAAAATGTTTTTATTGTTTATGTGCAATAAAGAGTTTACATACATACATAACATACATTTATACAAGCTGAAACTGGACGAGTATGTATCCTTAGTACTTTATTTTCCATCTAAAAACTATGTTAATATCTTTAACCTTGTTCAATTTTAATGCAAAAACCTATCATACTAACACAGTCATGATAATAATCTTTATACTTTAGGTTTAACAACAATTTTTTTTCTTTTGTTCTTTTTTTCAATAAATATAACCATTAAAAATCGATTTTACATCAACTTCTACCCTGTATAGTTTATCATCGGTAGTAATATTAAACCGCGTAACTAACAACAATGCTGTTTATATAACAGCATGGTACATTTTACTTCTTATTTAACTTGTTACTTTTAATTTAGTTAGCAGGTTAGGAATATTACCGACGTTATATAACACTGTTTTATTTTGACCTACAGCATGTTCATTGCAGTTTATAAATGCATTTTTTTGTCACTTTCGGAATAATAGTTTTATTATAAAGTATTGTTTTAGTTTAAGCCTTAATTAAAATAGATAAAAGATCTGTGGGGCCAGAGCCTACAACCGACGCAAATTTAAACAGACCATTTTATTCAAATATAGCATAAAATATCGCATACTGGAGTTTAAAAAAAAAAAGGTACATAGTGAACTTATGATATATTTTTTACAAATTACCTGTAAAACAGACATGAATTATCTCTTAATATTTCATTTATTTGCATCACGTAATTTTCAAAAAATAATTAGGTAGTAACATTTGCAAAAAATAATTAGCACTGAATGTAAGTCCAGCCGTTAAGAGCCTTGCTATTAATAATTTAAAACCTGCCAAGTTCCAGGCAATGTCCAAGAACGTAATAACAGTTGATTATACAATCTCAGGTCAGCAATAAGTGTGGCTCTACGACAAGCTCAATATTATTTGAAACACACACACTTATTTTGAAACACGTGTATCTTAAATAAATGTATTTTATTTGTAGTTTTCTTTACAATATTTTTTAATCCATAATCAAAAAATAAAATACGAATTACATTAAAAAATACTGCATCCAATTAATCAATTATCACATACATACGAGTACGTTGTAAAGACATGGTGGAAAACAACAATCAAACGTGTTTGTGAATGATTCGATATATTTTTATCATTTTAATATTAATGTTATTAATTACTACATTAAATTAGTATTTTTGTACCTATTGTTTATTATGTATTTTTAAGTTTTATAAATAATAACCATTACTTTTTCATCGATGCCAGATTCTTTCACACCATATTTTTGTTCTTCTTTAATAAAATAATAAATTTACAGACACAAGTAGAGTAATTCTATTTTTAACTAAAAATGACTGTGCCTCTGTGCCTATCGATCAAGCACTAACACAACAATAAAATGCACTTAATAATAGTAAAGAAAAAATATAACTATAATAATATGATATTGTCTTTTAAATCTTTGTTACTTAACTTTAGTAGGATATTGCTGTAAATTATTTTCTGTAGCGCTGGTCGCAAATAATTAGAAGTTAATTATTTTATTAATTTGTAAGTAATACGTAAGTTTGAATTAACTAGTAATTAATAATTAACCAAAAAAGAACACCAAATACTTCCTGTAATTTTTCTAATCTTATGAAATAAAAATCATTCATAGTGATAAAAATTACGTTTTGTGAATTGCCATTTATAAATAAAACGTATTTAGTTTTTTAACGCTTCCCTTTGTAATTTAAGGTTACTGGTCGATAATTAACTCATTAATAATGAAAATAAACTTATGATTAGTATTAGAATTTATTTTAACAAATTAATCTATTACTTATAAAGATATCAACTATACCTACGACTGATCATAGTTTACACATCTTGTATTCATTCTGCGTATAATACAAACTATTGTAAATTATTAAACCTTGTAAATTGTATAATTATTACAATTACAAATATATTTATAAATTAAAAAAGGACAACAACGAGAATTTAATTCTAAATTGATGTAAACTTTCTTCGGTTAGAAAACTTAAGTACTTATAAAGATTAATTATAAGTGTATAAATTAATTCTTAATTAATATAATTCGAAATAATAAAACTGCAACACCATTGCCGTATAGTAATAATTAGATTTTTAGATTAAGTAACATTATAACTCGTATGTACTGAAATCATGAGCAATAGAAAATTTATTATAAAATTTCTTTTTTAAGATACTCTTTTATAAAATTTCATAGAGTCTTCCAATGTGTGTGTGATTCTACATAAATCAAAATATATTAGAAAAATCAAGTGTTTTGTTCCATTGTATAATAACACCAGAATTTAATGTTGAATGATTTTTTTTGCACGGATAGAAGTTTATTTATGACATAGATTTTTGCCATTACAATGTTAAATATTTTAGTATTTAAGATGATATACATTTTATTTTTAATGTTATGCGGAATAACAGTTAAATTAATGATTTAAAAAAGACGGAACTCCGCAATTGAGCACCGAGCCCTTGCTATTTGCGCGTGTTCCATCTTAAAAAAACAGGGAATTGAAAATAAATCGATTTCTCGTTTTTTTCACAAAAAAATTGTTCTTGCTACAGTTTGGCATTGCAAAAATCGTGCGTACTAACCATTTCACTATTTGACGCAATAATTAAAATTTTACAAATTTAATTTTTAGATATGAAATATTACTTACAATACAAAGTTACGTGTGTAAAAAAATATTAAACTTACTAGAATTTCCTGAGCTAACGACTATGTCGATATTCTATACTACGTAATAACTAGCGAATTGTTCATGAAAAATTGTTCTAAATTTAATATAATATTTAAACTTTAGATATACAGTACCTATCTAGAATTTGTTATCTATTTTCTTTGATCGGAATATGTTACGTTTGTACTGTTCTTTATGGTGTACTACGTCTAAATATACGATACGATACTACTAAATCTTATCGACTCAAGTGTAAATGAAAAAATATACGAAGTACCAAATATACAAATTTTAATCTTTGGTGTTTGGTTTCACTTGATCCTTCATCGTCGTTTCAGCTCTCATCCTCCTTTTCCAGGGTTAAGGCCTGATCATTTTCACGCCAGTAAATAAGGAATATTCATGTTTTTTTTCACAGCCTTAATAACTAATAAAAGCTTACTCATGTAACAAACAGTTAAGAAAAAACCTTTTTGAATATAACAAAAAAATGTTCCTACCTCTTTCTAGCAAAACAGATTTTAACAATGAGTTTACAATATGGCCGCCGTGTTACATGACGTCCCACGGCAGTGAGTAGTTTAAGTAAAATACTTGTATCATCAAAAAAAAAATTCACTTGGTGTAAACACAATACCAGAACGTCTCGTGCAGTGGTGCTGATGGTGAAGTGTAGGGTGAGAGGTATAATGACAACTCAAGAGTCTGGAGGAATACTGTTGTTTATTGGTAAAATTGTACAGCTTATATACTATGGTTTCTAGTCATTATCTAGGCTTAGGGTAAATGGTGTGGAAGTAACGTTAATGCATCGTAAGCAGAATTACATGTAAATATCAAGGTCTAGGGTTAATGGTGTGGAACTTATGATTATGCATTGTCAGCGGATTTAAACTATAAAACTTGATAGAGGCTATAAAGTTTTATAGCATCGTTAAACTAATAATTAGAGAAGAGGTAGGTATCAGCTGTATGTATCAGCTGTATGTATCAGCTGTTACATTGGTGACCTCACTACAGCTTTCCCCTTTTTTTTTGAGACAAAAATTGTAACAAAACAATTTTTGGCTTAGGTTTACTTAATTTACCTATGGCTATGGTATACATTATAAATTCTTAAACTATCTTAATGTAATCCGTTTACAGTTTATTTTACGTCTATGTTACATGTTTCTTATATGGTTATGAAGTACATTGTTGCATTTACTTTATGCTGTAAGGTTTCGTTCTATTTTTATGCACAATGTATTCTTTACCTAAAACTAATATTTTAACATTCGTACCTTGATCTTCAAGTACAATATATGGTCCTTTATACACTGGGTCCATTTTATTTCTATCTTCTTTTTTAACTAATATTAAATCTCCTATTGCATAATTAATGGGATTAGTTTTTAAATCATAACTTACTTTTCTATCTATTTTTGACTTAATTAAATTATTTCTAGCATCCTCTTGGGATTTTTGTAATCTATACTTAAATTCTATAGGATATGATTCATAATTATACATTGGATCTACTTGAGTTATAATATTATTTGGTATACGACATAACTTTCCAAATACTAATTCATATGGTGTATATTTAGTTGCTGAATGCATTGTCGTATTATATGAAAAACACCAATATTGCAACCAATCTGACCACTGATGAGCTTGGTTATT
This sequence comes from Acleris sparsana, assembly GCA_923062465.1. Taxonomy (NCBI): domain Eukaryota; kingdom Metazoa; phylum Arthropoda; class Insecta; order Lepidoptera; family Tortricidae; genus Acleris; species Acleris sparsana. Next base: position 2,352,212 of record OV281307.1, read on the forward strand.
TGTTTGTATCCTTAAAAATGCTCCTAAAGCTTTATGTGAATTTTCTAAAGAACCAAGGCTTTCGTGGTGGTAAGCGGTTGATTGCAACTGTTTTATTCCTAAAATATTACATATTTCGAGCATAGTTGATGAAATGAATTCACTTCCCTTATCTGTTCCAATTTCTTTTGGAATTCCATATCGCAATATGAAATTATCAACTAATGCTCTCGCGACTGTGTCTGTTTCCTTATTTAGAAGTGGATATGCCTCTACGTATTTTGTGAGCTCGCACTGTAACGTAAGTATATAGCAATATCCGTTGGTATCTTTAGTTAGGGGTCCGCATAAATCTAAGAATACCTTATCGAAAGAAGCTGTGGCCGTACTAGTAATACAAAGTGGTTGTTTTACATTTTTATGATATTTTTGTGTTTGGCAATTATGACATGTTTTTACGAATTTCACAATGTCATTATCCATTCCTGGCCAGTAGTAGTAACGCTTCACGTTATTAGTCATTCTTCGAATCCCCGCGTGACCGCTTGTGGGTAATAAATGAAAATCGTTCAATATGACACGTCTGTCATCTTTATTGTTTATTTTTGTGACACCTTTAATGATACATAATCGGGGTCCGGACCCTGTACCATATTTGTTTATATATTGAGCTAGCTCTGTTATTGTACACGCGGTGTCATTGTTATGTAGTATGCATACTTCCTTTATTTGTTGTGCCTTGCAAAATGCACCTAATGCCCTCGCGAGAAAAGCTCGTTTCGTACGCGATTGAATACTAGGCTTGACACACATTGTCGCCAAGGATGGCGAGTACACGATTTCATTATTTTGACTCGTAACGTAATCTTTTTGTTCGAGTATTTTGCAATAGTCATGCTCATTGAAACTTAATTCTGGTAAATTTTCTGGTTTTTTAAGGAGTTCCACTATTCTTGGTTGATCAGACCCATCACGGTGGTAGTCCTTATTTCTTGAGTCATTGTTTATGTTTTGCTCTTTCATTCGTTTTGTTTGGCTTGTATCGCGGTTGCTGATTTAATAGGTAAGAGATGGAGCTTCATTTCATCAATTAAATCGCTTATTTTGGTATGGTTACTGGATATTCTAAGTTTGGCATTTTGCGTTAACCTTGTTTTGACTACAAAATTAATTAATAAAGTATATTCTGCCTCTTTTATCATTGTGGAATATAAATCAATGGCATCTATAAGTTGTTTTGTGACGGATTCCGAACCGTCCATGGCTGGTAACAGTGATACAGCTGTTTTTAGGTCGAAGCTGTCGTTTGACGTCATCGTGACTATGTCTTTGTCGTATGTTGCTAGAATTTTACTATAAATTTCCTCTATTCTTAGAAAGTAAGACTGAATTATTTCACTGTCTTTTACAGAAAGTTCTGATTTTTCTAATTTAGAACTATATTGCTCTATGTATTCTTCGTACTGTTTATATAATTTTTTTACTTGCTGAATTTTATTTTGACCAATTGCCTTAGTTCGGCGTTTTGGTCCTAATTTTCTAATATCCTCCTGGAGTGATTTTATTTGATTATATATTAACTCCGGAATGGAAGTCATTAATAACTTTTAGTATCATTTAGTTTGAAGTAATAATTTTTATGGTTTAAACGAACAATAAATTTACAATAGTTACGGTTACGGCTTTCTTAAATTGATACCTTCATAACGTTGGTGTGCTGATGTTGCTGGGTGGCTGCGGCTGCGTAGACTTGTTGCTAGACGATCTGCTCTGGCCGGTTCCGCATCGTTGCTGCTACTGCTTGGCGCTCGATCTTTTTAGTTAAACATTCGTGGATCTTCTTCCACAATGCATAGATTAAGATGATGCTGATGGCAATGAGTAGTGTCGTTGTCAAATAAATTGTTACTTCGCCTCTGTAAGTTTGGCTCGTGGTTGCGTCGTTGGACTGTCCGTTTTGAGCGATGATGACCTCTTCTTTTTTATCTTCTTTCGTGCATTGATGTCCCATGTTGTGACCTTTGGGGTTTGCGAGTAGCAGAAATTAAACCAACCAAAATTGCCGACACGAATTTATTGCGTGGATTTATAAAATAGCCCGTCTAGTTCCACCTATGCAGTCCGGTACTCCCCTGGCTGGCTGATCGCTGCGAAGGTGGTCGGCAGCTGGTGGTGACGCAGGCAGAACGGTGTTCACAAAATGGCCGCCCCCGGGGATTGCGGTGGCAGTTGGCAGCTGGTGGTGACGCAGGCAGAACGGTGAACACAAAATGGCCGCTCCGGGGAATTTCGGTGGCAGTTGCGGCTTCTCCAGCATAAACGTAACACCCTGGGAATTAATGACTCGCATTAGAGTGCGCTCCTAATACCGTTGATGATGAGCACCCGGTTTCAGCGAAGCGATAGCAAAAAGGGGACCGGTCAGTAGTTGGTGATGGTGCTCACAATCAGAACGGAGGTACAATGAAATTAAGCGGAAACTAAGAATTATGAATGTAAGAAAGACAATCGTAAGCAGGCCCAAAAGCACTACAGTGACTTGCGTTAAAGCGGAAAACTTATGAAGTTAAAGATGGAATAGGTACCAATTCACAACACATTTTAAAATTAACACTATATAAAACTACGCTCCTATAAATGGGTAACTTCCAACACTTACCCAAATCGGGGTGCGAGATGAACGTTGTTATATTATAATTTGTAAGTCTAGTTTAGAACAACTTTGACTAACGAGCGCACGCAACACGTCAGCGCGCGAGATGTCGCGAACTAAATGAGTCGCGAGCGCACCGACATACGTCCAGCGTCAACAGCTCCTCGAAGCGGAATGGCGACGCCAGCGCACACTCCCGCCTGTCGCTATGCAAGCGAGAACAAAGGCGGACCACCCAAGCGCTGCACTGGTACAGTTAGATGCGTTAAATTCATAACATTACGCTAGCATGACTAAGAATGTAAATGTATTGAATAATTTATGACTAGAATTAATTTTAATTGAAATTACGTATGATTATAAAAGCCGTATTAAAACAACAATTAATAATTTGATAAATTACTATTAGTTGATTAATTAGTTGTAACCTAGACTAATAAAATGTTAAAATGTTAATTCATTCAGCCTATTATTCTATATCCTTAATATTTGATTAGCTAAGTTTAATTTTAATTTAAATAAGTTTAGTTTTAACTTTTAATTGTAGTACCTATATTATATTAGATAAGTACTTATATTTCAGTGTAAAATAGTTAATTATTTAAGATAATATATATATTTTACTACAGATTTTGTTATTAATTTGTTAAAAAATTATAAATTAAGGTTAAAATTTATTGTAACATACAATCATGGAACTGTAACGTTACATTACCCCGCGCGTCACTAAGGATTTTATTCCTATTAAAAATAAAATCCATACAAATACGTTTTTTGTATTTGTGTCTTCCTAATATACTATCTCTCTTTTATACTTTTCAATTCGTACTTCCCTTTTATTAATCAACATTTAAATGAGCGGCAGTGTTTAAATAAAAAAAAAAAAAAAAACTGACGCGACCTGGTATTACAAAAGGTCACTAGCAGCTTAAAAACTAGACTGTTGACCACACAAATACTATTAACTCTTTAAGGTGGAAATGTGACAACGGGTAGTGTATGTTATATATTCTAAATGTTAGTATATGTTAATTGTGGAAAAGGTTAAGTTTATTTATTAAGACCAGCCAATTTAAGGTCTTTTATATGCCATGTCCCTATATTCTTCCCTGACATATTTTCTAGGACATAGACAAGTGGAGATTTCTTATGTATTATTTTACATTTTAAGTATTTTGGGGCTAATTTTTTACTGAAATACTTGTCCTTGTCGCTAAGTACATATGCACGTTTCATTACTATATCGCCTATCTTAAATTCGACTGGTTTGCGCCGCAAATTGTAGTGTGAAGTATTTTTTACGTGTGCATGCCACAGTTTGGTTTGAACCTGATCGAAAACCTCAGACATGCAACCGAGATTCTCAGCGTAAATTTCGCGTGGAAGGAACAAGACCTCTTCACCTAGATCCGTGTCAACGTAATGCGTACCACAATTCACGAGTTCCCTGCCAAATACCAGGAAGGATGGGGTAAAACCAGTTGCCTCGCTGACAGAATTATTCATTGCGAATTGAACCTTTGGGATAAAAAGATCCCAATTGCGATGGTCTTCGTCAACAAATGTTGATATACAGGTGATAATAGTACGATTATAACGCTCGACAGTATTGATTTGTGGTGTGTACTTAGGTGTAAAATAGATATTAGGTATGTTATATTTCTTAAACAGGTCCTGTGTGATTTTGCTAATAAATTGACTACCGTTATCCATGAAGACTGTCTGAGGGACACCATGCACTAAAATGAGTGAGTCTTCTATAATTTTCGCAACAATGGTAGATGTTGCACTTTTTATAGGGAAGATTAAACAAAATTTTGAGAAGCAGCAGGTAATAACTAATATGTAGCTATTTTGTTTACGACTAACTGGAAGTGGACCCATTAAATCAACGGATACCATTTGAAATGGCCGCGAGCATTGTTTTGGCCGGCCCATTTCTCCTAAAGTTGAGTGATTTTGAGGCTTGTATGAAAGACACTTTGCACAAGAACTAACAAACTTTACAACGTCTTGATGCATCCCTGGCCAAAAATAACGTAATGCGAGTCTGCGATATGTTTTGAAAACACCTAAATGCCCTGCTGTAGGTTCCGAGTGATTTTCATTAATTACCTCTTGCCTTAATTCACAAGGAATAACTTCTTTCCAAGAAAATTCGTTAATTTTTTCGTGTTTATTTTTACATAATCTAAATAGTGTATTGTTTTTTATAAGAAAATTTGGAAAATTTTGAGGCCTAGTTAAGCATGAATTAAAAATCTTTTTATACCATGGATCAGTTGTATTGAGATGGCACATGGACGTGTTTATAGTTGAGATAGGAACAGCTCTTGATAATGCGTCCGGGATGACATTGTCTATACCGCGACGATGCTTTAGTTCGAAGTTAAATGCAGACAGCCGCACGCCCCAGCGAGCCAATCTTCCAGTAGGATTGTTTATGGAAAGGAACCATTTTAAAGCACTATGATCTGTGAAAACGGTAAAAGGTTGTCCGTTTTCTACATAACACCTCCAGTGTTCGAGAGCAATCACGACTGCCAGTGTCTCCCGCTCCGTTATGCTATAATTCTTCTCTGCCGGTGATAAGGACTTACTCATATACGCGATTGGATGCTCTTTGCCATCGATGGTCTGGGTAAGCATAGCACCGACCCCATAATTGCTCGCATCGGTGTGCACCTCAAAAGGCTTGCTATAATCAGGGCAGGAAAGAACTGGAGCAGAAACAAGGCACTCTTTTAATTTATGAAAGGCAGCATCGGCCTCAGGAGTCCACTTAAATGGAGGGCCGCCTTTCTTATTTGAGGTCAATTTATTTAGGGGACCTGCTATGGTACTGAAACCCGGAACAAATCGACGGTACCAAGTAGCTGTTCCGAGAAAACGCTTAATATCCCTACGACTATTAGGTGTTGGGTAATTCAGGATGGCTTCTACTTTTTCGGGATCTGTTCGCAAGCCGCCAGAATCTACCACGTAACCAAGGTATTTAAGCTGACTCCGGAAAAAACTACACTTTTTCAAATTTATAGTAAGATTAGCCTGTTTTAACTTGTCCAAGACGCGAAGAAGTAGTGACACGTGAGAATTTAAGTCCTCAGATACGATGATGATGTCATCAAGATAGGCAAATACCTTGAGTTCGAACTCGCGGAACAGAAAATCGACAAGACGCTGTTGTGTAGCTGGCGCATTGGTTAGCCCAAATGCGGTACGCTTAAAACGAAAGGTTCCACGGCCCGGTACGTAGAATGCAGTCTTGTCACGATCCTCAATCGCAATCGGAATTTGCCAAAACGCCTTAGACAAATCAATGCTGGTCAAATAACGAGCGTCACGGAGATTATCTAAAATCTCAGATACATAAGGTAAATTGTACGCGTCTCGTTTAGTCACGGAGTTTAATTTTCGACTATCGAGACAAAAGCGTGGTTGACCATCCTTTTTATTTACTATAAGAACCGGTGAAGACCATGCACTTTCACAAGGCTCGATAACGTCCATTGCTAACATTTCATCGACCTGTTCTACCAAAATACGTTGTTTTTCCGGCGACATCCTGTAATAACGCTGCCGGACAGGCTGAGCATCGCCGGTATCAATTCGATGAGTTGCTAAGCTGGTTTCACCCAATCCCCTGCACTCGGCAGAGATCTGTTGGAATTGTGCAATAACGTCGTCAGCCAATGATTTTTCCGAAAGATTGAGATTATCATAGGCTTGAATATGTGAAGTCCCAGTGGGATTCAAGCTGTCTACATGTAATTTAGTATTAGTGATAGTAATGCCATCGAGATGCTTTGGAAATAAATTAAATTGACGCCAAAAATCAATGCCTAGAATAAGGTCTGTATTCACATCTGGAACTACATGAGCCTTAATGATGTGAAACTGATTTTCGAAGGCAATGGGCAAGTTAATGTACCCGATACTTTTAAGTGTTTGACCGCCTGCCGCTGAAAGAGAGATGGAGTGGTCAAGGTTCACATTAAGTCCCTGTTCCTCAAAAACCTTGTGCGCGTTCTTACCTAATAATGTTACGGCAGCGCCTGAATCCAAGAGACCCATAACCTTTAAACCATTTATATGTACTGTACAATATGGTCTACAATCGTCAATTGGCTTAGTTTGCAGAATTGTGTCAAGTCTATAAGAGCTAAAATAGATATTTAATGACTTTAACCACTTTTCCCAGTCTTCCTGTTCGAATTTGGGACTATGGGGTTGAACACAATTCTGCGTACTTAGTTTTTTGACTTTGAAGGATTATTTTTATTGCAATTTGGACAATCCGGTGTTTTAAAATTGGGAAGCCCACAAACGAAACAACGCACGTCGTCCTTGTTTGCTGTGCATTGCCTCAAGTTATGAGTATTGACACGACATCTGGGGCAGTAATAAGACTTAGTATTATTAGAATGATCACTCTGAATAGCATGTATCTGACTCTTGTTTGATCTGTATTGGTATTTGTTCTTATTATTGAAATTTGGATAAACATTATTATTAAAATTTGAACAATATCTTGACTGTTGGTTACAATTATTGCGATTTTGATTACTGTACTCATCATTATTATTATTAAATTTATTAATAGTGTTACTACGATACACAAATTCTGGAGCTAAGGTATCCTGTGACTGTTTAGGTGGCTCTTTAAAGTTTACAAGACGTGTTTGTATGCTTTCATAATTTCGGCACAGAGTCCTCAGGGTTTCAATGTCAGTTATTGATGTAACTGATGCCAATGTGCTTGCATAACAAGGCCTAATGTTATGAAGGATGATTTCCAGTCTTTCATCCTGAGACAATGGTCTTGAAAGACGGGAAAACAATCCTGCCATTATTGACAAATAAATTGTAATGTTCTCGGTTTCTCCTTGAGTCCTAGAACGTATTTCTGCAAGCAGCCTATAATCGTAGTCCGACCGATCGAAATCTTGTTTTAATAAGGAAACAAGTTCGTTCCATTCAGAAATCTTGTCCCTAATACTCCTGTACCAGTGCAGTGCATCACCTACAAAGATCTCTGTCGCACATGACAAAATCTTTGGTCCACTAATGTTTCGCGCTTCGCAAAATTCTGTGATGCGTTGTATGAACGCCCTGACACATGATTTGCCATCATACTTGATTTTGACAAGGTCGCTGGTATTACTGCGATCACAATGAACAGTGACATTTAAAGGAGAAACGGATGTTGACGGTTCCATGCTACAAGTATTTGCCAAAATATCTACGCCCTTATCCTTAACGGATTTATATCTCTCTTGCAACACTTTGTACTCCGAAATGCAGGCCTCAAACAATGTCCGCGATCTATCATCAAATATAATGCGGTTAAACCTATGATACAGATGGTTAAACAAGTTCTGTGTGCGTAGCAAATTATTTGAATCGAGCTTGGCATCGAGGTTACTTTTTATTTTAGTGAGTACGTCACTAACGCCTCCAAGGTCATCCGTTACCGAAAATGGACTATCCAAAATGTCCTCTGAAGGAAATTGGGGCCCTATCTTTGCAATTTGCTTCCGTAAATCTTGTACGGTAGCTGCTGGTGTGGATCCTCGAATCTCAACCTCGTATTCAAGCTCCGACTTTTGGAGAGATAAAAATTTCACTGGAAATGCCATTTGCCTTAATTGAAATATATAACAAAATAAAATATCTTTAAATAATTATTAAAAAAAACCGATGTTGAGTAGTGTTGAAAATCCTCCAGACTAACTACTAGCTAACTACTCCGTCTGTTACAAGGTTAACTACGGTGATTAACGTTATGGTTGATGCAAAATTAAAAATAATTAATAATCAAATCATATTCCAAAAAAAAAAAAATAATAAACGCAATATTTAAAATTAAAATCAAACAAGCGTTAAATTGCAACTAGCGCGTACCAAGCCATTATAAATTGCAACACAATGTCATAAAATAAAATTGAATAAACCGTTCACACAATTTATCGCGACTGACTGTACAAGCAACTAAGGCGATAAGCGATTCTATTTATAAAAGTCATTGAGGAAAAGGTAAACTTAAGCCAATATGCACGGGGATATAAGTCTCAAGCAAATTAAAATAAATTATTAAAATTTTAAAATATAAATGTTAGTTGTTAAAAAAAAATTATTATTAAAAAAAAAAAAAAAAAAAAAAACTAAAATTATGCTTGATACACGCCAGTTACCGGCAACCAAAAATTAAAATCAACTTTAAAACGTTTTACATGAACTAAAAAAAAAAAAAAAAAACACACAACACACAACTAAACTGCAAAAGCGGAACCAGACCTTAAATACCACGTTGATGGCGCCAGTGTGACCTTTGGGGTTTGCGAGTAGCAGAAATTAAACCAACCAAAATTGCCGACACGAATTTATTGCGTGGATTTATAAAATAGCCCGTCTAGTTCCACCTATGCAGTCCGGTACTCCCCTGGCTGGCTGATCGCTGCGAAGGTGGTCGGCAGCTGGTGGTGACGCAGGCAGAACGGTGTTCACAAAATGGCCGCCCCCGGGGATTGCGGTGGCAGTTGGCAGCTGGTGGTGACGCAGGCAGAACGGTGAACACAAAATGGCCGCTCCGGGGAATTTCGGTGGCAGTTGCGGCTTCTCCAGCATAAACGTAACACCCTGGGAATTAATGACTCGCACTAGAGTGCGCTCCTAATACCGTTGATGATGAGCACCCGGTTTCAGCGAAGCGATAGCAAAAAGGGGACCGGTCAGTAGTTGGTGATGGTGCTCACAATCAGAACGGAGGTACAATGAAATTAAGCGGAAACTAAGAATTATGAATGTAAGAAAGACAATCGTAAGCAGGCCCAAAAGCACTACAGTGACTTGCGTTAAAGCGGAAAACTTATGAAGTTAAAGATGGAATAGGTACCAATTCACAACACATTTTAAAATTAACACTATATAAAACTACGCTCCTATAAATGGGTAACTTCCAACACTTACCCAAATCGGGGTGCGAGATGAACGTTGTTATATTATAATTTGTAAGTCTAGTTTAGAACAACTTTGACTAACGAGCGCACGCAACACGTCAGCGCGCGAGATGTCGCGAACTAAATGAGTCGCGAGCGCACCGACATACGTCCAGCGTCAACAGCTCCTCGAAGCGGAATGGCGACGCCAGCGCACACTCCCGCCTGTCGCTATGCAAGCGAGAACAAAGGCGGACCACCCAAGCGCTGCACTGGTACAGTTAGATGCGTTAAATTCATAACATTACGCTAGCATGACTAAGAATGTAAATGTATTGAATAATTTATGACTAGAATTAATTTTAATTGAAATTACGTATGATTATAAAAGCCGTATTAAAACAACAATTAATAATTTGATAAATTACTATTAGTTGATTAATTAGTTGTAACCTAGACTAATAAAATGTTAAAATGTTAATTCATTCAGCCTATTATTCTATATCCTTAATATTTGATTAGCTAAGTTTAATTTTAATTTAAATAAGTTTAGTTTTAACTTTTAATTGTAGTACCTATATTATATTAGATAAGTACTTATATTTCAGTGTAAAATAGTTAATTATTTAAGATAATATATATATTTTACTACAGATTTTGTTATTAATTTGTTAAAAAATTATAAATTAAGGTTAAAATTTATTGTAACATACAATCATGGAACTGTAACGTTACATTGTCTTGATTGGAGCTGCAGCGGATTGGTTTTTCGGCTGGTCCCTTGGAGCTGGCTTTTGCTGGCTGGAGCTGGCTTTTGCTGGCTACTTGGTTGGTCCAAGCGGCGGCGTGCCGACCGAAGCTGAGGCTGCCTCGAGCAGCCCGACTGGCAGGGTCGCCATGAAGTGTAGGGTGAGAGGTATAATGACAACTCAAGAGTCTGGAGGAATACTGTTGTTTATTGGTAAAATTGTACAGCTTATATACTATGGTTTCTAGTCATTATCTAGGCTTAGGGTAAATGGTGTGGAAGTAACGTTAATGCATCGTAAGCAGAATTACATGTAAATATCAAGGTCTAGGGTTAATGGTGTGGAACTTATGATTATGCATTGTCAGCGGATTTAAACTATAAAACTTGATAGAGGCTATAAAGTTTTATAGCATCGTTAAACTAATAATTAGAGAAGAGGTAGGTATCAGCTGTATGTATCAGCTGTATGTATCAGCTGTTACATTGGTGACCTCACTACAATGGTACCGCCCCACAGGACTTGTGCTTTTAGGGGGAGTTTCAAGTACCAAGCGACAAAGTGCTGGAATAACATCCCACCACCTATACGCAATTGCAAATCAAAGTCCCTTTTTAGAGTTAAATATAAATTATATCTATTAAGCTTACAAAAAATATTATCCTGATTCTTCCCCATTACACTATTTAAATACTATGTTATACTTCAATATTAAATAAGTATAATTATCTTTTAACAATATAAATTAATAAAATGTATGATGGTATTAAATCAGATCATTTGCACACTCGTTTTTGACAAATCCCTTAATTTATATTTTTTAAATAAAGGGTAGACTTTACCCGCTCGTATAATTAGGTCTTAATGGGCACGTACACACGTATTACATAATAATGGCAGCGTCACTACTTCAAAGGTTCTGGCAGAATACCAGTGCTGCGGGTTCCGCAGTTTTATGCTGAGCCAGCGCCTTTTTTTTGCAGCATCACATGGCTCTTTTTCAAACGTAATGGATTACTTACTTTTCTTTATAAATTACATTTTAGTGTTATGTTATTTATTAAGTAGTTTTTAACTGGTTATTTGCATTTTTTGTAATTTTGATTTGGCTTTATCAGCCATGTGCATGTTTTGTGAAAAATAAAGATGTTTATCTATCTATCTATCTATCTATCATCCGAATTTCCTGGCCAATTTTTCAATTTTAATTTAATTATTGGTGTTTTCTTTTAGGTACAGTATTTTGTAGAGAAATGCGATTTAAAAATCATGCATATTCCCTATTAAGGTGTCTTCCCACTACACCGTATATAAAACAAGTATTTTTTCCCATAACCAAACCGGCTTCATTCATTAATAAAATTATCGCTGAATACATATAAATTATGGTATGATGAATCTATAAAATACCAAATAATATTTTTTATTAACATCATAAGGAAGTCTCTGCTGTCCGGAACAGGGTTATGTTTTTAAAATGACGGGCGTTTTTCCGATCCTTGTTAGTTATATGTACTGTACCTACATCTGTCGGTAAAATGCTTGATGAAATAATACAAACATACTTCAAAAGGGTATGAACAATAACAGATAGGTTAATACGAGTACGTTACAGTTTTTTTTTTAATTCTATTATGGTCCAACCCTTAGGACTAAGATGGAACGCCTTTATGCTAGTAATTTCCCCACACTGGGACACAACAATGCGAACGCTGCTTGGCGCTAAGTTAAAATATAAGATGGTGGTAGCGATCCGGACGGACCCTGCACAAGATCCTACCTACAAGAAGATATTCTACTGGTTTGTATATGTATACTGTGACATACTTTTTTTATGAAGTTCGAAAGGAGTATGGGTTAATAGAATCAAATAGAAACTTTATGGTACATCTTATCAACTTAACAATAACGGCGGCTGAGTCACAAACAATACGATTGCAATAGGCGTAATACCCAAGTAGAATAAGACCAAACAAAAAAAAAACAATTTCTTTTTTTGCTTCGAATAAAAACTTGTTCGACCGATTAAAACTGGGCATTATAGACCGCTCCAACAAGCCGAATAGAGCAGCATCACGCCGGAATCGACCTGGGAATGTCAGAACTTTAGCGTTTAAAAGTACTTGGCGCAGTCTGTTGGATTTCCAAATGTACGGAAACGCGCCAACGCGCAATCCGAATGGAACTATCGGGAATGTCGGAAATTCAACGTTGGAACACACCACGCCAAATGGCGTCGTCATTGTCTAATCAGTCTGCTCCGTGATCTCGTCGTACCGTTGAGGCGTGGCAAGGCGAGCCCATGAATGTTGTCAAAATATTATTCCCACCCAGTTGTATACACTCCATCTGTCGCCGAGACAAACGGCGCGTCCGTGAATGACCAGCTTTAGGTCGCGTTTCATGAATTGAACCTATAATTCTTCTTTGAATCTACCCACATTCTATTTCGTTTTATTTTTCCCCTATTTCAAATAAATTGTTTACGACTTGACCACATTTACTAGGCCCTGAATCCATCTCGATAAACCATATTGCCGTTGAAGTGTTTTTTTTTTTCTTTGCCCCGCGGCGACTTCAACAGCTACTACCGCGGGGATATGGCGTTTCCACAATTAAGTCATTTCGCCAGTGTCTAGTATATATAAGTATAAATCAATATAGCAATAAAACACAATCCAATCTTCTCTAGGAAGATTGGGGGCAACGTTGTACGGTGATATGTAGGACAGAGGCCAAGATAGTTTCAACCTCTGTACCACTGCGAGTCCACTTAAAACGAGAAGTACCAGATACACGAAATAACTCCAAGTCTTCTATCACTGTGCAACACAAAGGCATAAAAAGTACAAATCACTAACAGAAAAGAGCTTTGAACACCTGAATACACAAAGATACAAAACTAAAACAAATTACACATCCGCCATCTTTTGACGTTGCGAATGGCCTCCGTTGAAGTGTTATTATTGTTTTTGACGTCATCCGCCATTACTGTCAAGTAAATAAGAGCTATCAAAATGGTGACGATACGATAACAGGTCAAAAACTATAAGGTTTTATCGTGTAGAATGTTAGTACTGTAAAGTAAAAATATTCATACAAAACATCAAAAACCCAGAAATCAATATTCACGCTCACCGCACAAATATTTACCCTAACCGGGATTCGAACCTGAGACTTTCAGCATCGTAAGCCTATCACTACCAACCTAGACTGCCTCGTCGAAAATACAAGACTTTAATAAGTTTTAAACTTCTGCATTTAAATTATATTATAACTTTAACGTCTTCAAACCAGTTTCACAATTGTACAAATGTATATCTTAAAAGACGTACCAAGTCTTTTTCACGTATATACACAGTTCTCAGTTCACCTATAAAGCTATTATCACAACGTATTTAACACTTATATGAGAGTTTATTATACACTTGTAAAGGCTTTACACACGGACACCTACTGCAACGACCTAAACCAAACTACACTACATACTCGTAACAGCTAGCCATATAAGAAGCATATCCTGCCCTATTACACAACATGAAGTCTTCAAATTCTGATAATGTTGACAGTACTAAAACAATGCTGTTAATATCTATTCCTTCTAATGCAAGAAACTAACGTGATAAGGTCGACAGCAGTAAAGCAATATTTAGGAACTATGGTGGTGCATGCATTTGGATTAACTCTATATCTGCATAGTATTTATAATACCTTACTGCATGGTGCAGTTAAAATGACTTTGTAATTAGTTACGTTTTATCTAAAGTTATGAAAACTTGCTTTGCCACGCACCTTATCTATGTGGAATCAGCTTTCGGCGTCTGTATTTCCGAACCAATACGACTTGGGGGCCTTCAAAAAACGAGCCTACTCTTTTCTCAAAGGCCGGCACCTGCGATTCTTCTGGTGTTGCGGCTGTTTATGGGTCGCGATGATCACTTACCAACAGGTGGCTCAATTGCTCGTCTGCCTCCTTTTTCACATAAAAAAAAACTAAAGAAAAACTATTTATTTACATTTTATTCCATGCCTAAAGAGTCACTGTTTTAAGTGCATGTTTTAATATAAGTTGCTAGCTATAATACTTAATTCCAAAAGTGTGCTGTTTGTTGCTAATTAATAAATAAAAATAATTAAATAAATAATACTGCCTCGAGGAATAAGGGTGTTATACGATTTATATCTCTCGCTTAGTGTGATAGTTTTACTGATGAACGAGTATTGATTGATTAAGCTATCAGTCTTTAATTACCAACATGATCCATGATCAATCAAATTTCGATCTATTTTCGGGCGAACATATAATAAATCTTGAGATAAATTTTATGCCTGCTGAAAATCATGTAAGCAACATTAAATAAAAAAAGAAGTCGTAATTATTGATTTAAGAAAGCTTTACACTGAGCATGGTTCGTTCGACATGCTCTGGCCTGATTTTATTTTATTACAACCGGCAAATATGTCTCAGAAAATATTACTTTGTAAAATCTTCATTTCACTGCGAGGCAATTTCCATTGTACAAGTTAAAATATAGTTTCAAGTCAAACATAATAAGTAACATGCGTACGTTGCAAATATTCAGAATGGCTTGAACAACACGACTTTAGCAGAAAAGAGCTTTCAATGGAATTAAATTCAGGAGACAATGTAGATAACGTTCTAGGTTGTTATTGAATGCAAACACTAGGTAGTAAAGTCGTCGTCAATAGAGCTTGTGAACGATGTAAACAAATTATTACTGTTTGACACATAACCTCAAATAATAACCAAGCGTGTTTTTAAAAATAACGTATAATGAATAGTTATTCCATCTTACACTTAATATGAAAGAAGTGATCTACACTCAGGAGCAAACATACCGGGTCAGAGTGCGTTTTTCATACAAACGAGACTAATTCGAAGCCTTGGTTCCTCGCCAGGGGTTGTTTTGAGTGAGGTTTAATGGTAGATACTCCAAGGTTCAAAAGAGGAGGTCAAAAGTTCTTAAGATACCTAACTGATCGCACAATCAGTTAACACCACAGCGGGAGAATTCGGGTCAATATTTGGATTTCCTTACATTTTATTGCCATTTTAGATGTTTTTCTGAGCATCCTCAATTCCGGCGTTAATCGCAGATTTATTCAATTGGGTATCCTAGGCACTCTGGAAGTCCTGTATCGATGCTCGGGGTATTCAGCATCAGATTTCACTAAAAGCATTCCCTGGCGAGGAACCAAGGCTTCGGAATAGCCTCTTTAGTATGAAAAACGCACTCTGACCCGTTATTTTTGCTCCTGAATGTAGTGTATGAATCATTGCAATGACCTCACTTGATCTTTAAAAGTATGTGATTATCGAGTAATCATGCTGAATTGGTTCGTTAGGTTTTGTTTACATCTTTTGCAATTGCTATTGACGGCGACCTTGAGTGTATTACTTTCGTATGTTTTTACCAATCAAGGTACTATGAGAGCTCTGGAAGCTTCGAAAGCGTACATTATTGAGCCAAAGCGAACAGAGAGGCCGTTTAAACAAGTTTAATTTAGTAAACGATGGGACATTGAATAGCGATCGTCTAGGCCTCAATCCAACACGGCAAATAAATAGTTTTTTTTCGTTTCGTGAACGTCACGATAGTTCTTATTTGGAAAATATTTTTGGTCAAATGTATCATTTCCCAAATTTTCATTTCCTAAATTTTCATTTCCTACATTTTCACTTCCCAAATTTTCATTTCCTAAATTTTCATTTGCCAAAATTTGGGAAATGATACATTTGACCAAAAATACTTTGACGAAACGGCAGGCTCCCTTCATATTTACTTTACTTGACAGTATTGGTAGCCGAGTTAAAAACAAAACATAATACAGTAATAGGTCAAAAGTAATACTGTTTTATAGTGTTGAATAGAAGCCCTAGGCCTCTATCCTACGACGTTGAATAATATAGTTTTTGACGTCTTATATTATTTTCTACTTGGCCGCTATTGCTGTCAAGTAAATAATTGACAATTCGTTTAAATGGGTCAAGAACGGGTTGAAAAATTAAAGTGATTTGATTATAATAAACGGGATGCCATATGAAAGGGCTCAATCTGCCAATTTCAAAACGTTTTTCTTTATAATCTTTCATGACGTACATTTTAATTTAACTGTAGCTTAAAATGTACAAAAAATGACCGTGTCCCCCCCCCCCCCCCTATCTTCGAAGATTATGAATATCAAAAAACGTTAAAAATCTGTGTTTATATTTAGGCTAGTCAAAATTGACCTTACTGCGCAGAAAATCAAGTTCATGACATTATGAGTACTTGCTTTTGCACTTTACAACATTATTATAAATTTAATTTAATTTAATTAAATACGGAACAGTGTACAGTAGAGTAGTAGTACAGTGCAGTGTATAATAGAGGTCAAAGCTCTCCATCCTTGCAGTCCCTGAGTCAGTCACTAGTTTGCGCTCCAGCCGCGAGGGAGCGCCCTGAACTTACACCTAACCTAATTGAAAATGCTATCGGAATTTATGCTCACCCCTAATAAAGTTCGGTGGCTTGGGACCGCAGAGTTGTATTTATATTTCATATAAGAAGTTAATCTAGAGGTATAGCTAAGCTTTAGAGTTCGTTGACAACTTACCTACTATTTTAACAGAAAATGAAAAAGTGAAATTCGATAAAACCATGACCCAGATAGGAAGTGAGACAGATAAGAAGTCACCCCTGTTACATTGCAAAAGCATAATTGTTTCTGAATACTGATTGTTAAAGCGAAAAAACATTTGTACATTAGCATTGTTTTACTGCTGTCAACAATTTCAATATTTAAAATAAAATAAATATGTACTCATTTGCCTTCTCCTTCCCTTTAAAAATGGAGCAAATATTTTGTGGCAAACGCGAGTATTGGACGTTTCTAATTAATTATTTATATATATCTATATATAAACAATAGTATAGGTGAAAAACTCAAGTGAATCACCTGTTGCATGTAGTTGTAACACAACTGTATAGACCATTTTGACATTCAATATTTGAAATTTGACGTAAATTCAACATTAGTTTTGTGCACAACTACATGCAACAGGTATTTTACTTAAGTTTTTCACCTATACAAGCCTAGAGTTACATTTGGGAGTAGGTTAATTTGTGTAATATGTCTGATCTGATAATTATTTATCTATAATTTACTTATTTAATAGTGTTGTAGGGTAAAGTCACCAGTGGTCAGCCAGAGACCTGTAGTCAGCCTCTGCCTATACTTTGTATGAGTGGGGAGAGTACGAAAGATATATTTCCCACTCTTCGCACTCATATAAGGTCGACTACTGATGTCTGGCTGACCACTGGTGACTTTACAAAAACAAATAAAAAATAGACAGACATAAAACTGTACATACATATGTCAAAAAAAGGCCCCTCTTAGCATTGTGCCGCGGCAAGCCGTGACGCTGGTCTTCTGAGGAACCCTTTTTAATATCGCACAAGCGTATATGTTTACATGTCTGTCAATCTGTCATGATGCCTGACAAAAACAAAACTTAGAGTTCCACCAAACGAGTATGTCACTAAGTTGCGTAAACTTACAGCCGGCGTGACGGGAACACTCTATCAGTCAGCGTTGCCGTGTTTGCATTCAATATCTTAGTAAATACCACGGTGTATCAAAGTAATATGGTTGCTTTTACCACGTAAGCTGTATTGTAGTTTAGCCTTTTCGGGTTGGTAAGACAACGTTGACGTGTCAGGCCTATAACCGTGCGGATTAATTGCTTTTGATAATGAAGTGAATATTGTGAGATGTATTTTAACAAATATGTCGCCTTATGAAATAATTATGAACATCGTTCACAAACAGTATTATATATAATTTCTATGTAATATGTGTGTCTAAATGGGTCCTAAATTGTAACCCAAATCTAAAAAATTATAATGACATACACATAATGTTTTTTTAAGAGCTATCCAACAATATATAAATTAAAAAAAAATGTGCTAAAAGCATAAGACTGGTCTGAGTGGAAAGCCTTGGGGGAGGCCTATGTCCAGCAGTGGACGTCTTTCGGCTGACATGATGATGATGATGAACAATATATAATATATATGTGTGTAAGGTGTATTACAGTAAAAACAAGTTTAAATTTAATATATGTCAAAGTATAAGACAATCCAGCTTGATCATCACCGTTCGTGTTCTTGTCCGCCGTGGTCTCCAGATTCAGGTATCACAATGATGCACACAGAATTGAATTGAAACACAACAACACTTTAATCATTGATTTACTGAACCTAAATACAAAGGGATGATTCAGATGGTACGATTAACTATCAAAACTAAACTTTCACGGAATGCAGTGAACTTGTTTGCAATGGCGGTTCCAGTCTAAAACCTTCGCTCGCTCCAAAACGAATTAATCCTCCGAACTAACATAGACAAACTCGATTTATTTTTAATGATTATAACAAGGCTTGGGCATTCCACAAACAGCCACTATGTTAAAAGTCGTACTGCGACATATACACCGTGTTTTTTTTGATTTACGATAACTTTAAGGGAATGTTCTTTAGGTCAAACAAAGTTAATTTCCCGAAGACAGACAAATGATAAGTCTAATGGTTTTAAAGATTGGAATTTTTAAATTTAATCAGTTAATCACGTTAAACTAGTGTAAAAGGCTCTTAATTGATAACAACAATTTTCTTTTAATACTTATGAGTAAAGAACAATCTTGTACCTGTCAAGTGTTATCTTTACTTGTGTGTGTATGTCACGTCAACATAGACGTATTTGACACTGATTATTAGTTAACTCTAAAGGCCCTTTTAGAATGACCAAAGATAAAAGATTTCATTATTTTGTTCTAAACTGAAAAAAAATTTTTTTTTGCAATATTTGAAAATCTAATCTACCAATTAGTTTCTATGTATATACCTAGTAATATGCCGAAGTTATCGTAAATCAAAAAAAAACACGGTGTATAAATACTATACGTATACTCACATAATTTCAGTTTTGTAACTTTGACAGTTACTGAGGAAAAATCAGTGTGACATATATGTATATACCGAGAGATAAACAGACATGGCGAATTTATAATGTTCCTAGTTTAACTTCGGATCCCTAAAAACAATGGATTCATCCAATCTAGGACCTTGTGCAGGGTTCCTCCGGATCGCTACCACCATCTTATCCATTAACTTACCGCCAAACAGCAGTGTTTGGGGATAAGACAGCCGGTGTAAAGACTAGCATAGAGGCATTCCATCTTAGTCCTCAGGGTTGGCAGCGCATTTGCAGTCTTAGGCTTCCAGTCTTGTGAATGCGAATGTCTATGGGTCACAGTTTCCACTTACCATCAGGTGGGCTGTGTGCTCGTTTGCCTTCTCAATGCCATACAAAAAAAAACTGGCACTAATTGATGAATGATGATAAACAGAAGTACGTCAAGAAAAAGTCACGTACACATCATTTAACAATAAAAAAATTAAAATAAAACCTAAAACCCAACACAGTTAAAACATTCAATTCCACAGCAAATAAAACCACAAGCAAACAAAGAGTGTTTCCACTCGTAGACCACCGCCATTTTGAGAACTAATGTAAGATAAACCGAGAAAACTGACCGTTTGTACGGTTTAATTCCCTAAAGGGCCCTGTAGTGTTGCCACTGACGCAGACTTTCTCGATATCGACAAATAACATCTAATAGCTGTCTTTTGTTACCTGTCGGTTTACACTAGCTCTACTTTACTATTTGCTTCGGAAACTTCCTTTGTTCTAAAAGTTTAAATAATAATTTATGTGTTCCATTATGTTTCAGTTTCAGACATGTTTACATAATATAAAACCATTAACGAGAGTAAAATGAATGACCAACATAATTGTCAATAGCTATTGTTTTATTCTTCGAAGCAAAACACATTAGAAATTACAACTTCGTGGTAGCCAAATTAATAATTACATTTTCTTTGTTATTTTTATTCAATGTGACATAAATATACACAAGTTTTAAAAAATAATTTCAATACATACGAGTTACTAGTTGTTCAATATTAAATAATGTTCACGACAATTGTATTTTAATTTGGTTTTATCAACCTTTGAACTCGCGAGTATTTCATTGGATATTTTATGCAACTTCCTGTACAAATAATACAAACCTAACTATTAATAAAGTTCGGACAATGGTACCTACCTTTGCACTATTTTGTTATCGTTATAAGACTCAGGAACAAATAGTCGCGCATATCACATAAATAATTCGCCCATGCCGGGAGTCCCGAAGGTTCGCAGTCAGGATCACTACCAACAAAGATAACCACGTCGCTCGAATATATGCTCGTATATGTAACAGTCAATAATAGCTACCTAATCAGTAGCTACCTTTAAAAAGCATTTCAATAATTATTTATTTATTAGCTTCTCAAATATCTGGATCATAAGCAGTTGTACACATACGCACATGCGCACGCAAGCACACTCAAACGCACACACACACACATACACACGCACACACACTCAAACTTACACACATACACACAGATATACAAGATGTATTTAATTTTTGGTATTGTATGCTTAATTTGATCTCTCTAAAATGATCTCAAAATAGTAGCGATATTATTTTAGGTATTTGATAAAAGATTTTTTTTTTAATTTTAATGCCTTCGATTGCCATATCTACTCTCCCTGGTCTCACTGAAAACCAGCGCCTGTGGATGTATTACCAACATTCAGAGGCATAAAGCAGAGCGGAGACCATTTTGGCTATAATAAAAAAATATTAGGTTAAGACATTTTCCTTGTAAACTGTTTTTTATTTATGTGCCGAATAAATTATTTTTCATTTTTTATTTTCATTTCATTTTTTCTTCATGCCAGTCATCAGTAACAATGTATCGATATCAAACCGCACCAGGTACGCCCATCCCTAACTACGTTAAAGATGCTATTTAATTTGTGAAATCTTGTTTTTCAGTCTTTTTAGATTCCTTTGTGCGAAGAAACTAGAAGCTCGTACACTTTTTGTAGCGACTTTGATTACATTGCAAAGTTCTCGATAAAACAAAACGGTTCTATTTAATGGAATTAAAAAATACAGTTAAAGCGAGCTGTAGACTGTTTCGAGCCTCGGACGGAAGAGTGTATGTAAATCCCAATGGCACCCTGACTACCCATAGAACGGTGTCGCAGTTACATTATAAAACCATTTTTCTCAAACATGCTATGTAATGTCGGCGTTATTTAGTTATTTTAGGCTTCAAATTGCCACGTTTCCGACGGAACAACTCGAGAGAACTGTAAAGGAATTTCATACGAAATTGAAGGCCTAGGCCGGGAAGTATTCTTTTTTAAATTTTAATTTGGCCATGGTGGCTGTGTTTATGAAAAGGCTAAATAGCTGTTTTTTTTATAAATTGACTAAGCCGTGCATTCAACAAAGAGTTTGCATGTTTATTTGAAGTACCAGGAGCGCAGAGGTAATTAGGAGGTTAGCACGATGCGGCGAGCCCCGCGCGCGCCACCAGCGGGCCGGCGGGCGGGCGTACTGAGCACTGTAGGTTACTTTTAATGTTTATGCACTCCTAGTACCTATTTGACATTGTAATTTTTGTTTTAATTATTGTAATGAATTATGTTTGAGAAAAGCACTATACATACTTCGGTGGGAAATATGGGGTTGCCCGCCTCAGACCTATATCCGGCCTTGCTTCGCTCGGCCGTCTATATAACTTCGGCCGGCAACCCCTTTTGTCCCGGCCTCTGTAGTAATGTACTATTATTTGACACCTCTTACTACTTTAATTTCGTTACTGTGACACAGTTCTATGGTGGGCCAAGGTTCCATTGGCCTGGGCCGAGATTTAAGATAAACCATATCGTCTTTTACCTGCGCTGCAATTCAACATGGTGAAAACAATATCGTGTTTGAGCTGTTATCGTATTGTCAACGTTTTGATAGCTCTTATTTACTTAACAGTAATGGCGGCTGACGTCAAAACAATACCATAACAGGTCAAAGACGATATAGTTTTTATAGCATAGAATAGAGGCTCAGGAAGTTTGAGTTGGAGCATGTTGCAGTGCCGAATGGAACGGCTCATTTTAAGCTGTTTAATTGGGATTTAAAAGTACTTACACCCGTTTTTACCCAACTACGGCAAAGCAAAAAAGGATGTTTATGGTTTTAGCAGTCCATGTAGGGGAGGTAGGGGACCATTGGGCAGTCAGGAAGTTCGGGCACTACCATAACTTGTAATGTAGTGTCTGAACTTCCCGACTGCCCAATGGTCCCCTACCTCCCCTATGTTATTTAGTGTGTGTTTGTTAGTCTGTTTGTATTTATACTCCGTTGGCTTTATCGCCTTAGTTGGCTATATCATTAACGTAATATTGACTAAATCACTGCACTTAATCCTGACAGCTTTTCTTGAGATTCCTCGGAGCTCGCGCGTGGACTATACGTACTATCACGAACGTTAATTTGTGACACATTTCAAGAAAAATAAAAATACTCGTATGCTTGAAGTCGTCGATGTAACTTACGAAACTCAACCTTATTGTCGTAGAATGTCAGATTGTCTTTGGACCTAAGGTGGGTCCCAAAGTTAAGTTCTCGACTGTACCTGTATGTCCCCACGTAGCTCCTAGAATGGTATCCTGACTTTTTACCTAATATTCATTTTACATACTTTCATTTCGCTAAACGTGTTTATGCTTAAACCAAATTACATAAGTTACATGAGCTACAAAAAAACTAAAAATAAGACAAGAACTATCTCTCTTTGTGAAATGAAAGTTTGGGTTCTTCCCCACTGCTCAAATATCATAAATATGAGGTAGGTTTAGGTTATGTTACCTAGCTTTGCAGCAGGCCCGGAGAACCAAAACCACCCGAAAATAGGAGCTCCGCTTAAGCGGAGCTCCGTCGACTCTGTTAAATTTAATTTCGATATAAAAACATTGGTCAGTTGAGTTGATTGAGCAGTTCAGTTGAGCAGTGGGGAAGAAGGAGAAAATAAATATAGCGGGAAAATAATGCGATTGGTTAGAAATCGCTTCGGGAAAAGTAGCTTTTAAGAAAAAGTGGTAAAATATGTGAATGGAATAAACAGTACACTCTCTCCTAGAATAACATAACATTTTCACAAATAAACGCCAAGTCTAACTATCCAGCTAATTAATTAGTACTTAAGTAGAAGTTCATAGTTTCAGTTAAATATTCTAGCCAAGACAGCCTACCCAAGTTATAACTTAACTCGAGCATTATCCCAAGTTCCATCCCAGGTGACTCGAGAACTTCGTCCGCCTCCGGCAACTTCCGTGTTAAGCGCGGGATCTAGCTTATCCATATACGATACGGATTTAAATTAATATTTTATACGTTGAACATCGGTACATCATGAAATAATTTGTTGTTATAATTATATTTGTTAGGTCTAAATAGGTTTCATTTTTACTCACACACACGTATATGGGTACAAGTATGCAATTGTATGTAGTGTTTTGGTTTTGGTTAATTTTAAATACAGGTAAACTGGGGGTACCTACTTTGATTTACGGGGTAACATTGACCGACCTTAAAACGATAACTGTTTTAGTTGTTATCTTCATAAATTGTTGAAGTAATTATATAACTGTATGAGTAGCTTAGTCCTGATGAAACATTTAATAGAATACTTAATTAAATATTAAAGATAGTTTTTGGGGTGATAAATGTTACCCCCTAAATCAAAGTACCCCCAGTTTACGGTACGGCGCCATTTACGGACGCTTACCCGTGGCCCCCCTACGTCGTCCCACTGCTCTTTTCGACGGAGCCTCCTATTCCAGGCCTGTTTGCCCTTCGGGCATTTATAGATACCTAACGAACCTAACCTACCCAGTTTTGGTATAACAATTAAAATTGGATGGCAAAACCTGGGTGCAACTTTTTCTGCGGTGGGACAAAGAAGTGGGTCCACGGGTAATATTGTCCATTTACCTCTCCAGGTTTCACTGACAACCAGCGTCACGGTATATCTGATCATTATACTTGGGATAAAAAGCTGAGTGGAGACCAATTTGGCCTTGATGCAATTAAAGTAATAATCTAGGATAATTTTATTTAGGGCCTGTTTCACAATCGACAAGTTTATCTGCCATTTAAAGTTGGCTCTATCCTTGTCTATTTTTAAGTGTAAGAAAGAGAAAGGGCTAAATTTATCTGTCAAATACGCTTTACTTGTCGATTGTGAAACAGGCGGTTAGTTAAGCAAATTGTATTAGGTTTTAAGTGCCACATCATTTTTATTTAAATTTTTTCATTGTATTTAGGTTCAAAATTGGCTACATCTCTTTGTAGTCGACTGTTACAAATATTATTTATGAGCTGAGATCTTTTAAACGGCCCAACCGATTCTTATGAATCTTAGCTAAGAACCATCCTAATTAAACAATCCGTTTTTTTTTAACCGCGTCGAAATTTGTTTATCTATTTGGGTGCTTCAATGCCACAGACAGACCGTAAGTACACTCTAGAATAAATACTTCGATAGAATTTACTGAATATTTTTTTTATTTAACAGTTAAAACTTATTTTTTGTTAATTGGTCCAAGTTACACTTGCTAAATAAGAAAACCCTGTGTGCAAAATTTCGTCATTTTGACGTCATCAGCCCCAAATTTTGACCGTTTGACCCCAGCGCCTCTATATTCTAGGCGGTAAAAACCTATACTAACCTATTCTAGGTGTTATGGTATTGTTTGCTTTTATCTCGGCCGCTAATTATTGTTGCCAATACGTTTACAAGTCAAAGACAATATGGTTATTACCGCCAAAATAGAGGCCCTGTGAGCCTAGACGTATGCAAGCATCCGTTATTCGCGTTCTTATACACATGTTAGAAAGAGACTGATGTTTTTATCCATATTTTATCACGCGATAAACGCAGCTATATGCACCCTGATCCTGGAAAATTGCACGATTATTCATTAAAAGTCAAATTTGTTTTAAATCTGTTTACTTCAAGTTAAACGGTTACAACTTCAGCTTTATCATCCAGCCCGAGTTTATGGTCTTCTCCAGAAACTTCGAAACAACGCAGTAGACAAGGACAGATGATGGGGAACAGAGTTACACACGGGATTATAACGAAAGGACAGCACAGCCACGCTAAATGACACATTTTTATAATAACATCACCTACTTCAACAACGTTATAAACGGCACTTTGTCATGTGCCTGCAATGTAATCATCGACTCTCGGTAAGGCTCTCAGCACTTTTTCTTCAATTTCCTTATGATTATTATAGTTTTTTGCAGTCATGCCTTACTTTAATACCTTTTTAAATTCACCTTTCAATTTTCTTTATCTTCTTTCGCGTTATAATTTATGCTATTGGTATCGTTTCTTGAATACTTGCCTTTGGTTTGTGCTTAATTACCAACTAAGAAATTATCTTTACGTTTCTCTTGAATCACTTCCTTCGGTTCACTAGTAAATAGTCAACCAATATTCAGCGTCATCCCTCGTCTCCCTTTTCAGGTGCAATTATGGAATCAAAACAGCAATCACAAGAAGGTAGACAAGAAACAAATGGACTTATAATAAGGGGTAAGATGTATATCATGAGACACATCTAGGCAATATAACCTTTATAAGAAGGTAAATTGCTCTATTGGTAGCGTAAGAACTACCCTAACTGGAAGATTACCTCCCAGGTTTAAAATTATCTTGGTTATCTTCAGAATCTCTTTCCGTGAGTGGGTCTATATTACAGCACTTGTCCAGAATTACGTATATGCAAGAGACTAAACAAGGGCACAACTGAATGTGAAATTTTACCAACGTTGCAATTTTGTTCACTTGAAAATATTGTATGAAATTTGGTTACTTTTTAACTAGGATGTTCGAGGTGTGGTTTCAGCCATTTTATATTGTCATTGTTGATTGAACTTGACTATCAAAATTGACAGAGTTGAATAAACCTGTCACGGGCTTCTCGATTGCAAAGAGGTTACTTATCACCTGACTAGTGACAAGATAATAATAACAATAGTTGGAAGGCCATTTGTAACGTCAAAAGATGGTGGATGTGTATTTTTGTTTTAGTTTTTATTTTTGTGAATGTGTTCAAAGTCCTTTTTTGTTAGTGATTTGTACTTTTAATGCCTTTGTGTTGCACAGTAATAGAAGACTTGGACTTATTTCGTGTATCCTGGCATCTTACTCGTTTTTACTTGTATTTCTCGTTTCAAGTGGATTCGCAGTACCTCTGTAGGTTAAAACTATCTTGGCCTCTGTCCTACATGTGATATGTACGTACGTACAACGTTGCCACCAATCTTCCTAGAGAAGATTGGATTGTGTTTTATTGCTATATTGATTTTTACTTATTATATACTTGACACTGGCGAAATCACTTCATTGTGGAAACGCCATATTCCCGCGGTAGTAGAACTATGGTTGGAGTAAAAGTAGACTGATATTTCTATGAAAATCCTGCGCAACTTGAAGAACTCCCGAGCTTGAAAAGATCTGTAACATAATGCGATGATATTTCCATACCAGTAGGTACTACTCCAACTGCAGTGGAGATGGGTGGACCACGGCTAAGTGAGACAAAGACAGGTGGTCGAGGGCGGTTGGCTGAGATTAGGTTATAGATCAGTGGGCAGATCATCAGCTCGTTGGTCTGATGACATTTGGCAGACAGTTGGGAAAAGATGGATGGCAAGGTATTATTTCTCAATAATACAAAATTGACTTGAGTGGACTTCAAATAATTACAGCCTGTTTCACAATTTACCCCTTTTTCTTTCTGAAACTTGAAAATTGACAAGGAGAGAACTAACTTTCAATGGAAGATAAATTTACTAGTCCATAGTGAATACCTAACTTACAAATAGAATATATACCAAAGCAGTGTTCGTTACAATATTAACCGCCTGTTTCACAATTGACAAGTAAAGCATATTTGACATATAAATTCAACCCTTTCTCTTTGTTACACTTAAAACTAAATTGACTCGTCTATTGTGACACAGGCCCTAACATAATATCTATGCGTATTTAAGTCTCTGATATAATGGCTACCCCTTCTTTGACAGTTGATATATCTTAATCGGCTCAACCGATTTTCATTTTTTTTTGCTAAAAACCATCCTGATTAAACTAGCTTTCTTTTAAAAAGAACCGCGTCAAAATCGGTTTATCCGCTTGGGAGCAACGATGCCACAGACAGAAACACAGATACACACTATAAACGTATGACGCCTCTCTTTTTATCGTTGGTCAAAAAGGGAATGCAATGTCTAAATAAATTTGGCAAACATTGTATGGAAGTATTTTCAGGAGGCACCTAGCACAGGGGCAGGTTTGAACTTGTTGTTTTTTGAATGTAGGTACTGCGTAGACCAAACGTCAAGTCTCGACTCGCGTGGCCATAGCTGTTCAAACGAGTTATAACCTTCGATTTATCGAAAACTTTTTTCGTGACATATGGATCTCACATTTCTTGCAAAAGTAATTCGCACCTTTATTCTCTTTCTGAATGATCAGCTTTTACATGATGATAAACGATATTTTTTCTTTAGAGGCATTTTTAACCGACTTAAAAAACAAAAAGATTCTCAATTCGGTTTTTCGTTTTTTATCGATGTCGATAAACTTAGTCGACATTTAATGAATCACTAGTACT
Source organism: Acleris sparsana (assembly GCA_923062465.1). Lineage (NCBI taxonomy): Eukaryota > Metazoa > Arthropoda > Insecta > Lepidoptera > Tortricidae > Acleris > Acleris sparsana. Next base: position 2,380,192 of record OV281307.1, read on the forward strand.
GGTGCAATTTTGCGTGCGTCAATCCGGTGTTTACTTATAACTTATAAGTTACAGGGAATTGCCATCGATGTAAGTAAACTAGAATTACATTAGGGTAAAGGCACCAGTTGGCAGCCAGAGACCCTAACCTTATATGAGTGTGAAGAGTGTAAAATATATCTTGCGTACTCTTCCTACTCATACAAACTATAAGCAGAGGCCGACGACAGGTCTCTGGCTGACCACTGGTGACTTTACCCTATTAGTGTTCACGATTTTGCAGTACTTCTTAGTTTGTCGTCCACGTGGTAGGTTTTGCTTGCAGGTTGTTCATTGTATTTATTTTGTAAATATTTATCTTTCAGGATTTGGAGACAGTTTTAACACTGTGTTTGAAATGGATCTAGTAGATCTGCTGACGAACAGATTATACTCGTAGATTGACGCCTAGTATATACACTATTTCGATTGTGCAGTTTCGTAACTTTGTTGCCAAATCCAAAGTTTAACTAATTTAAAAATATTCATATTAAGTTTCTTATTAGTTAAGAGGTGGTAGAAATTTGGCCGCGTTGTGTGATCAGTAGTTAGCACAACTAAGTAATTATTAAATTTCGAAAAAGGAATCAAAAATTTGACACATTTCCTTGAGATTTAACCATTAGTAACGGTTTTTAACGATTAGTTGGTTTAACTACTGATCAAACAACAGACACTAAATGTTTCATAAATCTTGGATGGTACGTGCCATCTTAAAACCCAAGCCCAAGTGTTTGTTTTACTAACGTACCTGCCGCGTCGCCATCGTCTGATCAGTGCGGCCTGGGCGTAAGTAGTCAATATGGAATAGTAAGTTGCGGGTAGTAGGTCATTGTGTCTTATCCATTAACCTACCGCCAAACAGCAGTGTTCGCATTGTTGTGTTCCGGTTTGGGGATAAGACAGCCGGTGTAATAACTAGCATAGAGGCATTCCATCTTAGTCCTCAGGGTTGGCAACGCATTTGCATTCTTAGGCTTGCAGTCTTGTGAATGCGAATGTCTATGGGTCACAGTTTCCACTTACCATCAGGTGGCCTGTGTGCTCGTTTGCCTTCTCTATGCCATAAAAAAAAAAGAAAAAAACGTGGTTTTCGGACATGAAATGACCCTTCTCAGCTCTTCTGGGAAGTTGTAAATGTGGGAAACAGTCTTTATAGGAACGGTTATTTTGGGATGTGGCCATTAACGGACAAAGAGACAATTTTGAAAATTAATGAAATACGTACTAGTACTCTTCGCACCTGTCACAAATGTCCTTCGTTAAAAAGAGACGTCTATATAATAATATGACCTCTTTCAACAGCGTACCACTTTTTAGGTTTGTTAGTGTGTGTCACTCTGCATTAGAATGCGTAAGTTTGCAGCCAGTTAAACAATTTCAATATTAAATAGTTCAACTTATATTCGTTTAAGCTATCACTTCTGTCGGGCGTCCCGAGTTGCACACGTTTTTTATTATGTTGTTTACAAGTGGCCTCTGTTATAGGCGATTAAATCCAAATCGTATTTTAGCTGTTATGGTTTTGTCTAGCTCGTCCGCCATTACTGTAAAGTAAATAAGAGCTATCAAAGCTAGGGCTCGCAGTCGTGTCCGTGTTTCGTGTACCCGTAGTCATGCGCCCGTTTCCGTGTTACACGGCAACGGTTTTATGGCCCGTTCGGCACGTGTACCCGTGTAGATCCGTGTACACGGGTTCACGCGGATCCGGTCCGCCCCAGCGACGTTGAGTGAAGATAAGATGCAGTGTCTCTAAAGGCGACGAATACAAATGTATAGTGGTTTATTTTTTTAACTCCAACTGGCGGCCCGGGTGTATCGTTCCGACCAGTGCACACGAACGCAGGTACTGGCTACGTACCGGCCGTGTTTGTGAAGTTCGAGATCTTATTAGTACCGCTGGTGTTAAGAACACGTAGCTACGGGTGTGCGTGTATCACGGATATCCATAGGCCTAATCAAAATATTTACAATACGATAACAAGTCAAAAATGATATTGTTTTTACCGTGTTGAACAGAGGCCAGTTCTATAAACTTTCATTGTCGCCCTCGTAGGTACATGCCTACATACCTTCATACCAATCTGTTTACTTCAAGTAAAATATTATTACTGCAGCTTTATCAACTAGCCCACGTTTATTGTCTTCTCCAGAAATTTCGAAACAACGCTGTTGACATGGAAAGATGAGGGGAAATAGCGTTACACACCGGATTATAATAAAAGGACAGCACAGTCACGCTAAATGACACATTTTTATAATAACGTCCACTACTTCAAGAACGTTAAAAACGTTGACTTGCTCTCTGTAAGCATCTTCTTTAACTTCCTTATGATTATCTCAGTTTCTTTTTGCAGTTACTTTAGTTCCTTTTTAAATTCGTGTTACATTTTTTGCTTTTCTTGGTATCTTTTCCTGAATTTTACTACCTAGGTACCGTTCTTCAAATTCCTCTTGGTTCACTTCGTTCCGTTGCCTGTCGTTTGTTTCACTGGTAAGTGGTGGTGGTTGGTGGTTCAACCAATATTCGGCCTCGTCAATAACCATCATCGTCCCTTTCAGGTGGAACTATACAGTCAAAGCAGCAATCACAGCAAGGTATACAAGAAACAAATGGACACACAAGGAGGGGTAAGATGTAAACCATTAGACACATCTAGGCAATTTACCTTCACAAGAAGGTAAATTGCTATAATTCGTAGTGTAAGAACTACCTTAGCTGGAAGATTGGAGCAGGGACTCCCAGGTTTAAAATAAACTAGGTGTGCATGTGAAAATATCCTACTCGATTGTTTTACGTCACTTGGTTATCGTCAGTATCTCTTTCCGTGAGTGCGTCTATATTACACCTGTCGAGAATTACGTATATGCAAGGGACTAAACATGGGCACAAACGACTTGCAGCCGCGACACCACGTAGTTAGCAGAGGCACATAAAACACAACTGAATGTGTAACATTACTTATTTTGTAATTTTGTTTGCTTGAAAATTTTGTTGTTTACTTTTGTTGATTAGAATGTTTCAGGTGTGGTTTCCAGTGGTTTCAGCCATTTTTTAATGTCATTTTTGATTGAACTTGATTATCGTTGTTGATTATTGCCAGAGTTGAATAAATCAATTTCACGTGCTTCTCGATTGCAAAAAGGTTACTCATCGTTCACTAGTGAAAAGAGATTTATACTCGTACTAAAAAGTATACGATAGTTAAGTAAAGTTGGATATTTCCATGACAATCTTGCACGTGACTTTGAACTTCCGAGCTTGAAAATATCTATAACATTATGCGGTGGTATTTCCATACCGCTATTACTCCAATTGAAGTGTAGATGGGCGGGGCACTAGGCTAGGCGAGACGATGGTTGGTGGTCGAGGGCGGTGGTTGGGCGAGATTAGGTCATATATCAGTAGGCGATCATCAACTCATTGGTCTGATGACATTTGGCGCAAAAAAAATATCCTTGACCGTACAGTCAGCGTCATATAGTTTGTAGCATCCAAAGTAGCCAAATAGTACTATTTGGCTACTTTGGATGCTACCAACTATATGACGTTGACTGTACATGACAAAAGTAATATTGTTTTACCAGTAAGAATAGAGCACAAACTACAACGCCTCGGCACTAAATCAGCACCGCCTCAGCACAAAATGAATTATTGAAAACTGGGCTTTGGTCTTTGTCAATACGATACATTTTTCGGTGGGCATCGCGAGCCCCGGCAATTTTTTGAAAATGTATCGTACTTACACAAGTCAAAGCTCACTTTTCAACGTTTCACTTTGAGCTGAAGCGGTGCTGATCTGGTGCCGGGGCGTTGTAGTGTGCGATGACCATTCTTCTTATCTATACTGATACTATAAAGAGGTAAAGTTTGTGAAGTTGTAAGGGGTAATCTCTGGATCTACTGAACCGATTTTGGATATTCTTTTACCAATAGCTATTTTATTGTATTCTCGGTATTTGTACTTTCACAGTGCTTTGGTTTTGTATTTACTAAAGCCACGTCATTTGTGAGTGTCATGGGCTATATATTACAAAAATAATATATACGAAATGGGCACGGGAACAGCTTGTTCAAAATAAAAATAAACTCATTTTTATCCTTTATTATTTGCGATCTACACGTCAATTGTAATTCTTTATCTTATCATCATCCGTCTGCACCTGTTGCGTATCCTCCATGTTCATTACCATGCATTGACAGCATTTAAATTTCATATCTGAAAATAATAATTTACTAAGGAAACCATAAAATAAAACGGAAGTTTTGTTTCCCAAGTTAGAAATAGTAGGTTGTTAACCAAGGGATAAAAAGTAATCAATTGCAGCCCGAGATATTTGGCCGCACGAGCGGTAGCGAGTAGCCTATAGTTCAAGGTGCAATTCATGGGGAAATTTTAAAACGTTATGACATTTTTGAAAAATATTTTAACGTCAATACTAGGAGTGCATAAAGATTAAAAGTACATTGCTGTGACGTGTGGGAGACATCCGCACCGCCTGTGATCTAAGTTGCGCTACGCACCTCCTAATTACCGCTGCGCTCCTGGTACTTTATTTAAACATGCAAAGCTTTTATTTAAATAATATGACGTAGCTCAATTATCTTAGACACCGTAGCCTATCGTAACAATAAAAAAAAAGTTTTTTTTAGAATATATTGTCTTTCAAAAGGGTTTAAAAGATCTACCCTATATTGATATAAAACAAACCTAACTTAATATTCTGAGCCCACGAAGGTAAACCTAGTATATAAGACTACCAGATGATATGTATATTTAGTCTCGTCATTAATTAGGGGAACACGAAAAGGCAATGCTGGAATTCGAAAAACCTGGTACAGCAAGTTTTTTTTTACTTATTAGTCCAATGTATAAATGCATCAGTGCTTTTTCTTAAACAGAAAGTGAAGATCTTTCGGATGAACTTTTGATTTTTAAGGAGATCGATAAGTAGGAGGCGTCGCTAATCATGCTGCTGCCACTGATTAAGCCAATCAGGGGGCTTACAGCACTTCATTGCAGTATATTCTTACCCCTCCTGTTGCGAAGAATAAACGAAGAAACTTGGGAGACTTATTACAATACTAGATATCTGACTTATAACTAAAAAAAAAAATATCTGCCAGGGTTTTTGATTTGCAGCATTGCCAATTCTTTTTCCCCCATTAATGACGTGACTAATTATATATGTATATATATATCATTCAACATATATATATCACAACTTTTTTTTTGCTATACCCTCTGGGGGCCGGTAGGGACTACCATGGGAACTTGGCCTAGTTAGTTCTGATCCGATGCCGAGGTGATATGTTTGCGACTACCTTGAGGCTGCTTGTCCATTGGAGCGGAGCGCAGAGCGAGGAAGAAAACCACCAATAGGAGAGGTGCGCTGAGCGACGCCAGGAAAATAAAGTATTCCTATTGGTGGATCTTTTCCTCGCTCACCTTTCGCTGCCAAATTCCGCTTCAGTGGACAATCAGCCAAAGTCGCGTATCCACTAGAAGCAGTCTCGGGTCGAGCGGCTGCCTCTCTCCGAGACCGTGTAAGTGGATACGCTGCCTCAACCTCAGGCACGCCGCGACACGAGGAAAATTCGTCGCCGCGAGCCGAGCCATATGTGGCATTATCAATAAAAAGGACCTTATGCACTGCCTCACGCGACGTTATATTTGTATCGTTAATAATGGCGGAAGAGCCATCGATAATAAGGTCCCTTTTCATAGATAATGCCACATATTTTGTCTGTTTTCTGCCATGCTCAAAGGAGAGGAGTCCGAGCCGTGCATTTAATGGAGACGGGCGTGTAAACTGCGCACATTGCGGATCAAGCTGAGGCGACTCGCAAGCGGATACGCAACGTGCCTCGAGCCTTTGCCTCAGAGTTGAGGCTGCTCGTCTGCTCGAATGAATACACGGCTTAGATCTCAATTGCTTTACCGCTACCGACTAGTAAACTTCACCTTACCTTTGACACATAAGGGCAAACACGCTAAACATGGACACGACAAACAAGGGTAGCAACATATCTTAGGAGAACATACACACAAACACATTGACGGTTTTGTAAATAACTAGTAGAAAATCTTCTTACAATATTTATGGTAACTATTTTAATATGTTTTTTTCCAGTTAACGTACGTCAGCATACGTCATTGTAAAAACACACAGATTATAAGGGTAATCTTGAGACGTGCTTTATACCTTTAGCCCACATTTAGACGAGCGCTTTTTCAACGCGCGTCAAAAAAGCGTTTTTATATACAAATGGGTAAACTTACACACTATGAAAATAGATAAAAAAGCGAAGCGTTAAAAAATCGCTCATGTGTGAATGCATCCATAGAAATACTTTTTTTCTAAACCAACGATTTTATAAAGCTCGTTGAAAAAGCACTCTTGCGTATTTGGCCTCACCAAGGATTTTATACTCAAAGTGGATTGATTGCTAACCTTTTATTCTAAGAGCCCAAGACACAAAACAGTTCGATAAGACCACCGGGTGATATATATATCACCCTGTGGGTGTCGCCTGTAACAGGAGCAAAAAATTAAAAAGTAGATTCTACTCCTCAAACTAGACAACTTTTGTTTAGCAACTTTTTAAAATCATAAAGTTTTTAGATTGTTAATTTTTCAAACAAAGTAAATAGTATTTCCAATGTACTTAAAACTCTGTCTAATTGACATCGCCTGTCAGTCTAGTCACTCTACAGACATAACCAATTTCATAGTACATTGCGTGTTCGAATTAACTTTATAATGTAATAAAATTCAAACCGCAAGTTTTTTTTCAAAGTCGTCAAACAAACGTTGCGTAGTTTGAGGAGTAGAATCTACGTTTTAATTTTTTGCTTTAGTTACAGGCCACACCGTGTATATATATATATATATATATATATATATATATATATTTAGTCTCGTCATTAATGGGGGAACACGAAATGGTGATGCTGCAATTCAATTATAGTTGTAATTTCAACGTCTAGTATTATAATACGACTCCCAAGTTTCGTTTATTCTTCGGAACAGAGGAGGGGTAAGAATATACGACAATGCAGTGCTGCAAGCCCCTGTGATTGGCCTAATCAGTGGCTGCAGCATGATAAGCGAAGCCTCGTACTTAAGTATATTTTATGATCGATCTCCTCTGAAAGCTCATCTGAAAGATCATCAATTTTTCCGTAAAAAAGACCACTGCTGCATTTAGACATCGAACTTAAAACTAAACACAAACAAAAAAAAAACGCCAAATTTTCGCATTGTTGCATCACGATTTCGTGTTGCCCCATTAATGACGAGACTAAATATACACCGTGGGCCCGAATAACCCGACCAATTTTAACAATCGATACTTGAGCCTATTTGTAGAATATAATGGGTATAATATGTAGTCCAATAACGCATAATTTCCGAGATTTTCATTATTTAAAAAACAATTCCATAGTTAATTTAATTTGAACTCTGTCACCTTAACCTAAAGCATTATTTACTAAGAAAGATTCATGTTGTAAGTAGCAATATCATCCACATACAACATAAATTAATTAATCAATTTCTTATTAAATAATGCTTTAGGTTAAGGTGACAGAGTTCAAATTAAATTAACTATGGAATTGTTTTTTAAATAATGAAAATCTCGGAAATTATGCGTTATTGGACTACATATTATACCCATTATATTCTACAAATAGGCTCTAGTATCGATTGTTAAAATTGGTCGGGTTATTCGGGCCCACGGTGTATATATATCATCCGGTAAAAATGGTACCTTATGCACAAGTATATTTTTTATATTAATTTTATTGTTTGTGATTGTTGAGGTTATTATTTTGTTCAATAAATTATTTACATACACACGTACGGTTCAATGTTTTTACAATTTATCGGGGTTAAATACGAATATTTAATTTTGTAGCGATTTAAAAACAGTGCTGACGCGTCCATACAAAGTTTTACAAGTTTGTATAAAAGCCAAAAAAAATTTTTTTTAATCCTTATGAAATAAACGATTCGTTTTAAACAGAGATAAATTGTACTTACATTTAAACCTTAGTTTATTAGTTAACGATAAGTGTATCCAAAATTAAAATTGGTTTATAACTTTTTGATTGGTTGTCAAAATTGAAAAGTCATATTTGTAGTCATATGGAAAAAACGCAAGCGTTCCTAATTATGTGTACCACTGTACATACTTACACACTTGCGTGTGACTTGCCATTGTGTTATACGTGTAGCCCAGGGTTAGATCCGCGTTTTTTATAGATCGAAACGGACCTAAAGTTAGATTTATTATTATATGCCTAAACGAACTCAAACACCCCGAACACATTGCTTTGAAAATAACTCGTATCTCATATTTCGTGACGTACGATTTTAAACTTAAAAGCGTGACAGGATATAAGTTCAAACTCATTCATCTCGAAATATCAGATACGATTTTTTTCCAAACTAGCATGGATATTTTAGAAAGTGAAGTGTGTTTTATCTGGAGCAATAAACGCGACCATAGACACCGTCTGATCGCCAGCGAGGAAGCGGTTAGCTATCGACTATTATCTCGCTCAAGAAACGGAAAAAATCATGTGAATAAAAGAGATGCATATACTCATAGTTGATCACTGGCTCTACTCGCTTCTCGCTTAAACGTGGGGACGTGCCATACGCTCCGGAGTCAACATCATAGAAGCAAACGGAACTTTTTCCAAACTAAATCTCACAGTTACTCTTGACACGTGTTGTCATTATTTTCATTCGCGTCATGTTTGCTTAAATGGCCCTCAAGGATCTTAAATTCATATTTAAGTAATAGGTTGCTTCCCACCAGCTATCGCCTATCCATCAACAGGTCACGCATGGGAAGGGGGGGAAGATGAACGTGTTTTAGAAAGAGAGCAAGACCCTTAGGGACAAAACATTTCAGAAACAAAACTAAATGAAATACATCAAGCAAAACCGCTACCGCTGGGCAACGCGGTGACTCTGCATCATATTTAATGAAATTGTAATAAAATGTGTGCCCCTATGGCCATATTCGTGTGCTGGATACCGTTAATTCTCATTTCGCCTATGATTTTCTGCGCGTTATGCTGCATGCCATGGAAGATGTTCGTACCCACTCTGGACGTTAAAGGGCCGCGAGAAGAAGAAAATAAGTAATTACTAATTCACTGTGTATTATTCTGATATTGGAACAAGATAATAATGATGCGAAAAATGTTTTTTTACAGGCCTGGAATTCGAAAAAAAGTTGCCTTCAAAGAATTATAGGTTTTCGTTTTGTGACGTCACAAAGTGGCTCCGGGCTGACCAGGGTGTTGTCACCAGTCTCATATTCGAATTGGCTGCGAACAGGTTCGTCGTAGAATAAAGAGTGCTGGCTCGTTGGAAGTCACTACGATTTCTTCTGATGAAGCCCAAGGACCAAGCAGCTTTTCTAGTTTTGAAGTCAATATGGAATAAAGCTTGGCTTACTGTCAAATATTACTCCTCAGTCTCTTATTTCAACTTATTTCTGAAGCTTTTCATCATTCATTTTGTAAGACAAGGAAGTTGGGATCTTGTTACAACAACAACATTCGGAGACATATCATTTACAGAGCACCACTCACACTCAAGCGATTTCATCGAATGGTGCTCCCACACTAGCTGTTCTAAATGTTATATACTCAACGTTTTAAATATGTTAACGTCCACTAACACTTCATAACAATTTTTTTACAACTTGTTAGACGTTTCGAACGCTCCCACACTGGTAAAAATGTATAACATGTTTTTATAACATTTGCATTTTAGGTTTTTTCAAGCTTCATTGTAACATATTGTATTAAAATAAGTGTTTTCATTTAACTGCACACTCTACCATTGACAATGTCATTTAATGTATATTTATTGAAAAACGACATATGTGCTCAAACCCATCTTAATCGCAATAATATCATCATCATCATCATCATGTCAGCCGAAAGACGTCCACTGCTGGACATAGGCCTCCCCCAAGGCTCTCCACTCAGACCGGTCTTGTGCTTTTCGCATCCACCGCGGTCCCGCGGTCCTGACGAGGTCGTCACTCCACCTTGTTGGAGGCCTACCTACAGCTCGTCTTCCAGTCCGCGGACGCCAATAATATGAATGATCGAACTGGTGTCACTGTATCATAGAACTTCGTGCGTCTCTAACATAGTATTTAGTAGGTAAAACCAGCAACAATCTTACCTGTATATCGTTGGACCTTATTACTAAATACATAAGGTCTACCGATGGACAGTTAACAGTGTGGGCCATGGTACTATAATGTTTTTCGTGCCCGTGACAGATTGAAATTTTACATTTCACGCGAACGTTGTTCCAAGCAGTCAACTAACTTTATGAAATACGTATCTATAGTAAATTCATTTCAAACTACACTTCAATAAACAATATTTCATGTAACTAAAAACAAAATAAAACTAATTTTACTTCCTATGCAAAACGGACCGTTAAATAGTATTTGACAAGAACCTCGTTCTTTAAACAAATCGATTCTCAGATACGATTTTAATCAATTGCGTTTTATTTTACCACATAAAAACACCTCACTAGACTATACCAATGTTACTATACGATGGCAATATAGTTCTAGCAGCGTTATGTTAGACTGTTATCGTATTTAAAGTAGGTAGGTAAATTAAATTAAGTTTACAAATTAAACCTTATCGATAATCGAAAAAAAAAATGCGATTTTAATTAGCACCATCACTTTGTCAAATGACATCCGTCACAGGCACAATAATACATGAAAAATTAAAAATAACACGACGAAATGAGAACCTCCTCCTTTTATTGAAGTCGGTTAAAATAGCATTAAATATGGCTGTAAAATAAAGAATGCCTCAGCAGGTTTTTGTCGACCGAGCCGCAGGGGAGAACTAACCAAGTAACTAAACACTAATTTTGACTGAAATTGGGTTTTGAGTGTTACATCATATAAGTATAATGAACTGAGCACCGCAAAATAATAACAACTCTGAAATGAAAAGGGAGGATTTTGTTGTATTATGTAATTATTTTTATGACCACTACCCAAAAGTGCTTGCGAGGGTAGGTATCAAAATGTTTCCTAATTCTGGTGGTTGAGTTGGACATAAGCAACCATCAACGTTTGATAGTCCATTTTCTAGAGCGACTCATCTTTTTAGGGTTCCGTAGCCAAATGGCAAAAAACGGAACCCTTATAGATTCGTCATGTCTGTCCGTCCGTCTGTCCGTCCGTATGTCACAGCCACTTTATTCCGTAACTATAAGAGCTATACTATGGAAACTTTGTAAGTAGATGTATTCGGTAAACCGCATTAAGATTTTCATACAAAAATAGAAAAAAAACTATGAATTTTTGGGGTTCCCCATACTTAGAACTGAAAGTCAATTATTATTTTTTCATCAAACCCATACTTGTGGGGTATCTATGGATAGGTCTTCAAAAATGATATTGAGGTTTGTAATAAAAAAAATTTCTAAACTGAATAGTTTGCGCGAGAGACGCTTCCAAAGTGGAAAAATGTGTGTCCCCCCCCCCCCCCCGTAACTTCTAAAATAAGGGAATGATAAACGTAAAAATAATATATGATGTACATTACCATGCAAACTTCCACCGAAAATTGGTTTGAACGAGATCTAATAATTAGTTTTTTTTTTAATACGTTTAAATCCTAAACCGCATTTTACCTTTCATTCAATCAACTCCAATATAATAAAGAATAAAGAAAACATTTATTTAGATGTATAGTGGTACGGAACCCTACGTGCGCGAGTCCGACTCGCACTTGGCCGGTTTTTTTATGGGTAGATTGTTCAAATTTAGGTTTGTACATGTGTAAGCAGCCTCAAGTAATCCTTATCTATCCGCGGTTTAATATCGGGTTCCGTCCGGCATATGGTTCGGCCGTAAGTCTTAGTTATAACGTCTCTAGAGACTGGGATATACCATGGAGACTATTATTTTGCCACCATAATAGGCCCAGGAGTCAATTTCATAGAAACATAAAGAAAAAGGAACAATTAATACCATGGAGGCTGTTACTTGATACTCAGTTTTTGATGGTACAAAAAAAAAGTAAATTAAACATTCGCAAACGTCAAAAGTATTTTTTTTTGGTTGTCACCAAAGACAACTATTGTGTATTGTCACTTGCCACATGTCTGCTACCAAGGATTTTAAATGATTACTTGGGTAAAAGGGCTTTGCCTGCCATCGACTATCCGCCAGCATCTCAACTAGATCACCAAGGGGAAGGGGGTAAGATGCCGTGATGGCCGTTTTTTAACATATCAGCAAGGGATAAAATTATATTTAAAAAAGCAGAACTGAAATGAAATAAATCAAGCCACACAACTACCACCGGGCAACGCGGTGATTGAACATTATAGTTATTGAAATTGTAACAAAATGTGTATCCCCTTTTTCCCTTGCGTTCCGTTTGTCATATTCATAAGCTGGATACCATTACTTCTTCTTTCACCTCTAGTTTTCTGTGTGCCATTTTGCTGTCCATTTATGATGTTATATTTACCACCATGTTGTTTTTGCTGGTACGAGGAAGACGGTTATTATTGGTAAGGAAGGTAGACCCCCTACAGAAACACCTGGCCTACTGAGTTGAGCAGATGGATGGGCGGAATTCAAATTGTAAGAAGCAAATCCTGTAGTAGTTGGATACCTATTCAAAAATTGTAATAGTAACATTCAACCTTTAACCTTTTGTAATATTTTGATGTTGGAACATGATTATACCTTATAATAATGCTAAATTGTGTTTGTTTTTTTAGTTAGAGCTGGACATTTGCAATCTCACCGCTACTTAAGGAGATTAGGTAGATGACTTTCCGAAAGTATTCTTTTCTTTGAAGACAATTTTCTTTTCGTGTTTTTTCCTGAACGTAATATTACCAGTCGCCTTTTTCTGGCAGTTTATTTTCACATTCGTGTTTTTCCCCTTGCCAGTTTTATCCAGTCGCTTCTTTTCCTAACATCATATTTTCACTGTCGTCTTTTTCCCATTCCATGAATCAAAGTTGACAGATTCCCTATTTCTGGATTATTTGGCCTCCGAGCCTGCTGCAAAAATAACATAACCTAAACGTACCTACAGTGCCCAGCGTTAAATATTGCATCTCGACCTTTGGAAAGAGAGAATCGGCTAATTAATAATATATAATAGAGTGCGGTCGCGTCCAGTCCAAAATTCAAGATTTCAAGATTTCAAGATTTTTATTGAACATAATAACATGCATATTTTAACAATTAACCCGTCAGGTGTCCTACGCACAACATGTGTGCGCAGATTTTTTGATATTTCGTGACTTATTAATTTGACGTACAGTTTAATTTTGATGTACAACAACTTTGACAGATCACTTGACGGGTTAAGATCGTAAGCAGCTGCATTAGTATAAACTGTGTCGCAGCTGTTTACGCCCACCTCGGGACATAGAGAAAATATATACATAGAGTAGTTAAAACCCCAAACTTTAAATTACTTAAAGTTGTACGATGGCATCTATAGGAAAAAAAAGGAAACCTTTACTAGGCCAGTCACGCGAAATTATCTACAATGTTTATAAATAGTTTGTAAGCGAAGCCGGCAGATTTAAAAAAAATGAGGATTAATGTAAGTAATTATTTTAAGAAGGTTCAAGATAGAGTTGCAAATGATTCTGGAATTTCAAAATCTTTGAACAATATTTTAAACGAAGCGCGAAGTCGGTACTGTGAAACACTTTCCAGTTCAATTTCCGAAAAAAGGGAGAGATGTTGTTCGAAGAATGGTGTACGATTTTCACTTGTGTTTTAATGAACTGCCGACAGTAAAATCATTAAAAGCTAAGTTATCGGAGGCTATTAATTATAATGGGTCTGAAAAGACGTTGAGAAAAATACTTCATGAGATGGGATTTAAGTTCGCTAAAATGGAAGATAATCGAAAAATTCTTATGGAAAAGCACCATAATAAGACTCAAACGAATTGAATACCTAGATAAATTACGCAAATTTCGCGAAGAAGGAAAAAATATAATCTATACATCCCACACTAAAGGGAAACCTTGGAGTGATGATAAGCAAAAAAGAGTAAAATGGCGATTTCAAAAGGTCAACGTTTGATAATTGTTCATGCAGGAAACGAAAAAGGCTTTGTACCCGGAGCCTTTTTAACGTATATCCATAGACACACAGGCGATTATCACAAGGAAATGAAGAACAACAACTACGAGAAATGGTTGGTTAATCAATTAATCCCAATTCAAACACAATTAAACAGGAAATGATCAACTGGTTACAAAGACACGAAATTCCAGTAAATCCAAAATTGAAAAAACCCCAGATATACAATATTGTATGTCAGCACAAGGAGAGGTTTACAGAGTTTTCCGTGGACAAGGTACCTCCCGAACGTGGGCACACTGTGTTGCGATTGCCACCATACCATCCGGATTTTAATACAATTGAAAATATTTGTTCTCAACTGAAAAGCTATGTAGCTGCTAGAAACGTGGATATGAATTAAACTTCAAAAAAAATTACTGACTGAAAAAGTAAACATCATCGGGGCTGAAGAGTGGAAAAAGGTTTGCGATCATGCAATAAAATGTGAGAATGAATATCGAAGAATTCAACACGGTGTAGACGATTACACTGATAGACTAATGATAAATACGGCTGATAGTGACAATGATACCGACCCCAATGAGAGCACAGATAGTGAAATGGAAGGATATGAGAATTTTTCTGATTAATTATGTATAATTTCTGAATGTCTCCCGGCAAACTTCGTGTTTCGTCAGTCGTCGAATAAATATTAATTTTAGTTGCATACCTAATAGTCAAACATAAGAACCTCCTCTTTTTTGGAAGCTGGTTGAAATATTTTATTTTGTTTAACATTTGTATATTTCGTTGGTTATACATGTTGCAAAGGAGTAAATTATATTTAAAAAGTAGTTTTACAGCTCTATATAGTTCACGCTGGAAACAAACAAAACCGTAATAAAGTACTTGTTCTGGATTCAAATTCTGATAAATGACAAATCTAGTAATTGATGGACATGGAAATTAGCATTCGTTTATGTTCGGAAATGCGATGATTGCCGAGCTGCAATATTTAACGCCGGGCACTGTACATAGAGATGTAATTACTTTTGAGAAAAAGTGAGACTGGGATAGAAATCGATCGGGAGAAAATGCGAAAACAAATCTCCCTTCACAGAAATAATAATTTCGTGAAAGTAATCTAACGAGTCCTTAAGGACGCCCGTGACTTTGTACAGTCGAGTTCATAAATATGTATACACTGAAGTACCTTGTCTATTTAATGTCATGTACAAACTGCCATGTACGGATTATCACAGCGATTAAAGTGACAAGGTCGATACGCACTTTTTCTTCTCGTTAGCCGTTAACCGTTTTGGATATGCGTTGACTGTGAGTTACCCAGTTATAGCGGATGGTCCGTAGTCTTTGGTTCAGTTTATTTATCCGTAGTCACACCAACACGACATAAAGAGGAGGTAGGTTTGGTCAGGTCCGTTTTTATATCAGGCCCGAAGGGCCAAAAACACTCAAATATAGAGGGGCTGACTCGTGGTCACACCAGTTTGTCACACCACTGCTATTCGCTTTAGTCGGTTATTCGTCAGAAATCATTTTTATTCCGCAAAAGTAGGTAGGTTAGGTTCGTTAGGTATCTTAAGATGCCCGAAGGGCAAATCGCTCAGAAATAGGAGCCTTGCCATAGGCAGGGCTCCGTCGAAAGGGTGTGACAACCTGGTGTGACGACGAGTCTGCACCCAGATATAGGAGTGGCGGAGCTCCGACGACTCTGCGGGGCTTGACAAGTTGCCATCGAGTACAAACGTTTGGTGGTCACTGTCGCTTTGCGTTATCATAGAAAAGTGATATATCACGTGACTTACGTCAATTCCATACATTTTTCCATGACAACGCAAAGCGACAGTGATCACCAAACGCTAGCGTTTGTATTCGATGGCAACTTGTCTAGCCCTTGTCTAGCCCCGCTGTTGAGTTTGATTATGAAAGAGAAATAGACACAATACTGAACAATTAGAGGCTCGAGATGATGATGATGATATAAATATGGCTGTTTCCCGCGACTCCATTGCCAGAAAAATAAAAAATAGCCTATGTTATTCAGGCATAATGTAGCATTATAGTGATGAAAGAAATTTTAAAATCGGTCCAGTAGTTTTGAGTTTTTCGTTATAGTTAGGGAGCTGGTTTTGATATAATCAGCACATGTCGCAGACGTTTTTTTTTTTTTCTTTTCCCCGCGGCGACTTGAACAGCTACTACCGCAGGAATATGGCGTTTCCACAGTGAAGTGATTTCGCCAGTATCAAGTATATATTAAAGTATAATCAATATAGCAATAAAACACAATCCAATCTTCTCTAGGAAGATTGGGGGCAACCTTGTACGGTGATGTGTAGGACGGAGGCCAAGATAGTTTTAACCTCTGTACCACTGCGAGTCCATTTGAAACGAGAAGTAAGATGCCAGATACACGAAATAAGTCCAAGTCTTCTATCACTGTGCAACATAAAGGCATTAAAAGTACAAATCACTAACAGAAAAGAACTTTGAACACCTAAATACACAAAAATAAAAACTAAAACAAATTACACATCCGCCATCTTTTGACGTTGCAAATGTCCCCCGTGGCAGACGTTATTAATATTGATAATTATACCCAAATAAATATCAAGCACCTCGTGTACCACCATGATGGCGATGCGTTGTCAATTGACAGCGTTTCAAAAATGTAAGAACGAGGTGTGCTATACTATGCGCACATGTCTGCCTCTGGGGCTGACATGATGATCACAGTCATCCTGTAAGTATAGGACCTTAATTGACTGGACCAAACCAATTCGTACTGATCTAAACTGCAATACACCTCGATGGGAAACTCGTGCAAATCATACACCGAAATGCTCTCCAGCTCCCTAACTATAATACACTCAGGAGCAAAAATATCGGGTCAGAGTGCGTTTTTCATACAAACGAGACTATTTCGAAGCCTTCGTTCCTCGCCAGGGGTTGTTTTGAGTGAGGTTTAATGGTGGATGCTGCGAGGTTCAATAGAGGAGGTCAAAAGTTCTTAAGATACCTAACTGATCGCACAATCAGTTAACACCACGGCTGCCCCATATCAAAACCTAGTAAGGGACAATTTTTCGCAAAATGATATTTTTACATATTATTGCCCATTTAGTATGTCCTCACAGGATAGCAAAAACACCTGCTTCAAAATCGCCATAGAAGCCTGAGATTTTAATACCTCCAAACCTAGTAAGTACCGTTAAACTCTCGTTTGACCAGTACAAAACCTAGCAACTCAACTTAACCATTTCAAAACCTAGCAAATATTTGAGACTTGCTAGGTTTTTGTGTGGTCAAAGCACCTTACTAGGTTTTTGAAATGGTAAACGAAGCGCGCGGGGGACGGGAAGTGGGGTACGGCAAGGAGTTTCGTTCGGCCAGTTCTTTCCACGGCGACGCGCCGGCGCAGCGACACTCAAGGCGGTTTTTGTGCTAGATATCGTCGACGTAACTATGGCGTTTCAACGCCACTTACAGTTTCATCGGTCGAAACGAATGCTAGAAGCGGTTATAAACAAAAACAATGGAGTAAACCACTTAGAAGACTCAGAGTAAGTAAATAAAATTTGCTAATAAATACGAGTATACCTACAATTTTGCTCAAGCCCTCCTCCTATACTTCACCCAAGGGGTATACCAAAAGCTAAAAAGGAAGAAATAATATCAAAACTTGCCTGCCTCATGCCGGAATCGAGACGATCATTTTGGATGGATCTGTCAGTGAACGACGCTTCGGTCGATTTGGTTGTAAGCGGCCAGGGGGAAGATTAAGGATGCCTTAATGATTATTATTCAATAGAAATAATTATTAAAAAATATTACACAGCAGTTTTATTGAAAAGCTATGAGACGCAGTTATAGATTTAAATTTTCTTAAAGATTGTTAAAACAATTACCAACTTAAAAACCTAGCAGGTGCTCTTGCTATATTTTGAAAAAAGATTTTTACGTGAACTAACTTAGGTGCATATATTTTCAAAGTTAGTAAGGGGTATAAAACGTGTAATATATAAATATTTTATCAAATTCAGACTTTAATACATGGCTTAGTTAGTATTCAACCTAATTCATATTGATTTTTTCCCAAAAAACTCTAACTTTTCGAAGGCTGACTAAATTTATGTTTTTGCTCTCTCCTGTAAAATTTGGTCAAAAGCCCTTACTAGGTTTTGATATAGGGCAGCCGAGTCCACAGCGGGAGAGTTTGGGTCAGCACTTGGATTTCCTTACATTTTATTGCCATTTTAGTCTATGTTTTTCTGAACATGCTCAATGCCGGCATTAACCGCAGATTTATTCAGTTGGGTATCCAAGGCACTCTGGAAGTCCTGTATCGGTGCTCAAGGTATTCATGATCAGATTTCACTAAAAGCATTCCCAGCCTCTTCAGTATGAAAAACGCACTCTGACCCGTTATTTTTGCTCCTAAGTGCAGAAATACAAAAAAAAATAATAATTATAATATAGGGTTAATTACTTAGTTACTTCTACTACTAGACTAAGGTCGCTCTGGTTAAAGTTGAGTTTTCTGGTATCTTGACATATCGACCCAAGTTCAAGTTCAATTCTTTGATATATGGCTACTGTACAGTTTGTTCCACATTTTTTTTAAACATAAACAAAGAACCATAAATATTGCTCGTAAAATAGTAAAAGATATACACGTCCAACCTTTCTGCCACGACTTGCAAACGCCAGCCATAAAAAGAGCAATGCTCCTGTCACGGTCATGCTCATTAATTTCTGTCACCAAAGCTGTCACTTCACAATCCACAAACACACATAAATCCCTCAAACCATATTCCTCCAATCTTTATCCCCGTCTTTATGTCCGTTTCAGACACAGACCTAACGTTAAACAGTGTTCCTCGGCTCCACCATGAGCTTGCTCTGTGGTCTCATTTGTGGAGGATGGATTGGTCTCTGCATCTTCTTTCCTATTTACGCATTATGTGGACCCTGCCTCCTGCTTCTACCGTGCTATTGTTTAGAATCATGTATTCATTATGATCTGGAAATTGAGAACCCGAAAACTATAAAAAACCGGTGGTATCAATAAACAACTGCAATCTGTACCTCAAGTTTATTGATAATGTAACTCATAAGAAGTCATTTGTAATAATAAAGTCAGTATAAATACGTTTGCTTTTATTTTTGAGAAATCGCGTATATTACATTAAGAGGATAGTATATTCTAAGAGCCCACGATACTATACTTAAGACCACCGGATGATATACACTCAGGAGCAAAAATACCGGGTCAGAGTGCGTTTTTCTTACAAACGAGACTATTTCGAAGCCTTCGTTCCTCGCCAGGGGTTGTTTTGAGTGAGGTTTAATGGTGGATACTGTGAGGTTCAATAGAGGAGGTCAAAAGTTCTTAAGGTACCTAATTGATCGCACAACCAGTTAACACCGCAGCGGGAGAATTTGGGTCAGCGGTTGGATTTCCTCACATTTTATTGCCATTTTAGATGTTTTTCTGAACATGCACTATTCCGGCGTTAACCGCAGATTCATTCAGTTGGGTATCCTAGGCGCTCTGGAAGTCCTGTATCGAGGCTCGGGGTATTCATCATCAGATTTCACTAAAAGCATTCCCTGGCGAGGAAGTGAGGCTTCCAAATAGCTTATTTAGTATAAAAAACGCACTCTGACCTGTTATTTTTGCAACTCTAAAATGAAATATATATATGTACCTATATACTTACCTCCAATAACAATTTACCGTAAATCTAAGACTAGCTATTAACTCCACTTGTTTCCGGGGTGGGGGCCTGGAGATCTGTATTATAGGATCACTCCTAGTTCGGACCCCAGTCCCTCACAAAGGTTTAATTATTCAAGTTTTTAGGCTTATGTAAGTTATTCCTTATCCTTTGTGAGGTGAAATAAACGTTTTTATTATTATTATTATTTGTATGTCTTCAGCAATCACGGGACTATAAGAGTCCCGGACTTTTGGAAGGCGTACATGGAGCCGAAGCCAACACGCAGAGGCCCTTTAGACAAGTTTAATTTAGTAAAGTTATGGGACACCGACCGGCGATTGTCCCTGAGTTCAAACTAAAGAAGTATGCTACCACGGACAACCACCGGTTAGTGTAAGACTATTGAAGAAGGATGGGAATATTAATAATAGGTTCTATGAATGAACTGATATGGATTGGTGAACTAGGCTATTGATGAAACTACGGCGCCTCCCTGGCCAATGCTAATTACTTTGGTTTTAATGGCAGGCGGTGACTCGCCAACTCAATGGAATTGACCTCCCGAAATAGCCACATATATATAGCAGCAGGAAGGCAATAGTTCCAGAGGGGCTAAGAAGGGTGGAGAGGTGCTTCTGGACTTTAAACGACCTTAAGGTGCCCACTCACCACTTATGCAACACATCCGCCCTTCGAGCGTATAGCTCTTGCGACTCCACTCTGACCGGCCAATAAAGGCAAGCCAGAGGTGAGGGTCTGTTTCTCGTCATTGCACACCGCAGCCGGCCGGTGAAGGCAATCGTGAGGTGAGGAACAGGACCTACCCTCGGGAGCACTCAGGTCCGTGGTGTCGCCACTCACCAACAGCTTGCCACTAGCTGCCCTGCGGCTTTATTATTATTATTATTAATTAAACTATAATAAATGCGAACTTTATTTGGATATAAATGACTATGAAAAATTTGAAAGAAATTTGAAACTGTATGTAGGCCAGAACAGAAAATTCTGAGAAGTAATAGGGTAAAGTCACCAGTGGTCCGCCAGAAACCAGTAGTCGACATTATATGAGTGCGAAGAGTGGGAAATATATCTTTCGTACCCTTTCCACTCGTACAAAGCATAGGCAGAGGCCGACTTCAGGTCTCTGGCTGACCACTGGTGACTTTACCCTAGGTTCTATGACATGAGTGTCGGTGAAACAAGGGGACACCCCTTATAGGTGACAGATGGTTATATATATTTAAACATTACATGCATAACCTTATCCAAAATTAAAAGATTCGAGCCATCCGCGATATTGCTCTGTAACGCGTTTGCGCCTAAATATATTAACTACGTGTCTTATTTATTTTTTCTGAGACGTGAGCACGTGTGGACTCTGGAACATGGCAGACGTGCTCTGCTGTCAAAACGACTCATATTCAACCTAAAGCTATGTTAATTTCATCTCTTTTAGCTGTACAAGACGATGCAAATACAATAGTATTTTTTTATTAGATGTGCCTTCTATTTTGAAAAATGTAATCGCGCTGAACTTAAAGAAATTTTGTAATCAACGCACGCTGTAAACGTGTTTAATATTGAGGATATGAAGGATTTTCCAGAAAGTAACAATATTTTTATTGAAAAATATTTATTTTTAGAATATGAAATGGTTTGCCGTTCTTTGGCTTCATCATCAGAGTTTTCAATCTCGATCAACATTATCGTGTTCTATTTTCTGAATCCATTATCAGCAAGACTTGTGGGAATGTTCCTCCGTCACCGTCATTGGTTTATACCTACAGAGGGCCCTGCCAAGATGTATAAATTACGGTAACTAGCGTTTCTATCCGTTTAATTATTAAACCAATCGCGTCACTGGGGGATCACGTGACTTTTCGTATCACGTCATCTATAGTATGAATTCTATAAGCTGCCCGTTTCTTTATCTTATACACAATGGCATTGTTCTCTTTTGTTGAAGGCTACCGCTAACAACAAAATCATAGCAAGTAACAAAAAATGCAAACAAATAGCTACCGTCTTGTACAAGTCACAAGGTTGAAATTGCAAAAGCTTAACTCATTAAGAAAGGCCTTTCGTCATTGAAAGCGGTACTCAGGTAGTTCGGGTTGTAGTGTGTCCATAACAGATAATTATTGTCGGACATTGTTCAAAGGGTTTCGAAGACAAATATGTAATTGTCTTATCAGTAAGTTCATTTATTGAAGTGCAGCTGTGCGGTGCGTCACACTTATAATAATAATTACCTAAATACGTAAAAGAGGAAGGGTGCAATTTTTATCAGACTTGTACAAGGCGGTAGCTATTTGTTTGCATTTTTTGTTACTTGCTATGATTTGTTATTAGCGGTAGCCTTCAACAAAAGAGAACAATGCCGTTGTGTATAAGATAAGGAAACGGGCAGCTTATAGAATTCATACTATACCAGAGACGCGATTGGTACAAAAATTCAACGAATAGGAACGCTAGTTAGCGTAATTCATCTTGACAGGGCCATCAGGCTGTACCTGACTTCAAAACTATAATTATGAAACTGTTTAATGGAACTCAATTAGACCAGGGCATCTTCTCTTCTCGAAA
Source organism: Acleris sparsana (assembly GCA_923062465.1). Lineage (NCBI taxonomy): Eukaryota > Metazoa > Arthropoda > Insecta > Lepidoptera > Tortricidae > Acleris > Acleris sparsana. Next base: position 2,402,662 of record OV281307.1, read on the forward strand.
AACGATATGCTTTTGTCATGTTGTCGTATGTCAACGTTACTAGAGACTTGTGATTCTGCACATTCAACCTTATTGCTTTTGACGGGTTGTCGACGTTATCGTAGCCAACGTTTTGATAGAGTCTGGCAAATGAAACATGAGAATGAAAAAATGGCAACACTGTAGTGTCGTCCCTTTTTTCTTATATTGATTTGAAAGGGACGACACTACAGTGTTGCCATTTTTTCATTCTCATGTTTCATTTGCCAGACTCTAGCTCTCATTTATGTGACAGTAATGGCGGCCGAGTTAAAAACAATACGATAACATGTCAAATTGTCAAAAGCAATATAGATTTATAAACTAGAATAGGGCCTCAGTAACACGAAGCTGTTTGAAATTTTATTTACGAGCCTAGGTAAAGTGAATTTGCTAAATATAATTCCAAAACAAGAGTTTCTTATAAGCATTAAATTATTCTTGATGACCTGATAAATATCTAGGTCAAACAAATAAACTATTTTAATAACAGTATAAACGAAGACACTTAAAAATTACAGGCTTCCATTAAAACAAAATCTTGAAACTCTATTAATGAAAATGTTAAATTAATATGGCATAACGATTTTGATAAAATTACTTACCGGAGAATAAAGAAGTTTGTAATACCTTCGAATCTTAATTTTAAATTTGAACGTATAACTTTTAAGATCTACTGAACGCGCCCGTTAGGAGTTAAAATGGATCCAAAATGGCCGCTGGAACGAATATTTATTTTATAGAGGCATTACGAAGTTTTGTGGACTGTAACGTCTACATTGTGCTATCGTCGCAAGGTGTTACAAAATTTAAACATAATAAAATCTATGTGAAGTCTAAAATATTTTAGTTTGCACATTAATAAGTTAAGAACATATATATAGAAGAATAGTAAATACTAGGTATGGATAGAACATTTCCGATTCTTGCAAATGTGTTTCTAATCCTAATCGGACGTAGTTAAGAAAAAAGGACTCAATCCACGAAACAATCGTAAGTGGAGTATAGTGTAGTCTTTGAGTGGAGTTAAGTATGCCACGATGGTTCTTAGGGTCTAGACCACAGATTATTAAGGTATGTCTATGATTTTGCAAAAACCAGCGTCGCGGTCTATGCCGTGACATAGTGCTGAGTGGTGTCAATTTCGACGTCACAGAATCACCCATGGCAACATTATAGGTACATACTACATTTTTTGTGTTTTATTTCTTTTCTTCTTTATTGTCTTTGTTTCGATTTCTGTGTTGCCATCCTTTGTTCATGATGGTTTTCTCTGTTATATTTTTTATTTTTTTATTTTTCTGTGTTCGTCGAATAAATGTTTCTATTTCTATTTCTATTTCCAAAATTATCCGGAAAATTATTGCGGTAAGTTATTTTAAAATCACATAGGAACCAACCCACATGTATGGCAGGGATATTAGTTTCAATCGCAAAAAAGATCCAACCAGTGTTATACAACCATTTTTCTGAAAAAGCATCCAACCCACTTCCTAATATCTCAAAAAGTAATGAAAAACGGCTTTTTTTTAAAATACATAAAGTAATAGTACATTATGATACAAGTGTGCTAAGTTGACCATTGTATACAAGGCGCTATTGTGTGCGCACGAGCGAAAGCGAGTGCGCCACAAGAAAGCCGCGTATATTATGGTCACAGGCACACGTGTTACATACGACGTTTTTCAACACACTTGCGAAAAAAAAACAAGACTCTTCATTTAGTCAAATTTTAATGTTATTTGCCGCATAAAAACTGTTCGTTGCTAAGAAAAAAAAAGGTATAACCCGACTAAATTATATCGCTTCTTCTTCGTACTTACAACTTGGTACTAGGCTACAAATGTAAATTGTTTGGGTAAATAAACTAAAGGCACTTGTGCCTAATATACTGAAAAAGCACGCGTGTTTAATATCTAGGTTTATGAGCCAAAAATCGGTAGAATAAAAAGGTCGTTTTGAGCAAGGGTGTTGAAAAATATTTTTCGGCCATTTTATCCATAGTTTAATTTTGTGTAAAATCAATCTATCTCTCCTTGAACTTAAAACTGCAAATTACTCGTATACTCGACTGCAAGTCACGGTGGATTGTTTTTTTTTTATGGCATTGAAAAGGCAAGCAAACACAGACCATGATGATAAGTCGAAACTGTGACCTATAGTTTTCCCTTAACTACGTCCATACTATCATATGGACTAAGACTAATGAATTGATCTCGAATGTAATCAGAGATCGAACATTTTATAATTTTTTCGTGGTTTGTTTATTCATTTTCACGGCTAAAATAAACGTAAATTAATGTTAAAGCCCCTCCTCACAACTTTGTATTATTTATTTATTATTATACTACAAAATGATCAAAATTAAAGTTCAGGTAAGAAATCATTTATTTTTTATTATTTTTATAATTATAATTAAAATCTTTGAAGTCATGTCCTGCAAGTAATAACTCAAACCAATCTAATTATTTGAAATCCATTACAACCATGATTTTGAACTAAACAGTGCTTGTTTGAGCTTTATGGTCAGTTACGCCTGTCATCCATATCTATCTACTTCTTTTTTTTTCTTTGCCCCGCGGCGACCTACTACCGCGGGGATATGGCGTTTCCACAATGAAGTGATTTCGCCAGTGTCAAGTATATATAAGTATAAATCAATATAGCAATAAAATACAATCCAATCTCCTCTAGGAAGATTGGGGGCAACGTTGTACGGTGATATGTAGTACAAAGGCCAAGATAGTTTTAACCTCTGTACCACTGCGAGTCCACTTGAAACGAGAAGTAAGATGCCAGGGATACACGAAATAAGTCCAAGTCTGTTACAGTACCTAGTAAAACAATTCTAAACGTATAATTGTTGCGTGTGAAGAAACAGCATTATTTTTCTTTCAACATTATCAATATTCAATAACTTCATGGTTACGCAATTTGTAAAAAAAAAGTACCTAGGTCTGTTATACTAATATTATAAACTAGCTTCTGCCCGCGACTTCATTCGCGTGATTTTGACTATTGTTATTTTCTTGAGAACTTTTATATTTTCCGCAATAAAAGCTATCCTATGTTCCACTCATATATCTCTTCTCATTCATAATATTACTAAGATAACATGTGACAGTAACTCTTCGTGTGTAGATTGTATAGCTATTACAGCAAAACCACATTTGAGTCATTCTCAATTTTCGTGATTTTTACGCGTTCGCCTGTGAGAACGTATCTCTTTATAACTGCAGAGTTTTGAAAATATTATATGTCCAAGAACGTGCCATAAACTTATTGTTGCATTAAAAATATATATAATAACTAGTTATAAAATAGCTGAAATAAATTACGAAAGTCCGAAAACTGCTCAAAACAGCAGCGTCCAACACCTGCCTCTTAACTTAAAAGTAAGAATAAGTCGAGAACTATCTTATTCATTGGCATCCTTTTATATTTTATTAACAAGACAGACATTAAACAATATTTCTTTCAATTTTCATTAATATTGATTTACAATTAAAAAAGTTATTAAAGAAAAGGTAAGCGTCCGCTACAAACATCTAACTTACTTGAATGTACCTAAAACTCAACCGTAACCAAAATGGAACACCGTTTGCAAGCGCGCGTTTCCCCCCACCTGTAGCATTCAGTTGTCGTCAACTATTATAGAGGACGAACCTGCGCAAGCGGCGTTGTGCTCCCGGCCACATCGATTCTCCGGCCCATCAAAAAACTTCATCCACGCAGTACCTAATCTACTTGCAGGAATTTACTCCTTGTACGTAACAAGTAAAGAAAAGTCATATTCTTCAAGACATGCGTATTGAGTCTAGTTTGAATGTAATATAGTAAGTTACTTGAGTTGATTTCAGTTTCGGTGATAAATAAATAAACAACGTGTTTTCTAATTTACCTGGATGTAATTTACTTTGACTTTTTGGCATTTGGCGTCCAGGTAGATTAGATTTGCCCAAGTTACGTCCACGTAGGTTAGCAAATGCACAAGTAAATTATACATTTTTCTATAATTAATTTAAATGTGACTTCATTTTACACTCAATTAAGGCCAATAATTATTTGTACAGTTTAATAATTGTGAAGTGAGTTTTTCAAATATTTTTTAGAAGCTGTATTTAAAAATGCAATGAATATTTACTCAGGTACTCAGAAACAGTGATTTAGATGATTTTTATTAGAGGAACTATCTTTGGTAATGTTACGAACGGATCTCCTGCTAAATTGATGTTTGGTGACAACGAAGACTGAGCATTGTAGTGCAGCGGGGTAACGCTGCGAGTGTCCTCGGCACGATGCCGCAAGTGGGTACGATGGAGGGTTTTTTTTATAAATTAGTTGTAGTACAAATTTCATAATTTAGTTTTATTTAATTTATTCGTACATTTTATAAATGAATTCTGGATATAATAAAATATGAAACAAGAAACAAGAAAACATTGACATAAAAGCATTTTTTGTACAAGAATTACCTAAACCTAAGCAGGTAAATCAATTTACAAAACTAAAATAAATTAATTGAATTTCTTTTTTTTACACTATGTACTTTGAAAAACGTAAAACTCATACTTACTTGGACAACAAATAATTCACTTGGACACCTACCAGGCGTTTTCATAATTTACTTGGACTGTTTTTAGCCTACCTGGCATTGAAATAATTTACCTGGACACTTTTTTTTTAAAAGCTTAATAACTTCCTAATTTCTCATCCGATCTGTGGCAAATATACATATTTAAAGAGTATAAGATAACCATTATTATAATAATTAGTTCAATTTCTTAAAATCTGACAAAAAGAATGAGTCAGGTAGGTTAGATAAATTTACTTGCATTTTGAGAATGACCCTTATTATTATTTATTTATTTATTTATTTATTATAACAAACACAAATTTTATATATTATACAATGTTCCACAAAACTGTTTACACAGTTTGACTGCGGAATCTTCGGTCCAGCTTGATGACAACAGATTACACAAAAGCGGTACATAATTAGATATACTTATACTAATATTTTTATATATTTATGTACATATATATTTAGATGAGCATCGTATTCACAATGAATCCAGGAGATGCCTATGTAACTTAGCTTTAAATCCGACTTTGATGAAATTTGGTATCGTGGTAGCTTTAACCCTGATGGAGGACAAAGAATACTTTTTCATCAATCATCATGTCAGCTGAAAGACGTCCACTGCTGGACATAGGCCTCCCATAAGGCTTTCCACTCAGACCGGTCTTGTGCTTTTCGCATCCACCGCGGTCCCGCGATCCTGACGAGGTCGTCACTCCATCTTGTTGGAGGCCTACCTACAGCTCGTCTTCCGGTCCGCGGACGCCACTCCAGAACCATCTGACCCCATCGGCCATCAGCTCTGCGAGAAATGTGCCCCGCCACTTCAATTTAGCTTTTCTTCGGGCTATGTCGGTAACCTTAGTTCTACTGAATACTTTTTATTGCAGTAAAATCGACAGTTTTCTGCTGTCCCGTCTCCGTCATTCGTCATTCATAACTGAATCACAAGAAAGTGATGAAGCTCACGTAACTAAGAACTTCGTTTTTTCAAAGAAAGCCCCTAAATCCTTTTATCTTATACATAAACAAAACATCAAATCTTCAATCTTTGGCAAGACTTTAGAAACTTGAAATCACAGATCGTAAGTTCTGGGGCCGTAAAGTTTCAAGTCTTATCTTAAAAAAGTAACGGCCCATGGCATATGAGGCTTACCATGCGCTTAAGCAGGAACATAGAAACCTATAGAGTTAGATGAGGCATTTAAAAATGGACTATGACATTTATTACATTTAAAAAAAAAAACTGTCATGAAGTATTCAAGATTGCATGCGTTTGTCAAACGTAGGTACTTTTGCTCAAATGGACGGACCCCAGGTTAAGTACATGAGCGATCCTTGACCACCAATTACCATCAGATGAGACATCAGAAAATACGCTTCAGGAAAAAAAAGATCTATCCAGTCGCTGGTTCTGATAGGACTACGTAAACAGAATTCAATAAGTAAATGCAATGTGAAATCAAAACTGGTCTCAAACTTTCCACATCTAATTTGCAAGTAGAGCATGCCAGGATAAGTTAGGGATTGCATGCCCTATTTACAACACTCTATACAGTCGAGTTCATAAAATTGTGTACACTTTAGAACTTTTTTTTTTCTAATGACATGTTTAAACTACTATATATGAATTGTCACATGTTACTAAAGCAGTGCAGTGCAGGAAATTGTGTCAAATAGCCAATAACCTGGAAATAAATAAAAACTGCAGATATAATGGCCGCCCAAACTTCAGGGCTGATATCTTTTCAACGACTCTACAGATTTCCATGAAACTTTGCCAAAAACCATCCCAATGAAATTAGCTTCCTTTAAAAAACAAAACATCTAAATCGCTCCATCCGTTTGAGCGCTACGATGCCACAAACAGAACCATACTACACAGACACACAGATACATTAATTCATTGCAAACAGTATAACACCCTTTTTTTAACCGACTAACATAAAAAAAACCCGACAATTGCCAACCAACTTTAAATCTTTATAAAACTTAAATGAACATGGAAAAAAAATGAAATAATCCTAAAGAGTTTTTTAAATTCCTATTCAAAGATAAAGAAAAGATAGAGAACAAAAAACCGCCTTTAAAAACGCAAAAAATAATTGCGTAATTGGTTAGTCCAACAGAAATCGGCTTTCGGTTAAAAAATTGTGACTTCAGGTGGACTAACCAATTACCTATAATTTTAACAGAAAAGATAGCGAAGGAGACTTGTCATTAATGTCATGATCATAGCAGGTGGAAAGAATTGGTCTCTGCCTACCCCTCTGGGAAACAGGCGTTATTTAATGAGTGTATTCAATGAAACCCCACTGTCTTATGGCCGAACTTAATATTTTTACCGCGGATAGATAGAGAGGCTTACCCCGGATTAAAATTTGACACATTTTGTATGGGCAAATGTCAAATTTTAGCCAGCAGTAGGTAAGCCTTATCTATCCGCAGTTCGAATAAAGGGTTTGGCCGTTAGTCCGTCGATATTATTTTTAATTTTTACAATAATGGCTTCTGGTGGCCGCCATATTGAATTTTGACTACTGTCATATCTTTAGTGACACTCACAAGATTAAGTCAAGTGGTCAAATCGATTGGCGGCCATTTGCAACGTCAAAAGATGGCGGATGTGTAATTTGTTTTAGTTTTGTATTTTTGTGTATTTAGCCGTTCAAAGTTCTTTTCTGTTAGTGATTTGTGCTTTTTATGCTTTTGTGTTGCACAGTGATAGAAGACTTGTACTTATTTCGTGTATCTGGCATCTTACTTCTCGTTTCAAGTGGACTAGCAGTGGTACAGAGGTTATGACTATCTTGGCCTCTGTCCATCATATCACCGTACAACGTTGCCCCCAATCTTCGTAGAGAATATTGGATTGTATTATATTGCTATATTGATTTATACTTATATTCACTTGACACTGGCGAAATCACTTCATTGTGGAAACGCCATATCCCAGCGGTAGTAGCTGTTGAAGTCGCCTCGGGGCAAAGAAAAAAAATCGATTGACATAAGAGTTATCAAAAAAAAATCAACGCGTTTAGTTTCTAGAGCTCCACAAAAGAACAATCATACATACAAACATAATATAGGCTGATAAACACATTACGCTTCTCCTTTGGCAGTAGGGTAAAAAGGAGGCGGTTCTCAGTCTGTCGGAATATTTTTTGCATAGTAAATATCATAATGTCGGTTTCGTATTGCGATGTAATAACTAAATCCGTTCGTATTCTACCGATAACGCGCCCTCTTTCCTACGGACGACCAGAAAGACGGTAAAATACACACGTTAAAGATCTTTTCTGAACTGCATAAGGTTTATTATTGCTTGGTTCACGAGTTTTTTTTGTGTACATCAGTAATCTGTCCCTTTCCCGTTTTATCTGCTGGAAAAATGCTGCAATTTGTTAACTTCAACTTTTCACGTTTGGTTTTTGTTTTTGAGAGCCGAATCGAAATACACCAAGAAGCTTATAGCTTATAAGCCTTATAACTTATAATATATGGAGATTGTGCAAGGAAACTATGGATTCTGAACTGATTAGGAATATAGAAAAAATATGTAAAATATAATACAAGTTTGTTGAAAGTACACTTACAGTAAGGTTGTACCTTAATTCTTAATTCTACTTACAACATAAGATACGAGACGTAATTCGAGGTATTATTTCAAAACTTCAATTAATAGAACGCATCGCATTCTCCATTGAACACAAACTTGGGATACAACTAAAAATACCTAGGTTTTAAGAATCGAATTTAACTTAATATTATAAAATAATCAAATTGACCAATTTTCATTTTCATTTGACGCAAAAATATTCCCTGTATAATTTAAAGGAACAATCGTTCATGGCATCAAATGTTCATTGTAAAATTGCTTCCTAGAATTTAACATTTTATTTGTGGGTAGTATGTTGTACTACCCACTGACGATCGACTATCAGCCCACTGACGTCATTAATCGTCAATAATGTTTTTTAATGACACCGTTCTATGGTGGATCAGGGTTCCATTGAGAGGATAGTACCCAAAGGAACCCAATGGAACTCTGGCCCACCATGGAACTGTCACACTGATGTTATGATTCAAATCGCAAGAAATGATAGTAAATTAAAGTATAGCTAAATCAAGATAAGGACGAAGAGTGGTCGAGATTGAAAATGTCTAGGTATTGGCTTAAGGGTTTATCTACCATCAGATGGCCTGTGCGCTCGTTTGCCTTCTTCATACCTAAACCAACAATTTTTACTAACAATTACATGACCAATGTATTTGCTTGTTATTAGCCTTATTTCGCAGAGTGGGATAGGCAGAACTACGGAATTACCAACAACACTAAAAAAATGATAATTCTGTAACCAAATTTTGCACAACTATGCTAAGATGTTTACCAGTGTATTAGTGACAGGTTGCAGCCTTTGTTCCCTTAGTCGCCTCTTACGACATCCTCGGAAAGACATTGGTGCATCTATTTAAATAAACAAAGTTTCCCTGATCCTCTGCTCTGAACCATTAACCATCACACCGAACATCGGTTGTAAAACAGCTCCAATACCAACTCCGCTAGCGTCACATCATAACTAGTATATTTTAAGCGGGAACTTAGATCGTAAAATTCACGACGCCGGCTTTAGTGCATATTGGAAAATTAACCTAGCGGTAGTTACATTATTCCTGCACTTAGAGAGTTTTATGAGGTGTTTACTTTATACTCTTCCTTTTCACAATTCCGTGAAATTCCAGTTGCTGAACTTTGTGTGGTATAAGGCTAAAATGATTGGTGGTAAAGTGGCCAAAATACGGAATATCCAATTACTGATTCACTAATGTCTTAACACAAGTGTTTTGATGAAAATAAACTTTTTATTTAATACTAGAAGATTCATGTGACTTCGTATGCGTATGATATCCAAGGAATATTCCCTCCAAATTTTAAGTCCATAGGTCCAGCGGTTTCGGCTGAACGTTGATCGATAAGTCAGCCACTGAGTTTCTTTGTTTATGTTTAACCTGAATGTTTATTTATTTTCAGTAAGTAAATGTTTTTTTAGTGAATAGTGTTGGGAATAACATAAATATATATCGTTAATTAGTAGAATCGTTTAGCTGTGACATTGCCAACACAAAAAAAACAGGTTATTGTTTTATATGAACGTTCCATTTGACATTATTTTGTCTTGTCACGGACACACACACACACTGGGTGTGTGTGTGTATGTGTGTCCGTGACAAGACAAACACCTTGGAACACAGGAATCACCTATTTGTAAAACCTGGTAGGTATTTGTAAAAAAATAATGGCGAAATATAATATAATAAAGGCGTTATTAACATCATACGTAATATTTATCTCCTTTAGTTAGTATGTAAACTGAATAAACTGTATCCAACCAGTACAAAGTTCAAACCCGAATAAGACTGAAGTTTCATTGAATACCCGGTTAAGTTTCAGAACAAGAAATTAGTTTTGTTCAGCGTGTATCGAACATTTGATAGTTCGATTTAAAGTACAAGTCGGACTAGATAAGTGTAGTTTTCTCACAGATAACATATTAGAAACAGTAAGAATGACAAAGAAAAGTCGACTTAACTCGTAATAATATAAGGTTGTATACATAAATCAAGAATAATAAACTTAAACTCTTTTTCACTTAATCTTCCGGTGACCAAACTGGGGACCGAATTTTATTGGAATTAAGTTCGATATTGACGATGTTTACAAGGTAATTAGCTTTCCGATACATTGCTTTTTTGGGGAAGGGTTGGGGGTAAGCGACGCCGTAGTGAGCGTGTCTATATGCGTTACAACTTCAATTATGGCCTAACCGCTTTCGTGAGATAAAACTAACTGGGAGCTCCGTAACACAACAACAAGGGCTCCATGAAAAGAGAAGACCGGTAGGTATAACCAATTGTTTTTAATTTACACAAGAGGTAACATAAAAGTAGGTTTTGTCTTTTTTTTGACTTCGTTGAAAATCTTTATCACAAAAATTTGAGAACGAAAAAATGTTTGCAAATATTATCGTTTTTCAACTGTTTTATTGGCCAATCTAATTTTATATAAATATTTCAGGATTTATTTCAATATCGTCGTGTAACTCTATAGGTTAGGTTAGGTTAGTTTTTATAAAATCCTAAAATATTTACGGTTACAGAAAACAAAGTGGGTTGGCAAATGAAACCGAAACGATACATTTGGCAAACATATTTCGCCGAAACAAAGGTAACCCGGAATAGACATATATTTTAAACTATGCAATGACACAAGTGCACAATGATATGCATGCATTCGTTTTATACTATGTTGTGGAGAAAGCAAACGAGTTCACAGGCCACCTGGTAACGTGGACTGTGAAGCTGACATTTGCAATCTTACTTTGACAATCTCAAGACAGGAAATGCGTTGCCAACCCTGAGGACTTCGCCTATAAGCTAGTTTTTCGACTTAGCTCGTAATAAGAAAGGGTAAACGTCATGTACAGGGTATACTAGAGTTATACCGTTTTTTACCTAAACCTCGGGAGAGTATCCTTTTTCACTAGTCACTGATGCAATTTGCAAGCACGGCTGTTTTGGCAGCAGGTTTAAGGGTATGGTGGTAGTAATTTGTACAAACCCTGCAAAAATCCTTCCACTACTTAAATCCTTCCACACGTAAAAAAGAGCTCTTTTCACGTGTGTCAACCTGTAATAATAATAGCGGCTAGTGGAGGGGATATTACGCATGTTGTCTACTGACAAACCAATAGCGTGATAGCAAAGCGGAGCGGTTTACACTCCCCCCGTCACCCCCACCAATTTGGTCCGTAGTTTGTTCTCTGCACAGGTGACTTGTACATGGTATAAAACGAAGTCACTTTCCGCGTCTGTCTGTCTTTTTTCAACTGATGCGTTTTCATAGTCAGTTAAAAAAGAAACACAAATGCATAGTAAATACTGGTTTATTTACGAATATTACAGATAATTCATAAACCGAAGCATAGCGGAGCCGGGCAGCTAGTTACAAAAAAAAAGCAAAATGTTATCTTTAGATACTAATTGAACTCTGTGTACTGTGTGTGTCTCAGTGGTAGTTTTCCGTTGACGCGGCCGCGTTAAACACTACCAATTTTTTTTATTATTACAATACGATACAATGCTATACAAAACACCTTATAGTATTCCATTCTAAAATATTACAGAGAAGTAGCGCAATTAAAACATAATGTAAACAACAAGCCGTCTTATTGCAGGCGCTTTTTTATTAGGGTTCCGTAGTCAAACTAGGAACCCTTATAGTTTCGCCATGTCCGTCCGTCCGTCCGTCCGCAGCTCACCTCAGAGTCTTAAGTAGTACTAGTAGTACTAATGGAAAAATATACCTAATATTGAAAAAAAAAATACCTCCCCTACACGTAACGTGGGGATGTTTTTTTTTCTCGTCTACCCCATAGGGTGTCGTTGGATAGGTGTTTAAAAATAAGGGATCCGTTTATGAAATATTAAGCTTAAAAGCGGTAATTTTTGTTAGAGTCAAGTGTATAGAATACTATCTGCTAGTTAAACTTATTTCTTTCCATTTCTATGAGATATAGAAGACAAGGACAGAGCTACAACTTATCTGCTATGTGTGTTATCTGTTACGCCCCCAACTCAAATAAAGTAAGTCAGTAAGTCATCATGTATCATCATGATGTCAGCCGAAAGACGTCCACTGTTGGACATAGGCCTCCCCCAAGGCTTTCCACTCAGACCGGTCTTGTGCTTTTCGCATCCACCGCGCTCCCGCGATCCTGACGAGGCCGTCACTCCATCTTGTTGGAGGCCTACCTACAGCTGGCCTCCCGGTCCGCGGACACCACTCCAGAACCTTCTGACCCCATCGGCCATCAGTCCTGCGAGCAATGTGCCCCGCCCACTGCCACTTCAGTTTAGCTATTCTTCTATGTTTGTAAGTCAATGAATAGGTAATGCTTCCATACAAAATGTAATCGAGTTGTGCTAAATGCGATCTCAGCTACGGGAGTCCACTGTCATCACTGCAGTGCAGAAGTTCGCCTAGATTCTAACGATAACCTCGAGAGCGGCAGCGAGAGCGGGGTGGTGATGTTAACCGACCCCGTAGTATTCCGATTTCGATGTCAAATTCACAGAATGTTAAGAGATAAAAGCTTTCCGTCCACATCTCGACATGACTAGGTTACTATTACGCCCGGTTGGCGACTACAACTTGATCTGAATACATCTCTTTGTGCTTAGATCGCAATTACGTATCAAAAACTCGTTAGGTTCGTTAGGAAACTTCAAATGCCCGAAGGGCAAATTGCACAGGAATACGAGCCCCGCCGTGCCGGCCTCTGTTGACATTGGTAATGTGTGACTGTGAGATAACAGACTTTTAAAAGGAGGCTACCACCCACACCTATCGGCTGCGGAGCATGGCGACCAGTCCCTGCCCAATGTGAAAATGCCCTCGAAGGCCCCCATACTCCTGCAAAGCGTCGCGTTCACCATCGACTATGCGCCTTACTCGTTTGCACCTAGGCGTGCTCTCCTGGATGGCTACTTGGTTGAACCGTACCAGCAGGCCTATTGCCTAACGCACTTGCAATCGCAAAGAAGGAGGGAGGTTCTTAATGCGTCGGGTTTTTTTTATGTACCTATGGTCCCCGATTACTCGACGACCACTGGACCGATTTGTAAATTTTTTTCGTTGTTTGAATGCGTATACATCCTAGTTGGTACCATTGTCAACACGTCAAGATCTGATGATGGGATCTTGGAGAAAACAAGGGAACGCCTCAAATATTATAGGTACCCCTATAGCGATTTCGGTGTAACGCGTGCATTTGTTTTTGAAAAGTACTAGTTATATAGTGAAGTTTAACTGATGATGAAGACCAAAGATGGCCACCGGAATTCCTTAACGGTATCTATTTGGAGGGTGGCGATATCTCAGTTAAGATAGATGAGCGACTATGACGAAGCACATTTATGTTTAAATATGACTATGACATTCCCGCGGCGTTGCCTGCGGCGAGCTTAAAATGTTCTACAGTTTCTCATTAATTGAGAATTGGGACTACATAACTGCATAAATAAGATCACTCAAAAGCATAAAATTAAATAAATGTTTCAATAAACAAAACCCTCCTTCAAAAATGCAAAACATAACTTCTTATAAAATGGTAGGTGGGTTGTAAGAATATTTTTTTTGCATTTCTGAAGGCGGTTTTTAATTTTTATTTAAACAAGTCCGTTGGGCAATAAGCCTACCGGTCGTACCAGCGGTACCAGCACCAACCTAAGGAAAAGCGCACCGCGCCGCATGGCCACCCACCTCTCCAGGTTTGTCCCACTGCCACCCTCTCACTACCGCCACTTGAGCCAGTTTCCGGACGCTCCCCCAGAGTGTTTTGGTCGTCGCCCCACCTGCTCCTCTCGGCCCGGTTCCCGTGCATTCTGGAGAGGACAGGCAGACCTTCCTATTTTGACTGCTTCACTGATGATAAACGTCAATTTCAAGCAAGGGGAAGGCAGCGAATGTGTTACCTAATTCTGAAATTAAATTATTTTCAGCTGCCACTGATAGGGAGAAAAAGCATTAAAGATATATTGAAAAACTGAGCATATATACAATTTCTTTATTTCACAAAACGAACATGGTTCAAAAACTAGGGGTTACTCTATGTTTTTCTTCTTCGAATCACATTGACGAACTTCGAGGCCATAGGCGCAACATTTTATTAGGCAAAAACATGGAGTGACGAACAAAATAGGTGCAAAAATTACTGGCCAGACGGGGTACACTATGGCCGCACCAAGCCAGGTCATCGTCATTAATCCAAGTAAGAACATAGTGGGGGCACTTTTAGACTGTTGTATAAAAATGTGCCCAGGGACGGGCATTCAGGCTCTTCATTAAACAAAGCCTTTGTGCCCGCTTTTGGGCAGTTTCAATTTGAACAAGATGTCTTTTTTTACTATTTTAATTTTTCTTTACTTGATTTGTCTCTAAATGTCTACATTTGCTTGAAGTTTTGTGAAGAAATGTGACACAATTATAACATGTGACATGTGTGTGTGACATTGCTTTTTGGTTAAGTACTTTGTTTTCGTATATACCACCTTAAAGCAAAATGGATTGTTAAGCAAGCAGAACCTTTTTAGAAATTTATTATAAGTATTGTACGGGTCTATATCGAATGGCATACAATTATTAGTCCTATCGTTGTGTTGCATAACGTCTTTTGTCCTAATAACGTGAAGCATACACTTTGTTACGCATATTTTTGATTCTCCGAAATTGTTGCTCCTATTATCGTTTGTCCTAAATATCATTTGTCCCATCGTTTGATGTGGCTAAGATTTAACTGTCGAATGATTGATGTGCATAATTGTAATATTCCTAATATTTAATGTGCTAACATTGTTTTGACTACATGTCATTAAATAATTAATAAATGTGGAATTTTATCGTTTATCAAATCAATTGATCACAGAAATGAAATTCATGTTTTTTTTCACGCGGAAATTCAGAAACTGATAGTATGTGGAGCGCCTCTGCCGGCTAAAAAACGTAAATATACCACGGCAAGTGACCGAACGAACAATATATTATCAAATAAAGCCATCTACAATAAAAAAATTGGCTACCTGATAGCAATAGCTAATAATATTACTTTGATGTAATCCTATTATGTTTTATTTACAAACCTAACCTTATTAAACTTGTTGGTTCTGGTGTTTCGCTTGCTCGTTAGGGGCACAGTTCTACCTAACACCCCTCCTCGCTTCGCTCGTCGTCGTACCTAACCTGACCGAAATCTGACCTGCCTGAAGGTAGAAAACGAACGATTCTGACTTCACGCCTACCATAGTTTAGTTTAGGTGCTGTAATTGTAGCCAGTTTAATAATAGGCAAAATAATTATTAGGACAATTCATGTTAGGAATATGATGCTTTAGGGAATTAGACTTTAGAGTTATCAATATTAGGGCAAACTTGCTTTAGGACATTAAATGAGTATGCGCAAAAAATATTAGGACAAACGAGGAGTATGAGTTTAAAAAATGACTGACTGCTGAGTTTCTTGCGGCGTTTCTTCTCAGCAGTGGTCTCCTCTTGGGAAGCGCTGGTAGTATCTTGACGTGTAAAAGTGCCCGAGCGGCCTACTTACTAAATAAATTTCTTTTATCTTTTATCTTATCTTTTATGCCGTTCAACAGTATGCCAAACATTATCGGCCAAACATTTTTAGGACAAAAAACGTTATGCGATATGACAGGCGCCCGTATTGTACAGATGTAGTACATAATTGTTTTTCTTCGTATTTTCACGGAAACGTACGAACGTGTCTAACTATTTCAGTCGGTCACAGTACAAAAAGTAGGTACTGAGGGTGACTGAAGTAGCATGACACGTTCGTACGTTTCCGTGAAAATACGAAGCAAATCAATTTTGCTATACATCTGTACCTACCTATTACTATATCGAAAACCTGTGTCTAAAAACACAAAGAAGAGTTTTCTTGACGAATTTATTTTCACATTGTACAGGTGGAACTTCAATTTAATATTTCCAACTGCCCACCTTTACATTAAGTATTAGACAGACGGTACACTACATAATCTCGAAATCAGAATTCCGATTTTGAAATTTCCAAATCATAAATATTCCGAATTTTCCTATTCTTTAGAAATGGCATCTTTATTTTTCTAAACTCTATTTTGCTAACCTTTTTTGCCTTTACATAACAAATGTTGATTTTAGTTTTTAATAATTATTATAAAACTATACCCTTATAATTTGTGTACCTATACTATAAAGACAAGAATCCAAGGCAGATGCAAAATCAAGTAAATGAAAAAATTACATCTGTCAGATGAATTTACTTTTGTGATTTGGTTGGTTTGTTTCATTCTTGTCGAATTTGCATTAAATAAAATTAATAATGCCTGCTGGAACATCCGCTACGGAGCCGCTGAGGGAAAAGGCGTTCCAGGATTACAGAAAGAAGTTAATGGAACACAAAGAAGTGGAGTCCAGGCTCAAAGACAGTCAGTATTCTGCAACTTGTGTTGATAAATGCCGAATCATCATGCAACTTTAGTGTGAAAAATGTAGTTTCGAACATAATATTGTGCATTTTTAACAAGATAAAAACAGTATTGATTGCAATGAAGCAGTATTTTGATATAAATCTGTGATAGCTACTATTTATGAATAAAAAATGTAGGTTAAACATGTATCTTTTTTGTTTGTAACTAAATTTCTTTTTTAACACTTTCAGTGAGAGAACAGTTAAAAGATCTAACTAAACAGTATGATAAGAGTGAAAACGACTTGAAAGCCCTGCAGAGTGTTGGACAGATTGTTGGAGAGGTGTTAAAACAGTTGACTGAAGAAAAATGTAAGTTTTTCCCTTGTTACTACAATTTTTGGTAAAAATCTCATATAAAACCTTATTGATACTGATACAACAGCATGGTAATAGTATTTTTTGCTTGCAAACTTAAATAAAATGTGTAAATCAAACGGTAATTTTAGATATTACAATTTCATTATTGTAATAAATAGCAAACCTGATGTTCAGTCAGGCAGCAACAAAGAAAAACCATTACAACAGTTTCCATATTTTAAGACACCTTATATGTAGAAAATAAATACAATCCTTCAATGTAATAGAAAATGATTACACATTTCATTGTAATAATGTTTCCTTTACATTAGTAATCACAGTTATAATTAATGATATTCCAGCCGCCTGTGTGTTCTCTCCTTTAATGTTGATATCGAACATTGTTGCAGTATTAGGAACTCTACAAATATTCTACCTTCAGTTAGAACCCTATTACTATTAAGCGTAGTCTAATGATTTCTTTGTTTTCAGTTATCGTAAAAGCAACAAACGGGCCCCGCTATGTGGTGGGATGCCGTCGCCAACTCGACAAGAACAAGCTGAAGGGAGGCACTCGAGTAGCCCTAGATATGACCACTCTCACCATCATGCGGCATTTACCCAGAGAGGTATTATTGCAAAAAATATTGTTCATAGACAGTGATTCAGATATAAAGGCTAAACTATAGTCGTGTTCTTCTTTGTGACTCAGCAAAACTAGATACTTATTATCTTTATCGGCCACATCACTAACCTCGGTAACCCTTTTTCCATTTCTGATTATAATTGTTTTACGTAGCCGGGTGGTTCTGCAAGTTTTGAATAGTTCTACATCAGTGACATACTAACTGCTAACATTAGGTATCATTCTGCATCATGTTTAGTCTAGTTCCCATTGCTTATCATTGACTTGCTAGGTTGGACTTCTTTAGTATGATTATTTGTTCGTTTGTTTGTTCAGTTCACTGCAATACAAACTACAGCTGGCTATGAAAGCTCCTAAAAATTAAATTGCTAACATCATGCATGTTATACTTTAAGGTGGATCCTCTGGTATACAACATGAGCCATGAAGACCCTGGAGATGTCACATACTCTGCTATTGGAGGCCTGCAGGAACAGATCCGGCAGCTAAGAGAGGTGAGCCTAAGTTAATTACTAGTGACGGACCAACCCCCTAATTCACTGTCTCAACAATTAAACGTGACAAGTGATAATTCCGTTTATATTGCAATGTTATCAATTCATATAAGCTGCGCCATGTATACGAAAACTTAACCTGCCACCTTTAATAGTCAAGATGGTGATGGATTCAGACAGACGAAGAATGTGTAATTCAAGGAATATTTACTTTAAAACCTAAAATAGTCCATAAAAGCTTGTTTTTTTTAAATAAATTGTAGACTTAATAGTAATCCAATCCTAAAACTTAATATGAAAGTGGTAATCTATATATATAAAAGGCAAACCTGACTCACTGACTTAGATATCAACGCACAGCCGGAACTTCTGTACCAAGAAACTTGAAATTTGGTACAGGGGTTCCTTTCATGATGTAAGTGAGCACTAAGAATGGATTTTTAAAAACACCCCCTGAGGGGTTACAATAGGGGAAATAGATAAACTTATTCTAGGCGTACAAAGTCGCAGGCGCCCTCCAGTCAAGTATATAAATCATTTAATTATGGAGTAATACTAATGGTAAATTGGTTTGTTTACATCTTTGCCCATTTCAATTGAAACTGACCATACACACCAATACCAATTATTAAAACAATCCAAAATTACCTATGCTTTTAAGAATTCAGTACCCGGTGCCAAACAGGACCCTATTACTAAGCCTTTGTTGTCTGTCTGTCTGTCCATCCTACCTTTTAAAAGTTATATCTTGAACAGTAAAGTAAAGAACATTATCAAATTATAAAAACAAGGCCTAATGTTAGTGCCTTTCGCTGCGATAACCTTGCAATATTTTATGTTATTTTTTTTTATATTTATATTTGTTGGTTTTTTTTTGGCAACCGCTTTGCTGCAGTTAGAGCTCACAGCGTTTTTTGACACTATTTTTCTTCCTTCCAGGTGATCGAGCTCCCCCTAATGAACCCGGAGTTGTTTGTACGCGTGGGCATCACCCCCCCAAAGGGCTGCCTGCTGTACGGGCCCCCGGGTACGGGCAAGACGCTCCTGGCGAGGGCTGTTGCTTCGCAGCTGGATGCTAACTTTTTGAAGGTCGAAAAGAAATACCCAAAACTTAGAAAAAAAAATCGCACTCATCTCCATTTTCAATATATTCACTGTTCATTAAATCGCAGCATCTAGGTGTATAAGAAAGAAAGAAATAGAAAAAAATTACCCGACTTCCGAGGACGGTAATGTGTTTATCAATCTATATATGCATGTTTGTTCCTTTGTGGCTCAAGAATCTAAATGCATCGACCGATTTTGATGTTTTAAAAAAAAAAACTGATTAAGACAAAAGAAAAATACCAAAACCTTAAAGCGGTTTGTGTCCCCAAACCTATCTAACAAGGACAGAACTAACTAAACATAAGAGACAGAATAAATATGGCATATGACGTGAAATGGTTCCAGCTCAGCATGTTCCCGGCAGTAAAACCTGCGCTGATCTGCTGCTGGTATATGACCTGTTTACATTACCCAGTCATTTAAGCGATGGTGACCAAATGATGGTATTCTCAGGTGGTGTCATCGGCTATTGTGGACAAGTACATCGGCGAGTCTGCCCGGCTTATCAGAGAGATGTTCAACTACGCGCGGGACCACCAGCCTTGCATCATTTTCATGGACGAAATCGACGCTATTGGTAAGTTTAAAAAATAATAATTGAATGTATGGTCGGTTCGGGTCCTACATAGTATGTATTCTTAATTACTTTTTGCAGTTCTAAATTGCTTAATAAGATAAAGATAAGATAAAAGAAATTTATTCAGTAAGTAGGCCGCTCGGGCACTTTTACACGTCAAGAATCAACCAGCGCTTCCCAAGAGGAGACCACTGCTGAGAAGAAACGCCGCAAGAAACTCAGCAGTCAGTCATATTACAATGGTACTACTTAGTCTAGCATTATATAAAGCTACAAATATAATATCAAATAACATGTGTAGTTCAGCAGGAAAACATGCCAAAAATCTTACGCGAGAGATAGAGAGAAAAGAAAAAAGAAAAAATAGAATCAACTACTTGTGTGTATATGAGATGGTGCAAGATGACCACATAAAAGTTTCGATATGTTTTCCTGCATCAACGGTGTCCCCCAGACAAGAAAAAGCAGGATAAAGCTTTTGCATTTGAACAAATTATTATTGACTAAGTTTCGGGTGTAGGCCACATTTTTGTCTGTTAGATAGTCCTCAAGGTCAGGAATGTGTGTAAGGTCAGGAACGAGACCATAAGAGCACGCACTAAAATCACTGACGTGGGGCACCGTGTTGCCAAACTCAAATGGACATGGGCAGGTCACCTATTTCGGAGGGATGACAATAGATGGAGTAAATGCGTTGCAGTCTGGAGGCCCTGGGTGGGAAAGAGAAGTGTTGGCAGGCCACCAGCTCGATGGTCTGATGACATTAGAGAGAATGCTGGCCCTCTATGGACCAGACTAACTCAAAACAGGGCAAAATGGGAAAGAATTGGAGAGGCATATACCCAACAGTGGGCATCTAAATAAATGCTGTGGAAGAAGAAGAAGAAGAAGAGAAGATAGTCCTCGATCCTATAATACGCTTTAGACATTAACGAACTTTTCAAGTGATTCTTATTTTGGTTAGAGCTGTGCGCGCTCGTTCACTGAGCGGATCGCTCCAAGCTAGTACAATCGCTCAAATGTATTAATTCGGTCTTTTAGTTCTTTTAGTACACTAGTACAGTGAAAGAAAATCGTCTGTGGTATGGCCGGGCGGTTATTATTCGGATCGCTTTGCTGTTCGTTCGGTTCTTGCACCGCGTGTACTAGATGAACTACAGCAGAAACTTTATGAAATAGTTCGTTCTAGTACAGTCACGACAAATTCATTCTTTTTGGCTTAGTACTTCACAACTCTAATTTTGGTGGTTTCCTCTAATTAATATTGAAGTTCCTCTCACTACTTTTAACATTTTTTTCCAAACTACGAATAGAAAATATGCATGGATTTTTTAAATGTCATTTCTTAACAAAATATGATAATACCGTAAAAGGGGTCACCAAAAGTGAAATTAAAATTAAAATCGGTCATGAAATACGGATGATACAGGCAAGATCCGACGTGCACCGGTGACGTCATCGTGCAGTTCGGCCATATAAACTCCCATGTAAAATTCTGTTATGCTAGAATAGAGGTAGGAGCACATCTTTGTTGGCTTGTATCTTGGTTATTTATTGCTATTCAAAAAATGTTTTGTCTCACCTGTTTGTTACATGAATCAGCTTTTATTGAAGATGTAAAAAAATAAAACATATTCTCTATTCCTTATCAATTATTTTCAGTGGTTTGCTGTAACGGTGTAACAACCAGACATACTAACAGACTAACCAATTTTGTCATAAACCTACTTTAGTTATAGTATACTTTGTCCCTTTCTGTCTATATTCAAATGTCATAAAAACAGATAAGATCAAAGCATAATTTTAAGCATACTTTAGCTATTGCTAGTTTATAATTAAGAGGGACACAAAGTAAAAGTCAACAAATATATTATGACGCAGACAATTTATTTCATTTTTCAGTTTTTTGTAGTCGCAAGTCCTAACCTAGCCTACGTAATTAATGTTCAAGATATCAATAAAATCCTTACTAATGTTATAAACGCGAATGTTTGTATGTATGGATGAATGTTTGTTACTCTTTCACGCTGCAACGGCTGGACGGATTTGGATGAAATTTGAAATGGAGATAACTTATACCCTGTATTAACACATAGGCTACATTTAATTCCTGAAAATTTAAAAGTTCCCGAGGATCTACGCGGAAGAAGTCGCAGGCAGAAGCTAGTAATAAATAATATCAAGGGATGATCTCACACCAATTGACCGAGTCCCAAACTAAGCTCTAGGCTTGTACTATGGGTAAAGAAAGCTTCTCGAGGATCTGATGCCCTCTTTTAAACACCACATCTTAATGGGTGATTTCAACACTTGTCTCCTTAAAAATGACCATCGTTCAAAATCACTTATTTCTCTCGTGACTGCTTGCAACATGAGTATTCTTCCCTGTAATGCCACTCATTGTTTTCCCAATTGCTCACCATCACTCCTAGATCTTGCTTTAACTTCTTCTTCTACTCTTGTTGCTAAGTTCGGTCAATACTCTGCGGATGCCTTCTCGTACCATGATCTAATCTTTCTGTCATATAAAGTCCGGCCCCCTAAGTCTAAGCCCAAAATTCTCCTCCAGCGCAATTTTAGTAGGTTAGATGCAGACAGACTCCGTGAGGACGCGGTTAAGGTTGACTGGAGCGTTATTTCTGACGCTAATACCGTGGACGCCCAGGTTGCGTTGTTCAACTCCCAACTTACTCAGTTGTATGACGTCCATGCTCCGGTTCGGCCTGTCAAAATTAAGCATCTTCCTGCTCCTTGGCTTACTGATGAAATTAGGTCCTTGATTCACAAAAAGAATGTTGCAAAATCAAGATACAAAGTTGACTCATCGGACGAAAATAAGCTTAAATACCTCACCTTGCGCAACCGATGTGGCACAATTTGTCGTGACGCACAAAGTCGTCATATACATAAATCCGTTGAAAATGGTGATCCTGCTAAAGTATGGAAGTTTCTCAAATCAATAGGAGTTGGTAAATCTCAAGTTAATAATACTAGTAACAACGATATTGACATAGATCAGCTGAATCAGCATTTCTCTACTTCTACCTTATTTAATGGTCCAGCTAAAGCCGATACACTTAAATGTCTTTCTAACATCTCAACTCCTGATACTTCATCCTTTTCTTTCTCTCAATTCTCCGACAGTGATGTTAAGAAGAGTGTACTGTCCATCAGTTCCAACGCAGTTGGTGTTGATAGCATTAGTCGTAACATGATCCTTCCTTTGCTTGACCTTCTCGTTCCTATCATCTCTAGTATCCTTAATAGGTCCATTATGACCAATGAGTTTCCCTCGTTATGGAAGGATGCTGAAGTAGTCCCTCTCCCCAAAAAACCTAATCCCGCTACTTTCTCTGACTATCGTCCCATATCCATTCTTCCTTTCCTATCCAAGGTCCTGGAGCGCCTTGTTCACCAGCAACTGTCTTCCTACTTAAACAGATATGACCTCCTTAACTCCTTTCAGTCCGGTTTCCGTCCAGGTCATAGTACGGCTACTGCTCTTGTCAAAATCACGGACGACATTCGCGCTGGCATGGATAACAGGAAACTGACAGTTTTGACGCTGTTAGACTTTAGCAATGCTTTTAATACCGTTGATTTTGACATAATGCTTGGAATTTTACGCCCCCTTAACATATCTCCTGCGGTTATTGAATGGTTTCATAGCTACTTAATCGGTCGTCGGCAGCGTATAAAGGTGGATGATTCTCGATCTTCATGGTGCAGCACGCTAGCCGGCGTTCCGCAGGGCGGCGTGCTGTCTCCGCTTCTTTTTTCTATATTTATTCATTCTATTACGCAAAACCTTCACTCTTCTTATCACCTTTATGCTGACGACCTTCAAATTTATTCCCAGGGTACGCTTGACGATCTTTCTTCCGTGGTAGACGTAGCCAATGAAGACTTAAAGCGCATATTACATTGGTGCAATGGGTTTGGGCTAAAAGTAAACCCTACTAAAACACAGGTTATCGTCATTGGCAGCCCCAAACTTATTTCTAGAGTCAACTTTGCAAATCTTCCCCCAGTTTGTTTCAACGGTGTTCAGATTCCTTACTCTCTTCAGGTCAAGAATCTTGGTGTCATTATGGACCGCTCTTTGTCATGGGCGCCTCAAGTTAGTGAGACTAGCAGGAAGATGTTTGCAGCTGTAGGTTCTCTAAGACGTCTTCAAAACTTTCTGCCTCTTGCTACTAAAATTGCGCTTGCTCAAACTTTACTGCTTCCTATTTTAGATTACGCTGACGTGTGCTATTTGGATCTTACTGAGGGGCAACTAAATAAGCTTGAGCGTATTCAAAATTTGTGCATACGGTTCATATTTGGGTTACGCAAGTATGACCACGTCTCCATTTTTCGCAATCAACTCAAGTGGCTCCCAATCCGTGCTCGTCGTAACTTTCATATTCTTAATCTCCTCTTCAGCATACTTTTCAACCCCGCTACCCCGCGTTACCTTAAGGAGCGTTTCAATTATTTTAACTCAGTCAGAGCTTCCCAAAACCTTCTTTTGTCAGTCCCTTTTTCTTCCTCTAAATTTTACTCCAATTCTTTCACAATTCAGGCTATAAGGCTATGGAACGCTTTGCCTGTAGAAGTAAGGCGTGCTCAGTCTACGTCCAGTTTTAAAAGCAAGCTAAAGGATCACTATCTATCGCTTCCGTAGTTTTTCAATTATTCCTTTTATTTTTCTTAAATACTATCACCTCGGGTGTTATCTTTGTTTGGCTGATTTCTATAATTTATGTATGTGTATATTATGTTGATGTATAATAATATGAATTTAGTGTGTATTGAGTATGTATTTATTAATCTCATTTACTTTATGTATGTATGTGTATGTAGTTTATATATGTGTAAGTAGATTTTATCATAAAAGTGTTAGTTTGGGTTCTGAAGAAGGTAGTTTACACCACCTGCCATGTATCTTTGTCTTTCATGATTTCTCTGTCCAAGGTTGTCTGGAAGAGATCGCTATTTAGCGGTAAGACCGCCTGTTGTATACCTATAGTTTAAAATGTACTGTTCCG